>CM071597.1:180750146-183250146 GCA_036435485.1 Saposhnikovia divaricata | reverse complement strand
ACGAATTACTGCCAATTTGTTGACTACTATTCACTGTGTTATCCTTAATCGTTGTGGTTTTGTGCTTAGTGACTGTTCATACACGCGCATATACATACACACGAACATATATTTTTTGTGTGACTGTTCATAAAACCCGATCTCATATTCTCTATCTAAACACACACGATTTCACTGGTATACACACGAATATTCATCCTCTTTGAATATTCAGATTTCATTGGCTATTGATTGAATCCCGTAGTTTAATATCTAAAAGGGACTTGTGTTGTTCTTGGTATATTAAAAGGGATACAATCTTTAATTCGTAATTTACTTGTTTTTAAAAATTAAAAAAAAAACAAATTTTCACATCTTTTTAAGAAAAACATTTAAATTAAAATGGCTCACCAATTTTCACTTGCTAAAAACAATTTTTATAATATTTCTTCGGAAATTGGTGATCAACTCCCGCGGTTTAAGTTTTGGATACGATTTCTTAATTTGTACTCCAAAGCTAGCCATGCTTTTACTGCTAAACCTACACTAGTACATGATGCTTTACAGCAATTATGGACTAGTGCGGTTACTTTTGGGAGCAAATCAACCCCCTTCGGTTTCAGGTTTACCTTAGCGGGTCAGGAATATGAGGTGACTGAAGAGATTGTCAACAGGGTTCTGGGATTCCCAATCAAAGATGCTTATGATCCAGAACCTACAGCTGCAGAACGCCTCAGATTCTTTGAAGAAATTGGATGTTATCCTCCGAAAGGCCCAATCACAGGAAATATCCAAAAACAATTCTTCCATGTGGAATGGAATTACTTTTTCGAGGCCATCACACGATGTTTTCGGGCACGAGAAAAAGATTTTCATCAAATTCCAATTCCAATCCAAACCTTTGCAGTTGCCCTAGCAAGAGAACTGGATATAAATTATGGACGCATAGTTCTCTCTGAGATAGTGGCCTCAATGGGATCCCATGCAAGCAGAGACCTCACTACAACTGATGTTGTCTGCTGGTTTCCTCGGTTCCTACAAATGCTGATCAATGACTTAATACCGAAGGATGCTCTTGCTGTTAGACAGGGATTTGCCAGAAGCCCAACATCTGAATCGCTAGGGATGGGCACTAAGTCACTTTCAACCACTGCCAATCAGGATAAACATCAAGGTAAACCTATGTCAATTCCTGAAAATATTCAAATGTGGCTTACATATGATGCAGGAGTTACCAATTTGGAGGCATCATCACAAGTTTCATCACATGCTCAAAATCCATCTGTTCATGCTGAGGCATTTGATGAGATTCCTGATGAAGAAAGCGATGATGAACAAGGCAATCAATCAGGTAATCTCTCCCTGCATACTATTCATTCTTCCTCCTATGTATCTGATTCCGCGACCCAAGAGACTGCTAACCCGCAGGATCTATCCCAGGGTGAGAGCTATATTTCTGAGCCTGATACACACTCTTATTCTCTTTCACCCCTGTTAACGGAAGTCAGAAAGCCAGCACGTGTATACGTAGAAGATGATGAGGAGAGTGAACCCGAAGAGCAGCAACTTATTCGAAAGAAAGCCAAACTTTTTCATGCTGCTACTTCACAACCACAGTCAAACCCTAGTGTGTCACACGCAACCACTCCACCTCACGAGAGTGGTTCTCCCTTTAAACAGTCTACACATAGGGATTTTGATGACAATTATGTACCTTTTGAAGATCCTGTTGCTTCAAAAGGACATGGAGTTTTAACAACTTCAGCCGTACCTTCACCGGTAAGTACTGATGCTGCAAAGAGGATCGGTTCTGATGTCGTACAAGGACACTTTGCAGCCGCTCAGCCTTAGATTCCAACTCAGGACAGAACAGACATAGATCCCATAACTGCCAATTATTTTTCTTATCACATTTCTGCAGGTACTGCTTCATATTTCGGATCAATAATTGAAGACATACACGAGCGTGAGACAGGGAGTGTGTGTGAGAGGTTAGGGAGAGAGGGACCTTCATCTTTAAGGCCCGAAACCGAGCGCCAAATACCAACAGAACGAGTATTAGAGCGAGGTCACCTAAACCAAACACCGTCCCTTAACATTGAAAATCTTGATACGCGTATGAATTCTATGGAAAATCAGATGAAGCAGTTCGGACAGACGATGGGGCAGTTCGGGATGAACATTCGAAACAACCAAAGGGCTCTAGACGACTACGCAGCAAGAATGGCAAATCAAGATATAGCTTTTGATGATTTGACAAATAAGGTCAATGACTTGGGCCATGCTGGTGGTGTCTTGGGAAGCACTCTCAATGAGAGGATGGGGGCGTTGGAGTCTACAATGCATACAATGGCTGTGGAGATCAGTAGAATGATGTTCGCAGTCAGGAGTTTTGTACCCCCGGAGTGTTTCGAGTCGCAACAACCTCCCCCCGATGCTGGTGCAGGTGGTGCAGGTGGTGCTAGTGGAGCGGGAGCCTCTGGTTCTGGTTTTGGAGGTTCTTATGCAGCTGGTGGATCTGAAGACCAAGGTGGAGCTCAGGATAACTCACCTAAGGGGGAGAGTGGACAGGAGACGAGACAGCAGGCAGTTCACATCGAAGAAATTGAAGAACCCGCTGATCTTGTCAAGGAACCAGAAGTTGAGCCGTCTGTTGATGAAGAGGCTCTGAGGATGAGAAAGGGTAAGGCAATAATGGTTGATGAACCATTCGTTGCCTGAGTCATCAGGAAACAGTACAGGAGGTACTTGACTCAGATTTTGATATGGAAGACGTACCGTTGGCACATGCTATAAAAAGATCTTTGAAGGAACAAGGTGGAGGTGCTGGGATGTCTTCCGGAATGCCTGAAGAATTTCCTGTTGATGAGGAAACCCTTAAAGCTCAACAGTTAGCCTTGGAACAACCTCAGTTCCATAAAATGAAGATGATGCAAGAACGTGCTGCCTTCCTAGAAAAGAAAGCGGAGCTACAAGGGAAGCAGTATGTTCATGAGCTTGCAAGGCTAGCTGATCCTCAAGTTGATCTGGACAAACGAAGGATAGGGCAGAAGTGGGATGAAGCAAGGAAGATAATGATGGGACCCTGTGCGAAAGGAGTTCATAACAAGGATGCAGATGATCTGTTCTACAACTTGAATTTGCAGAATCCAATGACTGCGGACTATATAAATGCTTTGAAGAGATTAATTTCTAAAGTCAGGGTTGGATACAATGCAAACCTTAAGGAGTGGCAGGTTATTTTGTCTTTGGTAGAAGGAGTCCCAACATCTTTCCTATATGTGGATGACCAATTCATAACGAGAAGATCTGCGTCAAAGTTGTTCTTGCTAGCGACAAAAATTCAATACTCTCATTCTGAGGAGCTAAGCATTCTGTATAGGGATCAGTTAATGCAGCTAGCAGAGGACAAGGGTCCAGAATTCTCAACATATCCAAATTTTGTCCGGATGGTAGTTGACGGAAAGATGAAGAGGGTTAGCATGGAGGAAAATGATCTAATGGAGCTTTCAGTGGAATCTCTCAAAGCTGTCTGTAGACAAATGATGAGTAAGGGATTCGCTTCTGAGCTTAAAGATAAATCCGTGAAGATCATTGAAAGAGTCATATTCAAGAAGAGCAATGAGGTGTGGAAGTGTGATGTCATTGCTCCAAACCCTCTTGATGACGTGAAGATTGAGCCAGAGCTGATAGAGAAGAAATGGAATATTCTTCAAGCCATGAAGAATGTAGATGAAGCTCTGACTCTTCCTTCTGGAGCACTAGAACATGGAGAAATAAGGGAGGCTATTGGTGTTGCAGGAAGTGATAGTGTATACTGGATACACGCTTATGTTGAAGATACAGCTGATGCCTTAGTATGCATAGATGCAGACCAGAATCAAACAATCTTGCATATGAGTAGACAATCGCTGCTACGGACTCAAGATGCTGCATTTCTGGAGAGAGTATTGTATGTATTTAAATGGGGCGAAGTGGAAGATAAGTTTGTGCAAGAAAAGCAGAGACTCATGAGTTACCTGTCTGAGATAGTGGTGGAAAAGAAGCGGATGGAGCGAGATGCGGCCAGTGTCCACAATACTGACCGTGTCAAGGGCTACCCCAAGATGATCTATTGTCCGTTTAAATCTGATAAATCTCACTGGAAACCTCAGCTCATCATGAAGAACTTTGAGGATATTAAAAAGATCAGGACTACTCAGGAGGTGGACAAACTCAGGAGGCTTTTCAAACATCCTTATCCAGAGCCCAAGAACCCTCTAGAAATGGAAGCTGTAAGTCTGTTGAATGCTAGGTGGAAGCAGCTTAAAGATCCAGTGTACAAGAAAGAACAGCAGCAGAAGGAGAAGCGCAAAAGGCAGAAAGAAGAGAGAGACCAAGCTGCTGAAGCTAGAAAGAGAAAACGGAATTAGGGTTAAAGGTCAGAGTGGTGTGAACTTGAAGTTGGAAAAACTTCATGTCTTTCGGTTGCTTTAACTCACTTGAGGAAAATTCACCTTAGAGTGAATCCAATAAGGTGATATAAGTTTGACTAAAAGGTATGAAATAATCCAGGTGATAGGAATCACTCAAATGATCTTTAATTCGAAGTTCGAATTCTGTTTCTAGTTTAAGTTCTTTGTATTGTTTTCATGTAAATTTCAATTGTAAATTATTCAAGACTATAATGTTAATTATCTTTTCTCGTCTCATTGTTTAGTTGAGTTATCCTTCATTAATTTGAATGTCATTGTTAGACAATCAAATTGGGGGAGATTGAAAGGCAGAGTGTGTAAACTTGTAACACTATAACTAATGTAACTCAAACTAAAGGAAAAGATACTTAACTAGAAGACAATCAAGAACAAGAAGTCACAAGAAATCAACACTAAATGAAGACAAGGTAATTTATACAATTCAACATGTTAACTATGATCAAGCCAAGAAGAAATCATTGAGAGAAGTTCAAGTCAAAGTTGTTCATGCCTCAGTGATTTGAAAAGCCAAGAATCAAGATCATAACTATCAGTATCAATAAGACCAATTTGATTTCAAGTGAACAAGAAGGAAAGCAAATATTGGAAAGCCACATTTCTAATTGGATATGGTAACTTATTCAAGAAGCAAAAAACCCTATCAAGACTAGTCACTTATGAACCAGACCGTTGCATCAAGTGTCAGGACATTGATAGCAAGTTTATGTCAGTAATAAAGATCCATATTCAAGAGCTTAGTGAAGAACAAAGAAGACATGAAGATATCACAAGTTCAAGATGTGTATTGAAGTTTCAAGTTGAAGACCAGAATATTTTCTAAGTACTAAATATTCTAGATGACCAAGTAGAAGTTTCTAAGTAGAAGTTCTACTTAGAAATTCGAGATGGCTAAGTAGAAATTCTCAAGTAGAAGTTCTACTTAAAGTGCAGCTTCAACATGACACATGGCATCTTCTGATTGGCAGATTTCCAAGCTTTCAAGATAAGGCAAGATTTATGTGGACATCATTGGGCCACGTATATCTTAGTCTTTGAAGTCTACAAGACATAGATTACATGTAGTATAAATAGAAGTACTTGTGTAATGTTTTTAGTTAGTGAGCAATTCTTGAGAAAAACACAAGAGAAAAAGAGAGAGTGCATTCACAGAGCTTAGTATCATTCACTTCTCTCTGAACTTCTGTTATACTTTGTAATGAATGTTGTAGCAACCATTTCAAGTTATATATAAGACATATATTCCTTGAATCTGTGTGTTCATTTATTGCATCGTATTTATTGCTTCTCATATTCGAAAAGTTGTATTCACCCCCCCTCTACAACACATTTGGACCTAACAGTCTTACGTCCGATTGTAGTATATATGATTATTAAACCGGATACATTGCAATATAATGTGTCTATGACTATTAGAAAATAAGAAAACACCAATATACATAATTAGGAAATTTCTATTCTTGACACTTGAAATTATCAAACTTAAGGATTACCAATCTTCATCTCTATATGATGAGTAAGTGATCTTTTACCAAAATTTATGCGCTTGTAGACACAAAAGTAGAAACAAGCAGCCAAAGCAAGAGTCCGATGACACCTGCAACGGATAGGCATGCAATGACTTCACCACGTATTCCTGCCCAAATTGTTTAGCAGACTGTAAGATTATGACAGACATGAAAAACTGGTGGACTCCAAAATCTACCCTCAAATGGAAATGTATATCATACAGACAAAGGCAAAGAACCAACCACTCGATCTGCAGAATCAGAGCATGAAAATTAGTTATAATTGCAGATAAAAAGTGAAATTCAAATCCTAAATAATACAAGTGTTTAGTTACCATGACTTCAAGGTAGGGTAATTCATATTTTGATCTGCATTTAAAAGACAGAAATTTATCACAAAGGTGTCACTCCAAATATTAGGACAAGGGTTTTAGTAATATCTACCCACCTACCTATAAATTCTAAATTTTTCTAAATCCCAAGGCATCCTCAAACACTATTTTTCTAATGACCTCTGTAAACAAACTAGGAATATGGACGATGAATTCAACATAAGGAAAATTATCAGAAAAAATATGCAAAAAGTTCTGAACCAAGACGCATTAGTTTAATAGAAAGAATTACCTTATCCAGAAATAAAGACCAAGCCACTTCCGCTACTAAAATCCACAAAGCGATTATAATCCATCAACAACTTTTCTGGAAGTCCAAAAAACAAACTTTTGACCAACCACAGTATAGGAGACTTCTTTAATTGAACAAAAATTAAAAAGAAAGTAGAAAATAGTGGACCAATACATGACAACTGAAGGCTCCTACGAAACAAATCGAAGCCCTAAACCACATGTCACAGTCATTTTGAATCAAAATATAGATAAAATGAAACAATATATATAACCATACACACAAAATAATAATGAAATTAAAGGAGAGAGTATTGCGCGAAAAGAAAGAATTTGTACCTCCAATCCAGAAACCGAAGCCCTAGTTATGTACCCGAACTAAAGCCCCAAATTGAACCCGAACTTAAGCCCTAATTTCCAATTGAAGATTCAAAATCAGCTCCTATACATCGAAGAAAGCTAAAATCAGAGTAGTTTTTATGTATGTATAGATTATGCATATAATTAGAGAGAAGAGAGATGGAAAGAAACAGCAAGGGGGAGAGAGCTAACTGAGAGAGATGCAGGGAGAAATAAAGAGTGAAAAAATATTAAAGAGAGATAAAGGAACGAAGGCGGGGTGTTTGATTCATGAAATATTCGGAAAGAGCGGTCTTTTTGTCTCTCACTTCATTTTTCATTTTTTTTAAGTAGCACTCCATTTTTCATTTGTTTCTTTAAATAGTGATTATAAATAATTTTTTTTTATTTAAATATATTTTTTATTAAATTTTAATAAATATGTTAAATTCTATTGTAACTTTTATAAAATATTTATCTATATTTTAATATTTTTAATTTGAAAATTATAATAAGCATACTATATTTTTACATTTATATATTTATCAATTAGAAATAATAAAATATAAAATAAATTATGACTAAATTTAATTAATTTTCTAAGTCTTTGTCCAATAAAAAATTTGATCAATTTAAGCAAAACACGTAAGTGTATATTTATGTAGGTAATTTTTGTAATAAATAATTATTAATTTGAAAATTATTATTCAATTTTTCTTACATAATCTGAAATATTATATATTGAAATATTTTTAAGCATATACGAAAAAAAAAATTATTTTAGTGATATATTAAAATATATTTTGAAAAAAAATCATTTTAAAATTTTTGTTTAATAATATTTAATGAACATAAAAATAAAATTATTCATATTAAAATGTTTTAACATTTTTAATGAAATATTCACGTCTACTGAAATATTCTTGATTTTTATAAATACAATCTTGATTATTTTTATCCAAATAAATTAATTTTCATGTGAAAAAGGTTAAAACTTTTAATTTCAGTAGAAAATGTAAAATTTTGTTAATTGGAAAATTATGGCAACACAATTTGATACCTAAAGCAACATGCAAACACTTTTATTCTATAGCAACATATTTTTACTAACCAAGGCAACATAAAAATGACAATGTTGTCTTAGCCAAAAACATCATGGCAAAGCCAACATATTTGATGGCAACACAGGCTCCAAATGTTGTCGTAGGCCTTTTATGGTGTAGTGTGTTTTCTAACCTTCAGTTCCTTGGTGTGATCAGTTGCATCGACTAGAATAGAGATCATGTCTCCAGCCGCACCAGTTTTCTCCCTGGTTTCTGGCATACGCGGAACCAGGTCAATTTCAACAGGGTTCACCTTGATCGTACCCTTGCTAGCCTCTACTGATTGTCCTTCAGGTTTGTTGACATTAGGCTCCTCCATCTCTTTTAAGTCATTCTCACCATCTAACCCTTCAAAGTCATTATCGTTGGCCTCTTCAACCATGCCTTCAGCTAGGGGTTCAACTATTTATGAACCCTGAGATTTTGGGGCTTCCAGCGTAAGCACCTTATGATGGGAATCTACCCCCCGAAAATTTGTAACATCAGTGTAGGGCTCCTCGCCCGGATGTTGTATGATGATGATAGTATTACAAGTCTCCCTTGCTGGCTTTGTCTCCTTCCGGCGTAAGGACTCATTCCCTTGTTCATCCACAGGTTCCAAGTAACGGTAACAGTGATCAGAGGTACCTCCATCTACGAGTAACAGGTGTTTGCAGGCCTGCTCTCTCTAGAGTCAAATTGACAACCTTGGATGCAACCAATTCCACCAGGAGTTGGAAACTTCATTGATAAGTGATAGATGGAGGTCACAACTCGCATCTCTTTCAGCAATGGCCTTCCAAGTATTCCATTATAAGAGATATCTTCATTTACTACCATGAATTCGGCCACTTGTATAGCAGACCGGGGTTCCTCCCCCAAAGTAATAGGGAGTTTCACACGTCCCACAATCTGTACGGGGTTCCCAGTAAAGCCATATAATTCATTGTACGAAGGGACCATTTCCTTATCAAGTAACCCCATCTTCTGGTATGTGCTGTATGCAAGGATATTCACAGAGCTTTCGTTGTCCACCAATACTCGGTGTACGTTCAGACCTCCAATCGCAACCTTTATTACCAAGGCGTCATTGTAGGGATTATGAACATGTCTTGCATCCTCTTCATTAAATGTGATATCTGCTACCTCTCCTTTAAAAAGTTTGGGTGGCCTTTCAGATATGTGGTACACATTTGTGAGGGGTGCACCCTGTTATTCCCAGATTACACACTTGCATGATTGTAGAAGGGGGGTTGAATACAATTCTTGATAATTATAAATTTCTGATAAGAACTCCAGAAATCTATACTTAGATAATTGCTGTAAAAAGATTAATGCACAAACAAATAAAAATAAGGTGGTTAAATGCACCACCTGAAGCTTTTATTCGAAGAAAACTCTGTGATACAAATGTACACAGTTTCTGTTTTACAACCCTTTGCTTTCTAAGGATATTCAATAAAAACCCTAAGCAAATGTATATGTTTTCTTGCCTTCTAAAGAGTTGCTACACTTGGTTATAAATCCCAAGTTTTTAAGTGCTATAGGAATAAGATAATATTAATCTAATTCAAGTTGACTTGTTACTCCACTCCAAATACACATGTAGCCGAAAGGTTGTCCTTGTGAACAGACATGTCTCCTGCACCTTTCTCGTATTCATAGTGTAAACGGAATGCTTCTTTCTTCTGTGTTTCCAAAGTATGGCTGCCATACTGCTTTTTGTATTTACTATCAACCCATGTGATCTGTCAGTCAAACCTGTCCTTATCAACTGCTAATCCCCAGCTTAGCATAGAAGTAAGTGTCAATGATTATCCGTTGACATTGTACACTGACATCCGTTGATGATATATTGAGCTGTATCCGTTGATATTGAGATTTGAACTGTATCCGTTGATAGAGTAGATTTGAGTTGTATCCGTTGATAGAGTGGATTTGAGTTGTATCCGTTGATAAAGTTCTGTCTTCATCCGTTGATATACTTTCACTTAGACAGAATTACATAGCATAGCTTATTTACAATTGGCTACCCTATTCTGCCTATCCATTGATGGTCAACATGACTGTGGATAAAAACACTATTAACTGATAACATAGAGATACTGCAGTATGCTACAAAACCTCATCCGTTGATGAGCTACCTGTCAACGGATAGAGTTATAAATCCTCATCCGTTGACAGCTACAAAACCGTATACAATTTGATTGATTTTGAAGTTATCATCAAGTACAACATATTGCTAACAATCTCCCCCAATTTATACTTGATGGCAATAAAGCATAAATTCAGGACCTTGATGATAACAAAACATTCCTAAAGATATATATAGAGCAATGCAAAAATTGTATTAAGCTACAAAAATTAAAAACTGAAAGTTTGAGAAATTTACAGATAAGTGCTCCTCTAGACTGAGCAGATTAAAACTGTTTCTTCTCTCTTATTGGCATCACCCTTGATTTTCCTTCTTTGGTAGAGTTGGACTCAATCTGCATTTGGAGTTGCCTATAGAAGGCATCTTCTTCATCAACTTTTGGATTTAGCTTTTGTTGTAACCATCTCAGGTATTGAGAACTAGCCTTTGATAGTTGGTCTTCTAACCTGAAGAATCTCCTATTACCATCTTCATCCCTAAACTCCATCATCCACAAGGGTTGAAGGTGGATTTTCTATCCATTGTATGGGATCTTCATCTTCCTTGGTAGACTTGATGGTGAGTTCCATTCTCTCCTTATCTGTTCTATTCTGTCCAGTATCTCCCCTTTTGCTATCTTGGAGAACCCTGTGTATCTCTTAATTGCAGAGAACACCTTGGTTAATGTTAGATAATTTTCTCCATGAACCCTCTGTAGTGGCCATGTCCTTTCCTTTCCTCCCTTGTATACAAAGACCAATCTCTCAGGCAAATGTTTATATTTGTCAATTCCTCTTACTTCTGACAATTCATCCAGATACAAATTCATGCCAGAGTATTCTTTAATATCTGCCTGATAGATAAAATCATCCTTGTTTTCCAAGATTGGCTGCTTGACAATAGCAGGTACCCTAGCAACTTGAATTGGTTCCTTTGAAGGTTGCTTCCTTGGTATCCTTTTCTTCTGTTTAGGCTTCTGTTGAGGCTTCAGCAAGAATGAAGGAACCTCAATGGAGTCAAGATTCATTGGTTCCTCTTTAGGTATTATAGGGTCACCATGGAAATTCACAGCTGGGTTGAATACTTGTGCAGAAATAGGTTGTGATGAGCCAACTGTTTCCTTTCTTTCAATTTCTGGAGAGACATGCCTCATTGCCTTTGATTTCACTCTCCTTTTAGGTTTGGATTTGGGGACTGATTTCACTTTCCTTTTAGGTTTGGATTTGGGGACTTCCTCAGGTTCCCTCATTTCATCCTCTACCTCATCCAATAACTCCTGAGCCAGCCTGGCTTGCTTCTCATCTGAGTTTTCATATTGATTTTCTTCACTTGGATGAGCTTCCCTGAGAAGTCTGGAGGTTTCCTCTCTTTTTGTTTCAACAAATCTAGGATGGCTGTTGGATATATTTAATACTTTTCCATTCCTTATTATTACAGCCATCCAATCTCTTACACTCTTATTTATCTTTTTCTTGAACTCTTTGATTGTCTTTCCCATCAGCTTCTCATCATCATCCTTGGGAAATGGAAAGTCCAATTGTAACTTGTTCTTCCCATTTGCTTTAGGTGGTGAGTAAGCTCTGGTAATTATGAAGGGTTCAAATTCTTTGACAAAGGAAGGTTCAGCATCATAAAATGTGGGAGCCACAATCTCTGGAGTGAGCACTTTCAGAATTGTAGTTGATATTGTTGGAGCAGAGGACTGAGTAGAGAACAGAGTTGATACAATTGATTCATTGATCATCCTTTCTGTTCTCATCATTCTTTCATTTGCCTCCTTGTTGATCTTCTCTAATTCTTTAATTCTGGCTTGCCTCTCACCATCTGAGATTTTTGATAAGTCAGGAATCACAAGCAAAGCCTTTTGTTTCTTCACAGGGGAAGCCTCTATAGTAAACTCTGTTGGATTGACCACTATAATTGGTTGTTGCTCCCCCTCAATTTATGTTATCTTGCTACTGGAAGCTTGAATTTGACTAGAAGTAGCTGCAACCTCTTCTACCTTTTTCTCCCCCTTTTTGTTAGCATCAAGGGCTGGAGGTGAGGCTGCAAGTAGCCTTTCCAGTAGCTCAGTCTGTTTGGCTTGATTGGCAATGAGTGTCTGCATTTGAGATTCCATACTGTCCACTCTGGAGGAGAGATGCTGAACAGATTTGGCCAGGCTATCTTCCTTCAATAGTTTGCTAGTCAGCACCTTCTGAGTGGTAGTAGGGGCCAGTGCCTCAATCCTGGCATCTAGTTCCACTTTTATTTCTCTAATTGCAGTTTAGACCTCCTCCTGTTGTGTTCTTTGAATAACCATGTGCATCTTGTTAAGTTTCAGGGAGTCCATTATTTGATGAAGGACAGCCTTCCTCTGTGGATCTGCATTTTGGTGCTCAGCCCTAGCAGATTGATATTGCTTCATAATCTCCACATTGAAGTCACCAGCCACAGTGGCAGTAGAAAATAACCATTCTGGAGTATCTGCCACATTGACTTCTTCATCAATTGCTATGTTGTCACTGTCATCACTGCCAAACTCTTCACTATCAGCATCTGAAGGCAGAGTTGTTAAAGCTTCCTTTGCTCTTTGTAGAGATTGTGAGGTGTTCACTAGGTGCATTGCCTCCTCTGCCTCCACATTGCCCTGTTGTGCCATGACTTGATAGGCAAAAACAGGATGAGTAAAGGTTTCAGGATCCAAAGAGATGGAGTCAATGATTGACTGATATTCTTGTCAAAATTCCATCTCTTTAGAAGCTTCATTAACCTCCATTAACTCACTTGCAATGGCTGGATCTTCCTGCCTTATTTCTCCTGTAGTCCCTTCTCTCCACTCATCTCTCTTTTCTTGCATCAGGGGCTCCCCCTGGCTCACACCTCTCACACCCTCACCTTCAATTACTAAGGTGGAACTCTCTTGCTCTCCTTTTGCCTGACCTGAAGAAATGGTCAGCCTCTCATTATTTTCCTCTCCTTTTGCCTGCTCACAAGGCAGCCTCTCACTCCCTTCCCTCAATCCTAAAAGTGTTTCAACTACTGAGAAATCCTCCACACTTGACACAGGAATGTCAGATATAGCAGTGGTAGAGTGAGTTATCAACGGATAAGGGATATCTGTTGATGGAGTAGTTATAGCTGTCAATGGATGGCTAGACATAGGTGTATCCGTTGATGGAGAAACACTTGTCAACGGATGAAGGATATCCGTTGATGAAGGAATGATAGTATCCGTTGAAGTGAAAACCAACACTGAATCTGTGGAGATTGATTTTAAAGATGAGGCCACAGATGTTGTTGTGAACTCAGAAATGGAAGATTGATGGCCCATCAAATCATCTAAGAGATGATGACCACCAATTGCAGAGTGGGGCTTCTCCAAGAATCTTAAAGATGGAGAATCAGGAATTGATGTAGATATCATATCCACATCCAGAGATGGAGTTGGTGATGGGGGATTGTAATGTGTATCAATTTGAAGGTTAAGATCAAGGGGCTGTGACTCCACATTTATTGAAGTCACATCAAACTGAATTTGAGAAGGTACATTTTGTTGTACTGTGTGTGCACCCTGTGATTCCCCTATGGTTTTAGATTTTACTCTTCTTTCATAGGTTTTTGAGAGAGGGCTAGTGTCCCTTACCCTTTTATGCAGAGTTGTTGTAGAACTAGTAGTCACACCTTGTTGAGAGGATGTAACTTGGGCTTGGCTATTTGGTGCACTTTCCTCACCTACCTTATTCTCAGGGCTTGCACCCTGTCCCTTACCACTCACTACCTCCTTCACATTCCCCTCAAGAGTTGTGATAGTTTTTACAACAAGTGCTTTTTAAGAAGCACATGAGGTTTGTCTCTTAGATTTTGGCTTGGAAACTTTTATTTTAGTCACTTGGGTAGGAGCCTGTTTGGTCACTACTACAGACTCCATTGTGACTGTGGAAGGCAAAGAAATTTTGGGGGTTAGAGATATGAGTTTCAAGGTTAGAAAGAGTTACCTGAACAATTGGAAGATATACCAATTGTACTTCTGCATTGGAGTTCATTCGAATTAAATCACTTAAGACTCTCTTCTCCTGAACAAAACATGTGAACTTGCTATCCGGGTTAGCAATGGATAGCTCATTCTCAGATACATGCAGTGCTAAGAGCATCAAAAATCTAGTAAAATAGATATTCTTGCTCCTAGTTTCCTTTTTACCTAATTTTGCTGCTATCACATACATGACTAGTGTGCCAAAGTTATAGAATTTATCAGTCAGAAGCATACACAACATAACTAGCATGGAATGGGTAACAACATCAAAATTACTAATTTTGCCTGAAAAAGTTTTAATGAAGGCATCACAAAAATAACTCCATTCTTTAACCATCCATTTCCTAACAATTTTCCCTAAATTATCAGTACTAAGGGCATAATTTATGGAATTAAGCATGGCAACTATTTCAGCATCACTGGGTACTTTCAGACAGTTATTCTCAGGTAATTTTAAACAAGCAGTTATCACATCAGAGTTAACTACCTAGTTTTTACCCTTTAAGGAAAAAGCAATTGTACCGTCTGTGCCATTGAACTCAGCAGATGCCCACACCTCTTCGATTACCTCGTGGATTAGAGGAGTGGTGGGAGTCATAGCATACGAAAGTTTACAGTTCTTCACAAAATTCATCATGGTGTGATAAGCTTTTGGGGCATTAACTGTATCGACATAGGCCGCGAAGTTGTTCTTCTCATAGGTGAACCCAGTCGAAGACATCATATTAACAATAGGCGCCATTGAAGTGTTTGAACTTTTGTTGCAGAGAGTTTTTTTTGTGAAGAAGATGCAGTTTACTTAAGAGAATCTTGAAAGTCGATAAAAGTGAGATGTGAGAGCACAAGACAGCCTTTTATACTTTTCAAGAATTGAAAATGAAATAATTAAAAGTAATTACCCATAGGTCAAAAGTAACTGTCAAATAATAAAAGAAAATAAATATAACCAGTCCTATATAGATACACGTTTACCAACGGTTATATTTAAAAGAAAATATGTATATCAACGGATATGAAATGAACGGTTGAGAGACAGTTTATCCGTTGATGACGTGGATAACCTGTTATCCGTTGATATACGAAAATCTAGGAATGTGTTTATGCTATCAACGGGTAAAATGATATCCGTTGATAAGATAATTTTTCCTTGGGCAAAATTTTTGAAGAAAATTTTTCTGAGAGTTTTTAATTCTCAAGTAAATCAAAACACATTTCTAGCTGCAATGCAGTAAAATCAAATATCACTAGGAATTATGACAAGTTAAGCATACCTAGTTCACCTACCAATCTTGTGAATGTGGATTCATCAAGAGGCTTGGTGAAGATATCTGCAAGCTGCATTTCACTTGGCACAAAGTACATTTCTACTGTACCATTCATCACATGTTCTCTAATGAAGTGGTATTTGATGTCAATATGCTTGGTTCTTGAGTGTTGCACTGGATTCCCTGTGATGGCAATAGCACTTGTGTTCTCACATAAAATTGGAATCTTCTCAACTTTTAGACCATAGTCAATAAGTTGATTTCTCATCCATAGAATCTGTGCACAACAACTTCCAGCAGCAATGTACTCAGCTTCAGCTGTAGAAGTGGAGACTGAGTTCTGTTTCTTACTGAACCATGAAACAAGCCTGTTTCCTAGAAATTGACAGGAACCTGTAGTACTTTTCCTATCAACTCTGCAACCTGCATAATCTGCATCTGAATAGCCAGTTAGATCAAAACCAGATTCTCTTGGGTACCAAATGCCAAGGTTTGGTGTTCCCTTGAGATACCTGAAAATTCTATTAATAGCTATCAAGTGAGACTCTCTAGGGTCAGCTTGAAATCTAGCACAAAGAGAAGTAGAAAATATTATATCAGGTCTACTAGCTGTTAGGTATAGAAGTGAACCTACCATGCCTCTATAGCTTGAGATGTACACAAACTTTTCCTTAGTATTCAACTCAAGCTTAGTTGTAGTGGCCATGGGTGTTTTTGCAGAGGTACAATCCATTAAGTCAAATTTCTTTAAAAGATCATAAATATATTTTGTTGGACTTATGAAAATGCCCTCATTAACTTGCTTTACTTGTAGGCCAAGAAAGTAAGTTAATTCACCCATCATGCTCATTTCAAACCTACTTTGCATAAGTTTGGCAAACCTTTTGCAAAGCTTCTCATCTGTAGACCGAAAAATAATATCATCTACATAGATTTGAACAAGTATTGAAGAGCCATTGATATTCCTATGAAATAAGGTTTTATCTACTGTACCTCTAGTGTAACACCCCCAGATCCGGGGTCAGGGATCTGGTGGTTACGGTCTTACATCCATTCATAATACTTGACTTGAGTCCACAATAAATAAATCACATGCTGTGACCCCACAATAATTACCACTCACACACACAACAATTATAGTCCCAGAGATGAAATTGAAATAAGTCTTACATTAAAGGGTTTACGAATAAAAGTTATTACAATCCCAAAAGGATAACATCATAGGTTTAAAAGTTTTGCCGTTAATTACATTAATTATACATATAGTTAAACAGGAAACAAAAGCTGTCTAACTATGCTACCTCAGCAATGGCGGCTAGCATCTCAGCGGGTAGTCCGGTGGGTCGGGTAACCTGCTTGCGCCGAGTGCGCCTGACGCGAGCCATCTGTCCTAGCTGTTGTTGTGACATAATATAAACAAAGCAAGGGTGAGCGAAAGCCCACCAACAAATATATAACTTAACGATAATTTAAAACAGTTCAAAGCTATCTTTCAAACCATATGCCATGCATTTACGGAAATGATGCCAGTATAATATGAACGATGAAGTTACAAGGTAACTGAAAGTATTTGTTTGAAAAAATATCTGCTACATCAAAGTAAGCGAGATATTCTTATTGTTTATTAAGAAGAGGAACTTGCAAGAAAAGGTTGCAATTCCAGTTATGACACTTTTCCAACTCTGCCAACAGTAATCATGTTGCAGGAAATAAATAAATTTGGATGATGAACCAATGATGGAGTATTCACCGCGCCCGCTGTTCCAATCTTGATGATCAGTCGAGATCGTACAGCTCAATTTAGATTTACTACCGGTAGAAGGAAGAATTGACGGCTTTACTTGTATACCGCCTTGCTAGCTCTCCCCGGCCAACGGTTGGGCCAAGGGGATGGACCGGCGCTACTCGGCCTCTTACACGACTCCTAGTTCAAATAGAATTCATGATTCTGAATGTAACGTTCGTCCCCCTTTCCCCAAGTATAATACTTGTTGATAAGACTCCACAAAGTAGTCGTATCTAGTTGGAAAGGAAAATTTACCAATAACTCCCAAGCTATTACTTGGTAACGGATATCAATTTGTTCCAGTAATCTTACCCCTCGAAAGATGAGAAGGTAATCAACGACTTAATAAGTCAACAGCACCCGAGTTGCGGGTGAAGGGAATACTTTATGACCGGGAAGTCGACAAGATAAATAACATTTTCCAAGTAAGGTTCCCTTATTATTAAGGAGATAGACTCAAAGATGAATGATGTCTGGGAACCTTTCTTGATATAAGATTAATAATAATATGACTTCGAAATATTTTCTGTAATAATCGAAGAAGATAAACCTTATCGATATTATTCTAAGTATGGAATAAATATTAAGAGAATATTTATTGAGTTAAAACATTTAAAGAATATTTGGGAATATGAAAGAATATCTTTAATCAGAGTATTTCTCAAAATAATCCCTGAAGAAATATCAGGAGAATATTTATTGAATAAATAAATATTTAAATGAATATTCAAAACAATATTCATTAATTAATAAGACCTGAAAAGAATATTTAAGGTAATATTCATAATTAATTAGGAATTTAAATGAATATTCAAAAGTAATATTCATTTAATGAATAATATCCTAAATGAATATCAAGTAATATTCATTTAGTAATCCAAGCCTTAAGGAATATTCGAGATAATATTCGATAATTAAATCAAGCTTCAGATGAATATTAAAATAATATTCATCAAGTATTTAATATCTTAAATGAATATTCAAAAGTAATATTTATTTAATAAAATAATAATCTAAAAGAATATCCAAATAATATTCATTTAATAGTCTCATCTTTAGAAGAATATTCGAAATAATAGTCGATAATCAATTCGACTCTGAATGAATATTGAGAAATATTATTCGTTGAATAGTTACGTTCAAATAATTATTTGAAGTAAGGATCGTTAAATAAATAATCTTGAACGAATATTCAAATAATATTCGTCGCTTGAATAATAGAAAATATTTACTTAAATACTTTCTTCCAAGGTAATCTCGATATATCAAGGAATATTGACTCCCGGTCTATATTTGATTAATAAGATGTATACGCCCTTCTATGAGGGTCTTACAATAACCGGCTTATAACTGATATATAACTATCTAGCTTATAAGCCAACAATAACCTTCAGGGAACAAGTATATCAATTCAACTTGAAAGTAGGCATGCATGCAATGGCATATGTATATCAGCAATCATATATATATATATTTATTCAATCACAACAACAGCCTAAAGAAGGGAATTGAAACTTGCCTGGTAGTCGAGTACGGTAAGGGGTAGTGGTAGCGGGTCCCGGTTCAGCTTGGTGATCTATAAATAGCCAAGGCATTCGGGATTAATCACTTAACATATTAAAAGTTAAGTTATACTTAAATCGAAACACGTTCTCGAGTTATCTCGTTATACCCCTTTTAGTGGATTACTTATTATCACTGATCCGACCCGACATTCGTTCGTTAATACGACATGTCACTGCACTTATACTTGGGACATACTTAAGTCATATGAGTTCTAAGGTTGATCGTTACGAACCAATATTATACTCCGAGTTTTATCGCCCGTTTTCTAAGTGTTTTACCAAAGTTATAAAATAGTCGTCTTTTAGGGGTTCGTTCGCGTTTAACCTTGACTCGAACATTTTTAATAAATCGAAAAATGCTCTTTTTGACATACGGTTTTCTTTCACACCTTCCTTCTTACCCCTAGTATTTATTTACCAAGATTCGCCCTGACGTTACATAGCTTACGAGGGTTCAATTTCATTACGAACTTTCATTTACGGATTCGAACTACTTTTAGTAATTTGGTCATAAATCCTAAACCGTAAGTCCGTTTCACGTGATCTTTATATCAAAACGAAGCTTATAACATTACCTATCCTATCATGGCAGATAAGGTCTCTGGACAGTAGGGGTTGGACATGGAAAATGGTATACAAAACATGGTATTGTAAAATCGGGCATTATAACGGCTGTAAATCGAATATCTATCAATTTCGAATCTTCCCATAAACATAGCATCCAACCCAAACAACATATATATGACTTATACACATGAACTGAGGCCAAGCAATGCCTTTCCATTCATCTAGCTATTTACATCATTAATCCAAAATCCATACATAATCATGCTTATAACTTTAACATAACCATAACTAAGTTATAACTATCATAAACATGCTTAAATCTTAAACAAGGGTTAGGGTTTCAAGAGCTTTATACCTTCCTTAGATAGTGATATAGCCTTACTAAGCCTTGTATGGTCCTTAGGAGTGATTATGCTTGCTAGATTAACCATGGAAAATCAAGAAAACAAAGTTAGTATATGATGAACACTATTCACCCTCCTCTTGTTTGATTTTTTTGAAAATGGAAATGGATGAGTTTGAAGCTAAGATTTTGAGGAGATAAGTTTTATGAAATGTAAGACTCACCTTAATTATTTCAAGAACAAACAATGGTGGGAAGGTTGAGTTTGGATTTGGAATTAATGGATATAGCCGAATGGTTTCTTTGCAAGGGGGGGGGGAGAGAGTTGCTTGGTTCCTTTGATTTTTGTGTTTTAATCTCCTTCACTCTCATCCAATTACAACATAATATCTTGTAAAAGTCACTTTAATAAAGTGATGAGGTGTTGGATGATCAAATGGCAAGACATGTGTTGGTTTTGTGGTGGTTAAAGCTTAACTAGGTAGTTACTTGCTAAGTACTTAGTTCTTCCTCTAAGGTGCTAGTTCCTTGCTTCTAGTTTAGTTACTAGATATTTATACTAGTAGCTTGCACAAGACTCTTGCTTCCTCTGCTTGTTTCTGTGTCCGGTTATTACCCGTTTCGATTGATCGTTCGTGAGAATATTTCACGGATTTCTAATTAGGGTTTACCGGGAATCCTCTTTAATATTAATACTTTCATTCTCCATCTTTCATTATAACTTTCCATTTTATATTCCTTTAATCCATTCGTTAAATACTTAAGGCTATCAGTGTCCAGGGAACTTTCGGAGAAAATAAAAGTGCGGTTTTTCAGAATCCGACAGCTTTTACATACACTTATTTTCCCCCTGGATCACTAATACGAACTCGGAAATCCGTTCCGAATACTTCTATATAGTGTCGTCTCATATTATTATATACTCCCACCAAAACACTATTCATTCTGTATTATTTACTTGTTCTCTTAGGGTTGTATAATTGTACGTATTCTCTTTCGATCGTTCCTTAACCTTTTTACGGAACTACTGGATTAATCGTTATCGATCTGGATGACATGAGAGTATTCTCTTGCTTGAAGTTGCCATATCTTATTCCTTTAGAAGATAGATTATTCTTACCTATGTTGTCACCCTTTAGCATTCTTCAAGACATAAACATAATAAAGTCGAATTCTATTCATTCTTTCCCAATTATCAATTATTACACTGTAGCCATATCCACTATTCATTCTTACATCATTAAATACATAAAAGTTTTAATTCCACCCAAAATCTGGGTTCTTACAGTCTCCCCTCCTTAAAAGGATTCCGTCCCGGAATCAGTTTGAAAACAAGTGGGGGTACTTTTCTTGCATTGCGCTTTCAAGTTCCCAGGTGGATTCTTCTACATTGTGGTTCTGCCACAAAACTCTGACTAGCTGAATGACCTTGTTTCGGAGCACATGTTCTTTCTGGTCTATGATTTCCACAGGTTGCTCCACATAGGTCAGGTCTGGTTGCATGTCCACTTGCTCATACTCTACAATATGCTTAGCATCCGGATTATACTTCCTCAGCATCGAAACATGGAACACATTGTGCACCTGCTGTAGATTCGGGGGCAATGCGAGCTCATAAGCTAGTTCCCCAATCCGTCTCAAGATCTCAAATGGTCCAATGTATCTGGGACTCAGCTTTCCTTTCTTCCCAAATCTCATTAAACCCTTCCAAGGTGACACTTTCAAGAACACTAGGTCCCCTACTTCGTATTCCTTGCCTTTCCGAGCTAAGTCGGCATATTTCTTTTGTCGATCCTGGGCTGCTACCAACCGTCCTCTGATTAGATCTACTGCATCTTTAGTTCGTTGGACCACTTCGGGCCCGAGCATCTTTCGCTCTCCAACTTCATCCCAATACAAGGGAGATCGACATTTTCTTCCATAAAGGGCCTCATAAGGTGGCATCCCAATGCTTGAATGATAACTGTTATTATAGGAGAACTCAACCAATGGCAAGTGATCATCCCAACTTCCCTTGAAGTCTATCGCGCAGACTCTCAACATATCCTCTAGCGTTTGGATGGTCCTTTCAC
Source organism: Saposhnikovia divaricata (assembly GCA_036435485.1). Taxonomy (NCBI): domain Eukaryota; kingdom Viridiplantae; phylum Streptophyta; class Magnoliopsida; order Apiales; family Apiaceae; genus Saposhnikovia; species Saposhnikovia divaricata. The sequence continues at coordinate 183,228,396 of CM071597.1, read as the reverse complement.
TTTGCCCATCTGTCTGGGGGTGGTAGGCGGTGCTCATGTTCAGCCGGGTCCCTACACATTCTTGAAAACTTCTCCAAAACCTGGAGTTAAATCTAGGATCTCGATCGGATACTATTGCGACTGGGACCCCATGTCGCGCCACTATCTCTTTTAAGTAGATGTCCACTAGTCTGTCGACCGTGTACCTTTCGTTGATCGGGAGAAAGTGAGCCGATTTCGTCAGTCGATCTACAATTACCCATATGGCGTCATGATTAGCCTTGGTCCTTGGTAAACCTACTACGAAATCCATGGCTATATGTTCCCATTTCCATTCTGGAATCTCTAAGGGATGTAGAAGTCTGCTGGGTCTCTGGTGCTCTGCCTTCACTCGTTGGCAGGTCAAGCATCTGCTTACCCACTCTGCTACGTCCTTTTTCATATTGGGCCACCAGTAATACTCCTTCAAATCCCTATACATTTTGGTGCTACCGGGGTGCACTGAGTATCTTGAGTTGTGTGCCTCATTTAAAATCTCATTCTTGAGTTCCTGAACGTTTGGGATCCATATCCTGTATATGTACCTCATGATCCCTTCCTTGTCTCTTTCGCACTTAATTTCCTCCCCGGTCATTAGCTCTTCGTGGAGTTCTTTTCTTCCTCCATCATCCGTTCCTGGCACATTCTAATCTTTTCTAGCAATGGAGGTTGGATTCTAATTTCCATCAACTTTTCTTGGCCCTCTCCAGGTAACTTAACCTCGATTTCCAACTTCTCAAAATCCTTCACTAGCTCTTTCTCTGAAGTTATCATCTTGAGCTTCTCTTTCCGACTAAGGGCGTCAGCCACCACATTGGCTTTGCCCGGGTGATAGCGAATTTCACAGTCGTAATCCTTGATTAACTCTAACCATCTCCTCTGGCGCATGTTAAGCTCTTTCTGAGTGAAAATGTATTTGAGGCTCTTATGGTCTGTGTAAATCTCGCATTTTTCCCCATACAGGTAGTGTCTCCAAATCTTTAAAGCGAAGACTATGGCTGCTAGTTCTAGATCATGTGTGGGATATCTGACTTCATAATCCTTCAATTGCCTAGACGCATACGCTATTACCTTGCCGTGCTGCATAAGCATGCATCCCAGTCCTTTATGCGAAGCATCACTGTAAATCACGAAATCTCCTTTTCCATCAGGTAATGCCAGCACTGGGGCTGTCACCAGCCTTTTCTTTAACTCTTGGAAGCTCTTCTCGCATTTCTCAGTCCATTCAAATTTCTCGGTTTTACGGGTAAGTCGAGTTAATGGAGCTGCGATTTTCGCAAAGTCTTGGACAAATCTCCTGTAATATCCGGCCAGTCCAATGAAACTCCTCACCTCGGTTGGAGTAGTTGGCCGTTCCCAGTTTGAAACTGCTTCTATCTTGGAGGGGTCAACCAACACTCCTTTTCTATTGATCACGTGCCCTAAGAATTGTACCTCATTTTTCCAAAACTCACACTTGGAGAACTTGGCATATAACTGCTCCTTCCTGAGTATTTCTAAGGTTATCCTTAAATGTTCAGCGTGTTCTGCCTCTGTCTTTGAGTAGATGAGAATATCATCAATGAAAACTATCACGAATTTGTCCAAATATTCCTTGAACACTCTATTCATTAGGTCCATGAAGGCTGCTGGGGCGTTGGTCAATCCAAATGACATAACTAAGAACTCATAATGTCCATATCTGGTGCGGAATGCAGTCTTCGGGATATCTTCAGGTTTGATCTTCAGTTGGTGATACCCCGTTCTCAAATCAATCTTAGAGAAGTATTCAGCTCCTCTTAGCTGGTCAAACAAATCGTCTATCCTGGGCAATGGATACTTATTCTTTATGGTTAGCTTGTTCAATTCTCTGTAGTCGATGCATAACCTCATACTTCCATCCTTTTTCTTAACAAACAACACTGGTGCGCCCCAAGGCGACACGCTGGGCCTTATCATGCCCTTATCCAACAATTCCTGTAATTGTTCAGCTAGCTCCTTCATTTCTATTGGGGCTAGTCGGTACGGGGCCTTCGAAACTGGCGCCGTCCCCGGGGCTAATTCGATGGCAAACTCAATTACCCTATCAAGTGGTAGTCCGGGAAGATCTTGTAGGAACACGTCCTCGAACTCATTAACTACCAGAATGTCTTGCAATCTTGGCACTTCCTTCTGAGTGTCTATAACGTAGGCTAAATAAGCCTCGTTCCCTTTTCGTAACAATCTCTTGGTTTGCGCCATGGTCAGAATTTTCTGGGTCTGTCTCATCCCCTTAAACACTATTTCTTTCTTCCCTGGGGTTTTCAACTTAACCTTTTTCCCTTTACAATCTATCCGCGCATCATTGCGAGACAACCAATCCATACCCAAAATGACATCGAATTCCCCTAGCTTAAAAGGAATTAAATCGACATAGAAGGATCGTCCTCCTATTTCTAGCTTACAATCGGGGTGAATTTGATTAACCGGTACGATTTCCTGATTAGCTATTTCTACTAGTAAGGAATCTCTTAGTTGCTGGGTTTTAAGTTTCAACTTATGCGCAAAATCTCTAGATATAAAAGACTTAGTTGCTCCTGAATCAAATAAGACATTTGCACTGACTGAATTGAGAGAAAAAGTACTTGCTATCACATCTGTGTCCCTCACGGCATCTTGTACTGACATATTGAAAGTCCTAGCAGTTGGTGGCCTATTTGAGGCAACCTTGCTTGCTCCTGATGCTGCTGGTTTGTTCTTTGGGCAATCCTTCCTCATGTGCCCTCGCTGTCCACACTGGAAACAGGTTGTGCTGTTAGGGATGACCGTGGTGCAAGAGGTGGCATAATGCCCAGCTCGCCCACACTTATAACAGTTTATCTGCTTCAGGTTGCACACCCCGGAGTGCCTCTTCCCACAAGTAGCACACAATGGCAATGGAGGTCGAGAAGGGTTGGAACGGGACATTCCTGATTGGTGGCCGCCCTGGCTCACACTCACACTCGCAGATGGTTTAAACCCTACATTCCTCCCTGGTAGGGAAACCGCTCCTCGATTAAACTTGGTTGGGGGTTTTCCTCCAGCGGATCTTCCGCCCATACTAACATGCTTTCTCTTTATCCCCCCTTTCTCTCTCTCTCTCTCTCTCTGCATCTGATCACTACCAACCTCCACAATGGTTGCCTTCTGCACCAAGGTGGCATAATCTGTAATCTCTAAAACAGCCACCCTATTCTGGATCCACTGTTTCAGCCCTTGTTGAAACCTGTTAGCTTTCTTCTCTTCTGTGTCTACAAACTCCGGCACAAATCTCGATAGCTCAGTAAATTTAGCCTCATAGTCAGCCACTGACATATTGTTCTGTTTCAGTTCCAAGAACTTAAGTTCCATCTGGGTTTTCATGAACTTCGGGAAGTACTTCTCCAGGAATAATTGTTTGAACCTTTCCCAGGCTATGACAGCATCAGTCTCCATGTTTTTCTTGGCTTCCCACCAATAATTGGCCTCTCCCTTTAGTAGGTAAGTAGCAAAAACAGTCTTCTGAGCCTCATTGATACTCAGAATCTCAAAAGACTTTTCCATTTCCTTAATCCAGGCCCCCGCCTCAACGGGATCAGCCGATCCGTGGAACTCTGGGGGCTTAAGGGACTTAAAGGCCCTAAAGGAATTTGCCACTGAAGTGTTGTTTCTTGGTGGTGGTTGGGGGTATTGGTTCAAATTCTGCCTAAGTAGATCCATAAACTGGCCCATGGGGTTTCCGCCCTGGTTCTCCCCTTCCTGTTCTACTTCAGTTTCTCCACCCTCTATTTCCTTTTCAAATTCTTCAGAGTACAGGGGTTCATCCTCTGCTCCATACTGGGAATCTTCTTGCTCATTATAGTCCTGATCTTGTTCCTCACTACTTTCACGGTTTTCCTCGTGTTGGTTGTGACTCTCTTGGTCAGTAGATTCGTGGGGGTTAGCCCTAGTGCCCATTCGTCTTGGAGGCATTTTACTGAAAATTTGGAAAATTATACATTAGGTTCACTTACCTGTTTTAAAGGATTTTTCCTTGCACATTTCTTTACATGATTGGGTTTAAAATCCCACAGTTTTATATCTCATGGCAACTTAATCGAAAAGTAATACATATGCTAATAACTCGTGACCACATCCCAACAAAATTGTAATGACCGAAATGGAAACAAATATATACCAGGTACCGAAAAGGTACAACATCCGAGTTACAACGATAGTTTAAAGTACAGCCATCCTAACAACAACAACAAGTCAAAAGTGAAATATGCTGTCTATCTGTCTAGTCTGCAAAAAGGGAAAACAAGTACAAGAAAACCATCCCTACAAAAGCCGGCACTACTATGTCCGTACATGACTAGACAACTAGACCACTGCATCACTGCATCTGAAATCAGCCACCACGACGAAACATCCTCCGAACCCTCCCCATGGCGATGCGGAAAACCTCCTCAGCCTCTGCTCTGTCTACCCTACCATGCCCATCAGTAGGCAACTGTCGCACCCTCACCCGAGCCCTCAGCTCGATGCGGGTCACAGCCCTATGCCCAACTCTGTCACTGATAGTCCTCCTGCCCTGCACCCTCATCCGGGCGGCTCTCTCTGCTGCTAACTCACTCCTAGACTCTGCCAACCTGGCATCTGCCACAGACAACTCTCTATAAAGCCCGTTCACAATCAAGTTGTGAACACATACTGGGACTCCTCCTATCGGGGCATGAGGTGGGGTGGATGGCTCAGCTGGAGTGGCAGTCTCTATCTGCTGGGGCTCTGGGGTAAGCTCCTCAAACTCGTCGGGGTACGGGCTCACAGGTAGTGGTGGTGGGGTAGGGGCTCTCTCAACAGGGAGGAGTGGCACAAAAAGTCCAGAACTCCCTACAGCACCAACTACTGGCTCATCTATATCTCCCTCAACACCCTCATCTACCGGCACCACCTGATCCGTGGTCATGTCAGTGTCACCTCCCAAAGTCCTGATCTCAGTCACAACCCAATAATCATCATCCTCAACCACTAACTCAGCATCCTGTCCTGTCTGGATCCCCTCCGGGTCCTCCTCCCCCTCAGTCTCAACAACATCTGTGTCAGCATCATCCTGGACCTCCTCAGGGTCCTCCTCCTCCGGCTCAGTATCCTCCTCAGGCAAGTGCTCATAGTATGGGTCCCTAGTCCGGAACATGTCCTCATCATGCTGTCTCGCAGCTGCCTCCTGGGCCGACAAGTCGCTCGCCTACACAAGACGAACTATGTTACTATCATGATAGTTAAAAAGTTCCCGTAAGGGTTTTAGGTGAACCTGGCAAGGGTTCTTATTATATTATTGAATTTATTATTATATAACGTCGTATCATCTCTTGGGATATATAACTCTCGTTCTGATACCATCTCTGTAACACCCCCAGATCCGGGGTCAGGGATCTGGTGGTTACGGTCTTACATCCATTCATAATACTTGACTTGAGTCCACAATAAATAAATCACATGCTGTGACCCCACAATAATTACCACTCACACACACAACAGTTATAGTCCCAGAGATGAAATTGAAATAAGTCTTACATTAAAGGGTTTACGAATAAAAGTTATTACAATCCCAAAAGGATAACATCATAGGTTTAAAAGTTTTGCCGTTAATTACATTAATTATACATATAGTTAAACAGGAAACAAAAGCTGTCTAACTATGCTACCTCAACAATGGCGGCTAGCATCTCAGCGGGTAGTCCGGTGGGTCGGGTAACCTGCTTGCGCCGAGTGCGCCTGACGCGAGCCATCTGTCCTAGCTGTTGTTGTGACATAATATAAACAAAGCAAGGGTGAGCGAAAGCCCACCAACAAATATATAACTGAACGATAATTTAAAACAGTTCAAAGCTATCTTTCAAACCATATGCCATGCATTTACGGAAATGATGCCAGTATAATATGAACGATGAAGTTACAAGGTAACTGAAAGTATTTGTTTGAAGAAATATCTGCTACATCAAAGTAAGCGAGATATTCTTATTGTTTATTAAGAAGAGGAACTTGCAAGAAAAGGTTGCAATTCCAGTTATGACACTTTTCCCACTCTGCCAACAGTAATCATGTTGCAAGAAATAAATAAATTTGGATGATGAACCAATGATGGAGTATTCACCGCGCCCGCTGTTCCAATCTTGATGATCAGTCGAGATCGTACAGCTCAATTTAGATTTACTACCGGTAGAAGGAAGAACTGACGGCTTTACTTGTATACCGCCTTGCTAGCTCTCCCCGGCCAACGGTTGGGCCAAGGGGATGGACCGGCGCTACTCGGCCTCTTACACGACTCCTAGTTCAAATAGAATTCATGATTCTGAATGTAACGTTCGTCCCCCTTTCCCCAAGTATAATACTTGTTGATAAGACTCCACAAAGTAGTCGTATCTAGTTGGAAAGGAAAATTTACCAATAACTCCCAAGCTATTACTTGGTAACGGATATCAACTTGTTCCAGTAATCTTACCCCTCGAAAGATGAGAAGGTAAGCAACGACTTAATAAGTCAACAGCACCCGAGTTGCGGGTGAAGGGAATACTTTATGACCGGGAAGTCGACAAGATAAATAACATTTTCCAAGTAAGGTTCCCTTATTATTAAGGAGATGGACTCAAAGATGAATGATGTCTGGGAACCTTTCTTGATATAAGATTAATAATAATATGACTTCGAAATATTTTCTGTAATAATCGAAGAAGATAAACCTTATCGAGATTATTCTAAGTATGGAATAAATATTAAGAGAATATTTATTGAGTTAAAACATTTAAAGAATATTTGGGAATATGAAAGAATATCTTTAATCAGAGTATTTCTCAAAATAATCCCTGAAGAAATATCAGGAGAATATTTATTGAATAAATAAATATTTAAATGAATATTCAAAACAATATTCATTAATTAATAAGACCTGAAAAGAATATTTAAGGTAATATTCATAATTAATTAGGAATTTAAATAAATATTCAAAAGTAATATTCATTTAATGAATAATATCCTAAATGAATATCAAGTAATATTCATTTAGTAATCCAAGCCTTAAGGAATATTCGAGATAATATTCGATAATTAAATCAAGCTTCAGATGAATATTAAAATAATATTCATCAAGTATTTAATATCTTAAATGAATATTCAAAAGTAATATTTATTTAATAAAATAATAATCTAAAAGAATATCCAAATAATATTCATTTAATAGTCTCATCTTTAGAAGAATATTCGAAATAATAGTCGATAATCAATTCGACTCTGAATGAATATTGAGAAATATTATTCGTTGAATAGTTACGTTCAAATAATTATTTGAAGTAAGGATCGTTAAATAAATAATCTCGAACGAATATTCAAATAATATTCGTCGCTTGAATAATAGAAAATATTTACTTAAATACTTTCTTCCAAGGTAATCTCGATATATCAAGGAATATTGACTCCCGGTCTATATTTGATTAATAAGATGTATACGCCCTTCTATGAGGGTCTTACAATAACCGGCTTATAACTGATATATAACTATCTAGCTTATAAGCCAACAATAACCTTCAGGGAACAAGTATATCAATTCAACTTGAAAGTAGGCATGCATGCAATGGCATATGTATATCAGCAATCATATATATATATTTATTCAATCACAACAACAGCCTAAAGAAGGGAATTGAAACTTGCCTGGTAGTCGAGTACGGTAAGGGGTAGTGGTAGCGGGTCCCGGTTCAGCTTGGTGATCTATAAATAGCCAAGGCATTCGGGATTAATCACTTAACATATTAAAAGTTAAGTTATACTTAAATCGAAACACGTTCTCGAGTTATCTCGTTATACCCCTTTTAGTGGATTACTTATTATCACTGATCCGACCCGACATTCGTTCGTTAATACGACATGTCACTGCACTTATACTTGGGACATACTTAAGTCATATGAGTTCTAAGGTTGATCGTTACGAACCAATATTATACTCCGAGTTTTATCGCCCGTTTTCTAAGTGTTTTACCAAAGTTATAAAAGAGTCGTCTTTTAGGGGTTCGTTCGCGTTTAACCTTGACTCGAACATTTTTAATAAATCGAAAAATGCTCTTTTTGACATACGGTTTTCTTTCACACCTTCCTTATTACCCCTAGTATTTATTTACCAAGATTCGCCCTGACGTTACATAGATTACGAGGGTTCAATTTCAGTTACGAACTTTCATTTACGGATTCGAACTACTTTTAGTAATTTGGTCATAAATCCTAAACCGTAAGTCCGTTTCACGTGATCTTTATATCAAAACGAAGCTTAGAACATTACCTATCCTATCATGGCAGATAAGGTCTCTAGACAGTAGGGGTTTGACATGGAAAATGGTATACAAAACATGGTATTGTAAAATCGGGCATTATAACGGCTGTAAATCGAATATCTATCAATTTCGAATCTTCCCATAAACATAGCATCCAACCCAAACAACATATATATGACTTATACACATGAACTGAGGCCAAGCAATGCCTTTCCGTTCATCTAGCTATTTACATCATTAATCCAAAATCCATACATAATCATGCTTATAACTTTAACATAACCATAACTAAGTTATAACTATCATAAACATGCTTAAATCTTAAACAAGGGTTAGGGTTTCAAGAGCTTTATACCTTTCTTAGATAGTGATATAGCCTTACTAAGCCTTGAATGGTCCTTAGGAGTGATTATGCTTGCTAGATTAACCATGGAAAATCAAGAAAACAAAGTTAGTATATGATGAACACTATTCACCCTCCTCTTGTTTGATTTTTTTGAAAATGGAAATGGATGAGTTTGAAGCTAAGATTTTGAGGAGATAAGTTTTATGAAATGTAAGACTCACCTTAATTATTTCAAGAACAAACAATGGTGGGAAGGTTGAGTTTGGATTTGGAATTAATGGATATAGCCGAATGGTTTCTTTGCAAGGGGGGAGAGAGTTGCTTGGTTCCTTTGATTTTTGTGTTTTAATCTCCTTCACTCTCATCCACTTACAACATAATATCTTGTAAAAGTCACTTTAATAAAGTGATGAGGTGTTGGATGATCAAATGGCAAGACATGTGTTGGTTTTGTGGTGGTTAAAGCTTAACTAGGTAGTTACTTGCTAAGTACTTAGTTCTTCCTCTAAGGTGCTAGTTCCTTGCTTCTAGTTTAGTTACTAGATATTTATACTAGTAGCTTGCACAAGACTCTTGCTTCCTCTACTTGTTTCTGTGTCCGGTTATTACCCGTTTCGATTGATCGTTCGTGAGAATATTTCACGGATTTCTAATTAGGGTTTACCGGGAATCCTCTTTAATATTAATACTTTCATTCTCCATCTTTCATTATAACTTTCCATTTTATATTCCTTTAATCCATTCGTTAAATACTTAAGGCTATCAGTGTCCAGGGAACTTTCGGAGAAAATAAAAGTGCGGTTTTTCAGAATCCGACAGCTTTTACATACACTTATTTTCCCCCTGGATCACTAATACGAACTCGGAAATCCGTTCCGAATACTTCTATATAGTGTCGTCTCATATTATTATATACTCCCACCAAAACACTATTCATTATGTATTCTTTACTTGTTCTCTTAGGGTTGTATAATTGTCCGTATTCTCTTTTGATCGTTCCTTAACCTTTTTACGGAACTACTGGATTAATCGTTATCGATCTGGATGACATGAGAGTATTCTCTTGCTTGAAGTTGCCATATCTTATTCCTTTAGAAGATAGATTATTCTTACCTATGTTGTCACCCTTTAGCATTCTTCAAGACATAAACATAATAAAGTCGAATTCTATTCATTCTTTCCCAATTATCAATTATTACACTGTAGCCATATCCACTATTCATTCTTACATCATTAAATACATAAAAGTTTTAATTCCACCCAAAATCTGGGTTCTTACATCTAGTGAAGTGATTCTCCAAAAGAAATTGAGATAAAGTGTCATACCAGGCTCTTGGTGCTTGCTTCAAACCATAAAGTGCTTTCATGAGAAGATATACATATTCTGGAAATTCTGGATCTTCAAAGTCAGGAGGTTGATGGACATAGACCTCTTCTTCCAGTTCCCCATTTAGAAAGGCACTTTTGACATCCATCTGATAGACCTTGAAATTGGCATGTGCTGCATAGGCTAGGAAGATTTTTATTGCCTCAAGTCTTGCCACTGGAGCAAACGTTTCATCAAAATCTATCCCTTCTTCTTGAGAATAGCCTTGACACTAATCTAGCTTTATTCCTCACAATTATTCCATTTTCATCTGTCTTATTCTTGAGAACCCATTTAGTACCTATGACACTTCTATCATCAGGTTTGGGCACAGCTTCCATACTTTATTTCTTTCAAATTGGTTTAGCTCTTCTTGCATTGCTAAGACCCAATCTGGATCTAGAAGGGCATCTTCCACTTTCTTAGGTTCCTCTTGAGACAGGAAGCTACTGTATAGACATTCTGCTTGAGTGGCCCTTCTAGTTTGGACTCTTGAATTTGATTCACCAATGATTAACTCAAATGGGTGATCTCTAGTCCATTTTCTTGCAGGTGGAAGGTTTGATCTTGATGAGGTTGCTTCATTTTCATGAGCATGATCATGTTGATTAGCGTTGAATTTTGACCCTGAGAAACTCCCCCTGAGTTTGTTGTCCTTGCTGAATTATGAAGTTGACTGTCAATGGATGCATCATTTTTCCTGTCGACGGATGCTTGAGAATCTCTGTCAACGGATGCATCTCTAATATTGTCAACGGATGCTCCAGAATGACTGTCAACGGATGCTTCATTTCCAGTGTGAGCATCACTTCTAGTTGGTACAACAACTCTTGGTGGATCTCTATGGTCATGATCTTCATCTTCCTCATCATCATCATAGTACATTCTTCCTTCACCTTCATTCTAAAATTCCAACTTTTCATGGGAGCCTCCATCATTTAGACATAGAATCTTTTGATCATCAAACACAACATGTAAAGATTCCATAACAATGTTGGTTCTTAGGTTGTAGACTTTATAGGCTTTCCCTGCTGCATATCCAACAAAAATAGCTTCATCTGCCTTAGCTTCAAATTTGCCCAAGTTATCTCCATGATTCCTTAGCACAAAACACTTACATCCAAAGACATGAAGGAAAGCTAAAGTTGGTTTCTTGTTGGTTAACAACTGATAAGGAGTCATTCCTCTAGCTTAGTTGACCAAGGAAATATTCTGAGTAAAGAATGCAGTGTTGACAGCTTCAGCCCAGAAATATGTTGGTAACCTTGATTCACTTAACATTGTTCTAGCTGCTTCAATGAGAGTTCTATTTTTACTTTCAACAACCCCATTTTGTTGAGGTGTTCTGGGAGCAGAAAACTCATGGACAATTCCATTTTCTTCACAGAAAATCTTCATTGTGGAATTCTTGAATTCAGTACCATTGTCACTCCTGATTCTTTGTACTCTGTCTTCAGAACAATTGTTTAGTATTCTGAGGTGATTGATGATGATTTCACTTGCACAATCCTTGGAGTGCAGGAAGAAGGTCCATGTAAACTTAGAAAAATCATCTACAATCACTAGACAGTATTTCTTCTTTGAAATAGACATGACATTTACTGGACCAAATAAGTCCATATGCAGCAATTGAAGAGGCTTAACAATGGATGACTCTGTCTTGCTTTTGAAGGATGATTTCTTTTGTTTCCCTAATTGGCAGGCATCACACAGTCCATCTCTGACAAATTCCAATTGAGGGATTCCTCTAGCAAGATCCTTTCTTACCAAATCATTCATAACTTTAAAATTCAAATGTGACAGCTTCTTATGCCATAGCCAACTCTCATCCTTACTTGCTTTGCTGAAGAGACAATTAATGGATTCTGAGCATGCTGAATTGAAGTCAGCTATGTAAACATTTCCTTTTCTAAAACCTGTCAGTACCACATTGTTGTCTTCCTTGGCAGAAACAACACAGGCTTCTTTTGTGAACTTTACTTCATAGTCTTTGTCACAAATCTGACTGACACTCATCAAATTGTGCTTCAAACCTTCAACTAAAGCCACTTCTTCAATGATGACATTGTCTTTTGAAATCAGGCCATATCCCTTAGTATATCCTTTGCTGTCATCTCCAAAGGTAATTCTAGGGCCAGCTCCTTCCTTGAACTCTTTGAGCAGGGTTGAATCTCCTGTCATGTGCCTAGAGCATCCACTGTCTAGGTACCATAGATTCCTTCTGTTTCCCTGCACACATTCCAAAAACAGATCAAGTTGATTTTGGTACCCAAGCTTCCTTGGGTCCTTTCTTGTTAGCCTTTGACTTTGCACTCTTAGCATTCTTCAACTTAGGTGTAGATGCTTGAGTGATGGGGTTTGACAAATGCTCATTTGCATGAATATTTGATGCATGCATTTGTGGAAAATTGGCATACATATTATTCATGCTAGGAATGCTCCATGACATTTGTGGCACATTCACATATTGAAAATAAGGATTAGACACATATGGCATGTTTACATATGGATTTGAAAAACTAGCATTTTGATACAAACCAGGCATAACAGGAATTGCAGGCATACATGGTATTGTTTGAGGTACATGAACAGGAGCCTTGTTGACAATCTTGCAATTAGAAGATAGGTGATTGACACTATTACAATTACTACAAGTTTTCCTAGGGGTAAACTTGTCAGGAGAATAATTGTTTTTCTTGTTGATGCCTATCTTACCATTTCTGTTTTTTTTCTTTTTACCCTCAATTTCTACCTTTTCACTATCTGATTTACCAACAGCCTTTTTGTTATGTAAATCACCTGCCTTAGCCTTCCCACTAGATTTGGTTTTGCTACTCTCACCACTAACAAAGTTCTTGTTGACTGGACCATACTTGATATCCAGTTTCTTGAGTTCCTTCTTACTAACAAACTTTTTGTTAGTCGACGGATACCTCTCATCCGTTGATGGTTCATCTGTCAACGGATGATCACTATCCGTTGATTCACAAATAGTCTCTAGATCCTCAAGGCCAGGTTCTAGCTCCTTTTTCTTTTGAGCCCAGGTATCCTTCACAAACAATTCTATTCCCTAGACTTCTATGATGTTTTGAGAAATATTTCTACAACTTTGAAATTTAGAAATTATCCCTTGTTCTTTTTCAAGCTGGTCTTTTAAAATCAGTTCTCTTTTTAACACGGCTTCAAGTTCACTTTTAGCATTATTGCAATCAACTCTCATTTTCTCAAATTCTAGAAATTGAGCTTCTAGAGCAGCATTTCTATCACTTAAAAATAGATTAGACTCTTTAATCCTATTGTTCGCTTTAGTAAGTGATTTAAGAGTAACACTCAAGTGATATAGTTCAGTAGACATTTCATCTATAACACTATTGCATTCCTCTTTGCTGAGCTCAGAGAGATTAGTAGAAAATATCTGATTGCTAGCTGAACTTGCTTCCTGCTCTCCAGAATCAGCCATCAATGCAAGGTTGACAAACTCAACATCATCATCAAAATGATTGTCATCAGCAGCCCAGTCATACTCTTGAGTCAAGAATTCCTTTCCTTTCTGCCTGAGAAGATCAAAATATTTCTTCTTGTAGTCAACAGTCTCAGTTGACTTTCCCTTGTTCTCAGATCTAGGTTTCCTGCATTCACTTATCATGTGACCAGCAATTCCACAATTGTAGCATTTAATTTTGGATTTATCCACATAGTTGCTTGTGGAAAAATCCTTGTTAAATGGCTTGGCCACCCCAGAGTTTCTCTTGAATTTCAACTTAGAGAATCTCCTAGACAGAAAAGCTAAATGCTCATCTATCTCATCCAATTCATCCTGCTGAAGGACATTCAATTCCCCAGACACCTTTTCTTTGCTCCTGCTTGATTATGCTCTACCTTTACAAACCTCCCTGTTTGGTGTAGAACTAGCAGCTTCTGTCCTTTCCTCCTTCTGCTCCAAGTTGGCAACAAGTGCAACTGACCCACTTTTGTTTTGGGGCTTCTCAATCTCTTCATCCTGCTCCATTTCCAGCTCATATGTCTTTAAAGTTCCATAGAGCCTTTCAAGAGTAAATGTCTTGTACTCTTGAGTGTTTCTTAGAGAAACAGTCATTGGCTTCCATTCCTTGGGCAGTGATCTCAGAAATTTGAGATTAGAATCTTTAACTTGATAGATTCTTCCATATAGTTTCAAACCATTTAGTAGCTTTTGAAATCTACTAAATGTATCATTCAATGTTTCTCCACTCTTAAAATGGAAATGTTCATACTGTTGGATTAATAGTTGCATCTTGTTTTCCCTCACATGTTCTGTTACTTCACAAAGGGTTTGAACAATGTCCCATACTTCCTTGGAGGTAGTACAGTTAATAACATTGTCAACCATGTCTGTTTCTAGACCATTGAACAGTATATACATGGTCTTTTTGTCTTTGTGGACTTCTGCAATATCTTCAAGACTCCATTCAGAAACAGGTTTGGGAATGAGAGTGTCAGGCACATCTTCAGCCAGGCCAACTCTTGTTGCAGTCTTCATTGGAACGTGAGGACCCTTGTCAATGCAATCCACAAAACCCTCATCAATAGATAAGAGATGTAGACGCATTTTTACTTTCCAGTGAAAGTAATTCTCTTTATCAAGAACTGGTATCTTTACTCCATAATCCTTCTTAGACATGTTGGAAGTGTGTTGATCTTTAAACTTCAAATATGTTAGAAGCTTGCTCTGATACCAATTGTTATTCCCAGATTACACACTTGTATAATTGTAGAAGGGGGGGTTGAATACAATTCTTGATATTTATAAATTTCTGATAAGAACTCCAGAAAACTGTACTTAAATAATTGCTGTAAAAAGATTAATGCACAAACACATAAAAATCAGGTGGTTAAATGCACCACCTGAAGCTTTTATTCGAAGAAAACTCTGTGATACAAATGTACACAGCTTCTGTTTTACAACTCTTTGCTTTCTAAGGATATTCAATAAAAACCCTAAGCAAATGTATCTGTTTTCTTGCCTTCTAAAGAGTTGCTACACTTGGTTATAAATCCCAAGTTTTCAAGTGCTACAGGAATAAGATAATATTAATCTAATTCAAGTTGACTTGTTACTCCACTCCAAATACACATGTAGCTGAAAGGTTGTCCTTGTGAACAGACATGTCTCCTGCACATTTCTTGTATTCATAGTGTAAACGGAATGCTTCTTTCTTCTGTGTTTCCAAAGTATGGCTGCCATACTGCTTTTTGTATTTACTATCAACCCATGTGATCTGTCAGTCAAACCTGTCCTTATCAACTGCTAATCCCCAGCTTAGCATAGAAGTAAGTGTCAATGATTATCCGTTGACATTGTACACTGACATCCGTTGATGATATATTGAGCTGTATCCGTTGATATTGAGATTTGAGCTGTATCCGTTGATAGAGTATATTTGAGTTGTATCCGTTGATAGAGTGGATTTGAGTTGTATCCGTTGATAGAGTTCTGTCTTCATCCGTTGATACACTTTCACTTAGACAGAATTATATAGCATAGGTTATTTACAATTGGCTACCCTATTCGGCCTATCCATTGATGGTCAACATGACTGTGGATAAAAACACTATCATCTGATAACATAGAGATACTGCAGTATGCTACAAAACCTCATCCGTTGATGAGCTACCTGTCAACGGATAGAGTTATAAATCCTCATCCGTTGACAGCTACAAAACCTTATACAATTTGATTGATTGTGAAGTTATCATCAAGTACAACATATTCCTAACACACCCCTTGCTTCCCGAGCATAGTTTTTTCGGGCATTCCTGCTCATGCCCCCAATGTATGGTCCACCTATGATGGTGCGGATACTGTTAGCCCTTGTAGGACGTTCCGGATTCATCTTTTCAGTTTCCTTATTGGTTTTATCATCCTTGTATCTTTTTGCCTTCTGAGCTACAAATTCCGTTAGGTAGACCCTTCTTATAAGATCTTCAATGTGATCCTTCAAATGGCGCCAATCCACCGTCTCATGCCCATTGGTATCGTGAAAAGCACAATATCGCCCCACGTCTTTCCTTCCCAGGGGTCCATTCCTTGCTAGCTTCCTGAACATTCCAGCCTTGTTTCCCACCTCATACACCTGCTCAATGGAAGCCGTAAGTGGGGTGTACTCGGTATATTTTCCAGCACTTTGGGAATCCTTATTTGCAGGGTACTTGTAACCTACTGTTCTTTTTGTGCCAGTTGCATTCACAGTTATTGGGGCTGTCTTTTCATCCCGCTGAGTCATCCTAGCCGAGGAGCTTCCACCATAGGAGGTTCGCTTGTTATACCCCCTGTCTTTTGGGCTATAGGATCTATTCCTCTTGCTCCTGCTCCATCCACCAGAGCTATGACCCTTCTTGAGCTTGGCCATTGATTCCTCGATTATCTTGTGAGTTTCGGCCTTGGCATAGAAATCTGCTAAAGTTTTGGGCTCCGCCCCTTGTAGCTCCTTCCAAAAATCCGTTCCCGGGTGTATGCCGACAATTATGAAATTTTTACAGGTTTCATCGGTGGTCTTCCTCACCTTAAGGACTTCTGCGTTGAACCATTTAAAGTATTCAGTGAGGGTTTCATTATCATGTTGCTTGATGTTTGCCAGAGTATTGGCCGGGGGTGCGAATGCGACCGAAGCTCGAAATTGAGTTACGAACAGTTCACTCATTTGCCTCCAAGACCGTATTGAATTTGGGCGTATTCTTTTAAACCATTGATGGGCACTGTCCCGTAGTGTGGCAACCAGTAAACGACACTTCGTCAGGTGTTTGACCTGGTATACTTCCATTTTGGAGTCAAACCTGCTGAGGTACTCAACCGGGTCGGTGGTTCAACTGAATTTTAAGTCTCCTACCCCCCGGTATTTTGTTGGGAGTGGTGAATCCCTCACCTTCTTAGTGAAGGGCGAAGCCACCATCAAGCCTTCTAATGACTGTTTTTCCGCCTTCAATTTCTTTAATGCATCACGCAAATCTTTTATCTTATAATGCTCATTCTCACTATCCGTGAACTGGCTTCCATTCTTACTGGACCCTTCAGTTGAATCCTTCATCTTGTAGTGCTCGTTGTTACTATACTCGGGGTTGTGTCGAGAGCTGCAGCTTCGCTCATCATCACCTCATTTGGAAAATCTACCAGATTTGGAGCCATACTTGTCCCTTCTATGGCTTTGAGACCCTTTCGATTGAGACCTCATATCATGGGTCTTCTGTTAGTGTAGGTGCCCTAGAGGCAATACATTTCAGTTTACTTAAACTATGTTATTGACATTTATGTTCTGTTTTGATTATATTGATGTTTTATTATGCTTTGTATTTACTGCGATATAATTGTTAGTGTAATAAATGTCCCTAGATTATTGATACGAACTACATTAATATGAGATAATATACAGTATAATAATCTTAAATATCCCTAGTCAAGTATTATTGTTATTGGGACAGTAATACATCGAGACTAGTATGTTGATTGACTGATGATCACTTCTCATTGATCATAAGTATTGTGATACTAAAGTCAATGCATAGGTATATGTATGAGTACGATGTACTAGATAGACCCACTATGAGATTCGACATGGAATGAATAAATGTGTCATTATGAATCTCAATGTAATAATGATGTAATGATCCTTAGACCTGAAGTCATTACATTTCTATATGAGAATTAATATATTTTGATTCTATCAAAAGTTATCTTTAATCGGGTAATAATAAAGGTGGTCTTGGGTATATTATGAATCGTATGAGAAATGTGAATGATCTAGATGGAATTTAACCCTCCTTAATATATATAAATATCTAGGAGTGATATTATTGGCCTCTTGTTTGAGTGAGACTATGAAATGCATGGTCGTGCTCAAATAGTGATTTGTTTGAATAGTCTACTCATCGATCAAGAAAATAAAGATTAAATTATGACGAGGATGACACATTCCATGCCTCCAGTTTAATCTATAATATTATGGTTAAGGGATTATATTACATAGAACATTGTTCACGAAAGGAGAAATCGATTCACTAATTTAATTATTATTACTTGGGTAGCAATGATGTGTTACTAGATGCCGCTCTTTGTTTACGATTTTAAATTGGGATTTTAAAATCGTTGCCAACGTAATAATAACCTATCGGGTCACACACAAAGAATGCTCGGAGGATTATTTAATTTGAATTTAGATTTAAATTAAATGATAGAATTCGAATTATTTATTATTAATTTAAGTATGACTTAATTAATGTAATAAATGGAATTTCGAATTTATTAATTCAGAAATGCAGTTATTATTTAATTGAGAAAGTCTTGGTTAGATAATGATTAAAAAAAACTGAATTAATATGGGCTCTAATTAGGATTAGGGCTGATTTCGTTTTTGTCTCTCCTATATAATATCTTTTTGTGGCTTGGAAAGGGTTACACGTTTTTATTAAAAACCCTAGCTGCTAGAGAGGAAGAGAGAAAAGAGAGAAAGAAAAACGGATTATTGTGCTAGTACACAGCATCCTCTGTTCGAGCTTCTGCGTGGATACTGATAGAGCGTAGATCGTTGCATACGGGATACGTGGTGTTCGAACAATCTATTCTTCACTCTCAAACATCGGAAAACTTTTTAAGGTACTGATTTCTATGAACTATGAATTAAATATACAATTCTCGCATGTATCTTTGCATTGGGTTTCAATTTTAATTTATTTTAGCGTTTTTCCGTTGCGTTTGATTTCTTGAAACCCAACATCTTCCTGGTTTGTTTTTCCTTTCTTCCATCAAGTTTGTGACGTAAATCTTTAACGTCCATCTTGTTGCCCAACCTGTCGAAAACGTTCAGGCTACGCGTGGGCGAACCCTGCGACTTCTGGACCTCTTCTTCCCCGTCTTCCCAGTCCGGGTTCGTTTGGTCAGTTTCCACATCAGAAAGCCCTTTCTTTGAGGCTTCCTTTTCTGATTCATCAATATCACTGTCAAAATCCAGTCGAGTCGGTGTAATCACTTTCTTCTTTGTCTTTCGAGCTATAGACCCGTGCCTTTGCTTCCATTTCCTTAACTTCTTAGATTTCTTTTCCAAAGTGCTTATTTTCTTCTCCATCCTTTTGATTTTCTCCTGGAGTTCTTGATTCGTGACTCAATCATCGTTTTCTTCCTCGTAATCATTCCGTTCATTCTCCGGTGTATGCACATCACCGGAATCTCGTGACATCTCTTCCCTATAGAGATTAAACCAAAAACCCCTCCTTCTAACGCCACAAATGTTGTGAGGAAAATTTGGTACAACACTTCTTTGAGGTAATAATGAAATGAACGAGAAAAAGCCGAGAACCTTGGTTGAGTGAACAGATTTTACAAATCACAACCCTGGGTTCGAGTGCCTTAAACCGAGAGGAATGGTGGTCGTATTTGGACCGAGTTTGCAAGAGCTCCGAGCTATGGTGACTGAATAAAATCTACCCAGTCGAGAGAGAACAACCCAGAGCTTGAGTTAGAGGTGTTTATGCGTGTCTCCCCTTGTAAAGTGCCTACATACTCTTATATTTATAAGAGATCAAGTCCATATGTAATTCTTGATATTTACCCACGACCTGATAAGCCTCACCCTCTATACCAGACATGCTCTGATCGTTTATCCCAACTGATGTAGCTATCCAGATGTTACTCCACCCTTAATCCATGATTATCTTCAAGTTCCTATGATATATCTTCATATATACACGCATATATACATATATCACGTATATACGATGTTTATCCACGATAAGTACTACTATTGGGTCGTTCCTAATGTTCAGGAGCTATCCATTAAGCGGTTAGGATGTCCCTTATCCAATTCCCTACAATCTAGGAAGATACGGGACTGCTGGTGCGTTTTCTGAAAACTGCCGGGGTGCATGCACGTACCCCCCCTCCTAGAAGCCTACCGCCCAGGTGAACCCCTATCAAGCCTCCACACAGTAGTACCCCTATCTAGGATTCGCATGCTTGAACCCCTATATGAACAGACCCCAAAGCCAAACACCAGAATCCTATCCTCCAATTCATGCTTAAGGCATATTGGACCACTACATCCATTCCGTTGCCCCGCCTATCTTCCTATATTCAAATAAAACTTGATCCTATACCCCTAGTGGGTCCTAAATCAAGCCCAAAGCGGATTTTGGGCACAACAGGTTATAAGCTAGTCATTATTAATAAGCAAAATCATGTTTGAAGGGTACTTCGGTACTAAATTTGATTTTATCTCTATAATGATTTAATTGCATATTCTTAAATTGTTGTAATTCGATTATAATTACAATCCTAATATTATAAACTTTGCACAAAACATTTATTGATAAGAAAAGCTCCTTCTTAATCGTAATTCGATATTAAATTTGATTACACCCTTAAATTTCTATTTCTTCTATAATTCTATATCTTTTTTTTAATAAAATATTGGAATTCTGTTATATTGAAATTTTTTATTATAAACATACTGAATTTCACAAATAACGTATCTACTGAAATTTTCTTGATTTTTTAAAAATATTCTTAATTATTTTCTAAAAAAATGTAAAACAAAATTACAGTTCATTGTTTTTTGTCGCAAAACATATTTTTGCAAATAATTTCATAAAATAGTAAAATTATAAAATAAATAAATAAAAATAATATTTATGATACTTTCTCAATACTGATTAATCCATCCATTATATCTATTATATGCCAACATGAGTTTTGTGCCTATTTAGTAAATTACTAATTTGTCCTTGGATTTAAATTAATATTAAAAATTTTGAAGTTGGAAGGAATTGAACCCATGACCTTCCAACACCTATAACTTTGTGTTCACATGTTCAACCACTAAACCAAATCACTTTTGTGTGCAACTTTTTAAACTCATTCACTACATGCTCAAATAACTCACCCATTAACAATATTTATTTTATAATTTATTCAGGATAAAATTGAGGAGGTAGGTGACGAAAAATAAGTAGACGTCTATGTCAAGTAGGTAAAATGGGCGGAAGTGAAAATAGATCTGTAAAAATTTATTATAATATCTCTCTCTTTTTAGAATTATATCTAAATATTACTCAAATGGCCACATTATGTTTATTATTAAATTGTTACATTGATGAATGAAGTGTATAACATATTTTTACTCGGTATAATTATAATATTTTATTTTAAGTATGAAAGGTACTGAGGTGGCCGAAAATTGGTAAAAAAAAAAAATCGAAGTGAGGAGGTAGGTGACGGAAAATTAGTAGAAGTTTATCTCAAGTAGTTAAACGGGCGGAAGTGAAAATAGATATATAAAAATTTATTGCAATATTTCTCTCTTTTAACAATTATGTCTATATTAGTCGAATGACAAAAATACAAAAAATGATAAATAAGGTGTAAAACATATTTATACTCGATATCAATATAATATTTTATTTTAAGTATATTTGCACTATATCGATTAATCCTATTATCATCGGGTAATTTATAGATTGATTAACAAAATAGATTAAAATATCAGAAATAAGAAATAATTTACATGTGGGATTTGGATTTGGTAAAAAAATGCCAATATGGTTTTGATATATGTTGTCCCTCGCACTTTATTTTTGCAGCATTTTCGTAATATGCTAATGTTATTAACTTCATACAAAATGAGTTTTACAACCATATACTTAAATAGTAATATACCAATTTCACTTGAATTTTAAACTCCAATGCGAGTTTCAACCCGGTGTGAGACTAATAAACTCGAAAATTGCTGATATATACAATGTCTTATGATCACGGATGTGGTATGTGTATTTTTTTATTTTTCGGCTATCATTTTGGTGTTACCTCAAATTAAAATGATATTCGGGATGTTTCATTATCGTAGTTATGTCTACAGTATTTTGTTTTCATAAATTAAATTTTATTGTACATATGAACTTTTACAATATAATTCATTCGGTGCATACATTAGCACATCTCATTTTAAAAACCCGCTATGAGTTATGGTACTTTAATTTTAGTTACTCATGTATTTGGTTGAATTTGTACATGTCCAAATATGGATTGTCTTGAAATTTGAGATATTATCTTAGGGTTTTGAAAGTTCACTTCTGAAAATAGATGGTACAATGTATTTGAAGAAAAGATTTTGTTATGGTCAATTTGCTATTGAAAGGATACATCTGAGATGGTCAAATACCATGATCTTCGAAAAGCACACATCACATATTTATTTTGAACGTGCACAACTATTAGAATAAATTTGTTATTCTCCTTGTTCTCCGAAATTGGTCGGAGAAAAGGATCCAAAATTAGAAATGTGCGCTGAGATCCAAAATTGGAAATATGCGCTGAGATTTTATTAGCAGAACTATATGACTCGATTACTTTTATTTTTTCGTCACATTACATTATTTCTTACAATATTAAATTAGAAATAATATAATATTTAATTCTTCCTCCACCCAAAATAAATAAGCCAGCTGTTTTCTCACGTATTTCAATACAACAAGATTATTGTGATAATACTTGGCATTTAATTAACTCTTACTTATAGCTTTCAGTCGGTCATTCTTCTTACACTAATCAAACATAACTAAAAATATAACTTTCGCAGTTCAGAATCTAATAATATTTTGAAACTATAACATCTTAAATAGATCGAAATACGTAAAGTAGACTAATATGAGAAAATTCTATGAATTATTATAAGGCTCGTGCTTTGCACGGGCTATCATGATAGTTTATTTATGATACTTTTTCAATACTGATTAATTTAAAATATTCTCAGTCACGGTTATCATGAGCATGAACATGAAGCTAATAATAAAAAATTTGAAAAGTGTGAATTGGCGCATTTGGAATCTAAAATGTTCCCGCTACAAAGCCTCACTCGCTATCAGGTCAATTCATCACTTTGCTCCTCGTTTACACTTCCGCCCCAGCCCCAGGTAAATTCATCATCATTTATTTAATTTTATACTCAATTATTATATTATTTTTCTCGATTCATTTACCTTTCCCTGCCCCCTAATTGTTTGATTAAATGTCTCAGCTGATCTGAACAACACAAATCTTGAATATTTCCAATATGTACGGTAGAAAAGCAAGCGAATTGGTCAAAGAATTTGCTAGCAGTGAACCCGGCCAGCTCTCCGCCTTCAATGTACGTGTTGTATATTCAATTATTCATACATGTCTTATCTTCACATCAATTGTATTTACGTATGCAGATGTGTATAGGGTTTTGAACATAATATGCCAGAGCATCAGAATTGATATAGCGCAATCGATAAATTTAAACAACATTATATCTGATTTATCGATGGATGGTTATATGTACATATGTGTATTCAAAACTATACCCGTAGGACTTTGATGTGGATTTTGGTTAGACTATTGTCTTTACCTTTTAGCGATGCCCGAATTTGAAGGGCTTGTATTGCTGAGTCTTACACTGCTTCTAAATTTTATCTTGCCCCTTTATTAATACAATGACACTGCACCTATTATTAATAATTTTGTTTGTATTCAGGTAAATGTAATCTGCTTCTGACTTCATGTTCTCAGTTACAAATTGAAGATTATTAAATCATAAAAGTGTTGCTTCTCATATTATGATCTCAATTTGCTAGAAATTGTCACAAAAGTAGTTTAACTTTGGTTTTATTTTGTGCACTTCTAGAATGATCTTTTTTCTCAAGTACTGGAAGAATGTAATGGTCATCTCCTTCATCTCCAATCCTTGTTGAGGTAGCTTCCCATGGAATGCTCTAATTTACTTCCATCTCATATTCATGCTACTGTATTGATACTTTATGCCCAAATGTACTGATATATTCACAAAGCCTCTTAGAAAGTAGTGACGAATTATTTCTCTCGAAATCATGTATGCCAGAAGGTTGTTTTTTATCATCCTGTTTAAATCTGATTGTTCTTTGTACGTATATAGTATTGGCAGTTTGGTACTACTGCAATTCTAACTGAACCTACACATGTAATATGGCACTATGTATACTCGCAGATATAAAGATTGGATTAGAGATATACTTTGATGTTTGACCTACCAATGTATAAAATTCATTAAAAATTCATTTGATATTTTAAAACAACCGTATCTGTTGTAAACTAACTAGAAGTTGCTCGTAATCATTGCATATTCGTTACATTTTTTAATCATTCCAATTTCATTTGATTTTGTAAAAACAACTGCATCTATTGTAAACTAACTAGAATTTGCTCGTAACTATTATATTCTTTGATTTAAAAACATACATATTTGAAATTTTCATGTTGACCTGAACTTATTTGAAATGTATCTCTAGTTTTGTAGCGGAAGTACTTGGTACTTGTGATGGATGACTTTTGTCTAAACTACAGTCTCTTTGTTGCATTATTTAACTTTCATCCGTGTTATATCTTATTTGATTCTGGTGTCTGTATAGGAAAATGCAAGAAGATGGACCAGATGACCAAACATCAAAAAATGCTGATCACTTTGGAGCACTTATGCATCACCTTTCAATAGTCAGAAATAAGCGTTGTTTGATGGCCTATGTGTAAATACTAGTCATCTCTTGCCAAATATGTTCATTCAGTATTGTGAGTCGAGTTTTTCAACAGTGGTTCATATGCTGGTTCTTTCTTGACAAAATAGGTATAATCGAGCTGAGGTTATTCAACATCTGGGATGGACAATTGAGCGTGTTCTTCCTGAGGAAATTGAAGAGAAGCTCAGCAACCCAGAAAAAGATTATTTTAAGAATCATTCTGCAACTCTGCAATCATACATGTCTGAACTGGATCTTGATTTGGCTGTGGTAAGTAGTCCTTTCTTATATCTAAGCTATATTATCATTATTTGACAGTTATGTTTGATTGTTCTCACTGCTGATTGAGAACTTCCGTATTACTCCTAGGAACATATTTAGAAAAACCTCTGGCTTTCTGCACCTAGGAATGTATTCATTAAACAAGTATAATGCTTTTAGATACAAGCTTGTCCAGTAAAAAAATCTGTTTCGCAGAAAAACCTCTGGATTTCTGCATCTAGGGAACTTAATCATTGAACAAAACTCTAGACGTAAAATGCTATTACATGAAAGCTTGTCCAGTGAAAAATATATTTCATGTTTGGTTCCATCCATATCCTCTGGGGTAATTTTCTTTAAAGCTATCACATTGTCTGTAAGAGAAGAATACCATTAAGCATTAAGAATTTTAAAATATATAATACCTTGTTTTGTTTCTTGTCTATCAGGATATGGTTCCCCCAAAGGATCCTTACATCAAGGTGAGAGTCCTTGAAGAAATTGGCAATGTCGTACTCAGTGATCAGATTGCAAACCTTGCTTGTCATGCAATTCTTTTCCTCAGGCGAACTGATGCAGAGCATTATATCTCCCAGGTAGTTTGGCCTACTAATATTCTTCGATAATAGCATGGTTATTTAATAGGCCTAAAATATCATTCTTGCTTATGAACTACAGGGATTAATGGAAGAGCTCAGTAGCTGATTAGCATTTAATCTTCCAGTTGCATGATGGTATTAATTCCCTTTTACGAGCTTCATAAAGAACTAGTTTAACTTTCGGTATGCTATAGTTTATGTCTCATAAAATACGAATGTGGGATCTTAAGTGTTACAGTCTTCATTTTTTTTTCTAGGAGTAGACGTTAGGTCTTTATTGAGAAATGTAGTCTTATGTTCATTTAGTAACTATAAATTGTTGTACTTTTAGTTTGCGCGTAAAGTGTAATTGAGTAATGCCCTTTTTCATTATTACAGTTGGAATGCATATATATTATATGGGGTTGTAATGAAACAATCTTTGCAGACGGTTTTGCGTAATCAAGTAGGTCAAAGTGAAATAATGTTTCCCAAGTTCATATTTTACAATTTACACTGTTCACCTTGATGTTCCTGCTAAGAATACCTTATTGACTGAGCTATCGTATGTTTACATTCATTCACATCACGAATGTAAATAGCAGAACCGTTCTGTAGTCATTAGTCAAAACTACATACTTTTTGCAAATGACTTGTAAGGATAGGTCGAAAGCTATAACCATTTTGGTTGCATAGAGGAACCGAATGAAAAGTACTGTGAACTAGGATCTGTGACAGAAAATTTAAGCTGCAAACTTTGAAATGTGTGAACCTACAAGGACTAGTACATTAGAGCAGACTATGATAGACTGCACACATACATGTGTCTGTTGTCGTCAGTTAATTGTTCGCACTGTAACAGTAGCTGCTACTGATTATGAGCAACGATGAGAAAACATATTATAATGTATAAGCCTCCAAGTGTACAGATAGGATCTCATCTTCCATTCTGTGTCTTGCTTGCTTGCTATGATAAAGTAAAAGCCTCCAAGTGTACGGATAGGATCCCATCTTTCATTCCGCGTCTTACTTGCCTAGACCATTACCCATTCTCTGCTGTCAAGGGAATCAGGTTAATTATAAGGCATACAGAAGACTAATTCGTAAGAGCACAACACTCGTGATGTAGGAACTGGTCAAAGTTGTACTAGTAAATTGAAGGTTTTTTTTTATTGATAATTAACACACTCACGCACACATCTTGTCTTTAACAAGATTCGAACCCTCGACATCCTGTAAGGGGAGTGAGGGTGATACCAATAGTCCAAGAGGTCACCGGTAAAATTGAAGGATTTGAAACTGCAGAACCTATTTTCCTGGAAAGCCAGCTTTGCAATGCAACTCCCAATTGGTAGGTATTGTTCTACTTGCATACACCTTCACTCTCAACTATACTCCCGCACAGATAAACCTCTTCTCACTTTCCTTTTCTTGTTCCGACAACATTGTAAATTGATGCACGAAGGACTTGATATTCATAAGCCTTGTCAGCTTTTCATGGCTGTGTGTTCCGGACGACTTTTTTACTTGTTCAAAATTCAGTACACTGTGATTGAAATCCGTGATTTTGTATTTTGTCTCTGAATACGAGTCTTTGATACATGCGTTTCTGATTTAGAACTTAAATATCCTCAAGATCTCCAGCCCACACGTTTAATTTATCATTCTGGACAATCAGTTTTGAAATGCTTGTTTATATTATGTTTGTTGACATGATAAATTGTGATTCATGCTTCCCAGACAGCCATACTTGATATTTCATCAACCTCAGGATCTTTCCCATGCTTAATCATTGGGATTAAATAGTGTGTTAGTTTCTGGTTGATAAGTTACCACTGTATTTGAGTTGCAGTCTAGTTGATTGTACTTGGCCATTTAAAGCAACTGCTGTACGGTTTCTGGTGAGTTTTTCATGTCGTAACTTTTCACTCTAGGCTTCTATCTGAACTCGCATTTCTATTTTTCTATTCTTGTTATTTTTAAAGCATTTGATTATACTGTTTATGGTGCCTCAGAAGTCATCTTGGACACGATATAAGAAGTTACTATTATCAGTTTTAAAAATTCCATCTATAATACAGACTACAAAGGCAGCCAAGCATGAGAAATGACATCTACACATATATGGAAATGAAATGAAAAATAATAATCCCATATGGCGATACAACACATCTTTTGTTTTTACACAGGACATGACAAATTTGGGTGAATTAGTAGTCCCTTGATTGAAAATTTTGTCACTTGCTTTTCTTTAATTGAACTGCAACCTTTGATCCAACACCATGCCCACTTGCTACGTTCACCCACATGTTTTCTCCAAATCAACATATCTAACCCAAACTCTCTGTACAAACACAATTCCCCCTCGACCCCTACACATTTTGTACATCCCCAACTCCCCTTCCCCCTTAAAAACCTCATCTTCAACTCCATCCCCATTTTTTCAACCAAGCACCAATCATCCTCCACCCCTAGCTCCCATATCCATGCATTTACGCCACCTCCAACAAGTGCCAATCTACCGTTTCTTAGGATCAAAGATGCGAATTCAAGTGTATCACCCATAGGCACACTCAGTTCTTTCCACTTGTTTGTTTTAACCTCGAATCCCATTATACTATAAGCCCGGGCGGAAGTCATCCAGTACAAGACTCCATTTGAGTACACACTCTCATTTGGGCTCCAAACCGTCAACCTGACTGCAAATTCAACCGGCATTGTTCCAACTATTGTCCATGTATTGCATTGTGAATCATACATTTCCACCGTGGGCTCATACATGGCACCACCAGCCTTGGATGCATCCGACATCCCGCCTGCCACATAGATCATGAAGTGATTTGTGCCCACTTCAATGACGCCAACAGCAGGGTTGGTTCGGGCGACGCAGAGGACCGGAAGGTAGTTGAATTGGCGAGTAAACGGGTTGCAAATGGACAGTTGAAGGGCTATGGTGGCTGTGGACTTGAAGAGGATCAAACCATTAAATGTCACAATGGCTCTAGATGGGGTTGGAACAAAACTTAAAGACAGCGAATGCCAAGTTTGTTGAGTTGGGTTGTGAACATAACATGAGAGGCTACGGCTGCGGGAAGGCAGAGCAAGCAACCAGGCAGGGTGGCGCCGCCGTGAGGTGGTGCCCTTGGCGCACCTGTGCCATTCCTTGCACACAGCCATGGCATGCGCTAAGGAGTCAGGACAGAGGTAGGAGAAGATGTTGGCTAGGAGATCAGAGGGAAGGTTCTTCCACATCGTGAGCAAAATTTTGTAGTACAAAGACTCGTTAATATCACAAAGACATCACCAAATAAGAAAATGAAAACATAGTATAGTACTACAGTGAGTATATTTTATAGTAGAAACAATAATTAGAGGGAGCAGGATGAATTAACAAAGACCAATAATTCTGAGGGAATTTAACATTGGGATGTGTGATAAACTGAAACTGAAGCAGTCCCACATGTGATGCGGCTAGTGTTTCGAGATTTGTGTATTTTAGTGCATGATGATTAAGTTTTGTTGCTATTCCTGTAGTAGCAGTGTAGTGTACTAGTATGTCGTGGTGTTTGCATCGTTGGTTTTTGACAGGAAAGGGCAGTTCATGGATGGAAGAGCCAAGTTGAGTACATAAATTAATTGGAAACAGTTAGTCCTCGAACTCCAGCCATCCATCCAGGCTCCAGCATCGATCCCTCTGTATTCTTTTGTCAACAACCTTTCAGCTTTTCGCTTTTACGTATCGATTATTAATGTTTGTGGGTTCCAGATGATTGAACTTCTTTTAAAATGTAAAAAATTCTTTTTTTTTTTTTAAAATAAATCTCGGACTATAATATTTTTTTTTTATGAATATAACTCATTAGTTCATCAGTAATATTTATATTTTGATAAATTTTGGTAATATTTATATTTTGATAAATTTTGGTATAATCGAGTATCGAGTACGCAAAATTGAATGCACGATTTGGTATGACTATCGTCTGTGAATAAACATAAATGTAATCGGGGTTATTGTTAATTTTGCGTTTATGTTATGATGTAAATGTAACCCGGGTTATTATTGATTGGTTTTGCATTTTTGTTGTTTACTTAAATTATTTTGTTCGTCCTCCTTACGAAAGTAGTCAGTCGGACAAGCATTAGCTTGAGTTCGGCTTACATATCTTATCATCTTATATTTGGCGTATACATTTTTTTTGTTTGGTGTTGTGGTCACGGTATAAAATATTCCGGAAACCATTCTGTATGTCAATTAGGCCTATCAATTCATCCGATCCGATTCGATCTGTAATTAAATTAGAGAGTATGGATAATTTTAAAAAAAAATCAATCCGTTAAAAAACGTAAAAAACAGAATTAAATATATACAAAATTAACTACACACAAAGCACGCAGCACGACCTCGATTCTCGACCTCACTCCATCTCTATCTTCTGAGCTCGAAAATCGCCAATACAAAGAACAAATCTACGAAATCAATGAGGTACTGCTTGGTAAATCTCTAATCTACTTAGTAATTACATATAATTAGGTTTTTGAGCTGATGATTCTCGATTTAGTAGCAAATGCATGTTAATATTGTGTTATTCTCTCTTATTTAAACGAAATTACATGATATTAGGGTTTGAATTTGATAATTTCCGATTCTATAGCAAATGCATGTCAAAATAATGTTATAATGGCTTATTTTAGGTAAAATCAAGTGGTTAATTGAAGATTCGACTAAGGATTAAACTCGAAAAATGCATTCTCGAACAGATATTATAGTTATTTTCTATCGTTTTATGATTCTACAGTTTGATACTTGTTTCTATGTGAGATTCTGCGTTTTGTTTGAATGTATATGTATATCAGTGACATTATGTGCGAGATAATGTGTTTGTTTTGGTGTAAATATTTGTCTGAGATGCTTTCTGAGATTTTGTATTGTTTTTTATTATAAGATATATGTTGAACGAGTATTTGTTTTATTGTTGATATGTGTAGTAGATGCTACCTTAGATTCTACAAGTATTATATATGACATATTTAATTTATAGGAATGTTAATTGACTTCAATTCAAGCACAGCACCTCCGTGCATGTTACTACTAGATTCCCTGCTATCCCAAGAAATGGATCTTAAGCCGGACATTCGGAAGTATGTGTTTAATAGATGGACATAATAAAAATAATTTATATATAACAGATATTTGTAATAGATTCATGACTATTTTATGTTTTTTTTGCAGATTTGTTTATGATATATTCAAGAAAGGGAAACCAGAAACTAGTGATGAATTGATCCGTCGTATTAAATTCAGAATTCCAAAGGTTCCGCAGCAAAAGGATGCAACAGAAAGTGGTTTTTATGTCCTTTTTTTTATATATCGGTTCCTAATTCAGTGCCCAGATCAGTTCAACCTTAATGAACATTATCCGTCATTTGTAAGTTGTACTTGTCTTTTTTGTTTGAGCTGCTTTTTTGAGATTCTACATTTTTTTTAGTGTAAGATATATGTCTGTTCTGCTCACTGAGTTTCTACGTTTGTTTGATTGTAGATATATGTGCTAGATACTTCATGAGATTCTATGTTTGTTAAATATTTCTGTTATATGTTAGATATTATATGAGATTCTATGTTGGTTAAATATTTAAGTGTAAATATTTGTGTTAGATGCTTTATGAATCATATGTATGAGATGCCAACTAAGTTTCCTGCTAATACTTTGAAAACATACAGATGAAAGAAGATTGGTTCACTATAAGTTAATTCAAAACGTTCTATGATAATCTGTTGTATGTTTGGCAAGAAGTGGAGTTTGAAGAAATGCAAATTGGACTTAATTCCGATGATTCAAAGAAAGGTATAGCTTGTATAGTAATTATACTATACTAGTATAAGAAACTTATAAGGAATTTTTTTTTCCGCAGATTTGACTGGCAACAAAAATGAAGTCGAAGTCATTAATCTTGATAGTGGAATCAAAGATATGAAAGCTAACAATAAAGGTAAATCTGCATTATCTATATGATTGAATCATTTATTAGACCTCTTTCGTTCAACTTATAGTTATTGTAATTAACATTTTTAACTTCCATCTTCTGTTATTCTGCGTAAACTCTGAATTAACCATTATTCTTGTGATTATTGTATTTTAAAACAGAACAACAACTTGCACTTGTTCTTTATACTCTAGAGAGCTACATTCCAGACAGTTCTCCAGATACAAATGCTCAATGTAAGATTAAATGTGTCAATATCTTTAAAATTTTGCTTTTTCCTTCTTATATTTAACAATGACTGGTTTTTTTATTTTTGTAAAAACTTCTAGGTGTTGGAGAGACAAAACTTGCAAATGAAATGAAAGTTCAGAAGAAGAAGATTCTGATAATTAAATTGAAACAAGTGGAAGCAAGGAGATCACCACGTTTTGTTACACCATGTACAAAGAAAAGATCAGTGGAAACCAATCCAATAGAAATTCTGAGTTCATCTCGTTCAGGTATTTATGGAAAACCCGTATATTATTCTCTAGTAACTAGTAATTAGGTATCCGTATATTACATAGTTGCTGATATCTGTTTCTTATGTGTTTTTTTTTGCAAAAAAAATAAAGCTATAAAAAGAAGGAGAATATCCAAAACACCACCTCCTGCTCGTGTCACAAGGTTTGTAGCAAAGCAAATAGAAAATCTACAACATGTAAACACCTCCTGCTCAGATGAAGAAACTGAAAGTGACAAAGAACTTGAAGTAATTGAGAGAAAAAGGGAAAAGTCTGCAAAACGAAAACAAAATATAAGGGAAGGACAGAAAAATGAAAGGAAAAAAAGAAAGATGCCAATGCCAAAGGTAAACCAAAATCATTACTGTAATATAAAAAAACAAAAATAATATATTTTGAAAAGTTTGTAGAAAAGATTTTGTGTTTTTTGCACTACACCTGCATACTTCCTATTGTGTCTGCATACTACCAAGTCTAAGGTGAATAATGGATAGAGGATTCTGTATTAGATTATATATTACAATAATATCTTTGTTGTAATGATGATTCCTAAGTGATGTTTTAAAAATGTGCAGGACGGCAAGAAAAAGAAAAAGGACGTAAAACGGGAAGATGGCATTGAAATGCCAAAGAAGCTGAAGCTTCGAGTGCATCCTAGCAACTTCTCTGAAGCAATGAAAAATTTAATTGACGATCAAAAGAAATGGATAAAGATGCTGGTTTGGGGATTTACTGGAATTTTCATTCAGGCATATTCCTAATAAAATGGCAAGAGATGTTGTATGGTTTTATGACCCCTACAACAATTGGTTAAATTTGGCGGATAAAAAGGTGATTAGGATTACAGAGGATGATGTTCACAACACACTGGGGCTCCCAAAAGGAAATAGAACAGTCATTTTAGGACCAGTGGGGACTAAAATCAAAAATGAATGGAGGGATCAATTTCCAGAAAAGAAGGCTAGACATAAAGTGACAGAATTGATGATAATGAAAAAGATTGCAAGGACAACGGAGTTAAATTTCGAGTTCAAGCAAAACTTTATGGTCCTCATGTATAATCTGTTTGTCCGATGCACCAGAGGTTCGTTTGTTAGTCAGGATGTGTTGGGACTTGTTGGATCTTTCGATGATGCTTCACAAATGAACTGGTGTAAACTTGTGATCGAGGGATTAAAGGTGCTTCTGTGGCATGGCTTGAGGATCCTATATCTCAGTATTACACAGGACCACTTATGTTTTTGATTGTAAGATTTTAACTACTCTTTCATATATAATTAAACTGACATTCCATGTATGTTGTACACTCTTTTTTATTTTCCTTATACTGTGTTTTTTAGTTTTTCTACCTTGGCCGAGTGGAAAATGAAGTTGTTAAAGTTGATAGAAAATCACCTGCTTTTAGCGGATGGTCGAATTTTACTATGCTTCAAAGAAATCAGGCTGAAATCATTGACAACACTTATGGAAAAGGGAAAATAGTAAGTCATTTTTCATGTACGTTGCATTTTTTTTGTCCTTATTTGTTTACAAACTTCCGAAATTTAAACTTTTATGCAGGAAGGAAAATATGAAGTAAAGGAATATTCACAAGCAGATGGGGGAGATTTTGCAACTGAGGTATAAATGTCAAAATAACACCCTAAATATTAGTGAACTGAAAGTGAGTTTCTTATTTTTTTACAAAGTTTATGCAGGAAGAGGAATATGAAGTACATGGAGATTTAGAACCGGAGGCGGAAGGTTATACAACTGAGGTATAAATGTTATACATACATGTAAATCATGCTATCCATAGCACTGAACCATGGTTGACTCAATTATAGATAAGTCTATGCGTAGTGGTCTCCTAGTTAATTTTCTGATATTATCCTTGACAACAAACCCTTAATTGTTGACCATATGAAATTTATTATGATCATAGATATTAAACTTGAGATTGGCTGCCTTGATTATTTTACTATCATCACATAAGTCCAAAATTATTAAAATAAGTTTTCCTTTCAATTTACTGATTATACAGCATTGTGAGTTTGAAGGAGTAAACATTGAAGAAACAGAGAAAATGCCTGAAGAAATTCAAGTCAATGATGATTTAACAAATAAGCAAGCTGAGGTATAGAAATATTTTAGTAATTAACATATATATTGTTGTATAAGTATTGACTGAATTTTACTATTTTAGGTAATTAAGGATGACAATGTCGTTATTAAAGAACGAAATGAAGAAACAATTGTCACTGGTGACAATGAATTTCCAGAGAAGGTGACTTCTTAATTTTTTTGTCTTTGATAATAATTTAATATATCCTCGCTTTTTTTTGCAAAATATGTGTTATTTTGATATATTTTTGTTTGATTGTTGATATATGTCCTAGATGCTACATTAGATTCTATGCTGGTTAGCTTGTCATTAAATGAAATTTGTAGCTCGGTATTCGAATGTTAAGTGAGATTCTAAGTTTGTTACTTTGCAAGTGCTTGATGAATCTGAGATTATGTTTTTTGTTTAAATCTTTAATTTTTGTTTGATTGTTGATACATGTATGTGATTCTATAAGAAATTTACAAGTGATTCTCTGTGAGATTCTCCAATATACACATGGTATTTGTTTTTATTAAACCAGACGATGAATATTTGTTTAAAGTGTTTTTCTAGAGTGCGAGTGATTCTCTGTTAAATTTACAAGTCATTCTCTGTTTGATTTTCTGTTAGATTTTAAACTAGATGATTTTCTGTTTAAAACGTTTCTCAATTTGTAATAAATTTGATTTTATAAACTTATTTCATTTTTATGCTATTTTCAATGTTGTTGTGCCATCCATTCCGTCTATTAGTTTTCCTTTTTAATGTAATAAATTTGTAGGCATCCTATCATTCTAGCAATTAATTTGATTGCTTCTGTTCTTGCATAATTCACATTTTATATTTCCCATGTTTTGAGGACTGCAGACTAATGGAAGTGCATCTAAAAATTTAATTTCCGGTTTTCATTATACTGTTGATAATTTGTAGATGGTGATTGAAGGAAGAAATAAAGAAACAGTTGCCACTGGTGACAATAATAATGAATTTGCAGAGAAGGTTACATCTTTATTATTTTTTTATGATAAGAATTTAACTTAGCAATTTTTTTTTTGCAACTGTGATTGATTAAATGTATTGTTTCTATACAGAATTTTGTAGACAGCAGAAATATCAAACTCCAAGCGAAACGATAAAAGGGGTACACTCATTTGAATTGGAGTTAGGGCTGGAATATTGTCAATAGCAAAAGACATCACATATGCTCATGCAGATGACGACTGTATCAACGAAAAAGTAAGTTTTTTTGTACTTATACAACTAAATTAAACCTATTTTGGTTTTTTAACTAACTATTGTGTATGGCAAAAAAACTAGGACTTCATGTTACAAATCAAAAAGGACATTGCTGAAATGAAAAAGATGAAAAAGGTATGCCATGACAGTTTAAAAACAACAAAGACACTGTTCCCAACAAATCCTGATCTCAATAATCTTGAAGAAGATTTTTGGAAACTGGTAAACCATTCGAATGGAGTTGAAAGGTATTATTTATTAACTCATCGTACTTGATTTCTAATAGTTATAAATTAGGGTGCGGTATATTAGTAGTTTGTAATAGATTTATTGTATTGTATTAAAAAAACTAAAACCTTTAAGTTTAAAAAAACAAACAAGTTAGTTTATAAAAAATATTTATTCAGTGTTAGGTTGTCAAGTAAAACTGGTAGGTCATGGTACATTTGGTTTTGAGCTTTTAGATTCTACAATTAATTTAGATTACTTTAATTAGTTTTTTTAAAAATAAAAATTACAAGTATAAATGACATTAAAAAGTTTTTAAACAGCTTTGAGGTGGACTGGAATCAATTGATTGATGAAGATTGGAACACCGTTGATGTTTTTGGCCACCCAAAATTAGACAGACCATTATTAAAAATGACAAATAAAGCTTTTTTTAGGAGAATTAACCCTAGAAGGCAGAATCATTGATCTTGATTTTGACAGTGATGATAACAAACCTGCAATGGTAAAATTTGATGAAAGACCAAGAAGAGAAGTGAAATTGGGTGAGCTGCACAAATCACCATTCCGTGAGCGCACTATTGATATTGACAAGCAAAATTTGACAAAGCGGAAGAGGATGTTTGGAAATGGCTAAATGCAAGCAATGATTACCCACTGTAAGTTGGAGTGATGAAATATTTTAATTCAAAATGAATGACCAGGAAAAGAAGCATAATTTTATTTTCCTTTTATAACGTGAATGCAGGCAAAAAGTGTTTTTATGGCAAAATAAAGTTGCATGTACGAAGCATGATATTCAGACTTTGCAGCTAAATAGGCAGCTAGTTTGTGGTGTTTTAGACACATATATATGCATATTAAATGAGGAAGAAAAGTTCAGATCAGTGGACTCTCCACGCAGATTTTTTTGCAACACTTACAATACGGTATGTTTTATGCTGCAATTGTATAATTACAAGTATTCGTTTCCTTTATATCTGAATGCATATAGCTTACATAACTTACTAGTCTGTCTGTTTTGGATAAATGGCTACATCTGTTCAGATAATTGTTTTGATAATGTTTTTATCTCTCGTCATACTTTTCCTGAATCTTATGGGTTAATCCAATGTGTCTAACAGTATGTTGATAGTTAACTATTTGATTTGAGTCATGATATCCTCGTTTGCATTTTGTTTGTGATCCTTTCTTGTGAAGAACTATGACATGTATTGTTGAGTATTGAATACAGTAAAAGAATACAGAGGGGGGGTGAATGGATTCTTGAACTTTTCTTCGTTCTTGAATCTTTGCAGCAAGATATGTGTTGAGTGTGTGAGATATGTAAGTGCGGATAACAAAGACAAACACAACACAATATCACTTTAATCTAATATTTTATTAGATAAAGAGTTTGCTACAATCTGTGAATACAAATGATAGTATTCTCAGCTTCGTTTTACTCAGAGAGATATTTCTTGTGATGTTTTTCAAAAACTTATCTGCTAAGGAAGTGAGGCTGTATCCTTATAGACATGGATACACCTACTTACTACAAATAAGGTAGGTAAACAAAAATACTTTCCAGTCTGTCTATCTCATTTGAGTAAGAGTCCAAACGGCTACAGATTTGACTTTGCAAAGCATGTTCAGATCCACTTCTTTAGCTCCTTGTCCCCTGACTTATCTCTCCAAGCTTCTTTGTAGGCTTTCCAACGTGCTTTATAGTACATAGTCAAATAAAGCATCTTGGCTTGTTGCAGGTTTCTGACTTGTACAATTCTTCAGTATTTTGTCTCCAAGAATGTATTCGAGAAGTGGCTAAGTGAGTGATTCGAGAACTAGAATTGACTTAATCGATAACTCTGAGTTCTCGAATAGTGTTATATTGACATATCGAATCACTTCTCGAATAGCTCTTTTCTCTGGGAGTTCTTGAGATATCGAATAGAGCATTTTGACATATTGAATCCCTGAGATGTCGAATAGCATCTTGAGTCTTTGAGATATCGAATGTAGCTTTGACTTGTTGACCCTTTTGAGAACTCGAATATCACCTTTGACCTGTTGACTCCTTGAGTTCTCGAACAGAGTAATAGACATATCAAATCTCTGAGATATCGAATGAGATATCGAACAGTGTATTCAGAGATATCGAATAGTGTCTTCTGAGATATCGAACCCCTGACTTCTCGAATGCTAGACTTCTCGAATAGACAAATGTACTTCTCGAATTGGTACTTAGGAAAATTCTTCATTTCTTCAAATCCCAACTGTGATTATTTGGCAGTCTTTATCTCCTTGCTTGATGCATGAACCTTGGAACTTCTTTCAAGCATTATTCTTGACTTAATAGGTACAGTTACACAACTAGAATTTGATGCCTATTACAAGTACAAAACAAGTAGAAACTCTACAACTAGAGGTTCCCTCAGTTAAGAGGTCATGTAAGTAATGCATAGCATTACAAACAACTTAGGCTTGTTATTAGATGTATTCAGGCATGCCTCTGTGACTAACAATCTCCCCCAAATTGTGAGTAAGACCCTTAGTCACAATTTCATGTCTGATAACAAGCCTAACATACATAAAGATAAAACTTGACAGTACATGTATGAATTTTGATTAGCAATGTGGATAGAACTACAGGGTGAGTAATCTTACAGCCTATGATTAAGTACTAGCCATTGTCATTTGTTTCCCTTTCCATAGCTTTGGCTTGCAAATCATCATATGCTTTCTGTCTTCTTTCTTTCTCCTTCCTTGTATTCTCATCCATAGCTTTTGTTATTTCTGCCATAGCATCAAATTCTTCAAGCAAAATTGAGTCTTTGAAATCTTCAAGTACTGGTTTCAGAATGTTTGCAGGATAGTGGTTGAGTAGGTTCATTCTGATGTGGACCTGATCCCCATTTCTCCTCCTATACTTCACCATATAGGGATTAAACTGAACTCTACACAATCCCTTTGCCCTTATCTTTTATGCTTCAATCTTCAGTCTCTCAATTTCTTTCTCCCTTGCTAGCCATTTCTCAAGACACTCTTTTCTGATTCTCTCCTCATGATCTCTCTTCATCTTCACAAAGTCAATTAGCTCCAGCTTCCATACTCTTTCCACTTTATCTTCTGAGCTCAACAATGCAATGATTCTTTCTATGTCATGTAGCTTGCCCCAGTGTTGACATCCTCCTTGTTTGAATTTCTCCTCCCTTCCATCAGTATATTTGATCTCAAGGCAGTTATCAACAATGGCAACATGGTAGATTCTTTGAGGTTGTAAGAATTGCAGTTGGTCTTCATCAAAATCTTCATCTAGTGGTTGGAGTTTTAAGCCTGGATAGATTGTCAGGGTCTTTGATTTGGATAGCTTTGATTTCCTTGCAGCTTGCTTGAATTTGATTCTTTTTACATGATTACTTGGCAGCAGTATGTGACCTTTGTTTGTAGACCATTGTAGTATTCCATTAGCAGTTTGCTTTTTGAAATATACAAATGGTTTCTTGCATTGAATCTTCATCTCTTCTTTAGGTGGCAAGACAGTTGCAGAAGCCATAGATGTAGATTTTGGTAGGTCACTACTAACAGTATTCACCCTAGACTTAGAGTCTTGTGTTGTGGTGAGGTTACTGTTAGCAATGCCTAAGGCTTGCTGTCTTCCACTTTTCCTCTCAGAGGCTTTACCTTGGTCAACATTATTCTTCTTCTCCTTATCATCCTTCTTCTTCTTTTTATCTTCATCACCCTTATCACTCCTGTGATGTCTTCTCCTTCCATCACTTCTGTCTCCATCCTTGTCTTGATCACCATCCTTGCTTGGGTTGAACTTAGCAGATTCAGGTACAATGCCAGTTGCAATGTATGACCTGAGATAAGATATAGCTTCCAATTCTTCTGCTGTTCTTAAACCCTTCTTCTTGTTCAGCTTCTCAATGATGGCAATAATGAGAGGTTTGTTCTGAGGAGTTAGATGCTTAGGAATGACCAGTTGCTTGATATCATCAATTTTTGTTGCAGCCTGATAGATGATGGTTCTAGGATTTGTGAATACTTCAGGTAGCCTTGCTGGTTGACCATCCCTTAACTCATCAAAGAGACTCTTTCTGTTTTCATCCTTCTTTTCAATCAGTCCAAGGAACACATCCACTTCTGAGTGCTTTAGACCCTGTAGAGTGTTGATGGTTAAGTGCCATATCTTATTCTTTCCTACCATCATTATCTCTTTGAGCCATAGGCCATCAACTCTCCTTGGTTCTACAGTGAGATAGTCAATCTGACTCTTCAAACTCCTATGATATGATAAAGCATCACCAGCCTGTTCTCTTGAGACTTTCAGAAACTCCAAGAATGCATCATCATGATAGACATTTGAGTTTGCAATTTCTTGTAGCTTGGCCTCAGTGACCACCTTCACTTCTACTTGCTTGGCACTCTTAGATATGGAGAATGGAGGTTTGTCAGATGGCATACTCCCTGCAACCACTGTGGTTGTGATAGATTGCTTTTGACCACTAGGAGTAGTGATGTGCACAGTTGGTAGAGTGACAACTGGTAGTGAAGTAGGCTCACCAACTTTGGCTTTTCCTTTGCCAGGCACATGAGTTAAAGATTTGGAAGCCCTTTGATGACCACCCTCATTGAACTTGATGCCCTTTACTGGTGGTTTCTCCCCCTTTGTATTTGAGTCCCTTGAAATCCTCTTCTCCCCCTTAGGCTTGTTGTCAGGCACAGAGGCTGTAGGATTGACCTTTGGAGTTGAAGATTCATCAGGCAGAGGAAGACCCATGTGCTTCATCATATCAGCTAACATGGACTGTTGATGCAGAAGAACATCAGCTGTGGTGGTGGCTTGAGTGTTCAACTGCTCAGTCAGAGTAGTGACAGTTTCTGTGAGATGAGCATTAGACTGGGTGAGAGAGGCTACTTCCCTTTCAAGAGCATTGACCTTGGTGAACAGTTCAGTAGATTTGAAGCCATACAAGGATTGTTCTTTCAGTCTCTGCACTTCAAACTTAGACATAGAATGCACCGGGACTTCAGTGGGCAGCTTGTCTCCATACTGATTTGCAAACATAGTTCTTAGCATGGCATTGGCTTCTGTTGTCTGATCAGAAAGATTTTGAAATTTGTGCCCCAGACCTTTGACAGTATCTGATAGAATGGCTAGACCATTGTCCATCTTTGTACAAGTAGCCTTGCAGGTTCGAATGTCCTTGAGAACAGTCTCCATTTGAGGGAATTTAGCATCAAAAGTCCTTTTTATCTCATGCACCTCTTGAGTTATTGCTGTGCAAACTGCTTCAACTTCTGTTTTTAGGCCCTTGCCAAGGTAGTGTGCAGCCTTGAGAATGCCTTTGTAGGTGTCATTGATTGCATCATACACATCATTAGGGGTAAGAGATTTGGCATTGGACCCTAATGAAGTGATGTACTCCTCTCTGAGATACTGGAGACCTTCTGAGAGAGGGATGTCATTTTTTCCTTGTAACCAAGCATCTATATTTCCATCTCTCTCAGATTCATCTATGATCTTTGCCTTCTGTGTTTCTACATCATCTCTGTGGCATAAGAGGATAGCTTCATAGTCTGGATTGGGCATGTTTGTAGTAAGAAGGTGCTGAGCAATCTTTATGAACTCAGGGATCTGATCCACAATTAAGCTTTGGAGTGCTTCAACCGTCAATTGTGGTGGAACAGACCCTGATCCTGAAGCACTATCATGTCGCACAGGCTTCATCCATTGAGACATATAGTGAGAGCTAGAGCTAGGCAAGCTAGACTCCTCAGTTACAGATGCAACTTCTGTAACCGGATGGACAGACTCTACCACTGTTGTCTCCACAGGAGTGGGATGGGTTACAACAGTAGGTGACACAGGCACAGAGTCTCTAGTGAAAACTAGTGAATCCTCTGTGTTTGTGATGGTGTCATTAGGATATGCCCCAGCATGCATTCCCTGACCATCTAAATGTGGTACCTGGGTGGTGAGCAAAGTGTCAGGCACTAAGTCACTTGAGTCCATTGGCTCACCAAGAGAATGGAATTCTTGGTGATCAATGCCTTGCTCCTCAATTTCTTGAGTTGCAGGCTCCAAAGAAATTTTAATGTTAGATTCTGGAAGAGAAGAGTGTTGTAGAATGGATTTTGGCAACTCCCCCTGAGAAATAGAGGGAGTTTCAAGTGTGATGTGCTCTCCACTCAGTGTTGTGCCAGCCTTATCACTCCCTTGTGCTGACTCTTTACAGGTAGGTGCATTGGGGAGGATGCTTGATTCTATAGATGCACCCTGTTGGGAGGATACATCTAGTGAGCTGTGTGCCTCTGATTTTACAACTTCAGCCATTTGGGTGACTGAAGAGGTGGTTTTAGACTTCTTCTTCTTCTTTAGGCTAATGATAGGTGACTCAGATTCCTCACATTCTAAACCTAGTTCTACAGCCAAGGCTGCTTCAGTTAAGATGTTTAAAGGTTTAGAAGCAACCTGT
Organism: Saposhnikovia divaricata; assembly: GCA_036435485.1. NCBI lineage: Eukaryota > Viridiplantae > Streptophyta > Magnoliopsida > Apiales > Apiaceae > Saposhnikovia > Saposhnikovia divaricata. The sequence goes on along the minus strand of CM071597.1, from coordinate 183,186,514 downwards.
TTTCTCTTCTTTTTACTAACATCACCCTTTTGAGAGGATGATGCAGTTGGCTCTGTGTTTGGTAGAGTGTTTGTCTGAGAGGGTTGGTTAGCAAGCCTTGGGTTAGCATTTTGTTCTTCTTGCTTAGGCTGTGCTAACTGAGACTTAGACTCAAATATTGGCATGTTTTGGGGGTAAGACCTAAACAAACCCTCCATGTGGGGAGTTATTTTAAGCCTTACATCCACATCATTCCTAGTCTCCAAGTTACCAAAAATGAGTTTGGTCATAGACCTAGGATAGCCTATTTTACCTTTATCTATTCCAGGCAATTCAATCAATGAAGCATTTTTAAAATTAAGTACTGATTGAATAAAGCGGGGAAAGAAAATTTCAGAACCTCTCTTGGCTGTGTTCTTACCAAGTCTCCCATATAGCTCTTGTAAGATGATATGTCCAACATCTATCTTTCTCCCATGAGCCAAGGCATAGGCAAGCTGCTGCACAGGTGTACTAATCTGGTCAAAACTCGATTTCCTTGCAGTGAATACATGAAGGAGTGTAGCAAAAACATAGCTCCATTCTTTTCTCAAGTACTTCCTATTCAGCTTCCCAAGTTTAATAACATCGGAGTAGTTGATAAATTCAAAGAATTCTTCCAACTCAGCATCGGTGGCCAGGGAGTCATATGCCTCTTGCTGCAAATCCAAGGCTTGATTCATGTCTGCTGTAGTGATAGTAATATCCTCGCCTTGAATCTTGCAGTAGACAATATATGAGGTGATAGAATTCTCAAGGGCGATGACCTCCACAGTAGCTGTCCTCCAGAATTGTTCTAACAAGTCTATGTACAGGGTTGGGTTGGCTGAGAGTGCACCCTTGATGTACGATTCAGACAACCATCGAACAAAGCACTTGAAATTAGCATTTGGTGCTTCCACATCACTGGTAATTGCGATGAAATTGGTTTGAGATGGTATGGTGAGTTGAGTGTTTGCCATTTGGGTAGAGAAGAAAAGAGAATTAAGGTTGAAGAAGAAATTCGCAGTTAGGGTTTTAAGAGGTTTTAGGAGTTTAGATGCTTGAGAAATCGAACGAAATGAGTTGAATAGTTGTGAAATTGTATATATATGAATAACATGAGTTGTCGATTAGATATATGATCTGTATCGACAAGTCATTCGAGAAGTATAAAACAACTATTCGATAAGTTAAGAATGGCTTATTCTATATCTCAGGCAGTTTGTAACTCACAGTTGGCAGTTATTTAACTTAGAAAATAATTCTAAGCTAAATAAAATATGTTTTTATGAGCGAAATGAAATTTTGAATATAAATCCAAAAAGCGATTAAGTGTCAGCGAAAAATCAGCCTTTTCAAATGATTCGATAACTCAAATACAGTATTGGAGAACTCCATCACTAGAGAACTAAAATACTCTATTCGAGAACTCAGAGTGTGCTATTCGATTTCTCCAAAAGACACTATTCGAGAACTCAAGAGGGTTCTAGATAGGTCTATTCGAGAACTCGAGCCATGACATAACAATGAACCATTCGAGAAGTCTGACTTATCGAACTATACTTTTCACTCATAAAATTCAATTTTCACTATCTTTTAAAATTTACCAGAAATATTCACTGAAGAATATTCTACCAAATTAAATAGTGATTCTCTAAAAATTTCACAGAAATTTCAAGCTAAAGATGTATGATTTTCAACATATGTAGCATTGTGGAATATTTATAAACCATACTCCAGCCAATACTTACTTCAAAAATATTGAGCATTTGATAAAGTAAGTATTTACTGCTGCAACAATCTAGTTGATATATTCACTTAGCCAGAATTTGAAGAATTCAGCATTCCAATCTCACTAACCAACCTTGTGAAGGTGGCTTCATCTAATGGCTCAGTGAATATGTCAGCTAGTTGTTTTTCTGTGGGAACATAATGTAACTCAATGGTTCCATTAGTTGCATGCTCCCTTATGAAGTGATATCTGATGTCAATGTGCTTTGTCCTAGAATGATTGACAGGATTGGAAACTATAGAGATTGCACTTGTGTTGTCACACATGATTTGAATTCTTTCCAACACAAGTCCATAATCTCTAAGTTGGTTTCTGATCCAAAGCACTTGAGCACAGCAACTTCCAGCAGCTATGTACTCAGCTTCAACTGTGGAAGTTGACACAGATTGAGCTCCACGGGTTAGCTCAGCTGGTAAGAGCAAGTGGAAGCTATCCAGGCGGTCCAAGGTTCGACTCCCTCGGGAGACGCTTGGCACGCTTGCCCAAACTAGGTGAGTCCGGATTTACCCGGTTATGGGTAGGGGCAGTCCATAACCTGAGGTTTGAAATCCCGCAGTAATGTGGGGTAGTTCCTCGTAAAAAAAAAAAGTTGACACAGATTGTTGTTTCTTGCTGTACCAAGAGACTAACCTTTGTCCAAGAAACTGGCAGCTACCTGAGGTACTTTTCCTATCCACTCTGCATCCAGCATAATCAGCATCAGAATAACCAACCAGATTGAACCCTGTGTCCTTAGGATACCATAACCCCAAGTTTGGTGTGCCCTTCAGATATTTAAAAATCCTCTTTATTGCTGTCATATGTGATTCCTTTGGATTTGATTGAAACCTTGCACACAAGCATGTTGCAAACATGATGTCTGGCCTACTAGCAGTGAGGTAGAGTGGAGAACCAACCATGCCTCTGTAGATTGAAATATCTACCTTCTTGCCCTTAACATCTTCATCTAACTTGGTGGCAGTGGCCATGGGTATCTTTGCAGGTGAGCATTCTTCCAAGTCAAATTTCTTCAATAGATCCTTGATGTATTTGGTTTGACTTATAAAAATGCCATCCTTCCTTTGACTAACTTGCAGCCCAAGAAAGAATGTTAATTCTCCCATCATACTCATCTCATATCTGCTCTGCATGAGCTTAGAGAATTTCTCACACAACTTCTCATTTGTAGAGCCAAATATGATATCATCCACATAGATTTGAACTAAGATAATATCATCACCATGTTTCTTGTAAAACAGTGTCTTGTCCAGTGTGCCTCTAGTGAATTGATTCTCCAGTAGAAATTGTGATAGTGTGTCATACCATGCCCTAGGAGCTTGCTTAAGTCCATACAATGCTTTAAGCAATCTGTAGACAAAGTGAGGGAATTGTGGATCCTCAAAGCCAGGTGGCTGTTACACATATACTTCTTCTTCCAACTCCCCATTCAGAAATGCACTCTTAACATCCATTTGATAAACCTTGAAATTAGAATGTGCAGCAAATGCCAAGAAAATTTTGATGGCCTCTAGTCTAGCAACAGGGGCAAAAGTCTCATCATAGTCAATGCCTTCCTGTTGAGAGTATCCTTTTGCAACCAATCTTGCTTTGTTTCTTATGACTACACCATTTTCATCCATTTTATTCCTTAGAACCCATTTTGTTCCAACAATGGTTCTATTCTTTGGTGCAGGCACAAGTTCCCATACTTTGCTTCTTTCAAATTGATTTAGCTCCTCTTACATAGCAATAATCCAATCAGGATCCAACAATGCATCATCAAGTTTCTCAGGCTCAACTTGGGATAGAAAGCAACCATAGAGACATTCATTTAGGGTTGCTCTCCTTGTCCTCACTCCTGTATTTGGATCTCCAATTATCTGATCTGCAGTATGTGATCTATCCCATTTCCTTGTATGTTCAGATTGATTTCTCAGCCTTGATGTTGCTTCATCATCCAGATCATGATCATTTACATTTCCTCCCCCTGTGAAGTTGCCACTAATCACAGGTGTGTCTTGGATGCCTGTTTCTTCATTTTTGATTGACACAGGTTCTTCATTCACTTGAGTTTATTGGATTGTGGGTTCAAATTCAGTTTAAATCTCCTCATCAAAATCATCTAGATTGTCAAACTTCAAAGGATCTTTATCTTCATCATTGGCTTCTTCTAATCCAGGTAGTTTGCTGTCATCAAATGTCACATCTGTGCTTTCCATAACTTTCTTTTGACTGATGACATAAACTTTTTATGCAATTCTTTCCATAGAGTAGCCAAGAAAAATTCCTTCAAATGCCTTTGCATCAAACTTTCCAACATATTCTGAATTGTCTTTTAACACAAAGCATTTGCTTCCAAAAGTATGAACATACTTTAGAGTAGGCTTCTTTCCAGTCATCAAGTTGTAAGGTGTCTTTCCAGTGTTTTTGTTGATGAGGGTTCTTTTTTGGATATAGCATGCAGTGCTCACAGCCTCAGCCCGAAAACATGTAGGCATCTTTGCATCAAGTAACATTGTTCTAGCAGCCTCAATCAGAGTTCTATTCTTTCTCTCAACAACTCCATTTTGTTGTGGAGTCCTTGGAGCTGAGAATTGTTGAGAAATACCATTAGCTTTGCAGAATGCTTCAAGCATGCCATTTCTGAACTCTGTTCCATTATCACTTCTTAATGCAATCACACTTGCATTGTTGGCCTTTGCTTCCTTATCAATTTTCTTTATATGCTCAAAGATTACTTGTGGAGCCTCATCCTTTGATGCCAGAAATTCTACCCATGTATACCTTGTGAAATCATCAACCATCACTAGAGCATACTTCTTCCTTCCTAGTGACACAATATTGACAGGCCCAAACAAGTCCATATGAATTAGTTGTAGGGGCTTGGTTATTGATGTCACTGTCTTTGACTTGTGGCTTGATCTTTTCATTTTTCCTTTTTGACAAGCCTCACACACTCCTTCTTGACAGAATTCAAGTGTGGGCATGCCTCTCACTAACTCCCTTTTGACTAGAGAATTAATGCCTTTGAAGTTCAAATGTGATAGCTTCTTGTGCCACAGCCAACTATCTTCATTTGATGCTTTTGAGTAAAAGCAACAAATTTTGTCCTTGTTTGCAGAGTTCATATTGGCTACAAACAGGCTTTCTTTCCTTACTCCAGATAGAGCAAAGTCACCAGTCTTCTTGTGGGTGATCAAACACTCATCTTTGACAAAATTCACTTTGATGCCTCTGTCAGTAAATTGACCAACACTCAGTAGATTGTGCTTGAGCCCCTTGACCAGTGCTACATTTTCAATAATGACATTTCTAATTTCCAACTTGCCATATCCCAATGTGTTGCCAATGCTGTCATCTCCAAAAGCAACCATTGGGCCTGCCTTCTCCTCATACTGTGATAGCAGGGCCATATCACCAGTCATATGGTTTGAGCATCCACTGTCCAAAATCCACATGACCTTCTTTTCACTTTCTTTGCCCTGCAAACATAAAGGTATTACTTCTCCTTTGGTACCTAAACGAGTTTTGGTCCATGTGGCTTAGCAACAGTTTTATCATAAACATCATGCTTATCAATTTTCTTGATGTTAGTCTTCTTGTCACTGTTAGAAGTCTTAGAATCAGGGTTCTTAGATTTAGGTGACAGACGTACCTTCCTAACTTTAGGAGGACTTGAAGACTTTGTTCTTGTGTAGTGTGTGTGAACATTGTGACTGATGCAACCTTCCATGAATTGTCTTCTCAAATTAAAACAACTAGTCATTACATTCATGTTACATGGCATACAATCAAGTTTATCACAGAAAGGAGAATCTCTATGTCTTAAAGGCACAGAGCAATCATAGAATGGTTTAGCAACACTACCAGATGGTTTCTTGCATGCATGAGTTAAATGATTAGTGCTAAAACAGTTTTGACAAACTTTCCTAGGGGCATTTGGCACATAAGCATAGTTGTTGTCCTTGTTAATCCCCAATTTGCCATTCCTGTTTTGTTTCTTTTTAGCCACTTTCTTCTCAAACTCATTATTCCCAGCTGAAACAAACTTCACAAATTTCTCAGGTCTAGGTCTACCTCCTACTGGCTCCTTGGCTTTGGTTTTGACATTCTCACTCTTAGAGGGTGCTTGTTGTTCATTTGATTGTGCCTTATCTTCATCATCCAACATTTGCTTAATGAGTAAGGCATCCTCATCAATCTCAAGTGTTGGTGTTTTAAATATTGGGGTCTCAGTCTTTTTCAAAACCCGAGGCACTTTCTCTTGAACAACAATGTCATCTTCAATGACTGCATAGCCTTTTCTCTGTTTAAGAGTGTCATAATCAAGTCCAATGGCAGCCTTAGGTCTAGCTAGATTTTTCTCATGGTAGGACTGCAATAGACTAGAGGAATTCTTAAATGTTTTCAATTTAAATTCATTTTCAGCTAGTTCATCCCTAAGAGCTTTCTCAACTTTACTAGCACATAGAACCTTATTCTTTAGATATTCAATTTCTTGTTTAAGGTTTTCTACTTGCATAGCAGTTAGTTCTAGTTCCTCATTTCTTTTGTTCAACAGTTCATTCTTAGTAGACAGTTTAGTAATTTCTTCATTAGCAGCAGTCATACAAGTATGAATATTAAACATCTCAACAGATAGTTGTTCAACCATAGATTTGTATTCAGAACCAGACATGTCTATGGTAGTGAGGGATGGTACCTGAGAGTCTGATGCAGATGGTTCTTCCTTGGAGTTGGCCATCAAGGCATAGTTGCAGAATTCTTGTTCTTCTCCATCACTATCAGAATCATCCCAACACTTCCCTTCAGCTATGTAGGCCTTACCTGGTGTATGCTTCTTTAGCAGAGCCTCATACTTAGATTCAAACTCAAGAAACTCCTTATCCTTCTTTTTAGGCTTCTTGCATTCATTGGCAAAATGCCCTAGGTCATTGCATCTATAACATCTCACAGATGACCTATCCACATAGCTGGTTTTGAATCTGTTTTTTTTGCTTTCACAGGTGCCTTGCTCTTGTTGAATGAATGATTTTGAGGTCTAGGCTTGAAGGGCTGATTCCTCTTAAATCTGATGTTTGGGAATTTTCTAGCCATAAAAGCATATGAAGTGTTTTCCATGGCATCCAACTCTTCAAGAGTGTAGAACTCATCTTCTTCCTTTTCATCAACAGGTTCAGTCACTTCTTCTTCAGTTTCTTCATCATCTACTATCTCTTCTATTCTCAGCTGACTTGTAGATGCTTCCAGGTCTTGAACAGATTTTTTGACAATCAAGGCACAGGATGTGTTTATCATTCTTCCTTGGTTGGCTTGGATAGCCCTCTTCTGAAGCAGCTCAAGCTCATGAGTCTTTAAAACCCCATAGAGCACATCATATGTGACTTTGTTCAAATATCTTTCTCTTAGAGATATGACCCTTTGCTCTAGATGGTTTGGTGCAGATAGTAGAAACTTCATGTTTAATTCCTTAGTGCTGTAAACCTTCCCATTCATTTGAAGCTCAGTCACCAGCTTATGAAATCTCTCAAACATATCAGTAATACTTTCTTTGGACTGTGCCATGAAAGCCTCATACTGTGTGACCAATATCTGTTTCCTATTCTCTCTTACCTCCTCTGTTCCTTCACATAACACCTCGATGTGGTTCCACATGTCCTTAGCTGATGTGCATGATGCTATGTTGGCAAACATCGACATATCCATGGAGTCTATGATCAGCAACATGAGATGACTGTCTAGGGCAACCCTTTCCTTCTCTGAGTCCGTCCATTTGGATGGCTCTTTTGGAACATATGATCTAGGAATGACTATTGTGCCCACTGTAGATTCAGCAATTTCTTGTTGTGGTACAAATGGACCATTCTTGAGGATGTCAGGGTAGAGTGGATTGGCAGCTTTGATGAACAACAACATTTTTATTTTCGAGAGGTTGTAATTCTCTTTGTCGAACTTAGGGACCTTTACCGTACCTGTAGTCTTTGGTGTATTCGAACTCATGATCGTTTTCTGTTTAGATTAAACAGCCTGCTCTGATACCACTTGTTGAGTATTGAATACAGTAAAAGAATACAGAGGGGGGGGTGAATGGATTCTTGAACTTTTCTTCGTTCTTGAATCTTTGCAGCAAGATATGTGTTGAGTGTGTGAGATATGTAAGTGCGGATAACAAAGACAAACACAACATAATATCACTTTAATCTAATATTTTATTAGATAAAGAGTTTGCTACACTCTGTGAATACAAATGATAGTATTCTCAGCTTCATTTTACTCATGAAGATATTTCTTGTGATGTTTTTCAAAAACTTATCTGCTAAGGAAGTGAGGCTGTATCCTTATAGACATGGATACACCTACTTACTACAAATAAGGTAGGTAAACAAAAATACTTTCCAGTCTGTCTATCTCATTTGAGTAAGAGTCCAAACGGCTACATATTTGACTTTGCAAAGCCTGTTCAGATCCACTTCTTTAGCTCCTTGTCCCTTGACTTATCTCTCCAAGCTTCTTTGTAGGCTTTCCAACATGCTTTATAGTACATAATCAAATAAAGCGTCTTGGCTTGTTGCAGGTTTCTGACTTGTACAATTCTTCATTATTTTGTCTCCAAGAATGTATTCGAGAAGTGGCTACGTGAGTGATTCGAGAACTAGAATTGACTTAATCGATAACTCTGAGTTCTCGAATAGTGTTATATTGACATATCGAATCACTTCTCAAATAGCTCTTTTCTCTGGGAGTCCTTGAGATATCGAATAGAGCATTTTGACATATTGAATCCCTGAGATGTCGAATAGCATCTTGAGTCTTTGAGATATCGAATGTAGCTTTGACTTGTTGACCCTTTTGAGAACTCGAATATCACCTTTGACCTGTTGACTCCTTGAGTCCTCGAACAGAGTAATAGACATATCGAATCTCTGAGATATCGAATGAGATATCGAACAGTGTATTCAGAGATATCGAATAGTGTCTTCTGAGATATCGAACCCCTAACTTCTCGAATGCTAGACTTCTCGAATAGACAAATGTACTTCTCGAATTGGTACTTAGGCAAATTCTTCATTTCTTCAAATCCCAACTGTGATTATTTGGCAGTCTTTATCTCCTTGCTTGATGCATGAACCTTGGAACTTCTTTCAAGCATTATTCTTGACCTAATAGGTACAGTTACACAACTAGAATTTGATGCCTATTACAAGTACAAAACAAGTAGAAACTCTACAACTAGAGGTTCCCTCAGTTAAGAGGTCATGTAAGTAATGCATAGCATTACAAACAACTTAGGCTTGTTATTAGATGTATTCAGGCATGCCTCTGTAACTAACATGTATAACTAGTTGAGCTTGTATTAATACTTTTTGGATAGTTCTATGTTGTTAGAGATGTTCTTGTAAGGCACTATACATTTTTGAGCCGTGGTAGTATTATTCATTTTAAGCCAATTACCACAGTTGAGAATTGATATAGGTCCTTAGTCATAACCTATTGTACGATTGTTATTTTGTGTCCATTGTTTTGCATCTGCTCGCCACAACTTCCATAGGTTACTGGTTTTAACTATTTAGTGCTAAAGAAAAGGCCAGGTATTACGATGTTTGGTAAAGGGCCATCTACATGTACTTGTCCCCTTGTTTCTACATGTTTCTGGTAAACTATTAAATTATGTTTTTATCACCTTCCTATAGTAGATAAATTTACTAGCAGGGCTATGAAATTATTTAAGCACTTGGTTAGTTATTTACTTATTTCAGTTTTCAATTTTCTATTATCCAGAAGAAAGTGCAACTAGAAGTGATTTTATTATCCAGAAGAAAGTGCAACTAGATTTACTTGCCTACTTTTTCCGGTCGGCCCATGCTTAGATCTGGTCTGTATGATCATACAGTTGCTCTGCAAATAGAACCATCGTTTATTCGTTTGTATGATTTTATGTGATTTTCTTAATGTTTTCAAAGCGCGGACCCTGGTTCAAGATCCAAAATTAACTGAGGGCAGAATAAAAATGCTTAACTTATCTAGTATACTTAAATCTTAATATTCTTAAATTGTATGATGTGTTTACATTGTTTGAGATCCTTAGTTATTATTCAAACTCCTAGGCATCTAGTCAAAAGAGCTCTCATGTTTGATTCATGCATCTCTAGTTTGTAGTTTAATTCACCTAACTTCTAAGATACTTGATGTTTGCTTTTGCTTCGACTCAAACCGACTTGTTTGACTTTTATTAACTCGCTATATTTTGATAGAGTATTAAACCTTTTTCTCTTAATAAACATGGAATCTTGGTTGTTTTCGTAGAGTATTAAACTTTTTCTCTTAATAAACAAGGAATCTTGGTTGCTAATCTAAACCCCACCACTTTTAATTTATTTTCACAAGATCTTAAACAGAAATAAGTGAGTAATGCTAATTAAGATCATCACATGTCACTTAGTTGACTATATAGCTCAGGTAAAACTCTCCATGTCACACTACCATAGATCTCTATAGATTATAGAGTATATAATTACTGTGTATCAATAGATATAGTTATGTAAGTTAGTTAATATACTTTCACTCTGATTGACAGTATAGAGTTTACTAGAAGCTATTATTTTTCTATTTTTTCAATAGATTGGAACAGTTGCTACAAGATGGGGATTGAACACTCGGAGCACTTGTAAGGAAATGAACGCGGATGCTATAATGAAAGCAAATCAATATAGCATATTCAAAGAGAATTTGGACCATGTGCTTCAAAAACATTTGGTTGATATAAAAAATGTTGATCTGGTATACCTTTGAAATTCTATTTATATTGTTTTTAGTTTTGTATTCTTCATATTCAAACTATTTATAAATTGGCAAATCAAATACAGGTCTTCTTCCATATACATTACATCCACCACTACTATATCATCTGCATCAATCTTAAGTCGTCATCAATTGAAATTCTGGACAACAATAAAGTAGGAGAGCAAATTACTTCCATTTATGATGGAATCCCAGAAATGCTGGTAAGACAAAAATCCTAGTCGAGATATGGTTCTAGACAACTGCTGTAGCTTTTGTATTTTTAGATTTTATTAGTTTGTTTTTAATTACAGATATTAATTCTTTCCTTTTAAATCTTACATTGTTACTGTATTAGATTCTTATTTAGTCATCATTTGTTAGTAATTGTAGTGTCTTTATTTGTATGATTGTGTTCAGAATGTGTATTGAAACTTGTAAATTGAAATCTGCAGTTGCAATTTTTATGAGTAATATTTTAGCATACTAACTAATAAGTGTCATTGTCTTAAATTACAGAAAGACAATTTCGTGACATATATGATAGATATCAATGTCAACAAAGCCACAGACTTAGCTAATGTGCCGATTATAAGACTTGAGATGAAATGGCGCACGGAGAAAAATCAGTTTGATTGTGGAATTTATGAAATTCGGCATATGGAGACCTATAAAGGAAATGGAGTGTGCAGCTGGGAATCCAAGTTACTAACTGAAAATGATAAGGTAGTCACTTTTTTTGGTGTTCTGAAATTCAACTTTTATCAGTTGTATAATGTCAGATTGGTTCAGCCTACAGAAGTGATCTGTTTTTCAACCTTTCTGAAAGTTACGAGTCCAATGGTATTTTGTATAAGAATTAGTGACTGGATCACTTGCTGTTCTTTCAGCAGACGATACTAATTTTAGCAAGCCACATGTTGATGCATATTCTTGATTGATTGTTCTCTTCATTCAATCTGTCGCATAACCTTTTCTTATATGCTTAATAATGATTGAGTTTATAAGATATTCATGAATACAATGCAACTTGTCATTTGCTACTTATGCAAAAACCAACTTGATTACCTGTGAGGACCTAGTAAAAGTATCAAATTGGAGTTTTATGTTATACTTGCCAAAATCTTAAAATCCTTTTGTGAGATTGCCAAGTGCTAATTTTTCTCTTCAACTTGGGATTGCTATATATCTTGGAGATTGTATTGTATCTTAATTATATAGCTCTTATAGTTATGGCAAAACCAGAAACGCATGTCAAAATGAATTTTGTAGCAAAAAACATATTTAGCATTAATATGTTACTATGATATCTAAGATATATGTTACTGATAGAGTTTATTTCTAACATTGGCGCAGCAAGCTCAGAAGAGGCAGTTGAAGAAAGCGAGGCAACTCTACGCGTTTAAAATAATTTCTTCTGAGCTTAATAGCATGCGAGTTCCGATACAAGAAGAAATTAATGAGACAGGTCTATTGATTATTGGATTTAGTTCTGCTTAGGGTTTATCTTTATGGTTTATTTACAAAGTGTAGTTTTATTTACAATATGTTGTTGTTTTCAGTTGTTCGGAATGGATGAAAGAACAAGGGAGGAATTGACCTATAAATAGTGCATCACTGCAACTTTTTTGACACGCTTTCAAACCCCTTATATTTTGTCGTATTGAAACATCAGCAACGCCCATTTTTGAAGCCATTTGACATTATAGAGATCCAGATACGTTTCAACAGCAACCTCAGAAGAGAACTTTCAATACATAAATGTTGGATAAACTACAAAATCTGGACGACTTTGACAGCATCAACAGAGGCTTTTCTAGAAAGATTTAAATGGATTGTAATGAATTATCTTGATCAACTGGGTATGATTGCAATTAACAATGTAGTTAAGGCTGTTCAGTATTTTTATGCTAGGTATGCAAATCATATTTTGCAAATGGAGCAAACAGAATCTATACAATTTAACCTTTATTGAAATGCTCGATCAACAGGCTCTTGCAATGATTCCTTATGACTGAATTTTATTTATTTTATGATGAACAGTCAAAACACTTAGTAAGGTTTAGATTCTATAAGATTTATAGCAGCTTTAGGTTTCTATTGAGCTCTATTTCCCCAATTCATTTTTTTAACCCTCTTGCTCTTATTTCTTTTGCCTATTTTCTTTGTTTACTTTTTCTTTTACAGTGTTCCTAGCCATTATCATATATTTATCACTTTGTAAGAACCCTACAGGATAATAAACACCATTTTCAATTTGTTCCAATTTAATAACAAGTTTCTTTTTACAGCGCAATTTGGATGGGAATTTGGCTCTTAATAATGTTCACATGGCTAAATATTGATGATTGATAACAAAATAACAAAACACTTAGATATTGACACTTTATCTCTTGGATAGTCTCGTCTCTTAAATTAAAATATATAGGCAACGAATGGCTCGAATATGGATATGGGTATGTTAACATTTAGTAAGGTTTTGATTCTATATTAGATTCTATTACCTTTATAGCAGCTTTAGGTTTGTATAGAGTTCCATTGTACAAACACTTAGTATGGTTTGAGTATGGTTCTATATTATGTTCAATTAGAAGTCTTGTTCATTGTAAACTACATTAACTTCTTATAACATTTGACAAAATATAAACTAAAATAAGATTTTTTAGAAATAATTTCTATATAGAATCTAAAACGCTTGGTATGCTCATTTATGTTAATATTACCAAAGTCAATTTTAATTTTCAGGCAAAAACAAACATTACTATATAGAATATACTACTCAACAATGTTTCATAAACAAAAAGTAATAAAAAAAAAAGGAACAAATAATTCTTCATTATATTAAATCATTCATATAATAATTTTTCATTACATATAATAATCCATCATTACATTTAATAAAACTAAAAAGTAGAGGCTTCAGTCTTTTGTTTCTTCGCTTCTTTCTCCTTCATAACCTTTTCCTTTGCATGTAAAATCCGAGACATGGTTGTTGCAAAATCAATGATCCGACTATTACGAATCATCATGTTCCTTTCCCATTCTTCTTCGTCCATTCTTGCCAACCTATAATCCATTTTGAACCAGTTGATTTGCATAGTGTCTGCATAACTAAGGCTTGAAAGAATTGTTTCTGGGATGTTTTCAACTTGGTAGAAAACACCATTGATACGAACAGTGTAATCTTCATAAAAAAAAATCTTCATCTTGAAGGAGGGCCACTGAAATATGGGGAGATTGTGTTTGAGAAGAGTGAAGAACAAATAAACAGAGATGGGCTTTTATGACAGAGGTTTTTGAATTTGAAAGGCCAAGTGACACACATTTTGAAGGGGAAGATCTGCTTGAAGTGACACATTCTGAACATTGTGAAGGGATACAGTGAACTAAAATGTAAAGTCACAACTTACAACTACAATCTCTAAAAACCATGTAAATTCCCGCGTCTAAAACATTGTCTAATTTTAAAATTATTAAATTGAGTATAAAGTCCCATATTTCATAATCAATAAGTCCATGTTAATCTAGTTATCAAGGGGGAAAACTAAAAAGGAATTAAATGTTGAAAACAAAATATACAACCAAATTTTGTCAAAAAATTTACACTAGTACTATTATATCCTAAAAAAAATTTGTAGTGAGGAATATTTTTAATCTAATATGGTTCTAATATTTTGACCAAGTTATAAAAAAATTATATCTTACAAAGTTATACTATAAGATCAAAAATATTTGTATGTGGGTGCCCCTGGCGGGGCCATCATATTAGATTAAATATAAGCGTGTTCTTTAGGAAACGGTGACCTTTATAATTATTATAAATATTTTTAAAACACAAAGGCTATTTGCTTAATCTTTAAAATAATATAGATAAATTTTAAAATTTAATGTGTAAAAAATTAAAAATAATTCTCTACAGGATTCTCTTTTAGATTCTGTTGTAAAAGTTGACAAACAGAATCACACAAATAATCTCATATAAATAACAATTGTTGCCTAATATATTTACTCATAACCAAGCCAAAGTGAAATTATAAAAATGCTCATTTATAAAACCAGCAAAAACACAAGTCTTACCCATAATAATTCATAAAAAGTGAACAAATGCAATTTTTAACAACGAAAATACTGCTAGTGTTAAATATAATTGATGTGTTTTAATCAGTGTTTAAGTGTTACTGTGAATTATCAGAGTTTAGCTGGAAGTAGTCAGAGTTTAGTGTAAACTCTGACAGATGGAAGCTCGACAGAGTTTGTCAAACTCTGTCTGGAGGCAGCGTCTACTGGTCAACAGTGATTGAAGATTTATTATGGAAGCGATATCTTTGAAGATTGGATAGCTATCAAAGAGATCGAGTTGACTTAGGAGACGTGTGACAATCTGTAATTGATATCATTGTATAGCTGATTATTAGGAATATCAATTAGAGATTGTATCGTAGCTGTATGTTATATAAATACAGTTAGGTTAACCCTAGAAGGGTATCGTACAACGAATTATCTTTATTGTAACCTAGCAGCTCTTTGTGATATTTTACATCACGAAGAGGGTTCTTAATATAAGAAGTTTTTAAGTGCATAAACGTTTTACTTGTTAAACTCTCATACAAAGTTGATTATTAATTGTGTATTCGGCCTAACAAGTGGTATCAGAGCCAATCTGTTACTTTATTACAGGTTAAGATCCAAACACAACAATAATCATGGCAGCAATTCCTCCACCAACACCTACTGTTTCTGAAAAGGCTCCTACTACTGTGAGTCGTTATGAACCAATCAGGGTTCCTATTCTCAGGCCATTAGAGTATGCTATGTGGAAGGTCAAGATGACTATGTTTCTGGAGGCTACAGATCCAGAATATCTTGACAGGATTTATGAAGGCCCTCACAATCCTACAAAGCTATCTGTTGCAGTTGCTGGTGAAGAAGCAAAAATGGTTCCAAAGGAAAAGAAGGACATGACTCCTGAAGATCTATCATCAATTGCTAAGGATGCAAAAGTTAGGCATTTACTGCATAGTGCTTTAGACAATGTTATGTCTAACAAAGTCATTAACTGCACCACTGCAAAAGAGATATGGGATGCTCTTGAAGTCAGGTGTCAAGGAACTACGGCTATTAAGAAGAATAGGAGAAACATACTCACACAAGAGTATGAGCATTTTGAGGCTAAACCTGAAGAGACCATGACAGAAACATTTGATAGATTCTGTAAACTGCTCAATGATCTGTCATTGGTCAACAAAGAGTATGATCTAGAAGACTCAAATCTCAAGTTTCTTCTTTCTCTACCTGAAAAGTGGGATGTGAAAACAACCACTATTAGAGACAACTATGATCTTGCTGAAACAGAGATTGATGAAATCTATGGACTGCTCAAAACTCATGAATTGGAAATGGAGCAGAGAAACAGGAGATCGAGCAGGAAGGCAAAGTCTGTTGCTCTTAATATTGAAGAGAAGCCTCAGAAGAAAGAGGCATCAAGAAGGAAAATGAAGGGAAAAGCTTTGGTCATACATTCAGAAAGTGATTCATCAAACTCTGATTGTGATTCAAACTCTTCTGAATCATCTGACTCTGAAGATGATGAAGAAGAAATGAGAAAATGGCAGTGTTGATGGTGAAGACTTTCAAGAAAATGGGCTTCAAGAATTTCAAGAAAGGAAAAAGGTTTTCTAGAGATTCAAATGAAGACAGGAAAAGCTTCAGGAAGTCTGATAAGAGAGATTCTAAAGGGAAGAAGGATAAGTCTGAAATTCAATGCTACAAGTGTAAGGAGATGGGTCACTATGCTCCTGAGTGCAAGAAGGGTAAAACTGGAAAGGTACTCTACACTAAAGGCAGAGATTGGGCAGATACTTCAGATTCTGATGAAGAAGTGAACTATGCTCTCATGGCTACTACTGAATCAGAAACTTCTGAAAATCAGGTACCTCTAACTACCTATGCTTACAATATTGATGACATTGCTCAATTAAGAATTTATCTTAAGTCATTGCATATAAGTTATAGGGATCAGACTTTAGAAAATGAGAGGATAAAAGCTGAAAATTCTGAACTTAAGGTAAGAAATAAACTTGTTGAAGAAAAACTTGAAAACATGCAACAAGTTCAGAAAGAGAGAGATGATGCTGTTTGTAAAGAACAGAATTTGCTTCTGAAATATAAACAACTAGAATCAGAGTTGGAGGAAGCAAATAATAAAATTAGAACTTGGACTAATTCTGGAAAGGACACTCAACAGATTTTTCAAACAGACACTGTTGGTCTAGGTTATAATGAGGGAGATAAACTTAGATTTCAAAATCAAGTTAAAATCAGAACTCATTTTGTACATGGAACCAGTAAATTTTTGTCTGAAAATGAAAAAGAAGCTGTCAAAAGTAAACCAGTAAAAACTAGTGTTAAACAGGTTAATATTAGTTCAACGACAGATAAACAACTCAAACATAAACTGAAGGAGTTAAAATCTGTTAAGAAACAGAAAGTGTCAAATAAAAACAGAAATGGAAAAGTAGGCATCACTTCAGGAAATAAACCAATGCTTGCTAGTTATGCTCCAAGAAAGACATGTCACAACTGTGGTAGTACTAAGCATCTTGCAAATTTCTGCAAGAAAAATAAAAATAAAAATTCTTTACCTACCAAGTCTGAGGTAAAGAAGGATTTTGCTAGAACTAAGCCACAGACTTTATGCACACACTGTGGAAGCACTTGGCATTCCATTTATACTTGCAGAGAATATCATGCTATCTATCATAATTACTATGAACTGAAACCCAATCTGAAATGGGTTAAAGTTGATACTGCAAGTGTAAACACTGATACTGTTAGCTCAAACTCTGATAATGCTAATTCCGCTGCAAAAGCTAACAAAGTTAAGAATGCCAAAGGATCCAAGCAAGTCTGGATCCTTAAAACTAATCCTCAGTAATTGCTTGTGATTGCAGGGTAACAGGGAGGCAACCCTAGTCGTGGACAGTGGATGTTCAGGACACATGACTGGAAATAAAGCCCTGCTATCAGACTATGAGGAGAAGGCTGGCCCAAAAGTTTCCTATGGTGATGGCAATGTAGGAAGAACATTGGGATATGGCAATATTAATCTTGGAAATGTCATCATCAACAATGTAGCTCATGTCCCAGGACTCAAGCATGACTTGTTATCTGTGAGTCAAATCTGTGACAAGGGATATCATGTAGATTTTCAACCTGAATATTGTGAAGTTATCAGCAAATCTACAGGAAAGGTTGTTCTAGTTGGTCACAGGAAAAACAACATTCATGAAATCAAGCTTTTGATAGACTCTGTTGGAAAAGCTGTTTGCCTGTCTACAAGAATGTCTAGTGAAGAGAGTTGGAAGTGGCACAAGAAACTCTCACATTTGAACTTGAACAACATCAATGAATTGATCAGAAAGGATCTTGTAAGAGGACTCCCAAAGGCTCTGTTAAATGTTGATGGCCTATGTGATTCATGTCAGAAGGCTAAACAAAGGAAGTCATCTTTCAAGAGCAAGACAGAATTTTCTATCACTGATCCCTATCATCTTCTGCATGTTGATCTCTTTGGTCCAGTAAATGTTATGTCTATTGCAAGGAAGAAATATGCTTTAGTCATTGTTGATGAATACACTAGATTCACATGGGTGTATTTTCTAGCAAAGAAGGATGAAACTGCATTAACTCTGATGGAGCATGTGAAGCTTTTGGACAAAGGATCAAGTAACAAAGTCAGAATCATCAGAAGTGATAATGGAACTGAGTTCAGAAATGCAACAATGGAAGAATTCTGCAAGGACAATGGAGTGAAGCAAGAATTTTCAGCACCTGGTACACCACAACAAAATGGTGTGGTTGAAAGGAAAAATAGAACCTTGATTGAAGCTGCCAGAACTATGCTTGATGAAGCAAAATTGCCAACTTATTTCTGGGCAGAAGCTGTTCAAACTGCTTGTTTTACTCAAAATGCAACACTGATCAATAAGCATGGAAAGACACCATATGAGATGGTGAAGAAAAAGAAGCCTAACCTGAAATACTTTCATATTTTCGGGTGCAAATGTTTTGTTTTGAAGACTCATCCAGAACAGTTGACCAAGTTTGAGCTAAAGGCAGATGAAGGAATTTTTATTGGCTATCCACTGTCAACAAAGGCATTCAGAGTTTACAATCTGAGAACTAAAGTGATCATGGAATCTATACATGTATCTTTTGATGATAAAAAGATAACTGGACTTGAAGACAAAGATGAATATGATCAACTGAACTTTGAAAATGAAGATTTAAACTCTGATGAAGGAAACTCTGATGAAACAATTCTGACAGACTCTGTTGAAACAAACTCTGAACCTCTACTGGTAAACACTGGAGAAACTCCTCAGCCACAACAAAGGGGAGAACTAGTTGAGGGGGAGAATGAACAAGATGAAGACTCAAACACTGATACTGAGTCAACTGAAAAATCTGGATCAAACTCTGACGATTCAAACTCTGGAAATTCAAATTCTGACTCTGGGCAGTCAAGTTCAGGGGGAGTCTCAGAAAACGAAGATAGATCACAACAAAATCAGGAGAGCATGGATCAAGGGGGAGGATCACATGCTGATAGAAGTCATTTGCCTTCTGCTAGGAAATGGACTAAATCACATACACCTGATTTGATAATTGGTGATCCAGATGCAAAAGTGAAAACAAGAAGTGCTACTGTAAGTGAATGTCTGTTTCATGCATTCTTGTCTAAAAATGAACCAAAGAAAGTGGAAGAAGCTCTTCAAGATGCTGACTGGATAACAGCAATGCAGGAAGAGTTGAATGAATTTGAAAGAAATGAAGTTTGGACCCTTATACCAAGGCCAAAGAACAGATCTATTGTTGGTACTAAATGGGTTTTCAGAAACAAGACTGACAGTGAAGGTGTTATCACGAGGAACAAGGCTAGACTGGTAGCAAAAGGCTATTCATAACAGGAAGGAATAGACTATGATGAAACATTTGCTCCAGTTGCAAGATTGGAGGCAATCAGAATTTTTCTAGCAAATGCCTCTCACAAGAAATTCAAAGTGTTCCAGATGGATGTGAAAAATGCTTTTCTGAATGGAAAGCTTGAAGAAGAAGTGTTTGTTGAACAACCACCAGGATTTGTGGACCCCAAATATCCAGATTATGTCTACAGGCTAGATAAGGCACTATATGGACTTAAGCAGGCACCAAGAGCATGGTATGAGACACTTGCTCAATTTCTTCTAGAAAGTGGATTCAACAGAGGAACAATTGACAAAACTCTGTTTTATTTCAATCAAGGAAGTGACCTCCTTTTAGTTCAAATTTATATTGATGACATTATCTTTGGGTCTATTAATGATAAACTCTGTAAGAAGTTTGCCAAGCTCATGCAGTCCAGGTATCAAATGAGCATGATGGGAGAGCTTAGTTACTTTCTAGGCCTACGGGTGAGACAAACAGATGATGGTATTTTCATTAATCAAGAAAAATATACCAGAAATCTTCTCAAGAAATTTGGTATGCTTGACTGTTCATCTGCATCAACTCCCATGGCAACAACAACTAAATTGGATAAAGACACAGGAGTTTCAGTGGATATGACAAACTACAGGGGCATGATAGGATCTCTTCTATACTTGACAGCTAGTAGGCCTGACATCATGTATGCAACCTGTCTTTGTGCAAGGTTTCATGCAGATCCTAGAGAGCCACATCTGACAGCTGTGAAAAGAATCTTCAAGTATCTCAAGGGCACCATATCATTAGGTCTGTGGTACCCCAGAGAATCAGATTTCAAGGTACTTGGGTATTCTGATGCAGACTTTGCAGGCTGCAAGATAGACAGAAAGAGCACTAGTGGAAGTTGTCAATTTCTTGGTGACAGACTTGTTTCCTGGTACAGCAAGAAACAGAAATCAATCTCCACATCTACAGCAGAAGCAGAGTATATTGCAGCTGGTAGCTGTTGTGCACAGATCTTATGGATGAAGAATCAATTGCTGGATTATGGATTGAGGTACAGTAAAATCCCTATTTACTGTGATAATCAAAGTGCTATTGCAATGACAGGTAATCCAGTACAGCATTCAATGACCAAGCACATCAGCATAAGGTACCACTTCATCAGAGAACATGTGGAAGAAGGGAATATTGAACTACACTTTGTGTCTACAGAACAACAGCTTGCAGATATCTTCACTAAACCATTGAGTGAAGCTACATTTACAAGACTGGTCAATGAACTAGGAATGGTCTCTGGTTCTGACTAGGAATGTTGGTTAGATTCAAATTTTACTTATGTAGTGTATTACTCATATTTCCTGATTGGTTAAATGCTAAGTGAACTCTGTTGATTAAACTCTGTTATGCATACTCTGTTAAACTCTGTCAGCATGCCTGTATGTCATTCACTGTTAATTAGTTTGATAAACTCTGCGTCTCTGAGTTGATTTTTGTCTGAATGAAAACACCAATGAAGAAATATGTATGAAGCATGATTCTCAGCAATTAATCATGAATCTTTCTGAGTTATTGTGATCTAATCTTAGATTGTGCAGAAAGTTAACACAGCATGATACTGGCTCATATTTATAGCATCTTTTAGTTTATTTTGTCCTAAACTCTGAGTCTATAAATACTGTGTGCATTACCCTACATGAAAAACTACTGATGTTGATGAACTCTAAACTCTGTTAGTTATACTCTGGTAGAATAAAATGCTTACTGCAATACCCCAAAGAAAATGTATATAGGTTGTTATACTCCTTTGAGATTATGTTGGATACTAGGATGACCCAGGAACTTATTGGTATATAATATGTGCTAAAATTCTCTGATTTTTGGTGACTAGTTAAATACTAGGATGACCCAGGAACTTATCAAAATGATAAGGGCTAAAATTTTTGAATTTTTGGTGACTGGTTCCAACCTCAGATTACTGGAATGAATATAAAAAAAAATAATAATAATAAAAAAAAATAAAAAAAAAATGTATATAGAGGGGGTATAAAATAAAAGTTACTGTATATAGTTTGATTACTTCAGAGTTTAGCTTTCATCATACAGTTAGTGTTTACTATGACAGTTTGTGCATCCAGTGTTTATTGATTTACTTTATGGATTTTATGAAAAATTAGATGCTCTAAAAATTGATTTAGTAAACTCTGCTTCACACACACATATTTTCACAACTGTGCAATTTATGAAAGGGTTTCGGTGATAAAGTTGGAGAATTGACAAACGCTGTTGATTCGTGATTTGTACTCTAAGGTAAATTTTTATTTGGATAATTTGAAAATTTTGGAGTAAATAGGGATTTTGACAACTGTTAATCAGTGTATTGTTGATGAATTTGTTCTTTATATGATTACTTTAATTAGTTTTCATGTTCTCTTCTTTGATTTATTTCCTTGAAGAACAGTTCATATAACATAAATAAAAATTGCAGAACACACTGAATAAGATTAGGGAAACATAATTTTTCATTGATAATAAGAAAGAGATTACAAGCAAGTATTACATCTTTTTGTTCTCTCTATCTGCTAATCTATTCAACAGGAAAATAAAAGGTCAGTCCAAACCACTCCATTGTTAGCAAAAAATCCCAGATCCCATCTTTGCCACTTTATTTGGGTGGAAGTTGAAGGGATAAGGTTATTTTTGCTGACATATTCATTAACAATGGTTGGTGGTGTTGGATGAGGATGCCTTCGAGGAGAGCCATGCAAATGTTGCTTGGAGAGCAGCATCGATGTCAATCACCCTTGCAGGTTTCTCTCTCTCGATCTCTTCCAGACCGGCATCCATTTGCAGCCACAGCGTCTCAAGCTGTCTTTCCCAGTCAAACGCTTCAAACTCTTCACGCGTATAGCTGAAGATATCCCTATTCTCGACAAGATGGAGGTTCTTTTCTTTGATGGTAAGGTTGGCCATTGTTTTTCAGAGTGTTTTGTTTGAAGGGTTTGTGATTTTACAGGGGAGAATGAAAGGTTGAAGGATTAATGAACTAATCTGAGCAAGTCTCTAGGCCTTAAATAGAGGTGGGTAAGAAACGAAGTCCTAAAACGCTTCGTATTCTGGTTATTAAAGGCAACAGGTAAACGCTTCATATTCTGGTTTTAATTTGGTCCAGGTAGTTTAAGAGAGTATTATTTGATTTTTTATAAATCAAATATTTTATTGTTTTAATTTGCAAAATACTCTTCTTAAAATTACGCGCACGTGACCCACTCGCCCATTAATGTGTCCCACTCACCCATTATCGTGTCCCACTACACATTAATCTAGGAACTGATTGAGTGTTTGATTACATAAGAGATTGGGTTTTTAATTACTCTAATTACTTTTGTGTCCAAATGGTTGTGTTTTATTCTTACATCTCACAGTTCTCTCATTTTTCACTTGGGCATTCTCGCAAACACCTTTCCTACATGCATTTCTCTTGGAAATTCTTGCAAATTTCTTAACTCAATGGCTTCTAAACCATTCACTGCTCTTGGTTTACGGTTTGTTCCTAACAACTATGAAGCTCCACTCTATCATGAACGTGTTCCAGAACCGTTTCATCTAATGCAGAATTTCTTGAGAGATTCAGAGGTTGGACAAGCTCTGGTTGGACCTGATACTCTCTCTGCATCTCAAATTGCTACATTTTGGCAGAATTCAGTTTATGTGGATGGAGGAGAGAATGGGACTCCTAACATTATCTTCACTTATGAAGAACAAGATTATGTGATTACTCCACAAACTGTAAGAGATACAATGGGGTTTGACACACATACTTCTTATACCCTGGTTAATGAAACTCATTTAAGAGAGATGCTACAAGAGATAGGTTACATGGAATCTCTTGACAAGCTTGGCGGTATAAAGAGACCTAATCTCAGGAAGGAATGGAACTTTTTCTTTGATTGCATAACAAGGACATTCCAGAAGAAAGTCACCAACTGGGAGAGCATTCCAATAGACAGTCTCCAAATCGGGTATTCTCTACTCTATGGTAGTAATTTTGATTTTGGTAGATATGTTCTGATGAACTTAGGTGATAAACTGTCAGAATCTACTACTGTTTATTATGCTCGTTTTTGTCAAATGCTGTTCAATGCTTGTGTACCTGGTCTAGAAATTGCTGATACTGATGAAATTGATCCTTTTCGAGTCAACAAGAGAATATTCTCTGATATGACTAATAAGGATGTTGGTAAAGCAAATCTCCCTGCCTTTGTCATGCCAATTGCTCTGCAAAATTTTCTCAATCAACCTCAAGAACCACAACAACTGTGACACCCCCAAATCTGAGGTCAAAGATTCAGGTCGTCACATCACCATCCAACCATATCATACCTGTATTAACTGTACAACTCAACAATACATCCATTCAAACCTCAATCTTAAGCACAAACAAGTTAGAGCCTCAGAAACGATAATCAAAAGTGCCACTAAATATTACAATTCATTTGTACAAATCAGAGTCTTACACAATTCCACTTATACAACTACACTTGAAGGCAAGTCTTACTGTTACAGTTGAAAACCTATCAGACTTACTCTGTCGTATCTATCAGGAACTAAATCATCTCCGGGGTAAATCTTCTACTCCTCTTCTGCTGTCGCGGAGCTAACCGACCAAATTCTTCTCTTTCTGAAAAGTTTTTATAAAGCAATAATGAGCTACATAATGCTCAGCAAGTTCACCATTTGTAAAATAATAATGGGGGTTTATTTCGGAAGCATTCCCAACTATATGGGTATATATCTCAGATTTCAAAACATAATTGGACACTGTATATGTCCGAGTTTGAATAAAACATCTATACTCACTAAGGAGCTTAAGAATAACATATGAACCCTTTATAAGGTTCCTATTTCAACATATCTCAAGTTTGAAAATATATATATACATATGAGTATATCATTTTCGGCAAAGCACTCTAGGATTAACATACTGTATAGGGAATACATCATTGCAAACCTCTTTCCTTCCATTAGCTTAGAAGGTTTCTCATACAAAAATATTTCATTCTTTGAAACAATTGCAAGAGTGCACTAACACATGCCAATCTTTATAGAAAATCTTGCAGTTCTAGATACTGCACGATGTTAATATTTTCTCATCAAAACCACACTATCGGCAACTTGGCACTTAGGCCCAAGAAGCAGTGTTTGAGTATTTTTCCAAAGTGGAGGATTGGACTGGAAGAAAACATAAAAACCTGACAAGGATTGACGATGATCAGTCGCCACATCCAAGTCCAATAATCCGCGGGTCTTCTCTACCGGTAGAAGGATAGAAACTACATCCGTAACTATCCCTCGGGTGAAAACTACATCTGTAATCACCCTCGATGAAAACTACATCCGTAATCATCCTTCGGCAACACCTGGGCCGGAATAATAATTGATGGACCGCCTGGCTCACGGCCGCTTACACATCCCGGGAATCGTTCGTCAACGGTTCCCACACCTGCCAGAGTCCCTTTTTCTTTTTCTTTTAAAAACTTGATTTTGATTGAAAACAGAGTAGTTGAGGTCCGACATCAGTCGACCGAGGATTCTTGAAATCATACAAGAAGCGGAACCTGACCGGGGGTTTTCGAAGATGTTTTGAGTTCGAAAGAGTTCGAGTTTGAAAGTATTAAAAAGTATCTTGGATTAACTTTGTCTTTAAGTAATGAACAATGATTAATAAATAATATTTTAAGATTTAATATTAATAATTAATAGAATAATTATTCGATAAAATAAACTTTTAATCCAAGATAGGGTTTCGAGTATTTACAAAGATATAACAATAGTTATTTGAGTATACGATACCACCCGAATGACCCTTCGGGTTTTCGCAATCTAGATACGATATAATAATATACCGCTCCCCGGTCAATAGTATATACGGACCGCTACGACCTCTATTGCTAGAGTCGTTGTCCGAAGAAAACATTTCAATCTAAGTTCAAAGGGTACAACATATATGTACTTATTCAATCTCAATTGCATCAATACTTCGATAAACATAGCATTTGATATAATTTGAAAACTACAAACACAACAGTAAAAGTCCTTGTATAGGGATAAGTTTTAAAAAGTAAACTTGCCTTGGTTTGGTTGGGGTGGTCGAGCGTGCGGATTCGAACGATCTATACATAAACAATAATCGTTCGTTAGTACCTTAACAATTTCTCTTTAATTACGGGGTTTTAAGGGGGTACGAAATTAACTTAACGACTTCGTCTTATGACTCCCTAGCCCCACTATAGGTCCATGTCATCTCTCAATTACGCTCGTCACTTACTCGACTTAATTTAGTTACCACGTTCGAATCATAACCACTAACCCTAGAATCATGTTCCACTAATCGACTTTTTCCATTGCACGAATTTTACTCTAGCATTTTTATAAAATCCAAAAATTCATATTTTAATCAAATTCCTTTTGGGTGGTCTTCACCACTGCATTCCCTACATTCTCAAATTTTTCCATGATCCCACATATATTTTAAGGTGTTTAAACAAGGTTCACAAGGGGGTCACTTAATGCAGTCCATAGTCCAGAAACAAAATTCACTCCTCCGGCCATAACTAAAAATCCACACATCACCTAGCTATGAACCTTACATTTCCAGAAACTACATTCAATTATCTTTCCAACAATATAAGGTAGGACATCAGGGTACATCATTTGGGGGTTAAAATCGTGCTACAATACAGATCAAAGTTCCTGGACAAACTCAGCAAGCTCAATCTACTTAGATCAACCATTTTTCATACTTCCATAACATAATCACCACTTAGTACACTTAGATCATGATTCATAACACTCATGGAGATATATATATTAACCATAGTCATAAAAATCACAATCTCAACATCAAAACTCAAGATCCATGCTATCCAATACATATACATCCAAGATTAGTCCTAAAACACATGGATCTACTACCATACTATATAAACACTACATAACCAAGGGGGTTTGAGATTTGTATACCTTCTTGAGTAGCTAAAGACCTTGGATGAGCTTTACAACAACTAAGAACACTTGGATGAGCCCTCACAAACCTTAATCCTTCAAGATCTAAAAGATAACAACTTATGTTAACACCCCTCTAAACTTTCAACAATTTTTATCTCAAGAATCAATGGATGGAATGCTATGAAATTGATACCATACCTCTATTATAATGCAAGGAAGCCCTAGGATTTTTGCTTGGAATTGTAGGTGAGGAAATGTTGGAGAGAAGATCTCTCCCTTCCTTCTCTTGTAGTTCGGCCGAGAGCAACAAAAGGGGGGGGGAGAGTGTTTTCTTGTGTTTTGTTTTTGAAAGGTAATAAAATGATGTGTAGGATATGTATTATTGTGGGTATTAGGTGTGGTTCACATGTTGCCAAGCTAGAGTCTAGGTTGTCTCCCCATGCCCTATTGTCCCCTAGGTACAACATCCATCACACATGTCACTATTCACTTCTACTTTATGCTTTCTAGTTTCTTTTCCTAACTAGCTAGTTACATGGCACTTGCATGTAATTTCTTTCCTTGTAATATTATTCTTCCACCAATGTTTGTCATTTAATCCTTACTTCGTATCGTATCTTAATTATTCTCTCGTAATAATATTTTGTCGCGTAGAGATTTCCCCTATAATTCCTTAAGTACTTAATTGTGTAAATTCCTCGAATGTCCATAATTCCTCGTCATAATTCTTAATAAATCCTTTAATACTCTAACCATTCTCAACTCCCAAGTTTTATAAATCTTACTAACAATAAGACTCCTGCCTTCACAATCTTCCTTTTTATCTTACATAATAAATGCAACAACGCAGTTTCTCAGACAATCAATTCTATTAATCAACAGGGATGACTAGAAAGGTTCTATATTGACAATGCCACAAGATATTAAATAAAAGGAAATATTACCAAAAATTAGGGTTCTTACAGCCTCCCCTCCTTAAAAGGATTCCGTCCCGGAATCAGGTTGAAAACAGTTGGGGGTGCTTTTCACGCATTGCGCTCTCTAGTCCCCATGTTGATTCTTC
This sequence comes from Saposhnikovia divaricata, assembly GCA_036435485.1. NCBI lineage: Eukaryota > Viridiplantae > Streptophyta > Magnoliopsida > Apiales > Apiaceae > Saposhnikovia > Saposhnikovia divaricata. The sequence continues at coordinate 183,158,930 of CM071597.1, read as the reverse complement.
GACATTCTGATTCCTCCACAAGACTCTCACTAGTTTGACAACCTTGTTCCTCAGCACCTGTTCTTTTCTATCCATGATTTCTATGGGTTGCTCCACATATGCTAAGTCTGGTTGCAGATCCACTGGATCATATTCTATCACGTGTCGGAAGTCGGTATGGTAGGGTCGTAGTATGGACACATGGAACACATTATGTACTTGCTGCCAGCTCGGGGGTAAAGCCAATTCATAGGCTAACTTTCCAACTCGTTTCAAGATCTCAAAAGGTCCAATAAATCTTGGGCTTAGCTTCCCCTTCTTACCAAATCTCATCAATCCCTTCCACGGTGATACCTTCAACATCGCAAACTCTCCTATCTCATATTCCTTGTCTTTGCGGGTCTGGTCCGCATACTTCTTCTGTCTGTCTTGGACCGCTACCAGCCGTCCTCTTATGAGCTCGATAGTTTATCTTGTCTGTTGGACCAGTTCAGGCCCTAAAATCTTCCGCTCTCCAACTTCTTCCCAACACAAGGGAGACCGACATCTTCGTCCGTATAAAGCTTCATATGGGGGCATTCCTATACTCGCATGGTAACTGTTGTTGTAGAAAAATTCGATCAACGACAAGTGGTCATCCCAACTTCCCTTAAAATCGATGGCACATACTCTCAGCATGTCCTCTATGGTCTGGATGGTTCTCTCACTATGTCCGTCTGATTGGGGGTGGTATGCAGTACTCATGTTTAACTTGGTCCCCACACAATCCTGAAAACCCTTCCAGAACCTGGAGTTGAACCTTGGGTCTCTATCAGATACAATGCTCACAGGACCCCATGCCTTACCACGATCTCCTTAGATATCTCATAAAATTTGACCATTCGAAATAATGGGTTTTGTGAAAACTAATGACTTTTACATACACTCGTCTGTACCATAAAGACGTAATATCGATTCGAAATCTTCGTTTGATAATTCGTACATATCGTGGTTGCAAAAATTTCTCATCCACCCATAGAATTACTATTCGTCCAGGTTTCGAATATTCCCGAAAGTTAGGGTTAATGCAGTCTCCTCTCCTTAAAAGGATTCTATCTTAAGAACCTAAGGATAATAGTTGTGGATACAATTCCAACCTTACCTTTTCCAATTCTCAGGTTGACACTTCAACCCTATTGTTCTCTCCCTTCGTCTCACCAACGCCTTAATGTTGTTCCTCAACGCATACTCTCCTCGACCTGTATTCCTTATCGGTTGTTCTATGATTGAAAATTTCCATCCCACTACATACACGTTCCTCTTCTACCTTGTTCATAGTATCCGTGTTGAGTTCCTGTATCGTTGGCCCGTGAATACTTTGTGGTCGTGTTTTGTAATCTGAGACAACGTCAATACGCACGGTATTCCTCATATTCCTTCGCTTGATTAGCAGGCATGTGTTGCCTCCCGTTAGCCGTTACCACTTGCTATGGATACTGTATAGTCTTCGGTATACGTCGAACCAGTTCAGCTACTATGTCCCTCGTTCATTGACTTCTTCGTAACGCAAGAGAAGCGAAACTTCTTCTTTCGCAGTACGCTCTACAGGAGACGTCCTTACATTCACATGGCGATGATCGTGGTAACAGCATTCATTTCATGGATAAGTTTTTATTCTCGACTGCCCCATGAAACCTAAGGCACGACACTAAATATGAATTCGATCGTCTGGACAATTCTTCTTCCCTGTCCGTCAGCCACAGATCAATTTAGTACATACGCTCAATCTCTTTGTTAAATATACTTGAAAGCACCTTCAATATTCGAATTTTAACCTTAAGTCTTTATCTGTCGTAATCGCTGCAGAAGGTTTATATTGCACCACCATCTCTTCCGTATATAAATCGATAATCTTCTAAATGGAAGGTCTCTCGTAGTTAAATCACTTGGTCTAACAATTATAAATCAACTAGGGCCATCTCTTGGCTCGGTCTTTGGCGACCTACTTATGAAATTCATTACAATCTTATCCACGTTCAAGATTTTCTACAGGCGGAATTAATCCACTAGATCTCTATCATTCTGCTTTTGGCATGTCGCGTTTGTACTTAATAGTTTGCCAATACCATTCTTCCTTTCAGTTTACCAAACACCCTTAATTCTCTGTACATCTTTGTCCTTCCCATAATTTAGTCATTTTCCTCTAACATTATTCTTTATTGTATATACTCTATTTTCTTGGTCAATACTAACTGAATTCCAATTTCGAATAATCCCTTCTATAGGTATCGGCCACCACACTGGCCTTTCCTGGGAAATAACAAATTTCTCCATTATACTCCCTGCTCTTTTTCGTCACCTTCTCTTTCTTATGTTCAGTCCTAATATGAAGATATACTTATGGCACTTGTGGAAAACTTTCACACTTTTCTCATAAGGTTAACGTCTCAGTTTTATGCGTGAACGCCATCATGACTAATCCCAGACTCACGGTTAGTGCTATCTCATAACATTTATGTTGTTTAGGAGTATAGGCTATCATCCTTTTTCTACTGCATCAGCACACCTCTTAAACTCTCGAAAGACACATCATCGTGACTCTCAAAGTCCTCTTTTTATCATCAAGTATAGCTAACACGAGGTTGTTGCAAATATCTCATTTCATCCCAAAACTTTGTTCATTAATCCATAAAGGCTTCCGACTCATTACTCCATTCAAACGATACTACCACAATTTTATAACGTTTATATTAGTGTGAAATGCCAACTTTGGCACAGTACTGAGGTCGATCTTGAGTTGGTAAAACCTTCTCTTCAACCTTATCTTTGAAAAACAACTACTCATTTCAACTAGTCAACAATTCCTCCATTTCCGATAAGGGTATCAGTTCTCGATGGTATATGTAAGATGTCATATGCTCGTCCTCCTTCACAACTAGCGCCAAACAGCCTGAGGTCTGCATGCTACTGTGATTCCCAATAAACTTGATTAGGTGGTAATCTCGAAGGATCATTGTCATATATCCATGCATCCATTTGCTATTAGGGGCCTGTTAAACTTTATGTCTCTCTATGTGCATCAATCCCTTTAAGCTAAGTAAAGCTTCTCATCCTTGCCACGATATTTCTTCCTTTCTCGTCCGTCTCCCTTCCATGTCAGTTTCCTCCAGGGATATGTTTTACATCGCAATCGATTTGCATTTCCTGGATCAGGAAAAGGGTTGGTAGCTCCAGAATTCATTAATATAACATCCTGACAACGGTTGGTAGGAGCGTGCTCCCAACCACCTCATCATTTCTTATAACTCTCCCCACACCAATATTAAAGGTCTTGTGGTATGCCCTGACATGTTATCTCTACTTCAATAATTACTCGGCATAACACTCTGGCTGCACAATTACAACATTTGGTTTTTGATCTCATATTGGTGTAACGGTTCACAATTGTACCTCCCGTTCACCTTAGAGTAATCACTTTGAAAGGAATGGTTTCAAAATAACAAGGTCCAATAGATAATCTCAATAAGAATTCTACATTGGATGTTCCAAGAATGTTGATGGTTCCAAATACTAGGAGTCTCGATTTTTGGAGATGTAAGGATGGACAGAAAGAATACATCAAGGTTTATTCCTTCCCGTCCAGATAATTCTTTAATATGACACCATAGAGAATGTTGCACAAGGGCAATGATTGTTGGGTACAAAAGTCATGAAGACGGTCTTTATACAATTCTTACATCGGGTGGATACTTTTCCTCCTGAATAATAAGAGGAAATCTAAAGTCGCATTGATGAAGGTCAGCCAATAGAAAGCAATTCTACTCCATGACAATTAAAGAATGAAGTAGTTTATCATTCAAGTAATCAGTGGTTTCAAATGAATTCTCATTGTGTGAATGAAAGAATAAAATATTCAAGTGATATAAAGTCTGGTACAAAGATGGGTAGAATTCAAGTTGAATGGGCGACCTCACTAGGTCTCAATCAAATTATTCGTCAAAACTTTCATCATCATACTTTACCACATGCAAAATGAATTGCGGAATTGCTGAATGAATTAAATTGGGAGTTGGACCAGTGAAACAATAACTAGTCCTTTCAAGAAACACTAGCAACTAGCTAGACAAAATTTGCTAGTTCACCTGTTTGAGACATCACCACTAGCTAGGACAATTAGCTAGGTGTTCTTCACAACATTACAATTTTGACTAGTTAGAACAATCAACTAGTCATTCATATTGACATATCGACTAGCCAGTTTCAATTGGCTAGAACGGAATTTCAACTTCGTAGCCACTGAAGAAACTTTAGGCTTCTCGGACAACGAATGAAAATAAGAAGTTATTAAGTTTGAAAAAGAAAACTATAAAATCTGAAGAGAATGTTCTAGGTATCGGAACAATCGATAACCTCTCACCAAATATTACTTACCAGCGAAACGGTCCACCCAAGGGTGCCTCCGTACACATGCTTTACCAGATCCGACAATAGAATTAAATTCGGAATACCAATCTCAAAATGATATCATTACTATGATTCCAATGTACGATGTACAATCTCATCTTGAATAGAAGAAAAAATTCATAAGGGATGTCTGGACATTAGATCATCCATGTCCTCAGTAATTTGTTGAATATTTATGGGCTCAACTGAAGAATGCAAGTATGAAAGAAGCAATCCAATATCGATATTCGTTAAGTAGTATTCGTCGATTAATTAAGGAAATATTTGTGGAACATTCCTTGGATAATTGAAAGAGGGTGTAAATAGTCCTGAGCAGAAATGATTATAAACTTCAAATAGAATGCTCGGGCTCAATTAAGATACTTTGGATGAGTCCCGGTTTAGAGAAAGTATATCACTGGTTATTATTCCACAAGTTTGAAGTAGAAAGCTAGGAGGGTTACCTGATATAAGCTAATCGAGGTAACATGGTTAGTGAACGGTTTAAAATGAAGTAGTGCACCAGCCGGTAGTTATCAAAATAATCATTCGTGCATCTCATTATCACCACTATGAGGGTAACTCCATCTCTTCGTCTTCGTAATACAAGACACCAACTAGTGCGTCTCTCCATCATCATCTTAAAGTCATTTATCGAGTTAGGGTTTCAGAAATATATCTGTCATCTCCGTGCTTTATCTTGAAGACCAAACTTCACATCATTTCGGGGACACCTGCAAAGTCCATAGGGTCCTACTTCATGCCTTACGACATGAATCACAAGTGGCCAGTTCCCCCTGGGAACAGATCAAAGAGATCTCTCAGGGATCTCAGTGCAGTCCATAGGTTCAGTGGCGGGTGTGTGTATGTGAACATATACCAAAAATATTGAGGTCTACAATACATATATACGTAGTCCCTGCTAACATCTCTATCAAAGGATCCCACTTTAGACCCGCTGGTCTTTTCTTTTGGTAGACTCTGAGATCACTGCATCGCTCGTTGCAACCATGTTCAACTTCCCTTGAGTCCCTTTGTTAATCCCACTTGTTTGTTCTCTAAGTTGAACTACCATGTTCTAGCGTCCGAATCCTGCGTGGAATTACCTAGCACGCTCGTCTTATGATAACATTCTCGTATCACACATGTAAAATTCGCCATCAAGGGTAATGGAATCCACAACGACATAGTGACCAACCTTCAGGTAAACCCGTCACTTATCGAAAATCGGGTCTTATAACCAAAGTAAACGACTTCCATTACTTCAAGTACTAAGTACCCTTAATTATGTAGGGAAGTCCAAACTTCTTGATTCTTAAAATGGCACCTCCTAAACTCTGGAGGACTATGGGCCACAGAATTTACGCCAGCCTAGTCATCTGATCATATTGGCAATATCGCCTCTACCTCGGCTGCTCTTGAGATTTCGCTCTGCTTCCCATGTCATTATCTATGATGAGTCATGTACGACTCTCAAACCTCTATTCATCATTCTGAAGGTCTCTAAGGATTCTATCGACCCTAGTATAATACCTCCAGTAACACTCCAGTCCATTCTACTCACCGGTACCTCTTCCGGTAGTCCAATCATAAGTTTACTACGAACTCTTATGTCATTCTCCTACTTAGACTTAACTCTCAACACTCTCGTTTCTGAGTACTGTAACTTATCGCTCTGATACCATTTCTGTGACACCCCCAAATCTGAGGTCAAAGATTCAGGTCGTCACATCACCATCCAACCATATCATACCTGTATTAACTGTACAACTCAACAATACATCCATTCAAACCTCAATCTTAAGCACAAACAAGTTAGAGCCTCAAAAACGATAATCAAAAGTGCCACTAAATATTACAATTCATTTGTACAAATCAGAGTCTTACACAATTCCACTTATACAACTACACTTGAAGGCAAGTCTTACTGTTACAGTTGAAAACCTATCAGACTTACTCTGTCGTATCTATCAGGAACTAAATCATCTCCGGGGTAAATCTTCTACTCCTCTTCTGCTGTCGCGGAGCTAACCGACCAAATTCTTCTCTTTCTGAAAAGTTTTTATAAAGCAATAATGAGCTACATAATGCTCAGCAAGTTCACCATTTGTAAAATAATAATGGGGGTTTATTTCGGAAGCATTCCCAACTATATGGGTATATATCTCAGATTTCAAAACATAATTGGACACTGTATATGTCCGAGTTTGAATAAAACATCTATACTCACTAAGGAGCTTAAGAATAACATATGAACCCTTTATAAGGTTCCTATTTCAACATATCTCAAGTTTGAAAATATATATACATATGAGTATATCATTTTCGGTAAAGCACTCTACGATTAACATACTGTATAGGGAATACATCGTTGCAAACCTCTTTCCTTCCATTAGCTTAGAAGGTTTCTCATACAAAAATATTTCATTCTTTGAAACAATTGCAAGAGTGCACTAACACATGCCAATCTTTATAGAAAATCTTGCAGTTCTAGATACTGCACGATGTTAATATTTTCTCATCAAAACCACACTATCGGCAACTTGGCACTTAGGCCCAAGAAGCAGTGTTTGAGTATTTTTCCAAAGTGGAGGATTGGACTGGAAGAAAACATAAAAACCTGACAAGGATTGACGATGATCAGTCGCCACATCCAAGTCCAATAATCCGCGGGTCTTCTCTACCGGTAGAAGGATAGAAACTACATCCGTAACTATCCCTCGGGTGAAAACTACATCTGTAATCACCCTCGATGGAAACTACATCCGTAATCATCCTTCGGCAACACCTGGGCCGGAATAATAATTGATGGACCGCCTGGCTCACGGCCGCTTACACATCCCGGGAATCGTTCGTCAACGGTTCCCACACCTGCCAGAGTCCCTTTTTCTTTTTCTTTTAAAAACTTGATTTTGATTAAAAACAGAGTAGTTGAGGTCCGACATCAGTCGACCGAGGATTCTTGAAATCATACAAGAAGCGGAACCTGACCGGGGGTTTTCGAAGATGTTTTGAGTTCGAAAGAGTTCGAGTTTGAAAGTATTAAAAAGTATCTTGGATTAACTTTGTCTTTAAGTAATGAACAATGATTAATAAATAATATTTTAAGATTTAATATTAATAATTAATAGAATAATTATTCGATAAAATAAACTTTTAATCCAAGATAGGGTTTCGAGTATTTACAAAGATATAACAATAGTTATTTGAGTATACGATACCACCCGAATGACCCTTCGGGTTTTCGCAATCTAGATACGATATAATAATATACCGCTCCCCGGTCAATAGTATATACGGACCGCTACGACCTCTATTGCTAGAGTCATTGTCCGAAGAAAACATTTCAATCTAAGTTCAAGGGGTACAGCATATATGTACTTATTCAATCTCAATTGCATCAATACTTCGATAAACATAGCATTTGATATAATTTGAAAACTACAAACACAACAGTAAAAGTCCTTGTATAGGGATAAGTTTTGAAAAGTAAACTTGCCTTGGTTTGGTTGGGGTGGTCGAGCGTGCGGATTCGAACGATCTATACATAAACAATAATCGTTCGTTAGTACCTTAACAATTTCTCTTTAATTACGGGGTTTTAAGGGGGTACGAAATTAACTTAACGACTTCGTCTTATGACTCCCTAGCCCCACTATAGGTCCATGTCATCTCTCGATTAAGCTCGTCACTTACTCGACTTAATTTAGTTACCACGTTCGAATCATAACCACTAACCCTAGAATCATGTTCCACTAATCGACTTTTTCCATTGCGCGAATTTTACTCTAGCATTTTTATAAAATCCAAAAATTCATATTTTAATCCAATTCCTTTTGGGTGGTCTTCACCACTGCATTCCCTACATTCTCAAATTTTTCCATGATCCCACATATATTTTAAGGTGTTTAAACAAGGTTCACAAGGGGGTCACTTAATGCAGTCCATAGTCCAGAAACAAAATTCACTCCTCCGGCCATAACTAAAAATCCACACATCACCTAGCTATGAACCTTACATTTCCAGAAACTACATTCAATTATCTTTCCAACAATATAAGGTAGGACATCAGGGGACATCAGTTTGGGGTTAAAATCGTGCTACAATAGAGATCAAAGTTCCTGGACAAACTCAGCAAGCTCAATCTACTTAGATCAACCATTTTTCATACTTCCATAACATAATCACCACTTAGTACACTTAGATCATGATTCATAACACTCATGGAGATATATATATTAACCATAGTCATAAAAATCACAATCTCAACATCAAAACTCAAGATCCATGCTATCCAATACATATACATCCAAGATTAGTCCTAAAACACATGGATCTACTACCATACTATATAAACACTACATAACCAAGGGGGTTTGAGATTTGTATACCTTCTTGAGTAGCTAAAGACCTTGGATGAGCTTTACAACAACTAAGAACACTTGGTAGAGCCCTCACAAACCTTAATCCTTCAAGATCTAAAAGATAACAACTTATGTTAACACCTCTCTAAACTTTCAACAATTTTTATCTCAAGAATCAATGGATGGAATGCTATGAAATTGATACCATACCTCTATTATAATGCAAGGAAGCCCTAGGATTTTTGCTTGGAATTGTAGGTGAGGAAATGTTGGAGAGAAGATCTCTCCCTTCCTTCTCTTGTAGTTCGGCTGAGAGCAACAAAAGGGGGGGGGGAGAGTGTTTTCTTGTGTTTTGTTTTTGAAAGGTAATAAAATGATGTGTAGGATATGTATTATTGTGGGTATTAGGTGTGGTTCACATGTTGCCAAGCTAGAGTCTAGGTTGTCTCCCCATGCCCTATTGTCCCCTAGGTACAACATCCATCACACATGTCACTATTCACTTCTACTTTATGCTTTCTAGTTTCTTTTCCTAACTAGCTAGTTACATGGCACTTGCATGTAATTTCTTTCCTTGTAATATTATTCTTCCACCAATGTTTGTCATTTAATCCTTACTTCGTATCGTATCTTAATTATTCTCTCGTAATAATATTTTGTCGCGTAGAGATTTCCCCTATAATTCCTTAAGTACTTAATTGTGTAAATTCCTCGAATGTCCATAATTCCTCGTCATAATTCTTAATAAATCCTTTAATACTCTAACCATTCTCAACTCCCAAGTTTTATAAATCTTACTAACAATAAGACTCCTGCCTTCACAATCTTCCTTTTTATCTTACATAATAAATGCAACAACGCAGTTTCTCAGACAATCAATTCTATTAATCAACAGGGATGACTAGAAAGGTTCTATATTGACAATGCCACAAGATATTAAATAAAAGGAAATATTACCAAAAATTAGGGTTCTTACAACAACCTGAACCACAACCACAACCACAACAACAACCTGAACCACACCCTGAACCTCAACCTGAACCGCTAAACATTGATCGTACTCAAAAACCAAACACTGAATCATCTACTCACTCAGCACCTACAAACCAACCTTCACACACTCCACAAACAAACTCTGAATCATCACAATCTTCACCAAAATCACAGTCTAAAGCACAAAGAGTTAAGAAGGCAATTACTGAACGACATGCAAGAGTTAAGACGTCCATCGAGACAAAAATGAAAGCAAAACAGACATCTCCTGGAGCTGTTTATACTAGAAGAGTGAAAAGAATAAAACAAACGGCAAACATACCTAAGTCACTCTCAGTGGTAGAACAATCTCCAAAATCTAGTGAAGAGGATTCAGATAATGTACCTCTAGCAAAGCGAAGAAAACTGGTATTCTCTGATTCTGTGGATGAAGATATTGAAGCTCCAGAGGTAGTTTCACAGCAAACACCTCCTGTTGGGGTTGAGAAGGATGCAATACCTGCAGAGGTTAAAATGCCTGCAGAGGACAAAATGCCTGCAGAAGAGGATACTAGAGATGGCCTTTCTCCAATAAATGATATTATTGATTCATTTATGCCATTCTCTGATCCTATCTCTGATACTGGTGCAGCTGATCAACCTACGGTTGTTCTTTCTGAAACTGTGGCATCCCATACTGAGTTATTATCTGATGCTCACCAAACTGTTGAAGGAGGAGATAAAATTGATCAAGCAACCAAGGCTACTTCTCAGTCTTTGCCTGTTGCTGAGCCTGAGCAACATGGAGAAAATCTTGAAAAGCCTACAGAAGAAATTGCTAAAACTATGGCTGAAGATGAACATGCTAAAGCTACAAGTGTTGAACCTGAAGGTGGAAGCAGTGCAAACTCTGATTCTTCTCTGAGTGCACCAGTACAAACAGACAATAAACATACACCTTTCACTCAACCTTGTACGTCTCATGAAGTTGAGAGAGCACAATTTGCAAAGAATGCTGCTGAATGGTACAAAGAGGATTGTATTTTTCCACGAGGAAGAGCAGCTGATTTTGTTAAGCAAACTGCTGATACTATCTCCAATCCAGAGATTCTTTCTTGCTTAAAAGTAACTGTAGTTCAAGTCAAAACTCTGGATAGAAGATTTGATGATACTACACAGGCAATCACTGCTTTGCGGAATGAGGTTGTAGCTAGAGAAATGAAAATGGAAAGAGACTCCAAACTCATGACTACAAAATTTTCTACAGCTCAAGACAATCTCTTTGCCAGGCTGAGTAAAGTTGAAGATAAAATTGATTCTATTGCTACCTCCTTGGAGTTAATTACATCTATTCTTATGCCTGATGATGTCAAAAAGGGGGAGAGAGTTGTCAGAAGGGATAGTGCTGGAGATGGAGGGGCAAGTAGTAAAGGGAAGAACAAAACTGAAGAAGTTCAAACTTTAAGAACTAGCAAGTCATCTAAATCACAGTCTGTTGGGAGAAATACTGATACTCAAGGTACTTCCAAGACCAAGAGTTTGCTGTTACCTTCTAATCCACAAACTGATGAAGAATTGGCTGCTAAGCTGTTTATTGAAGAGAATGAAGAAGGAGTTACGATTGAGGACATTGAAGCTGAAGAAAAGAGTTTACAAGAAGAACATCTCAAGGCTTTAAAGTCTGGTAAGTTACAAAGAGGAAAAGCTCCTAGACCTGTTGTTAAAGGTGTTGTGATCAAAGAAAGGGCTGATGTTAGTCAAAGATCTCGGTTTTCAAAGGAAACAATGGCAGCAGAAGCTAAACTCAAGCTGAAAGGCATTGAAGGAGAAAATTCACAGAAGAAAGTTACAACTTCTGTTGCATCACAAGTAATGATCACACCTTTACACTCTTCTCAGTTGAAATCGGTTTTTGGAAAAGGAACAATTCAAGATCCAAATATACTATCTGGAGTTTCTATGAATGTTTCTGATGGAAGAGCTTTGTCTGGCAAAATTGGAAATAATAAGGGTGGACTAGGTTCACACAGAGACAAAAGGCAATATACTGGTCCTAGAGATCCTTCTTCTCTGGCTGTTCCAGGTCGTGGTGTTCCTCAAGAGAGTTTGGACAGACTGGAATCAGTACAGTTAGTTCATCAGAAGAGTTTAAAGAAGGACTTTCTCTTGTATTTCATGGCTGATGGGACATTATTTAAAATTGGTGAGAATGATATTGGCTTGAAATGTTGGGAAGAACTAGAATATGTTCTATATCTTTTCAAGGTGAATAGTCAAAGGACTCAAGCAGTTGCTAATGTGCTCAGATAGAGAATGCTTCAGAATTTGGCAATCAGAGGAGAGAAGTATAATAGAAGATATGTTCCTAAGTACAGGGATTACAAAGGAAATCTCATTGAAATGAAGAAAGGTACTGCAAAGTTAAAGACTGATTTGGGAATCACAGTACTTGACTTCAATTCACAGTCAGAAGAAGTCAAATTTATCAGACTGGAAAATGAGATGAGAAGGAACAAAATCTATGATCTTAGGGCTGCTATCTACCAGACAGATGAGAGTGATCCTCAGCTCAGAGAAATTAAAGAAGCTATGAAGATTGAGCTTGAAAATGCAGAAAGAAGATTGCTCATAGATTATCTCAGAGCTATGCCAGATCTTGAAGTGATAAGAGATTAAGGTCTGTAAGGATTTTCTTATTCTCTGTAGTTTTTGTTAAGTAGAAGCTTAAACTCTGAATTTGTATAAACACTGTATTTGTCTATTTGTTTTGACATCATCAATTATTGTCATTAACTTGTGCATTTTTGCTAATGAACAAGTTGGGGGAGATTGTTAAATATAATTGATGTGTTTTAATCAGTGTTTAAGTGTTACAGTGAATTATCAGAGTTTAGCTGGAAGCAGTCAGAGTTTAGTGTAAACTCTGACAGATGGAAGCTCGACAGAGTTTGTCAAACTCTGTCTGGAGGCAGCGTCTACTGGTCAACAGTGATTGAAGATTTATTATGGGAGCGATATCTTTGAAGATTGGATAGCTATCAAAGAGATCGAGTTGACTTAGGAGACGTGTGACAATCTGTAATTGATATCATTGTATAGCTGATTATTAGGAATATCAATTAGAGATTGTATCGTAGCTGTATGTTATATAAATACAGTTAGGTTAACCCTAGAAGGGTATCGTACAACGAATTATCTTTATTGTAACCTAGCAGCTCTTTGTGATATTTTACATCACGAAGAGGGTTCTTAATATAAGAAGTTTTTAAGTGCATAAACGTTTTACTTGTTAAACTCTCATACAAAGTTGATTATTAATTGTGTATTCGGCCTAACAGCTAGAATAATAGACTTGAAAATGGAAGAATTAAACTACATTCTCTAAATTCGAAATTAGAGGAACAGATTCCAGGACATCAACATGCTGAGCTGCATTCGAATGTGGAGGTACAGATTCTGGAACGTCAACGTTCTGAGCATTTGATAATGAATTCTTTTCAATCTGTTGACCCTTTTTCGAACAGTTTCGAGAATCATGAAAAGATTTCTCATTACAAGCTTTAAAAAGCCTCTTAGGTCTGTCTTTGCCATCACAACTTCATTTAGCAGGGCCTATTATTCTCTTGCGACTGCCCTTATTATTACTTTGCAACGGTGGAAGAACAGTAATTGAAGTTGAAGGCCTGACCCCAAACATTTGTTGTGGTATATCATCCTTTGTTGTATGGGGATTCCTGACCTTTTGCTTGACTCTAATTCTTAAAGACTTCATCTCTTTGAGAAGATAGTCCATACCATCATTATTGTTGGAAACATCGCCCAAACATCCTTGAAACTCATTCCAAACTTTTTTTGAAGTATCTCTAGTTTTATGCCTCTGAGTATCCTCAACTGTACTACCCAACTTCAGTGTGCAGAATCTTTTTACTGCGTTCTTCATCCATCGATTGCATAAAAACTGCCGTGAATCTCTTCAATTCCCCACAGGCCAAGGCAGAAAAAACAATGGCGACATAAGTACCCAACTCTTGTAAAAAGGTGACATTAACACTATACATTATTTGATGAAAACGACAAATCAACCTCAAACAAACTATTGTTCAAACTCTTATCCTTGACAACATATTTATTAATCCCATCCACAATGCTTGGTTGTCCAGCCAATTTAATATGATAGCAGCTGACTTTAATTTCTTTCGGAACCTTGTAAAATATGGTTCTAATGTAGAGCCAAGCTGCTTCTTTTTTGATTTCCTTTTATGTTGCTGGCCGTGGAACACAACTATCTCCATCATCAAGTCTTTTACATTCGTAAACTTGTTTATCGATTGCACTTTCATAGCACAGGTAAAATTCTGAAAGGGTTTCACCTTTTTGGACAAAATGATTAAAGTAAAAGTTAGAACTTTCGGACCTATATGTAGTTCTCAATAAGCCTCCCATAGGTTTGTCCCTGAAAAAGGCAGGTATCCACGAGTTCCTCATTGCATAAGGCTCATTCAGCCAAATGTGGTCAGTCAGTTTAAACTCCTCCAATACACTAGCCCATCCTTGTTCAAATTCAGGAACCGACAAATGACATGACCAGACAAAACGATTTAACTTCTTCATGAACTCAGATTCTGCAAAGAAAACAGCACCAATCTACATGGACAGACAACATACAAAGTGGTATATTAGGAAAATATACTAGAACTAAACGCATAATGAATAAAAGTAGGCTAAAAGTAAAAAATACAAGAAAAGATCTGGCTAAAAATAAAAGCAATCAAATTACATAATTATTACCTTGGCAGGAAACTTTTGCATTATGTGCCACATACAATAACGATGAATCACAGAATCTGGAAAACTGACAGAAATCGCAACTTTCATTGCAGCACATTGATATGTGATTATACACTTTGGAGGGCGTTTAAAAACTTTTAAAAACATTTCACATGCCCAAGTGAAATTTGTTATGTCTTCATGATTAAGCAAGCAAGCAGCAAAAGTGATACTTTTCCAATGATTATCAACTCCGATAAATGATACAAAAACCATACTATACCTACAACATAGAATGAACATTAAAATCATTTTTTTTATATATTTTAGGTTACAATCTTCTTCATGAAGATAGTTTGACAAATAATGAAGCAACACTCAGATAAACAAGTCAGTATGAAATATGAAACAACTACGTTTCAAGCAAGGTACTAAACAACATCTCTGATTGAGCTAATTCTTTATCATGATTCAGTTTTAAAAAATATCAGGACTTAAAAAAATCAATAAAAGTTTTAAAAACACTTAATTATTCGTACGATATGTAGCATCAAAAGAAACCACATCACCAAAAACTTCATAGCTTTGACGTCCTTGCACATCAGCCCAAAAAATTCTAGTTAAATGCCCGTTTGAGTCAGTCTCGTATTCATAAAAAAGCCTCCATCAGATGTCTCCGTTTTTATTTTAAATTTCTCAATTAAGAGATCAGCATTTCTCTTCCCAATGAACAACTTCACATCCCTCATCCAGTTCTGAAAATCCTTTGCAGTTGCACCGACATCAGAATATGAACCACTTAACGATTTGTAAAAAGCATGAGCCTTATATGAACCGATATTCGATTTTGCAGCATCAACCACAAATGTACGATGATAGCAGTCATACAACGATTAGCCCTAAAGAATTGTTTTCCAAAATCAGAAGCCATGGGATGATTATGGGCTTCAATGAAACGATCAATCACATAGTGTTCCATCCCATCATACTTTATAACAATTTTAGCATTACAATCACAATTTTTTGTTACTGTATTCCTCCTTCTTATAGATGTACTGGAGACACTACTACACAAATGAGACGATGCACTGCTATTATCTGAACTAACGGACATAGAAGTATCATGAGTTCCTGATTTTGAACAAACTAAGTACTTATGTACAAGAATGCTATTACGAACCCGTTGTGTTTCTCGAAGAACATCAAAACCAACCATTCCTGCATACTCAGTGTAAAAAATGCAAGCAAATTCAAGATCTGGAAAACGTTGTCCAGGATATGGTTTTAATTTGTTATCAGCAATTTTTGGTATCCATAACTGAGCACTACTGTTGAACGAATCACCAAAGCCCTCTATACATTCCTCAACTTCATTATTTGCAGTAGAATCGCAACCAGTGTCAACAATGACATTATTTCCAGCAGCTGCACGAGGCATAGTTGACGCAAATGAGATAATAAAATTACAATCATAAAATCTTATATCAAAATCTTATGTGCAAACCACACAGTACAGAGATGCTAGTATAAAGAGTTTAGAATCGAACATAGAATCTAAATGATAAAACTTTAATAAATGATAAAACAGTCATGGAGGAATTAAACAAAATTGTTGAAACAGAGAAATGGATTCAACTATAGAATCAAACTATGTAAAATCCAGAAATTACACAGGGGAGAACAAAATAAAAAGGAACTCAGCATTTAATAAGTGATTAATTAACAAAGCATTTAATAAGTGATTAAAAAGCATGGAGTGATTCAACAGAAATCTGAAAACAGAGATGCTATTACACAAAATATAGAATCTAATGTAGGATCTTAGTATGAACTATTTGGATAATCCGCAAAAACAACTATACCGCAGAGAACGCAACTACTACTGTAGAGATTATAGAATCTAAAGTAGAATCAAACCATGAACACTTAAAATTTTTCACAGATACGAAGAAACATTAAACACATATATTTGTGTATGTTCAAGCACACAAAAAATAACAAATAAACAAGCTAAAACTAAGATAGATTGAAGATAAACATTATATTGTTGTGCTAAAAATAAGTGTAGAAATGATTGCAAGTGCACAATCTCGTTTTAGTAATTTTAGATTCGATCCTCATAGACTAACATTTTCGCAAACCTAAATTTTTAATTTAATCGAATTAGGACAAGTGGATTTTTGAATGATTTTGATTTTACCCTAATTAATTACTAAATGAAATTCTATTTTAAACTAATTAAAATTAAATTATTCTAAGAATTCTAAATTATTCTAAAATTAATCGAAAAATTATTCTGAAAAATCTAAATTTAAATTAACACAAAATTTTATTCTTAAACAATTTTTTTACAGAAAATTTTAGAAACACTTGACATGACTCGTTCATAAAAACAAAAATAATAACTCCGAGTCAACTCAAACAACCAGCAGTCTGACTCAGATCTCGGCAATTTAGCAAAAAGATCCTCAACATCATACAGAACCAACGACTCGAACAAACAAAATTTACTCAGACAAACAAAACCACAAAACAAAAACACCAAAAACTCGAAAACAACCAAGAACACTCTTTTTTAATTTCTTAAAAAAAATGCTCAATTCAACTACTTCAAAACAAAACTCGACAGTCAAAATACCAATCAGCAATAGTCGAACTCAGCAATAGTCGAACTCAACAATGCAGCAAACCATAAGCACAACCAATAACTCGAATCATAAATAAAATGCACACGCAGAACTCGAACAGGAAATGGTGACTCGGAACTTAGTACTCGGATATTAAAACCAAACTCACAACAAAGAAACGCAAAGAAAATCAACTCAGTTCGACTCGGTACAACAGAATTCACTAAACTCAGCACACTAAAACAGAACCATAAAAACTAATTAAGTTCGACAGTAACACACATGAATCAACACAAAGAACTCGCCAAGCTGCAAACTCGGAAATTGTAAAAAGAAAACACGACTCATGAACTTGAAATCAAACCCAGTTCGCAACATAACAACAATGTTTATACAGCGAAAATAAAACTAAACGAAAGGGGCTTACGTGTATGTGGGATTTAAATGAGAAAAGAGGAGGCTGTGGTTGATTTGACTAAGAGAAAGAGAGAAAGAGAGTAAGAGAGAGAGAGAGAGAGAGAGAGGGGGGGGGAGAGAGAGATATATAGAGGGAAGGAGGTGTTGAAAAGAAGGAGGAGGCTGGAATCGAGAGGAGGGGAAGAAAGGAGAAGTTTTGCGATTGCAGCAAATGAGATTGAAAGAGGAAGAAACAGGGGCTGCTGGATTTAATTACTGAAACGAAGATAAACAGAGCAAATGGAGTTTAAGGCCACGAATTAATACATAAACAAATGCTGGAAATTAATAAAACTATGAATATTATTTAATTTTTTTTGTAATTAAAATTAAAAAGAAATTTATCTACGAAATTAAAGTTACACTAAGATGATGATTTAAAATTAAAATGGCTCACAATAAAATTGAAATTTAAAGGGGCAAAATTACGAATTAAAACTAAAATTAAAATTACGAGCAAGAAAATAAAAATCGTTACTTTCAACCCATAGTGGTTAGCTTTTCGCTACTTTGTCCACTACATGGATTTACGAAAATAACGAAAGCTATGCAATAAAAATGAAAGAACAAGACGAGAATTTAAAGAAAACGGAAATTTGCATTAATATAAAAAGAGAGTGTTTACAAAATTTAAAACAACAAAACAAGAAAAGAAATGAAAATTATGTTATCCTAAAATCTAAGTTGCCAAATACAAGGGGGGTGAGGGGGTATTTATAGGATAAGAATTAGGGTTAAGGGGGGTGTTGGGTAAATCCCCACCATACATTTGTGGTGTGTGGTGGTGAAATCCTAGCTATCTATTTGTTTCCTTCCCCCTTAAGCTTTGAAGAGTTGATCTTGGTCATACACTTATGTAGTGTGTTGGGATGATCCCCACCTTCCACATGTCCTTCAAGATTCCTTTTCCACCAAGCTCCTAATTCTTTTTCCTCTTTCATTTAAGCCATTTTTCTTCCTCTTTTTCCCTTCCTTGCTCTTTATTTCTTTATTTTGTCATTTCTTTATTTATTCACGAATTTCCTGAAATGCAACAAAATAAATTATTAAGATACGAGTTCAAGCAATAAATAGGTAATAAAAATATACAAAAATATGTACTTATCAAATGCCCCCATACCTATCTTTTGCTCGTCCTCGAGTAAAACAAAAAAGAAAATCTAGATAAAAAAAGTCCTATACTCCTTTTCGTAGGTATGACGGTTGCATTTGGCATATGCAACAAGCCCTTTAAATCCCTAGGCAGCCCTAGTGGACGAGTAAGGTCTCGTGAGGGCCTATAGTGAATGTACCCACAAAATCCATCTAGTTCGTATAAAAGATTACATGGCAATGCAACACCACACATACATGTCCTCTCATGATACATCAACTTAAGAATCAAAATGAATTTGCAAAGTCTTGGTGTGGAAAGTGCAAGGATTCACATAGTCTACTTAAAGAAGCATGCACGAGTGATTACAAGTTCATGTCAAGTGTAAAAATTATTGGAACCCATGCTAAGTCTACAAGAGCACACATTAGAGTCAGAACTTGAGATCTCATATGCAAAAGAAACAAGCAATACCTCACATTTCACTCACAAAAGAACTTTCACTCAATAACAAGGGTAAGTGTATCACTCAATTCCAACAAAATCAAAAGCATGCTTGACATTTGGTATCATTCTAACTTAAACACAACATACATCAATGATGACAATCAAAAGGTCTTTATTTGGGTTGTAATGGGGCTAGGGACATGGTATGTCAAGAAAGGCCAAAACAAGGTAAAGTGTCAAAAGCTAGTAGTCACCATGGAAATCATGCACAACACCAAACTTCCTCCCCACACAATTATTTTTCTATTTTCAACAAAAAGACTTGACTAGTCGAAATGAAGGAGGATTACAAAAATATAAGTATGCTCTCATATTTTTTTTTCTCTTTTTTTTATTTATTTAATTTTTTTTATTTTTTTATGAGAGCTAAGATAAACATAAGCAACCATAATCCTCCTTTAGATTTAACTTGAAAATCGACTAACAGGGTAACAAAACATATATTTCCTCAAAAGTTATGAACAAAAGTATACTCATCTCACATACCTTATTACTCCCTCAAGTTTCTACTAGCCTTTGACAAATTGGGATCAAATATACGTAAGGCTGTACAAGAAAAAAGGTCTTAGGCGAGTAATGTGGTGTGTCACCGAAAGAATTTGATTAAGTTCAAAGGGGTAAGTAATTGATCACATAAGAATGGTGTGGATATTTTGGAAATATTGGTTATTCCTAATGCCTTAATCATCTTATCATCAATTAATGTCATGTGTTTCAAGAAAGAATTCAAACAAGTGCTAGCGATGCAAATGACAAGTGGGCACTCAAGCAAAAGAATATAAATGCAAAAGATGTGCATATAGGCTCAAAACTCACTTGGTATGGTAGAACATAATTAATCTCAAGTAAAGGTATCCTCAATGCACCTACTTGTACTCAAAGCATGAAAACCAAATCATCTTACACCTAATCATGACCTTCTAATTTCTTGCACAAATCAAATAAATCTACTAGTTTCACCTTGCTAGTGTAAGTGTGTGGACAAGAACTTAGCAAATCACTTCTCAATCAAAAGTTAAAGGATCACAATATTATCATAGCATGTAAGGGTGCATCAAGCAACTAGCAATCAATTAACAAGACTAGAATAAGATTAGAACTCTACTATTTACAATTCTACAACTCTTTTTGTGATTTTTTCATTTTTTTTAATTTTTTTTGATTTTCTGATTTTTATATTTACACTAAAAACCCTCCCCCATACCTAGATCATGCATTGTCCTCAATGTATGCAAATGCAAGAGAAATGAGAAAGGAGAAAGGTGAGGAAATACTTGATAAAGGATGACGGAGACTGAAAACTTCTAAAAAATTACGAAAGAAAACAACTCACACACGCACATAATTCCTCCTACCTAACGTTCACGAGGGGAGGCAAAGGAATAAAACCGAATTAGCCGATGCCGGTAGGAAAATTGGGGTGAATTTCCGAGAAAATATCAAGACATTGTTAAAAATTTTGATTAGAAAATATTTTCTCAAGTAACATGGAATCATTCAACCTTACAGAACAAGTGTCACTAATGTTCTCCCTAAACCAACTTAAGGCTTCCTTATTTTGTTTAAGCAAATTAGAGATAATGAAAGTTTGGTTAGGGGTTGAATCACTAGGAATGACAAAAGATAATGGTTCATCCTTTCCTAAAGGTTGATGATCAAACTCGGGAAGATACAAAGTTGAGTCAAATGTGGGAGGTTTTCCCACGGGACTCTTAACAATGGTACTAGGTTTGACATGGTCATTATCGGATTTAGCTTCCCTTTTAGAACAAGTGTGATTCAAGTTTCCTAGCAACTCATCGAATGTAGGTGGTTCACCCACGGGAGTTTTAACAACGGCCTCAACACGAACATCCTCAGGTGGTGTCTCCCACTTAGAACAAATGTTGTCTAACTCTCCCAACATCTCTTCCGAGGTCATATCCCTTAACGACTCAATATACTCTTGATTAGACGCAGAGTTGACTGTAAAATCCTCTTTGAGAAGAGACTCAATCTCACTATCCTCAAGGTTTGACCAATTAACAATGTCATCAACAAGATTAACCCCTATTGTTTGTTCATAAAGTTCATTGGGTTCTTTTTTGACATTAAAGATGTTAAGGTTAATTGTTATATTACCAAAAGTAAGTTTCATCGAACCATCCCTACAATTAATCAAGGCATTATATGTAGCAAGAAAAGGTCTTCCTAGAATGATCGGGATTTGGTTCTTAGGATTCGTGACGGGTTGAGTCTCGAGGACAACAAAATCAACCGGAAAGATGAATTCGCCAACCTTAATTAGCACATCTTCAATTATTCCCTTAGGCATTTTTACAGAACGATCGGCTAATTGAATTGTCATGTTTGTTTTCTTAAGCTCGCCTAACCAAAGGGCTTGATAGACCGAAAATGGAAGGAGATTCACACTAGCACCCAAGTCAAGTAACGCCTTGTCCACAAAAGTATTGCCTATGACACATGAAATTGTAGGACAACCGGGGTCCTTATATTTCATGGGAATTTGGTTTGAAAGAATTGAACTAACATGAGAAGTCAAAAAGGCTTTCTTAGGGACGTGAGTGGAACGTTTATTAGTACACAAATCTTTTAGACACTTAGCATAAGGGGGGATTTGTTGAATGGCATCTAAAAGAGGAATGTTGATCTCAACTTGCTTGAAAACTTCAAAAATATTTTCTACTTGAGGCGATTGTTTACTCGAAATGAGTCTTTGAGGATAAGGAGCTTTAGGCTTAAAGACTCGTTCACCAGGTTCTTCGGGAATGGATTTCGAAAGTGGAATGACAAACGAAGACTCACTACACCATAAACAGCCTACTGTAACACAAAAAAAATGTTACAGCAGGTACATTATATGTTGCCTTAGGTCCATAAAGTAGCTAAGGTAACATTTTTCTGGTGATAGCTCTCAGCATGTTGCCTTAGGTGTCTAAGGTAACATCTTTGATCCCTAAGGTAATATGCAGTTTTATGTTACCGTAGCTTGCTATAGCAACAAAAGTGAGGTCTACGACAACTTAATATATATGTTACCTTAGAGGTCTAGTTTTTTTTTAAAAATAGTGGGGCCCACAATGAGGACCACTGTGGTCCCCACTGTGGGCCCCACTATTTGAGCCACTTTTGTTGGCAACATTTTTTTTGTTACATTTGCTTGTATGTAGCAACATTTCCATTAGCTAATGTAACATCTTTTCCAAAAAAAATTGAACAAAACTACACACAAATATTATGCATCCCAAATTAAACCTGCTGTTCATTCCAAATCCAACACATTACATAATTCATAATCCAAAATAATATCCTGCTCATTCACTTATAAAGAAGATGGTGAGGGAGAAATATTAGAACTTTGTTGGAGTGTTGGTGGAAAAAATGTGTCGGACAAAATCATCATTGGTTGTATGTAGGAGAGTGGCCAGGTCGTTGTAGTGCCCACTTAGGCAGTTGAACTGCTTAAAGTTGAAGGAATTTTCGGATGAGCGGAAGCGCAAATAATAATTATTTCCGTAAAAATCGTGTATCGCACATATAGAAAATCATGTAAAAATGAAATACGAGGGAATCGTAACCATACCTTGAAAAATCGAAGCTTTACAATCTATGGTTGCTAGCAGTTGCTCCTCAGAGTGTGAAGCACTCTACCGGTATCCACCAAGATTAATTCTTCGACGAAACTTTTTATAAAACTAAGCTTTTATAAAAATGGAGGTTTGAGAGAGAGAGAGGGAGATGAAGAAGATGAGGGAGGCAACTAGGTTTTTCACAAAAACCAAAAGTATCACAAAAGTGTCCTCATCTCATTCTATTTATAGGGCACAAGTAGGTTTTTAACATTAATATATCATTATATATTAATATATAAATCCTACACTTTACCTTATAAAATGTTAAATAATAATTAAAATAATTTTAATCATTATTAAAACAACTTGCTCTCTCAAAATACCTTCATCAATAAATTAATCTTTTTATGGTGTGACCCTGTAGGTTCAATATTAAGCCGGTAGTAGAAATAAATAATAATAAACCTTTTATTTATTATTTATATGAATTCTAAAATTCATTAAATATAATTAACTAATTAATTATATTTATTCTACATCGTGAGTGGTGCTTCTCAACATATCGCGACTATCCGGATAATATGAATTCACTGCTTAGAATACCAAGAACCTGTTAGTGACTAGTTACCGTACAATAAATTCCTTCTACCCTACAATATCCCGATTAAATACAAGGCATGGATCTCGTGTCAGGCCTATCAAATTTAATCATATGATTTCTTATTCATAACGCAAAGTTCATATTAATGCAAATTAGAAACTCCTTTCTAATTTCATACACTCTGGCCAGAGATTCCAGAACTCGCATACTAAGAATAACATAGGATATTCACTTCCTTACTGGAAGGGGTAGATTCTTTATTGATCGTTAACTATCTCCATACATAAATCCCTGTACCCAGAATAGACCTAATGGATGTCCTTGAGACTAAGGACTAAACCAAAGCACAGTTCATTATATATAAGATAACTTTAACGATCTCAAGTCTAAGGACACTTGTACAACTATCACTCAGTGAATAACTATTGACACGTGAGTAAACTCCATTAGTTGTCCAACTTATCGAGTCATGTTCAGTGAACTTATTCCCTAATAAGCACCTACATACTAGCTATAGTGTCACCACACAAATGCCTATGAGAACAGACATCCTCCTGACGGGAGCAAGCATAATATGTACCGATCTTTGCGGATTCACTAACTTCCGATTAGTTATCCTATGATCGGGAACTGTTTAAGTCTAGAGTTATCATCTTCTAGATCTCACTATTATAATCTCATTATAATTATAGAAGCTTTACTCTAAACTATGGAACATCTTATTTAAAACACTTTAAACAGATAATGCCCGTAATAAATCAAAACAAGTCTTTTATTATTATTAATGAAATCAAACAAGAATACATGAAAGTTCTTCCTAACTCATCATACATGATTGGATTTAGGACAAACACTTTCAAAAGTTCCCTACACGTCCAGTGGTTGGGCATGCTTCCTTAAGGGAGGGATCACAAGGTGTGCAGCTGGCAAGGAAAGGAAGTCCGTATAGACATGCTGACGTAAACAAGGATACAATGAGACTGAGTAGAAGCTTGTATAATTTTCGCTTCCTGCAAATGAACAATAAAATTTGTTTCAGATGTTAGACTTGCGTAATTGGAACATCATAGGTTGAGCTTTCCAGCATTATGTAGCACTCGCAGATTTATTAAGGACAGCTTCTAAAATCTCCAGTAAAAACTCAATGGGAACTTAGTTCATTTTTAGCTAAAAATATAAATAGCTTGTTCGGACTCAAGATGCCACTGCATCATAATACTACTGCTTCACTGCACATATAGGAGGGCAGATGCTATATCACATACATTAATCCCTAATGTAATTATAATATATGCTCTATTGTGTCTTATATGCAAATGACCATATTTCCAAAATAATTACATAAAATTTATCAAAAACACATATCAGGGAAGAGCTAGCAGCAAATATAATATGTTATGGTATTAGCACCGACATCTAAGAATGAAGCATGATATGAGCAGTTAATAAATTCATAACTTCAGGTCAAGGTTTAAACAGCCTTTGTCAGATTTTTAAAGCATAAGTTGTCACACATATACGAAAAACAAGAGCTAATAATACCAGAATTATATACCTATCGATTAGATATGATGAAATAGGAAGTTAACATGAAATCAGGACTTTATTGAATCTTACCAAATACAAACAAAAACATGTTGACACAAAGCTAACAATAACAAGAAAAAAATTATTAATATTCCCAATCATTAGCACTCTTCCTACGAAAGTATGTAACGGGATATTATGTATAAATTAAAATACTAGAAGGGGAAAAAGACAAAAAATGCAGATACTGTACGATGAAATCTACTGTAACATATTAGCATTATATAACAAACCTTAAACCCCAGAAACATACAACGATGAATAAATCAAACAGCAACAAGACAAAAAGATTTTCATTAGCCTCACCAATAGAAAATATGTATTTTACAATTAGCCTTACCGAAAGGATTTTTCCTTCTTCGGGATATAAACATGTAAATGCATAGCAACCAGATCAGCTCTTAATATGATAAATGTACCTATTTGAAATCTGGCTTCTCCGGGTATATGCAGCCGGGTCTTTGGATTATGACATTTGCTGCTAGGGGTGTTCATCAAACCGCACAAACCGCAAAAACCGCCCGCACCGCACCACACCGCACCGCGAAGCGTGGTTTTTATTTTTCGTGGTGCGGTTGCGGTTTAAAATTTTGACAAACCGCGCGGTGTGGTGCGGATTGCGGTTTCGAATTTCAGTCACGCGATTCAAACCGCACCGCAATATTTAATAAATTATATTTATATATATAAATATATATTATATCTATATATATATATATATATATATATATATATTAATTCATCCTTTATTGACTTTCATTTTATACAAAAATCTAGCTTTATTATTACAAATTTAGTATTATGGATTACATGTATGTTTTTATTTTTAATTATAGATTGATATGATTGGCTTAAGATTAACTAGATGAATAAACAATGTACATTAGATCCTCGGTATTATGTTAGTACGTTCTAAGAGTTTAAGTTACCAACTGCAAATAAAATAACAAAATGATATATAGATACAAATTACATAAAGATGAGTGAAGCAAATCAAATAAGTGGGAATTTAATTCACATTATCAAAAAAATTATTTATTTTATATAATAACTAATATAATTAATTTTTAAATGTATAAACCGCACAAACCGCACCGCACCGCACCGCACCGCTTTTTGGTGGTGCGGTTTTCGCGGTTTTTTTGTTACGTGGTGCGGTCGCGGTTTGGAAATTTGTTCAAACCGCATGCGCGGTTTGGTTTGCGGTTTGAGGAAAAAACCGCACCGCCCGCACCGCGAACACCCCTATTTGCTGCATAGCAACCAGCTCGCACACATTCTCCAATTTGCTTCTGTTTAATCAACTGAGATAAAAATCCTCCAACAAATACAAGTAGAATTACATCTTTTAAACTCATTTGCAAAGTAGTACATAAGCCACATTTTAACTAAAAACTAAAACTCAGATTACAATAATAGCTAAATCTCAAGAACAATCTTCTTAGAAGCCGTGAACATGCTGGGAGGAATATTTCAGGTTATATTTACACACGAAATCTATTTATGATTCAGAATATGCCCATCTCAAAGTCACACTAGCATAAGAGTTCAGTATTAATATTGTTGAACATAATAAAGATTGTATAACTTGTAAATGAGACCACATGTCAAAGCTAGTGTAAAGAAGATTGTAAATTTACAAGCCTAACTACCAGGTAGATTGTAAAGCATCTATTTTAAGTGGGTACATGTGAGGACAATTCAAATTTGAAAAGAAGTGCTCAAACTAGAATCTTAAATTTTTAGCATATAGAAGTAAAGACCAAACTTTCTAGTCTATCCCAGGCTTAGTTTATCATCAATATAATATTTGGTTCACCTAGCCTTGCTAAGCATACCAGCTCAAGTTAAGGTCAAACTAATTGCAAGCTTGGCTTTCTCGGTGCAAACTGTAACAATATTATACGACTAAACAACAAAAGGGAAGTTCAATCAGCAGGAAAAATTAAAATTTACAAAGAGGAGCATTTACCTGCTCCATTGGTATCAATCAACCAGTTTCTCCTTAGGCAACAAGATTACTGGAAACGGTGTAACCTTCCCATCCTCGGCAACTACAACCGGATCTGAACCTTGAGTTATGACCGTAATCCTTTTATGTGCTCCTGATGCCTTTGGCCATTGGGAAATCTTTATGGCAATCTCTTCAAAGAAAATTATGAACACTTACCTCCCAGCCATGAAAATTATGTGCAGTCAAACAAAGAAAATTTTGACAGTAGACATTGTGACAAGTCTTAATACAGACCAACACTTAACAATAAAAATAAAAGGTCATACTCCTTCAACATAGACTAATGTCCCGTAAATATAGTCAAAAGTACATTCTTCACATAGATTGATTAACAAAAAAAAGCACATGAATTAGTCTCAACATGCCACATAGTTGAGAAAATATTGCAAACAGTAGTAATACAATATAAACATATAGATAGATAGATAGATACAGGAGAAGGGGAATTTACCTAGGCCATTTACCTAGGTGAATAATATTGACTCACTAGGATCTCTGCTAGGTAATTATCATCCTAGTCGAGTTATCATCTGCACTGCCACCAACATCTGGCCTGGCTCAATTGCTCATAATAAAGATTTAATAGATACTAATTACGAACACTTATAATTAGATAAATTAAGACAAGTTGTTGGGCGATAGCAGAGATCCAAAAAACAATCACAAACACACATTCAGATAAGAATCGTATTACTTTTCTTTTGGACGGATATATCTAACTTCTTGACCAGAAAGTCTGTGGGTTCTTACCGTACTTGAGAGTTGTAAGAGCTCCCAAATCCAAAGCCCCAAATCTGAAGCCCTGAAATTGAAAAGAAATCCTAATCAGTTGAAGCCCTAATTAAGTGAAGAAATCAAATCAATTAAACTCAAAAATGAAGAACCCCAAATTTGAAAAAGCCATGATCTGAAGAAGCTCCAATTTAAAGAAACCAAACCCTCAACCCGAAGTCATATTTAATGGAAAAGCCATAATTAGAACCAAATATGTACTAATTGAAGAAAAATAAAGAAGAATGAGTGTGTGAGGGAGTTTTACGAAAGAGTTGAGAATGAGAGAGAGGCAGCCAGAGGCAGCCAGAGGCAGCGAGAAAGAGAATTGAGAGTGAAATTTTGACCGCCCTATTTTTGTTTTAAGGCACTGAGTTTTCATACAAGCGCGTATTTTGGCCGCCTTAATTTTCACCGGGAGCTGTGCCATTTACAATCCTTTTTTTAAAAAATAATTTCTGTATTTTTTTTAAAATTATATTTTAAATTTAATAAAATAAAACAAAATTTGAAAAAATAATAAATAATTAAATATCTTAATGTTTACAAATAGTAACTCATTAATTTAATAAACTCTTAATTTTCATTAAAACGAATTGATTCATGGTAAATATAATTTTTAACACATTTTTTTAATTTTTTAAAAATATTTTTTTGTACCTTATTATTAAATTTTGTTGTTATAATAAATAAATTAATTTTTTTAATATAATTTTTTTAACTTGTTATTCTTCGAAAGGTGTTAACAAATTTTTTGAAAGACGTTATTTAACCAACCTATTATCCGAATATGTCTTGTTTTGCTTAGAATAGTATAGTATAGATTATTCCAAAATATTTATGAATTTTTATTTTTAAAAAATTGTGCATTTAAAATTTAATATTAAATAGAAATTAATAAATTAATAAATAAACACTCTTAATATTTAAAATTATAACTCATTTATTTGGAAAATAAAAATGAAATATTTAAAGGTAAATGTGATTTTTAAATAATTAAACAATTTTTTGGTTAAAAAATTAAAAATTGAGTTTATTAATGATCTAAGGTAACATATCATGTATGTTGCTAACATCCAACACTTTAAAGCTAAAGTAACATCAAGTTTGTGGCTAAGGTAACACAGAAAACAAAATGTTATAGTAGGTCCAAAGTAACATGCTAAGGTAACATATTCTAGCAACATCCATGAAAAAGATGTTCCGATAGCCCATATATGGCGTAGTGACTCGTTAGGTGAAGGTGGTGTTTGAGTCGATGAAGGCTCGCTAGATGATGATGATTTATGAGAAGATTCTGATGACTCGGGAGTGGATTTTGAAGAGAATGTGGGACTAGATGACTTGAGAGGCTCGGGATTTGGAAGATGGTTTGAATGATCAAGTTTAGGGGTTGGTTTAACAGTTGACTCATCTTCTTCGTCTTCGGGAGACTCGACTCCTACTTGATTATCAACTTGGTTTCCTGACCTTAGAGAAATGATAGCATTAACATTTTCGGGAGGTCTCTGGTTGAGAGGAAATTTAGGGTTGACCTCGGGTTGACTCGGGAACTTGTTCTTCTCTCGCTCACACATGGCGTTTGCTAATTGACTCACTTAAACCTCTAACTTAGATATGGCTTGAGTACTAGCATTGAAAAGTTGCCTATCTTGAGTCATGGTTTACATGAAGGTTTGTTGAGATTGAGCCAAATTAGTTGTTGATTTTAGAAGCGCATCAAGAGTCTTTTCCAAGGAATTAATTCTCTTATCCGACTCGTGAAAGCCGGGAGGGTGGGCGGGTGCTTGATTTGGATAAGGAACGTGATTTTGAATCGGGTTTGGAAAAACACCTTGGTTTGGAGTTGGGTAAGAGTTCGGCTTTTGAAAAGAAGGTGGCGGAGATTGGTAGTTTTGGCCTTGGTTCCACGAGAAATTCGGGTGATTCCTCCAACCGGGATTATAAGTAGGAGCAAAAGGATCATTCCTAGGGGTTGGTTGAAACACCGCATTAATTTGATCATAGCCGGGAGAGTTCGAAAAACCTTGATTAAAATTAGAGCACATAGACACATTTGAGGGGGCGTTACTAGTTTCTAAGGCTTCGAGTCTTCTAGTTAGAGTAGCTAATTTGGCATCGGTTGCAATCGAATTTCCAATCGAATGCAAACCCCTAGATGTACTAGACGACTCGTTCAACTTATTAGGCTCCCTAGTAGACTCCCACAACATGGTCTTCTCGGCTAATTCTTCGAAAAATGCCCACCCTTCGCCCTCATCTTTTTCCATGAATTTACCTTGGCACATAGACTCTAACAACGCAGTTGTTGGACTATCTAAGGCCTCGTAAACGATCTTAGGGGTTGTTTGATAACTCTTAATGATCTCTTATTAATTAAGTTTTATTGTCGTTCAGATATTTATCATTTATCAAACGCACTTAATGAATCAGAAAGCACTGAATGATCACTTGATCGGTAAGTGTTATAATCCTAGCTTTTTGAATAAGCATGGTACTGAATGATGTGACAACGTGAGAGCAGTTATATTCATTTCTATTACGTGAATTTTTTTTTTATCCAAATTGTCGTTTTCTTCCAAGTGTAACTTTGTTTCATTTAAATTATTATTATTGTAAATTTCTTTCATAAATCTTTCTATGTTATATTTTTTCTGTACTAAAAAAATATCATTTAAACTGTTTAGACATATTTTAAGATGCCAAAAAGAATTACGTTCACATATTTTTTTTCATTCTTTTTGAATTAAAATATATATACAATAATTCAAAAAATAAATTATAAAAATATGTGAAAGTAACTTTTTTATACGTATAAAAAATTAAAATGACAATTATTTTGGAATATAAAATTTTTGTTAAATTTAATTTTGAATAAAATTAGATAAAAAGATAAACTTTTGTGAAATATTAGTTATTCAGCTAATTTAACACGTATTTATCAAATGTCATCTATCATTCAGTAAAAATTTCGTTCAGACATTATTTGATTCAGTCAATTTAATTATTAGGTATTTTTCATTCAATTTTATCAAACAAGCCCTTACAAAGTCTCCATTTTTCTATTCCGTGGTGGGGACATTGTGATAAAAGATTTTTGAAACGATCAAAATATTTCCAAAAAGACTCATTTTCCTTTTGATGAAATTGATTTATTTCGTTTGTAATTCTCGTAGTCTTATAGTTTGGAAAATATTTCTTAAGAAAAATTACCACAAATCCCGCCCACGTGGAAATAGAATTAACCGGTAGCCTATACAACCATTTTTTAGCATTTTCTTTAAGCGCAAAATTAATGAGCCTAAGCCTAATTGAGTCCTCGGTTAATTGTTGGAGTTTTTGTAAGGCACAAACCTCCTCGAATTCATGGATGAAAAGATACGGGTCCTCACCTTCACTCCCGGTAAATTTGGGTAACATGCTAATATGTTGAGCTTTGATTTCGAAATTATTACCATTTACGGGAGAAAGAGTGATACACGAGGGTTGGGCAGAACGGGTGGGATAGCAACGGTCCTTAAGAGACATGGCCATGTTTACTATTGGTTCGGAATTATCTAAAGACTCGGAATCAGAAGGGGAAGAAATCTCAAACGATCTCACTAGTCTAGAAGAATTATCCCTAATCCAAATAGTTCGCATAAACCATGTAAGGAACACGTAGCAAATAAGTGCGATAAAATAAACACACAAAAAGAAAGGGGTGAAAAATTAAAAGAGAAAAAATATTCTAACCCTAGGGTTCCTTAATAGAATAACTAGACCTTGCCCTTAACTTTAAGGGCTACCAAAAACTAGGTAAATAAATAATTATTTGAACCGGCTTGGCCAGGTAGGTGCAAGCATTGCCAAGAGGCTAAACACCAGCCTAGACACCAAAAACTTAATTGGCCAGGTCATCTTTCGCTTTCCTAGACACCAAAAAGTCGGAATAATTAAAGATTACTTCGTTTCTTAAGCACCTTCTTAAATGAGCGCGAGATTCCTAGGGCAAATGTCTAATTAATTTTATTAAGGGCTAGGTATGCAAAATGAGGGATTTATTGTTTTTGGGCTAAGGAAAGAGTGATGAAATCCCTTCCCTTATCTTTTGAGAGGTTTTGCCCATAAGATTTATTTACAAAATGATGCAACAAACAAAGAGGTATAAAAAACTATAAACATTTATGGATGCTTAACTACGTGCTCTAACTAAAGAAAAGAAAGAATTTAACGTACCTTGGGGTCCTCCAGCGATCACCACAATTATAAGGTACAAAAAATTAAAAACAAGAAAATAAAAATCTAGATAATGTGCCCTAAGTGATCAAATGCATGATGCAACAATTATGTAATTACAACTAATTTTTTTGGATTTTAAATATTCATTTTTTTTGTGATTTTTTTGATTTTTTTTGTGATTTTCTAAATAAAGAAAAAAAACGAAAGAGGAGAGAGATACGGTTTACCCAAGCAAAGCTTCCAAAATTCCAAGAAAATTCTTCCGCTTTAATCCAAGTTTCCCGAATTTTCCTCCAAATTCCTCGAAAAAATGCAAACAAGAAAAAGGGTGAGAAAAGAGATAATCCGAAAAATTAAAAACTAAGGTGCGAGAAATAATTAGTCCCCGGCAGCGGCGTCAAAAACTTGTTGCGCTAAAAATAAGTGTAGAAATGATTGCAAGTGCACAATCTCATTTTAGTAATTTTAGATTCGATCCTCAGAGATTAACATTTTCGCAAACCTAAATTTTTAATTTAATCGAATTAGGACAAGTGGATTTTTGAATGATTTTTGAACTCGAACAGGAAATGGTGACTCGGAACTTAGTACTCGGATATTAAAACCAAACTCACAACAAAGAAACGCAAAGAAAATCAACTCAGTTCGACTCGGTACAGCAGAATTCACTAAACTCGGCATACTAAAACAGAACCATAAAAACTAATTAAGTTCGACAGTAACACACATGAATCAACACAAAGAACTCGCCAAGCTGCAAACTCGGAAATTGTAAAAAGAAAACACGACTCAGGAACTTGAAATCAAACCCGGTTCGTAACATAACAACAATGTTTATACAGCGAAAATAAAAATAAACGAAAGGGGCTTGCGTGTATGTGGGATTTAAATGAGAAAAGAGGAGGTTGTGGTTGATTTGACTGAGAGAGAGAGAGAGAGAGAGAGAGAGAGAGAGAGAGAGAGAGAGAGAGAGAGAGAGAGGGAAGGAGGTGTTGAAAAGAAGGAGGAGGCTGGAATCGAGAGGAGGGGAAGAAAGGAGAAGTTTTGCGATTGCAGCAAATGAGATTGAAAGAGGAAGAAAATAGGGGCTGCTGGATTTAATTACTGAAACGAAGATAAACAGAGAAAATGGAATTTAAGGCCACGAATTAATACATAAACAAATGCTGGAAATTAATAAAACTATGAATATTATTTAATTTTTTTGTAATTAAAATTAAAAAGAAATTTATCTACGAAATTAAATTTACACTAAGATGATGATTTAAAATTAAAATGGCCCACAATAAAATTGAAATTTAAAGGGGCAAAATTACGAATTAAAACTAAAATTAAAATTACGAGCAAGAAAATAAAAATCGTTACTTCAACCCATAGTGGTTAGCTTTTCGGTACTTTGTCCACTACATGGATTTACGAAAATAACGAAAGCTATGCAATAAAAACGAAAGAACAAGACGAGAATTTAAAGAAAACGGAAATTTGCATTAATATAAAAAGAGAGTGTTTAAAAAATTTAAAACTACAAAACAAGAAAAGAAATGAAAATTATGCTATCCTAAAATCTAAGTTGATAAATACAAGGGGGGTGAGGAGGTATTTATAGGATAAGAATTAGGGTTAAGGGGGTGTTGGGTAAATCCGCACCATACATTTGTGGTGTGTGGTGGTGAAATCCTAGTCATCTATTTGTTTCCTTCCCCCTTAAGCTTTGAAGAGTTGATCTTGGCCATACACTTATGTAGTGTGTTGGGATGATCCCCACCTTCCACATGTCCTTCAAGATTCCTTTTCCACCAAGCTCCTAATTCTTTTTCCTCTTTTCATTTAAGTCCTCTTTCTTCCTCTTTTTCCCTTCCTTGCTCTTTATTTCTTTATTTTGTCATTTCTTTATTTATTCACGAATTTCCTGAAATGCAACAAAATAAATTATTAAAATACGAGTTCAAGCAATAAATAGGTAATAAAAATATGCAAAAAATGTACTTATCATATATGAACAAAGAAATTACAAACCTGAAACAAATTCAATCGAATCAAGAGCATCCACCAACATACTTTAAAGATGATGTTAATGATATTACGAGAGAGATCAGTAGCACCAAAGAGATACAGAGACAGAGAGAAAGAGTGAGAGAGATATTCTTGCGAACGAGAGAGAGAGAGAGAGAGAGAGAGAGAATTAGAGTTAGGAGACAGTTATAGTTAATATTTACATTAATAATTATTATTAATCTGTAGTCGTTAGATTAGATGAGAAATGAATGGATCAGATCAGTTTCAAGTGTTCTTTATTGTTCTTTATCTAAGGGTGTTCTTTATGGAGTAAAGGCCTATATATATATAACATATAATATATAAAATTTTATATAAATAATATTATTTTGAAATAGAAATTTGGATTTATCAATGTATATGTCATAATTTTAATTTTTATTTCGTCAAAAAATTTTAAAATACTATTTTTTAATTTTAAAAAAAATAAAAAATTATACTTTTAAAATTTATTAAACGGATCAGAAGTCCGATCCGATCGAAATCCGAACGGATCGGATATGGATCGACTAAAAACAATCCGACCCTAATCCAATCCAAAAATTTTTAACGAATTCGGATAAGAATTTAGGGTGATTCAATCCGAATCCGACCCATTTACATGTCAACCTAAAAACAAGAAATTTAAAATAAAAGTATACATTAAAGACTATTACAGTTTTACTTAATTGATGTATGTAAGAACCCAAAATTTCGGTAGAATTAAAACTTTTCCTATTATGATGAAGTGCATCAATGAATAGTGATTTGGTGGATGAATAGTGATTTTGAGAATTAAGAAAATTTTTCATTCCACCTATGTACGAGGCGTAGTGTGGATATTCCGAAGTTATACTAGTAATCTACGGAGTAAATAAGTGTATGTAAATGCGATCGGAATTCAGAAATTCCAAATTCTATTTTCGTGTAATATTTGAACGATCAGTGAATTATATATCAGTAATATCAAGAAATGAGATATTTAATTTGAGGAATTGAGGAGTTAATATTTTGGAATTTTATTATAAGTGATTTGAGAATTTGGAACGAAAACCACTGAGGAAGTGAAACAAACGTTCTAGAAACCGCTGAAACTTAACTATGAGATTAAGCGATTGAGCGAACGAATCATGGATTAAGGATATGGTATATTAAGAGTCCAAGGAAGGATATATTATGAGAGGGAAAAGGGATTGAGAATAAACTCCTAGAATTGAGAAAAGAGAATGCTTGAGAAATCGGGAGAACGTTTTCTGAGATAAAGAGAAATAAACAAGGGATGTTGGAATTAATATTCGTTCGAGGTATTGTGCTATATTAGAGCAATAATATGCAACGTATAAGTTGTAACGTATTTATTTTATTCAAGAAACGACAAGGAAATCAAGGCGGTGGAAAAGAAAACAAAATAAAAGGACTTAAGTGCAAGAAACAAGAGACAAGGACTTGGTTGCAATTAGCAAAGGGCTTGGTTGCAATTTAAGTGGATAAGAAATCTAGAGGAGCCAATGAGAGGTTGCCACCTAGCAAGGATGAGATGCATCCAACCAAAAATAGATATATATCAAGTGTATGGCATTATTAGAACACAAAACCAAGAACAAAACCATTCTGCCCAGCAGAACACCTCTCAGTAAAACGGGCCTAGAGCCTTCATTACTCAATGAAATTTTTTGTTCTTTATATGGTTAGAAATCTGTTAAGACGCTCTACAACTTTTATTCAGGAGCCTCGACCAGGAAACGAGTGAAAGGGCTTCGTTTTGGCTGATCTTTGGGGCGTGTTTTTCCAGTCAGGAAACCCACTTCCATGTTCTTGATTTCTTTGGTGAGATTGAAGATGGTGAGCATAGAGTAAGGCTTCCCCAAGGTTAACCAAGCTTGTTTGAGATTGTAAGAACATCAAGAAGGTATAAAACTCTAACCCCTCTTGGCCATGAATTATTTATGGTGTTTAATGTTAGATCCATGGATGTTAGTGTGAATCTTGGACATATAAGTTATGGATGATGTAGATCTTGAGTTTAAGTGTTGTGGTTGTGATTTTTAAGCTTGTGGTTAGTGTATGTATCTCCATGTATGTTATAAAGTATGATCTTGGTGATTTAGATGTTGGTTGTGATGTGGATGTAAGATTCTTGGTTGGTTTAGTGGTATAAGCATGCTGAGATTTTTCCAGGAACTTGAACTGTCTTGTAAGAGGATTTTGAACCCCCAAATCTTGTCACCTGAGGTCCTAATATATATTGTTGGAAAGGTATTTGAATGTAGTTTCCAGAAATATAAGGTTCATGACTAGGTGATGTATAGATTTTGAGTTATGGCCTGAGAAGTGAAATGTGTTTCTGGATTCCGGGCTGCACTAAATGGTCCCCTTGTGAACCTTGTTTAAACCCCTAAAAATTTATGTAGGATCATGGAAAAATTAGAGAAGCTAGCAAATGCAGTGGTGAAGGCTACCCAAAAAGAATTTGATTAAAATATGTATTTTTCAATTTTATAAAAATGCTAGAGTAAAATTTGCGCAAGGGAAAAAGTCGTAAGTGGACTGTAATTTTAGGGGTAATGGATATGATTCAGATATGGTAACCAAATTAAGTCGAATAAGTGACGAGCGTAATCGAGTGATGACATGAACCTATAGTGGGGCTAGAGTGTCATAAGACGAAGTCATTAAGTTAATTTTGTCCCCTGAAAGGCATATGACACAGCCTATTTGTAGTTCGAGGACTCAACTCAACTTAAGCTTAGTTTGTAATAAGTAAATAACATTAACTGTTACAAAAGGACAGTCATTGAAGTTAGTCGTTCATGAACCAGACCGTGCATGGAACGTCAACAAAATATTCAGTGGTATTCCTTTATTACGTTCAGTGATTCAGAAAAGAATTAAGACAATCCAAGGATATATAATTATTCTTATTTAATTAATTTAAATCAAGTAGTCAATTTAATTAATTAATTAATCCATCTTGAATTAATTCTTTAATTAAATTAATTATTAGATTAATTAAATCTGAGTAATTATTTAAGTAAGAATAAATTAAAATGATTATTTGTTAATCAATTTTAATTTAATTCTGAAAAATGAACTAGCAAGACAATCCCTGATTGTCTTGCCGATTGTCTTGAAGGCTTAAATCAGAGTAGCAAGACAATAAGAGATTGTCTTGCCGATTGTATTGAAGAAGAAATCAGTAAAGCAAGACAATCTCTGATTGTCTTGCCGACTGTCTTGGTAATGATAATTTCTGAAAAGCTTTTAAAAAGTAGAATAAAAATCTAATTTGATTGTCTTGACGATTGTCTTGACAGTTCAAATTAGATTGTCTTGATAATGATCAAAAAGAAAAAGCTTCAGACAGAATGATAATTTTTGATAAATCAAGACAAAGATCTCAGAATTTGATTGTCTTGCCGATTGTCTTGGAAGAACCTGATTGTCTTGACGATTGTATTGCCTATTGTCTTGGCAGTACAAAATTGGTTGTCTTGGAAGAATAAATTGTATTGCCGATTGTCTTGACAATTATATTTGAAGATAAAGAGGCAGTAAATGATATAAATGAAGACAGACGACAGAAGACAACAACATAGATCAAAATATAACATTCAAAGCAGATTTCTCTCTTCTCTCTCATCAAGAACACAGCAAAAGAAGCAGAAAATTTATAGAAAATCAAGTTCATCTTATTTTTAATATCTAATCCGATAGAACTGGTTTACTTAATACTCTTGTACTATTAGCGAGTTTTTACTCCTAATCTATATCTTGATTTTTATTAACAAATCTAGAAAAATTCATGTTGAATTTTCTAATTTGTTTTTATTAACTAGATATAAATTATGTACTGTATTTGTAACAAACCCCTCAAGTTAAAATAATTTTATATTCAACTTGAATTTGTTTCATTTAATTCCGCTCAAATTTGTCAAAATATAAATTAAATTATCCGGACAAATTTCGATTAAACAGTACTGTTTGTATTCAACCCCCCTTCTACAAACATATTGGACCTAACAATTGGTATCCGAGCCGATTGATTGATACACAAATCAAAGATCCCATTTTACTCGATTAAAAATCATCCCCGAATTTTTTAACTCTCTTAAAAAATTCATCATGTCTTCTAAAGTTGGAACTGTGAAAATTCCCATATATGACAAAAACAGTTATGATATGTGGAAGAACAAAATGTTAATCTTCCTCGAGGTTTCAAATCCTAAATACATGAAAGTCTTATCAGAAGGACCAATAATACCTTTTGGATTAATTCCTGAAGTTGTCACTGATGGAAAAGTTGTTGCCCCTGCAAGGTTTGTACACAAAGATTCTTCTGAATTCACTCTTGTTGAAAGAGAGGAAGCTGGACTTGACATTAATTTAAGACTGATCTTAATAGATTCTCTAGACTCTGTAATGTACAGTCATGTGATTAACTGCAAGACTGCAAAGCAAATGTGGGGAACCATTGAAACTGTGAATGAAGAAACAGAGGAAGTTAGGGAGAATCGACTAGAAATTCTGACATCTGAGTATGAACACTTTCGATCAGCATCCAATGAAAGTATTCAAGATGTGTTTGAAAGATATAACAAACTTGTCAACAATTTACAGATGCATGGCAAGTACTACACTCAGAAAGAGATCAACAGAAAATTTCTACTGTCAATGCCTGTTCATCTAGAACATAGGATTACAGCTATCAGAGAGTCGAGGAATCTAAGTGAAATTACTGTAGAAAGACTCTTTGGTGTTTTAAAAACCTATGAACTGGAACAATCTCAACAAAAGGAGATTTATGGAAAAGGAAGAGTTGCTAATACTTCTACAGCTCTTATTGTTGAGAACAAATATGAAGTGGAAGATAAGGTTATTCAATCTTGTAGTGTTGACAGTGGCAAGCTTGAAGTTGAAGTTGGTCAAATGAATGCTAGTCCAGATGAAGGAGACTTCTATTCGTTAGAAGAGCTAGATCAGTTGGAAGATGAGTCCATGGCTTTGTTGGTAAGGAAATTCAGTAACTTCAGATTCAGGAAAAATCCCAAGTTCAGGTACAAATCTAACTATAACAGGTTCCAAAGAGGAGGTTCTTCATCCTCAAGTAACAGAGGAGGTTACAAAACTGGAACAGTTGAAAGAAGTAAAATTAGATGCTACTAGGGATGGCAATGGGTCGGGTCGGGTCGGGTTTGGCCAAACCCAAACCCGAACCCGGTTAAATCCACCAAACCCGAACCCGAACCCGAACCCGATTAAACCCGAAATTTTGAAACCAAACCCGACCCGGTTAAACCCGAACGGGTTTTCGGGTACCCGAACCCGAAAAAAATAAATAAAAAATAAATATTTTTTATATTAAAAATAATATAAAACATAAATATATAAAATATTTTAATTTTTATTACATATTAAATATTAAATATATATAATAATAGATAATATATATTAAATATTAAATAGTATGTATAAAATAATTGAAATAATAATATATATTAATTCGGGTTTCGGGTCGGGTTCGGGTTTGGAACGGGTTTCGGGTTTTCGGGTCGGTTCGGGTCGGGTTTGGCCAAAACCCAAACCCGACCCGAAATTGATTCGGGTTTAAAAATCAAACCCGAACCCAAACCCGAAAATTTCGGGTTCGGTTCGGGTTATTCGGGTCGAAACGGGTCGGGTATCCATCGGGTCGGTACAAATTGCCATCCCTAGATGCTACAACTGTAATGAACTTGGACATTTCGCTACTGAATGTCAGAAGCCAAAACAAAACCAAAGAAAAGACTTTGGATTTGAGAAGAAGAAGACAGGTAAAGCCTATGTGGCTGCTGGAAAGAGTTGGGATGATACAGACTCTGAAGATGAAGTGTATGGCAATCTTGCCCTGATGGCAAAATCTGATAACTCCAGTGGTACTTCATCTGAGGTATCATGTACTGAAAGTCAATATATTTATCAACTTAGTGATTCACTAGGTTGTGCTAATAGAGAGATTGAAAGGATCAATTTGTTAAATACAGACCTTAGTAATCAATTATCAGAATTACACGATGTACAAAATTGCCATGATAAACAAAAATCAGAAATAAGAATTCTAAAAGAACTTGAGAGGTCTCTAGCGTTGATAGTGGTTCAACAACGCGAAACAATAGCTGAGCTAGAAATAAGAGTTAGTGCTACTTCTAATTCATGTAAAGTGGCTAAAGAGTTGTTTAACCAACAAGCTATTAATCAAACCGTAGGAATTGGGTTTGATTATAATGAAGCTATTGGACGAAAAAGCATTATTACCCCTAATCGTGTCAGTGCTTTAGAAAGGGGTATACCAATAGTGCTTAAGGGTGTTAGTAACCCACTCTTTAAGAGATCCATAGCAGAACCTTTGGATACAACATCTTTAATCATTAAGGAAGAGATGCGCATTGAGGATTTAGCTAATGGAGTAGTCTTAGAAAGTAATCAAGTTGTTAAAAATGATGAAGATAGAAAGTCTGTGTTTAAGAAAACAGAAAGAGTTGGTGAGTCTACTAGTTCCTTTAAAACTAGTAGTAGAAGTAACAACATGTATAAATGCAACAACATATCTACCATGCATGCTATTCCTGTTATTGATACTACTCATAAGAAATGCAATGCTGTTAATTGCATGTCTTGTGCTTTTAATATAATGTCTACTTACTTTAACGATAATCATGCATGTGTTGATAAGAATGTTCCTAGACAGCAAATGAGCAGAAATAAACATGTTAGATCCAGGACTGTAACACCACCTAATTCTAAGACTAGGACTCCAAGTCCTTCTCAGGATATGGTGAAGACATGGTTACCCAAGCTGAAACCAAAACAAGTTAAAGCTGTTTACAGGGTTAAATGTCCAGTACCTGAAGAAAATGTTGTTAAAATAAAAAGTGTTGCTTTGCCTGATAAAGGCCAATTATTTAAGTACTCCGGACCCAATCAAATTTGGGTTCCGAAGAAAGTCTAACCAATTTGTCATTGCAGGGTTTAAAACAGGTTGAACGAGTCATGTGGATTCTGGACAGTGGATGTTCAAGGCATATGACCGGAGATAGAGCCCTGCTGACAAATGTGGTGGAAAAGGCCGGCCCAGTCGTTACCTTTGGAGATAACAGCAAAGGTAAAACTGATGGATATGGCAGATTAGAAGCTGGAAATGTTATCGTTGAAGATGTCTCTTTTGTGAACGGCCTTGAGCACAATTTGCTCAGTATTAGTCAATTCTGTGACAAAGGTTATGAAGTTCATTTCAACAAGAAGAATTGTCTAATATCACACAAGAGAAATGAAAGGCCACAGTTGACTGGAGTAAGAAAAGGAAACTTGTACATAGCCAATATGAACTCTGGAAGCACAGAAGAAATTATATATTTTTATTCAAAGGCATCCACTGATGAAAGTTGGTTATGGCACAAGAAACTTTCTCACCTAAACTTCAAAACAATGAATTCTCTAGTTAAAAGAGAATTGGTGAGAGGTTTACCTTCGATTAAATTTACTCAGGAAGGTCTATGTGATGCTTGTCAAAAAGGAAAGTTAAAAAGGGCAACTCACAGGAGCATTAACACATCATCAATAACTGAACCATTACAACTTCTCCATATGGATTTGTTTGGTCCAGTTAGTGTAATGTCCATGTCAAGAAAAAGATATGCTCTAGTGATTGTTGATGATTTCTCAAAATTCACATGGGTACTATTTCTGAACTCAAAAGATGAAACTCCACAACTGGTAGTTGATCACATTAAGTTAATTGAGCTGGACTCTAATCGTCCAGTAAGAGCTTTAAGGTCAGACAACGGAACTGAATTCAAGAATGCAGTTCTGAATGACTTTTGCACTGAAAAGGGTATAACTAGACAGTACTCGGCTCCCAGAACTCCTCAACAAAATGGGGTAGTTGAAAGAAAGAATAGAACCTTGATTGAAGCTGCACGTACTATGCTAAGTGAATCAAGGCTTCCATTGAGCTTTTGGGCTGAAGCTGTCAACACTGCATGCTATACCCAGAATCGAACACTTATCAATAAAGACTTAATGAAGACACCATATGAAGCTCTACATGACAAGAAACCAACTCTGAAGTACTTCCATGTATTTGGGACAAAATTCTTTGTGCTGAAAGAAGGAGATGATCAAGGTGGTAAATTTGAAGAAAAAGCACATGAAGCAATATTTATTGGTTATACTAGAAGAGCCTACAAGGTGTATCTTATTGATCAACAGAAAACTATGGAAAGTGTCAATGTTACATTTGATGACACACAACTCCCAAGTATCCAAAATGAAGATCCATCTGACAAGCTTAAGTTTGATGACATGTCAGACTCAGATTCAGATGATGACAATCAACCTGACGTTGTTGCTGATAATAATAATCCAAATGTTGGTGGTAATGATCAAGGTGATGCTGGTGAAAACAATGATAATTTTCAAGACACCACTGATACTCTTGAACCACCAATAAGTCAAACTGGCAACAACTCAGGGGGAGATAATGAAGGGTCAACAAGTCATACTCAACATCATACTGAAGATCAAGGCGAATCATCAAGATCAATTCTTCCCAGACAATCTGTTTGGAATAGAGCTCATCCTTTTGAGCTGATTCTTGGTGATCCAGATGTTGGTTTGAAAACAAGAAGAGCTTATCAGAATCAATGTAACTATTCTGGGTTCCTGTCTGTCATGGAACCTAAGAAAGTAGAAGAAGCTCTATCTGATCCTGATTGGGTGATTGCTATGCAAGATGAACTCAATCAATTTAAGCAACTAGAAGTATGGAAGCTGGTACCCAGACCTAAAGATAGAAAAGTGGTGGACACAAGATGGGTATTCAGAAACAAACTAGATGAAGATGGCACTGTGATAAGAAAAAAAGCAAGACTGGTAGCTAAAGGTTATTC
Source organism: Saposhnikovia divaricata (assembly GCA_036435485.1). Lineage (NCBI taxonomy): Eukaryota > Viridiplantae > Streptophyta > Magnoliopsida > Apiales > Apiaceae > Saposhnikovia > Saposhnikovia divaricata. Next base: position 183,116,019 of record CM071597.1, on the reverse strand, counting down.
TCAAGCTGAAGGCATTGATTATAACGAGACCTATGCTCCAGTGGCAAGACTTGAGGCCATCAGAATATTCTTGGCATTTGCATCCTATTCAAGATTCAAAGTTTATCAAATGGATGTCAAGAGTGCTTTTCTGAATGGTAAGCTAGATGAAGATGTGTATGTAGAACAGCCCCCTGGTTTTGAAGATCAAGATCATCTGGACTATGTCTACTTTCTTTACAAAGCTATCTATGGTCTTAAGCAAGCCCCAAGAAAATGGTATGACACTCTCTCTGAATTTCTATTAGAAAATGGTTTTATAAGAGGTGTCATAGAGAAAACGCTCTTCACTAAAAGACATAAGAATGATATAATACTAGTCCAAGTCTATGTGGACGATATTATATTTGGGTCTACTAATGAGCTTCTATGCAAGAAGTTTTCTGAGTTAATGCAGGGTAGGTTTGAAATGAGCATGATGGGAGAACTGAAATTCTTTCTTGGATTACAAATAAGTTAGAGACAAGATGGAATATTTATTTGTCAATCCAAGTACATTAAGGAGCTCCTCAAGAAATATCACATGGAGGAGTGCTCATCAGCAAAGACACCATCAACTATAGCTGTCAAAATTGGTTTATGTGAAAGTTCTGCCAAGGTAGATATCACAGGCTATAGAGGTATGATTGGCTCATTGCTTTACCTAACTGCTAGTAGACCATATATAATGTTTGCCACATGCTTGTGTGCAAGGTTCCAATCGAACCCTAAAGAAATCCATCTCACTGCTGTCAAAAGAATCTTAAGATATCTAAAGGGTACGCCTAATTTAGGCATCTGGTACCCTAATGAATCTGGTTTTACTTTAATTGGATATACAGATTCTGACTATGCAGGAAGTGTTGTAGACAGGAAAAGTACATCTGGGAGTTGTCAATACCTAGGTGGAAGATTGGTATCCTGGTTCAGTAAGAAACAGCAAACAGTTTCCAACTCTACAGCCGAAGCTGAATATATAGCTGCTGGAAGCTGTTGTGCTCAGATCTTATGGATTAGGAATCAATTAATGGACTATGGCATTGTATTGGAAAATATCCCTATTTTATGTGATAATACAAGTGCCATAGCAATCGCCAGCAATCCTGTGCAGCACTCAAGGACAAAGCACATTGACATAAGGTATCATTTTATAAGAGAGCATGTAATGAATGGTACAGTGCAACTACTATTTGTAGGCTCTGGAGATCAAACTGCAGATATTTTTACTAAGTCGCTTAATGAATCCTCATTCACTAAAATTGTTAGTGAATTGGGTATGATAAACAGTCCTAGTAATTAATACTGTTAATATCTGAAATTTGATCTTTAATAATTTTGCAAGTGATTATTCTGTGAATATTTGTTGTTTGAAATCACTTGTATAATTATTTTACCAACTGATTTTCTTGCTTGTTTAGTTATTTTCACTCTGTTTATTCATATTATTTAATACTTCATATTTTTGTATTTTTAGAATATTTGTAGATATTTATTTCTATTTTAATAATTATTTTATTAAATGTTTTGTAGTGTTTGTCCTTTTGTTATTTATATTTGTTTTCGTAAAAAGATTAATCCATGTGTATGCAAAATATTTATTTATAGTATTTATAATAATATATTAGAGTTACTTTAATTGGATTAATTGGGAACATTTATTTGCATTTTATTAGCATAATATTAGCAGATTAATAGATTGTCTTGTTTGTCTTTGTAGTATCAAGACAATCGCCAATACAATCCACAGATTGTCTTGGCAGGTTATTTTGCTAAATAATAAAATATTTTTCAATTTTATTTTTGTTTTATTTTGTTTTCTTAATTTTAGTTCAAGACAAACGATTGTCTTGATAGTTTTAAACTACTAAGACAATCGGCAAGACAATCACTTGATTGTCTTGGAGTGTCTTTTCAGTATTTTAAAAAATAAAATAAAAAAATGTGTTTTTCTTTGTTTTTATTTAATAGACAATTGTCTTGATAGTATTTACACTACCAAGACAATCGGCAAGACAATCAGCCGATTGTCTTGTAGTGTTGTTTTGATACTTTAAAAAAAACAGTCAATACAATCTTTCTCTCTCGTGTTTTTACACAGAGAACACATATACATACAATACACACAGATTGTAAAACGAAACGCTGCTCGATTTTCCTCAACAAAAATGAAAACCAAGAACAGATTCAAGTAGATCGTCCAATTTCCTTTCTTCTGAACCGATCATTTTCGAATTTTGTTAAGTTTTTGAAAATCAATTTTTTCAAAAGTTGAATCGGGTTTTCATTATTTTGAGAGTTTTAGATTTTTTCTTTGAAATCTAAAAATAGATTGAGACTCCCAGTGATCAGGAGAACATCATAAAAATTTTTGGGATTTTTCTGACAACTTTGAATTAATTCGAATTTTTAATTAATTTTAATTAATTATTAATTCCGAAAATTTTCGAATTGTTTTAATTTTCCTAAAATTGAAGTGTGTTTTTGTGTTTAAAAATGGCTGATAATTTTGAGATAATGAAACATAATTTGGTTGGCTATTTTAATCCGAACGATTGTCCCTACGATCGATTTAGGCCTTGGATATGGTTTTTAAATGACGATTCAATTATCCGAACTGCCATTTCGATCGAAGCCCCAATTAAGATAGGACCACTGAGATTGATTTGCACAGAAGCTGTGGTGTCTGAAGACTTGACCTCATTCTCTTTTGATTTTGATGGTACACACCACGTCGTGACAGAATCAACCCTTACTACTGTATTGGGCCTTCCGGCGGATAATTTTGATCCATTTCCAACCAGTGAGCAACTCTATCAATTCTTCATTGATATTAATTATCATGGAGTAATTGATATGAACAATCTGAGCAAAAGGAATCTGGTTCAACAATGGGATGCATTCTTCGACACGATCTCCAAGGTATTTGCTAATTCAGCCAGAGGTAACTTTCATTTACTCACCTCTATGTTACAAACTATTGGTTATGCTGTTGCTAACAACCGTAGAATCAATATTGGTAACCTACTTTGGAATACTATTATTAACAGGATTGTTAAGGCCAGAAGGGATTTTGATGAGGGTAAGAAAGTTCTATGTTATTATCCTAGATTTTTAACTTTGTTATTTAATCATCTTGTTCCTGTTGGTCAACAAACAATTTTTAGGAATGACAACCCTATGGTATCAGGCAGGCAAACCAAGAAAATATTCACTAGCCTTGATACACATAAAAAATTGATAAATGTGCCAGTGTATATTACACCATATTTGTCTAACTTCATAAATCTACCTGTCATTCCTCGACTTGTGAATGCACCTGAACCTGAACCTCAAAATGTACCTGTCCCTGAACATCAACATCAAATGGAACAATCTATTCCTTCAGGTACAGCTACTGCATCAATGGAACAGGTATTGCCTTCTATCTCTCAAACTGTTTCTGGAGCCCAAGTGGCTGATAGGTCAGACCAAGAGGTTGTAGAACCACAGCCTCTATCCCAGGTCTTAGAGCCAAACACTGTGTCTAACCAAATCTCTAAACCTAAAGCCAGAAGCAAGTTGTTGACAAAAAGAGCTGATAGAAGAAGTGATAATGTGAGTGATCCCACAGCTCTGCCTCCACCAAAGAAGAGAAGAAACCTACTACTTGAGGCATCTGTTAGCCCATCCATTTCCTCCCAACAGGACTTGGACATTGAAATGGTCGATGAACTGTTACTAATTTCATCCTCTCAACAGGATGCAATTATTGAAATTCGCCAAAGGGCCGTGGCACCTTGTACAGAGTCAAGCACACCTCTATTACTCACAATGGGGGAAAACATTACCGTAGAATCTGATGTTGTTAAGGACACTGAACAAGGAGTGCACGATAGGATTGTTACAGTGCCTACCATTGTTACGGTAGAAGAGCCTTCACAGGCTTCAGAGGGAAATCTTGACTCTCTGCCAGTTATAATAGAGTCATCATCTCCCCTCCCAGGAGGAACATTCCTGGCTCCCTCAAGGGATTCTTCACTCGCAGATTTATCTGGAGAAAGTGAAGGGCAACTTGGTCATCCTATCACTGAAGAAATTCAGTTATCAAATCCAAATGAATTGATAGAGATGACTGAGGATTGGGAATTGCGAACTCCCATTGCACCACTACTGACCTCTCCAGAAGAGGCTAGGGTGATTTCTTATGCAGGTACAGCTCAAGAAAAGGAGCTAGTGTTGAGTGATGTGAGGACCACCTTAAATATGAGTGAAACACATGCACGAAAGGAGAGTGACATATCCTTGAGTGAACATCAGGTGAGCGCACACACTGACACAAACACTTTGTCTCTCATGGCTCAAATCAAAGATCTGCAAAAGAAATTGATGGAAACTGAGGCTGAAAAACAAGTTTTAAAAGCACAAGTGGATGAACGGTCTTCTTCTTCCACCTCTGTCAACAATCAGCTCATGATTATTCGTGACGATGTCCACAACATAAAGACTACACTCACTCTAGCAATCAATACATTGATACACTCCAACTCTCAGGCATCTACAGAAAGAACAGATATTCTAAATGCTATTGACAGACTCTCTAATAAAGTGGATGAACTTCAAGTGGAAATGCATGAAACGGCTCAATCATATTCAACAACCTTTGCGAAGCTTGAAGAAAAGTATGATTACATGTTTGAAGGACTTGATCATCTATACAACATTGTTAAACCTACTCATAATATCACACCAGAACAAAGAGCATATTTTGAAAACTATTATGATGATAATGAAGGGGATAATGATGCAAATGGGGAGCTTGACAGTCAACGAAAGTCTGTAGAGGATTCCTCAACTAAGGGGGAGAAGTATGGAAAAGCAGGAGGAAGTAAGTCAGGAGGTCAAGGGAGGCATAAGGAGAAGTCTGAGAAGTCTACCAAGGGAAAAGAAAAAGCTGCTCATGATCAGGATGTATTCGAGTTTGATTTCGATCTCAAGAATAGTAAGTTTGAAGTACAACAATTAAATGATATCGAAGAAGATCTTTCAAACTGGCAAGATGATCCTGAATTTGAGAAGGAACTTCAAGAGGAGAAAGCTGATCGTCAGATGAGACAAGCTAAGCTTGAGAAGACCAGAAAGGTAGTGAATGAAAGATTGAAGCTGAAGCAAGCTGAAGATGCAGAGAAACAAAAGCTACATGCAATCAGTGTACAGGAAAGGAAAAGAGATATTCAGTTGAAGATTGGTCCAAAGTGGGATAGAGCAAGAGAAATTTTTGATTCTATTCAGAACACTGCTAATGATGATGAACGTTTTCTCCAACTACTTCAACAGTTTCAAGAGACCAATCCAAATTACTTGCAATATATGGATGCATTGATGCTGGAAATCTCGAGGATAGTAGCTGGGTTTGACAGATGTGCAGATCAACTGATAATTCAGATTGACTCTCGTACAATGGGTTCTCTCTATGTGTCACTTCAAATCTTTCAACAGAGAAGCTTGATTGAACTGTGGATTATGTCCCTAAAGGTAAAAAGGTTTTCTGAACTGAATATTTTACTTCATGAAAGACTTTTGGAGTTTGCGCAAAGGAATAGTCCACAAGTTATTCAAACTCCACATCATGTTAAGTTTCTCAAGGGTAATACACTACACTCTTGCTTCCTTGATTCTAAGTCGATGAAATTCTACACTGCATCTCATCTGGTCTGGTTAGAACATATGCTGAGGACTACAGGATTCGAAGATAAAGAAAGTATCTTTGTTGCTGACATTATTCGATCATATGCTTTAACTGGCTTTGAAAAGAAATATTACATACTTCGGAATCGGCTATGGGGTAACCTTGGAATCTTGCCTAAGAAACCTAAAGGTCTTGTGTCAGATTATGAACGTGTACTTGACAAGGATTTGATCAAAACCTTGGATGATCAAGAACGATTTGACACAGAGAATATCAGAAGATTTCTAGAGCAAGAAGATGAAGTTGAACCTGGAGAGATAAGGGATGAAGAAACTTCAAAGTGAAGATCAGCTCTACATGTGATATCTTTAGAGCTTAGATAGGTCAAGATAGAAAATTGTATTATATGATCAGTCTAGAGGATCATCTATCTTGTATTTATCTTTTATGTTTGAATCTGGACAATGTTAAATATAAACCAGAACTTTTCTTTTATTTACTTTGTGTTTAAAGTTTTATCTTTTACTAAGTTAAGTTGAGTTAGTTGAGTAATCCTCTAGGTATTTGCTTGTTATCTTCTAACAAACAAATAGGGGGAGATTGAAAGGCATATGACACAGCCTATTTGTAGTTCGAGGACTCAACTCAACTTAAGCTTAGTTTGTAATAAGTAAATAACTTTAACTGTCACAGGAATCTCAGGAGGTACTATCTGTCAGAAGAAAAACCCTAAAGTCAATCTATAGTTTTGATGTTTTACACTGGAAGAAGTTCAGATTGCTAATCAAGCCTCAGTATAGCATCAAAGAAGTGGATTTATTTGTAAGACAGAGATTTCTAGAGTGACAGGTTCAGACAGTATACAGTGAAGTACAAGAAGGAGAAAGAAATGAGAAGAAAAATGAATCACATTTTTAATGTGAAAATTAAAGGACAGTCATTGAAGTTAGTCGTTCATGAACCAGACCGTGCATGGAACGTCAACAAAATATTCAGTGGTATTCCTTTATTACGTTCAGTGATTCAGAAAAGAATTAAGACAATCCAAGGATATATAATTATTCTTATTTAATTAATTTAAATCAAGTAGTCAATTTAATTAATTAATTAATTCATCTTGAATTAATTCTTTAATTAAATTAATTATTAGATTAATTAAATCTGAGTAATTATTTAAGTAAGAATAAATTAAAATGATTATTTGTTAATCAATTTTAATTTAATTCTGAAAAATGAACTAGCAAGACAATCCCTGATTGTCTTGCCGATTGTCTTGAAGGCTTAAATCAGAATAGCAAGACAATAAGAGATTGTCTTGCCGATTGTATTGAAGAAGAAATCAGTCTTGCCGACTGTCTTGGTAATGATAATTTCTGAAAAGCTTTTAAAAAGTAGAATAAAAATCTGATTTGATTGTCTTGACGATTGTCTTGACAGTTCAAATTAGATTGTCTTGATAATGATCAAAAAGAAAAAGCTTCAGACAGAATGATAATTTTTGATAAATCAAGACAAAGATCTCAGAATTTGATTGTCTTGTCGATTGTCTTGGAAGAACCTGATTGTCTTGACGATTGTATTGCCTATTGTCTTGGCAGTACAAAATTGGTTGTCTTGGAAGAATAAATTGTATTGCCGATTGTCTTGACAGTTATATTTGAAGATAAAGAGGCAGTAAATGATATAAATGAAGACAGACGACAGAAGACAACAACATAGATCAAAATATAACATTCAAAGCAGATTTCTCTCTTCTCTCTCATCAAGAACACAGCACAAGAAGCAGAAAAATTTATAGAAAATCAAGTTCATCTTATTTTTAATATCTGATCCGATAAAACTGGTTTACTTAATACTCTTGTACTATTAGCGAGTTTTTACTCCTAATCTATATCTTGATTTTTATTAACAAATCTAGAAAAATTCATGTTGAATTTTCTAATTTGTTTTTATTAACTAGATATAAATTCTGTACTGTATTTGTAACAAACCCCTCAAGTTAATATAATTTTATATTCAACTTGAATTTTGTTTCATTTAATTCCGCTCAAATTTGTCAAAATATAAATTAAATTATCCGGACAAATTTCGATTAAACAGTACTGTTTGTATTCAACCCCCCTTCTACAAACATATTGGACCTAACAACCCCCTAAAACCCCGCAATTAAAGAGATATTGATTAAGGTACTAACGAACGGTTATTGCTTATGTATAGATCATTCCACTCCGCACGCTCGACCACCCCAACCTCACCAAGGCAAGTTTACTTTTCAAAACTTACATATACAAGGACTTTCACTGTTGTGTTTGTAGTTTTCAATCATATCAAATGTTTATGTTTATCGAAGTATCGATGAAATTGAGATGTATAAGTACATATATGTTTGCACCCCTTGAACTTAGAATGAAATATTTTCTTCGGACAACGACTCTAGCAATAGAGGTCGTAGCGGTCCGTATATACTATTGACCGGGGAGCGGTATATTATTATATCGTAATTAAATTGCGAAAACCCGAAGGGTCATTCGGGGAGTATCGTATACTCAAGTAATTATTTTTATATTTTCGTAAATACTCAAAATACCTATCTTGGATTAAAAGCTTATTTAATTAAATAATTATTTTATTAATTATTAATATTAAATCTTAAAATATCATATATTAATTATTGTTCATTATTTTAAAGACAAAGCTAATCCAAGATACCTTTAGCACTTTCAAACTCGAACTCTTTCGAACTCAAAACATTTTCGAAAACCCCCGGTCAGGTTTGCTTCTTGTATGATTTCAAGAATCATCGGTCGACTGATGTCGGACCTCAATTACTCAGTTTTCAATCAAAATCAAGTTTTAAAAGAAAAAGAAAAAGGGACTCTGGCAGGTGTGGGAACCGTTGACGAACGATTCCCGGGATGTGTAAGCGGCCGTGAGCCAGGCGGTCCATCAATTATTATTCCGGCCCAGGTGTTGCCGAAGGATGATTACGGATGTAGTTTTCATCGAGGGTGATTACGGATGTAGTTTTCACCCGTGGATAGTTACGGATGTAGTTTCTATCCTTCTACCGGTAGAGAAGACCCGCGGATTATTGGACTTGGATGTGGCGACTGATCATCGTCAATCCTTGTCAGTTTTTTTTTATGTTTTCTTCCAGTCCCATCCTCCACTTTGGAAAAATACTCAAACACTGCTTCTTGGGCCTAAGTGCCAAGTTGCCGATAGTGTGGTTTTTGATTAGAAAAATATTGACATCGTGCAGTATCTAGAACTGCAAGATTTTCTATAGAGATTGGCACGTGTTAGTGCACTCTTGCAATTGTTTCAAAGAATGAAATTTTTTTGTATGGGAAACCTTCTAAGCTAATGGAAGGAAAGAGGTTTGCAATGATGTATTCCCTGTACAGTATGTTAATCGTAGAGTGTTTTACCGAAAATGATATACTCATATGTATATATTTTCAAACTTGAGATATATTGAAATGGGAACCTTATAAAGGGTTCATATGTTATTCTTAAAGCTCCTTAGTGAGTATAGATGTTTTATTCAAACTCGGACATATACATTGTCCAATTATGTTTTGAAATCTGAGATATATACCCATATAGTTGGGAATGTTTTCGAAATAAACCACATTATTATTTTACAAAATGGTGAACTTGCTGAGCATTATGTAGCTCATTCTTGCTTTATAAAAAACTTTTCAGCAAGAGAAGAATTTGGCTGATTAACTCCGCACCAGCAGAAGAGGAGTAGAAGAATTACCCCGGAGATGATTTAGTTCCTGATAAATACTACAGAGTAAGTCTGATAGGTTTTTAACTGTAATAGTAAGACTTGTCTTCAAGTATAGTTGTATAAGTGGAAGTGCGTAAGACTCTGGATTGTACAGATGAGTTGTAATATTTAGTGTTACTTTTGATTATCGTTTCTGAGGCTCTAACTTGTTTGTGCGTAAGATTGAGGTCTGGACGTATGTATTGTTGAGTTGTAAGGTTAATACAGGTATGATGTGGTTGGATGATGATGTGACGACCTGAATCTTTGACCTCAGATTTGGGGGCATCACAATGTACAACAAGGGAGGATGTACAGAGACTTCCCATTTGCGAAGATGTTCTAAGGCCTATCACGGAAATCTACAAAGGCCTGCCATTTGGGAAGATGTACAAAGGACTATCAAGGAAATCTGTTTCACTACAGATGGCAAAAACACGGCCCAAACATTTCCTAACCAATTCTTTTTTAAAGACCTATATTGTGGAGACTGGGTAAAAAACATCCGCAATTGCCCACTTTAAAGATGGAGGCTCAAATTATTAAAGATGTTTATTACAATATGAATAATGATAGTCCTACAGAACAGAACACGGCAAAAATGTTTGTTACCTATGTTCTGTTTTTTTTCCTAAGATGAGTCATGGCATTTGTATTTCTTTTTCTGTTGACTTGTTTTGGTTACTGTAGAAAACTAACTTCAATACCCGTGCAAGGTACTGGAATGTTCCAATTTGATTAAATTATTTTTTGTTGATTTTGTTGTTGTATTTATGTGTTGACAATTCGATATTTGATGCATTTTACATTACATGTTAGAAAAATTTATTATGATGATGAACAATTTTTGATTTATTGTGAATTTATTTCATCATATAATTTAGTATGATCATAAGTCTGTATATTTTATATTTTCTTCCATCTCTAAGTTGGCAATGTCATCTAAATAATTGTAAGAAGCGAGTATGACCTAAAGTGCAATTTTAATCCTCGTTATAATTTTCACCACATTTTGGGTACGAGTGACATGAAAGACTCGATAATTTTTCTAGTTTCATGCTCTATAATCCCTGCTATATAAAAACAAAAAAAAACCATACTCAACCAAATCGTGCAATTTTTTATTTTGAAATAGGACCACACATGACAAAGATACAAAGAATTTACTTAAATGCATATGCATGCATTGGACAGACTTCACAATACTAAGACCCCGTTTGACAAATCTTAACTCGACTTATAAGTTACTTATTTCAGAAAAATTTCGTATTTACATGCTTTTTTATAGAAAAATGTGTATGGTGAGTTTAATATTTGTTATCTTGCAAAAATAATTTACTTATTTCAGAAAAAAGTACATGTTTACGTACTTTTTTCCAGAATAAGTAAATTATTCTGAGAAATAAGATTTCTCAAACGGGGCCTAAGTGTTTTTTCAAATAATTAGAGTAATGAGATTTTTTTTTCCTAATAAACGACCCTCTAAATATTCTATAAAATATTTACATTCAATTTTTAACTTTTACATTAAATAAAATGATACAAGTTTTATTAATAGAATACGTATATTATTCATGTATGCGTATAGAGATATATAAAATTATATAAAATTTATTTGGCACATGATATGTGAATAATATGGAACACCTGAGCGAAACAATTATTTTTTCTTGATTTTTTTAAACAGCATTGCTGCATAAAACCAATGTATTTTCATATTTAACGAAATAGGCATTTGGTATAGCATTGTAGTGGTGAACTAAATTGATTAAAATTTATTAAAATTATGATATAAAAATTAATTGACACATGATATGTGAATAAGATGGGGCACCTGAACGAAACAATTATATTTTCTTGGTTTTTTTTAAAAAGCACTGCTAGATGAAACTAATGGATTTTTTTTTTTTGACAAAATGCAAATTCATTCCATTAAATTAAAACAAATCTAGCCGGGACAAACCCCCAACTGACAATGCAATCAGGTTGATAAACAATAAACGAGCTAAACAAATAGCCGCATTGTTTCCAGACTGCTTAACACACTAAATCCATAGATTCTTGAAACTGAAAATGAATACAAAGGCTTTCCAAGTAATCCAGCCTACATCACTCCCGAAAATGGTAGCTTCACAATTGACCTTCACAATAGTTCCATGGCTGTTGCAGTATTCAGGCGACTCAGTTGCAAAAACTAAGCTTTGAGGAACAAGAGTCCTTGATAATGAACACCTATAATTTGTGAAAGGTGAGCACATGTGGTCGTCACCGTTCTAAGCATACCCCAGCTATCTACATGCCGGGAACCAGCTATAGACATACCAAAAGTATTAATAATGCGGTAAATCCAGATCTCCCAAAATTCCATCCGAATCATTCTCATTGATAACAACACAAAACCATAACAACCACAAATATAATAACGCATAACAAACCAAAAAAATTGGGTACTAAAACACACGCCAAAAGGCGAGACGGGAAAACAAAATAAAACCTTATTGAAACAAAGAAGAACAGATTCGAGGATAAAACTCGATTTTATTGAAGCAAAGAGGGGGATTGATGGTGGGGAGGAAGATGGTGGTTGCGATAGGTGGGGAGTTGGGTGATGAGGGAGGAGGGAGGGTCGGAGAAGATGGGTGGTGAGGGAGGAGGGAGGGGCGGAGAAGAGATTTGGGGGGCGACTAAAAGTCGACTCTCATGTGAGACTCTCAACTAATGGATTATAATATTTAACCAAATATGCATCTGGTATAGTGGTTATAGTGTTGAACTAAATTTATTAAAATTATGATTTAAATGTTATGGGTTCAATTCCCAACAACATGAATACATTTTAGTATTTTTATTGATGTTGACTCTTGGGGGCATAATTGTAAAACTATAATAAGTTGATGACATAATTGTAAATTACACATGAATAAAATGTGACACGTTGCCCTATTATATATATATATATATATATATATATATATATATATATATATATATATATATATATATATATATATAGTAGATATTAAATCTTTGGTGGAAAATGGCTAGATAATTTATGGCCTCGTTTGTTTCAATCTAATTAAGCTATGTAACTTGAAATTTCTTAAATTAAAAATGAGTTACAATGTTTAGTTCGTTATATTGAAATTTCAAATTTTATAATTATTACAAAACATGGAAACTTAGTTACCAAGACGAGCCATGATCATCACAAATTACATAGGTATCCAATATAAAATCATTAACTACTTATCAAAATAAACAAAGTAATTTTTAATTAAATAATAATAAACCAAACACAAATATTTTAATGAGAAAACTGATATTTTAATGAGAAAACTGGGTTTGAGGACAATCTCAGGAATCTCCCCTAAAGTTATAACAAATACTAGCTTATAGCCCGTGCAAAGCACGGGTTACTTTTAATTGTTTTAAATTTATTCATAGTGTAGTGTAATATTGTAAATATTAATTTTAATATGTTATTGAAAGAATTTGAATCTTACATCTTTGTATATAATATTTTTTTAGTATTAAATATAAATTAATAGGTTGTTGGCGGAAATCGAACCTTAGATATCTGTATATAAAAATTTTTAGTATTATTGTATCTAACGATCATGATCTATTTGAGTTGAAAATCTAACGGTTGTGGATGAGTGATAACAAAAAAAGAGAGGATAAACAAAAATAGGGGTTAACCAAACTACGAATTATACCCCCAAATAAATTTATTTTATGTTAAATTATATTTTTATATAATTGTTACTTTTAATAATTATTTTAGTTTTAATTTAAATAATTTATATAAATTGAATTAATGGTATGCACGGTTTAAAACTTATATTAGAAATTTTAAATTAAATACGTCGCTAACGTAATTCGAATCTTGAATGTTTTGTAAAATGACTTAATCTTATAAAATATTCAATCATCAAATCTAACGGTTCTGATTTTTTTGGTAAAAATCTAACGGTAATTATTCGTTGTATACATATTTCTATTATATATCTTTATTGGTGATTGAAAGATATGTTGTGATATTTTTAGGTATATATTAATAATTGAAAGATTGTATTTTAAATTAAAAGGTATCATGTTTTAATTAGAAAAAAATATTAATGATTGGAAGATTATGATTGCAGAATTAAGTTTTAAATTAAAAGGTAACATGTTTTAATTAGAAAAAAAATATTTGATTGGAAGATACGATATTTTAGGTGTGTATAAAGGGTAATATATTCAATTAAAAGTAAACTTCTTTTAAATTAATATTACAATTATGGTTTTATATAATCATTATCTTTAATAATTTTTGAATTTTAATTTAATATAATTTAATATACTCTTGTTTACGGATTATACTAATGTTTCCTTATTATAAATAACGTAAACGGATTTTTAATATATTTTATTAATAATTGGAAAATATGGTGTAATATTTTCGGGTATATATTAATGATGATTAGTTTTAAATCAAAAAGGTAACGTGTTTTAATTGGAAAAAAATTTTAATGAAAGATATGGTACGATTGATATTTTAATTTTAGGTGTTTATAAAAGATAATATCTTCAATTAAAACTAAATGTGAAAAAGGCAATCGGCTAATTACCATATATTATATTATGTTATTATTTATTTTAATAATTTGGATAACCAAACCGACAAACTTTGAATGTTTCGGCTTTAATATAACGGTATAGATAAAATATTTAAGCTTAGATCCAAATGTTTTTATTTATTACTAAAAATCTATGGTTGTTATTCGTTGTATAGGCATTTTTGTTCGATAGTTTGTTAGTGATTGGAAATATAGTTTATATGTGATTGAAAGATGTGTTGTGATATTTTGGCTATATATTAATGATTGCAAGATTTTTTTATTTTTTTTTAACATGGAAACCCGCAGCCGCTACCCTTCGAGTGCGCTCTGGGTAAACCCATGGGCTCACGCAATAGCCTGCAAACCACGTGATCCAAGGCAAACCGCACAAGTGCGACAGGCTCTGCCCCAGGATGGCATAATCACAAATCCGCCTCCCATGAGAGTCGAACCTGTGACCAAGAGGTGAGATGGCCTCTCTTTAACCAACTGAGGTGAGATGGCCTCTCTTTAATCAACTGATTTTGTTTTAAATTAACGATAACGTGTTTTAATTAGGAAAGAGGTATTAATGATTGTAAGATACAATATTTTAGGTGTTTTAATTAGTAATTATAATATTATTAGTTTATTTCATTAATTAGAATGACCATATTTTTGAAAAGAAGAAATTTTAATTAGAAAAGTTAGAAAAGGTAATAGCTGAAAAAGTTAATTGGTTAGTTATTATTTAGGAGAAAATGAGATATTTTAGTTAGAAAATATAACTAATATATTATTTTTTAGCTGGAAAAGGTAATCAGTTATTTATTAGTAATTATTGATAACTCCAAATCTTGATCGGGTCCTTCCTCGCCAACTCCTGTCTCGGAAGTAGTGTAGCTGCTGTGGGGTGTCTGCAAAACAACACCGGAGGGGGGGTTTGGCCCCGAGGTGCCTCCGGCGTGAGAATAAGAGTTGGCTCTGGAAGGTAATAATCAAGTAGAGTACCACAAAGTAATGAGAGTGTGTGGATGTGTAATAGTGTTCAACCCCTAAACCCTATTTACTAGGGGTATTTATAGCCCTAGGCCTAGGGTTTAGGGGTAGGTTACCTTCACCCCCGACCGTTGGATCTGGGGGACAAACCGCTGAATATTCGGGATGTAGGACACGTGGACCAGTCTGGGGTGACCGTTGACTGGAGTGTGGCCATGTTGTTGCAGAAATGATTTGGCACGTGCCTTCCCTTGTCTTTTAGTGTTGGTCAGCGCCATATGTCGGAATGTCAGCTGAGGTGGGGTGCCACGTGTGTCGAGTGTCATCCATCTGGGGTCCCCTAGTCTGGGGTGGAGACTACGCCACGTGGTAGTGGCCCCGGGCCCGGGGTCCGCTACTCTGGGCTGGGCCGCTTTTATTCTCATGAGATGATTTATTCATTGTTTTGGGCTCCTTGTTGGGCCTTGGCTGTTTATGGCCTATCATTTGCCCCCCACTCCCTAATGCGGATTTTCCGGATGGGGGAGTAGTAAGGGGTGTTTCTGCCTTGGGGAGTGGATTTGTGGATACTCCGGGGTGCGAGACATATGTCCTCGGGGCTGGACGTTTTGTGGTTCTGTGAGTGCGTCTTCTTTGTGGGTTGGGCTTTGGCCTCGGTCGCCCCCAGGCCCGGGGTCGGGATTGAAGTGTACATCCCGGGACGTTGGGTTTGCGCGTACACAAAAATGCACGTCTATTAAGGAATATAGGTAATATTTTGAGTGCATTTTTGGATTTTGTTTTTGTTTCTTTTCTTCTTTTTTTTTTTTTTTTTGGAAAAATAACAGCTGTCATCCACTATCCCCGGGCTTTGGAGATAGTGGGCCGGTCTTTTTGGGCCGCCACGTGTCTTGGGCGGTCTGGATTCTGGTCTTGCCTATAAATAGCGGCTCCCTCCCCTCATTTGTCTTTTACGAGTTTTTTATTTGCTGTTGTGATTCTGCTACTCTGAAGACCTGCACTCCGGGCTATAAGCGTGATCTGATCCAAGTTCATTGTCGCACCCAGACCTCCGGACTTCACTGTAAGTTTTCTTGCTCCGGTCTTTGTATTCCTTTTTGTCTTCAATTTTATTTTACTTTCTTGGCCCGGACTGAGTAGAGACTAATTGTAGGCTTTATCTTTTTGTTGGGTAGCCCGGGGTAGTCCCTTTGTATGGTTAGGAAAGTAACTGCTAGACGAGTTTTAATTCCTCTCTCCGACCCAAGTACTTCTTCAAGTAGTGTTAATTCCCCGGATAGTAGTCTAGAATTGATAGACCTAGATTGGGGTATAATGGGTAAGAAGAAGAGCCGCCTTCCCGTATTAACGAGTATTGCGACCAAGGACATGGGTCCGGGGTACAGTCTGAGTGAGCCGGACGGTAGCTGGGGCCACTCTAAGTATTATTTTGTGAAGAGGGACCCGGGGATTCCTCAAGCTTACTTCTTCAGGGATCTCAGTGCGGAGTTTGGGGAGAGTCCGGATGTAGCAGAGATGACCCGATACAATAGGGCTTTTCTTGACTCTAAGTTCGGGGCTAAGCCAGGGTCCGGAATGGATGTTGGTCCCTTTAGGGCGGAGTATTTGGAGACTCCGGTTGAGTGGGACACTATATTCCGGGCTACTTTCCACATAGATGGTGACGTGGAGTGGAGATGGCCGGAGCCCGGGGAGAAGATTTACCACAGGCCCGATGGCGGTTGGGTCGGGGTATGGTTGGAGCATTTGAGGTCAGGATACGGGCCCAGGTGTCATCAGTTTGTTAAGTCCTTGTGCCTGTTTGAGTATGGGATCCCCATTACCCAATTGACTCCAAACGCGGTCAAGTGGATTTCGTACTTTCTGGGGTGTTGTGAGGCCGCCGGAGTGTTACCTACTTTCAAGCTTTTTCACCATCTTTTCCAGATGGTCCGGTCCAACAATGTTCCTTTGTTTGAGTTTAGATTCCGGGCTAAAGCCTGTGGCTATCCTTCTTCGGATTCGAAGCCACTAGTTATGCTTCCGTCTTTGAAAGGCTGGAACGGAGAGTTCGTCTTTCTCCGGGGTGTTGATATCCGGTTCATGCCCACCTTCAAGGAGAATCCTTTGGCTATGCACTTCGAGGTGTTTGATCTCCAGGATGCGGCGTTGGACCGGGTACATGCCTTCTGCCGAGGTCTTGGGAGGCTGGTGACTCGGGAGGATCTCATGAGTCATGCCTACCTTTACCGGATAGGATGTAAGTCCGGGCTATATTTTCATCGTACTCACATCTGTTGTTTTGGTTTTACGCCGGGCTAATGTAAAAATCTCCTTTGTTGTTTTTTTTTGTTTCCAGGTCTTCCAGGTTATAACCCGGAGTTTGAAAGAGTTGCTGAGATGAACAAATCCAACAGAGCTTTGGCCGCGGCTCTTAAGAGCATTGGGCATGTTCGCGATAACACTAAGGCCCCCGGGGAAGCTGGTGACTCCCAGGCCGAGGAGGGGAGAACAGGGGGTTCGGGGCCAGTGATCCCCGAAGCTGTGGTGGACGAATCCGGACTGGTTCCGAGGAAGAGGCCCAGGGTTTCTTCTGTTCAAGCTGAGAAGTTTGGGACCATGCTCTCGGACTACGAGCTTGTGCAGGAGAGCTCTGCTGGTGGTAGCCCGAAGAAGGCTAACTTCCGTCCTCACGAGGTCGCCCCCGTGTCTCCGGAAGAAAGAAACTTCATCGGTTTCCTGGCTGATCTCCCCAGCAAGACGGAGTGGGAGGATATGGGTAAAACTTCGGCCACTTCGCTCTTGCAGGAAATGATGGGGGTTTACGGTCAGGTATGCATCTCCCCGAATTTCCCACACTTGTTTTTCTTGTTAGGCTTCTAATTGTGTTTATATTGACAGCTCGGGGTCCGGATGGCCGGGGCTGCAGCTTCTGCATGCCGAGAGATCAAGGAGGGCCAGGCTGCGTTGGCTGGGGCATCTGGGAAAGATCAAGAGATTTCCGGCCTGAAGAAGCAAGTCACCGAGCTGGAGGAGCGCATGGAGTCCCGGGTTGAGAAGCTCAAGGCCGGGGCTAAGCAAGTTGCTGATGAGAGGGATGCGTACCGGGCTAAGGTCAAGGATTACAAAGAAGAAGTGAAGAAACTCCGGGATGAACTGAAAGCCAAGAAGTCCGAAGAGGATGTCATTGCTGAGTTCCGGGCTTCGGATGCTTACGACGACGACCTTTCCTTGGTCGCAGCCCGGAAAATCAGCCGCTGCTGGGTTGTTGCCGAGAAGATGTGTAAGAGCGATCCTGGGTCTGCCACTTGGGAGAACTTCATTAAAGAGTACATGGAGGCCGAGGACGCTCTTGCCCGGGGTGAAGGGGAACTGACTCCTTACGCTGCTTCCAGCTCCTCCCGTCCTCCTCCGGCTTAACCTCGTTATGTGGCTGCGTCCAGTGCCCGGGCTGTGCCCTTGTAATTTCTTTCATTTTGATGTAATCTTAACTTTGTTTTATAACTTTAAATTCTGCTGTCGTGTGTAACTTTCAACTGTCGGGTGTTTCGGGCTGTCGGTCAGCCCGGCCTGTCTGCTGCTTTTATGTTTATTTTGTTCCGCAAGTTTTGCCTTATTCTTTTGTTGTTGGTTTGTTTGTAGTTTTTATTGCCCCCCACTCCTTAATTCGGGTCTTCCGGATTGGGGAGTCGTTTGGTTTACTTGGAAAGGATGAAAACTTTTCCAAGTAGGAATTCGGATGGCTATGGCTTCCCGGGCCGAAGCATTGCTGAGGTCCCGGGCTTTGGCCTACTTGGAAAGGATGAAAACTTTTCCAAGTAGGAATTCGGATGCCTATGGCTTCCCGGGCCGAAGCATTGCTGGGGTCCCGGGCTTTGGCCTACTTGGAAAGGATGAAAACTTTTCCAAGTAGGAATTTGGATGCCTATGGCTTCCCGGGCCGAAGCATTGCTGGGGTCCCGGGCTTTGGCCTACTTGGAAAGGATGAAAACTTTTCCAAGTTGGAATTTGGATGCCTATGGCTTCCCGGGCCGAAGCATTGCTGGGGTCCCGGGCTTTGGCCTACTTGGAAAGGATGAAAACTTTTCCAAGTTGGAATTTGGATGCCTATGGCTTCCCGGGCCGAGGCCGCGGCCACGGTCAGGGGCCCGGCGGAGAGGTATAGATGTAGGGGTTCCCCGGGCTCCGGCTTTGTTAGAAGCGGTTGTGATGAGAGATATTGCTTGATGGTTTCAAGAGCTTGCTGGCAGTCCGGGCTCCAGGTAATTTCTTTTTTGTTGCTTGCCCCCCTGAGCAAAGTGAAGAATGGTAAGCACTTTTCTGCCAAATTGGGTATGAATCTTCTTAAGGCTGCCAATGATCCGGCTAACTTCTGAATGTCTTTCTGAGTCCGGGGTGATTGCATATCCAAGATGGCTTTTATCTTTTCCGGATTAGCCTCAATCCCTCTCTGGCTGATCATGAAGCCTAGGAACTTTCCTGCTGCTACCCCGAAGGTGCACTTCTCCGGATTCAACTTCATCTCATTTTTTCTGAGATTTTCAAAACATTCCCGCAGGTCGGGGACATGCTCCCTAACCGTTTCAGACTTGGCAATGATATCATCGACATAGGATTCCAAATTCCGGCCGATTTGATCCTTGAAGACCTCCACCATGGCTCTTTGGTATGTAGCTCCAGCATTCCGGAGTCCAAAGGGCATGAACTTATAAGCATAGACAGCTCTGTGAGTGATAAATGCGGTTTTGGCTATGTCTGCCGGGTTCATCTTGATTTGGTTATATCCGGAGAATGCGTCCATGAAGCTAAGCATCACATGTCCGGAGGTGGCATCGATGAGCTGGTCTATACTTGGCAGTGGATATGGATCTTTGGGGCAGGCTTCATTTAGGTCCGTGTAATCAACACACATCCTCCATTTCCCACTAGGCTTCTTGACCAGAACTACATTGGCTAACCACTCCGGGTATTTGACCTCGCAGATGATATCTGCCTTGAGCAGTTTGTCTACTTCCTCGTCTATGGCTTTCTGCCTCTCCGGGGCGAAGTTCCTCCTTTTCTGTTTCACAGGCTTCCTCCGGGGATCAACATCCAGGCTATGCATGGCGAGGGACTCCCGGAGCCCGGGCATATCAGATGGGCTCCAAGCAAAAACATCAGCATATTCCCGGAGTAGATGGATTAATTCTTCTCTGAAGGCGGTTTCTAGACCAGCTCCGATCTTAATTTTTCTTTCTGAGTTTCCCGGTATGAGTTCGATTGTTTCGGTTTCCACTGCAGGTTCCACCTTAGCTTGGTCTTGAAGCAGGGACGATTTTTGCACTCGGGCCTGGGAGTTGGAGATCTGATATTCCCGGGCCTCAGTCATATTTGGTCCCTGGGACATGGCTCCGGAGACTTCAATGTTTTGTACCTCTTTTCCGGGGTTCTTGTAAGTTGAAACTCTGTGCTTCTTTATGCTTAGATTCTTGTGGTAAGAGGAAGCTTTCCTCTTGTTCTCCGGGTCGGCCTCCGCCATGACTAAGGCTTGGCCATAGCACCGGCTGGCTGTTTCTGTGTCGCCCCTAACTTCTCCGACCCCGGAGGGTGTGGGAAACTTGATCTTGAGATGTGGGGTTGAGGTTACGGCTCGGAGCTTGGTCAGGGCTGGGCGCCCCAGGATTACATTGTAAGAGGAAGGGCTACTGATTACATAGAATTTGACCATATGGACTATCTGTTTCGGGGCGGTGCCAAATTGGACGGGCAAGTAAAGGGTTCCTTGGATCGGAACCAAGTTGTGGCCGAAGCCATATAGCGGGTCTTCCCGGCACTCATTCATCCTGATGCTTCCAAGTTGCATCCTGTCCATGGTATGTTTGAATAGTATGTTGACGGAGGATCCGTTGTCAACAAGAATTCTTTTTACCTCATTTTCGGCGATGTCCAGGGTTACGACTAGGGCTTCATTGTGGTTAGGATCTACTCCCTCAAAGTCGGCATTACTGAAAGATATGATTTGCTCTGGGGCCGAGCTTATCATCATTACTTCATCTCCGGAGTCCGGGCTTCCCGGAGGGGAATTGGATCCTCCCAATACAACGTGCACCACATTCTTGGTCTTCTGGGCCCCGGGTCCCTCGCCCCTTTCCGTGGTTCTCCGAGCTAGATATTGGCCCATATTTCCTTTCTTGACTTGGTCTTCGATGAAGAACTTAAGGGAGACACAGCTTTCCGTCTCGTGGCCATGGGTTGCGTGGTAATCGCAATGTTTGTCACGGGGCCTATTCTCTGGGGCCGAAACCAAGGGTTTGGGAGGATAAAAGAAGGGCTTGCTCCGAACTTCTTTTAATATATCGGCGCGTGGCCGGTTCAAAGGTGTCCATTCTGGCTCCGGCCTTGGTTCGGCCCTCCCCGGTCTCGGGGGTCTGGCTTCGGACTTGGCCCCGGAGGAGTGGCCTTTGTCCGGGACCGTCAGTTGATGACTCGGGATATAGTTGTACTGTTTGTTGGGCTTAAACTTCTTATCCGTGTTGTGATCATTTCTAGAGCGATCATCTTTACCTCTTCCCGAGGAGGTGCCCTGCCGGGTCATTCTCATTGCTTGTAGGACATCAGTTTCTTTGATGAACTTGGCGGCCATAGAGTAGGCTGCAGCTAGACTTTGGGGCTCTTTGTTTACCAATTCAATAACATAGCGCTCACTACGCTCCGGGTCTAGGTTCTTCCGGAATATGCTCAAGGCTTCTCTTTCGTCTAGGTTGGTGACTTGGTTTATGGCTTCTTGGAAACGTTTCATAAATGCGGCAAGCGTCTCGTTGTCATGTTGCCTTATTGTTTCAAGATGGCACATGTGATATTCCGGGGGTTTGTTGGCTCGGAATCTCCGGAGAAAGGCTTCCCGGAACTCCTTCCAGCTGTGTATGCTCCGGGAAGGGATCCGGCTGAACCATCTCTGAGCTGCTCCCTTTAGGGTGGAAGCGAAGAACCTACACTTGGTTAGGTCATTGTAGAAGTATATCTGGGCTATTTGCTCAAAGTAGTTGAGGTGTTCTTCTGGGTCCTCTAGCCCATTAAAGGAGTCAAAGTTGTAGTGCTTGAGGTTCTTTTGCCGGGGTATGGCTTCAAGGGAATGGCTGAAAGGGGTGAGTGTGTCCTGGATCTCGAACCCGGAGTCACTATTGACTTTCCTCTGTAGCTCATGGATCATTTGCACCAGGTGGTTTGGATTTTCTTCATCATCTGAGATAATCTCCGGGCTTACCTCCCTCCGGGTTCTTTTGGATTTGGATTTCCTCATTCTTTCTTCTTCCTCTTGGAGCCTCTTCTGGATTCTGAGCTCCAACTTAGCCTGTTCCTCCTGCCTTATTCTTTCTCGGAGCGTTTCTAGTCTCTTGGCTTCATCATTTTTGTCCCTACTCCGAACCTCCTGGTCCTTTCTGTTTCCCTTGCCCCGGTTTCCAAGGCGGTCGAAGACCGAGGCCCGGGAATGATGGGAGTTGGCTGATTCCCCGGAATTTTCCGCTTGCACAGGTTCAGGTTCCGGGAGGGGACGGTTCCTATAATTTCGGATCGCCTGGGCTAGCTCCTCGGGTGTCAGGTTTTCCATTTGAGCGGAGTCCAGGGGCACATCTGTATACTTATACCGGTTCACCTCGACGGTGACCCGAGCGTCGTTTGGCCCAATTCCGAGCCTCTCTTGGATTGGGATCTGGACAGGTGGGACTTGCTCCGGGATAGTTATTAAGGGTTCGTCTCTAGTTGCGCTGGGTGCTTGGCGCTGGGTAGAGGTGGTTCTTCGGGGCATGGTTCGAGGTTTTAGGTAGTTCGGGTTGCTTCAGTTTGGTTGTTGGTTCGGGGTTTTGGGGTTCGGAGGTTCGACCCCTCCTTCTAGCGCCAATGATAACTCCAAATCTTGATCGGGTCCTTCCTCGCCAACTCCTGTCTCGGAAGTAGTGTAGCTGCTGTGGGGTGTCTGCAAAACAACACCGGAGGGGGGGGTTTGGCCCCGAGGTGCCTCCGGCGTGAGAATAAGAGTTGGCTCTGGAAGGTAATAATCAAGTAGAGTACCACAAAGTAATGAGAGTGTGTGGATGTGTAATAGTGTTCAACCCCTAAACCCTATTTACTAGGGGTATTTATAGCCCTAGGCCTAGGGTTTAGGGGTAGGTTACCTTCACCCCCGACCGTTGGATCTGGGGGACAAACCGCTGAATATTCGGGATGTAGGACACGTGGACCAGTCTGGGGTGACCGTTGACTGGAGTGTGGCCATGTTGTTGCAGAAATGATTTGGCACGTGCCTTCCCTTGTCTTTTAGTGTTGGTCAGCGCCATATGTCGGAATGTCAGCTGAGGTGGGGTGCCACGTGTGTCGAGTGTCATCCATCTGGGGTCCCCTAGTCTGGGGTGGAGACTACGCCACGTGGTAGTGGCCCCGGGCCCGGGGTCCGCTACTCTGGGCTGGGCCGCTCTTATTCTCATGAGATGATTTATTCATTGTTTTGGGCTCCTTGTTGGGCCTTGGCTGTTTATGGCCTATCAATTATAATATTATTTGTTATTTTCATTAATTAAAACGATCATATTTTTGGAAAGAAGAGATTTTAGTTAGAAAAGTTAGAAAAATTAATAGCTAAAAAAGGTAATTGGTTATTTATTATTTATTATTTAGGAGAAGTGTTTGGAAGAGCTGGTGTAATATTTTAAGAAACGATTTTGTTTTGTTTTTTAATAATTAAGTAAAATAATTAAGGATAATAAATTAAAATAATTAAATAAGGTAAGTACTGTACTATACCGTACCGTACCAAAACTTTTAATGTTTCGTCTTTTTAATATAGTATAGATGTATTTATAAAGTAAAGGGCTTCGCAGGAACATTTTTGTAAATATTAAATTTTTATCAGTAATTTACATATTTGTATTGAAAATATTTTAACCTTAAGTAGAATCCTAGGTCAGCCTCACGCACATAAAACCCTATTTCAATTATCTTGAAATTTATGTAACTTGAAATTTATGGTTACAACTTAGTTACGGGTTCGAGATTTTTAAGTAACTACAAAATTGATTAAACAAACAAGGTCTATATAGTCCATTTGTTTAGAAATAATTGACATTTGAATTTCTGTCGCACACTTCTAAGTTATTTGATTTTATAGCTAATTTTTTTTAACAACTATGTTTAATATAAGGTCAAGTCGTCAAGTCTCTTAAAATTGTCAAAACGACATAAAGAGTACATATATATTACATGAAAGGTACAAATTTTTATTTCTGAGGATAATGTTTGGCATGAAAATCGGTGATATGGCCACATTCCCATGCACCATGTCGGAAGATCTACTGACATCGAAAAAGATACTACTGTGTGTTTCTGGTTTTTGTTGTTCACTTGTTGTCTTTTGATTCACGTCCTCATTATTCACTATTCATTTAACAAGTGGGATTTTTGAACAATGACACCGCACAGGCCACAGATTCTTTTCACATAGTACTATTATTGTTATAGGACTGTCTGAGTGCTTCGTATATTCATAAACCAGATTACCTTTTCTTGTATGCATCACTTCTTTGATTCCCAAACTCCTCCTTTTGTTTTGTTTTGGATTTTGCTGCTGGGCTAAATTAACGTCATGGTGTTACTTGGTTAGTCTATCTTTTATTTCACATAATATTAAGTAGGTATTTCATGAGGATTAGTATATTGGTCAGAATTTGAATTTGATACCGGTGATGTGGATGGACATCCTAGTGGTGAAGCTATCGTCTCACCATTGTTGAAATGAATAAGGTTTGTCGGTTTGATCTTCATCCCTCCCTTGTACTAAAAAGTTGACTTCGATTCTTGTTTAAAGATTCAAACACAGGGGCTTTGATCTTGGGAAGTTTTGAGAGGAAACCAGCATTTTGCAGTTCTTCAAGTTAGTTTCTGGAATATAAATATTACTTAGGGTGCTGGGAATGTCTTTCCGTGCATTCAATTATCCGTCACATGTCTTGTGTAGTTTCAGAAAGCACAGTACTCTGTATGGAAATACGATAATTCCTGTTCGAGTTGCACTGCCATTGTCTATAGTCTTACAAACTTACCAGAATGAGAGTTTACCCGACTCTACAAAGAGTTCTTTGGATGCTTCATCTAGGGGAAGCGGTTTCTTGCTTAATCAGCAAAAAGGGGTGGGAATAATTGGAGGTGTATCCATTGACTCTACTCTTAATTTTGTTAGGAAACTCGTGAAATTGAGTTCAGATGACGAAGAAGCCGGCCTTCCGTTTGTTTTGTGCTCAGACCCCATAATGCACAAGGAGTTATTGCATCACGAAAGAAGTTCTTTTCCTCGGACAGAACATCTGAAATTGGATCACATGCCGATTGTGGAAAATTTGAGGAGTAAAAGGATTTTCCTTGAACGTTCTGGAGCTTGCTGCATTGCAATACCTTGTCATATATCGCATTTCTGGCATGATGAGGTTTCAAAGGGATGTTCTGTTCCAGTCCTTCATATAGGGGAGTGTGTCGCCAGGGAGCTGAAGGAAGCAAATTTGAGGCCACTTGAAGCTGGAAGTCCTCTACAGATTGGTGTTCTTTCCACCAACACAACTTTGTCGGCAGGGATTTATCGTGACAAACTTCACAATGAGGTATTCTAGTTTGTTTCTTGGCAGCTTTTCATTTGAAGCTCTTTGATACTGATAGCCTAATTGAGAAACTCCAGGATGCATATGAAGCTGAAACCCTGTTCCTTAACAAGATAGATAATCTACATAAATAATTAGAATACCAAACGAACCTTCTTATTTTAAAAAGTTATTACTCAACCGATGCTTCGAAGTTTGTTGACAGAAAACGTTGCCACCAGTCTCTCGTCTAAGCTTTTAGAGGTTGTCTTTCACAAATTGCTATAGGTCATAACTTTTTTTTTTTTTTTTCTGTAACTGTACAACATTTTACAAGCACTACAATAGGAAATAGTTGCAAGCACACTGCATTATTCAGACACCAGGCATGACCCAACTAGAGTTTATCACATCCTGTCTAGAAACAATATATTATCTGGTTCCTTTCTCTCAGAAATGATCCAACTAGAGTTTAGTTGACATAATTGTTGCTTCAGCTTCATCCAGATAGTGATTCAGTCAGAAATTTATTCATGATTGTTTCTGCTCATTCTCAAATCCTGTATATGCAGGGTTTCGAGGTTGTGCTGCCAGATAAAGCAACAATGGAGCATACTATTGACCCTGCAATTGAAGCTCTAATAAAAAAAGACGTGGAAGGAGCACAAACTCTTCTAAGAATTGCCCTACAAGTTCTTTTGATTAGGGGCGTAAACTCTGTCATCCTGGCTTCTGATGAATTGCGAGAACTTTTACCGTGGGATGATCCGCTTCTTAAGAAATGTGTTGACCCAATGGATGCATTAGCCAGGTCCACTATCAAGTATGCTTCAACGTATCACAAATAAAAGAAAAGTCTACCTTGTTTCATGATTATTGATAAGATGTCCTGTAATTACAGAATCCAGTCTTTTTAGAAGTTGCCCTGCTAGTTTCCCTGAATTGAGGGGAACACCTACAGGCTACAAATTGTATTAAAGGTACAAAACTATATATGTGTTCTATAGACTAGTAGTTCCTTTGTTACACTGTCACAGGTTGAAGCTTCCTTTTTCTGAGTCACAAACTCACAATGCTAAACTCATAGGGGGCGTTGATAGCTGCAGTAAACTGTTTTTCGGCAATTCTTGTTTTGCTGTCTTATGTGATCATAGTAGGCTAGTAGACTGGCCAGTAGAGAGTAGCTGTTGTAGTGGCCTGTTTGTTTTTTGATTTCATTTTGTTGCCTTTTTACGATACTACTTTTTACATTTCAAAATCCAACTGAACTACATGATACCTTAACTTTGTAATAGCTGTCTGCAAATGATGAGAGAATCTAGATACAGCTATAAACATATATATGATTTAAAAAAAAAAAAAATACATACATACATAGACATATTGCATTCAGGTAAATGGTTTCATAAACATTTTCTTCCAAAAGAACATTCATCCACTAATAAGTCGGTCAGCGTCATTTGGAGGATTTAGATACATTTTCTTCCATAAGAAAATTCATCCAGTAATAAGTTGGTCAGCGTCATTTGGACGATTTAGATACATTTTCTGTAAACATCTATCAAATCTAATATTTAATGCCCAGATAGCAATATCCATAAGCAAGCCAAAAATAAGCCATTGTCATCTGGGTAGTTGAAAGGGCATAGGATAAAAATCCACAAGTGACGAAATGTTAGCAAATCAAACATCAGGTGGCAAAGGCATATCATCAATCCAATCAGCATAGATCCCAACTAGCTTATTTACTGTCTTCCACTTGACTGAGCACCTTTTTTTACCTTCCACTTGAGCAACCCCATTCTTTTCATCCTTGGCAAGACCAGCAACAGGTCTTGAAGATAGATTCCCATATCTTGGGCTTGGTCTAGGAAGAAGTTCTGCCATCAAACAACTAGGCATAAGGCAACCAAATACAGTTTAATTTCATTGAGCCAATATAGCTATTTTACTTTTTGTGACTAGTGAATGTCTGATCAATAGTTCAGGTTGTGTAAGCTAGGTATTCATATATGGTCCTGATTCACGAAGAGCATAACATTAAAATAAATCAGTTCTTTTCTCAAGGTAAGAATTATTTTCACATCCCATAAAACTGATGCTTTCCGCAGAACAAAATCATATAACTGACCCTAGAAGAAGATTACATTAAGATATGCCAAGTTCAAGCAGCACTTTAAAGGATTAGAAGACCAGGAGAAGAACTCTAAACAAACCACAAGTCTGACATTTTTGTTACTTATTGCCAATTGCCAACAGTCCATAGAAACAATAGGACATTGGATGCTGATAATCATCTACATGGAGGATACACAAGATAGTAGTACATAAATCTCTACCATTTCATATTAGTAGCATCTGAAGAGGTTGATTAGATGATCAACCATTCTCTTGCAAAAAGAAACTAGTGCAACAGTGCCCCCAAGCATTTCCAGTTTTCCACCACAGGGGTACCAACTCTCAATAAGCAAACAAACAAGTGCAAGCATATTAACTTATGTTTATAGAGTACTGTCCTGAGTAGATCCACTGTACATAAATTTTAAGAAAGATCAACTGCCCAGAGTCTTAAACTAAACAACACAGGACACAGCAAGAATTGTAATTATAGGTAAATAAATACCTGCCAGTCCATGAGCATAGTAGCATTTCGAGCCATATGGACATGCTTTAACTGTTTCCCATTTGTTACACAGCCTCGTCTTCCAATACATTGGTCGGTGATGCTCTTGGCTTGCTTTCAAGCTTGCATCCACAGGTCTATCATTTTGCTTAGCCCCAAAACTTGATCCCACAAGTCTATTGCCTTGCTTTGAACTTGAATCTTGATTAGAACCAGCAAGGCTAATGGCATCACTCTTCCTAAACTCACCCGAATCATTCTTAGCATTTTTATGAAGAAAACGACATCTAGTGCCATATGGGCAAGGCTTCCCATCAACATACCACTTGCACAAATTAATGTAACCAGCATTATTCTCTTTTGTCACCATTTCACCTTGACTTGTTCCTCGAAACTCATGAGAATAGCGACAAGCGGTCCCATAACCACAACCCCGGGTTTTAAAATCACAGCATGGTTGAGCCTTAAAAGGAATGCCTGCCCTAGATGTCTTGTTCAAATTAGGCATTCTTGAATCCCTTACATTTTCAGAAACTCTAGGCCTCTTAAAAGATCTACAATGATCAGCATTAGCATTAACTCCATATGATTCATCATTAGCCCTAAATCTACCGTGCACATCACGTGCCTGCTCACCATATTCCATAGTTACAACAGCCTCAAACAGGGGTTTTAGTACAAACACTTAACCTTTTTTTGTTCTTGCAGAAAATAGAAAAATTTTGAGGGTTTATACCTCAAAACCCCATAAATCTTGAAAAGCAAAAAAACCCATTTCACAGCAAACAAATTTAAGAAACCCCAAGTAAAGATCTAAGCAGGAAAAGATAATTGTTGGATTCAAGAAAAAGACTTTGTTAGCAAGAAAGAGTAACTTGGAACACAATAAATGAAATAGACTAGCCCATTTTAAAAGAAAGGGTAAAAGATAAAATGGTGATAGGTACAAACTGTAAATGTGTGCATACAAAAAATGTGTAAAGATATGCTGATTTTGGGTACATTTGTAGCTGGGGAAGGAGATCAAGAGCCCTAAAATAAATTTCTAGAAATAGTATCAAACTCTCTATGTAACATTGATGAAAAAGTTAAAGAAAGTGTCCTTTTAGTTTCGGTTTTTACCTTTTTACCGCCAACTGTCTATTCATGTTGGGCTGATGCCCATGGCCCAATGGACTATCAACAGTCCGTTATTAATCTATGATGCATTGTATAAGCAGTTTAGATTAGACTTTAGCGTGTTTAAAGTCAAAATTTGCATAAATTCTTTACAAGCTGTAGAGAGTACTGTATGTGTAAATCACAGCTCTTTATTTTTTAAATTAAATATATTCAATTTAGTAAATTGCTTTTGTTGGTAACTTAGTAAAAAAATTAATTGCTGTTTGCTATTTTAAATACAAATTTTATATGTTGAGAACATTGAAATGGTTCCTGTTGAAAAAACATGGAGATTGTTAACACCCCACTCTCGAGTTTTAAAAAGGGAGGAAAGCAAGTGAAAGAGAAAGCAAATAGCATAATTTCCACTCCTTTCATGCTCCCGAGTTTTTTTTAAAGGAAGAAAGCAAGTGATTTGGAATGAAAATTTTACAAGTTTTCTTCCCAAAACTTTCACTCCAAAAGTGGGATGCAAGTGAAAGCAAGGGATTAAAAAACACTTGATATTATAAATATACCCTTATCATTTGAATGAAAACATTTTATATCTAAGGATTGAGTTGTAACATCTTTCCTTCCAACTCGGGAGCATGTTAATGAAATCAATTTCCCTCTACAATTTTTCAAACTCGGGAGCAAGTGAACGAAATATATTACTTTCCTTTTCAATTACTTCCTCTTACATTCATTTATTTTCGTTCCTTAAAAAACTTGGAAGTAAGGCGTAAATCAAAGAGGCATCAGGACAAACTCTGTAACTCCCTGTTTGGAAACCTGAATTTCATTTGAAATTCTGAATTTGGTCAAATGACATGTTTGAATGAGCATAAGAATTTGGATTTGGATTTAATTGAAATCCAAGACATTCAAATGTTAGTATGAATATGAGAATTTGAAATGACAACTCAATTCATGTCATTTGAAATCCATCATTTGAATTGAAATGCATGTTTCCAAATACAATCTAAGGAAATTCTCAGAGTTCTTTAAGATATATATGGAGGCAAAATCTGCCTAATAAAGCGAAACATTTCATTAGGAGCTTATGCACTAATTTTTTAGCTATTGGAGCTAACTTGTGTAACAAACGAATCGTTGTTGAGTTGCAAGCTTTCGATCCGACCAAAATGTGGAAGCTGATATGCACTTGTTTATAGACTTGTTCATAGAAACTGATGTCTTATATTGTTGTCTAGATGGGAATCAAGCTGTTCATGCACTGGCGAGACATGCTAGTTGTGCAAATTTTTAAACATTTTTAATTTAATCATTGTCCTGAGTATATTGTGCTAATGCTGTGGCGGTATGGCCTATGTGTAAAGATTGCCTCTCAATGAGGCCTTAACCTATTCAATCTATTCATATATATTTTGGAGATATTAACTCCAGGGAAAATGGCACCAGGTTACTTTAAAATCTTATGTGTTTTGTTGTTTCGAAAGGGCCCTAATTTTTTTTCCCAACGATCGAAATATGATAACACAAGAAACAATTCAAATCATTTTCAAATATAAATCAAAGTAATCGACAACATTTTCTTCGGTCAAATTCTCATTTCCTACATTCAAATCCTCCAAATTTTCATTGCCTATTTCTGAACCCTCCAAATTTTCATTTACTTCTTGTTTCGAATTATCTACTTTTTTTAATAACAAAGTTGTCTAGATTCTACTAATTCATTTGCTCGCTTTTCAGAAAGCGAAGATCAGAAAAGGACCCTCATGCAAACACATAAGCTGAGAAACAACACAAACGCGACACTAACTTCTTAGAAAAAAAAATTGAAACATTAATGTATAATAGGACTACTACACGAGTCTAACAAATTTAGGGGCCCCAAAAATTTGGGCCCAGGACGGTCGACCTGGTTGCCCTCCCCCGGGCCGGGCCTGTGAGTTTACAAAAAGTCTCTTTTACCTTTCATCGTGCTTTCTGTGTTTTTTGATCTCTTTCCAGTTTTTCATACTTTTTCATATGCTTACACTTGCAGAGCGGTCTTTCCCTCTGCTTTGGTGAAGTACTGCAGCAGCTCCTTTCCCTCTGCAACAGTGAAGTATTTCATATTCTTCCTCAAAGTAGGCAGTAGCCACAAACACCATCCAGTAAAATCCAAAGTTTCATCTTTCACCAGCATATATGTACAGCACAAATATACAAGACATCAAATTTGAAGTACTTGTTAACTAAAATCTAACTTTAAGTTTTACTCGAAATGTACATGGGAAAGGTCAAAGACTTCAAAACTGTTTCTCAAACATTTTTAGTTTACAACTGGCAAATATAACAAAATACACTAATTATTCACTGAAGCTTCTTTATTCCAGGGAAAGAAGGCAGGATTGCAATCAGAGCATCGCCATATCCAACTGGATCTGTCAAGTGAAACGGACAAGATAAGTTAAGCAGTAAATGATGCAAGAAACTCTAAGCAAATGATCATCAGACATACCTCCATCCTCTCTAAGTATCTTAGTAACCTCTCCAGAAGTCTCCGACTAGAAAAAGGAATAACCATTTAGTTAGCACATGACATTATTATCTATGGTGTAAAAAGATAATCTAACAATTACAACTGTATTTATAAAGAACATTAAGTGAAAGTACTAATGCAATTTACCATATGTATATTCTAATAATAATAATTATGTAGTATTGCTCGAAGAAACACTTATGATACTAGAACTCATGCCTTATCGCGCATGTTATCCCATTTTGCATTGGATGGTTGGTGCAAGGCCAGAAATTGGAACACATTGATTCCGCTCGTGGTGAGCCTAATATTTGAGGCTTATAACCTAAATCTTTCTTTTATATCTTCACTAAGATTGATAATCTAGTGCACCAAAATAATCTCAACAGCTTTGTTTCACTTCTTAGGTACTTACCTCAATCGGGATCTCACCACCAAGTTGTTCAATGTAGCAAAGTACTTGACCCTCCTTCACCGGTTGCTTCTGTCAAATGAGTAATTTAAACGTTATTACGAAAGGACTGAAAGTGAACCTATCACACTAAAAACTGTAACGACACGGAAGGCAATACATTGAAACGTATTCTGAAAAACAATGTTTTACAATATTTTTTTGAGAATGTTCTATATGGAACTGGACATGATAATATGTGCTATTTTTTATGGATGCACGACAAAAATTCACTCCCACAGCCATCCTTAACTTCAATGATATAAACCTAAATGCCTGGATTATGTCTCTTATTTGAAATACCAATCACACAACACAATATTTACGATGACTCAAAAAACAGAATTAACAAACGAACATTACCAAAAAGAATCACATTAATTAACACAAATTTGTTTTCTTCTTACCCTATACTTTATCCATGAAATTAACAATAAGAGGAAAAATGAGTAACATAGAGGTTTCAGAAGTCAGAACAATAAAAAACTAAGATCTAGCATCACTAATCTATAACCTTTATTAATAAGCGAAACCTTCTTTTAATGGTACCTAAAATTTGGTTCGCACTATATTTTGGTTTCACCACTAAAATTTTGCTTCGCACTATATTTTGGTTTCACCCCTAAAATCCTATTTTCCCTAAAATTCTATGTTGTTTTTAAAAAAATAAAAATCCTATTATAATTATAATTATAATTCTTTTATTTGTAATTTTTTTAATAGAATCATATTTCTCCTAAAATATTATGTTCCTTTAAAATGAATTAAAAATATAATTCTTATGATAATTATAATTCTTTTGTTTATATTTTTTACTAGAAAAAACCAACGATAAAAAACCACCAACAAATAGAAGGTAAAACACCAACGAATACAATATACAATCTAGGGTTATTTGATATAAATATTTGTAAAACATCAATGAATACGTAGCCTGATCGTATAACATTTTATAAAACACTAACGAATCTATAATCTTTATTAATAAATCCCTGTTTAATGGTACTTTCGTAACAAATTTGGTTCCACCCTTATTTTGGTTTCATCACAGATTCTACTCCCCTAAAATTCATATTATTTTCTAAAAAAATTGTTTGAAATTTTGTTATAATTATAATTATTTTGCTATAATCTTACTAAATTGTACAAATAACGTATCTATTAGAACCAGAACCATGTATGTTATGTTTTCTTGATTGTTTAAAATATAATCTTAAATAAATAATAAATAAAGTCTATATCTATAATCTTTATTAATAAGCAAAACCCCTTTTTAATGTACTACTTTGTACCAAATTTGGTCCGTACAATATTTTGGTTTCACCCTAAGACTCCTATTTCCCCTAGAATTATATGTTATTTTATAAAATAAATAAAAATAATCCTATTACAATTATAATTCTTTTATTACAATCTAATAAAAAAAAAAAGACTACGAATACATATGTTGATCTACGGTGACATGCTTATCTATAACAAACGAAATACATTTTTAATGGTACTTCGATACCAAAATTTGGTTCCACCCCTAAGATTCCCATTTCTCCGAGAATTCTATATTATTTTTTAATAAAATAATAAAATTGTTAATACTATTATAATTATAATTTTTATTATAACTCTATTCAGTTCACAAATAACGTATTTATCATAATCATGTACATTTTTACGTATATATCGGAATCTTTTAGTTTTTTTTCTCGATTTTCTTAAATAAAAGTAAATAAATAATATATAAAATGACCTTTATTAATAAGCAATTTTTTTGTAAATAACGTAATTTTTTATAATAAATTAATGATTACTTTAATTAAATTTTCTCAGGCGCTTATCATCTAATATCTTATCAATAAGTGAAATTTCGTTTTAATGGTACTTCCTAGAATTATTGGAATTTTGATGTAATAACAATTCTTTTATAAATTACTGAGTTGCATAAATAATATAGTTTTCTTTTGTTCATTTTTAAAAATATATTTTAATGATAAATAAAATAATTCTTATAAGAATTAATTAAAAAAATGATCAATTTTAATAAATTATCTCGACCCGTGCTTCGCACAGGTTATCATCTAGTAACTATAATAGTTGTGATGAGAAAAGTAACTAGATGCATGATTTCTCAATTTATCTAAGCTTTAGAAGTCAGAAAAGGCATTTGCTTCTGTGACCCAAAATTGCACAGCTGCGTACCTCTTTGCATGCTGGCGGTGCACGTTTGCCCTTGATGGTTCGAGACCTCCGAAAAAATCCAACCTGGAATTTTTTTTCTTTTAGTATGATATTTTATGCCAACTGTATAAGCAGAATACTGTTTATCATTCTGACCTTTGGAGATTGCAATATTACCAACCCGTCATCACCAGCTTTGTCAAGGAATGATTGAATTCCACCCGAAGTAAGGACCGGTTTGGAAATGGCTAACGATGTTGAAGAGGCGGACCCATTATGATCTTGCGCAGAAACAATGGTACCGGTCACAGGAGCAGAAACTGGAAGTGGTGGA
Source organism: Saposhnikovia divaricata (assembly GCA_036435485.1). Taxonomy (NCBI): domain Eukaryota; kingdom Viridiplantae; phylum Streptophyta; class Magnoliopsida; order Apiales; family Apiaceae; genus Saposhnikovia; species Saposhnikovia divaricata. The sequence continues at coordinate 183,081,188 of CM071597.1, read as the reverse complement.
GCTTCACTTTTGCCGCTCAGGTCCCTAGTTACATATAGCCGGAATCCACCAAGCTAGCAGAGAGTGATTGAGATTAACAAAGGTTTTTTTTTCTAACTAATGAGCAACGAGTGCAGATACTAATCATGCCAATGGTTCTTGAGTTTACTGAATAAAATATGAAGTAAAAAATCAGAAATCTTTAAAGGTACTTACTTTCAGTTCGAATTCTGCAATTGAAGTGGTGTCACAAATTTTTGTGATGAGAGACTCCACCTGTAATGTGATTTAATAAGAATATAAGTTACATGCACCTACATCATATTTTTACTATTGAGTAAAATTTGTGTTGCAAGTTGTGCTGAATTGACAAAACCACACGTTCTTAAACTTTCACAAGAGTGCACGATTTAGTGAACTAGAACTCGTTATATATCTAACAACATTTAAATGCCCATGTGCAAATTCTCAAGAATCAGTTTAAAGTTAGAGATGACATCGTTAAGGTGGTACCCGTGCACAGGCTCCCTCACGAGATTCCCAATGCAACCATACCCTTATATTTCATATCGAGGTTGTTTCCAAAGTTTAAAGAAAAAGTGGGCAATTCTTACTGAAAATCAAATAAATTGCTACCACAAAATGGAGACAAATTACGATCAAATAGAGTATAAATTGTCTTCAGTCTTAAATTCTTTACAAATTTAACAGCGGTCAAGTATTTGTACCAAAATATTCAGCAGTTATTATTGTGAAAATGAAAGCTACTAATGCATGGTAAATAGACATACATAAAGTAAGGTACTTGCCTCAAGTGCATTTGGAGCAACTTGGCTCGTTGAGCCAAGAGGTTCATTTTCTTTAAAGCCGTCGCCTAAATGTACCTGTGCTGTTATATGAAAGCACAGACAGACATGCAATGAACAATCACAACTCAAAGCAAATATGGCAACATTATTTGCATAACACTATTATTCCCTCAGGGATGCAATTTTGATTTAATCACACTTCATAATAAGCACACAATATGAATGAAAGAATCAGAAAAAACAATATTTCAGCAAACGAATCAGTTTTATCTAGATGGTCTACTTTTCCCTTGCTTTTGCAAAAACGCAACACACAATTATGATATCTACATAAATTATACAGCAATTTGTTTGCCAGGTATTTACGGATTGCAGTAGTGTACACTATAACTTTCTCCAAGATCCACAACTCTCATAGTTACTTGTTGCTCCACTAACATTGTATATCAGCCATTCAGACTTTTACGCATATATATCTCCCTATGTTGATTGTATTCTACATTTCCAACACAAATATGCAAATTTTCAGGGAACATAAAAAATGATTACAGGGTTCTTAACAGATAAATATCAATAATCAGTGACTCACATAGAAAGATGACATACATATCGAAAATTTCCAATAAGAGAATTGGGATATTATTAGTGGAACGGGGGTGGAAGAACCAATGCTGTGAACAACAAAACAAAGGTCTATTGCTATAATGCAAAAAATAAACCACTTACATTGTGCATCAGACGAACACCGGCATCCAATTAACTTTTTGCCTGGCCTCTGTGTTAATATTAAGCCACCATTTTTTCGATATTTAAGGCCACGCAAGGGTACCAAGGGGGCAACTTCAATTTTACAAGAACCCAATTTCAAGTTTGACAAGTTTAAACCTGGAACTACAGAACAACTACCTGGTTTAGTAATTAAATCACATAACTATCATAAAAATGAAATCTTTTTATCACCCAGATAACCATTTCGCTAAAATATATACAGATAGTGAATAAAACAAAGCATGTGGCCTTAATTTACTGCTACAATCACATTAAAAAAAAAATCCAAAAAATTCTCTAGTGAGAACTGGTTGAATTAGGATTATAAGGCAAGAGAGAATGATAAAAAGAGAGAAAAAAAAAAATCTTACAGGCAGCCATTTTGACAGTTGTGCGCAGTGTTTGCAGCTGCTGAGTTTTTCTTGTGTGAAAGCCCTGTGCGGATACATGTACATATCTGTTTCAAAAAATGTATGTGTATTTGTATTTTTTTTTTCTACAAGGTTTTTTTTTTTTTTCCCGCATGATTCTATTATTTTAGTATCTGTTCTGATACATGCGATAGGAAAGAATCGAACCTTGATGGTTCGATAAGGCATAGTCCTCATTTATCACATGAGCTACACCATCACCCCTGGTTATTTTTTTTTTTTTGTGAAAATAATGAATTTAAACTTAAGTTGAATATGAGAGATAATAAGCTCATAAACGGGTAAAATAGTTAATTGGTCACTGTAGTCACCTAAAGCTTGCAAGTAGGTCACGAAGTTAAAAAAAACTTTCAATCGCATAACTAAGTTACACATATTTATCAATAGAATCATTAAGTTAGAACTAATTTGCGCGTCCGTTAAAATCCCTTGACTTTTAACGGTGCAACGTTAGGTGCTCTGACGTCCATCACGCCAAGTAAGCTCCATGTCACGCCACCTTTGCACAGATATTTTGAGATCCATACCCGACCAAGCCCGACTATACCCGACCCGAAAACATAACCCAAATCAGATTAAATGAAGTAATTAGAATTGAATTACCCCAATTACTCTAAACAGAAATTAGGTCATGAGAGAGAGAGAGAGAGAGAGAGAGAGAGATGACCAGATTGTCGAAGGCGATACATACGATCGAGAGAGGCGACCAGCGATTGACGAAGGCGACAAAGACGATCGAGAGACGATCATGTAAGTTCTCTCTTCTTTATCATATTTATGTTCTCTGAGTTCGCTGTAGTTGGTTCTTTATCTTTGATTATTAACTTTATGTTCGAATATTTATGTTAGTTATGTTCGTAAATATAATGATTGAAAACAACAGGCCGCTAAGAGTTGTTGTTTATTACAATGGGGCTTTTCTTGCGTCTCCTTATACTGGGCTTAGAAGATACGAAGATAAAAAAAAAAAGGTTAAAAATCATGTAGAAGTTGAGAAATTAAGTGTCCAAGATATTAAGAATATGTTCTCTGATGTTATCGGTCCACATGATTGTTTGTATTATATGCGTAATGGAATCATCCCCGACAATGGGTACAAATTACTTGAAATGGATGATCAAGTAGCAGACTTGTGTTATCTGACAAAGAGATTGGGTGGGGGTGGAGTGGTAAGGTTGCATGTGTACCATATGAACTTTGATGATTGGGGTATATTTGAGACAGAGGATGAAGTTGTTTCTTGGAAAAAAAACTGAGAGGCTGGTAAGGGGGGAGGGGGTGAAGAATGGTGCAAATGTTGGAGAAAACGTGGAGTTTGGAGAAGATCGGGAAAACAATGATACTGATATGGGAGAAAATGATAAGCATTGTGAGGATCAAACTGATGGTGAAAATGGGGAAGATGCTAAAAATGGGGATGATGTTGAAAGAGATCTGGGAAGTGGTAGTGACTCAGACTTGTCTGAGTGTAGAAAAATTAGAGAGGAGGTTAGAAAAGAACATGAGACACTGGATAGAGAAATGGACCAGGAAATTAGGACCACTTTGGATAAGTATAAGGATATGGAGTCTGAGTCTGATTTTGTTCAAATTATAGTGGGTCATGTGATAGTGATGAAGAGACAGTTAAGGATGTAGCATATGCTGAACCAAGGGCAAATAAAAAGAAAATAATGAAATGTCAACGTTTTAACATAGCTACATGTGGTAAAGGTGTGAAGTGGGTTGGGATAAGGCTACATTAAAAGCAACAGTTAGGACCTTTTCTATTGAGACTGGGAGACCACTGAGGTATAGTGTGGATGACTTGCAGAGGATCCAAGTCATTTGTGCAAAAGGCTGTCCCTTTAAGATGTGGTTGGCATACTTGAAAGAAAAAGAATGTTGGCAAGTGAAGACAGTAAATGATGAGCATAATTGCATCTACCACTACAACAACAAACTTGTAACTATCAAGTATCTAGCAGACTTATATGGTAACAGGATTAGAAGAAATTCAAACCGGAAACTTAAAAAAAAGCAAGAGGAAATTAAAAGAATTTTGAAGGTTGAAGTAGGTGAATCTAGATGATGTAGGGTAAGACAAAGGGCCCTAAGTCAAGTGGTAGATGAGATGAAAAAACACTATGCTGGTGTGAGGAAGTTTGCTGGTGAAATTTTAAGAAGCAATAAGAACAACACAGTCAAGATAACTACAACAAGGCAGAATGAAGAAGATGCTCCATATTTCGAGAGGTTTTATGTGTGCTATGATCAGTTAAAACAGGGTTGGAAACCTGGATGTAGACCAATCATTGGTCTTGATGGCTGTTTTTTAAAATCTGTATGTGGTGGTCAGTTGCTCTCTGCAGTTGTTAGAGATGGTAATAACAGCATGTATCCAGTTGCCATGGCTGTGGTGAAGAATGAATCTTATGCTAGTTGGAGTTGGTTTTTGATGTTGTTGATTGAAGATTTGGACTTGAGGGACGGCACTGGATATACATTGATATCAGATCAACAAAATGTAACTTGTATTACTTGCTTTTTCATTTAAGATTTGTTTATAACTATGAGCTTACAATTATTGTTGTATGCAGGGTCTGGATAAAGCTGTAAAGGAATTGATCCCTTTTGTGGAGCGCAGATTTTGTACTAGGCACCTTTGTGCTAACTTGTCAAAGAAAGATCCAAGTGAAACAGTGAAGCTTGCATTCTGGACAGCATCTAATTCCACACATCCTGAGGCATTCAAGTCTGCAATGAAGAACCTTGAAAAAGTGTTTAGAGGAGCATTTGATAAGATGAATGGACTGGATCCCAAAACATGGAACAGGGCATACTTTGCAACTCACTCCAAATGTGCAAGCACTGAAAACAATATCTCATAGTGCTTCAACTCCTGGATCCTCAAATGCAGGTATATGCCCCTAACTGATATGCTTACAGAAATTCATGATATGTTTATGGAAAGGCTACATAGAATGAGAGATGTAATGAGGGCAGTTAACTGTGTAATTCTTCTTAGGATTAAAAAGGAATTAGAGCAATCTATCTTGGATAGTAGTGAATGTTGGGTTTTGCGGGATGGTAGAGAAAAATTTCAGGTTAAGTGGAGAGGCATAGGATTTTGTGTGAATCTTGATGATAGAAGTTGTTCATGTAGGCTGTGGGAGTTAACTAGTATTCCTTGTTCTCATGCTTTAAGTGCGATACAGAAGAAGATGAGAAAGGATCCAGTTGACTATGCTACACATTGGTTTAAAAAAGATGCATACATGAACACATATTCACATTCTTTGGAAGTACTAAGGGGTGAGCCTTTCTGGGAGGAAACTGCAGGTGATATAGTGCTACCACCACCATTTGTGAAGCAGCTAAAGGGAAGGCCAAAAAGACAGAGGAGGAGAGAAGGGTGGGAGGGTAGTTCTGGTAGAGTGAAGAATGGACCAAAAGTAACAGTTGCAAAGATGGGGAGGGTTATATGCATTGTTTCATTTGCAGGCAGATGGGGCATAAGAGAGGCAAATGTCCTCAAAAACCTGCAGATTATGTTGATAAAACTAGGAAGAGAGATCCAAAAAGGAAGGCTGTGACAGAAAATGAGGCAGAAATTAATGTTGAACTAGAAAGGGCTGAGAGAGAGAGAAAGAAACTGGTGAGGCTGATGTAAGAACCCAGATTTTTTGGTAGAATTAAAATTTTTTGTTAGAATTGATAAAAGGAAGAACAATGATTCCGACTACAAGGTATGAACAGTTCTAATGAATGAATATCAAATGGATATAGATTCCAATATTCATATGTCATGAAGAATACAATGGGTTGACAACTTAGATTAGAATGATCTATCTCCTAGAAAGTTGAGATAGGGTTTCTTAGAAAAGAATGGACACTCTCATGTCACCCAGATCGATATCTGGTATAAGTCCGGAGGTTCCGTAAAAGAATTAAGAAACGCTCGAGGAAGCACAAGGATATCTTCTAAATACAGGATTAAAAAGAGAATATATTATGAATAGTATTTTTGGTGGAAATGAGAATATTATGAGGTGACACTATATAGAAGTACCCGGAATGGATTTCTGAATTCGTATTAGTGATCCGAGGGGAAAATAAGTGTATGTAAAAGTTGTCGGATTCTGAAAAACAGCACTTTTATTTTCTCCGAGATTTCCCTGGACACTGAAAGACCTAAGAGATTATAAAAAGGATTTAAGGACAATGAATTCTAGAATTATTAAGAATGATGGAGAATGGTAGTATAAATGTTAAGAAGGTTTCCGGTAAAACCCTAACTAGAAATCCTTGAGATTTTTTTCAAACGATCAATGAAATTGAGTAATAACCGGACTAAGAAACAAATAAACGGCCAAGAGATGAGCATGTGCAATTGGTGGAAAAAGAAAGATACAAGTGACTTACATATAAGTCAACTAACAAAGGAGTGGTGTAATTACAATTAACCAAAAATGGAGTTGCTTAATATAGTGCCAACACTTGGACAAGTAATGGATCAACAAGTGGCACCAATAGATTGTTAACAACACAAAAGGCAAGAGATGCATCCAAAATAGATAGATATTACTTGTATTATTGCATTACACACCAAAACACAAAGCAAAACACAAACCAACTCCACCATTCTCTCATCCTTGCAACTCTCGGCCAAGAAGGAGAAAGGGAGGTTCCCACCATCAAAGAATTCCAAGAAAATTTAGGTGAGCTCTATAATTCCTAGTTAAGATACCCTATGAATTTGAGCTTCTAATTCCATACCAATCTTGAGATATAAAATCAAGAAGATGGTGATGAATAGTGCTTTCATGGAACTAACATTGTTTTTCTTGATTCTTTTGGATGATCTAAGCTTTGTTAAGGAAATCTAAGGACTATACAAGGCTTAATAAGTGCATACACACTCCAAGGAAGGTATAAACTTCAAGAACCCAAGTTTTTGTTTTGAGTTTTAATGGAGTTTTAGATGAGTTTTGGTGATGATGTTAGTATAAGCATGTTTACATGATCATGTAGTTGTTCTTAGTAGTTATTTAGTCATGATTCAAGTCCTTGATGATTTTGAAGATAATATCAGTGGTTCTAGGGCTTGTTGATATGAGAATCATGTTTATAAGTTGTATTGATGCCCGGTGTGGCTTGGTTGTGTTGTTATGATTTTTGAAATGTCCGATTTATAGCTGTCGTAATGCCGAATTTTTGTTAACACTTAGAAACCGAGGATGACAGTAAATATAATTTCCTGACCTTGGTAATATTATGACATGTCCTTGTAGATCTCGAGCAATAGATCATTTTGGCGCGAGAATCGAAACATTCCGACTTACGGTTTAGGAGTTATGGTCAGATTACTAAAATTGGTTCGAAACCGTAAGTAAAAGTTCGTAACTTCAATTGAACCCTCGTACAGCATGTTAATCAGTGGCGAATCTTGGTAAATAAATACTAGGGGTCATAAGGAAGGTATGAAAGAAAACCATATATCAAACAGATCATTTTCCGATTTTATAAAAATGTTCGAATCAAGGTTAAATGCGAACGAACCCCTTAAAAGTATAACTTTGGTTATAACTTAGAAAACGAACGATAAAACTCGAGGTATAATCTCGGTTCGTAATCGATCGACTTTAGAACTTATACGACTTAAGTATATACCAAGTGTGGGTATGATGACATGTCTTAATAACGAACAAATGTTGGATCGTATCGGTGATAAAAAGAGTACACTAAAAGGTGTGTAACGAGATAATTCGAAAACGTGTTTCGACTTAAGTGAAGCTTATACTTACTTTTATAAGGTGTTAAGTGGTTAATCTCGAATGTTCTGATTGTTTATAGATAATATGTATATATGTTGTTTCTGATACATATGCCATAGCATGCATGCCTATTGTCAAATTATATTATGATACTTGTTTCCTGAATTGATATTGGCTTATAGACTAGATACGAATTATCAGTTATAAGCCGGATTGTGTTGGTAAGACCCTTAGCGAAGGGCATATGATATTCATTCTTAAATATAGACCGGGAGTCGGTATTTTGAGATATAGATAGTTGTGGAAACCTGGAGGGATTCAAACGACAGACTATTATTTATCTTGAGGAACGTTATTGTTAAACATTATTTATATTTCCATAAAGTATCAATTAGTTGGAAATCTTTCGAAGAATGTTATTTGAGTATTATCTCTGCCGAGAAATATTAGGTGAATATTATTTTTGAATATTCACTTAGAGTTTGATTATTTAATGAATAGGTACTTTGATATTCATGGGAATTTTACTTATTAAATGAATATTACTTTCAAATATGCATTTAAGGTTTTATTTACTTGATGAATATTATTTTAAAATATTCATTGGAAGTTCTATTTACTTAAGGGACATTATTTCGAATATTCCTTTAAAGTTTTGATTACTAAATGAATATTATTTGGGTATTCATTTAGAAGATTATTTATTTAATGAATATTAGTTTCAAATATTCATTTAAGGTTTGACTTATTTATTGAATATTATTTTAAATATTTATTGGAGTTTAATTATTTAATGAATATTATTTTGAATATTCATTTAAGGAGGGATTTATTTAGTAAATAATTCTATATATTCATTCGAGGATTACTTACGAGCAATATTATGATTTAATAATATTCCGTAATTATTATTGAGTTAATAAATATTCTTGGAATATTATTTAATTCCTTTAAATTCTTTTTAAAATGATTTATATTATTCGAAAATTATCTTTCACCTCCAGATATTATGTAAAATATTTCGGAGTCTTTTTTTACGACTATTTTATCAAGGAAAGGTTCCTAACTCTTTATTTTTCATTTAAATCTATCTTAAAAGGATTTAAATGCTCGCTCAAACTTCCATATTATAGGGGAACCTACTTGAGCAATGTTATTTATCTTGTTGACTTCCCGGTCATAAACCTTGTAAACTATTCTTTTCACTCGCAACTTGGTTGCTGTTTATCCATTGAATCTTTGAGTAACCTTCTCATCATTCGAGGGGTAAGATTATTGGAACAAGATGGTATCCTCTTACAAGCAGCAGCTTGGGAGATATGATGTTGAATTTTCCTTTCCAACTAGATACGACTACTTTGTGGAGTCTTATCAACAAGTATCATACTTGGGGAAAGGGGGACGAACTTTACGTTCAAAGTCGTGAACTTCTTTTCGAACTTGGAGTCGTGTAAGAGGCCGAGTAGTGCCGGTCCATCCCATTGGCCCAACCGTTGGTCGGGGAGATCTAATAGAGCGGTAGACAAGTAAATCCGTCAGCTCTTCCTTCTACCGGTAGTAAATCTAAATTGAGCTGTACAATCTACGACTGATCATCGTAAGGATTGGAACAGCGAGCGCGGTGAATACTCCAACATTAGTTCATCATTCAAATTCATTTATTTTCTGCAACATTATCATTGTTGGCAGTATTGGAAAAGTATTCATAATTGGAATTGCAATATCTTTCCTGCAAGTTCCTCTTTTATTATAAATGATAAGATCTTGCTTATCTTTGACACAGTAAATATTCCCACCTATATATGCAATTTGAGTTACCTTGTAACTTCATCGTTTATGTTATACTGGCATCATTTCCGTAAATGCATGGCATATGGTTTGAAAGATACTTTTGAACTGTTATATATTATCGTTCAGTTATACATTATTGTTGGTGGGCTATTGCTCATCCTTGCTTTATTATTATATCACAACAACAGCTAGACCAGATGACTCACACAAGGCGCACTCGACGCTGGCGAGGACGATGAGACTACCAGAGCCGAAGAGAAAGCTATTGGTAGGATAGATTCATTCTTTCAGTACCAAGTATATGGGCTGGTAAAATGGATGGCAAAGAGTATGTATTCATATTGAAATTCTTTTGGATTGTAAGAACTCATAATGTGATTAATAAAATTTGATTGTTACTCTAATTTCATCTCTGGGACTATAACGGGTGTGTTTTATATTGTTGTGTTGGGTCATAAAGAGGTAATTTATTTTATGTTGAAGTAAGTTCAAGTATTGTGGACAGAAATGGAAACCGTATCGACCGGATCCCGGACCCCGGATCTGGGGGTGTTATAGAAATGGTATCAGAGCGTACATTATAAACCCCCGAGATGAGGTGACGTTAAAACAATAAATTCACTAAGATAATAAGAACTCTTGCCAAGTTCATAGTCGGACTACTTAATGTAGTTATGACATATAAAACCCTTATGGGAACTCTTAAGTATCATGATAGTAACTTAGCTCGATATCGTATCGACGAGTAAGGCGACAGACCTTGAGGCGTACGAGAAGCAGCACGATGATGCTTTATTATATGATGAAGATCAGTGGGTAAATTCGATAGAGTACCCTACTGGAGACCCGGTAGAGGTTCCAGCAGATAAGGACAGTCTTGTTAGGATAAGGAGCTTACCCGTGAGGAATGAGGGCCGCAGCCAGAAAGACTGAGATGATTAAGGTATAGTGCTCAGAAAAGTGAGCATAAAGAACTAAGCTATTAGCAAGAGAACTGAAGATTCATGTTGGATTTGTAGCCGGACTACTGGATGTAGTACCAACAAGTAAGACGGATTGGAAGAATTACTTGAGATCTTATACGGGAATAGACGAGAATCCTTAGAGACTTTCATATTAACGAAGAAAGAGCTAGAGGGATGTATGATTATCAAAGACATCGATATAGGACAAGGAGCAGAGTCCCTAGAAATAGTTGAGATGAGGCAGTAAGTGCCATATCATTTGATAAAGGAATTAGTATGAATATTGTCATTAATAATTCGCCATGAGAAGGAAGATGTCATAGGTTATAATTTTTGGAACCAAATTGAGGTTAATGAGGTGGTTTTATTCAAGGAAATGTTCATTTTATGAATGAATCAGTTAGAAAGTAAAGACATTGGGAAGTGACAGCATGATTGGATAAAGTTATATAAGGAAGTAGTAAGCGAGACAATGATCTCAGAACCTACCGAAAGATAAGACCAGTGAGTCAAGATGAACTCGTAATGAGACTACTGTCAGAGACTGAGTATAGAGTTATTGCAACACAGTTAAATGATGAACCAGAAACGTTAGATGCATGTGATTCAGAGGAATATTAAATTCCTTCTTTTCTTTGAATGGATTATAGTAGTTACCTTAAGTTTACTCCGACGCGGAATTATAATGGATCAAGTAATACGATCAGCAGTTAAAGAGAAAAATGTGAGAAAATCTTCCTGGAACTAAAAGATGAAATTGGTAATGACCAAGAGTTGGCATTGCTTAATGGAAAAAGGAGACTTTGTGCTTCCAACGACGCTTCGCATAAAGGATTAGGATGTGTGCTTGCGCAGCACGACAAAGTACTTGTGGATGCATTCGGACAGCACGGTCCACCAGGTCGGATGGCCTTAGTAGTGCCAATTTTGTGGAACAACCAACTCCGACGGTAATGTTCCTTCTGAGACTAGTGGTCAGGTAGACTGACATTTGGTAATATTGAATCTCAGGACGTATAGGTATCAGGACGTTGTGACAGGTTTCAGTTTGAAACTGTTGATTCCCTTCTAAGGGATGTATATAATTGGTTCCTCTCCAGTGGTTAAACTTCCAACCTGATGATGATTATTTCGTTAATTATGACTGCTTATGATTCTACCTGCTTGGAGGTTCATAGAATTATTCTTCAGGTTTCGAAACTGGTCTCCTTAATGTTACCAGTAGGTGGATAGATTGACCAAAATTTCCCTGATTCTGGAAAGGAGTTCGGAAAATTTTGGCAAACCTTGTCTTTCTGATTATCAGAGAACGTCATGGAAGAGAGTAGAAAATGGAGCAAACCCCGTGAATTGGGTAAGGTAGCCGCTATATGGGTTGGTGGACAGATCCCGATTATCGCGATTGATTGTAGAAATATAATGATGAAGTTGAGATTGGACGGAAACAGGAAATGTAAGTAAGAAACCAGCCGGACTAAGAAACTCCAGGATTGACTTAAGTGAAAAGGCTGTTATGCCAGGAATGGTAAGCTTGCGCGGCACGTGGGCTTGATAAGAATAGTTGAAAAGATAAAAGTAGAGGAAAGGTGACCGGAGACGGTGCCGAGTAGTCGATTAAGACTTATATGAAGTAAAGTTTTGGAAAGGTAGAAAGGTATCAAAGAAGAAGGCATTATGCCGGCAATAGCTAGAAAAGTAATGCTAATTAGCCAACCCCTAAAATCATATATTTTTATTTTAGTGTGGCCAGTTGAGGCCAAGTCATAAAGGATTATCAAGTGACTAGACCAACAATGAAAGGACAAAGCAGGGTTGCTTCTAAGTAAGCACTGACTGCAAGGGCTTCTGATATAAAGGAAACATTAATGAGATCGTAGGAATCTTCTACTGAACCCTTTGCAACCCATGTTTTGATTGGGAATTTACTAAATTTTTTTAGTATGGGGTCACCCGTACTAAAGTGATTCATGTGTATATGATCGTCCAAGATTATAGTGACTTGAGATGTATGATGTTAGGGTATCATGAATACCATAAATATATTATGACGGAGGAAAGTAAACAATGAAGATATATGAAAAGAGTATAGAAATGGTCAGAGATTGATCAGTATGCTGTAGAAATTTTGCCTAAGGTAAGTACCTTTGAGAAGAACGATAAGCACTAAGAGATTCACGTTGAACTCGACCAATATCTTCCAGAACATCCTTGCTACCATTACCAAGTTCTGTAAGAAAGCAGATAAACATACGTTGTCTTTTGGAAGGTCTTATAGACAGACATTCGTTTGAAAGAAGAGGTTAACATTAAGATACCTATAGATTATCAAGATGAGAATGATTGAAAAGAGACCTTTATTAAGGATATATGATTTGATTGCCAATTTCAGGATGTAAGTATTCCTTGAAAATAGAATTGAGGATGGAATATCCATAAATTAAGACGAACCCTGGGGATGCAAAAAGGATAGCATCACCCCTAATAAAGACAGTGTGAAATCCAGATACTATAAGTTGAATCGACCAAGGTATCAATAACCTGTAAGGATTTGTTGAAAGGAGTCTCGAAAAGTACATAGACAGAATTGTCGTAGGATCGATCAATGATTCGACGAGATACCCTATACCTAGAAGATACAGGAGGAATGATGAGGATGACCTAAGAAACCTTATAAGGGGAGAGGTAATATTCTGAGCTTCAAAAAGGGAAGTTTGGTAAGGAATGTATGATATAGTAGCAATAAGGCCAGATGAAGCATGTGTGAAACCATGAGAAAGTTTGGACTGAACTAATAAGGTTGAGATTATCCTAAAATAAAAAAGGACTAAGATAAGAAATATTTTAGGTATGATTGGGAGTAACCGTGATAAAGTTCACACAGAAAGATGGAAGCAATGACTTTTGGAAAAAGACTGGGATATGTTTCCTCTCATTTAGCAGAGTTCAAGGGAGGATGCTTCCACCCTGAGTTGGAATAGATCCAGAAAACGTTGATTTCAAGGAATCATTTTAATCAGGAAAGGCCAATGAGGTGGCCGGCACTTTAAGTATATGGGAGTAAGTATAAATGCTCATACCAAAGAAATAAAGTGATATTGAGAAGGGTCTTGAAGGTCAGAATGTGATGGAGGAATTTACGTTTCCCCCCGATGATTGTGCGAGGATCAACTATAAGGATAGTTTAAGTAAACATTCGATTCCTGATTTTGTCTGAAGCACATTACCGACACTAGAAGGTTCTGCGACAGGCCAGACCAAATTCCCCAAGAGACTCTCCTTTATTTTAGAAAGAGAGAGGAGAGATGAGGTAATAAGAGATGACTGAATATAGAAGATGGATTGGTACTGATATTGATAAGCTAATTGGCATGATGATAAATGACAAGCAAGTTTATGTTGGTGTATTTCTGTGCAAACAAGATTGAGAGTTAACGAGGTTCGGAAAATGATTAAGTAAACTGCTAAGCTTCTAGTCTTCTACTGGAGACATAAGATTAATAACCTCCTCAACCTGTCATAGCTGCAATGCTTGAAGTTCTTATGCAATTGTATCTGCTTCATATAAAATCTACATCAAGTTTAGGAAGTATTCCTTATGGATAAGGAATAATGATGATTTTGTCTTCCTAGAGTATTGTGATCTGACAATTATGAAACCCGTAAGGTTAGCTACTAAAGCACTATGTAAGCAATAAACGATGGTGATTCAACCCTGGACTACATTAATGTAGTGGTGATTCTTCTGAGAAATTTAGGTGATAACGACTGTGGAAGTGTCGGAACTAAATCTAAGTTAGAGAAATCATCCAGGTTTATCTCGGATGGTTTAAAATTTTGGAATAACGTGATATTGCGGTAAATGATTAGGCTATGATGGTTCATAGAGTGATTATAGTAGAAATGGAAACAAGTGACTGATAGAGGTGAATATAGAGTTGAGGATCAATGAGGGAGTAGATATGTAGACTCCTGAGAAGCCCCAGTAATAAAGAAAGAAAAGTATGGAATTGTCATGGCAAAGCTATTGGCCAAAACGGAAAGTTGGAATTAGAAGCATAAATGACATACAAATTGATCCCTTTTAGATGGGGGAAGTCGAGAAATTTGGGATAGATTAATCAAGTAATAAAGGGACTCATGGAAGGAGAAAGTGAAAATCTAGATGGTTGAACAAAGGAAAGTTTGACCCCAATCATGTGACACGTATTGAATAAAGGTGACGAGTGTCTCAACACTGAAATGACGATGAAGATAAACAATAGGAGTGAATAGGGATCAGTTGATCAGAAGGATGTGATTGATAAAGAAAAGATTGGGAGATAACTATGAAATGTGAAGCATGGAATGTTATGAATGGACTTTCTAACGAGCTCTCGGGATGACAACATGATAATGCTAGTATTGTGAATATGAAAGAGTCAGTAGAGTGGCGTGGAATGTCATTAACCATGATGTCAAGCGAGAAATCTAAGATTTAACCTGAAAGGTTGAAAGATTTTCCGACGATGAGTGTTGCTAAGATTGAACAAGAATATAGGTCCATAGAATGATGGACCGAGCAGCGAGGATATGTTGACATGTGAGACTACGATATAGTAGTATTTGATACAATTATGATTATTTTTCTTCTCTGATAAACCTCTATAGTTCAGAGGTAAATTCTAAGTATGATATTTTGCAATCATAAAATTGTTATAATTCTTTGGAATTCTTTTATTTTCTTCTCTCTTATTCATATTCTTTTTGAATTGAGAAGAATAACCCTTTAAGGAGGGAGGTACAGCTACGTGACAATCTGTCTGTGTGATAGAAGTCTAAGTGGGATGCCATTAATTGTTCGATTGCATGTCAAGTACTAAAGGCTGGCCCCCTTCTGTACTAACTATGCAATATAACAAATGTTCATTGATCATAGTGATCTCTCAACAAATTTTTCCACTTAAATATATATACATCGAGATTTCGAAGATAAAAGCGATCGGGGAATGCATAGTATGAGTGAGGATTATCTCCGAATTCGCAGCGCGATAGTGATACCAAAGTCACTGCATATACCAATAAGAGTAATAGTATATGACTGGATAAGAGCATAACCCGGACAGGGCGTTGTACAAAAAGTGACAAAGATTGATAGAAAGGATAAAGGGTATATTGTAGCACTAGTGAGAGGTGCTATAAAAGGTTTGGATTGATTAAGGATTGACCAGGGGACTGGAAAGTGAAATAACCAACAAGTACCCAATTGTCTTCTACCTGATTTCGGGATGGAATCCTTTTAAGGAGGGGAGACTGTAAGAACCCAGATTTTTTGGTAGAATTAAAAACTTTTGTTAGAATTGATAAAAGGAAGAACAATGATTCCGACTACAAGGTATGAACAGTTCTAATGAATGAATATCGAATGGATATAGATTCCAGTATTCATATGTCATGAAGAATACAATGGGTTGACAACTTAGATTAGAATGATCTATATCCTAGAAAGTTGAGATAGGGTTTCTTAGAAAAGAATGGACACTCTCATGTCACCCAGATCGATATCTGACATAAGTCCGGAGGTTCCGTAAAAGAATTAAGAAACGCTCGAGGAAGCACAAGGATATCTTCTGAATACAGGATTAAAAAGAGAATAAATTATGAATAGTGTTTTTGGTGGAAATGAGAATATTATGAGATGACACTATATAGAAGTACCCGGAATGGATTTCTGAA
Source organism: Saposhnikovia divaricata (assembly GCA_036435485.1). NCBI lineage: Eukaryota > Viridiplantae > Streptophyta > Magnoliopsida > Apiales > Apiaceae > Saposhnikovia > Saposhnikovia divaricata. The sequence goes on along the minus strand of CM071597.1, from coordinate 183,064,977 downwards.
TTCGTATTAGTGATCCGAGGGGAAAATAAGTGTATGTAAAAGCTGTCGAATTCTGAAAAACAGCACTTTTATTTTCTCCGAGATTTCCCTGGACACTGAAAGACCTAAGAGATTATAAAAAGGATTTAAGGACAATGAATTCGAGAATTATTAAGAATGATGGAGAATGGTAGTATAAATGTTAAGAAGGTTTCCGGTAAAACCTTAACTAGAAATCCTTGAGATTTTTTTCAAACGATCAATGAAATTGAGTAATAACCGGACAAAAAAACAAATAAACGGCCAAGAGATGAGCATGTGCAATTGGTGGAAAAAGAAAGATACAAGTGACTTACATAGAAGTCAACTAACAAAGGAGTGGTGTAATTACAATTAACCAAAAATGGAGTTGCTTAATATAGTGCCAACACTTAGACAAGTAATGGATCAACAAGTGGCACCAATAGATTGTTAACAACATAAAAGGCAAGAGATGCATCCAAAATAGATAGATATTACTTGTATTATTGCATTACACACCAAAACACAAAGCAAAACACAAACCAACTCCACCATTCTCTCATCCTTGCAACTCTCGGCCAAGAAGGAGAAAGGGAGGTTCCCACCATCAAAGAATTCCAACAACATTTATGTGAGCTCTATAATTCCTAGTTAAGATACCCTATGAATTTGAGCTTCTAATTCCATACCAATCTTGAGATATAAAATCAAGAAGATGGTGATGAATAGTGCTTTCATGAAACTAACATTGTTTTTCTTGATTCTTTTGGATGATCTAAGCTTTGTTAATGAAATCTAAGGACTATACAAGGCTTACTAAGTGCATAAACACTCCAAGGAAGGTATAAACTTCAAGAACCCAAGTTTTTGTTTTGAGTTTTAATGGAGTTTTAGATGAGTTTTGGTAATGATGTTAGTATAAGCATGTTTACATGATCATGTAGTTGTTCTTAGTAGTTATTTAGTCATGATTCAAGTCCTTGATGATTTTGAGGTTAAGATCAGTGGTTCTAGGTCTTGTTGATATGAGAATCATGTTTATAAGTTGTATTGATGCCCGGTATGGCTTGGTTGTGTTATGATTTTTGGAACGTCCGATTTATAGTCGTCGTAATGCCGAATATTTGTTAACACTTAGAAACCGAGCATGACAGTAAATATAATTTCCTGACCTTGGTAATATTATGATATGTCCTTGCAGATCTCGAGCCATAGATCGTTTTGGCGCGAGAATCGAAACATTCCGACTTACGGTTTAGGAGTTATGGTCAAATTACTAAAATTGGTTCGAAACCGTAAGTAAAAGTTCTTAACTTCAATTGACCCTCGTAAAGCATGTTAATCAGTGGAGAATCTTGGTAAATAAATACTAGGGGTCATAAGGAAGGTATGAAATAAAACCACATATCAAACGGATCGTTTTTCGATTTTATAAAAATGTTCGAATCAAGGTTAAATGCGAACGAACCCCTTAAAAGTATAACTTTGGTTATAACTTAGAAAACGAACGATAAAACTCGTGGTATAATCTCGGTTCGTAATCGATCGACTTTAGAACTTATACGACTTAAGTATATACCAAGTGTGGGTATGATGACATGTCTTAATAACGAACAAATGTCGGATCGTATCGGTGATAAAAAGAGTACACTAAAAGGTGTATAACGAGATAATTCGAAAACGTGTTTCGACTTAAGTGAAGTTTATAATTAGACTTTTATAAGGTGTTAAGTGGTTAATCTCGAATGTTCTGATTGTTTATAGATCATCGAGCAGACCCAGGTAGACCTGGCAATTCGGGTCGTTCCGTGTACTTTCGTGTCGTGTACATTCGTGTTCGTGTATTGAAAGGGTAAATCCATATCCATATCCATTTAAGGTTCGTGTACCTTCGTGTTCGTGTACCTTCGTGTTCGTGTAATTTTGTGTCGTTTATTCGTGTCGAGTACGAAATTACCGGCTCTGATAAGCATAAACAAGTATACTATATTGCCACGGCTTATTCTATATGTTTCCTTTTGTACACTTTTTAAAATAGGGGGTGTCAGGAAAAACTAACGGTTCTTGCTGCAGAAGTGCTAGAATTCAAGTTACTTTCTCACCACCTACTATTTTAGGACCATAAAGTTGCTAGAAATTCACTGTCCGGCTGCATATAACACCATTTTTGGCTTCTAGGACTGATTAATTACATCTCTTTGATTGTATATATGGATCATTGATATTATATTATAGTCATTTTGGAACATGTCAGAACTTGGGCAAAATGAGTGTTCAAAGTGTATTGGTAACATGCTCCAAGAGTTTACAATATACATTTATCTAATTTTAAAATAGTTATTTATTTATTTCGTGTACTTTCGTGTCGTGTCGTGTACCTAAGGGTAAACCCATATCCATACCCATTTAGGCCTCGTGTTCTTTCGTGTTCGTGTATCGAAAAGGTGAACCCATATCCATATTTTTCGTGTCGTTTTCGTGTCATTTATTCGTGTCGTGTACCAAATTGCCGGCTCTAGACCCAGGACACGCTATCTCTACCCACACCCGATTACCAGGCAAATTTCCAATACCTTGGAACTGTTGTTGTGATAATATGTATATCTGTTGTTTCTGATACATATGCCATAGCATGCATGCCTATTGTCAAATTATATTATGATACCTGTTCCCTGAATTTATATTGGCTTATAGACTAGATACGAATTATCAATTATAAGCCGGATTGTGTTGGTAAGACCCTTAGCGAAGGGCATATGATATTCATTCTTAAATATAGACCGGGAGTCGGTATTTTGAGATATAGATAGTCGTGGAAACCCGGAGGGATTCCAACGGCAGACTATTATTTATCTTGAGGAACGTTATTATTAAACATTATTTATATTTCCATAAAGTATCAATTACTTGAAAATCTTTCGAAGAATGTTATTTGAGTATTATCTCAGCCGAGAAATATTAGATGAATATTATTTTTGAATATTCACTTAGAGTTTGATTATTTAATGAATAATTACTTTGATATTCATGGGAATTTTACTTATTAAATGAATATTACTTTCAAATATGCATTTAAAGTTTTATGTACTTGATGAATATTATTTTAAAATATTCATTGGAAGTTCTATTTACTTAAGGGATATTATTTCGAATATTCCTTTAAAGTTTTGATTACTAAATGAATATTATTTGGGTATTCATTTAGAAGAATATTTATTTAATGAATATTAGTTTCAAATATTCATTTAAGGTTTGACTTATTTATTGAATATTATTTTAAATATTTATTGGAGTTTAATTATTTAATGAATATTATTTTGAATATTCATTTAAGGAGGGATTTATTTAATAAATAATTCTATATATTCATTCGAGGATTACTTACGAGCAATATTATGATTTAATAATATTCCATAATTATTATTGAGTTAATAAATATTCTTGGAATATTTATTTCATTCTTTTAAATTCTTTTTAAAATGATTTATATTATTCAGAGATTATTTTCACCTCTAGATATTATGTAAAATATTTCGGAATCTTTTTTACGACTATTTTATCAAGGAAAGGTTCCCAACTCTTTATTTTTCATTTAAATCTATCTTAAAAGGGTTTAAATGCTCGTTCAAACTTCCATATTATAGGGGAACCTACTTGAGCAATGTTATTTATCTTGTTGACTTCCCGGTCATAAACCTTGTAAAACTATTCTTTTCACTCGCAACTTGGTTGCTGTTTATCCATTGAATCTTTGAGTAACCTTCTCATCATTCGAGGGGTAAGATTATTTGAACAAGATGGTATCCTCTAACAAGCAGCAGCTTGGGAGATATGATGTTGAATTTTCCTTTCTAACTAGATACGACTACTTTGTGGAGTCTTATCAACAAGTATCATACTTGGGGAAAGGGGGACGAACTTTACGTTCAGAGTCGTGAACTTCTTTTCGAACTTGGAGTCATGTAAGAGGCCGAGTAGCGCCGCCATTGGCCCAACCGTTGGCCGGGGAGATCTAAAAGGGCGGTAGACAAGTAAATCCGTCAGCTCTTCCTTCTACCGGTAGTAAATCTAAATTGAGCTGTACAATCTACGACTGATCATCGTAAGGATTGGAACAGCGGGCGCGGTGAATACTCCAGCATTAGTTCATCATTCAAATTCATTTATTTTTTGCAACATTATCATTGTTGGCAGTAGTGGGTAAGTATTCATAATTGAAATTGCAATATCTTTCCTGCAAGTTCCTCTTTTATGATAAATGATAAGATCTTGCTTATCTTTGACACAGCAAATATTCCCACCTATATATGCAATTTGAGTTACCTTGTAACTTCATCGTTTATGTTATACTGACATCATTTCCGTAAATGCATGGCATATGGTTTGAAAGATACTTTTGAACTGTTATATATTATCGTTCAGTTATACATTATTGTTGGTGGGCTATTGCTCACCCTTACTTTATTATTATATCACAACAACAGCTAGACCAGATGACTCGCACAAGGCGCACTCGACGCTGGCGAGGACGATGAGACTACCAGAGCCGAAGAGAAAGCTATTTGTAGGATAGATTCATTCTTTCAGTACAAAGTATATGGGCTGGTATGACTTATGAAAATGGATGGCAAAGAGTATGTATTCATATTGAAATTCTTTTGGATTGTAAGAACTCATAATGTGATTAATAAAATTTGATTGTTACTCTGATTTCATCTCTGGGGCTATAACGGGTGTGTTTTATATTGTTGTGTTGGGCCATAAAGAAGTAATTTATTTTATGTTGAAGTAAGTTCAAGTATTGTGGACAGAAATGGAAACCGTAACGACCGAATCCCGGACCTCGGATCTGGGGGTGTTACAGCTGAGTTAATAGAGATAGCTGAGATGGAAATGAATGCAGCCCAACCTACCACACCTAGAAGGAGCCAAAGACTTGGAGAACAAAGTCAGTCTCCAACTACACCAAGGAGAAGCCAAAGATTTCAGTTTGTAAGTTCTTTACATATGTATTTTTACTTCCATTCATATTGTAACACAATATTGTATTTTAATTGATTTGTGTCCTTTATGTAGATGCCTACACCCAATGCTCAATCTACACATGCTGATAATGGCACTCCACTAGCTTCAAGGCCACCATCACATGGGACTACTAGAAGAGGGAGGCCAAAGATGCCTGTGAGAAGAGGCCAGTCGGTTAATGCTTTCAAAGCCCCAAGAAATCAAAACAAATGATTGCAGACAGCTTTAAGTATTTTATGCCAATGTATTTTACTAGTGGGATTATAAAAGTGTTGCAAGTGGGGGACCAAGTTGTTTTCTGTGTCTACTATCTTTGGTTTTTAATTGGATGATATTCTCTCTTTTGAACAATGTAACTGCACAATGTGTGCAGGAATCTAATTATCCTTCTTTTGGCCAATGATATTCTATCTTTTGCTTATACTTTTGTCATTTTATTATTGTCTCCTTTATATATTTTTTCATATATGAGTGCTGAAAAATGTAACCAATCGAACACTAAAACAACAAACTATCATTAAACTTTCTTATACATCAAATATCACTTTCCTTTAGTTCTTAAAGAACCAACAAAGAAAAGCAAATATACATGAAACAAAAGAAAACCAAACTGCAATCTTCATGGTCCTACTAGTTCTCTACAATTCATTTCCAGTTTCTCTAACTTTCTCACACAAGCTTCTCCAGTCTGCATCCCCTCCATTGTCTCCACCTTTTTCAGCATCTTACTTTCTTCCCTTTTCATTGACAATTCACTCATCAATTCAGTAATTACTTCTCTCCCTCGATCTGTATACTCTGGATCTCGCCATAAGAAAAAGTTGCACCCTCTGCTCTCTCTAAATCTCGTACAACCATAAAACCTCCTTCTTGGGTTTTTTGTGCCGGATTTCCAAGCCGCCCACACACTATCTGGGATTCCACACTTGCACTTGACAATGATATTCCATTGCAGCTTGTTATTCTTCGATCTCCATGATAGCTAGAAGAGTTTGAAGAGCTCATTGAGGGGTTAGGGGCTTTTGAAAATGTTAAAGTTAAGAGTGAACAAGTGCATACACATATATTTGAGTTATATGTATCGGGTTATATGTAAGTATTTCAGTCCATGATGCCGGGTTTCTATTGGGGGAATAGTGCTAAGTAAGCAGTCCACCTAAGCAAAAATGTTAGATATTTAACGGTACTGACGGGAGTGATGCGATTATAAATTTTTAAGTACTTCATTAGTTGACTGAATTTTTTTTAACTTCGTGACCTACTTGCAAGTTTTAGATGACTATAGTGACCAATTAGCTATTTTACCTGTTCATAAACTCAGAACAAGTTGGGTCGTAACAAGAATTAGGGCAGAGCATGGGCCGGTTCGGTCCGGTTTTAGGGTAAAACCGGAACTAAAACCATATATCCCCAGTTTTTAAAATCGAAAAACGCAACCACCTGTTCGGATTCGGTTTTAAAACCCCGGTTCGGTTTGAAACGGTTCGATTTCGGTTTAAAAATCAGATGAAAATAAAAAACCATATGACCTTGAAGTTGATTAAATAATGCAAATCTTGTGACCTTGTTCTGGGAGGTGCTATTGTCTGGAAACACACCAGAGAAGGAAAAGGAGGTACACACAAGAAATTCATTAAAATTGTGGGAACTGAATGAGTTCTGCGTTGGGGAAATTCGACAAGTATAAATGTTATAACAATGACATTCAGTTTATACTTATTTTTAAAAATCACCCTTGGTCAAATCAGTGAAATTGTAAATTTGATATAAATTAAAATCAGAAATGGACATGGACTATGTCTATGTACTGTGTTGTGTAGTATGGATTGGGCCAACTGAATATTGATAATGGCTGAATACTATCAACTTTTCAAGTCTTAGTCACTAGATAATAAAATGATAGATAACTAATAATATGTGTAAATTATATAAATTAAAATTATATATTTATTTATTTATTTATTTTAGTTCGGTTTCGGTTTTAATCGGTTCGGTTTTAACCTATAACCGGAACCGGAACCGAAAGTCTCGATTTTTATAAATTAAAAACCGCAACACCGGATCGGTTTCGATTTCGGTTTTTCGGTTTGGTTTTTTCCAATTTCGATTTCAATTCGGTTTTTTGCTTAGCCCTAACAAGAATATATAGGTAACCTACTCATCTATTATATATATAATAGGCCAACACAAGATAAAAATAGTGAGATTTTTTAATGTATTGTAATTACCAATTTATCCCTCTATTCTCAAATTTTTGAAAAAATGGTTGTTGGTGGGGATTGAACTTGGGTCTTCAAGTTATTTAACATATCTTTCTACCACTACACCACTCAATCACATATGTTGTAAATCATACACATTATAGATGTATGTGTGTGTTGTGCGAATATAGTATGATTACTAATTTATCCCTCTATTCTCAATTTTTTGAAAAAGTTATGGTTGGTGGGAATTGAACTTGGGTTCCCGAATTAATTAACAAATCTTTTTACCACTACATCACTCAATCACATGTGTTTTAAATCATACACATAAAAGATGTATGTGTGTGTTGTTTTAGTGAAAAAAATTCTAATATTATAATATTACGACATATTAGTAATTTTTTGTCATGTTGCATTTACATTTATTGATTTAAACTATAACATATTAAATTAAAATATAAATTATTGATAAATAATATATGGTTTGATAATATTATAAAATTGTAATAACAATAATAATCAACATAATAATAAAAAAATTACTATATAATTATTCCCTTAAACAACCTAAGCACTCATCTATACGTGTTTTCAATAATACACATGATATCTCTATGTATACCGCTTAAGCGGGGAAATATTTGGTTTTATATAAAGAAACAATATGAAATGCATAATTTATTTTTTTATGAAAAATATTACATATATGATCAAGTCAATAACTAAAGTACTTTATTACTGATTTGAAAGCACCAAATTACTCATAAGTTCCTATTAATATATAGAAGTATTATTCTTAATGATATTCAAACGTGGATCACCGAGTTAAATTATGCATTTTATACCATTAGATCACATATTCACATGTATTTTAAATTATACACACAATATATATGTGTGTGATATTGATGAAATGTTATTAATTAAATATTACTGCATTTTAAATGAGTTTTGGACTATTTAATGATTATCATTTATCGATAAAATAACTATGTAAAATACACAATTGGGTTATAAACCGATATTATAATTAATATGATGGATATTATCTAACAATATATTAGAGTAAAAAATATTGAGGTGTTAACGTAAAATGAAAATTTTATATTATTAAATAAGATATATATACTGATTTATTAGTCAAACTATTTGGGTCATAAAAATGTTTGGCTTCAAAAAGACGAATTCTACAAATAAAACATTACTTTTTATATACAAATTAGTTAATGTTCAATTTAAAATATGACATTTTATGGGAAAAAAACCTTATATTATATATTATTTATGAAGGTAACTCAATGAAAGTCAGGCGGAAATCGGAAGAGAAATAAAGGTAAAGAATTCTTAAAATGAAGAAATTAGAAGAAAACAAATAAAAGAGTTAGAAATGTAGTTTTAAGAAGTAAAAGCGCATGACCTGAGAAGTTTTAGAAGATTTACGAAGGTTTTTGATTGGAATCGGGACTAAAACCTACATTATCAGAATGTAGCATCTTGAAGACTATTAAATTTTTACCTTGAATATTATTGGAGATCCAGCTAAATGGATGCATCATTTTTGAAGAAAATTTAGGAATGTAGGTGCTCTAAAAAATCGTCTTAATTAATAATTAGACAACACCTATAAAACACTCAAATTATATTCTATGGCCCACAACAAAATTAAAACCTGACATGATTGCTATCAATACTACTCATATTAGTTTTCAAAGTACAAATTTGAACATATTTAAGTACGTACACAATAACCACATAGGCAATTAACAAGATTAAATCTATGAAAATCAATTACATGTTTCAAACGATACTGATCATGAATAGTTTAATTAAAAAATACAATTTAAGCTAGCGACCCTAGGTAACCTACTCATATAGATTAGTAGCATGAAATCTAATTAAGGATATAAATGAGTCAATTGAGTTCAGTCTTAAAATGATCATATATTGATTCATGTGTTATTTGTTAAAAAATTATTCATTTATGAATCAAATTGAATTCAAATAACATATTTTGCAATTCAAACATCAAATTATTTGTGAGTTTATTAATTTATTTATAATTCTTTTTCAAATGAAATCATTTTAAGAAAAATAATCGAAAAAACACATCTAAAAAAAGTTTAAAAAATTATTTCACAAAAGTATATGTAAGTCGAATATAAATGTAATAAAACATAAATCAAATCAAGTTTAATCAAATATTCAAAACTCTAGACTAATAGATAACGCCTTTGCCAATAATTATCGTTTTTTACTTTTTATACATCTCCCAAATCTTGGAGCACCACGGGAAAAAGGGGGCCTAGATTGGCAGGCAGGCATTTCTACACATAAAAGGGGCAGGCAGGCAGGCAACTCCCAAAGATCCCCCCTTACCAAAACAACAAAAACCCAGTTTTTTTCTTGACCACTTTTGCACTCCTCTTCTTCTCCTTTCTAAACCAAAACCCCTTTCTAAATCTACTCAGAGTTTTGTGTTAATCTTAAACTGTGTGTGTTGAAAATGTCTCTAACAGGTGTAAAGATGTCAGAGGATGTTTGGTTAACTTGTGTCACTCATGCATTGTCTACTGAGTCTGAAGAGATCATGGGTCTTCTTCTTGGTGATGTTCAGGTTCATTTCTCTTCGTCTTCTTCTTTTTTTAAATTGACCCCTTTTTTTAGGGTTTTGAGTACAGTTATGTATTGGGTTTTATCTTAATTCTTGATTTTAGTTAAAAAGTTTAGAACTTTATATTGATTAGTTTATACTACCTGGGTACTAGGGTTTTTATGGATTACACTGCATTTTTTCATGTTTTCTGTATATATTTCAGAGTCCATTTGTTTAGTTTTTGGATTGAGTGTGTATCTTCGGTATTGCTCCTTGTACAAGATTTAGGAAACTTTTAGTTGTATACCATTTCAACATATATATGAGCTGCATTTGCTATTGAGCATTGTCATGGTTTATGTAGAAATTATTTGTGTGTTTTACTTCAATTATTTATACTTTTATGATCATCAAGTGGTGTCTGGTGAGAGATGGATCATGATTTACACAAATGTTACTGTTGCTCTCCGGTGATGTAAAAGTTTAAATACTGGTGAGATAATAAATTTTGAGTACTTTATCTCAGTGACGTAGGGAGATAATGAATTTGGAGTACTTTATCTTGGTGACTTGAGATACTGTCTTTCCTAGTAGTTTGGATCTTTATAATTGATTTGTTGCCTCTTGAATTGCGCTTAGCCATATGTGGTTTAATTGTCAATTTCGCAGATGGCTTCACCATAACAAGAATTATCTTTGAATTGTAAAATAGTTAATTTACCACTTATAGCTTCGTTTTAGACTAGTATTTTTGGTTCGTATTATTATTCAGAGTCCTTGTGAACTCTGTTGATAGATAATAAATCTTGGAGAATTTATAAAACAATGTCTTTGTTGTGCATTTAATATTTCTACATTTATTATCACAAGATACAAATCCAATAAAATTGAGTTATTTTGTACAGTCAAACTATTAAATCTTGTTGATGTGGATTTTAAGTTGTCAGTGTTTTTTTAATCCTTGCAGCATTCTAGAAATGGGACCATGACTGCTCTGATTTGGGGAGCACTGCCACAACCTCGTTCTGATCGGCAGAAGGATCGAGTAGAGACAAACCCTGAGCAGTTGACTGCTGCATCAGTTCAAGCTGAGATATCCTTTTTTTTTTTACTTTTAATCAGATGTCATGTTGTCTATTTGCTTAATCACTGGTCTTTGTTACATTTAGTAAGAAACTTTGTTCCACTCATGAGTAGACTGTAATATTTTACTGGGTAAAAGTACTGCCAAAATAGGCAAAGTACAATGCTTGATTTTTTATTCCATGGTGTGGGTGACCATCTTCTGGTAGCATTTATGTTCCGCAGTTTTTTTCCTTTTAATGGTGAGGGAAGGGGATGATCTGTCACTAACCTTTAGCGAGGTTGATTAGGAGCCTTTAAAGATGATCTCTAGCTACCAGCCATTTGAACCAGCAAGTGTCCATTGCTTAGATTTTTTTTGATCTACCTATAAAGTAGAATCTGGTTATCAATTAATTTTCTGAATTCTTTTCATAGTCCTAGCCTCTAACTTTGCTTTCTAGTCTTATAGACACCATGACACATGGACTATGATTTATGTAATCGATTGACAAACGAGCAGCTTTCTAAAGTCAATTCATAATGACTTTTATGCATACATAGTCAAATGTAACGGTATGACATAGCAATTTCCACCTTGTGTTGTTTTATTTGTCCAATTAACTTCAGAGCACAGAATGAGTTCAGAAACAGGAAGAAGAACAAGAGTTATTGGCTGGTACCATTCACATCCTCATATTACAGTTCTTCCTTCACATGTAGGCAAGTATTGAAGTTGTACTACGTATATTCCACTTCTGTAGTATTTTACTCCCTGTCTCATTTTTATTGTCACTCTGACCAAATTTGGTAAAACTAACTGATTTCATGTTGCGATTTATTTGTAACATATATTGACAATAATTTTATAAATAGTTATTATTAAAAACTTTATTCATTGTATTATAAGATTCAATTTACAGATTTATAAAAACATCGAAGATTATTTATAATTTATGGTCAAAAGGTTGGTCAACTTTACTAGCAAATTCAAATTTGGACAAAAGAAGTGGGACGGAGGGAGTATGTGATTTAGTTAGGAGTCGTCGAGTTGAACAACCTGTTTGTGAAGCATTTCTTTTTTAGTGTTTATTGATCTTAATATCATGTCTGATGATTTTTCTAGATGTGCGGACCCAGGCTATGTATCAACTTCTAGATTCAGGTTTTATTGGATTAATTTTTTCCTGTTTTAATGAAGATGTGCACAAGGTTAGTGCTTTATCTTGGGGACCTGAAGTACAACTTTAATACTTTATTACGCCCTTTTGAAACTCAAGTGCGAGAAAGTTCAAACTTGCAAATTTGATGCCAGGTTGGAAGAATTCAAGTCATAGCATTCCAGTCATTAGGCGGCAATCAGAATTCCATGTCGGGGCCTGCTTCTCTGACCCCTGTAATTGATCTAGGAGTTTCTCCGAGTTCCTCAGAGAATTTCTCGTCAAGATCTAGCTCTGTTTGGGTTGATAGTTTAGAACAAGATACTGGTGATTCACGAGCAACTGCTACAGCTTTGAAGGTATATATGCGGACAACTTTTTGTGCATAGTAATGCTCAAGCAGAGCTGGAGCCTTAGAAATAAAACTATTGACTTGAAAGTTAAGCAGGGAGATAACCAATGCATTTGGATATGTAGAATCTAAGCTAGTTTCCTGATATCAAAGAATAGTAGAATATTCCATGACATAAGTTTTTCTTGATGTTATTTGTTGATTTACATTATTTATCTTTTTATTTTTTGCTAATGATGTATATGCGGTTTTAAATGATTGACTAGGTTGGTGGAAGATCATCAGATTTGGGAGGTTTCTTTGCTAATGCTGACACCAACTTTCTTGGGGGAGATAGAACAGGAGGAAGCAGCCATATTGACAAAGAGAAAGCCATTGACATAGACCCCATGGATATGTCGGAGAGCATGCAAGAAGCGATGCATCGTTCAAATTTAGAGATGAGGTATACATGAGTATGTCCTTAATCTCTTGTTCTCTTTTAATATTTGTTCTAAGTTTCCCATTTTTCCTGTCACAGATAGTTGATTTTTTTAAATTTTTTTTTTTTTTTGCAAATTATCCATCTGAGTTGGGCACGATTGTATGACGTGTGAAGTTGAGAAAAACAGTTCCGCGTAAATCTCTAATTTGAATTTTATTCTGCTGGCAGTGGTGCGGAGTTTGTCAGGAGAGAAATACCTCTTCATGTTTTGCCAACCTTGTCTATTCTCAGTCTTGATTCTCCTTTGAGGTCGTATACAGATCTGCAAGCTATGCTTTATGAAGAGGAGCGCACTGCATACAACCAAGGCGTTTTGCAAAATTTGAGGTGTTAAAAGATGCCAGAAATATTATGAGTAACTCTGAGTTTAATGCTTTTGAATTTTTTTTCAACATTTTTTACCCATGGAGTAGTGTGTTTCTGATGTAGGAATGGTAAAGTACATCCGCTCACTTTTATTCACCACACATCGACATATCAGGCTGCCATGTGCAAATTAATGGAATATTGGTTAGACAGAATAATTTACTTTTCCATTATTTTTTTGATATTGTACTCTTGTAAATGCTTACTTTGTCTATTTTGATTTCCAGTTTGAGTCCTTCCATAATTGCTCTTCAGGATCAGTTGAGAGATAATGAAATCCGGGTATGTATTGTTAATCAGCGTATGAACATCACATGACTTTTAACCTTTTGATGAGGAAAAGAACCACTGACAGTTTAAAATTTATGACAGTAATAATTGAGTTAGTTTTCTTATAAAGCAAATATTTTGGTGTCATCGTGTTGAAAGGGTTGCTTAGTGCAAGGCAAATTTATGCAAGTGTGAACCATGTAAAAACTCTGAAGGGCCACGTCAGGATTTTAGTAGAAGTAACAAGTGCTTTGAAGCTTTTGTTTGAAAGTTGACAACAGAATTTTTCTTTTTTCTTTTTGGCTATATAAGAATTCTCTCGTTCTGTCATTTGCAAACTGTAAACTACGTTGGCTTTTCCTTGAAATTTTCTTTTAGTAACCTTCGCTTTAAAAGACAACTTGTAAACCTTACCTGTGGTTTCTTGAAGGAATATTGATTGTATCTAATAAGTCTGAAATGCTTTTGTGGTAGCAGTTAGCAATGCTGGATGAAGAAGCCAAGCAGTTGGAAGCTGAAGCAATTAAAGGTAGTGATTCAAGTTCAGTTTCACCACGTAATGTTGGACACAGGGGTAGTGGTTCTTTTGGTCGCAGGGATATCTGTAATCCCGCCGAGTCTGTTAAGAGAAATGTTTCTGGTTCTGGGAGTCGTAGCAAAAGAAGTTCAGCCTGAAATATAGATTTTCTCAGATGCTGTGCGTTGATGTCAATTCTGGCTTGTTGTCCCTTTGTACTAGCATGATGGAATGATGGATCTTTTGACTTATTAAATGTGAATGTTTGTTTTAATCTCTTTTGATATCGAGTTAATGTGTAGGTAGTGCATGGCAATCAAGTTATCGCCTCCTCGCCTTTGTACATCGATTGAGAAAAAAAATATTCAGATTCAAATTACTGCTGTAACTTGGATTTTGATATTTTGATATTCCATTATGCAATGGGAATTTTGATCTGCTGGAGCTAGAGATTTGCTCATGATGCCGGTCGTCCTTTATCTCTCTGTTTTAAGGTGACAATGGGTGTGTTTGGGGGAATTTATTTTTCAAAATAAGTTACTTATTTTAAGACAAAGTTAAAGATTCCTAAAATTTTTCTGAAAAAGTTAACTTTTTTTTTTTTTGCAATTTCTAAAATCTTAATCATACATTAAATATTTGTATGAAAAAAATTATCAAAATATGAAATTTTTATCTTAACTTATTTCACTTATTTTAAGCCGTAGCCAAACATGCCCAATGTCTTGTCTCCCATGACATGACTGGCATTGTCTTCATTAATTTCCACTTGTATGAGTTCTGTACTGTTTACTCACAATTTTGCGCCTGTTTGAGATGGTTTAACAAAGTTGACCAGCCCAGGGCCGAGGGCTCCAGGCTCCAGGCTGAGAGGTAACTGGTGGTAAAAGAGAGACAAAAAACGCATTGGGAGAGGAGCTTATTTTCTTTTATGCACATCTTTTATTAGTTAGGAGTTGGGACATACAAGATTAAAAGATGTTCTATTCTTTAAAAGACAATGTACCTCAATTAATAAATCACAATAAATTAATATTATCCTTTTTTAGTTGGTACATTTGCAAAAAATACACATATTAAGAAAATTTTAATTATTTAATTTATTTCCATGTTTGCCATTAATCTTAACATTAAATGATGAGTTATGAATGTATAGTATTAAATATAAAGTCAAACAGTATTTGTATTAAAAATAAAGGGATATATATGGAAAAATTGGTAAAAATATGTATTTGGAACAAGGAACGTGACAATTATTTAGGGACAATTTCTTTTTACAAATGTGCCAACTAAAAAGGGACGGAATGAGTATTTTTAAGACACATTTTAGTCCCAACATAATGATAATAGTATAAATTTTATCTCGATCAATCTATAATCTCATTAAATTAATAAAATTTGTCAATCCCAGTATTATTAATTTATTGAGATTTTCCTGTAATGTAAGCATTTATTAGTTAGGACCTCAATAATGAACCATAAAAAATCGAATTGACAAAATCCATGACAGGCCAATTTGGGAGTATTATGCAAATAGAAAGGCGGCTGATGAACACTTTCAAAAAAGATTAGATAATGATGAATAAAAAAAATCACGCCAATACATAGACGAAAAGCTACCTTCAACGAAAGACAAATTCACCACATTCTGATGTGTATACATGAACAGTACACTTGTACATGAACATGAATAGTTTTACTATTACATAGAAAATTAATAAATAAACGTCAGGCAATACATATATGATGCCGCATTTTGGATTTGAGCATTGCTAATAGCGCTTGGTACTGTCAGATTGGTGTCCTTCCAAACAACACCATCCTAATTTAAATGAATGGCGTTCCATAAGCAACAGTTATGTTCCTTGCACTGGTCATCCACAAAATGCAGGTTCTAAAAGACTGTCAATCACTCAATCCATTTCATCAATATCGCTAAAATCGCTGAAAGTTTTCGCTTCTATCTTATCTTCTTCGTCAGTCTCCATAGCATCTTCATATTCCTCTTCATCACTTTCGTCCCTGTCCTCGTAAATAGTAGGTGATACTACGTTACTGTCATCATCCTCATCATCAATGGTCTGCACAGAAACAGGCTACATAAGTTCACTGCAGATTTCTATACAAAATTGAGTTTCGAATTACTGTTGCACTTACCCCAGCATAAAGCAAGTCCAAGCTGCTTGATAGTTGTATCACTGGATTGTAATTCGAAACCCGAGATTCTATAAGCTGAAGAAGGTGCCATAATCAATTCAGATATTAATAAAACTAGTTTGTACGCTTTTTATGATTATGTACTACAGCTAGATGAATTAAAACTAGTCAGCATGGGCAATCACTTGCACAACGTACATCTATATTACTATGTATATGCCAATCAATTCAGTACATCCCAAGAGGAAAGTAAGTAACTGGTATATCTCAATTAAATAGAGACCTTATATGTTGATTAAAAAAACGATACCTAAAGCCTATTTTCAACTACTAAAAAGTGTCCTATTTTGAACTCCTGCAAGAAGAAGTGTTTGCGTATTTTTAACTACACACAATTCTCCCATTGAATTTCAAGTCAGCATTTGTTACATTATCTTTTTCATCATCTATATAGTGCCTTTTTCCCTGCAGATTATTTTTCTTTGCAAACCTAGTTTTAAAAGATGACATTTCATTTATACCTATATTTCAATCTGGGTTTTATGTCTTTTACCTGATATAACGAGTTGAGAGCAGCCAAGGAAGATTCATGCGACATTATGCCACTGGAATGTTGTAGGAGTAAACTTCTAAGCCATGGAAGTGCACATGCTAGTACCGCCCCCCTGAGTTGAGAATGAGCTAATAGTTACAGCAGAATTATCAAGACATTCATAGTTTTAAAATACTGACAAGTCATAAAAAACAAAGAATCCTGGGCCAGAGATAGCTAATCGTTGAAAAGAATAGCAACTTGTGCTCAAAGTTGATAAATATCCAATAAAACATACTCAAACACGCACTACACTTAGGAATTAGATGATACCAACTTGTGCTCAAAGTTGATAATTGTTCGATAAAACATACTTAAACATGCACTACACTTAGGAATTAGATGCTTTAGTTATATAATAAAACGACGATGAAGCAACCAGGTCATACCTGGATCCAATAAAACATACTCAAACACGCACTACACTTAGGAATTAGATGATACCAACTTGTGCTCAAAGTTGATAATTGTTCGATAAAACATACTTAAACATGCACTACACTTAGGAATTAGATGCTTTAGTTATATAATAAAACGACGATGAAGCAACCAGGTCATACCTGGACTGAACAATAGATATAAGGGACTGCAGAAGCTTCAAAACATCAGATGTATTTAACAATGAAACTGAATTTGCAACAACCTGAAAAACAAAAAAATAAACCGAGGGTTACTTACGACTGTTTTGCTCATTTTACTTGGCCTAGTAATCATACCTGAGTGTTACTGTAATGTTTAAAAAACCAAACAAGTGATGCTAATAAGCACACCTTTTCATCTTTCCTATGCAAGCAATCTAACAGTAGAGCTCGATCATCAGCATGCAGTGCTTGCTTAAGCAAAAGATGAACCGAGTCTGCACTGGGAAGCTTTGTCCGAGGCGACTGTTGTTGCTCAGGGTTCTCAACTTTATTGCCTTCTGCTAAATTCAAATCTACCAGTTTCTCCCCCATGGTTGGCTCATTTAAATCATAATCAACTTGAACTTCATCCATAGGCTCCCCGTTACCTATTTCAGAAACACAGCTATGTTATCTACAAATATATAGGCCCACTCCCAAGCCGCTTCTTACATATTAAACCAAATATTGCAAGGTCGGGTGGTGTTCGATTTGTTTCCTTTGCTTGAAAACTTCTTTAAGGCACGTTTAGCTTATCTTATAAGCAGTAACTTTTTTCGCTTCTAAGCTAATATCTGGTTGATAATTAATTGATACTATAGAATATTATTAGAAGGTACATGTAGTGAGGATAACAAATAACAAATTTTATTGTCAGGTCATATCACAGACTTAAGACAGGTTAATTACTTTACACTTATTTTAAGTTCTCTTGTAACGTAAAACAAGCACCACCTCAGTAAGGGGGATTGTCAGGGTACTACTGTTAAACTAAAGTTGGAACTGTGCAGGTGACATGCCCTAAGAATTTCGCACCAAGATAAAAGGAAGAAGGAAAGGTACCTTAAATGCTGTAAGGTATTTAAACTTTAAGGCGCCTTTTGTTTGGGGGTTGTAACGAGGCAATTTAAATTTGTACTTGAAGACTCATGAACCCATTTAGTCCATGCAAAAACATACATGCCACTGTATAATAACAGGGAAAAAATAAATAGTCTAAATCATGAAATATGATCTCGAAAGGGGCCAATCACAAACCGTGTATGAAGTACCACTTGGTCCCCCCCCCCCCGGGTGTACATCTAGTAATATTAACTTAAATTGATTGGTCCGACTAGGTCAGAATATGTTCATCCCAGCTGTTCAGGGGGTACTAAATTGATGGGTAGTCAAAGTCTGAAATGGATTTGACTTCTTAAAGTGGCCCCTAAAGCCGGGTACAGTTTAGCTCTATGTTAGCCCAACTCTTCAATTTTCCTCAAGTACCCGTGTTGGATACTCGACACTCGGACATGGGTATGGACACTCAGACACCTATTTTAGGCCAAAAATATGTAAAATTTTCAAAATATTGCCGAGTCCGATGCTTGGACACGTATCCATGTTGGACACTTTTACCGAGTCCAGGTAACATAGGTTTTGCTATTGAGTTGTCATACAATCGCAAGTTCAACACACACAGACACACACAAATAAATATAAACACAAAAATGTAAGCGAAACAAGAACTGTGTGCTATAAATTTCGGTTATCCAGAGATAAGTAGCCATCTCATGGTTTATAGGCGCTACATAAGAGAAACTAGGAAATGAATTCTACCATGGTCTAATAAAGCTTCCATATCAGCAGTCTCTGGTTCCCTTATGGATCTTTTTTTACTTGGTTTTACTTTCGGAACAAGTCCTGCTGCAGCTTCTATTTCATCTAAACCTGAGAAAGATAACCTTGAATCAGTTTCAGAGACATTTTAAAGAAACCGATAAATGCCAGATTTCAACATTGCACCAAGTCAAATATCACTTAATATAATAAGTAACATCCACGAACATTGAACTCATTCACCACTACATACTCTAATAGGATTCCCTGATTCTTCCATGTAACCTTTTTTTGAACATCGAAAGGGGTTGATGGGTAAACTCCACCAAATAAACAGGGTGGTCACGCCAATTCAAAATGAGGCCTAGAAATTGTGGAAATAATTAAATATAGGCCCAACCTTCCCAAAGATTTAAACTAGTACTCATGCTAATATTTTCTGTATTATTGCTAATAGTCGAGATCTGATCCAGGCTATTCAGGAAGAATCACAGTTTGAAAAATTGTTGAGCAATACTAAAATAGAGGAACAAAACTAGGCAAGAAGTATATGCAGTATTAAAATTTTCAAATTTTAATGTGCAAGTAGACAAGAGACCGACATAACTGTCCTACCTCTTCCTTCAGGAGTCTCATTTTGTTTAGCAATAGTTGTTAATTCTATTGCGTCCTCCCTAGCAGTTATAACAACATCTTCCCCTGTTCTAGGTATATCCAAGAAACTGAATTTTGGGGAGTTAATAGAACCGTACGCCACAAGGACTGTCACCTGATCATCTGAATTTAGAGCATTAATTCTGGCAGCAAAAATGGAAGCGCGATTCTTCCTGGATTTTCCAGGAGTGCTATGTAGTCCGTTTGCAGTCTTTTGGACTGAAATTTTAGTTGGCTTTACTTCATCATCAGATGACATGTTAAAGTTCCAGATATACGTTACGCCTAAAACTGAAACTGAAAGGACAACCACACCATCTTCGGCAGAGAAACCTTTTTTACATTCAACATTTACTGGATGGCCTTTCATGGAAAGGACAGGGCCAGTGTTAACAGTTCCCGGGCTCCATTCACACCTCCACATTTGAAGGTGTTTCTTGTCAAGGTCTGATGTAATGATGGCCTTGGCATCATCAGAGACAGAGATATGCCCCACAGAGCCCTGATATAACAGACATATCAAAAATAAATATATATTTCGCTTGTTACATAATTGTACATAACGAAAAAGTACAGACAAGGAGATAAATATACCAAATCAGCAGAAAGCTTGACCAATTCATTCCCATCTTCCAGACCAAAAACTCGCACATGAGAAGTTGTAGTAGCGAATATTTTCCCGTCTTTGTAGAATAGATGGATGTATGAGAACGGAACATGGTTGATATTGCATACGCAACAAAAAAATAATAACTCAATAACTTACCACAAACGGATGAAGAAATGATGGACTCCTTAGAGAGTTCTAACACCTTAAGAAGTTCTCCATTTTTTGAGTTCATTTCAGACACCATTCCCTTTGTACTAACTGCGTGCAGTTTGCTTCCGTCATTCGAAAAAAAGAGACTGACAATTCCTCTGTAAAAATATAGAGAAAGGACGGCATTCATGCATTCATTTAGCATAGTGGCATAGTCAATTTACAGAAAACAATGACTTTAATAGTAAGAAGAACGAAACTAGGAGGGATAAGGAGCACTTCATTGTGAGAATGTGAGCAATGTACACAGTTCATACATAATTACTGTTTAATATCGCGAAAGGAGAGTATATTAGATCCTTATTACTTGTATTTAAGATTAATAAGATAAACTGCATTTATCTTTAAACATAGTGGATACATAATCAATCTTAAGATAACAACCGGGGCAACTAATCAGAATTCAGATATCCAGTAACCTTCTAAAGTGGATAAACAAGTCGCACCCTTAGAAATCAACAGGTTGGTAGGTATGTTTGCAGAAATGCAGGTAATCTTCTAAGTGGGTAAATAAGTAGCACCCCTTTGAAGTTGATGTTCATTTGTACTTGTGCATATAAATATATATACAATCCACCATTAGAAGACCTTGAGCTATGTGCGGTATAAAGCAAATACATGACTTCATACTTAAGTGAGCTATTAAACAAAATTGACCATTCAGTACACCCCTTCTGATGGGTGCAACAGATAAAGATCCAAATTTATAAAATCCACTTGTGATTGACTTCGATATAAAAGACTTCCGCAAATTAATCAAACAGGAAAGCCATAGAATAATTTATTGCGAGTTGCGACCCAAAGCTCCCATATGTAAACAAGCCCAAGACTGACAAACCAACTCGTTTTCATAGACATGACAAACTGCACATGCATATAAGAATATTACAATCATACCCAGGAAGGCATGCACTTGATTTCCACTTCATCTCAGCGGTGACAATATCGATAACCAGGACATCTCCACTATCCGTGCCAAGGGCCACCAAGAAAGTACCTTTCTTTGGTTTGCGCTAAAGAAGTAAGAAAAAGAAATGCAGCTATATAAGGATCAGATAAAAACCGTTAAAGAGATGCAATAACGTCAAACACATTGCAAATTTATGGAAGAAAAATGCTTTAAGCAATGTGGTGAGACTACCTTCTTTCCAGTGTAAACACATGTCATAGACGAAAACGTATAACTATCATTCCCATCCGAAGGTTTCCACTCTGCTAGTAGACTCCCATCAAGAGTATTCCATACCTGTACCATGTAATTTTGAAAAATCAGGAGCATATACATAAATGACAAGACTCAACCATATCTTACAAATAAGAATGGGAAGAGGCTACTCCCCGAAAATGCCCCGCCACAGAAACAAACAATTTCGTGAAGTACTACATGGATAACAACCTTGAAAACTACCAATTAAATTAATGTAGGTAAAAATTGAAGACAGAGCACAGAAGTAAAAATAAAATAGATAAGAGGGAAGTTGCAAAACATTATAACTTCAATAAAAAATCATTCTTGTTATTCTTTAACCTCAAATTCAACAAAATTGGCTAGTTGTAACAAAATGAATACCCCAATAGTGAAAATTGAAAAGGGCATGAGTACATAAATGTATACATGTGCATAAGGGGGAGTGGAATTGAAATTACTTTGAGGAAAGCCTCCGGGTAAAGAATGGAAAGGTAGTCGCCTGAGGATGTAAAAGATGTGATAGCTGATTTTTGGTGCTTATCTTTAGCCATAGCAGCAACCGGAAATCAAGATAATTAGTGGCGTCCGGCGGCAAACGGGGTGGGCGTATTAACACAAATATAGGGTTTTGGGTTTAAGCACGGGGAAGGAGGGACTTTAGGGGTTGTTTGGGCCTCTGCTTCTGCAAACAACTTTGTTCGTAAAAATCTCAAATTCTTTTTTATTTACTAGCTACGGTTCGTAGAGAAAAGTTATTTGGAGTACATTGGAGTACATATACGTTCTGCATTTAAAATAATTTAAAATTTATTATTTTGTAAACTTTGTTATATGAATATCATAATTTCATTGATAATTTTGAAAATCATGTATATTTTGCAATATGTTCATCTTGAAAATCCTTTACGTTTTGCAGTCAGAACATATATGTTTGGAATCCAAATGTGTTTCGCAGAACAATTCATTTTGCAATATTTTGTTAGCAAAACAAACAAAATTTTCAAGATTTTCGATGAAATAATTAGGGTTGTAAATGAACCGATACACTCGTGAACAGCTCGATGTTCGATTTGAAAAAAGCTCGGTTCGGGTTCGGTTCGATTCACAAACGAGTCGATCTTGAACATGATTTTAAGGATCGATTTATAAACGAGCTGAACTTGATCACGGTAAAGTTCGATTCGATAGCTCGCGAACAAGATCGATTAACGTGCTCGTGAACATAGTTCGTGAACATGCTCGTGAACATAGCTCATGAACATGTTCGTGAATAAGTTCGATAATTGAGCTCGTTAACATGCTCGGTATACGAGTTCATTAGCGGTTCATAAACAAACTTGATAAATTAGAATATCTTATATGTTATGCTAGATATTACATTGTTTATATTATAATTTTGAATAATAATAATAATAATAATAATAATAATAATAATAATAATAATAATAATAATAATAATAATAATAATAATAATAATAATAACAACAACAACAATGACAATAATAACAACTCAGTCTTGCAATTAGTATAACTATTTATATTTGTCAAAATATGTTATCAAATTAAATATTACATTATTTTAAATGCTAAATTTTAACATTGAATATTAGTGATTGTATAAATTTATTTGAATTACTTAAATATATAAAAAGGTCTAAATATATTTTAATGATCGTGTAAAATTTAACTAAAATAACTTGTTATACATACAATTATGTAATTCAAAGACCAAAATGAGTTATTTTAACACAAAAATTACATTAATAATTGATTTTTCTATAAATTTGTAATTCAAATTTTTAGAATATCAGGAGATAATATAGTAAATGCAGAATCTATGTCAAAATTTACATATAAGATTGTAGCTTCTATGTAAGAACACTTATATTTTTGTATGACTATGATATTTTATAGATTTTATGCAAAAAAATATTAGTATTTTTGTACGATTATGATGGCAATAACGATCAGTAATTTTTAAAGTTTACAATATATAAATTAAACTTAATTTATATTATTTTGTAAGAAAATCGATATTTTTTTACAACTTACAAAAAAATGAGTCAACTTTTAAGTATATTAGAAGTTTATCGTGAAATATTAATAAGAATATGTTTCTCAAATATTTAAAATTTATTCGTTAGTACAATTACGTGAACAAGCTCATGAACAATAATGAGTTGTTTGAAGTAAAAGTTCGTGAGGAAGCTCATGAGTTGTTCGTGAACCGTTCGCGAACAACATTTTTTCTTAACGAACCGAGTTCAAACACATTTTTTGGCTCGATTCAAGTTCGAGCTCGAGTTCGATAATTTCTTAACAAATGATACATGAACATTATAAAGTTCGGCTCGGCTCGGCTCATTTACACCCCTAGAAATAATGATGTTCATGTAATAAGATTTGCAAATTAATAAAGTTTGCAAGATTTTGAATGCAAAATGTATATGTACTCCAAGTACTCCAATTAAATGAGTACTCCATAGAGCTGGACTCACGGTTCGTAATATCTATAATTATATTAATTTTTTTTAATTTTATATATTATTAATTTACATATCAAATTGTTGCTAAAAATTTATATATATATATATATATATATATATATATATATATATATATATATATTATATATATATATATATATAGGCAAGTGCTCAAATACAAACCACCTTTAAAATACAAACCTACAAACCAACACTAAATTAATTATATTTCATCTATTCTAAGGTTCCCGCCAAGGGTACCTTCACAAAAAATGCTTAAAATAATTGGCTCTATCCAACAACAAAAAAAAAACTTGCCGTGGAAATGCGAAGCATTTAAGACAGTAAACGGATGAGTTAGGTAGTCATGAGGGCCGAAGGCTCTCGACACACCCATCAATCGTCTATTGCCTTTACCATTGATTGTCATTCCTTACAACTTTAGAATGATAAAGGCGCGAAGCGCCGTACAAGAAGGTGCGAAGCACCGTTAACCAGTGAAATCCACTGCCACGTCATCACGTGAACAGTGATTTTTTTTTGTTGGATAGAGCCTAGTTTGGTCATTAGATTAGCTTGAAATATTAGATTATGCTTGGTTTGTAGGTTTGTATTTTAAGGAGGTTTGTATTGGATATATATATATATATATATATATATATATATATATATATATATATATATATATATATATATATATAGGGCTATTCTAGTGAGACCATTTTATTGTGAGAAGTGCACATTGGGCCACAAAATCAGGCTCAATAAACAAAACACACATGCGACACTTTTGGCACATGTTACTAACCGACGCCATATCACCTGCTCCTTTGTGACATCACCCTGCTCCTCTGTGACACCACCCTGGACCTCCATGACACTCGCCAATACCAGAATCATAATCATAATCACCACATATTATTGCAATTAATCACCATCATTACCATCTGATATGTCATATACTAACTATGATCACCATATACTGAATTTCTAAAGTTGCGCTTAAATCACCAGCACCATTACCAAAATTACTAAATATAAAATTAAATCATAAAAATTTAAATTATCACCACAACCACTACCGGTAATAACTGTAGAATCACCAAATTCATAAACGAATCACTAAAATTTAAACTAACATCACCAATTTATGTATAAAATTTGAAAATTATACCTATCCCAATCACCAAATAAAAAGTTGATTTGTACTAAAAAAAGTGATTTGTATTTAAAAAAGGTGATTTGTACACATAGATTCTTTAATTGCATCGACGATTTCTTGCAAGGCTACTCATACTTCTGTTCTTCACTCGTTTCAGTTGACGATGTTGGTGATTTGTGATGAATTTATCTTCGGAAAATCTTGCTTCGGAAATGACAATATTGTTCACGAAGGTGAAAATCGGGAGTTGTGAGGTTCCGAAAATGGAAAAGAATGATCAAAGGTTGAGAGAGATATGTGGAGGAAGATGATGAATATATTTATGTATTTTAGTTATTGAAGAGACACACATGGATGATAAAGTAAAAACGAAGATTGTAGTAGACAGGAGAGACAAAAGAGATAAGTTGCTAGATCTAAAACATGTGGCTGAGATTCAATGTAAGTATAAATGACATGTGGTTGAGATTTAGTCTCAGTTCTCATATTAAGTGGGGGTCTCATTTGAGCACTTGCTTATATATATATATATATATATATATATATAAATTTCACATGTTCGATTTAATATTTGTACTCTATCTTCTATTTTTAAAATTTGATTTACACAATTACAACCCACGTGAAATTAACAAAATAATCTTTAATTTAGTGATAATTTTGTAATTTTTTTCTAAATAAATCTATGTAAAAACAAAAAAAATGACGATTTTTTATGTTGAAAATTCTATTTCGAATTCTATTTATAATTCGTTTTGATTATCAAAATTTCTTTGTAATTATTTGAAGATAGTTCTACTAACAACCAAATACAATTTTAATAATAAGTGTAAGAGGGATGTGCACAAAACTTTGTTAATCGATAGTCTGATCCTCCGTACGACAAAGATCTTAAAATAAATAGATGATAACCGTTGGATCTAACATAAAAAAATATTTTATATTTTAATATATTATAAACTAAAAGGTGTATTTATATTGAAATACGAAAATGTATATGTCAATGATTTAAATTATATATAATTAGGTTTTCTACATTGAACATCATTATCAATGTAGTACTTCTACTTTGAATAGGATTAATGTAAAAATTCATAATTATATTTTCTATTTAGATTCTGAGTATTTTCATAATAATAATAATTATTAAATCATCACTAAATTAAATATAATTTTATGAGTTTCGTGTGAATTATAAAATCATCCAAGTCTGATTTCTAGATCTCAAAATAGAGCCCAAGTAGTAAATATGGATTTTTTTTAATGCTAATAATAAAATAAATAAAATTCAATTCTAATGCAACCTTTTTAATTATATTCTTTTCAAATTATAATTATTTTTTTAAAATTTAATTCTAATACAACCTTTTTTTAATTATATCCATTTTAGATTATAATTTTTATTTTTAAAATTCACTTCTAATGCAACTTTTTCTAATTATATCCTCTTTGGATAATAATTTTTTTTATTTAATATGATCCAATCTTGAGCGTTTATTTTTAATCCAACATTATATCCTATTATATAATAAGAGTAAGAGAGATAATAAAGGAGTACCACCATATGTCAAGAGTTCGACTCCTAACAATAACATACATATTATAAATTAAATTTAAAAGTCACTAAGTCACTAATACAAATTATATCTTATTATATTATATTCTATTATATAATGAAAAGTAGGAGGGATAATAAACAAGTACTACCGCATGTCAAGAGTTCGATGCTCAAGGAATACATGTTAAAATATATATTCTGTACATAGATAAATATTTTTTATTATATAATAAACGTGACAACAAAACCAATTAACAAGGAACACTATGAATAAATTATAACCCACCTAGACCAACAACCGTGCGTTATGTGTAAGAACCCAAATTTTTGGTAGGAATTAAAACTTTTATTTTGTATCAATGAAAAAGTGAATAGTGGTTCTGGCTACGATGTATTAGTGGTTGTAATGGATGAATATTTTAATGGATATGGGTTCAGTGTTTATGTACTGTATGAATGATGTAAATGGATTGACACTATAGATAAGAACAATCTCTCATCAAGAAAATAAAGATGTGGTATACAAACAGAGAAAGTATTCTCAGGTCATCCAAAACGATATCTGTTATTAGTCCAGTGGTTCCGTAAAAGGGTTAAGGAACGCCCGAAAGAGAACAAGGACATCTTTATAAATACAAGGAATAAAAGAAAGAATAAGTGATGAATAGTGTGAGGTAGCTGCTATATGGGATTGGTAGATAGACCCCGATTATTACAGTTGATTGTAGAGATAAAATTATGAAGTTGAGATTGGACGGAATTAGGGAAATGTAATTAAGAAACAAGCCGGACTGAGAAATTTCCGGATTGACTTAAATGAAAAGGCTGTTATGTTAGAAGAGTTAAGCTTATGTGGCACGTGGGATTGATAAGAGAAGTTGTAAGAAAAAGGTGACCGGAAACGGTATCGAGAGGTTGATTGAGGTTATGGAGTGAAATTTTGAAAAGATTAGAAGGTATCAAGGAAGAGGAATGAACGAAGAGTGGTAGTACTCGAGCTGAGAGACTAAGCTACTCTGGTACCTAAGATTTACTGTATGGGCCAAAGCAGTGTAGAAATGCAAAAAGGAGAAGATTAATAGCACGTGGGAAAAAGCTTATTGTTAAGCGTAACCTGTCTTAGACAAATTATATTCGCTATAGACGAAGGAGGCACTAGGCCGACAATTTCTAGAAGAGTAATGCCATTAGCTAACCCCTAAACTCGCCTATTTTAGTGTGGCCAGTTGGGGCCATGTCACAAAGGATTATTAAGTGACTAAACCAGCGATGTCAGGACAAAGCGGGGTTGCTTGTAACCAAGCACCGACCACGAGAACTTTTTGATATAAAGTGAAGTGGTCCATGTGTATATGATTGACCAGATTCTGAGTAAGAATAGAAGTATGGTGAGTTGAGACACATGATGTGGGGTATCATAAATATAATGGATATATTACGACTAAGACAGATGATCAATCTAAGTGTATAAAAATGGTCAAAGTTTGTTCAGTATGGTCCCTAAATGCTGTCTGAAGCTAATATTATCGATAAAAGCAATAGGTACGAAGAGATTTATGTTAAACACGACCAATATCTTCCAGAACATCCTTGCTACTATTACCAAATTTTGTAAGGAAGATAGATAGACATCTGTTGTCTCTTGGAAAGTCATGTAGACTAGCAGCCATTTGAAAGAAAAGGTTAGCATTAAGCTACCTATAGATTATCAAGATAAGAATGATTGAAAAGAGGCCTTATTAAGGATATAGGAATTGATTGTCAATTGAAGGATGTAAGTATTTCTTGAAAATAGAATTGAGGATATAATATCCATAAAAAATTAAGACGAACCCTGGGGATGCACA
This sequence comes from Saposhnikovia divaricata, assembly GCA_036435485.1. Classification (NCBI taxonomy): domain Eukaryota; kingdom Viridiplantae; phylum Streptophyta; class Magnoliopsida; order Apiales; family Apiaceae; genus Saposhnikovia; species Saposhnikovia divaricata. Next base: position 183,036,260 of record CM071597.1, on the reverse strand, counting down.
AAGGATGGCATTACCCCTAATAAGGACGTTGTGAACTCAGATGGTATAAGTTGAATCGACCAAGGTAACAATAACCTGTAAGGAATTGTTGAAAGGAGTCTCGAAAAGTACATAGGCAGAATTGTTATAGGATTGATCAATGATACTGTGAGATACCCTGTACCTAGAAAGTACATGAGAAATGATGAGGATGACCTAAGAAACCTTGCAAGGAAAAAGGTAATATTCTGAGTTTCAAAATGGAAGTTTGGTGGAGAATGTATGACATAATAATAATGATGCCGGATGAGGCATGTATGAAACCAAGAGCAGGAATGTAATGGACCAAGGAAGGTTGAGATTATCCTAAAACAAGAAAGGATTAAGAAAAGAAATATCCTAGGTATGATTGGGAGTAACCGTGATAGAGCTTGCACCAAAAAGGTGGAAGCAATGACTTATGGAAAAAAAGATTGATATATGTTTTCTCTCATTTAACAGAGTCTAAGGGAGAATGCTTTCACCCTGAGTTGGAATAGATCCAGAAAACACCGACTACAAGAAATTATTGTTATCAGGAAAGGCCAATGAGGTGGCCGACACTTTAAGTATAGACGAGTAATTAAAAATGCTCATACCAAAGAAAATAGTACGATATTTGGAAGGACCTTGAAGGTCATAATGTGGTGGAGGAATTTACATTCCTTCTGATGATTGTGCGAGAATCAATGGTAATAATAGTTTAAGTAAAGATTCGATTCCTGATGGCGTCTTAAGCATATTACCTACCTTAGAAGGTCCCATTTTGAGGTAAACCAGGACCATGATACGAAATTGATTAAGTGAACCGTGAAGTTTCCAGTCTTCTAATGAAGACATGTGATTAATAATTTCATCAACCTGGCATAGCTACGGTGACTGAAGCTCTCCTGCAATTTTATCTACTTCATTAATATCTACATCAAGTTCAGGAAGTATTCCTTATGAATAAGGAATAGTGATTAGTTCGTCTTCCTAGGGAATTTTTGGATATGACAACTATGAAACTCATCTGACTAACTATAAAAGCATTATGTAAACAGCAAACGAGAGTGATTCAACAAAGGACTACATTAATGTAGTGGCAATTCTTCTAAGGAATTAGATAACGATGCAAAGATACAGATGGTACCGCTATTGATAAGCTAAATGGCATGTTGATGAATGACAAGCAAGTTTATGTGGGTGTATTTCCATGCAAACAAGATACATAATATGAGGCTCGAGATTCATGATGCTAAAGGTGTCCCCGTGAAAAAGATTAATGAGATTTGGAGAGACAAGTTTAGCAAAAATAGATTATATTGGATCTAAATTAGAGAAATCGGTAAGATTTATCTCGGAGGGTTTAAATTGGAATGATGTGATGTTTGAATAAATGATAATGCTTTGATGGCTCATAAAAATGATTATAGTGGAAATGGAAGCCAAGTAACTGATAGAAAGGGATATAGAGCTGAGGATCAATAAGGGAGTAGATATGCAAACTCCTGAGAAACCCCAGCAATGAGGTAAGAAAAGTATAAAATTGACATTGTAAGTTATTGGACGCGACAGAAGGTCGAAATTTGAAGCGTAAATGACATACAGATCAATCCCCTTTAAGTTGGGGGAATTTGAGGAAATTTGGAATAGATTGATTGAGTAATAAGGAGACTCATGGATCGAGAAAGTGAAAATGTAGATGGTTGAACAAAGGAAAGTTTAACCCCAAAAATGTGACGAAATTGAGTAAAGGTGATGGGTGTCTCGATAATGAGACGACGGTGTAGTTAAATAACAGAAGTGAATGGGAATCAGATAATAAGAAGGATGTGATTGATAAAGAAAAGATTGGGCAGGTAATTATGAAATGTGAAGCAAGGAATGTTATGAATGGACTTCTAACGAACTCTTAGGATGATAACCTGGCAATGTTATTACCATAGATATGAAAGAGATAGTAGCGTGGCGTGAAATGGCAGTAACAATGATGACAAGCGAGAAATCTAAGATTTGAGCTGGAAGGTTGAAGGATTTCCAAAAATAAGTATTGTTAAGGTTGAACAAAAGTATGGGTCCATAGAATGATGGACAAAGCAACAAGATATGTTGACACGTGAGATTACAATAACGCAGTATTTGATACAATTACGATTATTTTCTTCTCTGATGAACCTCTATCGTTCAGAGGTAAATTCTAAGTATGATATTTTGGCACTCATGAAAATTTTCAATAATTCCTTGAAATTCTTTCTTCTCTATTATTCATCTTCTTTTTGATTGAGGAGAACAACCCTTTAAGGAGGGGAGGTACTGCTATGTGACTGCCTGTCTGTGTGATATGAGTCTAAGTGGAATACCCTAACTTGTTTAATTGCTTGTCAAGTACTAAAGGATGGCCCCCTTCTGTAATAACTGCAATATAACAAATGTTCATCGATCAAAGTGATCTCTCAATAAATTTTCCACTTCTGCATATTGATCGAGATTGCGAAGATTAAAGCGACCAGGAAATGCATAATACGAGTGAGGTTATCTCCAAATTCGTAGCGCGATAGTGGTACCAAAGTCACTGTAGATGCCCAAAAGGGTAATAGTATACGATTACATAAGAGCATTACGAAAAGTAGCCAAGATTATGAAAAAGGATAAAGGGAGTATTATAGCACTAGTGAGATGTGCTGTAAAAGGATTAAAATGATTAAAGACTGACCAAGGAACCGGAGAGTGAAATGATAGACAAGTAACCCTGTAATTCTACCTGATTCCGGGACGGAATCCTTTTAAGGAGGGGAGACTGTAAGAACCCAGATTTTTGGTAGAAATTAAAACTTTTATTTTGTATCAATGAAAAAGTGAATAGTGGTTATGGCTACGATGTATTAGTGGTTGTAATGGATGAATATTTTAATGGATATGGGTTCAGTGTTTGTGTACTGTATGAATGATGTAAATGGATTGACACTATAGATAAGAACAATCTCTCATCAAGAAAATAAAGACGTGGTATACAAACAGAGAAAGTATTCTCAGGTCATCCAAAACGATATCTGTTATTAGTCCAGTGGTTCCGTAAAAGGGTTAAGGAACGCCCGAAAGAGAACAAGGACATCTGTATAAATACAAGGAATAAAAGAAAGAATAAGTGATGAATAGTATTTTGTGAAAATAAGAATATTATTAGACGACACTATATAGAAATATTCATAACAGATTTCTGAGTTCGTATTAATGATCCAAGGGGAAAATAAGTGTATGTAAAAGTTATTGGATTCTGAAAAATAGCATTTTTATTTGTCCAGAGAGTTTCCGAGACACTGAAGGATTTAAGGATTTAATGGAAAGATTTAAGGGATTTAAGTTCAAGGATTTTAAAGGAGAATGGAGAATGGTAGTATGACTATTGACTATTGAGACGGTTTCCGGTAAAACCCTAACGATAAATCTTCGAGATATTCCCCGAACAATCAACGAAATTGAGCAATAATCAGACAGAGAAACAAGCAGAGAACCAAGATACATGCATATGCAAGTGGATATGATCAAGGAACTAAGTAATTACAAGAGTAACTATCACACTTAGAATCAAACCAAGTGATACAAGATAGGGTTTTATATCAAACGGGCCACTGATCTCGCTAAAAAGTATCAAGTAGCTCCCCAGTCTCCACGAGGACTCATTTAAACCACTAAACTAAGAAATATATCATTTCCCCCCTGCATTCACAAAAGTATCAAGTGTATATCACTTAGGCCACCATAAATTGTATTATTTTTGTGAATGCAGGGAGGGAAATGATATATTTATTAGTTTAGTGGTTTAAATGAGTCCCCGTGGAGACTGGGGAGCTACTTGATACTTTTTAGCGAGATCAGTGACCCGTTTGATATAAAACCTATACAAGATGTTATCACTTAAAACCACCACTTTTCCACTTGATCTTTCATCATCCATGACATCCTACCTTTAATAAAGCTACTTTAGCTAGATATTATTACAACAAAGTGTATTATACAAGGATAAGCCAAGAAAACAAAAAGCAAAACACCAAGAACCCCAAAATGGAGCTCTCGGCCTGCCCTCTTTTTCAAGAGGAGAAATCCAACTTTCATCCATGTTTAAATCTCAAGAAAATTAAGGTGAGTCCTATATTTAATAACTAAGATGTCCTATGAATTTCATCTTCAAATTCCATGCCAATCTTGAGATATAAAATCAAGAATGTGAGGGTGAATAGTAACTTTTCAAGAAACTAACTTTGTTTTCTTGATTTTTTGGATGATCTAAGCTACTCTAAGGCCACACAAGGACAAATCAAGGTTTATTAAGGCTAGAACATACTCCAAGGAAGGTATAATTCTTGAGAACCCTAGATCTACTTTAAGTTTTATGGATGATCTTGATGGTTGTTAGCATGGTTAGGATGTTAGTATGATTATAAGCATGAATATGTAGTGATTGTTTGATTTAAGAGATATGTTGATCATGTTGGTAAAGTAGATGTTCTTGGACAGTTATGGATAGGAATTATATGTATAAGATGTGTATTGTGCCCGATGTGGCTTGGTTTTGATGGAATGATTTTTGGAACATTCGATTTATAGCCGTTATAATGCAAAAATTTCGTTAAACCTTGAAATTCGTGCATCACAGTAGGTCATAGTGTCGAATCTGGTTAAGAATGTAACATACCCTCGTAGATCTCAAGTCGTAGATTATTTTGGAAAAAGAATCGAAACAAACGGACTTACGGTTTCGGATTTATGACCGATTTACTAAAAGTGGTTCGAAACCGTAAGTACAAGTTTATAACTGCAATTGAACTCCCTTAACATGAATAACTTGGTTACGAATCTTGGTAATTAAATATTAGAGATTATAAGGAAGGTGTGGGAGAAAACCTCGTGTCAAACGGATCATTTTTCAATTTTATAAAAATGTTTGAATCGAGGTTAAGCGCGGATGAACCCTTAAAACTACACTTCGTTATAACTTTGGTAAATCACTTGGAAAACGGGCGATAAAACCCGAGGTATAATCTTGGTTCGTAAATGACCGACCTTAGAACTTATATGGTTTAAGTATATACCAAGTGTAAGTGTAATGATATGGTTTAATAACGAACGAACGTTGGGTCAAATCGGTGATAAAAAGAGTTACACTAGAAGGTGTATAACAAGGCAACTTGAAACCGTGTTTCGAACTAAGTTAAGTTTATACTTAACTTTTTTTAAACATGGTTAAGTGATTAATCTCGAATATTCTAATTGTTCATAGATCATCGAGCAGACCCAGGACGCACTACCTCTACCCACACCCGACTACCAGGAAAGTGTTCAAACCTTTGAACCTGTTGTTGTGATAATATATATGTGATTGTTGTTTTACATATGCTGTAACACCCCCAGATCCGGGGTCCGATCATTACGGTCTCCATTACTGTTCACAATACTTGAACTTACTTCAACTCAAAATAAATTACATCTTTATGACCCAACACAACAATATAAAACACACCCGTTATAGTCCCAGAGATGAAATCAGAGTAACTACCAAATTTTATTAAGCACAATATGAGTTCTTACAATCCAAAAGAATTTCAATATGAATACATACTCTTTGCCATCCATTTGCATAAGTCATACTAGACCATATACTTGGTACTGAAAGAATAAATCTATCCTACCAATAGCTTTCTCTTCGGCTCTGGTAGTCTCATCGTCCTCGCCAGTGTCGAGTGCGCCTTATGCGAGTCGTCTGGTCTAGCTGTTGTTGTGATATAATAATAAAGCAAGGGTGAGAAATAGCCCACCAACAATAATATTTAACTGAACGATAATATATAACAGTTCAAAAGTATCTTTCAAACCATATGCCATGCATTTACGGAAATGATTCCAGTATAATATGAACGATGAAGTTACAAGGTAACTCAAAAGGAAAATATATGTGGGAATATCTACTATGTCGAAAATAAGCTAGATATTATCATTTATCAAATAAAGAGGAACTTGCGAGGAAAATATTGCAATTCCAGTTATTAACATTTTTCGAAGTCCTACAACCTGAAAGAAGTCTCTTCGATACGTGTTGCGGAAGACACCGTCAACCTGAAAGAAGTCTCTTCGATACGTGTTGCAGAGAATTCCCAATTTAGGAGATGAACCAATACTGGAGTTATCACGCGCCAGCTGTCCCACTCCCTGATGATCAGTCGGGGATGGTATAACCCAATATAGTTTACTACGGTAGAAGGAAGAACTGACGGCTCCACTTGTCGATTGCCTTTAATAGTAACTCCCTGGCCAATGGTTAGGCCTTGTGATGGACTGCGCGACTCGGCCTCTTACACACGACTCCTAGTTCGAATAAATCCACAGCATTGAAATGTAGAGTTTATCCTCCCTTCCCAAAGTGAAATACTTGTTGATAAGACTCCACAAAGTAGTCGTATCTAGTTGGAAAGGAAAGTTCACCAACATTTCCCAAGCTTTTGCTTGTTAATGGATATAACTTGTTCCAACAATCTTACCCCTCAAATGATGAGAAGGTACACACAGACTTAATGAGTCCATAGCAACCAAGTTGCGAGTGAAAAGGATAAATTATGAGATTTATGACAGGGACGTCTACAAGATAAATAACTTTGCTCAAGTAGGTTCCCCTATAACATGGAAGTTTGAGCGAGCATCTAAATCCTTTTAAGATAGATTTAAATGAAAAATGAAGAGTTGGGAACCTTTACTTGATAAAATAGTCGTAAAAAGACTCCAAAATATTTTTACATAATATTTGGAGGTGAAAGATAATCTCCAAATAATATAAATCATTTTAAAAAGAATTTAAAAGAATTAAATAAATATTCCAAGAATATTTATTAACTCAATAATAATTACGGAATATTATTAAATCATAATATTGCTCGTAAGTAATCCTCGAATGAATATATAGAATTATTTACTAAATAAATCACTCCTTAAATGAATATTCAAAATAATATTAATTAATAATTAGACTCCAATAAGTATTTAAAATAATATTCAATAAATGAGTCAAACTTTAAATGAATATTTGAAAATAATATTCATTTAATAAATAATCTTCTAAATGAATATCCAAATAATATTCATTTAGTAATCAAAACTTTAAAGGAATAATCGAAATAATATTCCTTAAGTAAATAGAACTTCCAATGAATATTTTAAAATAAAATAATATTCATCAAGTACATAAAACCTTAAATGAATATTCGAAAGTAATATTCATTTAATAAATAACATTCTAATGAATATCAAAATAATATTCATTAAATAATCAACTCTAAGTGAATATTCAAAACTAACATTCATTTAATATCTCTCAACTGAGATAATACTCGAATAACATTCCTCGAAATATTTCCAAGTAATTGATACTTTATTGAAATATAAATAACGTTTAATAATAACATTCCTCAGATAAATAATAATCTGTCGTTGGAATCCCTCCGGGTTTCCACGACTATATATATCTCAAAATACCGACTCCCGGTCTATATTTAAGAATGAATATCATATACCCTTCGCTAAGGGTCTTATCAAAACAATCCGGCTTATAACTGATAATTCGTATCTAGTCTATAAGCCAATATCAATTCAGGGAACAGGTATCATAAACTAATTTGACAATAGGCATGCATGCTATGGCATATGTAAAATGGCAATCACATATATATATTATCACAACAACAGGTTCAAAGTTTTGAACACTTGCCTGGTAATCGGGTGTGGGTGGAGATAGCGTGTCCTGGGTCTGCTCGATGATCTATAAACAATCAGAACATTCGAGATTAACCACTTAACACGTTTTAAAAGTCTAAGTATAACTTCACTTAAATCGAAACACGTTTTCGAATTATCTCGTTATACACCTTTTAGTGTAACTCTTTTTATTACTAATACGATCCGACATTTGTTCGTTATTACGACATGTTGTCGTACCTACACTCGGTATATACTTAAGTCGTATAAGTTCTAAAGTCGATCGATTACGAACCGAGATTATACTTCGAGTTTTATCATTCGTTTTCTAAGTGTTTTACCAAAGTTATAACCAAGCGGGTTTTTAGGGGTTCGTTCGCGTTTAACTTCGATTCCAACATTTCTATAAAATCGGAAAACGATCCGTTTGACATGTGGTTTTCTTTCATACCTTCCTTATGACCTCTAGTATTTATTTACCAAGATACCACTGAGTAACATGCTTTACGAGGGTTCAATTGAAGTTACGAACTTTTATTTATGGTTCCGAACCAATTTTAGTAATTTGACCATAACTCCTAAACCGTAAGTCGGAATGTTTCGATTCTTGCGCCAAAAAAGATCTATGGCTCAAGATTTACAAGGACCAGTCATAATATTATTAAAGTCAGGAACTAATATTTACTGTCATGCTCGGTTTCTAAGTGTTAACAAAAATTCGGCATTACGACGGCTATATATCGAACGTTCTAAAAATCATAACAATTCAACCAAGCCACACCGGGCAAACCAAACATCTTACATTCATGATATACACCTGTTAAGTCCAGGAACATCTCAACTCATCCTCTTAATCATTATATGGCTAAATGAACTAAATCAACTACATAATCATGCTTATATGCTTAAAACCACATCATCATCAAAACTAATCCAATAATCACAAAAACTCAAAATAAGTTCTAGGGTTTCTTAAGAGTTATACCTTCCCTGGAGTATCCTAATACATGACTAAGCCTTGGTTTGTCCTTGTATAGCCTTAGGATTTCTTAGATCATCCAAACAAAACAAGAAATCAAAGTTAGTTCATGAAGGTTATTATTCATCAGTTCAAAGATCTGCAAAAACGAGGCCCTTACCATGCTTTTATGGACAAGGCTTCTAAAAGAGAGTTGTAGAGAATCTAACCAGCTTTCCAACAAGCTAAAGAATACCAAATTCCATTGAGTAATGAAGGAGATATGGCTGTTTGAAAATCGTTACAGAAAACTGTCAAGAACAGGCAGTTTGGTTTCTTCAATTTGGGAAAGGTATTTGACTAGGCTACACTCATTAGATTGCCATGAAATTTTGAACGAATGTTTCCCATGGAGTGGAGAAGCTATGGTTAAAATTTGGTGATTTTATCATGGATAGAAATGGAGATATGAATTTTCTTCTTGGAGGAGGTTCTGCTGGGCAGTTTGTTCAAAATGGAGAGAAATGGAGTTGCTTGGTCTTGATTGCATCTAATCTTGCATTATTTTGTTTGTATGGATAATATCTAGCCTAAAGCCACTTTATTAAAGTGCTTTGGTCATGGATGAGCTAATCAAGTGGACAAGTGTTGCATTCTTGTGGTAAGGTGTGTGTTGTAAGCTAAATGTTTGGTTAGTTTTGTAATGATGCTAGTTAACTTGTAACTAGCTTGGTTACTTGCCTTTATCCACTTGCACATGACTATGTCTTGACTCTCTGCTTGTTTCTTTGTCCGTTTATTGCTCAATTCGTTGATCGTTCGGAGGAATATTTCACGGATTTCTAATTAGGGTTTACCGGGAATCTTCTTAATATTAATACTATCATTCTCCATCTTTCTTACTAACTTTCGAATTTATATTCATTAAATCCCTTCGTTAAATTCGTAATTCTATCAGTGTCCAGGGAACTCTCGGAGAAAATAAAAGTGCGGTTTTTCAGAATCCGATAGCTTTTACATACACTTATTTTCCCCCTGGATCACTATTACGAACTCGGAAATCCATTCCGAATACTTCTATATAGTGTCGTCTCATAATATTCTCTTTTCCACCAAAAAAACTATTCATTCTTTATTCTTTACTTATTCTCTTATGGTTGTACAATTGTCCCTGATCTCTTTCGATTGTTCCTTAACCTTTTTACGGACCCACTGGACCAATAACAGATATCGATTTGGATGACATAAGAATAATTTTCTCCTTTAGAATTATCAAATCTCAATTCCCTAGGAGATAGATAATTCTTATCTAAAGTGTCAACCAATAGTATTTTTCATGGCATATAAACATTTGAATCCAAATCTATTCCTTTCATTCATTATCTCAATCGTTACCTCGTAGTCGTAATCACTATTCACCATTACCTCAGTACATAATAAAAAGTTTTAATTATATCCAAAATTTGGGGTTCTTACAGTCTCCCCTCCTTAAAAGGATTCCGTCCCGGAATCAGGTAGGAAGCAAAGAGTCATTTTCCTGTCGTTTCACCTTTCAGCTTCCCGGTCAATTCTTAGTCGTTCTACCCTTTCTCAGCACATCTACTGGTGCTACAATCCATACTTTATCCTTTTTCCATCAATGTTGCTACTTTTCGTACCACACACTATCCGGGTTATGCTCTTACTCAATCTTATCCTTATTGATACCTGCAGTAGCATTGGTATCACTATCATACTGCGAATTCGAAGGTAACCTCGCTCGTACTGTGCATTTCCTGATCGCTTTATTCTTCGCAATCTTGATCAATATAGAGAAGTGGAAAGATTTATTGAGAGATCACTATGATCAATGAACATTTGTTATATTGTATAGTTAGTACAGAAGGGGACCAGCCTTTAGTACTTGACAAGCAATTAAATAGGTTATGGTATTCCACTTAGACTTCTATCACATAGACAGATAGTCACGTAGAAGTACCTCCCCTCCTTAAAGGGTTGTTCTTCTCAATTCATAAAGAAGATGAATAAGAGAGAAGAAACGAAAAGAGTTCTAAAGGATTATAGAAAGTTTTCATGATTGTAAAACATCATACTCAGAATTTACCTCTGAACTATAGAGGTTCATCAAAGAAGAAATTAATCATAATTATATCCAATACCATTTGACCGCAATCTCATGTGTCAACATATCTTGCTGCTTTGTCCACTATTCTATGGACCTATACTCTGGCTCAACCTTAGCAACGCTCACTCCAGAAAATTCCTTCAACCTTTTAGGTTAAATCTTTGGTTTCTCGCTTGACACCATTGTTACTGACATTCCATGTCACGCTACTAGCTTTTTCATAACTATAATATTAACACTATCAGGTTGTCATCCCAAGAATTCATCAGAAAACCCATTTATTAATCCATTCATAACATTCCTTGCCTCACATTCCATAGTTGCTTTCCCAGCCTTTTCTTTATCAATCACATCCTTCTTATTATCTGATTCTTATTCACTTCTATTATTTACCCCCACCGTCATCTCTTTATTGTGGCATCTTTTGCACTTGGCACCTCCTTATTGGTATCCCATCACATTTGCTCTATAATCATCACATTATTCCAATTTAAGACCTCCGAAATGAATCTGGCCGATTTCTTTAACTTAGATCCAATATAATCTTCTTCTGCCAAACTTGTTTCTCATCACTTGTTCTTTTCTACCCGTGATTTTCCACAGGTTGTTCTTCGTAAGTCAGACCAGGTCGTATATCCACTTGCTCGTACTCTTATCATCTATCGAGTATCTGCATTTTACTGGCATAGCCTTGCCACATGAAAACCCGTTATGACCGTGATATAAGTTTTGGGGGTAGAGCTGGCTCGAATGCCACTTTCCGAACACTTTTAAACTCTCAGATGGCCCAAAAAATCTCGGGCTCAACTACCCTTAATTCTTTCTACGGGAATACATTTAGCATCATGAATCGTCAACCTCATATTCTCTATCTTGTTTGCGCAGAAGTACACTAACACAAACTTTCTTGTCATTCATCAACATGCCATTTAGCTTATCAATAGCAGTACTTTCTTTATCTTTACGTTGTCATCTACTTTCTTAGAAGAATCGCCATCACTTGTTGTTTAAGTAGTGCGTTAATAGCTAACCATACGGGTTTCAATCCTTTAGGGAGACAAAGTAATCACTATTCCTTATCCATAAGGAACACTTCCTGAACTTGATGTAGATATTACATGAAGTAGATAAAATTGCAGAAGAGTTTCAAGCATCGCAGCTATGTCAGGTTGATGAAACTATCACTCATGCAGCTTCCATAAAAGACTGGAAACTTAACGGTTTACTTTGTCAATGTTAGGTCCAATATGATTGTAGAAGGGGGGGTTGAATACAATCTATATCAATTTCTCAAAATTTATTCGTTAAATAATTTTCACTTAAACGAATATTTTGTGCGGAATAAATTTACACGGATTTCAAGTTGAATATATTTGTATATTAACTTGATGTGGTGTTACAAAACCAATACAAACTATAATCAAGTGTTTAATAACTAATTAGAAAATTCGACATGAACTTTTCTAATTTAGTTAATAAATCTCAAGATAAGTACTAGGAAACTTAATTCGCTAGTAGTACAAGAATCACAAGTAGACAAGTTCTATCGGATAGAATATTACAAAGATGATGAACTTGAATTTATTTGAATTAATTTGTGCTTGGTGTTCTTGATATTTGAGAGAGAACTGCTGTGTATTTCTGTATTTTTCTGCTGTGTTTCTGCACTGCCTTGATTCTGCTGCTTCTGTTGATTTATATAACATGTATAGGTCTGTACTGATTAGATATGACTTAAACTGCTTCAAGACCTATTAAATCAGCTGTCAGCATGACTTAATCTTGCTCCAAGACATAATTAAACCTTCGATATGACTTATTTTCTGTCGGTATGACTTAGAAAATGTGTCGGTATGACTTAATCTTCAATAGTGTGGCCGGTATGACCTAAATCACTTTTGTCGGTATGACTTAATACCTTTCCAGAAATATCTTGCTTCGGTATGACTTATTTCCCTCGGTATGACCTAGCAGCTTTGAGGTCGGCAAGACATAATTCCTTACAGCAGTCGGTATGACTTATTCTCAATGCTATCGGTATGACTTAAACTTAAGTCATACTGAATTATAACAGCCATGCATAATCTGTTCAGCCTTATTTAAGTCATATTGATCCATTTAATTAATTAATGATTAATCAATTCATAATTAATTGATACAATAATTAATTTAATAAATAAATTAATTCTGTTAGAATTAATTCATTAATTAAATCAAATAAATGATTTATATCAATTACAAATGAATTAAATTAAATCAATAACTAATTAATTTAATTCTCCCAAACCACGGAAAATAATAAAGAATTACCACTGACTTATGTTGACGTTCGATGTACTGTCTGGTTCATGAACGACTAACTTCAATGATGCTTCTTCACTTCTGACTTTAAGCTGTGGTTTATTTCTTCTCTCAATTTTCTTGTACTTTGATTGATTTTTAATCTATCACTCGAAAAATCTCTGTCACTGTAAATGAATCCATTCACTTCAATGTTATACTGAGGCTTGATCAGTTACCTGATACGTCTTCCAGTGTGAAACATCAAAACTATAGATTGACTTCCTTCTTTCTTCTGACAGATATTGCTTCCTGAGATTCCTGTGACAGATCATATGGATATTTACTTATTACAATTTGGTTTAAGTTGATTAGGATCCTCGAACTACAAATAGGCTGATTCATATGCCTTTCAATCTCCCCCTATTTGTTTGTTAGACAATAACAATCAAATACCTAGAGGATACCTCAACTAATTCAACTTAACCAAATGAAAGATAAAATATTAAATGTAAAGCAAATATCAAACAGTTCTGGTTTATATTAAACATTTCCAGATTCAAACAAAATGATAAATACAAGATAGATGATCCTTTAGCCTGATCATATTTAACATATTCCTATCTTGACCTATCTAGCTCTAAAGATAATACATGTAGAGCTGTTCTTCAATTACTGTCTTCTCGTCTAAATTCTCCTTCTTCTGGCTCATCTGTGACTTGAAGTTTCTTGTGCAAATCAGAATCAACAAGACGCTCTCTTCTTGATGACAACCCTTGAGGTAAGATTAAAGGAATTCCAAGCTTCTTTCTCAGTTCACCTTGAAATTTCTTGTAATCTTTTATATTCGTTTGTGCATAGGATCGAATTTGATCTGCAGCTATAACCTTTTCTTCAGTCAAGAATCCATGATTTCTGAGAGCATATTCAGCATATACTAAGTGTTTTGCATGATGTTCATATAACTCATCTGTCTGAAGATTGATTGAATGAAGTACCTCCCCCTTAAGAAATTTTACTTGTGGAGGATTCTTAATTACTTCTGGTCCAGCTCTTTCAGCAAATTCTTTGAACTTTTTATGTAGCAAAACACCTAGCTCAGACGATGTTCTCACCTTAGGCCTAAGTACCCAAATCTCTGTCAGCGATCTGTCATAAAAGAACTGAATAGATATTCTGAAAGTTCCAACATTATGACATTCCACAAATATTACCAACTCATCAGATTTGGGGTCAAATGCAGTAGTTATCCTGATGACTTCTACCTTTAAGGCCCTTATATACATATCATGAATTGGATTTGCCAGTTTGAATTCCTCGAGAATTTCTCCAAGACGACGATCTTCATAATCAGAACTCTGAGGTGAATCAATTGCTTTTTGAGCACGTTCCCATTTGTCACCGCTCTTGAGTCTGATATATGTCTTTCTCTTCTGAACATTTATAGCATGTAATCGTTGTAGTGCTTATTGTTCAGCTTTCTGAAGCTCTTCATTTCGTGCAATCTGCTCTAATGACTTTTGAAGCTTTTCTTCTCTCATCAGCAAATTAGCTTCCCTCTGAGCAAATAACTCTTCAGATTCTCTCTCTACTTGTTGAGCTTCATATTCAGATGTCACTGGTTCTTCTCCTTCCCAGTGACTTAAATCTGGTTCAGGTAATTTTTCACCTTCATCAGAAAAATCAAAGTCAGCAAAAACATCAAAATTATCCGGTTCACCCGTGTAGTAATACTCTATGTCTTTGAATTGATCATCAACAACAACTTTCTTCTTCCCCTCAGATTTATCTCCTCCATCTCTTTCTTTCGATTTTTCTCCTTTCTCGCCTTATGATTTCTGTTGCTGATGTGATTTCTCCCCCTTAGTTGAGGAATCCTCTACAGATTTACCAGTTGCACCAGCTTCAGGATCTCGCTCATCATCATTACCACTTGTTCTTGCAAAGAATTCTCTTTCTTCAGTTGTTGGTGTGCGATTTTGACTTATCAGATTAAACAAATGCCTTAATCCTTTAGCTTGATGTGCATTTTGCTTCTCAATTTGATCTAGTCGAAAATCAGTAGAACGTTGATTTTCATGTACTTCTTCCTGTAGATTGTCAACCTTGTTGGAGATTTCAGCAATTATTTTATCTTGTGCAACAGTGACCTCACCAGAATCATCAAGAGCTTTTTCATAAGAAAGTTCGAGAGTGTTGATTTTATTAGTGAAGGATGTCTTCAAGTTGTTGATGTCACCTTTTATCGAAGTAAGCTGATTATCAACAGAGGTGGATGGAGAAGACCGTTTATCCACTTGTGCTCGAAGTAGTCTAGCTTCAGCTTTACTTGCTTCCAGTTCTCTTTCCAGATTTTGTATCTTTTGTATCAATGAGAGAGTGTATGTGTCTGTGTGTGCACTCACTTGAGTTTCACTCTGAATTTCACTCACCTGATGTGCATGTGTATCACTAAATTTTGTGGTGATCCTTGCATCACTCCTCTCAATTTCCTTAGCTTCTCCAAAAATGGTACCTGTAGTTAAAATCACCCTAGCCTCCTCTGGGAAGGTCAGTGGTGGTGCAATGGGAGTTCGCAAATCCCTATCCTCAATTAATTCTACTTGTACATTTGGATTTGTAATCTGAATTGCTTCAGTAGTAGATTGATCAAGTTGCCTTCCACTTTCTCCAGTCAAAACTGCGAGTGGAAACTCCCTTGAGGGATCTAGGAATGTTTCTCCTAGGAGGGGAGATGATGGTTCCATTAAAGTTGGCAAGGAACCAAGATTTCCCTCAGAAGTCTGTGAAGACTCTTCTACCGTAACTATGGTAGGCACTGTTCCAGACTCGATGTGCTCTCCTGTCAATGTGTCCCTATGTTCATCATAATCTATATGTTCTCCCATTGTTAGTAATAACAAAGGGGTTGTGCTTGACACGTTACAGGATGCCATGGCCCTATGGCGAATTTCAATAGTATCATCCTGTTGAGAGGATGATCCTAGTAACTGTTGCATGGCCATATCAATGTCCATATCTTGTTGGGAAGATACGGATGGGCTTACAGTTGCCTCTGAATCAGTTCTACTTTTCTTTTGTAGAGGCAGAGCTGTGGGTTCACTCATTATATTACTTCTCTTCTTTGCTCTTTGAAAGGGAATTTTCTTTCTAGAATGGAAAGTTTTAAGTGATGTAGATTGAGTGTGTGGCTCTATCACCGGGGTTCGAGATTGCAGTCTTACAACCCCTTGGTCAGCCCTATCAACCACTTGGGTTCCAGAAGTAGATTGTTCAGCAATAGAAGTTATAGAGAGATTAGAAGTCAATACCTGGTCAGCAGGTGTCGAAGAGATTGCAGCTTGAGTGGTTTGAACCAGTTGCTCTTGAACAGGTTCAATTTGCTGAATTGGTACTTCTTGTTC
This sequence comes from Saposhnikovia divaricata, assembly GCA_036435485.1. NCBI lineage: Eukaryota > Viridiplantae > Streptophyta > Magnoliopsida > Apiales > Apiaceae > Saposhnikovia > Saposhnikovia divaricata. The sequence continues at coordinate 183,019,753 of CM071597.1, read as the reverse complement.
AGCTTCAGGTTCCACTATTGGTTCTGCTTGCTCAGGTAGTGGTTCATTTTCCTCGGGTAAAGGTACAGGTGCAATGATGGGTAGTTGTATAAAGTTTGACATGTATTGAGTGACAACTACTGGCACATTTGAAAATTTAGGTTTGACACCGTACTCAGTGAATAATCTTGTCGAAGGTTTACCCGACACCATTGCTTCACTATTCAGAAATGGAGCATGGTATTGTAATTCTACCAAATGATTAAAAATCAAAGAAAAGAGTCTTGGGTAAAAGCATTGAACTTTGTCGCCCCTGTCAAAATTCCTTTTAGCGTTGATTACTCTTCTAACCATAGGTCCACACAGAAGGCGGCCAAAGTTGATTCTTCGATTATAAACAACTGCAAATCCAATATGCTGCATAAAGGAAGGTAATACTCCGAAGTTGCTTTTTGTAGAATTGGCAAACACCTTGGCTAGTGTGTCGAACACATAATCCCATTCCTGAACTAGAAACTTTTTATTCAAGACAGGAAGATCTGCGCTGTCTTGATAATGAATACCAGCAAAGAAATTAGTTAATTCCTCATCTGACGGAAAATCCTCAAAATTATCATTTGGAAAGTTTATGACCGTATTTATGACAGATTCATCCACTGTGTACTTATTGTCTCCAAGAGTGAAAACAAACGATCTGTTATCGTTAGAAACGACAGCAGTAGTACACATAATTCGCAGGGGTTCAATTTTTAAAGGAGTATCTAAACTCAAAGCAGTGCGAACTAGTGAATGATCATTCAAAAATCGAATCCACGGTCGAAAACGTTCGAGTGAACATTTTTCGGGATCAAAATATCCGATCAAATTATGCTTAACTATTTAAAAACGATCATTGTTATTACCAGCCATTTTTATCAAATTTTAAACCTTTGAAAAATTTCAGATTTTACAAAATAATTAATTAAATTGATTTATTTCGAATTAATAATTAATTAAAAATTCGAAAATAATCAATGTTGTTCAAAAATTCTGAAAATTTCACACAATGATCTTGATACACACACGAACACTCCAGTATTTTTAGTTTTTGCAAAATCAAAACCAAATGTCCGGAATTTTAAATCAAAAAAATCGATTTTCAAAAACTAAATTCTCAAAACTCGACTAAATCGGTCGATTAAGTGGTTGTTTTGAAGAGAATCGAACAAAGAATCGATTATCAGTCCTTAGAGCTTGATTACAGTGTGATTTAATCGAAAAATGGGCAGCAATTCGTTACCGTGCGTGTGTATATATGTATGTATCGGTGGTTTGTTCTCTATGACTTAACATGAGAGAAAGACATAAAACTTAAAATGACTTAAAACAACCTACTCTGTTATATATATACTCAGCTGTGATTATGACTTAATATATACTAACTGTTATATACAACACAATACTCGATTATGACTTAATTCTATAAAAGAAATAAACGAATATGACTTAATGTATATACAAGACTTAACTGATTATGACTTAAATATATACAACAGACTCGATTATGACTTAATTAAAACTAAGACTCGTTATGACTTAAAATATGTACAGACATAACTGATTATGACTTAACTTAACTAGACAAAACTTAACATTAATAAGACTAAATCTAATCAGTATAACAATTAAGTCATACCGACCAGAAAACAGAATAAAAACAAGTCATAATATAGTTTAGATTTAATTTAAGTCATATCTACTCAAAATAAATTAAAGTAAATGCATATTTCTTAATTAAACACACAAATATTTACAACTATTAATACAGAAAAATATATTAAAAATAATATTATAAATCAAACAAATAATAAAAATAGAAATAACTAATATAGATTAAACTATTAACGGAAATAAAACAATATTAACAGGACAAACATTACAAAACATTAAATAAAATATTCTAAACAAATAAAATAAATACATACAATTATTCTAAAATTATAGAAATATGGAATATCAAATATTTAATTAAACAAAGTGATAAATACAATAACAATCAAGAAAAACAAGTTGATAAAATAATTAAACAAGTGATTTTATTCAACAAATATTCACAAAATAATCACTTGTTAATTATTAAAGATCAAACCTCAGATATTAACTAGATTAATTACTAGGACTGTTCAACATACCCAATTCACCAACAATTTTGGTGAATGTGGATTCGTCGAGCGACTTAGTAAAAATATTTGCTGTTTGTTCTTCAGTGGGTACAAACAGTAATTCCACTGTACCATTCATGACATGCTCTCTAATAAAATGATACCTGATATCTATATGCTTTGTCCTTGAATGCTGCACAGGATTGTTGGAGATTGCTATGGCACTTGTATTATCATACAAAATAGGAATATTTTGTAATACAAAGCCATAGTCCATCAGTTGATTCCTAATCCACAAGATTTGAGCAAAACAGCTTCCAGCAGCTATATATTCAGCTTCGGCTGTTGAGTTGGAAACTGTCTGTTGTTTCTTACTGTACCAGGAAACAAGTCTTCCACCTAGGAATTGACAACTCCCAGATGTGCTTTTTTTGTCTACAACACTTCCTGCATAATCTGAATCTGTATATCCAACAAGATTAAAACCAGAATCTTTAGGGTACCAGATGCCTAAGTTAGGCGTACCCTTAAGATATCTCAGGATTCGTTTAACAGCAATGAGATGAACATCTCTAGGATCCGATTGGAACCTTGCACACAAGCACGTAGCATGCATAATATCAGGTCTACTTGCAGTAAGGTAAAGTAATGAGCCTATCATACCTCTGTAGCTTGTAATATCTACTTTAGCAGAATTTTCACATGCTCCAAATTTGACAGTTGTGGATGATGGTGTCTTTGCTGAAGAAGAGTCCTCCATTTGATATTTCTTGAGAAGCTCTTTGATGTACTTGGATTGAAAAATAAATATACCATCTTGGCTTTGACTTATTTGTAATCCAAGAAAGAACTTCAGCTCTCCCATCATGCTCATTTCGAATTTACCCTGCATTAACTTTGAAAATTTCTTGCAAAGAAGATCATTAGTAGACCCGAATATTATATCGTCCACATAAATTTGAACTAATATTGTATCATTCTTATGTTTCTTTGTGAAGAGAGTTTTGTCTATGACACCTCTAGTAAATTCATTTTCAAGTAAAAATTCAGAGAGAGTGTCATACCATTTCCTTGGTGCTTGCTTAAGACCATAAATGGCTTTGAAGAGAAAGTAAACATAACCCAATAGATCTGGATCTTCAAAACCAGGTGGCTGTTCTACATATACCTCTTCATCCAGCTTTCCATTCAGAAAGGCACTCTTGACATCCATTTGATAAACATTAAAGTTAGAAAATGCTGCGAATGCCAAGAATATCCTAATGGCCTCAAGTCTAGCCACTGGAGCATAGGTCCCATCATAGTCAATGCCTTCAGATTGTGAGTAACCTTTTGCTACCAGTCTTGCTTTATTTCTTGTTACTGTACCATCTTCATCAAGTTTGTTTCTGAATACCCACCTAGTACCAACCACTGTTCTATCTGTAGGTCTGGGTACCAGCTTCCATACTTCTTGTTGTTTAAATTGATTGAGTTCATCTTGCATAGCAATCACCCAATCAGGATCTGAAAGAGCTTCTTCAATTTTCTTAGGTTCCATTTCAGATAGAAACCCTAAATAATTACATTGATTTTGCAAAGCTCTTCTAGTCTTTACACCAACATCTGGATCACCAACGATTAGCTCAAAAGGATGAGCTCTATTCCAAACAGTCTGTCTGGGAAGATTTAGTCTTGATGATTAACCTTGTTCTTCATTGTGATGTTGAGTATGACTAGTAGATCCTTCATTAGCTCCCCCTGAGTTGTTGCCAGGATGATTAGATGAAAGTTCAGAAGTATGAGTGGTGTTTTCAATATTATCATTATTTTCATCACCATTATTCTTATTAGACTCATCATTGGCATTTGCATCAACAAAAACATCAGGTGGACTATAATCATCTGAATCTAGATCTGTCATATCTTCAAAAGATAGCTTTTCAGATGAATCTTCAGTTTGGATACTAGGGAGTTTAGTGTCATCAAATGTTACATTGACACTTTCCATCATCTTCTGATGTTCAATCAAATACACCTTATAAGCTCTTCTTTCATAACCAACAAAAATTGCTTCATGTGCTTTGGCTTCAAATTTTCCACCTTGATCATCTCCTTCTTTAAGTACAAAGCATTTTGCTCCAAATACATGAAAGTATTTGAGTGTTGGTTTCTTTTCATTCATGGCTTCATAGGGTGTTTTCATCAAGTCTTTGTTGATAAGAGTTCGATTCTGAGTATAACAAGCAGTGTTGACAGCTTCAGCCCAAAAATACAATGGAAGCCTTGATTCACTTAACATAGTACGTGCAGCTTCAATCAAGGTTCTATTCTTTCTTTCAACTACTCCATTTTGCTGAGGAGTTCTTGGAGCTGAGTATTGTCTGGTTATACCTTTTTCAGTACAAAAGTCATTCAGAACTGCATTCTTGAATTCAGTTCCATTGTCTGACCTTATAGCCCTCACTGGATACTTGGAATCCAGCTCAATTAACTTGATGTGATCAATCACCAGTTGTGGAGTCTCATCTTTAGAATTCAGGAACAAGACCCATGTGAACTTTGAAAAATCATCAACAATCATAAGAGCATATCTTTTCTTTGACATAGACATCACATTCACTGGACCAAATAGATCCATGTGAAGTAACTGTAAAGGTTCAGTTATTGAAGACATATCAGTGCTTCTGTGAGTTGCCCTTTTTAGTTTGCCTTTTTGACAGGCATCACATAGTCCTTCCTGTGTGAATTCCATAGAAGGTAAACCTCTCACCAACTCTCTCTTGACCAGAGAGTTCATCATCTTGAAATTTAGGTGAGAAAGTTTCTTGTGCCATAGCCAACTTTCATTTGTGGATGCTTTAGAATAGAAGCAATTTATTTCTTCAGTGCTTCTAGTGTTCATGTAGGCTACATATAAGTTTCCTTTTCTGACTCCCGTCAGAGATGATTGTTCACTTCTTTTGTGTGTAATCAGACAATTCTTTTTGTTAAAGTAGACTTCAAATCCCTTGTCACAGAATTGACTGATACTGAGCAAATTATGCTCAAGTCCTTTTACAAAGGACACTTCTTCAATGATAACATTTCCAGCTTCAAGTCTGCCATATCCATCAGTTCTAGCTTTGCTATTATCTCCAAAGGTAACTACTGGGCCGACCTTCTCCACCACATTTGTCAGCAGGGTTCTGTCTCCAATTATATGCCTTGAACATCCACTGTCCAAGATCCAGGTTACTCGTTCAACCTGTTCAATACCCTGCAATGACAAATGGATTAAACCTTCTTCGGGACCCAAATTTGATTGGGTCCTGCGGATTTAAAGTATTGACCTTTATCAGGCAAAACAACATTTTTAATTTTAACCTCTTTAGTCAATAAACATTTAACCTTATAAACAGATTTGAAAATCTTTCGTTTTATCTTGAGTATCCATGTTTCTGTAGCAGCAATAACACTTGTGTCATTGACTGGACATTTGACCTGGTAAACATTCTTGGTAACCTTTTGTTTAGTCTTAGGTACAAATGTCTCTCTCCTAACTTGAGGAGGAAAATCAGTCTTTGATCGAACATTATTGTTCCTGTTCATATGCTGTCGAGGAGCAGTCTGTTTAACACATGCATAACTACCATTAAAATAAGCACGCATACTGTTAAAAGCGCAAGACATACAATTGATAACACCACATGCTTTATGATTAGAATCAATGATAGGCATGGTATTTTTCTGTTTCAACTTATTACCACCTAATCCAGTCTTAGAAGAACTAGCTGTTTCAACAACTTTGACTGGCACTTTAGGTACATCTTTCTTGGATGAAACATTCGTTGTATTAGTGTCCTCAACAGATTTAGCCTTAACAAAGATTGTGACATCTTTCTTGGATGAAACATTCTTTGGATTAGCGTTCTTTACAGATTTATCCTTAACAAGGACTGTGCCATTTGCACTATCCTCATTTCTCATTTCTTCTTGGATAACCATAGAAAGAATATCTGGTGGTCCAGCATCAGATTGTTTAAATAGAGGTTCTTTAACATTTTTGAGCACATGTGGTATTCCCCTTTCTTTAGCACTAACAGGGTTAGGGGAATTTATGCCCAATGATCCAACAGCTTCATTGTAACCATACCCTATACCCGTTGTTCGTTCTACAACTTGATTGTTAAAAAACTCTTTGGAAACTTTAACAGAATTATAACAAGCCCTGACCTGTGTTTCAAGTTCAGTAATTCTAGCCATTTGTTTTCCTACAACTTCTAGAATAGATTTCTCCTTTTTATAAAGCATTGTTATTTCATATCTTTGTTGATCTTGATTAATATGCACCTTTTTCAATTCTGACACTTCATTTCCAAGTTTATTACTTAGCAGATCTAGTCTATTATATCCAGTTTGTGCATTATCTAAGGAATTGTATAGACTACGAATCAATTCAGTGTTAGTAACAATTACCGGTTTGTTGTGATGATCAGATGCTTCATCATTTGCCACCAAAGCAAGATTTCCATATTCTTCATCTTCGCTGTCCGTGTCATCCCAACTCTTACCAGCCGCAACATAGGCTTTTCCAGGTTTCTTCTTCTGAGCAGCAAAGTCTCTTCTTTGAGTTTGCTTGGGTTTCTGACATTCAGTGGCAAAGTGCCCCAATTCATTACAGTTGAAGCAACGAATCTTGCTTCTGTCAACAGATCCAGTTTTGTATCCTCCCCTGTTACTAGAGGAAGAAGAGCCTCCTCTCTGGAATCTGTTATTTGACTTGAACCTGTACTTTGGATTTCTTCTGAATCTGAAGTTGCCAAATTGCCTTACCATCAATGCCAGGGATACATCTTCCAGTTGATCTAGCTCTTCCAATGAGTAAAAGTCTCCACCATCCTGAGTAGGTGGTGTCTGACCAAGCTCTACTTCAGTCTTTTCCTTATCTGAGCTGTAAGGTAGAACAACCTTAGCTTCCACTTCCTTAGGTGCCTCAACTACAAGAGCTGTAGATGAACTTGGCACTCTTCCTTTACCAGAGACCTCCCTCTGCTGTACTTGTTCCAGTTCATAGGTTTTCAGAACACCAAACAATCTTTCAAGAGAAACCTTATTCAAATCACTTGATTCTCTGATGGCCGTAATCCTATGTTCAAGATGAGTGGGCATAGTCAACAAAAACTTCATATTAATCTCCTTCTGTGTATATTGCTTGCCATGAACTTGCAAGTTGTTGATAATTTTGTTATACCTTTCAAACACTTCCTGAATTCATACTCAGAGGTTAAAATCTGAAGTCTGTTTTCCCTGACTTCATCAGTTCCTTCATTGATAGTCTCAATAGTTTCCCACATGTGTTTTGCAGTTTTACAATTCATCACATGACTGTACATCACAGCATCCAGGGAATCTATTAGAATAAGTCTCAAATTCTTATCTAGTCCTGCATCCTCTTTTTCATCAGGAGTAAAAGAAGCAGCAGGCTTTGGAAAAGATGATGCAGGTGTTACAACAATTCCTCCAACAATAGATTCAGATACATATTCTTTTGGAATTATAGGTCCGTTCTGTAGAACACCCAAATATTTAGAATTTGCGACATCAAGAAACAACTCCATTTTATTTTTCCACATTGCATAATTGTCCTTGTTAAACATGGGAATCTTAACAATGCTTTTTGAAGACATGATGAATTTTTAAGTGAGTTAAAAATTCGAGATAGATTTTTGACGGAATAAAATTAGGATCTTGATTTGTGTATCAATCAATAGGCTCTGATACCAATTGTTAGGTCCAATATGATTGTAGAAGGGGGGGGTTGAATACAATCTATATCAATTTCTCAAAATTTATTCGTTAAATAATTTTCACTTAAACGAATATTTTGTGCGGAATAAATTTACACGGATTTCAAGTTGAATATAATTGTATATTAACTTGATGTGGTGTTACAAAACCAATACAAACTATTATCAAGTGTTTAATAACTAATTAGAAAATTCGACATGAACTTTTCTAATTTAGTTAATAAATCTCAAGATAAGTACTAGGAAACTTAATTCGCTAGTAGTACAAGAATCACAAGTAGACAAGTTCTATCGGATAGAATATTACAAAGATGATGAACTTGAATTTATGTGAATTAATTTGTGCTTGGTGTTCTTGATATTTGAGAGAGAACTGCTATGTATTTCTGTATTTTTCTGCTGTGTTTCTGCACTGCCTTGATTCTGCTGCTTCTGCTGATTTATATAACATGTATAGGTCTGTACGGATTAGATATGACTTAAACTGCTTCAAGACCTATTAAATCAGCTGTCAGTATGACTTAATCTTGCTCCAAGACATAATTAAACCTTCGATATGACTTATTTTCTGTCGGTATGACTTAGAAAATGTGTCGGTATGACTTAATCTTCAACAGTGTGGTCGGTATGACCTAAATCACTTTTGTCGGTATGACTTAATACCTTTCCAGAAATATCTTGCTTCGGTATGACTTATTTCCCTCGGTATGACCTAGCAGCTTTGAGGTCGGTAAGACATAATTCCTTGCTGCAGTCGGTATGACTTATTCTGAATGCTATCGGTATGACTTAAACTTAAGTCATACTGAATTATAACAGCCATGCATAATCTGTTCAGCCTTATTTAAGTCATATTGATCCATTTAATTAATTAATGATTAATCAATTCATAATTAATTGATACAATAATTAATTTAATAAATAAATTAATTCTGTTAGAATTAATTCATTAATTAAATCAAATAAATGATTTATATCAATTACAAATGAATTAAATTAAATCAATAGCTAATTAATTTAATTCTCCCAAACCACGGAAAATAATAAAGAATTACCACTGACTTATGTTGACGTTCGATGTACTGTCTGGTTCATGAACGACTAACTTCAATGATGCTTCTTCACTTCTGACTTTAAGCTGTGGTTTATTTCTTCTCTCAATTTTCTTGTACTTTGATTGATTTTTAATCTATCACTCGAAAAATCTCTGTCACTGTAAATGAATCCATTCACTTCAATGTTATACTGAGGCTTGATCAGTTACCTGATACGTCTTCCAGTGTGAAACATCAAAACTATAGATTGACTTCCTTCTTTCTTCTGACAGATATTGCTTCCTGAGATTCCTGTGACAGATCATACGGATATTTACTTATTACAATTTGGTTTAAGTTGATTAGGATCCTCGAACTACAAATAGGCTGATTCATATGCCTTTCAGTCAATTTTGTATCATGGTCCCGGTTTGCCTCAAAACGGGACCTTCTAAGGTACGTAATATGCTTAAGACTCCATCAGGAATCGAATATTTACTTAAACTATTATTACCGTCAATTCTTGCACAGTCATCAGAAGGAATGTAAATTCCTCCATTCCGATATGACCTTCAAGGTCCTTCCAAATATCATTCTGTTTCTTCGGTATGAACATTTGTAATTATTCTTTTATACTTAGACTGTCGGCCACCTCATTGGCCTTTCCTGATACTAACAATTTCTTGTAATCCATGTTCTATGGATACATTCCAACTCAAACTTTTCTACATCATTCCCATCACTGTTGGGTGAAAGCATTCTCCCTTAAGCTCTGCTGAAGGAGAAAAATATATCTATCAGTCTTTTTCCATAAGTCCTTGCTTTCACCTACCCGTGGGAACTTTATCACGTTTATTCCTAATCCTACTTAGGATACTTCTTTTGTTAGTTCTTTCCTTATCTTAGGATAATCTCAACCTTTATAGGTTCAATCCAGACTTCCTCAGGGTTTCATACATGCCTCATCTGGCATTATTGTTACTATGTCATACATTCCTTACCAAACTTCCATTTTGAAGTTTGGAATATTACCTTTTTCCTTGAAAGGTTTCCTAGGTCATCCTCATCATTCCTCCTATATTTTCTGGGTACAGGGTATATCAAAACGTCATTGATCAATACTATAATAATTCTATTTATGTTCTTTCCAGAACTCTTTTTAATAATCCTTACCAGTCATTGTTGCCTTAGCAAGTCCAACTCATATCATCTGAATTCATAATGTCGTTATTAGGGTTAATGCCATCCCTTGTGCATTCCCCAGGGTTTGTCTTAATTTATGGATATCCTATCCTTAATTCAACTGCCAAGGAATTCTTGCATCCTATACTTGGCAATCAAATCATGTATCCTTAATAAGGGTCTCTTTTCAATCATTCTCATTTGATAATCGATCGGTGGCTTAATGTTAACCTCTTCTTTCAGATAGTTGTCAACCTATTTGACCTTCAAAAAGACAACGTATGTTGCCGAAGCCAGGCGGTCCATCACTTATTATTCCGGCCCAGGTGTTGCCGAAGGATGATTACGGATGTAGTTTTCATCGAGGGTGATTACGGATGTAGTTTTCACTCGAGGGATAGTTACGGATGTAGTTTCTATCCTTCTACCGGTAGAGAAGACCCGCGGATTATTTCGACTTGGATGTGGCGACTGATCATCGTCAATCCTTGTCAGGTTTTTATGTTTTCTTTAAGTCCCATTCCTCCATTTTGGAAAAATGCTTTGACACTGCTTCTTAGGCTTTTGTGCCAAGTTGCTGATAGTGTTCTATTTTGATGAGAAAGATGTTGATTCAATGCAGTATCTAGAACTGCAAGTTTATTTTGAGAAACAAGGGCACATATTGTTGCACCTTCGAGATTTATCGACTATGACAAGCGATTTTATAACTGATTGATACAAACAAATATATCAATTGCCAATCATATGAGTTGTATATTACTTATCTTATATATATTCCTTGCTGAGCTATAGTTGCTCACTCTTGCTTGTTTTCAAACTTTACAAACACAACAGCTAAGCGATATGGCAAGACCCAGGCAGACTGCTCGCAAGCAGGTGACTAGGCCCGAGCCTCCACTTGAGATTCCACCGGTAGGCCCCATTAGCCGGATTGGTTGGCAGCTTTTGTTAGTACGTTTTATTTATCAGCATGACCTGTGCAAGGCAGTGTATCGTAACAAACTTTCAAGCCGCCAGCTTCGCTTCATATCGGAGTGTTGCTGGTAGCATAAATACTATTTAATTCGGTCTGTAATAACTCTGATAACTTTATTACTGTTTAATCAATGTGTGACGTTTCTGAGGCTCTAACCTGTGTGTGTGAGTGTGGTGTGAGTTTGTTGTGGGGTCGATGGCTGTGTTATATACATTGTGCGCAAGAACAGGTATGTTACTAATGGAAAATGGACCGTGAGCGCCTAGATCTCCGACCCCGGATCTGGGGGCGTCACAGAAATGGTATCAGAGCGAGGTTACAGTTCTCAGAAACGGTAGTAATTTAAGAAAGCAACCCTAATAATAATAACAATAACGATAACCTTAATAACAACTTTAATAATACTTAGAACTCTCATCGAGTTGGTAGTCGGGTTATCGGATATAGCCCTGACTTTAAGGCCCGTGAGGGAACTACTCCTAAACCCTTCTTTTATGGTTAGTGACCCACTGTATTTCCCTTGTGTAGATGGATGAGATACCAGACCCTGAGGCTTTCGAGAGGGAGCATGATGAGGCCCTGATGCGAGAGATCGAGGACCCTGAGAAGGATGTGGGTGTTGACTCCGAGGTTGGCCCCTGGATTACAGTGATAGATAGTACTGATGATGAGGATCCCGTTGAGGAGCCCTTTGAGTCTGAGACAGAGTCTGTTACCCCATCTCCTGTAGCTACTGAGGAGGAGAGTGTGAGATCCGGCGAGGGTCGTGTTGTGTCACCCCCACCTTCTCCACATACATCTAGCCCTGTTTCATCGGACAGTGACTCTGAGGATGACACTTCTAGCGAGGAGGAGCTTGACCCTATCCCTGTTCCTGCTCCTGCTGCTGCTGCACCTACACCTGTTCCAGTCATACCACCTCCACCGACGGACCTACCCCCAATGTCGGGTACCGAGCATGCTTACGTGGTACAGTTCCTGACCCGAGACTTACTATCTGTAGAGGCCCGACTTAACGAGGCGAGGAGGGCACTAGTGGAGGAGCGCGAGGCGCGCTTGAGGATCCAGGCTGAGATGAGAACCACTGTTGCTAGGAGGATTAGGGCTCGACTCCACAGGATCGAGATGAGGAGTCGCGATAGGATTCTTGGTTTAGGGATCCGCGGGGGCGGAGTGATCCAGGCTAGGGATGCTAGAAGTGTTGTGTGTCGTGCATTTACCCGAGTGAGGACCTTGCTCCGTCGCGGCGTGGCCCCGTGATGTGTTACTTATGGCTCAGTCCCCTAGGTTCAGATGACATTAGTGTGTCGATTTTGCGGGATAGTTGACTTGTGCTGTGATATCCTTTCTGACTAGCGGATGAGTAGACTGACCTACAGATATGTAGGTGTGACTTCGGGTAGTATGTATGGATGTAGCCCTACTTTCGTGTAGCCTGACTATTCGGATGATGTATTTGTATTTGTTCCACTTTTGCTAGACTTTGACATCGGAACTATGTATTTGGCTTTAACATCCAAACGTGTGATAACCCTTGTACCGTACTTATCTAGTTTCAGTTTCTTTAAAATTGCCTCAACTGCTTTACTTTCCGATGCCATGCTTTACTGTTTTGATATACAACTGTGATTATACAATTGCTACAAGCCACAAATACAACCATACCGTTTCAAATTTACGATATGCGATTTCAAATCGTTTTCTACAATTTCCAAAAATGTTCCTACGATCCTTAAAAATAAAACTTTTGAAAAAAAAATGTGTTTTGAAATTTAAAAAAAAAAATGTTTTGAGGTTCCGAAATTTTGAAAACTCTTGTAAATGTTTTCGCATTCCAAAGGGATTTTTCCCCAAAAACGTTTGACATTTTATCTCCAACAACGGATTATTAAAACTTTTGCACTTCCACCCTTATGCGGAGGAACGATACGCTCCTGAACCGTGCAAACGCTGTCAGGATAGTTAGAAAACCCTAACCCCCTTTCTTGTTTTATTATCAGAATCATGCCACCCAGGAGAATGAACACCCGAGCTCACCCGATCAGTTCTGAGGGCCAGGGTAGCCACCATGGAGCCGGAGGCCACCAGAACCGTGAGGGGGAGAATGTCAACCTGAGTGATAATGAGGGCAACGATCATAACCTGTTTGACGACTCTGAGTATGAAGAAGAAGAAGAAGCTGGTGATGATACCCGAGAGGTAGAACATCCTAGGGGAGGCCCCATAGAACAGTTCATGGAGTTACTTATGCAGAACTTGGACCGTCCCCCAGTTCAGCAACCACCCCAGAATACTAATGCTAATGCTTTCCGGAACTTCAAATCCCTGAAACCCCCGGAATTTAAAGGAACTGCCGACCCTGTCGAGGCAAGGGCTTGGCTGAGGGAAATGGAAAAATCTTTCGAGATCCTGAACGTCGCTGAAGAGCAGAATACTGTTTTCGCCACTTACCTTCTGAAGGGTGAGGCGAACTATTGGTGGGAAGCTAAGAAGAATTTGGAAGGAAGAGGTGTGGTAACCTGGGAGAGATTTAGCGAGTTGTTCTTGGAGAAGTACTTTCCTAGGTTCATGGAGACCCAAATGGAGCTAAAGTTTTTGGAGCTGAAACAAGGAAACATGACAGTGGCCGAGTATGAGGCCAAATTTACTGAGTTATCAAGGTTTGTGCCAGAGTATGTGAACTCTGAGGCAAAGAGGGCCCGAAGATTTCAATTAGGGCTAAGACAATGGATTCAGAATCGTGTGGCGGTTCTTGAGCTGACAGACTATGCCACCCTGGTGCAGAAAGCGTCAATTGTCGAAGCTGGAAGTGAACAGATGCAGAAGGAGAGAGAAGGAAAGAAGCGGAAGTGTAAGAACCCTAAATTTTGGATATAATTAAAAACTTTTATTATGTACTGAGGTAATGGTGAATAGTGATTTCGACTACGATGTAACGATTGAGATAATGAATGGAAGGAATGGAATTGGATTTAAATATTTATAGGTCTTGAAGAATACTATTGGTTGACACTTTATATAAGAATTATCTATCTCCTAGGGAATTGAGATTTGATAATTCTAAAGGAGAAGATTATTCTTATGTCATCCAAATCGATATCTGTTATTGGTCCAGTGGTTCCGTAAAAAGGTTAAGGAACGATCGAAAGAGATCAGGGACAATTGTACAACCCTAAGAGGATGAGTAAAGAAAAATGGATGAATAGTGATTTTGGTGGACATAGGAATATTATTAGACGACGCGATATATAAGTACCCGGAACAAAATTCTGAGTTCGTATTAGTGATCCAGGGGGAAAAAGAGTGTATGTAAAAGCTGTCGGATTCTGAAAAACGGCACTTTTATTTTCTCCGAGATTCCTCAGATACGGAATGATTTAAGGGGTATAACGAGATAACTCGAGAACGTGTTTCGATTTAAGTATAACTTAACTTTTAAGATATTAATTGATTAATCCTGAATGCCTTGGATATTTATAGATCCCCAAGCTGACCCGGGACCCGCTACCACTACCCCTTACCGTACTCGACTACCAGGCAAGTTTCAATTCCCTTCTTTCAGGCTGTTGTTGTGATTGAATATATATATATATATATATATATATATATGTTTTCTGTTGTACATATGCCATAGCATGCATGCCTACTTTCCAGTTATATCGTTATGCTTGTTCCCTGATTGTTTATTGGCATATAAATTGGATAGCTAACGTATCAATTATAAGCCGGTTATTGTAAGACCCTCATAGAAGGGCGTATACATCTTATTCATCAAATATAGACCGGGAGTCAATATTTCTTGATATATCGAGATTACCTCGGAGGAAAATATTTAAGTAAATATTTTCCCTTATTTGGGCGACGAATATTATTTGAATATTCGTTCGAGATTATTTATTTAACGATCCTTACTTCAAATAATTATTTGAACGTAACCATTCGACGAATAATATTTTTCAATTTCATTCAGAGTCGAATAGATTAGCGATTATTATTCCGAATATTCTTCTAAAGATTGGACTACTAAATGAATATTATTTGAATATCCATTTAGAATATTATTTTTTTAAATGAATATTACTTTTGAATAATCATTTAAGATAGTAATTACTTGATGAATATTATTCTAATATTCATCTGAAGCTTGATTTATTTATCGAATATTATCTCGAATATTCCTATAAAGCTTGGATTACTAAATGAATATTACTTGATATTCATTTAGAATATTATTCATTAAATGAATATTACTTTTTGAATATTCATTTAAATTCATAATTAATTATGAATATTATCTTAAATATTCCTTTCAGGTCTTATTAATTAATGAATATTATTTTGAATATTCATTTAAATATTTATTTATTCAAAAAATATTCTCCTGATATTTCTTCAAGGATTATTTTGAGAAATACTCGGATTAAAGATATTCTTTCATATTCCTAAATATTTTTTAAATATTTTTAATTCAATAAATATTCTCTGAATATTTATTTCCTACTTAGAATAACCTCAATAAGGTCTATCTTCTTCGATTATTACGAAAAATATTTCGGAGTCATATTATTATTAATCTTATATCAAGAAAGGTTCTCAGACATCATTCTTCTTTGAGTCTATCTCCCTAATAATAAGGGAACCTTACTTGGAAAATGATATTTATCTTGTCGACTTCCCGGTCATAAAGTATTCTCTTCACTCGCAACTCGGGTGCTATTGACTTATTAAGTCGGTGTTTACCTTCTCATCTTTCGAGGGGTAAGATGGTTGGAACAAGTTGATATTCGTTACCAAGCAATAGCTTGGAAGTTATTGGTGAATTTTCCTTTCCAACTAGACACGACTACTTTGTGGAGTCTTATCAACAAGTATTATACTTGGGGAAAGGGGGACGAACGTTACATTCAGAATCATGAATTCTATTTGAACTAGGAGTCGTGTAAGAGGCCGAGTAGCGCCGGTCCATCCCCTTTGGCCCAACCGTTGGCCGGGGAGAGCTAGTAAGGCGGTAGACAAGTAAAGCCGTCAGTTCTTCTTTCTACCGGTAGTAAATCTAATTTGAGCTGTACGATCTCGATTGATCATCAAGATTGGAACAGCGGGCGCGGTGAATACTCCATCATTGGTTCATCATCCAAACTTATTTATTTCCTGTAACATGATTACTGTTGGCAAAGCTGGAAAAGTGTTCATAACTGGAATTGCAATCTTTTCATGCAAGTTCCTCTTTTAATGGCAATAAAAATATCTCGCTTACTTTTGATGTAGCAGATATTTCTACAAACAAATACTTTGAGTTACTTGGTAACTTCATCCTTTATATTATACTGGCAATAACTTCATTAAGGCATGGCATAGATTTCAAAGGATATTTTGAACTACTGTATATATGTATCACTGTTCAGTTATATTATTGTTGGTGGGCTTTCGCTCACCCTTGCTTTGTTCATATTATGTCACAACAACAGCTAGGGCAGATGGCTCGCGTCAGGCGCACTCGGCACAAGCGGGTTACCCGACCCACCGGACTCCCCGCTGAGATGCTAGTCGCCATTGCTGAGGTAGCATAGTTAGACAGCTTTTGTTTCCTGTTTAACTATATGTATAATTAATGTAATCAACGGCAAAACTTTTAAACTTATGATGTTATCCTTTCGGGGTTGTAATAACTTTCATTCGTAAACCCCTTTTATGTAAGACTTATTTCAATTTCATCTCTGGGACTATAACTGTGTGTGTGTGAGTGGATATTATTGTGGGGTCATAGCATGCTACTTATTTATTTTGGACTCAAGTCAAGTATTGTGTATAAGTTATGAGGCAGTAACGACCCGATCCCGGACCCCGGATCTGGGGGCGTTACAGAAGTGGTTTTAGAGCGTACGTTATAAACCCCAGAGATGAGGCGACGTTAAAACAATAAATTAACTAAGATAATAAGAACTCTTGCCAAGTTCATAGTCGGACTACTTAAGGTAGTGATGACGTATAAAACCCTTATGGGAACTCTTAAGTATCATGATAGTAACTTAGCTCGATATCGTATCGACGAATAAGGCAACAGACCTTGAGGCATAAGAGCAGCAGCGCGATGATGCTTTATGTGTTGAAGATCAGCGGGTAAGTTCGATGGAGTACCCTACTGGATACCCAGAAGAGGTTCCAGCAGATAAGGAAAAATCCTGTTAGGATAAGGAGCTTACCCTCGAGGAATGAGGCCTACATCCAGAAAGACTGAGATGATTAAGGTATAGTGCTCAGAAAAGTGAGCATAAAGAGCTGAGCTATTACCAAGAGAACCAAAGATTCATGTTGGATTCGTAGCCGGAATACTGGATGTAGTACCAGCAAGTAAGACGGATTGGAAGAATTACTTGAGATCTTATACGGGAATAGACGAGAATCCTCAAAGACTTTCATATTAACGAAGAAAGAGCTAGAGGGATGTATGATTATCAAAGACATCGATTTAGGGCGAGTAGCAGAGTCCCTAGAAATAGTTAAGAAGGAGGCAGTAAGTGCCATATCATTTGACAAATGAATTAGTATGAATATTGTCAGTAATAATTCTCCATGAGAAGGCAGATGTCATAGGTTGTAATTTATGGAACCAAATTGAGGTTAATGAGGTGGTTTTATTCAGGCAAATGTTCATGTTATGAATGAATCAGTTAGAAAGTAAAGACACTGGGGAGTGATAGCATGGTTGGATAAAGTTATATAAGGAAGTAGTAAGCAAGACAATGATCTCAGAACCTACCGGAAGATAAGACCAGTGAGTCAAGATGAACTCGTAATGAGACTACTATCAAAGACTGAGTATAGGGTTATTTCAACTCAGTGAAACGATGAACCAGAAACGTTAGATGAATGTGATTCAGAGGAATATTAAATTCTTTCTTTGAATGAATTATAGTTGTTACCTTAAGTTTACTCCGACACGGAATTGTAATGGATCAAGTAATACGATCAACAGTTAAAGAGAATAATGTGAGAAAATCTTCCTAGAGCTAAAAGAGAAAATTGGTAATGACCAAGAGTTGGCATTGCTTAATGGAAAAAGGAGACTTTGTGTTTCCAATGACGCTTCGCATAAAGGATTAGGATGTGTGCTTGTGCAGCACGATAAAGTACTTGCGGATGTGTTCGGACAGCACGGTTCACCAGGTTCGGATGACCTTAGTAGTGCCAATTTTTGTGGAACAACCAACTCCGACGGTAATGTTCCTTCCGAGACTAGTGGTTAGGTAGACTGACATTGGGAAATATTGAATATCAGGACGTATAGGTATCAAGATGTTGTGACAGGTTTCAGTTTGAAACTGTTTAGTCCCTTCTAAGGGATGTTTATAACTGGTTCCTCTCTAGTGGTTAAACTTCCAATCTGATGACTATTATTTCGTAAATTAGGATTGCTTATGGTTCTACCTGCTTGGAGGTTCATAGAACTATTCTTCAGGTTTCGAAACTGGTCTCCTTAATGTTACCAGTAGATGGATAGATTGACCAAAATTTCCCTAATTCTGGGAAGAACTTCAACGAATTTTGGCAAACCTTGTCTTTCTGATTATCAGAGAACATCATGGAAGAGAGTAGAAACTGGGGCAAACCCCGTGAATTGGGTAAAGTAGCCGCGATATGGGTTGGTGGACAGACCCCGGTTATCGCTATTGATTGTAGAAATACAATGATGAAGTGAGATTGGACGAAAACAGGAAATGTAAGTAAGAAACCAGCCGGACTGAGAAAATCCGGGATTGACTTAAGTGAAAAGGCTTTTATGCCAGGAATGGTAATCTTGCATGGCACGTGGGATTGATAAGAATAGTTGAAAAGATAAAAGTAGAGGGAAGGTGACCAGAGACGGTGCCGAATAGTCGATTAAGACTTATATGAAGTAAAAGTTTTGGAAAGGTAGAACGGTATCAAAGAAGAAGGCACTACGCCAACAATTGCTAGAAAGGTAATGCTATTAGCCAACCCCTAGAATCATATATTTTTATTTTAGTGTGGCCAGTTGAGGCCAAGTCACAACGGACTATAAAGTGACTAGACCAGCAATGAAAGGACAAAGCAGGGTTGCTTCTAAGTAAGCACCGACTGCAAGGGCTTCTGATATGACGGAAATATTAATGAGATTGTAGGAATCTTCTACTGAACCCTTTGCAACCCCTGTTTGGATTGGTAATTTACTAGACTTTTGGAATGGGGTCACCCGTACTAAAGTGATTCATGTGTATATGATCGTCCAAGATTACGAAAAAAAAATGGAAGTATAATGACTTGAGATGTATGATGTTAGGGTATCATGAATACCATGAATATATTATAACTAAGGAAAGTAAACAACGAAGGTTTATGAAGAGAGTATAGAAATGGTCAGAGATGGATCAGTATGCTGTAGGAATTTCGTCTAAGGCAATTACCTTTGAGAAGAACGATAAGTACGAAGAGATTCACGTTGAACTCGACCCGACCAATATCTTCCAGAACATCCTTGCTACCAGTACCAAGTTCTGTAAGAGAGCAGATAGACATACGTTGTCTTTTGGAAGGTCAAATAGGCTGATAACTATCTGAAAGAAGAGGTTAGCATTAAGCCACCGATCGATTATCAAATGAGAATGATTGAGAAGAGACCCTTATTAAGGATACATGATTTGATTGCCAAGTACAGGACGCAAGAATTCCTTGGCAGTTGAATTAAGGATAGGATATCCATAAATTAAGACAAACCCTGGGGAATGCACAAGGGATGGCATTAACCCTAATAACGACATTATGAATTCAGATGATATGAGTTGGACTTGCTAAGGCAACAATGACCGGTAAGGATTATTAAAAAGAGTTATGGAAAGAACATAGATAGAATTATTAGAGTATTGATCAATGACGTTTTGATATACCCTGTACCTAGAAAATACAGGAGGAATGATGAGGACGACCTAAGAAACCTTACAAGGAAAAGTTAATATTCTGAGTTTCCAACTAGAAGTTTGGAAGAGAATGTAAGACACAGTAGCAATATACAAGATGATGCATGTATGAAACCCTGAGGAAGTATGGATTGAACCTATAAAGGTTGAGATTATCCTAAGATAAGGAAAGAACTAAGAAAAGAAGTATCCTAAGTAGGAGTGGGAATAAACGTGATAAAGTTCCCACGGGTAGGTGGAAGCAATGACTTATGGAAAAAAAAAGGCTTATAGATATATTTTTCTCCTTCAGCAGAGCTTAAGGGAGAATGCTTTCACCCAACAGTGAGGGGAATGAGGTAGAAAAATTTGAGTTGGAATGTATCCAGAGAACATGGATTACAAGGAATTGTTAGTATCAGGAAAGGCTAATGAGGTGGCCGATAGTCTAAGTATAGAAGAATAATTACAAATGTTCATACCAAAGAAATAGAATGATATTTGGAAGGACCTTGAAGGTCATACCGGAGTGGAGGAATTTACATTCCTTCTGATGAATGTGCAAGAATCGACGGTAATAATAGTTTAAGTAAAGATTCAATTCCCGATATTATCTTAAGCCAACTACACACCGTAGAAGGTCCCGTTTTGAGGCAAACCAGGACCATGATACAAAATTGACGAAGTAAACCATTAAGTTTCCAGTCTTTTATGAAAGATGCATGAGTGATTGTTTCATCAACCGGACATAGCTGCGATGCTTGAAACTCTTCTGCAATTTTATCTACTTCATGTAATACCTACATCAAGTCCAGGAAATGTTCCTTATGAATAAGGAATAGTGATTACTTTGTCTCCCTAAAGGATTAAAACCCGTATGGTTATCTATTAACGCACTACGTAAATAACAAGCGATGGCGATTCTTCTAAGAAAGTAGATGACAACGTAAAGATAAAGAAAGTGCTGCTATTAATGAGCTAAGTGGCATGTTGATGAATGACAAGCAAGTTTGTGTTAGTGTACTTCTGCACAAACAAGATAGAGAATATGAGGTTGATGATTCATGATGCTAAATGTATTCCCGTGGAAAGAATTAATGAGATTTAGAGAGAAGGGCAGTTGAGCCGAGACTTATTAGGCCACCTGAGAGTTTAAAAGTGTTCGGAAGGTGGCATTCGAGCCAGTTTTACCCCCAAAACTTATAGCCCGGTCATAACGGGTTTTCATATGGCAAGGCTACGCCAGTAAAATGCAGATACTCGATAGGTGATAAGAGTACGAGCAAGTAGATATACGACCTGGTCTGACTTACGAAGAACAACCTGTGGAAAACCACGGGTAGAAAAGAACAAGTGATGAGAAACAAGGTTGGCAGAAGTAGATTATATATAAGGGATCGGGCCAGATTCATTTCGGAAAGTTTAAATTGGAATAACGTGATGATTATAGAGTAAATGTGACGGAATGCCGATAAGGAGGTACCAAGTGCAAAAGGTGTCTCAATAAAGAGATGAAGGTGAAAGTAAATAACAGAAGTAAATAAGAATCAGATAATGAGAAGGATGTGATTGATAAAGAAAAGACGGGGAAAGCAACTACGGAATATGAAGCAAGGAATGTTAGGAATGGATTAATAAATGGGTTTTCCGATGAATTCTCGGGGATGACAACCTGATAGTGTTAATATTATAGATATGAAAAAGCTAGTAGCGTGACATGGAATGTCAGTAACAATGGTGTCAAGCGAGGATCTAAGATTTAACCTAAGAGGTTCAAAGATTTTCCAAAAGTAAGTGTTGCTAAGGTTGAACCAGGGTACAGGTCCAGAGAATAGTGGACAAAGCAGCAAGATATGTTGACACGTGAGGTTACGATCAAATAGTATTGGATATAATTATGATTAATTTCTTCCTTAATGAACCTCTATAGTTCAGAGGTAAATTCTGAGTATGATATTTTACAATCATGAAAAATTTCTATAATCCTTTAGAATTCTTTTCTTTTCTTCTCTCTTATTCATCTTCTTTATGAATTGAGAAGAACAACCCTTTAAGGAGGGGAGGTACTGCTACGTGACTATCTGTCTATGTGATAGAAGTCTAAGTGGAATACCATAACTTGTTTAATTGCTTGTCAAGTACTAAAAGCTGGCCCCCTTCTGTACTAGCTATGCAATATAACAAATGTTCAATTGGTCATAGTGATCTCTCAATAAATCTCTCCACTTCTCTATATTGATTGAGATTGCGAAGATTAAAGCGATCAGGAAATGCACAGTGCGAGCGAGGTTACCTCCAAATTCGCAGTGGGATAGTGATACCAATGTCACTGCAGGTATCAATAAGGATAAGACTGAGTAAGATCATAACCCGGATAGTGTGTTGTACGAAAAGTAGCAAAGTTGATGGAAAAGGATAAAGTATGGATCGTAGCACTAGAAGATGTGCTGAGAAAGGGTAGAACGACTAAGAATTGACCAGGAAGCTAAAAAGTAAACGACAGACAAACGACTCTGTGCTTCCTACCTGATTCCGGGACGGAATCCTTTTAAGGAGGGGAGACTGTAAGAACCCCAAATTTTGGATATAATTAAAAACTTTTATTATGTACTGAGGTAATGGTGAATAGTGATTTCGACTACGATGTAACGATTGAGATAATGAATGGAAGGAATGGAATTGGATTTAAATATTTATAGGTCTTGAAGAATACTATTGGTTGACACTTTATATAAGAATTATCTATCTCCTAGGGAATTGAGATTTGATAATTCTAAAGGAGAAGATTATTCTTATGTCATCCAAATCGATATCTGTTATTGGTCCAGTGGTTCCGTAAAAAGGTTAAGGAACGATCGAAAGAGATCAGGGACAATTGTACAACCCTAAGAGGATGAGTAAAGAAAAATGGATGAATAGTGATTTTGGTGGACATAGGAATATTATTAGACGACGCGATATATAAGTACCCGGAACAAAATTCTGAGTTCGTATTAGTGATCCAGGGGGAAAAAGAGTGTATGTAAAAGCTGTCGGATTCTGAAAAACGGCACTTTTATTTTCTCCGAGATTCCTCAGATACGGAATGATTTAAGGATTTATTTAAAAAGATTTGAGAAAGTTGGAATCAAAGATTATAGAGGAGAATTAAGAATAGTTATAGAAATATTAAGGAGATTTCTGGTAAAACCCTAACTAGAAAATCCTGGATTATTCCACCGAACGATTAGCGAATTAAGCAATAACCGGACAAGGAAATAAGCAGGAAAGCAAGATACAAGCATGTGTTAGTGGATAAGGGCAAGTAACTAAGTAGTTACTTAAGCAACTAGCACACTTAGAACCTAACCAAGTGCTAAGCTTCCAACACACACCATTCCATTACATATCAACACTTGTCTCTCCAAAAGCCTCATCCATGACATCACAACTTTAATAAAGCTACTTTATCCAAGATATTAACCAAGCAAGGTGTGTTAGATAAGATTAGACCAAGCAACAAGGCAAACAATTCATTTTCTCTCATTCTCTCAAACTGCCCAGCAAGAGCACCTCAAAGAAGAAAATTCATATCTCCATTTCTATCCATGATAAAATCACCAAATTTTAACCAAAGCCTCTCCACTCCATGGTCAAGGTTCGTTCAAAATTTCATTGCAATCCAAGTAGTATAGCCTAGTCAAATCCATGCTCAAAGTTAGAAAACCAAATCTGACCAGTTTCTGTCCAGTAGGAAAAACGGGTTCAAAACCATAGCTTCCAAGCTTCAAATTTCATGATCTATAGCTCAAAACAAAGCTTATGAAGAACCCAAGATGTGGTAAAAATTTGAGAGCTAAACTCTTGTTTTTCGATTTTTTATGATTTTTACAAGTTGAGTGATGAATAGTGTTCTTCAAGAACTAATCTTGTTTTCTTTGATTCTTATGGTTGATTTAGCTATCTTAAGGCCACTCAAGGATCATAAAAAGCTTAGTGAGGCTAGAACATACTCCAAGGAAGGTAGACCTATTGAAACCCTAGCATTTGATTTGAGATTTATATATGTTTTAGATGGTTTCAGCTTTGTATGATTATAGTGGTGATTATAAGCATGATTATGTAGTTAGTTGTGTGATTTAAGAAGCATGATAATTTTGAGGTTAAGATCAGTGGTTCTAGGGTTTGTTGAGATGAGAATCATGTTTATAAATTGTATTGATGCCCGGTGTGGCTTGGTTGGATGAATATGATTTTTGGAACGTCCGATTTATAGCCGTTATAATGCCGGAATTTCGTTAAACCTTGAAACTCGTGCATAGCAGTAGATATAATTCACTTATCTGGTTAAGTACATAACATACCCTTGTAGAGCTCGAGTCGTAGATCATTTTGGAAAAAGAATCGGATCAAACGGACTTACGGTTTAGGATTTACGGCCGATTTACTAAAAGTAGTTCGAAACCGTAAGTACGAATTCGTAACTGCAATTGAACCCCCTTAACATGAGTGATTCGGTTGCTAATCTTGGTAAATAAATACTAAAGGTCATAAGGAAGATATGAGAGAAAACCACATGTCAAACGGATCATTTTCCGATTTTATAAAAATGTTGGAATCCAAGTTAAACGCGAACGAACCCCTAAAAACCCGCTTGATTATAACTTCGGTAAAACACTTAGAAAACGGGCGATAAAACTCGGAGTATAATATTGATTCGTAACGATCGACTTTAGAACTTGTATGACTCCCAAGTGTAAGTACAGTGACATGTCGTATTAATGAACAAATGTTGGGTCGGATCGATGATAAAAAGGAATCCACTAAAAGGGGTATAACGAGATAACTCGAGAACGTGTTTCGATTTAAGTATAACTTAACTTTTAAGATATTAATTGATTAATCCTGAATGCCTTGGATATTTATAGATCCCCAAGCTGACCCGGGACCCGCTACCACTACCCCTTACCGTACTCGACTACCAGGCAAGTTTCAATTCCCTTCTTTCAGGCTGTTGTTGTGATTGAATATATATATATATATATATATATATATATATATATATATATATATATATATATATATATATATATGTTTTCTGTTGTACATATGCCATAGCATGCATGCCTACTTTCCAGTTATATCGTTATGCTTGTTCCCTGATTGTGTATTGGCATATAAATTGGATAGCTAACGTATCAATTATAAGCCGGTTATTGTAAGACCCTCATAGAATGGCGTATACATCTTATTCATCAAATATAGACCGGGAGTCAATATTTCTTGATATATCGAGATTACCTCGGAGGAAAATATTTAAGTAAATATTTTCCCTTATTTGGGCGACGAATATTATTTGAATATTCGTTCGAGATTATTTATTTAACGATCCTTACTTCAAATAATTATTTGAACGTAACCATTCGACGAATAATATTTTTCAATTTCATTCAGAGTCGAATAGATTAGCGATTATTATTCCGAATATTCTTCTAAAGATTGGACTACTAAATGAATATTATTTGAATATCCATTTAGAATATTATTTTTTTAAATGAATATTATTTTTGAATAATCATTTAAGATAGTAATTACTTGATGAATATTATTCTAATATTCATCTGAAGCTTGATTTATTTATCGAATATTATCTCGAATATTCCTATAAAGCTTGGATTACTAAATGAATATTACTTGATATTCATTTAGAATATTATTCATTAAATGAATATTACTTTTTAAATATTCATTTAAATTCATAATTAATTATGAATATTATCTTAAATATTCCTTTCAGGTCTTATTAATTAATGAATATTATTTTGAATATTCATTTAAATATTTATTTATTCAAAAAATATTATCCTGATATTTCTTCAAGGATTATTTTGAGAAATACTCGGATTAAAGATATTCTTTCATATTCCTAAATATTCTTTAAATATTTTTAATTCAATAAATATTCTCTGAATATTTATTTCCTACTTAGAATAACCTCAATAAGGTCTATCTTCTTCGATTATTACGAAAAATATTTCGGAGTCATATTATTATTAATCTTATATCAAGAAAGGTTCTCAGACATCATTCTTCTTTGAGTCTATCTCCCTAATAATAAGGGAACCTTACTTGGAAAATGATATTTATCTTGTCGACTTCCCGGTCATAAAGTATTCTCTTCACTCGCAACTCGGGTGCTATTGACTTATTAAGTCGGTGTTTACCTTCTCATCTTTCGAGGGGTAAGATGGTTGGAACAAGTTGATATTCGTTACCAAGCAATAGCTTGGAAGTTATTGGTGAATTTTCCTTTACAACTAGACACGACTACTTTGTGGAGTCTTATCAACAAGTATTATACTTGGGGAAAGGGGGACGAACGTTACATTCAGAATCATGAATTCTATTTGAACTAGGAGTCGTGTAAGAGGCCGAGTAGCGCCGGTCCATCCCCTTTGGCCCAACCGTTGGCCGGGGAGAGCTAGTAAGGCGGTAGACAAGTAAAGCCGTCAGTTCTTCTTTCTACCGGTAGTAAATCTAATTTGAGCTGTACGATCTCGATTGATCATCAAGATTGGAACAGCGGGCGCGGTGAATACTCCATCATTGGTTCATCATCCAAACTTATTTATTTCCTGTAACATGATTACCGTTGGCAAAGCTGGAAAAGTGTTCATAACTGGAATTGCAATCTTTTCATGCAAGTTCCTCTTTTAATGGCAATGAAAATATCTCGCTTACTTTTGATGTAGCAGATATTTCTACAAACAAATACTTTGAGTTGCCTGGTAACTTCATCCTTTATATTATACTGGCAATAACTTCATTAAGGCATGGCATAGATTTCAAAGGATATTTTGAACTACTGTATATATGTATCACTGTTCAGTTATATTATTGTTGGTGGGCTTTCGCTCACCCTTGCTTTGTTCATATTATGTCACAACAACAGCTAGGGCAGATGGCTCGCGTCAGGCGCACTCGGCACAAGCGGGTTACCCGACCCACCGGACTCCCCGCTGAGATGCTAGTCGCCATTGCTGAGGTAGCATAGTTAGACAGCTTTTGTTTCCTGTTTAACTATATGTATAATTAATGTAATCAACGGCAAAACTTTTAAACTTATGATGTTATCCTTTCGGGGTTGTAATAACTTTCATTCGTAAACCCCTTTTATGTAAGACTTATTTCAATTTCATCTCTGGGACTATAACTGTGTGTGTGTGAGTGGATATTATTGTGGGGTCATAGCATGCTACTTATTTATTTTGGACTCAAGTCAAGTATTGTGTATAAGTTATGAGGCAGTAACGACCCGATCCCGGACCCCGGATCTGGGGGCGTTACAGGAAATTGGATAGCCGAAAGGGAAACTCTGCTGGTGGGAACTTTCCGAGCAAATTTAAGCGAGGAACGATGTCCCAACCCAGCGGGAACTTTGGAACCAGGAGAGCGGAAAGTTGGAGTGTGGGCCAGGGCGGCCGACCACAGGGATCGTCTTACTCTACCCCATCCCGAGCCCAACTCCCAGAATGCAACAAATGTGGAAGGAAGCATGCGGGTGTGTGCAACCTGCAAGACGTGAAGTGCTTCAAGTGTGGGCTGACAGGGCATTATGCTAACGCCTGTCGCGGAACTAGTAACAACCCGAGTGTCGGAGGTAATTGCTTCAAGTGTGGGAGACCAGGGCACCGAATGAGGGACTGTATGTCCGCTGGGCCAGCTGCATCGAGAGTGAGTGGAGCTGCTTCTAACAAGGCCCCTACTGCGAGAACTTTTAACATGACGGTGCAGGATGCCGTGAGGAACACGGATGTGATTGCAGGTACCCTATTACTCAACTCAGTTAAAGCAAATGTTTTATTTGATTCGGGAGCTACCAAGTCTTTCATATCTCTAGATTTTGTATGTCAGTTAGGCCTTAAGACTAAACCCTTGAAAGACAAATTGCAAATAGAGATAGCTAATCGCGAAATTATTCCCGTTAGCCGAGTATGTCCAGGTTGCGACCTAGAAATAGGAGGGCGACACTTTCGGGTAGACTTAATACCTTTTAAGCTAGGGGAGTTTGACGTAATAGTAGGTATGGATTGGTTAACAACCCACGGAGCCCAGATTGATTGTGTCAAGAAGAAAGTAAGTTTGAGACTGCCAGGGGACGAAGAAGTTGTGTTTAGTGGGAAATGACAAAATCAAAAGTTCTTGACTATGATTCAAGCTAAGAAGCTGTTACGTAAAGGATGCGAAGCCTATTTAGCGTATGTGAAGGATACCAAGAGGGAGGCACCAAACCTACAGGAAATCCCTGTCATCAATGAGTTCGCGGATGTATTTCCGGACGATCTTCCCGGACTACCACCCGATAGAGACATCGAGTTTGCCATAGACTTAGTTCCGGGTACGGCCCCAATTTCGAAAGCCCCGTATCGGCTAGCCCCAGTGGAAATGAAAGAACTGGCCACCCAGCTACAAGAGTTGTTGGATAAAGGGATGATAAGACCTAGTGTGTCACCGTGGGGAGCCCCGGTGTTATTCGTGAAGAAGAAGGACGGTAGCATGAGACTATGTATAGATTACCGGGAGTTGAACAAAGTGACTATCAAGAATAAGTATCCCTTGCCCAGGATAGATGACCTGTTTGACCAATTGAAAGATGCAGTTTATTTCTCTAAGATTGACTTGCGGACCGGGTACCACCAGTTAAAGATTAAACCAAAAGATATACCAAAGACGGCCTTTCGCACCCGGTATGGACACTATGAGTTCCTAGTGATGTCATTTGGGTTAACGAATGCCCCTGCAGCTTTCATGGACTTAATGAATCGAGTTTTCAAGAAATACTTGGACAAGTGTGTTATAGTCTTCATCGATGATATCTTGATTTATTCCAAGACGAGGGAAGAACATGCAGAGCACTTAAGGATTGTATTGGGAGCATTGAGAGAAGAAAGGTTGTACGCTAAGTTCTCGAAGTGCGAATTTTGGTTGAAGGAAGTTCAGTTTTTAGGGCATGTGGTCAGCGAACAAGGTATTCTAGTGGACCCAGCCAAAATAGAGGCCGTATCAAATTGGGAGAGACCAACCACTCCGACCGAGGTGAGAAGTTTCATAGGACTGGCTGGCTACTATAGGAGATTTGTCCAAGACTTTGCAAAGATAGCAGCCCCTTTGACCCGACTAACTCGCAAGACCGAGAAGTTTGGGTGGACTGAAAAATGCGAAGAGAGCTTTCAAGAGTTGAAAAAGAGATTGGTGACAACACCAGTACTAACCCTACCTGATGATAAGGGAGATTTTGTGATTTATAGCGACGCATCCCATAAAGGTTTAGGGTGTGTGCTTATGCAACACGGTAAGGTGATTGCGTATGCGTCCAGACAACTTAAGGAGTATGAGATAAGATACCCCACCCATGATTTAGAATTAGCAGCGATAGTTTTTGCTTTAAAGATCTGGAGACACTATCTGTACGGAGAAAAGTGTGAAATCTACACGGATCACAAGAGCTTAAAGTACATATTCACTCAGAAAGAGTTAAACATGAGGCAGAGGAGATGGCTAGAGCTAATTAAAGATTATGATTGTGAGATTCATTATCACCCAGGGAAGGCCAACGTGGTGGCCGATGCACTTAGCCGAAAAGAGAAGCTTAAAATGATAACGTCAGTGGACGAATTGATCAAGGACCTTGAGAAACTGGAGATTGAAGTGAGGCTACCAGGAATTGGACAAGAGAGTCTAATGGAAATAAAAGTCCAACCACCGTTATTGGAAAAGATTAAGTTGTGCCAGGAAAAGAAGATAGAAGAAGAAAAGAATTCGATGGAGAAAGTTTTGACTGGCGAGGAAATTAAGTGTGAGAAGGACGGGAATGGAATTATGAGGTACGCATCTAGGATATGGATTCCAAACGTTCAAGAGTTAAAAGATGAGATTTTGCAAGAGGCTCATAGTTCGAGGTACTCAATTCACCCTGGAGGCACTAAGATGTATAGGGATCTGAGAGAATACTATTGGTGGCCTAATATGAGAAAGGACGTGGCAGAGTGGGTAAGTAAATGCTTGACATGTCAAAGAGTAAAGGCCGAACACCAGAGGCCCAGTGGATTGTTGCAACCCTTAGAGATACCCGAGTGGAAATGGGAGCAGATTGCGATGGACTTTGTGGTCGGATTACCAAGGACCAAGGCGAATCATGATGCCATTTGGGTAATTATCGATAGGCTGACCAAGTCAGCACATTTTCTTCCAATCAACGAGAGATATACTGTCGACAAGCTGGCGGATATTTACCTAAAGGAGATTGTGGTTAGACATGGGGTTCCTGTGAGCATTGTATCAGATAGAGACCCGAGATTCAACTCCAGGTTCTGGAGAAGTTTTCAGGATTGTGTGGGGACTAAGTTAAACATGAGTACTGCATACCATCCCCAAACAGACGGACAGAGTGAAAGAACCATCCAGACCATCGAGGACATGTTGAGGGTATGTGCCATTGATTTTAAGGGAAGTTGGGATGACCACTTGCCGTTGATCGAATTATCCTACAACAACAGTTACCATGCGAGTATAAGCATGCCCCCATATGAAGCTTTATACGGACGAAGATGTCGGTCTCCCTTGTGTTGGGAAGAAGTAGGAGAGCGAAAGATTTTAGGGCCTGAACTGGTCCAACAGACAAGAGCAACTATCGAGCTCATAAGAGGACGGCTGGTAGCAGCCCAAGACAGACAGAAGAAGTATGCGGACCAGACCCGCAAGGACAAAGAATATGAAGTAGGAGAGTTTGTGATGTTGAAAGTATCACCGTGGAAAGGATTGATGAGATTCGGTAAGAAGGGAAAACTAAGCCCGAGATTTATTGGACCTTTTGAGATCTTGAAACGAGTTGGG
The DNA here is from genome assembly GCA_036435485.1 of Saposhnikovia divaricata. Taxonomy (NCBI): domain Eukaryota; kingdom Viridiplantae; phylum Streptophyta; class Magnoliopsida; order Apiales; family Apiaceae; genus Saposhnikovia; species Saposhnikovia divaricata. The sequence continues at coordinate 182,988,883 of CM071597.1, read as the reverse complement.
AAGTTAGCTTATGAATTGGCTTTACCCCCGAGCTTACAGCAAGTACATAACGTGTTCCACGTATCCATGCTACGACCCTACCATACCGACTTCCGACATGTGATAGAACATGATCAAGTGGATTTGCAACCAGACTTGACATATGTAGAGCAACCCGTAGAGATCATGGATAGAAAAGAACAGGTGCTGAGGAACAAGGTTGTCAAACTAGTGAGAGTCTTATGGAGAAATCAGAATGTCGAAGAATCAACATGGGAACTAGAGAGCGCAATGCGTGAAAAGCACCCCCAACTATTTTCAACCTGATTCCGGGACGGAATCCTTTTAAGGAGGGGAGGCTGTAAGAACCCTAATTTTTGGTAATATTTCCTTTTATTTAAATATCTCGTGACATTGTCGTTATGGAACCTTTCTAGTCATCCCCGTTGATTTATAGAATTGATTGTCTGAGAAACTGCGTTGTTACATTTATGATGTAAGATATACAGAGAGGTCGCGAAGGCAAGAGTCCTACGGTTAGTAATATTTATGAATTTGGAATTTGAGAATGGTTAGCGTATTAAAGGATTTATTAAGAATTATGACGAGGTATTATGGACATTCGAGGAATTTACGCAATAAGTACTTAAGGAATTATAGGGGAAATCTTTACGTGACGAAATATTATTACGAGAGAATAATTAAGTTACGGTACGAAATAGGGATTAAATAACAAGTATCGGTGGGAGAATAATATTACAACGAAAGAAATTAAATGCAAATGCCATGTAATTAGCTAGTTAGAAAAAGACAAAGAACTAGCATGTTGGATGATGCACCTAGGGGGACACTAGGGCATGGATGCAACCTAGGCTATAGGCTAGGCATGTGACTACTCCTTGTTAACCACAATTATACCTAGCATGCTTGCATTTCTTTTTATCATTTCAAACAAAGCAAAACAAGAAAAACTCCCCCCCTTGAATAATACCATTCGGCCGAGCTGCTTCAAGGAGAGAAGGAGAGATTTTCTTCCCCCATTTTCTTCATTTACATCCTTCCTAAGGCTTCCTTGGATCATATTAGAGGTATGGTAAAAATTTCAAAGCCTTCCATCCATTAGTTTTGGAGTTATGATTTGTTGAAAGTGAGAAAAGTGTTAACATAAGTTTGTTTTCCTTTAGATCTTGCATTGTGAGTGTTGTAGGAGGCCATCTAAGGTGTTTTTAAGTTGTGTAAAGTTTGTACCAGGTCTCTAGGAGCTCAAGAAGGTATGAAATCTCAAACCACCCTTGGATAAGTGTTGTTCATATATTATGGTAGTAGATCCATGTATTTTAGAGCTTATCTTGAATGTATATGTGATGGATAGTATGGATCTTGAGTTTAATGTTTCGATTGTGATTTTTATGATTATGGTTAAGATATATATCTCCATGAGTGTTATGAGTCATGACCTAAGTGTTTTAAGTGGTGTTTATGTTATGGAAGTATGAAAAATGGTTGATGTAAGTGATTTGAGCTTGCTGAATCTGTCCAGGAACTTTGACCTGTGTTGTAGCACGATTTTGAATACCCAAATGATGTCCCCTGATGTTCTACCTTATATTGTTGGAAAGATAATTGAATGTAGTTTCTGGAAAAATAAGATTCATAGCTATGTGATGTGTGGATTTTTAGTTATGGCCGGAGGAGTGAATTTTGTTTCTGGACTATGGACTGCATTAAGTAACCCCCTTGTGAACCTTGTTTAAACACCTTAAAATATATTTGGGGTCGTGGAAAAATTTGAGAATGTAAGTAATGCAGTGGTGAAGACCACCCAAAAGGAATTGGATTAAAATTTGAATTTTTGGATTTTATAAAAATGCTAGAGTAAAATTCGCGCAATGGAAAAAGGTCGATTAGTGGAACATTATTCTAGGGTTAGTGGTTATGGTTCGAACGTGGTAACTAAATTAAGTCGAGTAAGTGACGAGCGTAAACGAGTGATGTCGTGGACCTATAGTGGGGCTAGGGAGTCATAAAACGAAGTCGTTAAGTTAATTTCGTACCCTCTTAAAACCCCGTAATTAGAGAAAATTGTTAAGGTACTAACGAACGATTATTGTTTATGTATAGATCGTTCGAATTCGCACGCTCGACCACCCCAACCAAACCAAGGCAAGTTTACTTTTCAAAACTTATCCATATACGAGGATTTTTACTGTTGTGTTTGTAGTTTTCAAATGATATCAAATGCTATGTTTATCGAAGTATCGATGCAATTGAGATTGAACAAGTATATGTATGCTTTTACCCCTTGAACTTAGATTGAAATGTTTTCTTCGGACAACGACTCTAGCAATAGAGGTCGTAGCGGTCCGTATATACTATTGACCGGGGAGCGGTATATTGTTATATCGTATCTAGATTGCGAAAACCCGAAGGGTCATTCGGGTGGTATCGTATATTCAAATAACTATCGTTATATCTTCGTAAATACTCGAAACCCTATCTTGGATTGAGGGTTTATTTTACCGAATAATTATTTTATTAATTATTAATATTAAATCTTAAAATATTATTTATCAATTACTGTTCATTATTTAAAGACAAAGTTAATCCAAGATACTTTTTAAATACTTCAAACTCGAACTCTTTCGAACTCGAAACATTTTCGAAAACCCCTGGTCAGATTCTGTTTCTGGTATGATTTCAAGAATCATCGGTCGACTGATGTCGGACCTCAATTACTCTGTTTTCAATCAAAATAAAGTTTTGAAAGAAAAGAAAAAGGGACTCTGGCAGGTGTGGGAACCGTTGACGAGCGATTCCCGGGATGTGTAAGCGGCCGTGAGCCAGGCGGTCCATCACTTATTATTCCGGCCCAGATGTTGCCGAAGGATGATTACGGATGTAGTTTTCATCGAGGGTGATTACGGATGTAGTTTTCACTCGAGGGATAGTTACAGATGTAGTTTCTATCCTTCTACCGGTAGAGAAGACCCGCGGATTATTTGGACTTGGATGTGGCGACTGATCATCGTCAATCCTTGTCAGGTTTTTATGTTTTCTTTAAGTCCCATTCCTCCATTTTGGAAAAATGCTTTGACACTGCTTCTTAGGCTTTTGTGGCAAGTTGCTGATAGTGTTCTATTTTGATGAGAAAGATGTTGATTCAATGCAGTATCTAGAACTGCAAGTTTATTTTGAGAAACAAGGGCACATATTGTTGCACCTTCGAGATTTATCGACTATGACAAGCGATTTTATAACTGATTGATACAAATAAATATATCAATTGCCAATCATATGAATTGTATATTACTTATCTTATATATATATTCCTTGCTGAGCTATAGTTGCTCACTCTTGCTTGTTTTCAAACTTTACAAACACAACAGCTAAGCGATATGGCAAGACCCAGGCAGACTGCTCGCAAGCAGGTGACTAGGCCCGAGCCTCCACTTGAGATTCCACCGGTAGGCCCCATTAGCCGGATTGGTTGGCAGCTTTTGTTAGTACGTTTTATTTATCAGCATGACCTGTGCAAGGCAGTGTATCGTAACAAACTTTCAAGCCGCCAGCTTCGCTTCATATCGGAGTGTTGCTGGTAGCATATATACTATTTAATTCGGTCTGTAATAACTCTGATAACTTTATTACTGTTTAATCAATGTGTGACGTTTCTGAGGCTCTAACCTGTGTGTGTGAGTGTGGTGTGAGTTTGTTGTGGGGTCGATGGCTGTGTTATATACATTGTGCGCAAGAACAGGTATGTTACTAATGGAAAATGGACCGTGAGCGCCTAGATCTCCGACCCCGGATCTGGGGGCGTCACATTATCTTTTCAACTATTCTTATCAATCCCACGTGCCACGCAAGCTTACCATTCCTGGCATAACAGCCTTTTCACTTAAGTCAATCCCGTAGTTTCTCAGTCCGGCTGGTTTCTTACTTACATTTCCTGTTTTCGTCCAATCTCACTTCATCATTGTATTTCTACAATCAATCGCGATAACCGGGGTCTATCCACCAACCCATATAGCGGCTACCTTACCCAATTCACGGGGTTCGCCCTAGTTTCCACTCTCTTCCATGACGTTCTCTAATAATCAGAAAGACAAGGTTTGCCAAAATTCGTTGAAGTTCTTTCCAGAATCAGGGAAATTTTGATCAATCTATCCACCTACTGGTAACATTAAGGAGACCAGTTTCGAAACCTGAAGAATAGTTCTATGGACCTCCATGCAGGTATAACCATAAGCAGTCATAATTAACGAAATAATCGTCATCAGATTGGAAGTTTAACCACCGGAGAGGAACCAATTATAAACATCCATTAGAAGGGAATAAACAGTTTCAAACTGAAACCTGTCACAACATCTTGATACCTATACGTCCTGATATTCAATATTTCCCAATGTCAGTCTACCTAATCACTAGTCTCAGAAGGAACATTACCGTCGGAGTTGGTTGTTCCACAAAAATTGGCACTACTAAGGCCATCCGAACCTGGTGAACCGTGCTGTCCGAATGCATCCGCAAGTACTTTGTCGTGCTGCGCAAGCACACATCCTAATCTTTTATGCGAAGCGTCGTTGGAAGCACAAAGTCTCCTTTTTCCATTAAACAATGCCAACTCTTGGTCATTACCAATTTCATCTTTTAGCTCCAGGAAGATTTTCTCACATTTTTCTCTTTAACTGCTGATCGTATTACTTGATCCGTTATAATTCCGCGTCGGAGTAAACTTAAGGTAACTACTATAATCCATTCAAAGAAAAGAAAGAATTTAATATTCCTCTGAATCACATGCATCTAACGTTTCTGGTTCATCATTCCACTGAGTTAAATTAACCCTATACTTAGTCTCTGACAATAGTCTCATTACGAGTTCATCTTGACTCACTGGTCTTATCTTCCGGTAGGTTCTGAGATCATTGTCTTGCTTACTACTTCCTTATATAACTTTATCCAATCATGCTGTCACTTCCTAATGTTTTCACTTTCTAACCGATTCATTCATAAAATTGACATTTTCCTGAATAAAACAACTTCATCAACCTCAATTTGGTTCCATAAATTATAACCTATGACATCTGCCTTCTCATGGCAAATTATTACTGACAATATTCAACTAATTCATTTATCAAATGATATGGCACATACTGCCTCCTCTCAAATATTTCTAGGGACTCTGTTCCTCGTCCTATATCGATGTCTTTGATAATCATACATCCCTCTAGCTCTTTCTTTGTTAATATGAAAGTCTATAAGGATTCTCGTCTATTCCCGTATAAGATCTCAAGTGATCCTTTCAATCCGTCTTACTTGCTGGTACTACATCCAGTAGTCCGGCTATGAATCCAACATGGATCTTCAGTTCTCTTGCTAATAGCTCAATTCTTTATGCTCACTTTTCTGAGCACCATACCTTAATCATCACAGTCTTTCTGGCTACGGCCCTCATTCCTCAAGGGTAAGCTCCTTATCCTAACAGGATTTTCCTTATCTGTTGGAACCTCTTCAGGGTCTCCAGTAGGGTACTCCATCGAATTACCCGCTGATCTTCAGCATATAAAGCATCATCGCGCTGCTGCTCGTATGCCTCAAGGTCTGTCGCCTTACTCGTCGACACGATATCGAGCTAAGTTACTATCATGATACTTAAGAGTTCCCGTAAGGGTTTTATATGTCATCACTACATTAAGTAGTCCGACTATGAACTTTGCAAGAGTTCTTATTATCATAGTGAATTTACTGTTTTAACGTCACCTCATCTCTGGGGTTTATAACGTACGCTCTAATACCAATTCTGTAACACCCCCAGATCCGGGGTCCGGGATCCGGACGTTACGGTCTCCATTACCGTTCACAATACTTGAACTTACTTCAACTCAAAATAAATTACATCTTTATGACCCAACACAACAATATAAAACACTCCCGTTATAGTCCCAGAGATGAAATCAGAGTAACTACCAAATTTTATTAAGCACAATATGAGTTCTTACAATCCAAAAGAATTTCAATATGAATACATACTCTTTGCCATCCATTTGCATAAGTCATACTAGACCATATACTTGGTACTGAAAGAATAAATCTATCCTACCAATAGCTTTCTCTTCTGTTCTGGTAGTCTCATCGTCCTCGCCAGCGTCGAGTGCGCCTTGTGCGAGTCATCCGGTCTAGCTGTTGTTGTGATATAATAATAAAGCAAGGGTGAGCAATAGCCCACCAACAATAATATTTAACTGAACGATAATATATAACAGTTCAAAAGTATCTTTCAAACCATATGCCATGCATTTACGGAAACGATGCCCGTATAATATGAACGATGAAGTTACAAGGTAACTCAAAAGGAAAATATATGTGGGAATATCTGCTATGTCGAAAATAAGCCAGATATTATCATTTATCATATAAAGAGGAACTTGCGAGGAAAATATTGCAATTCTAGTTATTAACATTTTTCGAAGTCCTACAACCTGAAAGAAGTCTCTTCGATACGTGTTGCAGGGAATTCCCAATTTGGGAGATGAACCAATACTGGAGTTATCACGCGCCAGCTGTCCAACTCCCTGATGATCAGTCGGGGATAGTATAGCCCAATATAGTTTACTACCGGTAGAAGGAAGAACTGACGGCTCCACTTGTCGATGGCCTTTAATAGTAACTCCCTGGCCAATGGTTAGGCCTTGTGATGGACTGCGCGACTCGGCCTCTTACACACGACTCCTAGTTCGAATAAATCCACAACATTGAAACGTAGAATTTGTCCTCCCTTCCCCAAGTGAAATACTTGTTGATAAGACTCCACAAAGTAGTCATATCTAGTTGGAAAGGAAAGTTCACCAACATTCCCCAAGCTTTTGCTTGTTAATGGATATAACTTGTTCCAACAATCTTACCCCTCAAATGATGAGAAGGTACACACAGACTTAATGAGTCCATAGCAACCAAGTTGCGAGTGAAAAGGATAAATTATGAGATTTATGACCGGGAAGTCTACAAGATAAATAACTTTGCTCAAGTAGGTTCCCCTATAACATGGAAGTTTGAGCGAGCACTTAAATCCTTTTAATATAGATTTAAATGAAAAATGAAGAGTTGGGAACCTTTCCTTGATAAAATAGTCGTAAAAAGACTCCAAAATATTTTTACATAATATTTGGAGGTGAAAGATAATCTCCAAATAATATAAATCATTTTAAAAAGAATTTAAAAGAATTAAATAAATATTCCAAGAATATTTATTAACTCAATAATAATTACGGAATATTATTAAATCATAATATTGCTCGTAAGTATCCTCGAATGAATATATAGAATTATTTACTAAATAAATCACTCCTTAAATGAATATTCAAAATAATATTCATTAATAATTAGACTCCAATAAGTATTTAAAATAATATTCAATAAATGAGTCAAACTTTAAATGAATATTTGAAAACAATATTCATTTAATAAATAATCTTCTAAATGAATATCCAAATAATATTCATTTAGTAATCAAAACTTTAAAGGAATAATCGAAATAATATTCCTTAAGTAAATAGAACTTCCAATGAATATTTTAAAATAAAATAATATTCATCAAGTACATAAAACCTTAAATGAATATTCGAAAGTAATATTCATTTAATAAATAACATTCTAATGAATATCAAAATAATATTCATTAAATAATCAACTCTAAGTGAATATTCGAAACTAACATTCATTTAATATCTCTCAACTGAGATAATACTCGAATAACATTCCTCGAAATATTTCCAAGTAATTGATACTTTATGGAAATATAAATAACGTTTAATAATAACATTCCTCAGATAAATAATAATCTGTCGTTGGAATCCCTCCGGGTTTCCACGACTATCTATATCTCAAAATACCGACTCCCGGTCTATATTTAAGAATGAATATCATATACCCTTCGCTAAGGGTCTTATCAAAACAATCCGGCTTATAACTGATAATTCGTATCGAGTCTATAAGCCAATATCAATTCAGGGAACAGGTATCATAAACTAATTTGACAATAGGCATGCATGCTATGACATATGTAAAATGGCAATCACATATATATATATTATCACAACAACAGGTTCAAAATTTTGAACACTTGCCTGGTAATCGGGTATGGGTGGAGATAGCGTGTCCTGGGTCTGCTCGATGATCTATAAACAATCAGAACATTCGAGATTAACCACTTAACACGTTTTAAAAGTCTAAGTATAACTTCACTTAAATCGAAGCACGTTTTCGAATTATCTCTTTATACACCTTTTAGTGTAACTCTTTTTATTACTGATACGATCCGACATTTGTTCGTTATTACGACATGTCATCGTACCTACACTCGGTATATACTTAAGTCGTATAAGTTCTAAAGTCGATCGATTACGAACCGAGATTATACTTCGAGTTTTATCGTTCGTTTTCTAAGTGTTTTACCAAAGTTATAACCAAGCGGGTTTTTAGGGGTTCGTTCGCGTTTAACTTCGATTCCAACATTTTTATAAAATCGGAAAACGATCCGTTTGACATGTGGTTTTCTTTCATACCTTCTTTATGACCTCTAGTATTTATTTACAAAGATTTGCCACTGAGTAACATGCTTTACGAGGGTTCAATTGAAGTTACGAACTTTTATTTACGGTTCCAAACCAATTTTAGTAATTTGACCATAACTCCTAAACCGTAAGTCGGAATGTTTCGATTCTTGCGCCAAAACGATCTATGGCTCAAGATTTACAAGGACCAGTCGTAATATTATCAAGGTCAGGAATTAATATTTACTGTCATGCTCGGTTTCTAAGTGTTAACAAAAATTCGGCATTACGACGGCTATATATCGAACGTTCTAAAAATCATAACAATTCAACCAAGCCACACCGGGCAAACCAAACATCTTACATTCATGATATACACCTGTTAAGTCCAGGAACATCTCAACTCATCCTCTTAATCATTATATGGCTAAATGAACTAAATCAACTACATAATCATGCTTATATGCTTAAAACCACATCATCATCAAAACTAATCCAATAATCACAAAAACTCAAAATAAGTTCTAGGGTTTCTTAAGAGTTATACCTTCCCTGGAGTATCTAATACATGAATAAGCCTTGGTTTATCCTTGTATAGCCTTAGGATTGCTTAGATCATCCAAACAAAACAAGAAATCAAAGTTAGTTCATGAAGGTTATTATTCATCCGTTCAAAGATCTGCAAAAACGAGGTCCTTACCATGCTTTTCTGGACAAGTCTTCTCAAAGAGAGTTGTAGAGCATCTAACCAGATTTCCAACAATCTAAAGAACACCAAATTTCATTGAGTAATGAAGGAGATATGGCTGTTTGAAAATCGTTACAGAAAACTGTCAAGAACAGGCAGTTTGGTTTCTTCAATTTGGGAAAGGTATTTGACTAGGCTACACTCATTAGATTGCCATGAAATTTTGAACAAATGTTGCCCATGGAGTGGTGAAGCTATGGTTAAAATTTGGTGATTTTATCATGGATAGAAATGGAGATATGAATTTTCTTCTTGGAGGAGGTTCTGCTGGGCAGTTTGTTCAAAATGGAGAGAAATGGAGTTGCTTGGTCTTGCTTGCATCTAATCTTGCATTATTTTGTTTGTATGGATAATATCTAGCCTAAAGCCATTTTATTAAAGTGCTTTGGTCATGGATGAGCTAATCAAGTGGACAAGTGTTGCATTCTTGTGGTAAGGTGTGTGTTGTAAGCTAAGTGTTTGGTTAGTTTTGTAATGATGCTAGTTAACTTGTAACTAGCTTGGTTACTTGCCTTTATCCACTTGCACATGACTATGTCTTGACTCTCTGCTTGTTTCTTTGTCCATTTATTGCTCAATTCGTTGATCGTTCGGAGGAATATTTCACGGATTTCTAATTAGGGTTTACCGGGAATCTTCTTAATATTAATACTATCATTCTCCATCTTTCTTACTAACTTTCGAATTTATATTCCTTAAATCCCTTCGTTAAATTCGTAAGTCTATCAGTGTCCAGGGAACTCTCGGAGAAAATAAAAGTGCGGTTTTTACATACAATTATTTCCCCCCTGGATCACTATTACGAACTCGGAAATCCATTCCGAATACTTCTATATAGTGTCGTCTCATAATATTCTCTTTTCCACCAAAAACACTATTCATTCTTTATTCTTTACTTATTCTCTTATGGTTGTACAATTGTCCCTGATCTCTTTCGATCGTTCCTTAACCTTTTTACGGACCCACTGGACCAATAACAGATATCGATTTGGATGACATAAGAATAATCTTCTCCTTTAGAATTATCATATCTCAATTCCCTAGGAGATAGATAATTCTTATCTAAAGTGTCAACCAATAGTATTCTTCATGGCATATAAACATTTGAATCCAAATCTATTCCTTTCATTCATTATCTCAATCGTTACCTCGTAGTCGTAATCACTATTCACCATTACCTCAGTACATAATAAAAAGTTTTAATTATATCCAAAATTTGGGGTTCTTACATATGCCATAACATGCATGCCTGTTATCAAAGTATATTGTGATACTCGTTCCCTGATTCTAAGTTGGCTTATAAGCTAGATTTGATATATTAGTTATAAGCTGGATTGTGTTAAGACCCTTAGTGAAGGGAATATGATCTTCTTAAATATAGACCGAGAGTCGGTATTTTGTAATATATAGATAGTCGTGGAAACCCGGAGGGATTCCAGTGACAGATTACTTGAGGAATGTTATTTGAATACTCATTCGGGAGTATTTATTTAATGAATATTATTTTGAATATTCATTTGAGGCTATTGAATTAGATGAATATTATTTTGGAATATTCATTCGAAGTTATTTATTTAGTGAATATTATTTTTAATATTCATTCGAGCTTTATTTATTTAAATGAATATTATTTCGAATATTCCTTTGAGTTAATTGGTTATTTTCGAATATTCATTTGAGCTTATTTACTTAATGAATATTATCTTGGATATTCATTCAAGATTTTATTATTTTCTTGGATATTATTTCAAATATTTATTCGAGGAATTATTTATTTAATGAATATGTTACATACATTTATTCGAGGGTTAATCATGAGCAGTATTTGTATTAAGAATATCCTTGAACTATTTTCTAGTTTATTAAATATTCTTTGAATATTTATTTAATTCTTTCAACTAGTTCTAAAATGAGATATTTTATTCAAAAATTTCCTTGATATTCAAATACCATGTAAATTATCTCTGAGTCGTATTATTATTATTTTATCAAGGAAGGTTCTCAAAACTCCATTCTTCCTTCGAGTCTATCTTCTAAAATATAAGAGAACCTTGCTTGAGAGCTGTTTTTTCTTTGACTGCCCGGTCATATACTTGTTAAACTATTCTTTTCACTCGCAACTTGGTTGCTAACCATCAAATTGAGTTTGTTTGTTACTTCCTCATCATTCGAGGGGTAAGATTATTGGAACAAGTCAATATCCATTAACAAGCATCAGCTTGGGAAATATTGGTGAATTTTCCTTTCCAACTAGATACGACTACTTTGTGGAGTCTTATCAACAAGTATTATACTTGGGGAAAGGGGGACGAGCTTTACGTTTCAGAGTCATGGATTTATTCGAACTAGGAGTATTTGTGTAAGAGGCTGTGGGACAGTCCATCATTAAAAATCTGTGTAAGAGGCTGTGGGATAGTCCATCAATAAAACTGGTATAAGAGGCTGTGGGACAGTCCATCCTGGAAATAGGGTCCGAGTGGCGTCGGTCCCAACTATGCCCAACCGTTGGCTAGGAAGATCCTGCGTACGTTCTTCCTTCTACATGTAGAGAAACAAATCTTGAGATGCACAACCTACGACTGATCATCGTAAGATGGTGTCATCTGGCGCGACAATACTCCCGCATTAGTTCATAATCCAAATCTATTTATTTTCTGCAAATTTATCATTGTTGGTAGGGTTGAAAAGTGTTTGAAACTTGAATTGCAATATTTTTCCTGCAAGTTCCTCTTTTATAATAAATGATAATATCTTGCTTATCTTTTGCATAGCAGATATTTCCACAGCATATATATTTTGAGTTACCTTGTAACTTCACCGTTTACATTATATTGGCACTACCTTCGTAAATGCATGGCATATGGTTACAAAGATATTATGAACTGTTGTATATTATAACTATTCAGTATATTCTTTTTGGTGGGCTATTGCTCACCCTTGCTTTATTTATTTATATCACAACAACATCTAGATCTGATGGCCAGCACAAGTCGTACTCGGTGGAAGCAGGAACAGCAGTCATAGGGTTGCCCACTAATGTCATGATCGGCATTGCTGAGGTAGGAGCAACCAGTAGACTAGACTATCAGCTTTTGATTCATCAGACTTATTATATGTATGACCTATGTAAAGGGATGGTAAAGAGTATGTAACAGTTAAATTATAATTCCTTTGGGTTGTAAGAACTCAAAACTTGTGATTAATAATATTTGTTGGCTACTCTGATTTCATCTCTGGGACTATAACGGGTGTGTTTTATGTTATTGTTCTGGGTCAGAAGGTGGTAAGTTAATTTATGTTTATGTTGTGGATAGAAATTGAGACCGTGACGATCGGATCCCCGACCCTGGATCTGGGGCTGTTACATTATGTGCTTTTATTATGTGTTATATTATGCCATTAGGTTGGGTTATTGTTGGGTAGTTTTCTAGCTTGATTCATGCTCGGATGTATGAACAAGGAACGAAAGTTATAATATAAATAAAAGGAAATTAAAAAAAAAAGACAAAATAATCAATTAAATCAAGGGAAACGAAAAATAATTTTAAACATGTGTTTTACTATCCAAAGGTATCATTAAGTACATTTTTCTATTGTTATATAAACGCCCGCTATATAATTTTCTATTAGATTCCTATTATGGCAAGGAATCTGAGTATATATACATCACGATTTTTTATATAGATTAGTGGATCTCATCAGATATTTTTTCTAATTTTAAAATTATAATATCAAATAAAAACAATTTTACATGTATATTTTATGGTACTATCAAATATAAAAGTAAATTTAATAATTTAACGCATTATAATTTTAAATATTGATACTAATTTTAACAAAAACAAATTAATAATTATATCCTTATATATAATAAGCATAAAAGAAATCTTATCCATAACTTTGGTCATTGTACCGCAAAAATAATCTCAACCGTCGAATTTAATTTTTTTTAAATAGACGATCAAGATTATATCATATTGAAAAGAAATTACAATCTAGAAAAGATAATTAGAAAATGGTCTATTAAAAATGAATTTTAAAAAGAGAATTATGATATGAAGAGGATATAATTAAAAGGGAAATTATCAAAAATACCCAACTTTTTTGTTTTTTTTTTTAAAAATACAATCAAAAGTTGCAGATGAGGTTGCATTTGGGGTTGCAAACGAAGTTGCAGAGGTTGCATTTGGGGTTGCAAACTAGGTTGCACCGTATTTTTGAAAAAAAAAATCCGCAACTTGGTATTTTTTTAAAAAAAAACCTAATTAAAAAAGTTTGTATTAGAATTGAATTTTATATATTTTTTATTAGTATTCAAAAAATTCATATTTTCTATCTTGAGATATATAAATCAAATTTGGATGATTTTACAATCCATGCAAAGCTCATAAAATTATCTTTAATTAAATGAAGATTTAATAATTATTATTCAAATGGAAACACTTAGAATCTCAAGAGAAAATATAATTACGAATTTTTTCAGTAATCCTATTCAATGTAGAATTTCTACATTGATAATGTCATTCAATATAGAAAACATAATTATATAGAATTTAAATAATTGACATACACTTTTTAGTTTATAAAATATTAAAATATAAAATATTTTTTTATATTACATCCAACAGTTTTCATCTATTTATTTTAAGATCTAACGATTCTTATTTATTTTATTGTACCGAGGACAGACTACCGGATATCAAAATTTTGAACAAAATCCCTCTTACATTTTTTATTAAAATTGTATTTGGTTGTCACTAGAACTTTTCCAAATAAAAAAAGGTATTTTATAATTAAATCGAATTATAATTGTTGTGGGAGGATTTTAGCACAACAACGTGGAGGCCGTTGCTGGAATAGCGCCAATGAATACGGAATCGTCCAACCACCCTGAAAGGCTCGTAGTTGGAGATTTGAGGTTAGCCGCCCGGGAAGGCTCACGGCTAGGGGTTACCGAAGAACACGGGAAGGTGTTTTGGTGATGATTGGGGCTGAATCTACGGGATAGAGCTCAGGGGCCGTACAATATCAATGTGTTGGCCTGCCAAGAACCCTAATTTGACTGTGTCCCACAAGAGTGCACGTGCTCTAGCTACTCAAGGAGTGTAAAGTGTCGAAGAAGATCCCGTAAACTGCCTACATACCACTATTTATAGTGGATCAAGCCCCGATGTAGTTCTTGATTGATAAGTTTGATTGTTTGTGATGATTTATCCTCTCTCCAGTGGGATAATGACTGTTGTTGCTAATATAAATCGTGTTTCAACTGATTGTGATGTAGTTATCAGGTTTCCAAGCCTTATCAGGACTGTTGGAAGCCTCTGATGTTTATCTCATGAATGTATGATTTATCATGTAATAATGATGTATATCTCTGAATAATCGTGAAATTATCTGATATGAAGTGTATATGGGTTATAGAGACGTGCTCCTAAAAGATAGGAGGCTATCCTTATCTGAATATGCGCTTCTGCCAGGCTTCCGGGGAAGCTGGGATACCGCCGGTAGCTAGGCTCCGGTAGCCCTGCTGGCTGGCTGTGATAACTATACTGGAAGCTCTATCTTATGGCTGTCCTAGTTACCTTGCTATAGTAATTGTGGGCTACAGGTTATCCTTAAGGGGTCACCCCTGGGATCCTAGGCCTTATGCTCACTTAATATTTACCTCGTGGTAGCCCCTCTGGTAGGCTGACTATGGAAGCCTAATATCCGGGAGCCTGATAATAATAACTGGGAGCTAGGGATTTAATCAAGGGAAGCTAGTTCCTGGAACCCTAGGCCTTGTATCTATCAATGATCCTTCTAGAATAGCTCTCCTGGGCTACCATGGGCCCTTGGAAGCCTCACTGATCATCTAATTCATTTACGGATTGGACCCTAAACCCTCAATGGGCCTAAATCTGACCCATGCAAGATTTTGGTCACAACAATAATTAATATTCATAAATCGAATAGAATTTTCAACGTAAAAAATCGTCAATTTCTTTTCTCTTTGTTTCTGCATAGATTTAATTGAAAAATAATTATATTTTTCACTAAATTAAATATTATTTTATTTATTTCGCATGTGCTGTAAAATCGTTCAAATCAAATTTTAAGAAATTAAGATATAATACAAATATTAAATCCAACGTGTATAATTTTATATATATCAATTTTTAACAATAATTTGATATGTAAATTAATAACCTATAAATTTTTAAAAAATTAATATAATTATAAATTAAAAAAGTAGTCGTGCATTGCACGGGTTATAAGCTAGTATCATATAATTTTCATAGTATAGTGACCAGACCAGATCATAAATTTGGATAAAATATCTTTTATACTTACTAGCTTAAAACCCGTGCGATGCATGGATTTTAATATAATATAAATTTTTTCATTAATTTAACTTAGTTTTTTTAAAACATAAATTTGGGAGCCTTAAATTTTTATATGAGATGATTTGATAATAATTATATAAATGTTATCCGTGATATTTCTAGAAAATGAGGGATTTTAGTTAGAAAATATAGAAAAGATGATAGGTTTTACTTGAAAAATGTAATCGGCTAATTATTAGTATTTATAGAATTATTATTTTATTTTATTAAATAGAATGCCCGTGATATGATTAGAAAAATAGAGATTTTAGTTAGAGAAAATTAAAAATGTAACATGTTCTAGGTGAAAAAGGTAATTGATTAGTTTATAGTAATAATAATTTAATTACGTTATTTTACTAAATACAATTGCTCGTAATGTTTTTAGAAAAGGAGAAATTAATATTGTCCGTGATATTTCTATTAAAAGAGGGATTTTAGTTAGAAAATATAGAAAAGATGATACATTTTAGATAAAAAGGTAATTGGTTAATTATTAATATTAGAATATTATTAGTTTATTGTATTAAATAGAACCGCCCGTGATATAATTGGAAAAAGAGAAATTTTAGTTAGAGAAAATAGAAAGGTAACGTGAAAATTAAAAAGATGACATGATTTATGTGAAAAGGGTAATTGATTAGTTTATAATAATTATAATTTAATTATGTTATTTTACTAAATAAAATTGCTCATAGTTTTTAGAAAATGGGAAATTAATGTTGCCCGTGATATTTCTAGAAAAAAGGGAATTTAATTAGGAAAAATAGAAAAGATGATACGTTTTATTTGAATAGGTAATCGATTAATTATTAGTATTATAATATTATTATTTTATTTTTATTAAATAGAAACGCCCGTGATATAATTAGAAAAAGAGAGGTTTTAGTAAGATAAAAGAAAAAAGGTAACGTGTTTTGGCTGAAAAAGGTAACCGTCCCTGATGTAATTGGAAAAAGAGAGATTTTAGTTAGAGAAAAGTGAAAAAGTAACATATTTTAGCTGAAAAAGGTAATTGATTAGTTAATAGTAATTATAATATAATTATGTTATAGGAGAAATTTTAGTTAGATAAAATGTAAAATATATTGTATTTTACCTAAAACAAGAAATTATTTAGTTATTGAAAATTGTAAAAGGTAATATGTTTAGAAATTGATTAGTTATGTTAGTCACAGAGGCATGCCTTAATACATCTAATAACAAGCCTAAGTGTGTGTAATGCTATGCATTACCTACATGACCTCTTAACTGAGGGAACCTCTAGTTGTAGAGTTTCTATTTGTTCTGTACTTGTAATAGGCATCAAATTCTAGTTGTGTTACTGTACTTATAAAGTCAAGAATAATGCTTGAAAGAAGTTCCAAGGTTCATGCCTCAAGCAAGGAGATAAAGACTGCCAAATAATCACAGTTGGGATTTGAAGAAATGAAGAATTTGCCTAAGTACCAATTCGAGAAGTACATTTGTCTATTCGAGAAGTCTAGCATTCGAGAAGTCAGAGATTCGATATCTCAGAGGACACTATTCGATATCTCTGAATACACTGTTCGATATCTTATTCGATATCTCAGAGATTCGATATGTCTATTACTCTATTCGAGAACTCATGGAGTCAACAAGTCAAAGCATCATTCGAGAACTCATGGAGTCAACAAGTCAAAGCATCATTCGAGTTCTCTAAGGGTCAACAAGTCAATGCTCTGTTCGATATCTCAAGGACTAAAGAAGCTATTCGACATATCAGGGATTCGATATGTCAAAATGCTCTATTCGATATCTCAAGGAGTCCCAGAGAAAAGAGCTATTCGAGAAGTGATTCGATATGTCAATATAACACTATTCGAGAACTCAGAGTTATCGATTAAGTCAATTCGAGTTCTCGAATCAATCACTTAGCCACTTCTCGAATACATTCTTGGAGACAAAATACTGAAGAATTGTACAAGTCAGAAACCTGCAACAAGCAAAGTCGCTTTATTTGACTATGTACTATAAAGCACATTGGAAAGCCTACAAAGAAGCTTGGAGAGATAAGACAAAGGGACAAGGAGCTAAAGAAGTGGATCTGAATAGGCTTTGCAAAGTCAAATCTGTAGCCGTTTGGACTCTTACTCAAATGAGATAGACATACTGAAAAGTAGTTTGTTTTACCTACCTTATTTGTAGTAAGTAGGTGTATCCATGTCTATAAGGATATAGCCTCACTTCCTAAGCAGATAAGTTTTTCAAGATACATCACAAGAAATATCTCTCTAAGAAAACCGAAGCTGAGAATATGTAAGAACCCAGATTTTGGGTGGGATTAAAACTTTTATGTATTTAATGATGTAAGAATGAATAGTGGTTATGACTGCGATGTAACGAAGATCTATTAAATAAATGGAACGGATTTGAATTCAATTACTTATATGTCATGCAGAATACTTTTGGTTGACGGCATAGATAAGAATGATCTATCTCCTAAGAATATAAGTATATTACTTCAAGTAAGATTATTCTTATGTCATCCAAATCAATATCTATTATAAGTCCAGCGGTTCCGTAAAAAGGTTAAGAAGCACTCGAGAGTGAACCAGGTTCATTTTCCTAATTATAGGAATTAAATAAAAATAAGTGATGAATAGTGATTTTGGTGGAATTTGGAATATTATTATAATAATGATATACCCGGTATTCGGAACGGATTTCTGAGTTCGTATTAGTGATCCAGGGGGAAAATAAGTGTATGTAAAAGCTGTCGGATTCTGAAAAACCGCACTTTTATTTTCTCCGAGAGTTCCCTGGACACTGATAGCCTTAAGTAATTAACGAATGGATTAAAGGAATATAAAATGGAAAGTTAGTAAGAAAGGTGGAGAATGGTAGTATAAATATTAAGAAGGTTTTCGGTAAAACCCTAACTAGAAACGAATGGGTTATCCCCTCGAACGATCAAGGAATTGAGCAATAAACAAACAAAGAATCAAGCAGAGGAAGCAAGATGCATGCACATGCAAGTGATAAATATCTAGTAACTAGCAAGGAACTAGATCAATTAGAATGCAACCAAGTACTTAGCACACAAACCACTTGGTTAGCCTTAAACCACCAAAATATCAACACATGGCTTGCAAATTACATCATCTAGTGCATCATAACTTTAATAAAGCTACTTTATGACCCAAGATATTATCTTAACATCACAAATAATTCATTTAGCCTAGCCAACCAAGAGAACAAAGCAAGCAAACCATCATCTCTCTCCTTTTCATTCCATTCGACCAAACAAGAAATTCCAAATTCAAAATCCAACTTCCAACCATTTGTTGATCTTGAAACTTTTATGGTGAGACTTACATTTCATATAAATGATCTCCTCAAAATCCTAGCTTCAATCTCTTCTTTTTCCATTTTCAAAAAAATGATTTAAGAGGAGGGTGAATAGTGTTTTCATGAACTAATCTTGTTTTTCCTTGATTTCTTTGGTTGATTTAGCAAGCTTAAGCACTTTTAAGGATCATACCAAGCATAGTGAGGCTAGATCATACTCCAAGGAAGGTATAACAACTTTAAACCCTAGGCTTTACCTTGAGATTTTGCATGCTCTTGATGGGTTTTAGTATAAGATGTGATATTAGCATGATTATAAGCATGTATGTGATGTAGTTTTGATAAATGTTAAAAATAGTTTAGATGAATAGAAAGGCATTGCTTGGCCTCAGTTCATGTATATAAGTCATGTATATGTTGTTTGGGTTGGATGCTATGTGTAAGGGAAGATTCGAAATTGATAGATATTCGATTTACAGCCGTTATAATGCCCGATTTTACAATACCATGTTTTGTATGCCATTTTCCATGTCAAACCCCTACTGTCCAGAGACCTTATCTGCCATGATAGGATAGGTAATGTTCTAATCTTTGTTTTGATATAAAGATCACGTGAAACGGACTTACGGTTTAGGATTTATGACCAAATTACTAAAAGTAGTTCGAATCCGTAAACGAAAGTTCGAAACTGAAATTGAACCCTCGTAAGCTATGTAACGTCATGGCGAATCTTGGTAAATAAATACTAGGGGTAAGAAGGAAGGTGTGAAAGAAAACCGTATGTCAAAAAGAGCATTTTTCGATTTGTTAAAAATGTTCGAGTAAAGGTTAAACGCGAACGAACCCCTAAAAGACGACTCTTTTGTAACTTTGGTAAAACACTTAGAAAACGGGCGATAAAACTCGGAGTATAATATTGGTTCGTAACGATCAACCTTAGAACTCGTATGACTCAAGTATGTCCCAAGTATAAGTGCAGCGACATGTCGTATTAACGAACGAATGTCGGGTCGGATCAGTGATGATAAGTAATCCACTAATAGGGGTATAACGAGATAACTCGAGAACGTGTTTCGATTTAAGTATAACTTAACTTTTAATATGTTAAGTGATTAATCCCGAATGCCTTGGCTATTTATAGATCACCAGGCTGAACCGGGACCCGCTACCACTACCCCTTACCGTACTCGACTACCAGGCAAGTTTCAATTCCCTTCTTTTAGGCTGTTGTTGTGATTGAATAAATATATATATATATGATTGCTGATATACATATGCCAGTGCATGAATGCCTACTTTCAAGTTGAATTGATATACTTGTTCCTTGAATGTTATTGTTGGATTATAAGCTAGATAATTATATATCAGTTATAAGCCGATTATTATAAGACCCTCATAGAAGGGCGTATACATCTTTATTCATCAAATATAGACCGGGAGTCAATATTTCTTGATATATCGAGATTACCTCGGGAGAAAATATTTAAGTAAATATTTTCTATTATTTGGGCGACGAATATTATTTGAATATTCGTTCGGGACTAATTATTTTAACGATCCTTACTTCAAATAATTATTTGAATTTAACTATTCAACGAATAATACTTCTCAATATTCATTCAGAGTCGAATTGATTATCGACTATTATTTCGAATATTCTTCTAAAGATGAGACTGTTAGATGAATATTATTTGGATATTCTTTTAGATTATTATTTTATTAAATAAATATTACTTTCGAATATTCATTTAAGATATTAAATACTTGATGAATATTATTTTAATATTCATCTGAAGCTTGATTTAATTATCAAATATTATCTCGAATATTCCTTAAGGCTTGGATTACTAAATGAATATTACTTGATATTCATTTAGGATATTATTCATTCAATGAATATTACTTTTGAATATTCATTTAAATTTCCTAATTAATTATGATTATTACCTTAAATATTCTTTTCAGGTCTTATTAATTAATGAATATTGTTTTGAATATTCATTTAAATATTTATTTATTCAATAAATATTCCCCTGATATCCCTTCAGGGATTATTTTGAGAAATACTCTGATTAAAGATATTCTTTCATATTCCCAAATATTCTGTAAAATATTTTAATTCAATAAATATTCTCTAAATATTTATTCCATACTTAGAATAACCTCGATAAGGTTTATCTTCTTCGATTATTACAGAAAATATTTCGAAGTCATATTATTATTAATCTTATATCAAGAAAGGTTCCCAGACATCATTCATCTTTGAGTCTATCTTCTTAATAATAAGGGAACCTTGCTTGGAAAAATGTTATTTATCTTGTCGACTTCCCGGTCATAAAGTATTCCCTTCACCCGCAACTCGGGTGCTGTTGACTTATTAAAGTCGTTGTTTACCTTCTCATCTTTCGAGGGGTAAGATTTCTGGAACAAGTTGATATCCGTTACCAAGTAATAGCTTGGGAGATATTGGTAAATTTTCCTTTCCAACTAGATACGACTACTTTGTGGAGTCTTATCAACAAGTCTTATACTTGGGGAAAGGGGGACGAACGTTACATTCAGAATCATGAATTCTATTTGAACTAGGAGTCGTGTAAGAGGCCGAGTAGCGCCGGTCCATCCCCTTGGCCCAACCGTTGGCCGGGGAGAGCTAGCAAGGCGGTACACAAGTAAAGCCGTCAGTTCTTCCTTCTACCGGTAGTAAATCTAAATTGAGCTGTACGATCTCGACTGATCATCAAGATTGGAACAGCGGGCGCGGTGAATACTCCATCATTGGTTCATCATCCAAATTCATTTATTTCCTGCAACACGATTACTGTTGGCAGAGTTGGAGAAGAGTCATAACTGGAATTGCAACCCTTTCTTGCAAGTTCCTCTTCTTATTAACGACAATAATATCTCGCTTACTTTGATGTAGCAGATATTTCTTCAAACAAATACTTTAAGTTACCTTGTAACTTCATCGTTCATATTATACTGGCATCATTTCCGTAAATGCATGGCATATGGTTTAAAAGATAGCTTTTAACTGTTTTAAATTATCGTTCAGTTATATATTTGTTGGTGGGCTTTCGCTCACCCTTGCTTTGTTTATATTATGTCACAACAACAGCTAGGACAGATGGCTCGCGTCAGGCGCACTCGGCGCAAGCAGGTTACCCGACCCACCGGACTACCCGCTGAGATGCTAGCCGCCATTGCTGAGGTAGCATAGTTAGACAGCTTTTGTTTCCTGTTTAACTATATGTATAATTAATGTAATCAACGGCAAAACTTTTAAACCTATGATGTTATCCTTTTGGGATTGTAATAACTTTTATTCGTAACCCTTTAATGTAAGACTTATTTCAATTTCATCTCTGGGACTATAACTGTTGTGTGTGTGAGTGGTAATTATTGTGGGGTCACAGCATGTGATTTATTTATTGTGGACTCAAGTCAAGTATTATGAATGGATGTAAGACCGTAACCACCAGATCCCTGACCCCGGATCTGGGGGTGTTACAGAGATGGTATCAGAGTGAGAGTTATATATCCCAAGAGATGATACGACGTTATATAATAATAAATTCAATAATATAATAAGAACCCTTGCCAGGTTCACCTAAAACCCTTACGGGAACTTTTTAAGTATCATGATAGTAACATAGTTCGTCTTGTGTAGGCGAGCGACTTGTCGGCCCAGGAGGCAGCTGCGAGACAGCATGATGAGGACATGTTCCGGACTAGGGACCCATACTATGAGCACTTGCCTGAGGATGATACTGAGCCTGAGGAGGAGGACGCTGAGGAGGTCCAGGTTGAGGCTGATACTGATGTGATCGAGTCTGAGGAGGAGGACCCTGAGGAGGTCCAGGATGATGCTGACACAGATGTTGTTGAGACTGAGGGGGAGGAGGACCCGGAGGGGATCCAGACAGGACATGATGCTGAGTTAGTGGTTGAGGATGATGATTATTGGGTTATGACTGAGTTCAGGACTATGGGAGATGACACTGACATGACCACGGATCAGGTGGTGCCGGTGGATGAGGGTGTTGAGGGAGACATAGATGAGCCAGTAGTTGGTGCTGTAGGGAGTTCTGGACTTTTTGTGCCACTCCTCCCTGTTGAGAGAGCCCCTACCCCACCACCACTACCTGTGAGCCCCTACCCCGACGAGTTTGAGGAGCTTACCCCAGAGCCCCGGCAGACAGAGACTGCCGCTCCAGCTGAGCCATCCACCCCACCTCATGCCCCGATAGGAGGAGTCCCAGTATGTGTTCACAACTTGATTGTGAACGGGCTTTATAGAGAGTTGTCTGTGGCAGATGCCAGGGTGGCAGAGTCTAGGAGTGAGTTAGCAGCAGAGAGAGCCGCCCGGATGAGGGTGCAGGGCAGGAGGACTATCAGTGACAGAGTTGGGTATAGGGATGTGACCCGCATCGAGCTGAGGGCTCGGGTGAGGGTGCGACAGTTGCCTACTGTTAGGCATGGTAGGGTAGACAGAGCAGCGGCTGAGGAGGTTTTCCGCATCGCCATGGGGAGGGTTCGGAGGATGTTTCGTCGTGACGGCTGATTTCAGATGTAGTGATGCAGTGGTCTAGTTGTCTAGTCATGTACGGACATAGTAGTGCCGGCTTTTGTAGGGATGGTTTTCTTGTACTTGTTTTCCCTTTTTGCAGACTAGACAGATAGACAGCATATTTCACTTTTGACTTATTGTTGTTGATTAGGATGGTTGTACTTTAAACTATCGTTGTAACTCGGATGTTGTACCTTTTAGGTACCTGGTATATATTTGTTTCCATTTCAGTCATTACAATTTTGTTGGGATGTGATCACGAGTTTATTAGCATATGTATTACTTTTCGATTAAGTTGCCATGAGATATAAAACTGTGGGATTTTAAACCCAATCATGTAAGGAAATGTGCAAGGAAAAATCCTCTAAAACAGATCAGTGAACCTAATGTATAACTTTCCAAATTTTCAGTAAAATGCCTCCAAGACGAATGGGCACTAGGGCTAACCCCCGCGAATCTACTGACCAAGAAAGTCACAACCAACACGAGGAAAACCGTGAAAGTAGTGAGGAACAAGATCAGGACTATAATGAGCAAGAAGATTCCCAGTATGGAGCAGAGGATGAACCCCTGTACTTTGAAGAATTTGAAAGGGAAATAGAGGGTGGAGAAACTGAAGTAGAACAGGAAGGGGAGAACCAGGGCGGAAACCCCATGGGCTAGTTTATGGATCTACTTAGGCAGAATTCGAACCAATACCCCCAACCACCACCAAGCAACAACACTTCAGTGGCAAATTCCTTTAGGGCCTTTAAGTCCCTTAAGCCCCCAGAGTTCCACGGATCGGCTGATCCCGTTGAGGCGAGGGCCTGGATCAAAGAAATGGAAAAGTCTTTTGAGATTCTGAGTATCAATGAGGCTCAGAAGACTGTTTTTGCTACTTACCTACTAAAGGGAGAGGCCAATTATTGGTGGGAAGCCAAGAAAAACATGGAGACTGATGCTGTCATAGCCTGGGAAAGGTTCAAACAATTATTCCTGGAGAAGTACTTTCCGAAGTTCATGAAAACCCAGATGGAACTTAAGTTTTTGGAACTGAAACAGAACAATATGTCAGTGGCTGACTATGAGGCTAAATTTACTGAGCTATCAAGATTTGTGCCAGAGTTTGTAGACACAGAAGAGAAGAAAGCTAACAGGTTTCAACAAGGGCTGAAACAGTGGATCCAGAATAGGGTGGCTGTTTTAGAGATTACAGATTATGCCACCTTGGTGCAGAAGGCAACCATTGTGGAGGCTGGTAGTGATCAGATGCAGAGAGAGAGAGAAAAAGGGGGGATAAAGAGAAAGCATGTTAGTATGGGCGGAAGATCCGCTGGAGGAAAACCCCCAACCAAGTTTAATCGAGGAGCGGTTTCCCTACCAGGGAGGAATGTAGAGTTTAAACCATCTGCG
This sequence comes from Saposhnikovia divaricata, assembly GCA_036435485.1. NCBI lineage: Eukaryota > Viridiplantae > Streptophyta > Magnoliopsida > Apiales > Apiaceae > Saposhnikovia > Saposhnikovia divaricata. Next base: position 182,963,968 of record CM071597.1, on the reverse strand, counting down.
AGTGTAAGTGTGAGCCAGGGCGGCCACCAATCAGGAATGTCCCGTTCCAACCCTTCTCGACCTCCATTGCCATTGTGTGCTACTTGTGGGAAGAGGCACTCCGGGGTGTGCAACCTGAAGCAGATAAACTGTTATAAGTGTGGGCGAGCTGGGCATTATGCTACCGCTTGCACCACGGTCATCCCTAACAGCACAACCTGTTTCCAGTGTGGACAGCGAGGGCACATGAGGAAGGATTGCCCAAAGAACAAACCAGCAGCATCAGGAGCAAGCAAGGTTGCCTCAAATAGGCCACCAACTGCTAGGACTTTCAATATGTCGGTACAAGATGCCGTGAGGGACACAGATGTGATAGCAGGTACTTTTTCTCTTAATTCAGTCAGTGCAAATGTCTTATTTGATTCAGGAGCAACTAAGTCTTTTATATCTAGAGATTTTGCGCATAAGTTAAAACTTAAAACCCAGCAACTAAGAGATTCCTTACAAGTAGAAATAGCTAATCAGGAAATCGTACCGGTTAATCAAATTCACCCCGATTGTAAGCTAGAAATAGGAGGACGATCCTTCTATGTCGATTTAATTCCTTTTAAGCTAGGGGAATTCGATGTCATTTTGGGTATGGATTGGTTGTCTCGCAATGATGCGCAGATAGATTGTAAAGGGAAAAAGGTTAAGTTGAAAACCCCAGGGAAGAAAGAAATAGTGTTTAAGGGGATGCGACAGACCCAGAAAATTCTGACCATGGCGCAAACCAAGAGATTGTTACGAAAAGGGAACGAGGCTTATTTAGCCTACGTTATAGATACTCAGAAGGAAGTGCCAAGATTGCAGGACATTTTGGTAGTTAATGAGTTCGAGGACGTGTTCCCACAAGATCTTCCTGGACTACCACCTGATAGGGTAATTGAGTTTGCCATCGAATTAGCCCCGGGGACGGCGCCAGTTTCGAAGGCCCCGTACCAACTAGCCCCAGTAGAAATGAAGGAGCTAGCTAAACAATTACAGGAATTGTTGGATAAGGGCATGATAAGGCCCAGTGTGTCGCCTTGGGGCGCACCAGTGTTGTTTGTTAAGAAAAAGGATGGAAGTATGAGGTTATGCATCGACTACAGAGAATTGAACAAGCTAACCATAAATAATAAGTATCCATTGCCCAGGGTAGACGATTTGTTTGACCAGCTAAGAGGGGCTGAATACTTCTCTAAGATTGATTTGAGAACGGGATATCACCAACTGAAGATCAAACCTGAAGATATCCCGAAGACTGCATTCCGCACCAGATATGGACATTATGAGTTCTTAGTTATGTCGTTTGGATTGACCAACGCCCCAGCAGCCTTCATGGACCTAATGAATAGGGTGTTCAAGGAATATTTGGACAAATTCGTGATAGTTTTCATTGATGATATTCTCATCTACTCAAAGACAGAGGCAGAACACGCTGAACATTTAAGGATAACCTTAGAAATACTCAGGAAGGAGCAGTTATATGCCAAGTTCTCCAAGTGTGAGTTTTGGAAAAATGAGGTACAATTCTTAGGGCACGTGATCAATAGAGAAGGAGTGTTGGTTGACCCCTCCAAGATAGAAGCAGTTTCAAACTGGGAACGGCCAACTACTCCAACCGAGGTGAGGAGTTTCATTGGACTGGCCGGATATTACAGGAGATTTGTCCAAGACTTTGCGAAACTCGCAGCTCCATTAACTCGACTTACCCGTAAAACCGAGAAATTTTAATGGACTGAGAAATGCGAGAAGAGTTTCCAGGAGTTAAAGAAGAGGCTGGTGACAGCCCCAGTGCTGGCATTACCTGATGGAAAAGGAGATTTCGTGATTTACAATGACGCTTCGCATAAAGGACTGGGATGCGTGCTTATGCAGCACGGCAAGGTAATAGCGTATGCGTCTAGGCAATTGAAGGATTATGAAGTCAGATATCCCACGCATGATCTAGAACTAGCAGCCATAGTCTTCGCTTTAAAGATTTGGAGACACTACCTGTATGGGGAAAAATGCGAGATTTACACAGACCATAAGAGCCTCAAATACATTTTCACTCAGAAAGAGCTTAACATGCGCCAGAGGAGGTGGTTAGAGTTAATCAAGGATTACGACTGTGAAATTCGATATCACCCGGGTAAAGCCAATGTGGTGGCTGACGCCCTTAGTCGGAAAGAGAAGCTCAAGATGATAACTTCAGAGAAAGAGCTAGTGAAGGATTTTGAGAAGTTGGAAATCGAGGTTAAGTTACCTGAAGAGGGCCAAGAAAAGTTGATGGAAATTAGAATCCAACCTCCATTGCTAGAAAAGATTAGACTGTGCCAGGAACGGATGATGGAGGAAGAAAAGATCTCCACAGAAGAGCTAATGACCGGGGAGGAAATTAAGTGCGAAAGAGACAAGGAAGGGATCATGAGGTACACGTACAGGATATGGATCCCAAATGTTCAGGAGCTCAAGGATGAGATTTTAAATGAGGCACACAACTCAAGATACTCAGTGCACCCCGGTAGCACTAAAATGTATAGGGATTTGAAGGAGTATTACTGGTGGCCCAATATGAAAAAGGACGTAGCAGAGTGGGTAAGCAGATGCTTAACCTGCCAACGAGTGAAGGCAGAGCACCAGAGACCCAGCGGACTTCTACATCCCTTAGAGATTCCAGAATGGAAATGGGAACATATAGCCATGGATTTCGTAGTAGGTTTACCAAGGACCAAGGCTAATCATGACGCCATATGGGTAATTGTAGATCGACTGACGAAATCGGCTCACTTTCTCCCGATCAACGAAAGGTACACGGTCGATAGACTAGTGGACATCTACTTAAAAGAGATAGTGGCGCGACATGGAGTCCCAGTCGCAATAGTATCCGATCGAGATCCTAGATTTAACTCCAGGTTTTGGAGAAGTTTTCAAGAGTGTGTAGGGACCCGGCTGAACATGAGCACAGCCTACCACCCCCAGACAGATGGGCAAAGTGAAAGGACCATCCAAACGCTAGAGGATATGTTGAGAGTCTGCGCGATAGACTTCAAGGGGAGTTGGGATGATCACTTGCCATTGGTTGAGTTCTCCTATAATAACAGTTATCATTCAAGCATTGGGATGCCACCTTATGAGGCCCTTTATGGAAGAAAATGTCGATCTCCCTTGTATTGGGATGAAGTTGGAGAGCGAAAGATGCTCGGGCCCGAAGTGGTCCAACGAACTAAAGATGCAGTAGATCTAATCAGAGGACGGTTGGTAGCAGCCCAGGATCGACAAAAGAAATATGCCGACTTAGCTCGGAAAGGCAAGGAATACGAGGTAGGGGACCTAGTGTTCTTGAAAGTGTCACCTTGGAAAGGTTTAATGAGATTTGGGAAGAAAGGAAAGCTGAGTCCCAGATACATTGGACCATTTGAGATCTTGAGACGGATTGGGGAACTAGCTTATGAACTCGCATTGCCCCCGAATCTACAGCAGGTGCACAATGTGTTTCATGTTTCGATGCTGAGGAAGTATAATCCGGATGCAAAGCATATTGTAGAGTATGAGCAAGTGGATATGCAACCAGACCTGACCTATGTGGAGCAACCTGTGGAAATCATAGACCGGAAAGAGCAAGTGCTCCGAAACAAGGTCATTCAGCTAGTCAGAGTTTTGTGGCAGAACCACAATGTAGAAGAATCCACCTGGGAACTTGAAAGTGCAATGCAAGAAAAGTACCCCCACTTGTTTTCAAACTGATTCCGGGACGGAATCCTTTTAAGGAGGGGAGACTGTAAGAACCCAGATTTTGGGTGGGATTAAAACTTTTATGTATTTAATGATGTAAGAATGAATAGTGGTTATGACTGCGATGTAACGAAGATCTATTAAATAAATGGAACGAATTTGAATTCAATTACTTATATGTCATGCAGAATACTTTTGGTTGACGGCATAGATAAGAATGATCTATCTCCTAAGAATATAAGTATATTACTTCAAGTAAGATTATTCTTATGTCATCCAAATCAATATCTATTATAAGTCCAGCGGTTCCGTAAAAAGGTTAAGAAGCACTCGAGAGTGAACCAGGTTCATTTTCCTAATTATAGGAATTAAATAAAAATAAGTGATGAATAGTGATTTTGGTGGAATTTGGAATATTATTATAATAATGATATACCCGGTATTCGGAACGGATTTCTGAGTTCGTATTAGTGATCCAGGGGGAAAATAAGTGTATGTAAAAGCTGTCGGATTCTGAAAAACCGCACTTTTATTTTCTCCGAGAGTTCCCTGGACACTGATAGCCTTAAGTAATTAACGAATGGATTAAAGGAATATAAAATGGAAAGTTAGTAAGAAAGGTGGAGAATGGTAGTATAAATATTAAGAAGGTTTTCGGTAAAACCCTAACTAGAAACGAATGGGTTATCCCCTCGAACGATCAAGGAATTGAGCAATAAACAAACAAAGAATCAAGCAGAGGAAGCAAGATGCATGCACATGCAAGTGATAAATATCTAGTAACTAGCAAGGAACTAGATCAATTAGAATGCAACCAAGTACTTAGCACACAAACCACTTGGTTAGCCTTAAACCACCAAAATATCAACACATGGCTTGCAAATTACATCATCTAGTGCATCATAACTTTAATAAAGCTACTTTATGACCCAAGATATTATCTTAACATCACAAATAATTCATTTAGCCTAGCCAACCAAGAGAACAAAGCAAGCAAACCATCATCTCTCTCCTTTTCATTCCATTCGACCAAACAAGAAATTCCAAATTCAAAATCCAACTTCCAACCATTTGTTGATCTTGAAACTTTTATGGTGAGACTTACATTTTATATAAATGATCTCCTCAAAATCCTAGCTTCAATCTCTTCTTTTTCCATTTTCAAAAAAATGATTTAAGAGGAGGGTGAATAGTGTTTTCATGAACTAATCTTGTTTTTCCTTGATTTCTTTGGTTGATTTAGCAAGCTTAAGCACTTCTAAGGATCATACCAAGCATAGTGAGGCTAGATCATACTCCAAGGAAGGTATAACAACTTTAAACCCTAGGCTTTACCTTGAGATTTTGCATGCTCTTGATGGGTTTTAGTATAAGATGTGATATTAGCATGATTATAAGCATGTATGTGATGTAGTTTTGATAAATGTTAAAAATAGTTAAGATGAATAGAAAGGCATTGCTTGGCCTCAGTTCATGTATATAAGTCATGTATATGTTGTTTGGGTTGGATGCTATGTGTAAGGGAAGATTCGAAATTGATAGATATTCGATTTACAGCCGTTATAATGCCCGATTTTACAATACCATGTTTTGTATGCCATTTTCCATGTCAAACCCCTACTGTCCAGAGACCTTATCTGCCATGATAGGATAGGTAATGTTCTAAGCTTTGTTTTGATATAAAGATCACGTGAAACGGACTTACGGTTTAGGATTTATGACCAAATTACTAAAAGTAGTTCGAATCCGTAAACGAAAGTTCGTAACTGAAATTGAACCCTCGTAAGCTATGTAACGTCATGGCGAATCTTGGTAAATAAATACTAGGGGTAAGAAGGAAGGTGTGAAAGAAAACCGTATGTCAAAAAGAGCATTTTTCGATTTGTTAAAAATGTTCGAGTAAAGGTTAAACGCGAACGAACCCCTAAAAGACGACTCTTTTGTAACTTTGGTAAAACACTTAGAAAACGGGCGATAAAACTCGGAGTATAATATTGGTTCGTAACGATCAACCTTAGAACTCGTATGACTCAAGTATGTCCCAAGTATAAGTGCAGCGACATGTCGTATTAACGAACGAATGTCGGGTCGGATCAGTGATGATAAGTAATCCACTAATAGGGGTATAACGAGATAACTCGAGAACGTGTTTCGATTTAAGTATAACTTAACTTTTAATATGTTAAGTGATTAATCCCGAATGCCTTGGCTATTTATAGATCACCAGGCTGAACCGGGACCCGCTACCACTACCCCTTACCGTACTCGACTACCAGGCAAGTTTCAATTCCCTTCTTTTAGGCTGTTGTTGTGATTGAATAAATATATATATATGATTGCTGATATACATATGCCAGTGCATGCATGCCTACTTTCAAGTTGAATTGATATACTTGTTCCTTGAATGTTATTGTTGGCTTATAAGCTAGATAATTATATATCAGTTATAAGCCGATTATTATAAGACCCTCATAGAAGGGCGTATACATCTTTATTCATCAAATATAGACCGGGAGTCAATATTTCTTGATATATCGAGATTACCTCGGGAGAAAATATTTAAGTAAATATTTTCTATTATTTGGGCGACGAATATTATTTGAATATTCGTTCGGGACTAATTATTTTAACGATCCTTACATCAAATAATTATTTGAATTTAACTATTCAACGAATAATACTTCTCAATATTCATTCAGAGTCGAATTGATTATCGACTATTATTTCGAATATTCTTCTAAAGATGAGACTGTTAGATGAATATTATTTGGATATTCTTTTAGATTATTATTTTATTAAATAAATATTACTTTCGAATATTCATTTAAGATATTAAATACTTGATGAATATTATTTTAATATTCATCTGAAGCTTGATTTAATTATCAAATATTATCTCGAATATTCCCTAAGGCTTGGATTACTAAATGAATATTACTTGATATTCATTTAGGATATTATTCATTCAATGAATATTACTTTTGAATATTCATTTAAATTTCCTAATTAATTATGATTATTACCTTAAATATTCTTTTCAGGTCTTATTAATTAATGAATATTGTTTTGAATATTCATTTAAATATTTATTTATTCAATAAATATTCCCCTGATATCCCTTCAGGGATTATTTTGAGAAATACTCTGATTAAAGATATTCTTTCATATTCCCAAATATTCTGTAAAATATTTTAATTCAATAAATATTCTCTAAATATTTATTCCATACTTAGAATAACCTCGATAAGGTTTATCTTCTTCGATTATTACAGAAAATATTTCGAAGTCATATTATTATTAATCTTATATCAAGAAAGGTTCCCAGACATCATTCATCTTTGAGTCTATCTTCTTAATAATAAGGGAACCTTGCTTGGAAAAATGTTATTTATCTTGTCGACTTCCCGGTCATAAAGTATTCCCTTCACCCGCAACTCGGGTGCTGTTGACTTATTAAAGTCGTTGTTTACCTTCTCATCTTTCGAGGGGTAAGATTTCTGGAACAAGTTGATATCCGTTACCAAGTAATAGCTTGGGAGATATTGGTAAATTTTCCTTTCCAACTAGATACGACTACTTTGTGGAGTCTTATCAACAAGTCTTATACTTGGGGAAAGGGGGACGAACGTTACATTCAGAATCATGAATTCTATTTGAACTAGGAGTCGTGTAAGAGGCCGAGTAGCGCCGGTCCATCCCCTTGGCCCAACCGTTGGCCGGGGAGAGCTAGCAAGGCGGTACACAAGTAAAGCCGTCAGTTCTTCCTTCTACCGGTAGTAAATCTAAATTGAGCTGTACGATCTCGACTGATCATCAAGATTGGAACAGCGGGCGCGGTGAATACTCCATCATTGGTTCATCATCCAAATTCATTTATTTCCTGCAACACGATTACTGTTGGCAGAGTTGGAGAAGAGTCATAACTGGAATTGCAACCCTTTCTTGCAAGTTCCTCTTCTTATTAACGACAATAATATCTCGCTTACTTTGATGTAGCAGATATTTCTTCAAACAAATACTTTAAGTTACCTTGTAACTTCATCGTTCATATTATACTGGCATCATTTCCGTAAATGCATGGCATATGGTTTAAAAGATAGCTTTGAACTGTTTTAAATTATCGTTCAGTTATATATTTGTTGGTGGGCTTTCGCTCACCCTTGCTTTGTTTATATTATGTCACAACAACAGCTAGGACAGATGGCTCGCGTCAGGCGCACTCGGCGCAAGCAGGTTACCCGACCCACCGGACTACCCGCTGAGATGCTAGCCGCCATTGCTGAGGTAGCATAGTTAGACAGCTTTTGTTTCCTGTTTAACTATATGTATAATTAATGTAATCAACGGCAAAACTTTTAAACCTATGATGTTATCCTTTTGGGATTGTAATAACTTTTATTCGTAACCCTTTAATGTAAGACTTATTTCAATTTCATCTCTGGGACTATAACTGTTGTGTGTGTGAGTGGTAATTATTGTGGGGTCACAGCATGTGATTTATTTATTGTGGACTCAAGTCAAGTATTATGAATGGATGTAAGACCGTAACCACCAGATCCCTGACCCCGGATCTGGGGGTGTTACAGAATACTATCATTTGTATTCACAGATTGTAACGAAATCTTTATCTAATAAAATATTAGATTAAAGTGATATTGTGTTGTGTTTGTCTTTGTTATCTGTACTTACATATCTCACACACTCAACACATATCTTGTTGCAAAGATTCAAGAACAAAGAAAAGTTCAAGAATCCATTCACCCCCCCCTCTGTATTCTTTTACTGTATTCAATACTCAACAAGTGGTATCAGAGCAGGCTGTTTAATCTAAACAGAAAACGATCATGAGTTCGAATACACCAAAGACTACAGGTACGGTGAAGGTCCCTAAGTTCGACAAAGAGAATTACAACCTCTGGAAAATAAAAATGCTGTTGTTCATCAAAGCTGCCAACCCTCTCTACCCTGACATCCTCAAGAATGGTCCATTTGTACCACAACAAGAAATTGCTGAATCCACAGTGGGCACAATAGTCATTCCTAGATCATATGTTGCAAAAGAGCCATCCAAATGGACGGACTCAGAGAAGGAAAAGGTTGCCCTAGACAGTCATCTCATGTTGCTGATCATAGACTCCATGGATATGTCGATGTTTGCCAATATAGCGTCATGCACATCAGCCAAGGACATGTGGAACCACATCGAGGTGCTATGTGAAGGGACAGAGGAGGTAAGAGAGAATAGGAAACAGATACTGGTCACACAGTATGAGGCTTTCATGGCACAGTCCAAAGAAAGTATTACTGATATGTTTGAGAGATTTCACAAGCTGGTGACTGAGCTTCAAATGAATGGGAAGGTTTACAGCACTAAAGAATTAAACATGAAGTTTCTACTATCTGCACCAAACCATCTAGAGCAAAGGGTCATATCTCTAAGAGAAAGAGATTTGAACAAAGTCACATATGATGTGCTCTATGGGGTTTTAAAGACTCATGAGCTTGAGTTGCTTCAGAAGAGGGCTATCCAAGCCAACCAAGGCAGAATGATAAACACATCCTGTGCCTTGATTGTTAACAAATCCGTTCAAGACCTGGAAGCATCTGCAAGTCAACTGAGAATAGAAGAGATAGTAGATGATGAAGAAACTAAAGAAGAAGTGATTGAACCTGTTGATGAAAAGGTAGAAGATGAGTTCTATACTCTTGAAGAGTTGGATGCCATGGAAAACACTTCATATGCTTTTATGGCTAGAAAATTCCCAAACATCAGATTTACATCAGATTTAAGAGGAATCAGCCCTTCAAGTCTAGATCTCAAAATCATTCATTCAACAAGAGCAAGGCACCTGTGAAAGCAAACATAAACAAATTCAAAACCAGCTATGTGGATAGGTCATCTGTGAGATGTTATAGATGCAATGACCTAGGGCATTTTGCTAGTGAATGCAAGAAGCCTAAGAAGAAGGATAAGGAGTTTCTTGAGCTTGAAGCTAAGTATGAGGCTCTGCTAAAGAAGCATACACCAGGTAAGGCCTACATAGCTGAAGGGAAGTGTTGGGATGATTCTGATAGTGATGGAGAAGAACAAGAATTCTGCAACTATGCCTTGATGGCCAACTCCAAGGAAGAACCATCCGAATCAGACTCTCAGGTACCATCCCTCACTACTATAGACATGTCTGTCTCTGAATACAAATCTATGGTTGAACAACTATGTAAGAACCCTAATTTTTTTGGTAATATTTCCTTTTATTTAATATCTTGTGACATTATCATTATGGAACCTTTCTAGTCATCCCTGTTGATTTATAGAATTGATTGTCTGAGAAACTGCATTGTTGCATTTATGATGTAAGATATACAGAGAGATTGTGAAGGCAAGAGTCCTGTTGTTAGTAATATTTATAAAACTTGGAATTTGAGAATGGTTAGAGTATTAAAGGATTTATTAAGAATTATGACGAGGAATTATGGACATTCGAGGAATTTACACAATTAGTACTTAAGGAATTATAGAGGAAATCTCCACGCGACGAAATATTATTACGAGAGAATAATTAAGATACGATACGAAGTAAGGATTAAATGACAAGCATTGGTGGGAGAATAATATTACAAGGAAAGAAATTACATGCAAGTGCCATGTAACTAGCTAGTTAGGAAAAGGAACTAGAAAGCATAAAAGTAGAAGTGAATAGTGACATGTATGATGGGTGATGTACTTAGGGGACAATAGGGCATGGGAGGCAACCTACACTCTAGCTTGGCAACATGTGACTACTCCTAATAACCACAATAATACATATCCTACTTAGCATTTTCTTACCATTCAAACAAAACAAAAAGAAAAACACCCCCCCCCTTGAAGCTTGCTCTCGGCCAAACCACAAAGAGAGAGAGGGAGAGATTTTCTCTCCAACATTTCTTCATCTACAACCTTAAGCAAAAATCCTAGGGCTTCCTTGCATTATAATAGAGGTATGGTATCAATTTCATAGCCTTCCATCCATTGATTCTTGAGATATAAATTGTTGAAAGTTTAGAGAAGTGTTAACATAAGTTGTTATCTTTTAGATCTTGAAGGATTAAGGTTTGTGAGGGCTCATCCAAGTGTTCTTAGTTGTTGTAAAGCTCATTCAAGGTCTTTAGCTACTCAAGAAGGTATAAAATCTCAAACCCCCCTTGGTTATGTGTTGTTCATATAGTATGGTAGTAGATCCATGTGTTTTAGGACTTATCTTGGATGTATATGTATTGGATAGCATGGATCCTGGGTTTTGATGTTGAGAATGTGATTTTTATGACTATGGTTAATATATATATCTCCATGAGTGTTATGAGTCATGATCTAAGTGTATTAAGTGGTGATTATGTTATGGAAGCATGAAAAATGGTTGATCTAAGTGGTTTGAGCTTGCTGAGTTTGTCCAGGAACTTTGATCTGTGTTGTAGCACGATTTTGAACCCCCAAATGATGTCCCCTGATGTCCTACCTTATATTGTTGGAAAGATAATTGAATGTAGTTTCTGGAAATGTAAGGTTCATAGCTAGTTGATGTGTGGATTTTTAGTTATGGCCGGAGGAGTGAATTTTGTTTCTGGACTATGGACTGCATTAAGTGACCCTCTTGTGAACCTTGTTTAAACACCTTAAAATATATGTGGGGTCATGGAAAAATTTGAGAATGTAGGTAATTCAGTGGTGAAGACCACCCAAAAGGAATTGGATTAAAATATGAATTTTTGGATTTTATAAAAATGCTAGAGTAAAATTTGCGCAATGGAAAAAGTCGATTAGCGGAACATTATTCTAGGGTTAGTGGTTATGATTCGAACGTAGTAACTAAATTAAGTCGAGTAAGTGACGAGCGTAAACAAGTGATGACATGGACCTATAGTGGGGCTAGGGAGTCATAAGACGAAGTCGTTAAGTTAATTTCGTACCCCCTTAAAACCCCGTAATTAGAGAGAAATTGTTAAGGTACTAACGAACGATTATTGTTTATGTATAGATCGTTCGAATCCGCACGCTCGATCACCCCAACCAAACCAAGGCAAGTTTACTTTTCAAAACTTATCCCTATACAAGGATTTTCACTGTTGTGTTTGTAGTTTTCAAATGATATCAAATGCTATGTTTATCGAAGTATTGATGCAATTGAGATTGAACAAGTACATGTATGCTTTTACCCCTTGAACTTAGATTGAAATGTTTTCTTCGGACAACGACTCTAGCAATAGAGGTCGTAGCGGTCCGTATATACTATTGACCGGGGAGCGGTATATTATTATATCGTATCTAGATTGCGAAAACCCGAAGGGTCATTCGGGTGGTATCGTATATTCAAACAACTATTATTATATCTTCGTAAATACTCGAAACCCTATCTTGGATTAAGAGTTTATTTTATCGAATAATTATTTCATTAATTATTAATATTAAATCTTAAAATATTATTTATTAATTACTGTTCATTATTTAAAGACAAGTTAATCCAAGATACTTTTTAAAACTTCAAACTCAAACTCATTTGAACTCAAAGCATTTTCGAAAACCCCCGGTCAGATTCTGCTTCTTGTATGATTTCAAGAATCATCGGTCGACTGATGTCGGACCTCAATTACTCTGTTTTCAATCAAAATCGAGTTTTAAAAGAAAAGAAAAAGGGACTCTGGCAGGTGTGGGAACCGTTGACGAACGATTCCCGGGATGTGTAAGCGGCCGTGAGCCAGGCGGTCCATCACTTATTATTCCGGCCCAGGTGTTGCCGAAGGATGATTACGGATGTAGTTTTCATCGAGGGTGATTACGGATGTAGTTTTCACTCGAGGGATAGTTACGGATGTAGTTTCTATCCTTCTACCGGTAGAGAAGACCCGCGGATTATTGGACTTGGATGTGGCGACTGATCATCGTCAATCCTTGTCAGGTTTTGTGTTTTCTTTAAGTCCCATTCCTCCATTTTGGAAAAATGCTTTGACACTGCTTCTTAGGCTTTCGTGCCAAGTTGCTGATAGTGTTTTATTTTGATGAGAAAGATGTTGAATCAATGCAGTATCTAGAACTGCAAGCTTATTTTGAAAACAAGGCCACATATTGTTGCACCTTCGAGATTTATCAACTATGACAAGTGATTTTATAACTGATTGAAACAAACAAGTATATCAACTGCCAATCATATGAAATGTTATATTGCTTATCTTATACATATATTTCTTGCTGAGCTATAGTTGCTCACTCTTGCTTGTTTTCAAACTTTACAAACACAACAGCTAAGCGAAATGGCAAGACCCAGGCAGACTGTTCGAAAGCAGGTGACTAGGCCCGAGCCACCAGTTGAGATTCCATCGGTAGGCCCCATTAGCCGGATTGGTTGGCAGCTTTTGTAAGTACGTTTTATTTATCAGCATGACCTGTGCAAGGCAGTGTATCGTAACAAACTTTCAAGCCGCCAACTTCGCTTCATATCGAAGTGTTGCTGGTAGCATAAATACTATTTAATTCGGTCTATAATAACTCTGATAACTTTATTACTGTTTAATCAATGTGTGACGTTTCTGAGGCTCTAACCCGTGTGTGTGAGTGTGGTGTGAGTTTATTGTGGGGTCGATGGCTGTTTTATATATATTATATGCAAGAACAGGTATGTTACTAATGGAAAATGGACCGTGAGCGCCTAGATCTCCGACCCCGGATCTGGGGGCGTCACAAACTATCTGTTGAGATGTTTAATATTCATACTAGTATGACTGCTGCTAATGAAGAGATTGCTAAACTGTCTACTAAGAATGAACTGTTGAACAAGAGAAATGAGGAACTAGAAGCAACTGCTATGCAAGTAGAAAACCTTAAACAAGAAATCGAATATCTAAAGAATAAGGTTCTATGTGCTAGTCAAGTTGAGAAAGCTCTTAGGGATGAACTAGCTGAAATGAATTTAAATTGAAAACATTCAAGAATTCCTCTAGTCTATTGCAGTCCTACCATGAGAAAAATCTAGCTAGACCTAAGGCTGCTATTGGACTTGATTATGACACTCTCAAACAGAGGAAAGGCTATGCAGTCATCGAAGATGACATTGTTGTTCAAGAGGAAGTGCCTCAGGTTTTGAAAAAGGCTGAGACCCCAATATTTAAAACACCAACACTTGAGATTGATGAGGATGCCTTACTCATTAAGCAAATGTTGGATGATGAAGATAAAGCACAATCAAATGAACAACAAGCATCCTCTAAGAGTGAGAATGTCAAAACCAAAGCCAAGGAGCCAGTAGGAGGTAGACCTAGACTTGAGAAATTTGTGAAGTTTGTTTCAGCTGGGAATAATGAGTTTGAGAAGAAAGTGGCTAAAAAGAAACAAAACAGAAATGGCAAATTAGGGATTAACAAGGACAACAATTATGCTTATGTGCCAAATGCCCCTAGGAAAGTTTGTCAAAATTGTTTTAGCACTAATCATTTAACTCATGCATGCAAGAAACCATCTGGTAGTGTTGCTAAACCATTCTATGATTGCTCTGTGCCTTTAAGACATTGAGACTCTCCTTTCTGTGATAAATCTGATTGTATGCCATGTAACATGAATGTAATGACTAGTTGCTTTAATTTGAGAAGACAATTCATGGAAGGTTGCATCAGTCACAATGTTCACACACACTACACAAGAACAAAGTATTCAAGTCCTCCTAAAGTTAGGAAGGTGCCTCTGTCACCTAAGTCTAAGAACCCTGATTCTAAGACTTCTAACAGTGACAAGAAGACTAACATCAAGAAAATTGATAAGCATGTTGTTTATGATAAAACTGTTGTTAAGCCACATGGACCCAAACTTGTTTGGCTACCAAAGGAGAAGTAATACCTTTGTGTTTGCAGGGCAAAGAAAGTGAAAGGAAGGTCATGTGGATTTTGGACAGTGGATGCTCAAACCATATGACTGGTGATATGGCCCTGCTATCACAGTATGAGGAAAAGGCTGGCCCAATGGTTGCTTTTGGAGATGACAGCATTGGCAACACACTGGGATATGGCAAGTTGGAAATTGGAAATGTCATCATTGAAAATGTAGCACTGGTCAAGGGACTCAAGCACAATCTACTGAGTGTTGGTCAATTTACTGACAGAGGCTTCAAAGTGAATTTTGACAAAGATGAATGTTTGATCACCCACAAGAAGACTGGTGACTTTGCTCTATCTGGAGTAAGGAAAGGAAGCCTGTTTGTAGCCAATATGAACTCTGCAAACAAGGACAAAATTTTTTGCTTTTACTCAAAAGCATCAAATGAAGATAGTTGGATGTGGCATAAGAAGCTATCACACTTGAACTTCAAAGGCATTAATTCTCTAGTCAAAAGGGAGTTAGTGAGAGGCATGCCCACACTTGAATTCTGTCAAGAAGGAGTGTGTGAGGCTTGTCAAAAGGGAAAAATGAAAAGATCAAGCCACAAGTCAAAGACAGTGACATCAATAACCAAGCCCCTACAACTAATTCATATGGACTTGTTTGGGCCTGTCAATATTATGTCACTAGGAAGGAAAAAGTATGCTCTGGTGATGGTTGATGATTTCACAAGGTATACATGGGTAGAATTTCTAGCATCAAAGGATGAGGCTCCACAAGTAATCATTGAGCATATAAAGAAAATTGACAAGGAAGCAAAGGCCAACAATGCAAGTGTGATTGCATTAAGAAGTGATAATGGAACAGAGTTTAGAAATGCCATGCTTGAAGCATTCTGCAAAGAAAATGGTATTTCTCAACAATTCTCAGCTCCAAGGACTCCACAACAAAATGGAGTTGTTGAGAGAAAGAATAGAACTTTGATTGAGGCTGCTAGAACAATGTTACTTGATGCAAAGATGCCTATATGTTTTTGGGCTGAGGCTGTAAGCACTGCATACTATATCCAAAACAGAAACCTCATCAACAAAAACACTGGAAAGACACCTTACAACTTGATGACTGGAAAGAAGCCCACTCTAAAGTATGTTCATACTTTTGGAAGAAAATGCTTTGTGTTAAAAGACAACTCAGAATATGTTGGAAAGTTTGATGCAAAAGCATTTGAAGGAATTTTTCTTGGCTACTCTATGGAAAGAATTGCATACAAAGTTTATGTCATCACTCAAAAGAAAGTTATGGAAAGCACAGATGTGACATTTGATGATAGCAAACTACCTGGATTAGAAGAAGCCAATGATGAAGATAAAGATCCTTTGAAGTTTGACAATCTAGATGATTCTGATGAGGAGATTGAAACTGAATTTGAGCCCACAATCCAACAAACTCAAGTGAATGAAGAACCTGTGTCAACCAACAATGAAGAAACAAGCATCCAAGACACACCTGTGATTAGTGGAAACTTCACAGGGGGAGGAAATGTAAATGATCATGATCTGGATGATGAAGCAACATCAAGGCTGAGAAATCAATCTGAACATACAAGGAAATGGGATATGTCACATACTGCAGATCAGATAATTGGAGATCCAAATACAGGAGTGAGGACAAGGAGAGCAACTCTAAATGAATGTCTCTATGGTTGCTTTCTATCCCAAGTTGAGCCTAAGAAACTTGAAGATGCATTGTTGGATCCTGATTGGATAATTGCTATGCAAGAGGAGCTAAACCAATTTGAAAGAAGCAAAGTATGGGAACTTGTGCCTGCACCAAAGGATAGAACCATTGTTGGAACAAAATGGGTTCTAAGGAATAAGATGGATGAAAATGGTGTAGTCATAAGAAACAAAGCAAGGTTGGTTGCAAAAGGATAATCTCAACAGGAAGGCATTGACTATGCTGAGACTTTTGCTTCTGTTGCTAGACTAGAGGCCATCAGAATTTTCTTGGCATTTGCTGCACATTCTAATTTCAAGGTTTATCAAATGGATGTCAAGAGTGCATTTCTGAATGGGGAGTTGGAAGAAGAAGTATATGTGCAACAACCACCTGGCTTTGAGGATCCACAATTCCCTCACTTTGTCTACAGATTGCTTAAAGCATTGTATGGACTTAAGCAAGCTCCTAGGGCATGGTATGACACATTGTCACAATTTCTACTGGAGAATCAATTCACTAGAGGCACACTGGACAAGACACTGTTTTACAAGAAACATGGTGATGATATTATCTTAGTTCAAATCTATGTGGATGATATCATATTTGGCTCTACAAATGAGAAGCTGTGTGAGAAATTCTCTAAGCTCATGCAGAGCAGATATGAGATGAGTATGATGGGAGAATTAACATTCTTTCTTGGGCTGCAAGTGAGTCAAAGGAAGGATGGCATTTTTATAAGTCAAACCAAATACATCAAGGATCTATTGAAGAAATTTGACTTAGAAGAATGCTCACCTGCAAAGACACCCATGGCCACTGCCACCAAGTTAGATGAAGATGGTAAGGGCAAGAACGTAGATATCTCAATCTACAGAGGCATGGTTGGTTCTCTACTCTACCTCACTGCTAGTAGGCCAGACATCATGTTTGCAACATGCTTGTGTGCAAGGTTTCAATCAAATCCAAAGGAATCACATATGATAGCAATAAAGAGGATTTTCAGATATCTGAAGGGCACACCAAACTTGGGGTTATGGTATCCTAAGGACACAGGGTTCAATCTGGTTGGTTATTCTGATGCTGATTATGCTGGATGCAGAGTGGATAGGAAAAACACCTTAGGTAGCTGCCAGTTTCTTGGACAAAGGTTAGTCTCTTGGTACAGCAAGAAACAACAATCTGTGTCAACTTCCACAGCTGAAGCTGAATACATAGCTGCTGGAAGTTGCTGTGCTCAAGTGCTTTGGATCAGAAACCAACTTAGAGATTATGGACTTGTGTTGGAAAGAATTCCAATCATTTGTGA
This sequence comes from Saposhnikovia divaricata, assembly GCA_036435485.1. Taxonomy (NCBI): domain Eukaryota; kingdom Viridiplantae; phylum Streptophyta; class Magnoliopsida; order Apiales; family Apiaceae; genus Saposhnikovia; species Saposhnikovia divaricata. Next base: position 182,946,383 of record CM071597.1, on the reverse strand, counting down.
CAACACAAGTGCAATCTCTATAGTTTCCAATCCTGTCAATCATTCTAGGACAAAGCACATTGACATCAGATATCACTTCATAAGGGAGCATGCAACTAATGGAACCATTGAGTTACATTATGTTCCCACAGAGAAAGAACTAGCTGACATATTTACTAAGCCATTAGATGAAGCCACCTTCACAAGGTTGGTTAGTGAGATTGGAATGCTGAATTCTTCAAATTCTGGCTAAGTGAATATATCAACTATGTAAGAACCCCAAATTTTGGATATAATTAAAACTTTTTATTAAGTAATGATAAAATGAGGAACAATGATTCCGACAACAAGGTCACCAGCTCTAATGAATGGTGGTTTCAAAGAACAATGATTGTAATGAATGGATATTGTGTTGGACAATGATCCTGATGCATTGGTATATTGTCAGAATAGAGTAATTCGATGGTTGAGGACCTAGATAAGAATAATCTACCATCCAGAAAGGAGCTAATGGATCCTTGAAGGGAAATGAGTACGTGCATAGTGTTTCCCATACGTGCATAGTATTTCCCGTACGTGCATAGTGTTTCCCGTACGTGCATAGTGTTTCCTGTACGTGCATAGTAATTTGGTGGATGAATAGTGATTTTGTAAGTTGGAAAACTTTTCACGCCACCCTATGTACGGGACGTGATATGGATGTTTCGAAGTCATATTAGTAATATGCGGAGGAAATAAGTGAATGCAGAGACGATCGGAATTCAGAAATTCCAAATTCTTTTTCGGTGTAATATTTGACCGGGCAGTGGATTAAATATTATTATAATCCAAGAATTGAGATATTAACTTTGAGGATTTGATATTTTGGGATGTTATTATATTTGATTTAAGAATGAAGGTAGGAAACCACTAAGGCAGTGAAACAAGCATTCTAGAAACCGCTAAAACGTTATAACGAGATTAATCAATAAAGCGAACGAATCCTAGATTACGGATTAAGTTCGTATCGAGATTAAATATCCTACATGGTCATCACGAGGATTATATTAAGGATTGGGGAAGGTATTATGAATATCGAGAAATTTCCCGGTAAACCCTAGAGGTGAAACTACTTAGTTATTCGTCCGAACGATCAATCGAAACGGGCAATAACCGGACACAGAAACAAGCAGAGGAAGCAAGAGTCTTGAAAGGCAGAGTGTGTAAACTTGTAACACTATAACTAATGTAACTCAAACTAAAGGAAAAGATACTTCACCAGAAGACAATCAAGAACAAGAAGTCACAAGAAATCAACACTAAATGAAGACAAGGTAATTGATACAATTCAACATGTTAACTATGATCAATCGAAGAAGAAATCATTGAAAGAAGTTCAAGTCAAAGTTGTTCATGCCTCAGTGATTTGAAAAGCCAAAGATCAAGATCATAACTATCAGTATCAATAAGACCAATTGATTTCAAGTGAACAAGAAGGAAAGCAAATATTGGAAAGCCACATTTCTAATTGGATATGGTAATTTATTCAAGAAGCAAAAACCCTATCAAGACTAGTCACTTATGAACCAGACCGTTGCATCAAGTGTCAGGACATTGATAGCAAGTTTATGTCAGTAATAAAGATCCATATTCAAGAACTTAGTGAAGAACAAAGAAGACATGAAGATATCACAAGTTCAAGATGTGCATTGAAGTTTCAAGTTGAAGACCAGAATATTTTCTAAGTACTAAATATTCTAGATGGCCAAGTAGAAGTTTCTAAGTAGAAGTTCTACTTAGAACTTCGAGATGGCTAAGTAGAAATTCTCAAGTAGAAGTTCTACTTAGAGTGCAGCTTCAACATGACACATGGCATCTTCTGATTGGCAGATTTCCAAGCTTTCAAGATAAGGCAAGATTTATGTGGACATCATTGGGCCACGTACATCTTAGTCTTTGAAGACTACAGGACATAGATTACATGTAGTATAAATAGAAGTACTTGTGTAATGTTTTAGTCAGTGAGCAATTCAGAAGAAAAACACAAGAGAAAAAGAGAGAGTGCATTCACAGAGCTTAGTATCATTCACTTCTCTCTGAACTTCTGTTATACTTTGTAATGAATGTTGTAGCAACCCTTTCAAGTTATATATAAGACATATATTCCTTGAATCTGTGTGTTCATTTATTGCATCGTATTTATTGCTTCTCATATTCGAAAAGTTGTATTCACCCCCCTCTACAACACATTTGGACCTAACAATTGGTATCAGAGCTATATGTTTAATATACAAAACATAGATCCTTGTGTTGAGTAGAAGAATCGTGAGTTTTCATTTTTCAGATCTACTTTTCATTTTCTCGAAAAGTGTGTTTTAATTCGTTGATAGTGAAAACTCGTCTGAAAAATTATTTAAATACTCCAGGTGTGATTATTTAGCTTGGGTGTATTTTAACTAATTTTTGTGAATTTATCTGGGTTCGTTCATATTTGGTGTTCTTGAGTGTTCATCATCTGTTCTTATCAAAGAATACAACCCAACAACTTTTTGATCTCCTTTTCAAAAGTAAAAGAATAAAAAAGGTGGTTTTGGACTTTTTGATTTGCTTTATTCGGCCGAAAGTATACAGACATACTCAGTACCTAGCATGTGGGTTAGGTGGGTTAGGTGAGTAAAGCATTAAAAGTCAAAAGGTGTTAAAGTGATAATATTGTTTATTCAATATTTAAAGAAATCTGCAGAAAATTATTCTAAGGACAAAAGTTCTACATAGAATTTCTACTTGAGAATTTCTACATAGAATTTCGACTTGGACAATTTCTACTTGGTGATTTCGACTTGAGCAAAATTTCTACTTAGAGAAATTTCGACTTAGGCAAAAGTTCTACATAAATATTCTACATAGCCTAGTCTTGGGTACTTAGAAACTTTTAGTGACCAGAATTGAGATGGCCCCTAAAAATGCATTCAAGATCCCAATGTTCAACAAAGATCACTATGAAGAATGGGTTTTCAGAATGAGACTATATCTAGAAACTGTTAACCCTGAATATCTGGAAGTCCTTGACAAGGGTAAATTTGTTCCAATGGTGGTTATTCCTGCACATACGGAAGGAGGAGTGGTTATACCACCTCGGTCTGAGCCTAAAAAGGTCTCGGAGTTTTCGGATGCTGACAAGGAACAAATAGCTTATGATACTGCCATACGACAAACCTTGATGGAATCTCTTGATCATGAAATGTTCAACATAGTCAAAGGTCTGACTACAGCGAAGAAGATTTGGGACAAGATAGAAGTTGTCATGGAAGGATCTGCAGAGGTTAGAAGCAACAACACACTCATACTCAAGATGGAGTATGACACCTTTAGAATACGAAAAGGAGAAGGCATAACAGATGTCTACCTACGATTCAGTCAGTTGGTATTGGATTTGAATCTGAGAGGTGTAACTCTCCCCATGGTTGAGACTAATACGAGATATCTGAGGAACCAGCCAAAAAGCATTGAACATAGGGTCTACGCAATAAGAGAAACCAGAGATTTGCATACAACTTCTCTGGAAGAATATTATGGAATATTAAAGACCTATGAGCTGGAAACTCTTCAAGATCAAGCATGGGACAATGATTCAAAGGGAAAAGAAAGTGCATCAGGATTAGTTGCTGATGAGGAAGAGTCTAAGAAGGCAATGGTTGCAGCAAAGCCTAAATCATCACTTGCACCACATCAAGTTGATAATGATGACGAGTGCGCATCTGACAGTGATGATGACTACTACACCCAAGAAGAGCTGGACAACATGGACGATAGTGTCGTGGCATACATGGCAAGGAAGTTCAGCAACATGAGATTTAGAAAGAGCAACCGACCACAGAGAAAATCTTCATCTTATTATCGGGCTGCTAGGGGTGGTGGTAGTTCGTCAGGCTACAAAGGAAAAGGCAAGAATACCAGCTACAAATCTCCCTTGGATTTCAAAATGAAGTTCAAATGCTATAATTGTGGTGAAGCTGGACACTTTGCCTCGGACTGCAAAAAGCCTAAACAGACTTATCCAAAAGAGACATTTGAAGCTCTCAAAAGCAACTATGAAGCACTGTTGAAGGAAAGACATGGAAAACGAGCTTTATTAGTGACAGAAGGAAGAGCTTGGGATGATTCAGATGAGGAAGATGTTACTCATGTAGCAAACTTTGCCCTCATGGCTGAGACATCAGAGGAACCAGAGGTACCAGTTCTGACTCTTAAAGTAGAAATGTCTATTGATGATTATAAGGAACAGAACGGGGCTCTTAGTGAAGAGATCTATATGTTGTGCAAAAGCCTAGACTCTTCTCAAAAGGAACAGAAAACACTTGTTGCCAAATGCAGAATGCTCGAGGCAAAAGTGGAAGAGCTAGAGGCTGCTTGCACTGTAGATACTTCCCTAAGAGACTTTATTAAATCTCTAGAACACAAGCTCGTCCTTAAGGAAGAAGTAGAAGCATGTCTTAGGAACAATCTAGCTGAGTTAGAAACTAAATGCGAAGCTTACAAACTAGCTGCTAGTAAAGTATATGTAGATAATGACACATTTAAGAAAATAACTGGAGTAGGTATAGGACTTGATTATTCTGACCTTCCTAAGAAAGAAGGAAAGAGACCTATTGACCCTAGTTCCAGTGACCTTAAACAGGAAACACCTAGAATTCTTAAATCGGCTGTCAAACCTATCTACAAACATCTTGTTCCTAGAATAGAAGAAGAAGAGACTGAATTGATAGCTAGATATGAGATTGAGATGGAAGATCGCCAGAAAGAACAACCTATAACTCCTATTAAACAAGTGAAAATCAATTTCCCTAGAGATGAATCTAGACTAGGATTAGGAGCTAAGGCTGTTAAACAACAAGGAAAGAGAGAGAAAGGCATAAAAGAGGTTAAGGCTGAACGAATAAAGAAAGCATGTTATCATTGTAAATCTACTGAACATCTTTCTTATGCATGCAAAGCTAACATGAATGTTCCTGCTGCACATGTCATGCCTACCACACATACAATGAATAATCTGCATCAGAATCATGCACAATGTGGTCAACCTAATTGTATGCCATGCACTTTTAACATCATGCAAACTTTTGTGCATTTAATGAATGCATCTAGCCAGTCATGCTCAAATACTGTTGCTAGTTCAAATATCAAGAAAAAGTATGGGAGAGCCAAGACTGTCAGTCCTCCTAAAGTTAGGAGTGACAAACCTTCTCCTAAGACTGACAAATCTGTCAAGTCTGAGAAAGGAAAGGAGATAGTCGAAAGCTCTAGTAATGTGAAGAAAAGTGCATCTCCTGTTGTTAAACCTGTTGATTCTCGATCTTATCGAAAAGCCGGGCCCAATCAAAGTTGGGTTCCGAAGAATGCCTAACCAATCTGTCATTGCAGGGCATTAAGCAGAATAGAAATAAAGTTATATGGGTGCTAGACAGTGGAGCATCGAGGCATATGACTGGAAACAAGTCCCTGCTTACAGAGTTGGTTATGAAGGCTGGCCCTTATGTTACCTTTGGAGATGACAGCATAGGTGTGACTAAGGGATATGGCAAACTGAAAACTGGCAATGTCATCATTGAAGATATTTCCTATGTTGAGGGACTAAAGCACAATCTGTTGAGTATAAGTCAATTCTGTGACAAAGGTTACGAAATTGTCTTCAACAAGAAAGGTGTATCAATCACTCACATCAAGGAAGGCTCACTAGCTTTGAGAGGAGTTCGAAAGGCAGATCTTTTTGTTGCAGATATGGATTCAGCAAATCAGGATGAGGTCACCTGTTTTTACAGCAAAGCCTCGGATGATGAAAGCTGGTTATGGCATAAAAAGTTATCTCACTTAAACTTCAAAACGATGAATGCTCTCGCGAGGCGAGAACTGGTGAGAGATCTACCTCAAATGGAGTTCGCTCCGAAAGGACTCTGTGAAGCTTGTGAAATGGGAAAGTCGAAGCGAGCATCGCATAAAAGCAAAGAAATTTCTAGTATTACTGAGCCTCTACAACTTCTTCATATGGATTTGTTTGGCCCAGTGAATGTCCTATCGTTGTCTAGGAAAAGATATGCTTTGGTAATCGTGGATGACTTCTCCAAGTATACATGGGTATTGTTCGCAATGACGAAAGACGAAGTACCTTTCTTAATCATTGATCATATCACTCAAATTGAGAATGTTTCAACACTTACTGTGAAGACGATTAGATCAGACAATGGCACTGAATTCAAAAACGCAGTGCTGAATGACTTCTGTGTATCTAAAGGAATACGTCGTCAGTATTCAGCCCCGAGAACTCCACAGCAAAATGGAGTAGTTGAAAGGAAGAATAGAACTTTGGTTGAAGCAGCAAGAACTTTGTTGTATGATTCAAAACTTCCTTTGTATTTCTGGGCCGAAGCAGTGAGTACCGCTTGTTACACTCAAAATAGAACCTTGATCATAAAGGATAAAGAAAAGACACCATGTGAGCTAATGAACAACAGAAGACCAACAATCAAATACTTTCATGTCTTCGGAGCAAAATGCTATGTGCTTATAGATGATGAAAATCTAGGCAAGTTTGCAGCAAAAGCTCGTGAAGGAATCTTTGTTGGTTACTCTACAGATGTGGTGGCAGCTTATAGAGTGTTCTTGGTATATGATCGAAAAGTGACTGAAAGTTACAACGTCAGATTCGACGATACCAAACTCTCATCAATTTCAAGAGATTCAAGTGAACCTCAGTCCCTAAAATTTCAGAATCTGGACTTAGAAGATCTTGAAGATGAACCTGAGTTGGTTATTCCATTAAATGTTCCAAGCGTACATGAAGAACCTGAGTCTAGTGAACAAGCTAATTCTACAAGATCAGGAGAGACTTCTTCAGTACGAACCGGCAACAACTCAGGGGGAGTAAATAGCAGCTCAAGGACTACTGTTCAAGGCTCGAGTCGAGTTGACTCTAGTTCTGTAGGAGCTGGCACTAACTCAGGGGGAGTTAGTGAAAATAATCAAAGTAGTCAGCACCCCAACTCAGAAAGTCAAGCTGAATCATCAAGACAATTTCCAGGTGAACGGGTATGGAATAGAGACCATCCGTTTGAGTTAATTATTGGTGATCCAGATGCTGGTGTGACTACTAGAAGAACTGCAAGAGCTGACATGGCAAATATCTCTTTATATTCTGGGTTCTTATCCAAGCTTGAACCTAAAGAAATAGAAGAAGCTCTTGGCGATGCTGATTGGGTGATTGCAATGCAAGAGGAACTCAATCAGTTTGAAAGGCAGAAAGTTTGGAAACTGGTACCCCGACCAAAGAACAAATCCGTAATTGGAGCTAGGTGGGTATTCAGAAATAAACTGGATGAAAACGGACTTGTAACACGAAACAAGGCTCGTTTGGTTGCAAAAGGTTATTCTCAGCGAGAAGGAATTGATTATGATGAAACCTATGCACCAGTTGCAAGACTTGAGGCAGTCAAGATGTTCTTGGCATTTGCAGCACATAAGAACTTCAAGGTTTTCCAGATGGATGTGAAAAGTGCCTTCCTGAACGGAGAGTTAGAAGAAGAAGTGTATCTGGAACAGCCGCCTGGCTTCGTTGATCCAGAACATGCAGATTTTGTGTATCTACTCTTCAAATCTGTCTATGGCCTCAGGCAATCCCCAAGGCGATGGTATGAAACCCTATCCTTATTCTTAATTGAAAATGGTTTTGTTAGGGGAGTAATTGATAAAACATTGTTCTATAAAGTTGTGAGAAATGACTTAATACTTGTTCAAGTATATGTGGACGATATTATTTTTGGGTCATCAAATGAGCGCTTGTGCGAGAAATTTGCCAAGCTAATGCAGGAAAAATATGAGATGAGCATGATGGGAGAGCTGTCCTTCTTCCTTGGATTACAGATCAGTCAGAGAAAAGATGGTATCTTTATCTGTCAATCCAAGTACGTCAGAGATTTACTCAAGAAGTATAATCTAGAAGATGCATCAGCAGCTAAGACTCCCATGGCAACAGCCACGAAGCTTGATGAAGACAAATCAGGTAAATCAGTTGACATCACAAGCTATCGAGGTATGATTGGCTCACTCCTCTATTTAACTGCAAGTAGACCAGATATAATGTTCGCAACTTGTTTATGTGCAAGGTTCCAAACGAATCCTAGAGAATCACATCTCGTAGCCGTCAAAAGAATTTTTAGGTATCTCAAGGGCACACCAAATCTAGAGATTTGGTACCCAAGAGATACAGGTTTTAATTTTATTGGCTATTCGGATTCAGACTATGCAGGTTGCAGGATTGATAGGAAAAGCACATCTGGTGCTTGTCAATTTCTTGGCAGAAGATTGGTGTCCTGGAAAAGTAAAAAGCAACATACAATATCTACTTCTACTGCTGAAGCTGAGTACATTGCTGCTGGAAGCTGTGTAGCTCAAATACTGTGGATGAGGAACCAATTGAAGGATTATGGCATGGAGCACAAGAAAATTCCAATCATGTGTGACAACACAAGTGCCATTGCCATAACCAACAATCCTGTAGATCACTCAAGAACCAAGCATATTGACATCAGGTATCATTTCATAAGAGAACATGTCGAGGAGGGGACTGTGGAGCTACATTTTGTGCCCACAATGCAACAAATTGCAGATATATTCACCAAACCTCTTGATGAAGTAACATTCAATAGGTTTGTTGGTGAATTGGGAATGCTTAACACAAGTTAGTAAAGCCTTCTATCTGTAAAATCCATGTTTATGTTTGTATGTGCAAGCTAATCAATCATTATGTGCTTAGACTTTAAAATGCCTAATTAATGATTGTTATAGTTTGCATATAGTGTGATTTTGCATGAATTCATTGTGTTTTAAGTGTCTTTTATAGCACAAATCTGTGAATTTATGCTTGTTAGATTGCATGATCATAGGGGGAGTTAAATTCATAATATTCTAAATATTGCATGATTTTTAGATGAATTTACCTATGATTTTCATGTAATTAGAGGCCTTAGAATTAAAAAACTTCATAATTTCGAGTTAGGTTCTATCTCGAAACTCATCTAGAAATTCGACTTGAATTTCGACTTAAGCTGTCAGAGTGAAGTTTTTGAAAATTCTAAGTCTGGGAAGAATTTCGAGTTGGCTATCTCGAAATTCATCTCGAAATTCGACTTAGAGTTCGAGTTCGAGTTACCAGTGTGCCTAGTTCTATCTTCAAAATATTCGAGATAAAGTCTATCTCGAATTTTATCTCAAAGGTTGAGATGAGGTTTCCATTAAGGGAATATTTTGAAAAGAACTGAGAATTAACTTCGAGTTAGTCTATCTCGAAACTTAACTCGAATTTCGACTTGATGTTCGAGATAGAGTTCTTAGTCTATCTCGAAACTCAACTCGAATTTCGACTTGGTGTTCGAGATAGAGTTCTCAGTTAAGCTAAAGGGAATTTTTCGAGTTACACTCCTAACTCGAAACATATCTTGAATTACCCTGTATTTTTTGCTTCAAGGGGGTATTTTGGAAAGAATTTGAGATTAACTTCGAATTAGTCTATCTCGAAATTCAACTCGAATTTCGACTTGATGTTCGAGATAGAGCTCTTAGTCTATCTCGAAACTCAACTCGAATTTCGACTTGATGTTCGAGATAGACTTCTAACTCGAAAAGTATCTTGAATTTCCCTATTTTTTTCAAGAGGGGATTTTTCCAAGTTTACTACATATTATAAATGTTCGAGATAGGATTTCCCTATAGTTTTTGCTGTAAAATTGGTTAAAGTGCTTATTTGTGCATAATTGTTCGAGTTAACCTCTATCTCGAACTTTATCTCGAAGTTCGACTTGATGTTCGAGATAGAGATGTTCGAGATAGAGTTCGACTTAGATGTCCCCTGTATGGACTTAGTACTTTTCACATTTTTTAACAGGGACATTTTTGTCATTTTACAATCATCTATATATACATCTTTAACCCGATGCATCATTCACTTTACCTAATTTCATTTTCACAGCAGCCGTTTCACAAAAACAGTGCGATTTCACAGAATTCATACAATTAACCCGTGTTTTTGTGATTAAACTCATACTAATCACGAATTACTACCAATTTTTGGACTAATCTTGACTGTGTTATCCTTAATCTTTGTGTTGGTGTGTTTTGTGTTCATCCATATACACGCGCATATACATACACACGAACATATATTGTTTGTGTACTGTTCATAAAACGCGATTTCATATTCACCATTCATAAACACACACGATTTCACTGGTACACACGAATATTCATCTTCTTTGAATATTCAGATTTAGTAATTGGCTTTTTGATTGTTAATCCCGTAGTTTAATTTTCTCTAAGGGACTTTTGTTCTTTTTGATAAATTAAAAGGGATACATCATTTAATTCGTAAATTATTTGTTTTTCAAAATTAAACAAAAATCACATCTTTTTAAAGAAAAACATTTAATCAAAATGGCTCACCAATTTTCACTTGCTAAAAACAACTTTTATAATATTTCTACGGAAATTGGTGATCAACTCCCGCGGTTTAAGTTTTGGATACGATTTCTCAATTTGTACTCCAAAGCTAGCCATGCTTTTACTGCTAAACCTACACTAGTACATGATGATTTACAGCAATTATGGACTAGTGCGGTTACTTTTGGGAGCAAATCAACCCCCTTTGGTTTCAGGTTTACCTTAGCGGGTCAGGAATATGAGGTGACCGAAGAAATTGTCAACAGGGTTCTGGCATTTCCAATTAAAGATGCCTATGATCCAGAACCTACTGCTGCAGAACGCCTCAGATTCTTTGAAGAAATTGGATGTTATCCCCCAAAAGGCCCAATCACGGGAAATATCCAAAAACAATTCTTCCATGTGGAATGGAATTACTTTTTCGAGGCCATCACAAGATGTTTTCGGGCACGCGAAAAAGACTTTCATCAAATTCCAATTCCAATGCAAACCTTTGTAGTTGCCCTAGCAAGAGAACTGGATATAAACTATGGACGCATAGTTCTCTCTGAAATAGTGGGCTCAATGGGATCTCCTGAAAGCAGAGACCTCTCTACCACTGATGTCGTCTGCTGGTTTCCTCGGTTTCTTCAAATGCTGATCAATGACTTAATACCGAAGGATGCTCTTGCTGTTAGACAGGGATTTGCCAGAAGCCCAACATCTGCATCGCTAGGGATGGGCACTAAGTCACTTTCAACCATTGCTAATCAGGATAAACATCAAGGTAAACCAATGTCTACTCCTGAAAATCTTCAAATGTGGCTTAGATATGATGCAGGAGTTACCAATTTGGAGGCATCATCACAAGTCTCATCACATGCTCAAAATCCATCTGTTCATGCTGAGGCATTTGATGAGATTCCTGATGAGGAAAGCGATGATGCACAAGGTAATCAATCAGGTAATCTCTCCCTGCATACTATTCATTCCTCCTCCTATGTTTCTGATTCCGCGACCCAAGAGACTGCTAACCCGCAGGATCTATCCCAGGGTGAGAGCCATATTTCTGACTCTGAGTCTGATACACATTCCTATTCTCTATCACCCCTGTTAACGGAAGTCAGAAAACCAGCACGTGTATATGTACAAGATGATGAGGAGAGTGAAACCGAAGAGCAGCAACTTATTCGAAAGAAAGCCAAACTTTTCCACGCTGCTACTTCACAACCACAGTCAAACCCTAGCGTGTCACACGCAACCACTCCACCTCACGCGAGTGGTTCACCCCTTGAACAATCTGCACATAGGGATTTTGATTTTGGTGAGGATGATGTACCTCTTGAAGATACTGTTGCTTCAAGAGGACATGAAGTCTTAAGAACTTCAGCCGTACCTTCACCGGTACGTACTGATGCTGCAAAGAGGATCGGTTCTGATGTTGTACAAGAACACTTTGCAGCCGCTCAGCCTGAGATTCCAACTCAGGAACAAACAGAATTTGATCCCATAACTGTCAACAACATTTCTTATCAATTTTCTGCAGGTACTGCTTCATTATTTGGATCAATCATTGAAGACATACACGAGCGTGAGACAGGGAGTGTGTGTGAGAGGTTAGGGAGAGAGGGACCTTCATTTTCAAGGCCCAAAACCGAGCGTCAAATACCAACAGAACGAGTATTAGAGCGAGGTCACCTAAACCAAACACTGTCCCTTAACACTGAAAATCTTGATACGCGTATGACTTCTATGGAAAATCAGATGAAGCAGTTCGGACAGACGATGGGGCAGTTTGGGATGAACATTGGAAACAACCAAAGGGCTCTAGACGACTACGCAGCAAGAATGGCAAGTCAAGCTACAGCTTTTGATGATTTGACAAATAAGGTAAATGACTTGGGCCACGCTGGTGGTGTCTTAGGAAGCACTCTCAATGAGAGGATGGGGGCATTGGAGTCTACAATGCATACAATGGCTGTGGAGATCAGTAGAATGATGTTCGCAGTCAGGAGTTTAGTGCCCCCGGAGTGTTTCGAGTCGCAACAACCTCCCCCCGATGCTGGTGCAGGTGGTGCAGGTGGTGCTAGTGGAGCGGGAGCCTCTGGTTCTGGTTTTGGAGGTTCCTATGCTGCTGGTGGATCTGAAGACCAAGGTGGAGCTCAGGATAACTCACCTAAGGGGGAGCGTGGAAAGGAGACGAGACAGCAGGCAGTTCACATCGAAGAAATTGAAGAACCCGCTGATCTTGTCAAGGAACCAGAAGTTGAACCAGAAGAGGCTCTGAGGATGAGGAAGGGTAAGGCAGTAATGGTTGATGAACCATTTATTGACCTGAGTCATCAGGAAACAGTACAGGAGGTACTTGACTCAGATTCTGACATGGAAGACGTACCGTTGGCACACGCTATAAAAAGATCTTTGAAGGAACAAGGTGGAGGTGCTGGGATGTCTTCCGGAATGCCTGAAGAATTTCCTGTTGATGAGGAAACCCTTAAAGCTCAACAGTTAGCCTTGGAACAAGCTCAGTTCCATAAAATGAAGATGATGCAAGAACATGCTGCATTCCTAGAGAAGAAGGGGGAGCTACAAGGGAAGCAGTATGAGTATGAGCTTGCAAGGCTAGCTGATCCTCAAGTTGATCTGGACAAACGAAGGATAGGGCAGAAATGGGATGAAGCAAGGAAGATAATGATGGGACCCTGTGCGAAAGGAGTTCATAACAAGGATGCAGATGATCTGTTCTACAACTTGAATTTGTAGAATCCAATGACTGGGGACTATATAAATGCTTTGAAGAGATTAATTTCTAAAGTCAGGGTTGGATACAATGCAAATCTTAAGGAGTGGCAGGTTATCTTATCTTTGGTAGAAGGAGTCCCAACATCTTTCCTATATGTGGATGACCAATTCATAATGAGAAGATCTGCGTCAGAGTTGTTCTTGCTAGCGACTAAAATTCAATACTCTCAATCTGAGGAGCTAAGCATTCTGTACAGGGATCAGTTAATGCAGCTAGCAGAGGACAAGGGTCCAGAATTCTCAGCTTATCCAAATTTTGTCCGGATGGTAGTTGACGGAAAGATGAAGAGGGTTAGCATGGAGGAAAATGATCTAATGGAGCTTTCAGTAGAATCTCTCAAAGCTGTCTGTAGACAAATGATGAGCAAGGGATTCGCTTCTGAGCTTAAAGATAAATCCGTGAAGATCGTTGAAAGAGCAATATTCAAGAAGAGCAATGAGGTGTGGAAGTGTGATGTCATTGCTCCAAACCCTCTTGATGACGTGAAGATTGAGCCGGAGCTGATAGAGAAGAAATGGAATATTCTTCAAGCCATGAAGAATGTAGATGAAGCTCTGACTCTTCCTTCTGGAGCACTAGAACAAGGAGAAATAAGGGAGGCTATTGGTGTTCCAGGAAGTGATAGTGTATACTGGATACATGCTTATGTTGAAGATACAGCTGATGCCTTAGTATTCATAGATGCAGACCAGAATCAAACAATCTTGCATATGAGTAGACAATGGCTGCTACGGACTCAAGATGCTGCATTTCTGGAGAGAGTATTATATGTATTCAAATGGGGCGAAGTGGAAGATAAGTTTGTTGAAGAAAAGCAGAGACTCATGAGTTACCTGTCTGAAGTAGTGGTGGAAAAGAAGCGAATGGAGCGAGATGCGGCCAGTGTCCACAATACTGACCGTGTCAAGGGCTACCCCAAGATGATCTATTGTCAGTTTAAATCTGATAAATCTCACTGGAAACCTCAGCTCATCATGAAGAACTTTGAGGATATTCCAAAGATCAGAACTACTCAGGAGGTGGACAAACTCAGAAGGCTTTTCAAACATCCTTATCCAGAGCCCAAGAATCCTCTAGAAATGGAAGCTGTAAGTCTGTTGAATGCTAGGTGGAAGCAGCTTAAAGATCCAGTATACAAGAAAGAAAAGCAGCAGAAGGAGAAGCGCAAAAGACAGAAAGAAGAGAGAGACCAAGCTGCTGAAGCTAGAAAGAGGAAACGGAATTAGGGTTAAATGTCAGAGTGGTGTGAACTTGAAGTTGGAAAAACTTCATGTCTTTCGGTTGCTTTAACTCACTTGAGGAAAATTCACCTTAGAGTGAATCCAATAAGGTGATACAAGTTTGACTAAAAGGTATGAAATAATCCAGGTGATAGGAATCACTCAAATGATCTTTAATTCGAAGTTCGAATTCTGTTTCTAGTTTAAGTTCTTTGTATTGTTTTCATGTAAATTTCAATTGTAAATTATTCAAGACTGTAATGTTAATTATCTTTTCTCGTCTCATTGTTTAGTTGAGTTATCCTTCATTAATTTGAATGTCATTGTTAGACAATCAAATTGGGGGAGATTGAAAGGAAGAGTGTGTAAACTTGTAACACTATAACTAATGTAACTCAAACTAAAGGAAAAGATACTTAACCAGAAGACAATCAAGAACAAGAAGTCACAAGAAATCAACACTAAATGAAGACAAGGTAATTGATACAATTCAACATGTTAACTATGATCAATCGAAGAAGAAATCATTGAAAGAAGTTCAAGTCAAAGTTGTTCATGCCTCAGTGATTTGAAAAGCCAAAGATCAAGATCATAACTATCAGTATCAATAAGACCAATTGATTTCAAGTGAACAAGAAGGAAAGCAAATATTGGAAAGCCACATTTCTAATTGGATATGGTAATTTATTCAAGAAGCAAAAACCCTATCAAGACTAGTCACTTATGAACCAGACCGTTGCATCAAGTGTCAGGACATTGATAGCAAGTTTATGTCAGTAATAAAGATCCATATTCAAGAACTTAGTGAAGAACAAAGAAGACATGAAGATATCACAAGTTCAAGATGTGCATTGAAGTTTCAAGTTGAAGACCAGAATATTTTCTAAGTACTAAATATTCTAGATGGCCAAGTAGAAGTTTCTAAGTAGAAGTTCTACTTAGAACTTCGAGATGGCTAAGTAGAAATTCTCAAGTAGAAGTTCTACTTAGAGTGCAGCTTCAACATGACACATGGCATCTTCTGATTGGCAGATTTCCAAGCTTTCAAGATAAGGCAAGATTTATGTGGACATCATTGGGCCACGTACATCTTAGTCTTTGAAGACTACAGGACATAGATTACATGTAGTATAAATAGAAGTACTTGTGTAATGTTTTAGTCAGTGAGCAATTCTGAAGAAAAACACAAGAGAAAAAGAGAGAGTGCATTCACAGAGCTTAGTATCATTCACTTCTCTCTGAACTTCTGTTATACTTTGTAATGAATGTTGTAGCAACCCTTTCAAGTTATATATAAGACATATATTCCTTGAATCTGTGTGTTCATTTATTGCATCGTATTTATTGCTTCTCATATTCGAAAAGTTGTATTCACCCCCCCCTCTACAACACATTTGGACCTAACAAGTCTTGTGTAAGCTACTAGAATAAATATCTAGCAACCAAGTGGCTTAAAGTAACTAGCATACTTGGAGATGGAAGTAGTACTTAGAAAAACCAACCAATACTTAGCCTTCCACCATCCAAAACATAACACTTGTCTCTCCAAATTGCCTCATCCATGACATCACACTCCACTAACACAACTAGGATGAGATATTATCTATCCAAATTCACTTTATGCATAATTGCCCAAGGAAAAGCAAGAAACCAAGCAAACACTCTCCATTCCTTTCTTTTCTTCAAACTTTCGGCCAAGGATCTAGAAAAGGAGGTTCCCACCATTGTTTGATCTTCAAATTTTTAGGGTAAGTACTACATATCATAACTTAGATCCCCTAGAAATTTCAGCCTCAAATTCACTTTCTTTCATTTTCAAATAAATCATCAAAGGTGATGATGAATAGTTTTCAAGAACTAATCCTTGTTTTTCTTGTTTTCATGGTTGATCCTAGCTAAGTTAAGGATATACAAGGGCAATACCAAGCTTTTTGAGGCTAGTACATACTACAAGGAAGGTATAAGACTTGAAAACCCTAGATCTACTTTGAGTTTTAAGCATGTTCTTGATGGATCTAGCTTAGTTATGATTATGTTCATGTTATAAGCATGTTTAGTTAGTGATTTAGTGATTTGATTAACATGATGATTTTGATACTAAGATCAGTGGCTTCTGGACTTGTTGAGGTGCTTAATATGTGTATAAGTTGTTTAGATGCCCGGTGTGGCTTGGGTTGTTGATTGTGATTTTTGGAACGTTCGTATTATAGCCGTTATAATGTCCGATTTTACAATACCATGTTTTGTATGCCATTTTCCATGTCAAAACCCTACTGTCCAGAGACTTTATCTGCCATGATAGGACAGGTAATGTTCTAAGCTTCGTTTTGATATAAAGATCACGTGAAACAGACTTACGGTTTAGGATTTATGACCCAATTTACTAAAAGTAGTTCGAATCCGTAAACGAAAGTTCGTAACTGAAATTGAACCCTCGTAAACTATGTAACGTCATGGCTAATATTGGTAAATAAAAACTAGGGGTCACAAGGAAGGTATGAAAGAAAACCACATATCAAACGGATCATTTTCCGATTTTATAAAAATGTTTGAATCGAGGTTAAACGCGAACGAACCCCTTAAAAGTATAACTTTGGTTATAACTTAGAAAACGAACGATAAAACTCGAGGTACAATCTCGGTTCGTAACGATCGACTTTAGAACTTGTATGACTTAAGTATGTCCCAAGTGTAAGAACAATGACATGTCGTATTAACGAACAAATGTCGGGTCGGATCGATGATAAAAGGAATCCACTAAAAGGGGTATAACGAGATAACTCGAGAACGTGTTTCGATTTAAGTATAACTTAACTTTTAAGATGTTAAGTGATTAATCCCGAATGCCTTGGCTATTTATAGATCACCAAGCTGACCCGGGACCCACTACCACTACCCCTTACCGTACTCGATTACCAGGCAAGTTTCAATTCCCTTCTTTTAGGCTGTTGTTGTGATTGAATATATATATATATATATATATATATATATGTTTTCTGTTATACATATGCCATAGCATGCATGCCTACTTTCCAGTCATATCGTTATGCTTGTTCCCTGATTGTTTATTGGCTTATAAATTAGATAGCTAACGTATCAATTATAAGCCGGTTATTGTAAGACCCTCATAGAAGGGCGTATACATCTTATTCATCAAATATAGACCGGGAGTCAATATTTCTTGATATATCGAGATTACCTCGGAGGAAAATATTTAAGTAAATATTTTCCCTTATTCGGGCGACGAATATTATTGGAATATTCATTCGAGATTATTTATTTAACGATCCTTACTTCAAATAATTATTTGAACGTAACCATTCGACGAATAATATTTTTCAATATTCATTCAGAGTCGAATTGATTATCGATTATTATTTCGAATATTCTTCTAAAGATGAGACTACTAAATGAATATTATTTGGATATTCATTTAGAATATTATTTTATTAAATAAATATTACTTTTGAATATTCATTTAAGATATTAATTACTTGATGAATATTATTTTAATATTCATCTGAAGCTTGATTTATTTATCGAATATTATCTCGAATATTCCTTTAAGGCTTGGATTACTAAATGAATATTACTTGATATTCATTTAGAATATTATTCATTAAATGAATATTAATTTTTGAATATTCATTTAAATTCCTAATTAATTATGAATATTATCTTAAATATTCCTTTCAGGTCTTATTAATTAATGAATATTATTTTGAATATTCATTTAAATATTTATTTATTCAATGAATATTCTCCTGATATTTCTTCAGGGATTATCCTGAAAAATACTCTGATTAAAGATATCCTTTCATATTCCTAAATATTCTTTAAATATTTTTAATTCAATAAATATTCTCTGAATATTTATTCCATACTTAGAATAACCTCAATGAGTTTTATCTTCTTCGATTATTACGAAAAATATTTCGGAGTCATATTATTATTAATCTTATATCAAGAAAGGTTCTCAGACATCATTCTTCTTTGCGTCTATCTCCCTAATAATAAGGGAACCTTACTTGGAAAATGATATTTATCTTGTCGACTTCCCGGTCATAAAATATTCTCTTCACTCGCAATGCGGGTGCTATTGACTTATTAAGTCGTTGTGTACCTTCTCATCTTTCGAGGGGTAAGATTGTTGGAACAAGTTGATATTCGTTACCAAGCAATAGCTTGGAAGTTATTGGTGAATTTTCCTTTCCAACTAGATACGACTACTTTGTAGAGTCTTATCAACAAGTATTATACTTGGGGAAAGGGGGACGAACGTTACATTTAGAATCATGAATTCTATTTGAACTAGGAGTCGTGTAAGAGGCCGAGTAGCGCCGGTCCATCCCCTTTGGCCCAACCGTTGGCCGGGGAGAGCTAGTAAGGCGGTAGACAAGTAAAGCCGTCAGTTCTTCCTTCTACCGGTAGTAAATCTAAATCGAGCTGTACGATCTCGACTGATCATCAAGATTGGAACAGCGGGCGCGGTGAATACTCCATCATTGGTTCATCATCCAAACTTATTTATTTCCTGCAACATGATTATTGTTGGCAGAGCTGGAAAAGTGTTCCTAACTGGAATGGCAACCTTTTCATGCAAGTTCCTCTTTTTAATGACAATGAGAATATCTCGCTTACTTTTGATGTAGCAGATATTTCTACAAACAAATTATTTAAGTTACCTTGTAACTTCATCGTTCATATTATACTGGCATCATTTCCGTAAATGCATGGCATATGGTTTGAAAGATACTTTTGAACTGTTATATATTATCGTTCAGTTATATATTATTGTTGGTGGGCTATTGCTCACCCTTGCTTTATTATTATATCACAACAACAGCTAGACCAGATGACTCGCACAAGGCGCACTCGACGCGGGCGAGGACGCTGAGACTACCAGAGCTGAAGAAGAAGCTATTGGTAGGATGGATTTATTCTTTTAGTACCAAGTATATGGCCTAGTATGAATTATGTAAATGGATGGCAAAGAGTATGTATTTGTATTGAAATTCTTTTGGATTGTAAGAACTCATAATGTGATTAATAAAAATTTGATTGTTACTCGGATTTCATCTCTGGGACTATAACGGGTGTGTTTTACATTGTTGTGTTGGGTCATAGAGATGTAATTTATTTTATGCTAAGGAAAGTTCAAGTGTTGTGGACAGAATTGGAAACCGTAACGACCGGATCCCGGACCCCGGATCTGGGGCTGTTACAAACTAGATTGTTGCAGCAGTAAATACTTACTTTATCAAATGCTCAATATTTTTGAAGTAAGTATTGGCTGGAGTATGATTTATAAATATTCCACAATGCTGCATATGTTGAAAATCATACATCTTTAGCTTGAAATTTTTGTGAAATTTTGAGAGAATCACTATTTAATTTGGTAGAATATTCTTCAGTGAATATTTCTGGTAAATTTTAAAAAGATAGTGAAAATTGAATTTTATGAGTGAAAAGTATAGTTCGACAAGTCAGACTTCTCGAATGGTTCATTGTTTTGTCTTGGCTCGAGTTCTCGAATAGGCCCATCTAGAACCCTCTTGAGTTCTCGAATAGTGTCTTTTGGAGAAATCGAATAGCTCTCGAATAGAGTATTTTAGTTCTCTAATGATGGAGTTCTCGAATACTGTATTTGAGTTATCGAATCATTTGAAAAGGCTGATTTCTCGCTGATACTTAATCGCTTTTTGGATTTATATTCAAAATTTCATTTCGCTCATAAAAACATATTTTATTTAGCTTAGAATTATTTTCTGAGTTAAATAACTGCCAGCTGTGAGTTTCAAACTGCTTGAGATATCGAATAAGCCTTTCTTGACTTATCGAATAGTTGTTTTATACTTCTCGAATGACTGTCTTGTCGATACAAAACTTAGATCTAATCGACAACTCAAGTTAGTCATATATATACAAATTCACAACTGTTCAACTCATTTCGTTCGATTTCTCAAGCATCTAAACTCTTAAAACCTCTGAAAACCCTAACTGCGAATTTCTTCTTCAACCTTAATTCTCTTCTCTTCTCTACCCAAATGGCAAACACTCAACTCACCATACCATCCCAAACCAATTTCATCGCAATTACCAGTGATGTGGAAGCACCAAATGCTAATTTCAAGTGCTTTTTTCGATGGTTGTCTGAATCTTACATCAAGGGTGCACTATCAGCCAACCCAACCCTGTACATAGACTTATTAGAACAATTCTGGAGGACAGCTACAGTGGAGGTCATCGCCCTTGAGAATGCTATCACCTCATATGTTGTCTACTGCAAGATTCAAGGCGTGGATATTACTATCACTACCGTAGACATGAATGAAGCCTTGGATTTGCAGTAAGAGGCATATGACTCCCTGGTCACAGATGCTGAGTTGGAAGAATTCTTTGAATTTATCAACTACTCAGAGGCTATTAAACTTGGAAAGCTGAATAGGAAGTACTTGAGAAAGGAATGGAGCTATGTTTTTGCTACACTTCTTCAGGTATTCACTGCCAGGAAATCGAGCTTTGATCAGATTAGTACACCTGTGCAGCAGCTTGCCTATGCCTTGGCTCATGGGAGAAAGATAGATGTTGGACATCTCATCATACAAGAGCTATATGGGAGACTTGGTAAGAACACAGCCAAGAGAGGTACTGAAATTTTCTTTCCCCGCTTTATTCAATCAGTACTTAATTTTAAAAATGCTTCATTGAATGAATTGCCTGGATTAGATAAAAGTAAAATAGGCTATCCTAGGTCCATGACCAAACTTATTTTTGGTAACTTGGAGACTAGGAATGATGTGGATGTAAGGCTTAAAATAACTCCCCACATGGAGGGTTTGTTTAGGTCTTACCCCCACAACATGCCAATATTTGAGTCTAAGTCTCAGTTAGCACAGCCTAAGCAAGAAGAACACAATGCTAACCCAAGGCTTTGTAACCAACCCTCTCAGACAAACACTCTACCAAACAAAGAGCCAACTGCATCATCCTCTCAAAAGGGTGATGTTAGTAAAAAGAAGAGAAAACAGGTTGCTTCTGAACCTTTAACCATCTTAACTGAAGCAGCCTTGGCTGTAGAACTAGGTTTAGGAGGTGAGGAAACAGAGTCACCTATCATTAGCCTAAAGAAGAAGAAGAAATCTAAAACCACCTCTTCAGTCACCCAAATGGCTGAAGTTGTAAAATCAGGGGCAAACAGCTCACTAGATGTATCCTCTCAACAGGGTGCATCTATAGAATCAAGCATCCTCCCCAATGCACCTATTTGTACAGAGTCAGCACATGGGAGTGATAATGTTGGCACAACACTGAGTGGAGAGCACATCACAATTGAAACTCCCTCTATCTCTCCGGGGGAGTTGCCAAAATCTAATCTACAACACACTTCTCTTCCAGAATCTACCACTCATATTTCTTTGGAGCCTGCAACTCAAGCAATTGAGGAGCAAGGCATTGATCATCAAGAATTCTTTTCTCTTGATGAGCCAATGGATTCAAGTGACTTGGTGCATGACACCTTGCTCACCACCCAGGTACCACATTTAGATGGTCAGGGAATGCATGCTGGGGCATCTCCTAATGACACCATCACAAACACAGAGGATTCACTAGTTTTAACTAAAGACTCTGTGCCTGTGTCAACTACTGTTGTAACCCATCCCACTCCTGTGGAGACAATAGTAGCAGAGTCTTTCCATCCGGTTACAGAAGTTGCATCTGTAACTGAGGAGTCTAGCTTGCCTAGCTCTAGCTCTCACTTTCTGTCCCAATGGCTGAAGCCTGTGCAACATGACAGTGCTTCAGGATCAGGGTCTGCTCCACCACAAATGTCCATTGAAGCTCTCCAAAGCTATGTTGTGGATCAGATTCCTGAGTTTGTAAAAATAGCCCAGAACCTTGTCACCTCCAACATCTCAAATCCAGATTATGAAGCCATCCTACTATGCCATAGGGATGATGTGGAGATGCAGAAGGCCAAGATTATTGATGATGCTGAGAGAGATGGAAATGTAGATGCCTGGATGCAAGGAAAGTATGATGTAACTCTCAGTGAAGCACTTCAATATCTTAGGGAGGAATACATCACTTCACTGGGTTCAAATGCAAAATCCCTGTCCCCTAGTGAAGTGTATGAAGCTCTCAATGATTCCTACAAGGGTTTCCTCAAGGCTGCACACTACCTTGGCAAGGGAGTCAAAACTGAAGTCAACAAGGTGTGTGACAAGACAGCCACTTCAGTAGAAGAAATAAAGAGGGCCTTTGATGCCAAATTTCCTCAACTAGACAGTGTGGTCAAAGATCTCAGACACTGCAACACCACCTGCACCAAGATGGATAATGGTCTAGCTCTACTTAAAGACACAGTCACAGGTCTAGGAAGCAAATTTCAAATTCTATCTGACCAGACTACAGAGGCCAATGCTATGATTAGGACCATGTTCAAAAACCAATATGGAGACAAGCTAGTCACTGAAGTCCCTGTGAATGAACTGTCAAAGTATGAGTTCAAGAAACTACAAGATCAATCCCTAAATGGTTTCAAGGCCAAAGAGCTATTCACCAAGGTTGATACTCTTGAAAGGGAGGTGATGTCTCTCAAAGAATCCAATGCCCATCTGGCAGGGAAGGTTACAAATCTAACTGAGCAATTGAACACTCAAGCTACTACCACAGCTGATGTTCTTCTGCATCAACAATCTATGCTGTCTACCATGATGAAGCACATGGGTATCCCTCTATCTGAAGACTCTTCAACTCCAAAGGCCCCTACTACAGCCTCTGTGCCTGACAACAAGCCTAAGGGGGAGAAGAGGATAACAAGGAATAAACCTAAGGGGTCTGAGACTAAGGGGGAGAAATCTCAATCTAAAGGCATCAAGATTAATGAGGGTGGTCATCAACAAATTTCAAATCCTTCATCTCATGTCTCAGGCAAGGGCAAACTCAAGGTTGATGAACCTCCATCTTCTCTGCCAGTGGTCACTCTACCACCTGTGCACATCATTACACCTAGTGGCCAAAAGCAAACTGTCACTACTACAGTAGTGGCAGGTTCCGTGCCAAGCAATCCAGTCCAAGTACCCAGACTTGAAGATGAGCCAGTGGAAGCTAAGGTGATTACAGAGGCCAGGCTGATAGAAGTAGCAAATTCAGAGATTTATCATGATGCTGCATTCTTGAAGTTTCTGCAAACCTCAAAGGCAAGGGTTGGAGGGGATACCTTATTTTACAGAAGAAGCCTCAGAGATCAAATCAAATATCTAACAGTTATTCCAAGAAAGCTAAATCAAATCTATCTCAAGGAAATCATGATGGTGACCAATGACAGGATATGGCATCTATCATTTGAAACCTTGAAAGCCTTAAAATACTCTGAGATTGATGCTATCTTGGAACTAATTGAGCAGAAAGGGGAGAACAACCAAAGACTGTACACTGAACTAAAAGATGGTCAACTAACTAGATTGCCTGAAGTATGCACCAAACCAAGAACCATCTTTTATCAGTCTGGTACCAGAATTCAAGATGTTAAACAGCTGGTTATCCCCCATGATCTTAACCCTAAAAACCACAGACTCATCATTGCTATTATTGACCAGCTACAAAAGAAAGATGGAAACAGAAGTGCTGAAGAGTTGGAAGCACTTCACATCTTAAGAACATTCATATCTACTGGTTCAATTCTGGAAATAGCTCAACCCAGGAGGAATAAGGATGATAAGGATGATGACAAGAGTGATGGAAGTAGAAGTCATCACAGGAGTGATAAGGGAGATGAGGATAAGAAGAAGAAGAAAGACAGTAAGGAGAAGAGGAATGATGATGACCAAGGTAAAGTCTCTGAGAGGAAGAGTGGAAGACAGCAAGCCTTAGGCATTGCTAACAGTAACCTCACCACATCACAAGACTCTAAGTCTAGGGTGGATACTGTTAGTAGTGACCTACTAAAATCTACATTTATGGCTTCTGCAACTGTCTTGCCACCTCAAGAAGAGAAGAAGATTCAAGTCAAGAAACCATCTGTATATTTCAAAAAGCAAACTGCTAATGGAATACTACAATGGTCCATAAACAAAGGTCACATGCTACTGCCAGGCAACCATATTAAAAGGATCAAATTCAAACAAGCTGCAAGGAAACCAAAGCTATCGAAATGAAGGACTCTAACAATCTATCCAGGCTTAAAACTCCAACCACTAGATGAAGATTTTGATGAAGACCAACTGCAATTCTTACAAGCTCAAAGAATCTATCATGTTGCCATTGTTGATAACTGCCTTGAGATCAAATATACTGATGGAAGGGAGGAGAAATTCAAACAAGGAGGATGTCAACACTGGGGCAAGCTACATGACATAGAAAGAATCATTGCAGTGTTGAGCTCAGAAGATAAAGTGGAAAGAGTATGGAAGCTGGAGCTAATTGATTTTGTGAAGATGAAGAGAGACCATGAGGAGAGAATCAGAAAAGAGTGTCTTGAGAAATGGCTAGCAAGGGAGAAAGAAATTGAGAGACTGGAGATTGAAGCATAAAAGCTAAGGGCAAATGGATTGTGTAGAGTTCAGTTTAACCCCTATGTGGTGAAGTATAGGAGGAGAAATGGGGATCAGATCCACATCAGAATGAATCTACTCAACCACTATCCTACAAGCATTCTGAATTCAGTACTTGAAGATCTCAAAGACTCAATTTTGCTTGAAGAATTGGATGCTATGGCAGAAATAATAAAAGTTATGGATGAGAATACAAGGAAGGAGAAAGAAAGAAGACAGAAAGCATATGATGATTTGCAAGCCAAAGCTATGGAAAGGGAAACAAATGACAATGTCTAGTACTTCATCATAGGCTGTAAGATTACTCTCCCTGTAGTTCTATCCACATTGCTAATCAAAATTCATACATGTACTGTCAAGTTTTATCTTTATGTATGTTAGGCTTCTTATCAGACATGAAATTGTGACTAAGGGTCTTAGTCACAATTTGGGGGAGATTGTTAGTCACAGAGGCATGCCTGAATACATCTAATAACAAGCCTGAGTGTGTGTAATGCTATGCATTACCTACATGACCTCTTAACTGAGGGAACCTCTAGTTGTAGAGTTTCTATTTGTTCTGTACTTGTAATAGGCATCAAATTCTAGTTGTGTTACTGTACTTATAAAGTCAAGAATAATGCTTGAAAGAAGTTCCAAGGTTCATGCCTCAATCAAGGAGATAAAGACTGCCAAATAATCACAGTTGGGATTTGCAGAAATGAAGAATTTGCCTAAGTACCAATTCGAGAAGTACATTTGTCTATTCGAGAAGTCTAGCATTCGAGAAGTCAGAGATTCGATATCTCAGAAGACACTATTCGATATCTCTGAATACACTGTTCGATATCTTATTCGATATCTCAGAGATTCGATATGTCTATTACTCTATTCGAGAACTCATGGAGTCAACAAGTCAAAGCATCATTCGAGAACTCATGGAGTCAACAAGTCAAAGCATCATTCGAGTTCTCTAAGGGTCAACAAGTCAATGCTCTGTTCGATATCTCAAGGACTAAAGAAGCTATTCGACATCTCAGGGATTCGATATGTCAAAATGCTCTATTCGATATCTCAAGGAGTCCCAGAGAAAAGAGCTATTCGAGAAGTGATTCGATATGTCAATATAACACTATTCGAGAACTCAGAGTTATCGATTAAGTCAATTCGAGTTCTCGAATCAATCACTTAGCCACTTCTCGAATACATTCTTGGAGACAAAATACTGAAGAATTGTACAAGTCAGAAACCTGCAACAAGCCAAGTCGCTTTATTTGACTATGTACTATAAAGCACATTGGAAAGCCTACAAAGAAGCTTAGAGAGATAAGACAAAGGAACAAGGAGCTAAAGAAGTGGATCTGAACAGGCTTTGCAAAGTCAAATCTGTAGCCGTTTGGACTCTTACTCAAATGAGATAGACATACTGTAAAGTAGTTTGTTTTACCTACCTTATTTGTAGTAAGTAGGTGTATCCATGTCTATAAGGATACAGCCTCACTTCCTAAGCAGATAAGTTTTTCAAGATACATCACAAGAAATATCTCTCTAAGAAAAACGAAGCTGAGAATACTATCATTTGTATTCACAGATTGTAGCAAAATCTTTATCTAATAAAATATTAGATTAAAGAGATATTGTGTTGTGTTTGTCTTTGTTATTTGTACTTACATATCTCACACACTCAACACATATCTTGTTGCAAAGATTCAAGAACAAAGAAAAGTTCAAGAATCCATTCACCCCCCTCTGTATTCTTTTACTGTATTTAATACTCAACAAGTTAGTAGGATGGATTTTATCTGTAATTGAGTAAGGGTGAATAAGTAAAATTAATAGGTACCGACCAACCAAACTTTTAATGTTTCGGCTTTTATATAATAGTATAGATTATATATAAGAATATAATTGTTGATTAATTTATTAATTTTTTAGAAAGAGTAAAATTTGTACGTTAATAACATTAGTTTTTTTTATATAAAATTATAAAAATTTAGGTTGTTAAAAAAACACTTCTTATAAATTCTTGGTTTTAAACAAGTCTTTTAATTTTAATTGTTTTCCAACTTATACACATGTAGTTTACAAACACATTTTATTGTCAAAAAAAAAATTGGGGATCTTGAATTTACGGTATTTTTTCTATTTATTAAAAAATTATAAGAACTAGCTTTTAAACCCGTGCAATGCACCGGCATGTTCTAGATATTAATAAATTATTAATATTTGATGAACTAATTAGATGTATGATAAAGTGTTGAGTTATACGCATGCTCTAGATATTAATAAATTATCAATGTTTGTTGCACTAATTAAATGTATGATGAAGTGTTGAGTTATACGATGGTAGATGTTTGTAAAAATTTGTGTTTTTCGGTTAATTATTTTTCAGTTTATTGAGATTTATGTTTAGTTATTTTCAAGTAAATTCAAACTTACTTTTACTATAAATTTAATAGAGAAAATTACCAAAATAATCATTTTTGAGACATAGTAGCCCAAAATACTGAAAAGAGGAATTATGGCCCTATTTACCGACCTAACACGGTGAATCGTGTTCCGTGTCTGATGGATAATACGTTGATTGGTGTTCCATATTATCTTATTAGATAATACTCATGATGCGGCATCTGTGTCTACTTATTCATTTGCAGAAAGTACATGGATTGGTTATAAACATTATTATTCCCATGAACAGCATCAATTCCATAAAACATCGGAATCCCAAGCCTCATAGAAACTGAACCTCTTTGGAATTCATTAACCATTACGATCCAATCCTTAGCGCTAGCATTCGGACGAGGCCAACTTCCACCGCCACTTAGTAGGCTTACAACTCCATATTGTTTCATAATCTCTGCTGTAAGATTCTTACGCTCCAACTGCATCATCTGTCCAATTTTTTCTGCTCCTCCGTATCTCTCTCTCTGCTCCTCTCCTCTATCTCCCCCTTCTCATATGTTTTCCCTGGCCCCGCAGGGGTGTTAACCCCAAATGGGATAATTGAAATTGGGTGTTAATTTATTTATCAAGAAATCAAATGTGTTTTGTAGGAACGGTTTAGTGTGGTTCTGTGAGAGGGAAATTCCGGTACCAAGAGCTCCAACTCCGGCTGCTACGGCGGCGGAGCAGGCGGTGAGGGAGCGGAGGCGAGAGGAGACAGTAGATTTAGGTGGGCGTGACTGAGAAAACGAGAATGGGAAGCGCAAAGAAACCATTTTGTTTTCCTTGATTTTGTATCAAAAGTTTACAGTATAAAGACATGGTTGAAACACGTTACACGGTGTTCCGTGTCTGTTTATATAACGTTGGACAGTGTTCCGTATCTGGCCCTATCACGGTGGACGGTGTTCCGTATTAGCTTAATACGGTGGACGGTACTCCGTATTAGGTTAATACGGAGGACGGTGCTCCGTATTAAGTTAATACGGTACACGAAACACCGTATATGGTCGGTATTTAAGGCCAAATATTTGCAGATCAGTATTTTGGGCAAACAGTATTTATTTTTGATTATTTTGGGCCTTCACCCAATTTATTATTTAAAATATGATAGAAGGAATTGTTTATTAACTAAATACATGAATAATTGCAAAATAAGTTACTATCTTATAAAATATCATATAATATGGTTTTGGTTTGTATTCACTACAATTTTTCTCATAAATGTATCATTTAATATTATTGTTTAGATTATAATTTCAACAATAATATTACATGCTATTAATTTTAAATTTGAAAAAAAATAAAATATTATTACAGATATTTGAAAATTGTAATTCTACATTTAAGTATTCTATTTTAATCTTACAAGGATAATTTCTAACTAAATACTCTCTTTTTCCAATCATATCACGGACATTCTATTTAATAAAATAAAATATTAATTTTATAATTACTAACAATTAACCGATTACCTTTTTCAACTAAAACCTACCATCTTTTCTATATTTTCTAACTAAAATCCCTCATTTTTTATAAATATCACGAATAACATATATATATATATATATTATCAAATAATTTCATAAAAAAATTTAAGCCTCCAAAATTCATGTTTTAAAAAAAATAATTTAAATTAATAAAAAAATTCATATAATATTAAAAAAAAATCTGTGCATCGCACGGGTTGTAAGCTAGTATATAGTTAATTACAGTGTGTATATACATGTATATAGGTTTTTGTGTACTATTCGTCTCATCACATCACTGTAGAGCTGTAAACGAACCGAGCTGAGCTCGGGATCGACTCGACTCGGTAAAAACCCGATTCGACTCGGCTCGGTTCGTTAGCGAGCTCGAGTTCGGCAAGGAAAAAAACTCGTTAAACTTAACGAGTCGAGTCGAGTATTTTGATTGTTCGACTCGACTCGACTCGGTACTCGACTCGACTCGGTAATCGGTAAGAAATACAAAAAAAAATATATTTTTATTGTTTTAGTTTTTAGTTTTTAATGTTTTAATTGTAGTTTTTATTTATAAAATTAATATTAACAGTAATATATATATCTAGTTTAGTTTTTAATGTTTTAATTTTAGTTTTGATTTATAAAATTAATATTAACAATAATATATATATATCTAGTTTTGTGAGGTTCTTCCGTTCTTGTGTTTATAAAATTAATCTAAAATTTTAAACTATTATACTGGTATTCCTTGTTTTAAGATTTTCTGTTTGTTTGTTAGGCTATAACTAGCTTGTATCTTTTCCTAACTAGCTTGTGTTACTACAACTGCTGCCAATTTTTTTTAAAAAAATAAGCCCAAAAGAAATAAAATAAATAAGCCTAAAAAAATTTAAAAAATCGAAAAACTCGGACTCGACTCGAACTCGGGATCGACTCGGTAGGATCGTTACCGACTCGACTCGACTCGGTCGTTAACGAACCCGAGTTCGGCAAGAAAAAAAATCTCGTTAAGATAATCGAGCTTGACTCGACTCGGTCAAAAAAAGCTCGGGATCGACTCGACTCGGTAGAAACTCGGTCCGACTCGGTTCGTTTACAGCTCTACATCAATGTATCTACTCCTTCAATCATAATTACAAATATTCATGATTTACTATGAAAAAAAAAACAACGTTTGATTTTTGGTTCTTAACATTTATTAAAACTATAAATAAATGTATTAGTAACATATAAAATGAAAGAAAAAAATGGAGATAATGGTCCTAACTTCTTTTTTTTTTTTTCTTGGGTCAGGAGAAAATGTACAATCATAAATTGTACCGAAATACAGTAAAGGGAAAAGGGATTTCCTTCATACAATAAAGTTTATTATCAAACCGTTTATTATCAAACCGAAAAACACGCAAATTGTCTCCGGATGCTCAGACAATAAAACCTTAAAATCTGATAGGAGAATACCCGAATAGTACAAAATTACCAAGAACTTTGGTAGAATAGAATTAAAGAAGATTAGAGAAAACAACATGGCTGGAAGAACTTTTGCTGCATTGGCCTTACATCTGACCACATCTTCAATATTGCTCCTGAAAAAACAAAATCCATAAAGAAAATGAGTTTTCCATATATTATCTTTTTATGTTATTCTTAGAAATGCTAATCGGATTAATAATGTGAAAATTCTAATCAAAGAGGATCCCTTTTGCTAGATACATATTACTTAATACAAATTCTATCTATTAAGCTATTATTTTCCTTACTAAGTTTCTATTAAAACAATAATAGACTAGAAATTTTTAGATGGTCCTCTAAACGTAGTAGTAAATAAATAGTTTTTTTTTTTTTTGAAAAAAGTAGTAAATAAATAGTTGATCACATTAACACTAAAGAGTTTATAATTTTCAATACACCACACTCTACACATATTATAAGTAAAAAAACATTTAAAACTTAAATTACAACTTTTAATACTTCTATGGACAAAAGCTTTGAATTTCTATATTGCATTCCTATCTTGCTATACTCAGATACTCTATTTTAAGCCAAGACAAAGGTAAATCACATCTTATCTCTATATAAGGATCTTTCAGTTCCTATCTTGTGATTTCAACGCTTTATATCCTACCTCTAACTAAAATGTGCTCTCCCTCTTTCATGTTCTAAAGAATCTACGGATTGACGTTAAGCTTAATGACATCAAAAGATTATCCTTACTTTAGCTTAGTTTTTTATTAGCTCAGCCACTCTGCTATGATCCACAAAAGAAGATCATGAATGCTACCCAGCCACTCAACCGTAAGTTAGATTGGACATTATAACTTAAACCTTAACACTTAAGCAATTAATTCCTAAAATCTTGACATTGTACAAAATTAAACGACGAGGCTGACATATATAGTTGCTCCTTAATGGTACACTGAGTATGTGAATACCCTGCATCAGACCACTTCCATTTTCGTTTTGAACAAATCTAAAAAACAAAATTGTGTATTTATTCACCTATGTGACAATTCATGATTTACTATGAAAAAAAAAAAAGAAACAACGTTTGATTTTTTGTTCGTAACATTTATTAAAACTATAAATAAATGTATTAGTAACACATAAAATGAAAGAAAAAAATGGAGATAATGGTCCTAATTTTTAGAGAAATAATGCCCAAAATGCCCACATTTTAATTCCAGCAACCCAAAATACCCACGAATGAAACTGTCCGTCCTTTTTACCCACGGACCGCGCAATACACACATGCGTGGAGGATGCGTGGAGGGTATACGCATGTTAGTATTGCCTGGAGGTCGACCACGCATCGTACCAATGCGTGGCGTTTGTTAAAATTGCTTCTGAATTTATGAACAGGATACGCATGTTAAGCATGCGTGACCCCAGATACGCATGTCCAACATGCGTATGCCTCACTACTGTTCATCGTCTCCCAACAGCGCCGGCGTCGTTTTATCGACGAAATCTTTGACCAAACGATTCAGTCCATTCCAGGCATCGTTCAATAACGTGCCATATACCAAAACGATCGCCTTTTCGTACTCTACAAGAACATACCAACCATTTTCCATTTGATTCGCCGTAAACGAAAGCCCCAAAATCTAGTGCTTTTTTCGATTGAGATTTCAGATCGTTCGTACACGCCCCTGCGGGGCCCAGAACTCATCAACTGAATATGGCAATATGTAAAACAATGTCTGGACATCATTTTGATGTGCTTGGTTTTTGTGGAGGTGGCCTCAATCGAATGGACGGGGGAAGGCGATTTCCAGACGATTTTTTGGTCGTCGGAGCTCCAAAGCTGTTAACGAAGAAATGATGCATGCTGACGTCATTGCGCATCTGGGATGCGCACATGATACACATGCGTACATCGTGAGCAAAAAGGTCGGACAGTTTCATTCGTGGATATTTTGGACAGCTAGAATTAAAATGTGGGCATTTTGATTTTTCATCCACTTTTACAAGAAGTGTGTATACACAAATAAAACAGGACTGTTTCACCTGATATAAACCTACTATTTATATCATCTGATACTCCTTTTCCTCTTTAGTATAAAATTCAAGTACAGTACTTGAGGAAAATTAATGACAACATAAATCTAAAATTTCATGTAGGACTAAATGTGCGAAATAATGACAATATTTAAATTAAATATATATTACACATGGAACTGGACAGTACATCACCTCAAATTATCACTTCTCCTAGCATTTGACTATCTGTGTTACATTTTTTAACTGCAAAGAAGTAGCATCACTACAATCAAAGAAAAATTGCTAGAACCAAAACATACAAGTAAAATATATTTCTCATGTTCAGACATGACCCAAACCACCTCAACAACAGCTAGAGTGCAATGCTTTTGAAGAGGGGCTTCAATGTGTACTCAATTCTTTAAACAGAATGAAACTTTTCCGCAGATCATATAGGACTACACGATCTGACACGAACTATCCAATATCAGGTCCCTCCCCTGTAAGGTATCGCCGACACATAACTAATCCCTACTAATGATCACCCATATTCAACAACAAAACATGGTTTGGTTTGTACCGATGCCTATTGATCTCTCAACATAGGTTGGAAGGCCAGTCAATCATCATGTATTTCAAACCCCTGCAAAAATATCCACAGAAGGCTTACTGAACTTGTCTTGCTTTAGTTATAGTCATAAACTCTAAGAAACTATAACTAGAATATATCTATATGTTAAGACACAACATACAAAGTTCTGGAGTAGTGGGGTGCCTAATTGGCTTAATCTTCAGTACCAGGTTATGTTCATGTTACCACGTCTAAACAGTCAAAAAGGTTGTTCCAATATCGGTTGTCAGATCATTATGTCAAAAAGCAAAAAAGCATGTATGCAAATATACTAATTTGATATGCCAAAATGATAGGCAGATTCGAGCTAATTAATCATGCTATGCATTAACTAGTAACTGCCATTAAACACCAAAAGATCAACGATCACGAAACAAAGGCCTGTAAATACAGGAAATCAGAAGAACCTTACCAATGAAATATAGATAAATTATCAGACCAAGTCTATGAACTTGAAGCGCACAAATATCGAAGCAAATATTCATTGGAAGAACAGGTCTCTGCCAAATCTTGATGTGTTCTTGTAATAGCCTTCTGTAATGATTTTAGAGCAGGAAGTAAATTTCTGGAATTCTGCTGAATGGAGTTACCATGAACTTTACACAACTCCTGTAAAATAGACAAACCAATTAAAGATTAGCGTAGGGCTGCTGAAAGACTGCTTTACAAAGCAAATATGTATATGTAGTAAAACTCAAGAGAAGCCAAACCTCACACCAACGGAGAATGAATTCCAAATGTGGGCACTTTTATAGAAGCTGTGCAAGTGCCTCAATTAACCTTTGAAGATATTTTGTAGGAATGGAGGAAACAACGGCCGGTATATCTGCTGGGAAGACGGATATAATGCACCTTTTAATCAAGGCATCTTCATTTAAACGTAAGCTGAGAATTAAAGCTCTATCAAAATGATCTTCACTTAGAGCTGAATCAACAGCCTGTGGAAGATAAAAATGAATGAAGTCATCAAAACTTCACAGATGCTAAACACCGTGACATGGGTTACTCAGAAAAGAGGTTGGTGAGTCTCTTCAACCACCCTATGTCTAGGAAGCAAATGACTATTTTGTTCAAATCAGTTACGAGTGCAAGACAATAAACTAAGTACCTCAGGTGTAACATCAATGTCTAGATCAGTAGGATCAAAGATGAAGGAATCATCTATTGAATAAACCAAGACTCCTGTTGTTGCTGCAGCCCAGCTCCGACCAGTAGGTGCAATCCTCAAGCACTTTGTTTGAATAACAGGCCGCCCATTATTAGGCATTGATCCTGGTAATTGTAACTTAGGTTTCCTCGTGTCTGTTTGTCAACAACTTCCTCTGTATCACTATTATCATCATCAATTAAATTTAGTGGACCAGCATCTGTCATATTCTTTGAATTCAAAAAGTCAAGAACTCCATCTAGTGAAAGATTATGGGTGATTTGGAATCTTCGCAGCAACACCTACACAGGATAATTACATAAAATTCACGTGATTTACCCATATAACTTTAGAAATAACCCAAATAAAATCAGAACAAAATTACAAAATTCAGAATAATACAGTATTACTTAAATGTGCTCCCTAGTCCCTCCGTCCCATTTATATTGTCCACATGATAGAATCCTCCTTTATTCAATCATATTAAATGAACTACAAATTACTAAAAAAATGTGTATTACTTTTCAAATTAACAAATTCAGCATTTAGTTTGCCGTATTAACTGAATGTGGACAATAATTATGGGACAAGAAAATGACGCCAACATAAACGGGATGGAGGGAGTAGTTCCTACATTTTTCGCATAACGACTAAATCACTGTATCAAGTAGCCACTTAATGCATCTACCTAAATACATACTGCAGATACGTATAACGAAGCTGCACACGTGATAGACTAATAGGCATAATAGCGACATAAAAAATTTTAACAAATGAACATACTGCACAAGTAAATGCATCAAGACATACCTGATCAGCCACATCATACATACAAATGTATATACTACTTCCCCAGCTAATATATAATTTCCATCTGCAGAATAACACAAGCTGGTGAAGCACTTTCCGGAAATGGAGTTAGCAGCTGACCTACGGTCGGTCATCAAGCGTCCTCCAGCAATATCTCTACGGCCCTCAATGGTAAACAACAGCAATCCGTCAAATGGATCCCAAAAATGGATTTGCCCATGGTCCTGCAAGCCAATTGCTTTCCATCCGGGCGATAAAAAACAGTAAGAACATCATGCGTATGAGGAAATGTCTCAACCACCCCTTTTCCTTGAAAAACATCCCATAAAGGAACATATTTATCTCAAGATGATGAAGCTAGAATTACCTACAAATAAGATATTAACACCCCATCAAGCAACTAGACAATGAATTGAATTGTAAGAATGACTGATACTGTCATTGAATGACAGGACCTATACTGGAAACCAAACTAACATCTGAAGTCAAAGAGTTGTAAAGAGAAAGATGGGATTCTTTCTGCGAAGCAAATCTTCACATCACAATATCACTGGAATTTGCTTACAAACACTGAAACAAGTTTAAGTAGACATATTATCTTTATATCCACATCCCACACACACAAACGAAAGTTAACTCACATTAGTGAGAGAAATATCCACATCCAACAACCGTCCTGTCTTCATCGACCAAACAAATATCTAACATGAAAGAAATTACCCAGTGAAATTAAAACATTATGACAGCAAATCAGAATAATTAAAAAACAGCTGAAAGAAACAGCAAGTTACCTCAAACGAATCAAGGGTTCCGGCACAAATCACTTCCCCAATTCGGTCCGCTGCCAAAGACACAAACTGCTTGGAAGAGGGGGTGGTAAATGTCCTAAAATTGCGGTAGCGAAATAGATCCCATGCCCGAACGGTACCATCCAGAGATGCACTTAAGAGACAATGGTTGCTTGGCATAAAATGGAGGGCTGTAACTGCATTTGTGTGCTCAGAGAATGTCACAAAACAACACCCGGAGGAAACAGTCCACACCTGTAATAAAAAGCAAATACAATTTTTCAAACTCGAACTTCCCCTAAACCAAATCGGACAAGCATATATAAAACAAATAATAAATAACAAAAGAAACATGCAAACAATATTTTTTGTACTTCATCATTAACAGCTTTATCGTTCCTTACCACCATCGCACCATATAAATTTATTGGAAATGATATGCATAATTCTATATGCAGAAACTCACTGTGAAATGAAAAGCAAAAGCTAATTCAAAAATTAGTAAGAGATGCATCATGCATTCCCATATGTTAACACCATGAGTATTCTTAAAAGAATATACTAGACAGATTGAAAGTTAGCAGTCATTAGTATATTACATCTAGCATTAGATTAAGAAATTCAAATCACGAAGTACGGACTGCAAGTTAGCAGTCCTTAATATAACATCTAGCATTAAATTAAGAAATTCAAATTACAAAGTACGTATTGAAAGTTAGCAGTCATTAGTATATAACATCTAGCATTAAATTAAGAAATTCAAATTACAAAGTAAAAGTGATTCCATCTATTTCTCACCTTGATTTTGTTATCATCTGCTCCAGTAGCCATGAGCTGGGAATCAGGGGAGTACGCAGTACGGTTGACATCAAAATTATGTCCTTGTTTCAATAAGTAGCTTTCCGGTTTCCAATCCCACACAAGCAAGTGTCCAAGTTTTGCACACCCAAACGTCAACCAATTCCCAAGATCATTAAACGTAGCGGTAGTAATCTTCTCTCGAGATATCGACAACAAATGAATACAAGAAAAATCAGGCATCTTATAGAGACCAAACACTCCACTCGAAAACCCAACCACAACAAGATCAAGACCACAACGAAAATCGCAAGCAGTCAACTTTGCCGGAGACGGCATAAAATAATCCTTCTTCAACAACTCCCATTTCCCTTTAAGCAACAAACCCCTATTTTCATCACCACCATCACTCAATCCACCCTCAACATTCTTCCGCTTCTTCACATTCTCATTCCCATCAGGCCATCACCATTCTGATCAGGTGTACCCGGAGACACCGGTTCCGAATCCTCCATTTCCACCCACATCCTCACCTACATCATTATAAATCCAACTAAAAATCACACCGTCTCTCAATATCGTATAAACCCTCGGAACCTTATCTACCTTATCAAACCCGAATAAACAACCAACAATTGTATCCCTATGTCCCAAAAACATAAAAGGCTTCCCCAAGCCCGAAACTTTCTTCAGACAAAACAATCTCACCGCCAAATCTTTCGAACCCGCAAGCAAATACCCCGAATCATCACTCCACTCCAATGCCGTAACTTTATCATTACAATCAGCAAAAGTCCTCACCAATTCAAACGGAAAGAACTCTTTTTTAAACCCTGGCAACCGCCAAATCTGCACCAATTGGCAACAGCTTTTTTAGCCATCCAGAAATTCAATGTTAAAGGATCTACCCCTTCCACTTAGGACAAGCTTTACTTACCAAGTCCAATAGCTTGGAATTTATGAATTTATGATTTTGTGAGATGTTTCTGTGAGTTAACTGGGGTCAAAGCAAAGTAAACCCACCAACAACGATGAAATCAATCAAAGCTTTGGACAATTCCGACATACAGTAAAATAAATGATTTAATTTTCTTGTAATATAAATTATGCAATTCTTTATAACATTGTCTATAACTAAAAATCAAAATGCAAATATATCGATAGATATTTTTTTTTTTGAGTGTCAGGTAGAAATTAAATATATACAGCCAAGCACGATAGGTAAAAAAGAAAATGTAATAAGGAACTAAAGAGATTGTGTCTACAAAGAGATTACGATAAACCGTGTTCTACACTACACCAGATCATACATCCAAGAAGATTTTATACTGTTAAATGGAAAAATGTTTACCTGGTAGCGGTCAAAGGTGTCACTTTCAGATACTTTAAGCAATGTAGCCAAACAAATAAAATAAGCTGGTGCACAAAAATATACAAGTAAACTTAAGGATAAAAATATAATTATTCCATGCTGATGGGGCGGGAAGTGCAATGTAGATGATACAACTATTCGAAAAAAGGTAAAGACCATGATTACAACCTTCATTAATGCTATCAGATGTGATACATGTCCCTAGTTATCGTACTTGGATTTGCACAAGTAATGATTATTGTATCACATTGAGTTAGCAGGTGGCAATGTCTTAAAGTACCTAGAACTCACTCGAATCCACCTCAATTATCTACAGGATTTACAAACAAAGGATATGAAAATGAAACAACCATGACTTAACCTGACTAAGACCCATGTATTAGAATTTTAATCATTTAAGCTTACACATCATTTTCATCAAATTCACTAATTTTTAGAATATCTCACAACAGACATCTTTACGATCACAAACAGGGATGGCGCCCTGCGTGCTTTCCTGGTTATTTTCTTCTCTGAACAACAGTTATTTTCAAGCAAACTTAACAAACATCTGCCTATATAACAAAAGTACAATCTCACACAAATCCATAGAACACTGCCGCTACGACCACCCTCTAAATCTTATGAACCCTACGATATCAAATGATTAAGTTAAATCCACATATTCAGACTTTTAACTGACACAAAAATAAAATGTGACGGAGCACTACTTTTTACTAATACATATCCATCTTACAGTATTTCAAGCAAATTCATTAAACCCAGAAAACAGCACATTAAGCAGCTAACAAACAACAATCCCCAATTTAACAGAACATGGGCATTATGGACACTATGACCAACTTCAATCCAAAAATTACTTAACAATTAAGGGCAAACAGAACACGCCAATGACAATTCGCAAAAGACAAAACAAAGATTGTTTAATAACAATCACAATTGATATAAGCGGATAAAAGTACCAAATAACAACCTTCTGCAAATGGTTGTAATCAAAGGATCACAATGAAGAACCATGCCTGATTTGATCTTTAATAGAGGAAGGGTAATCCAACGTTTATCTGATTTTTCTCCAAACAAGTTTGCGTAAACAGAGAGGATCCTTAGGTTAGGTTGTGTAATAGAAAATATACCATTTTTTATTTTAGGCCAGCGTATACAGAATGGAGAATGGCAGTTTTCTTATTCTAACATTCATAGGGTTAAATTCATCATTTCACAGGCAATAAACTGGAACTTTTTACCCCTGCGTTGCAGTATAATATATAGTAATAGACGTTTAAAAATACAGTCAGATCATCTAACTCAGACCTGGATATATACAAATGCATTGTATTTAATATATACTAATAATAACAGAAAATATGATCAACTTAGTGCAATCCTCTTTCCTTTTAATTGTACATTGTATATTGTACACACAAGGCAAAAGGTAATGTATGCATGGTTGTCACGTCGGTAAGTCGAGTCGAGTCGACCGGGGTGCCCGCCAAGTCGAGTCGTGACTAGTCGAGACTAGTCGTAGACTAGTCGACACTAGTCGACATAATATAAAATTAATATATATATATATATATATATATTATACTTAGTGTATATAAATTTTAATATATACTGATATAATGATACATACAGAAAAAATTTCAAAAAAAAAAAAAAGATATCCAAAATACTTACATTTTCAGAATGTTATTTATAAATTAATAAATTTGGGCATTATAGCTACAGGTAAAAAAAACTTTACTTTGCATTGTGGTCCATTACAAATCCATCCCCACCCATTGTAGTGCATTATAGCATAAAGGTGTACAGCACACCAGTTACTTTACTTTACTTTGCACCAACTTTACTTTACTTTTACATTTATCAATCAGAAACAGTTGCCTTGCTAAGTCCAGTCACAACAGTATAAGGTGTACAGCACGCGCGGCATTTGTCTCCGTTGTTCAGGCGCGTGCACTCACTCGCGTGACAGGAGAGTGATGCTCAATTGCCGACAACACCCACGTGACCTGCCTAACTTCTGTTTGATTTCATTTCTTTGTTCAAAACAGACTTTGACAAATTCATCTGTTAAATAACAAAATGAGTTTGTTCATTTATATACATACACGCTTACATACATACATAACCCATCACTTAAATAGAATCTGGGTCGGGTTTTTTGCACCAGTCGGGCTATTGGGTCGCCTAGTCGACCCGACTAGTCGACCCAGTCGACAAGTCGATCACCAGTCGCCCGAAAGAGCAACAAAAACCAAGTCGAGCTCACCAGTCGACCATTACAAAACGACTTCTCGACTAGTCGACGACTAGTCGCGACTAGTCGAGCGACGTGACAACAATGAATGTATGCATAAGTAACAACTTTTATTCTCATAGGTCCGAAGGACGGAAAATGTAAATTCTACTGCAAACATGAAAATATCAAAACCTCCTTCATACTAATGCCTTTTCAAAAGGATATCTTCACGCACTTGTTAAGAACAATCAACTCACTGTGGTCGGAACAACATAATACAATATGCAGCAGCAGAATGAAGTGTTTGGAGACTTGGGACATCAAATGCTTTTACTTCAACAGGAAACAACAGGAAGCTTGAGATCTCAAAAGGATTTCTTTTCATAAGAAACCAAGCCATGAATGCCACCTTCAGTTTGTGCAGCTCCAGTTCGCACCTGATCAGTCAAAGGAAATAAAACTGACTTACTGGATGCTTAAAAAAAGTAAAATTATTTCATTTATTTTCCCCCCTTCCAGTCAAACCTATTTGTGTGTGTGTGTGTGCGCGCATATACATTGAGGTGAGAAATTACATCTTAGTATTAGATAAGAGAACGCAGAAGAAAAACCATGAATTTCATTGAATGATACAGTAATTCAGTCAGTAACTTCAGTATCTCAAAGTGTCGATTAATGTAAGCTTAGAAACCAAACTATGGACCATACCTCTAGCCTTAAGACCCCTGATCTTAGAAGACTATGAGCAGATTCAAGAGAACTAGCACCAAGATCCTGAAAACCCTGCTTCACTGCATGCACTGTGTATGGAATAAATCTGGAAACAGAACCTTTGTCTGCAACAGCTCCAACAACTCCCTGAGCAATCTTCAATTTATTTGTGTCGCCCAAGTATCGAGCATCACTTCCTTTAGTCATTGCTTCTAGAGATCCCATGCCTCGATATTTCTTGACACGACGACCATGCTGCCATGGAGAAATTTCAGAGACAATTCAAAGTTAACATCCAATGTATATTAATATGGCTGTTATGCTCACCTGATTTTCGTAAGTACCTGGAGCTTCACGGCTTCCAGCCAAAAAGCTTCCCATCATCACAGTTGATGCCCCCAATGTCAAAGCTTTGACAATGTGGCCAGAATTTGAAATGCCACCATCGGCGATAATAGGTATACCACTTTGCTCAGCAATGGACGCGACCTTGTAAACAGCAGTTGCCTACAAGCAGAACAAAAGATAATAAGCACAGGGATGTGTAACTATTTGAGAGTACACCACAAAACTATCAATCAAATCAAATTAGTGATGATCCTCTTCTTCTTTCAAACAGCTACAGTCATAACCAAGGCAGTCTGGTGGCCCCAGTCATTTGCAGAAAGCCTAAATTACTAGCAACATATCAAACAAAAAATCAGATTCTTTTCTGCACTTTACCCTGTACT
This sequence comes from Saposhnikovia divaricata, assembly GCA_036435485.1. Taxonomy (NCBI): domain Eukaryota; kingdom Viridiplantae; phylum Streptophyta; class Magnoliopsida; order Apiales; family Apiaceae; genus Saposhnikovia; species Saposhnikovia divaricata. The sequence goes on along the minus strand of CM071597.1, from coordinate 182,904,788 downwards.
TGGTATAACTGGGCCACTGGGTACCAAGCACCACATAATATCACAGCTATAAACATCCAAATCAAAGTTCTAAAGAAATCAAATCAGCATTCAACAAAGTAAACAATAGTAATTTAACAAGTAACATAAAAAATCAGACTGAATCAACAATCACAACTCGTTAACAATATAATCAATCACCTGACCACGCCCAACAGCACAAACTTCCTGAGTAGTACAAATAGACCCTGAACCCATCCCAACTCGTAACCCATCAACTCCAGCCTGAATCAAATTCTGCGCCTGAGACATCGTCACCACATTCCCACCAATCAACTCCAATTCCGGATACGTCCTCTTCACATACTTAATCATATCAATCTGATAAATAGAATTCCCTTGAGAACTATCCAACACAATGACATCAGCCCCAGCCTTGACCAACTTGTCCAACCTCTCCTTATCCGATTCCCTGGTCCCAATTGACGCCCCTACCAAAAACTCCCCATTCTTCCCCAACGAAGGCAACGCTCCCGTCTTCGGAAACCCCCTAACCCTCTCCACATCACCAACACTAACCAAATCAACAACCTCCTCCCCATTCTTGATCAAAGGCACGTAATCCAAATTTTTGGCAGCCAAATAGCCAGCCACATCATCAAAATTATAACTCGAAGGTACATTGACAACAGACTCAACCATAAATTCCGAAACCCTCGCCTCCCTCCTAAATTTCTCCTCCCAATCAGACTTATACACAACACCTAACAGTTTGGAGTTTCGAGTTCCTTTCTCCGTAACGAAAAGACAGGGAGAATCACCAAACTCATCCACCGAAACTATATCATCATTAGGAGCCTTAAACACACACTCATTAACAAACGGAATACGATGCGCTTTCGCAAACTCAACCAAACTCGCTTGCTCAATTGCGGTATTATTGGAATGAACAATGCCAATCCCGCCCAGAGAAGCCATCGAGACCGCCATAGAAGCCTCGGTAACCGTGTCCATAGGTGAAGCGACACAGGGGATTGAGAGATTGAGATTGCGAGTGAGTTTGGTGGCGAGTTGGACTGAGTCGGTGGGGAAATCGATGTAGTGAGGTAGGAAGATGACGTCATCGTAAGTGTAGGAGAAGCCCTGGTTGAAGAGCTTTGTGGCGGGAAAGCCATCTTCTTCGAAAAGAGGTGCGGCTGCCATTGATGCGTGGAAAGCTAGGGTTTTGAGTGCAGAGAGGTTTTGTGTGTGTGAATGAGTGTGTGTTTTTATTACAGTATTTTGGCGTTGGGGGGAGGGGAGACAAATTGAAATGGGGTTAATTATCATATCACACTTATTACATGCCAATGTATCAAGCGGATCAACAGGATTTTTTTTGGTCTCATTTAAATCACTCAATACAAGAAATGTTACACTCCATTAACTTTCGAAAAATAAAAGTAATTTTTGTTTATTCTGCACATTTTTCTTGAATGTTACCGTAACTAAATGAATAATTGTTAAATTCTAGTATTTTAGATAATATATTTAGATTTTTAAAAAATCATTTATTATTTATTTTTAATTTTATAGTTATTTTCCTTATTTTAATTAAAAATAAATAGTAAATGAACTTTTTAAATTTTAAATATATTATCTAAAATATTAGAATTTAACAATTGTTCATTTGGTTGCGGTAGAATTCAAGAAAAGTGTACAGATTCAACAAAAAATTACTTTTATTTTTCAAAAGTTAACGGAGTGTAACATTTTTTGTATTGAGTGGTTTAAATGAGACCCAAAAAAACCCAGTGATCCGCTTGATATATTGGCGTGTAATAAGTGACCTATATGATAATTAACCCAATTGAAATGTATACGTTTTTTCGGAATTTATAATTTAAAAACAAGCTATAACTTTTTTGGGTTTTTTTTCTAATATGTCTCATTTGAATAAGGCATTTATTAATATGTCTCATTCTTAATTATAATTATAAATATGTCCCTTTTTATTAATATGTCATATTTTTAATTGTAACCATGATTGACTCACTAACTATACATTATTAAAAGACAATTTTGTCCTCTACTTATTTATTTTTAATTTTTGTCATTAATTTGGATGTTCCGTATGAAGCAGCGTTCTGGAACACTAGCTAGTTTCAGGTTTCACAAATTAAACATTTGTACTTCATTATTAACTAGACTAGACGACTAGATTATAACTGGGCTGGATTGTGACTTCGGAGCTGGGGATATCTATGGGATATCTATAGCATATGATAACAGTGTCTTTTACATCATCAACTTGTATACTCCTTGTGCAAGTTGAATACAATCTGTTCGACTCATCAACTATAATTCTTATATAACTATCAACAATTCATTGCACTTCAATTATAATTATTTAGAGATTAAATATTGTGTACGTCTATTTGAATTTTGTAAATTAATTATAGATACCGCATTCTGTCATTGAGATAATACTCAAGGATATGTTATATAACTAATGTGAATTATTAGGACAAGTGTAGAAGTATACATCTGACTTAATGTGACACCCCCTTCCTAAAATGGAAGGAGATATTACTTAATCCATAAAACTGCAAACAGAGCACTAAAATAATATCTAAATAACGATTACGCAGTCTAATAATCTCCGAATAAAATTAACCTCCAAATTACAGTTCAAACCAATAAATACGAAAAACCAAAATCTGTAAATAATTAACCAAGTCTAAACAATTCTAGAAGTGCATAAATCCTAAGCAACGAAATAATGGGTAGCTCTCCATCACACAGCCCCAGATCCCCCTAAGCACCTGCCAGAAAAAGAATACGGCATGAGCCAAATGCCCAGTACGGATTTGGAATAAAATTTATAAAACAGAAAAACAGATATGAATATTTGACAGTTATAATAAAAAAAATTTATTTTAAAACATGCATGGCTAAAACAACGAGGGGTTAGGATATTTCATACCGAGATCAGAACAGAACAGATACAGATACACACATCATAGGGTACCTAATGTGTGCAACAAATCGGATAACGTGTACGGCATATACACGTCACCGTCAAATCAAATCACAAATCAAATCAAATTTGGGTGCACCCACGTATCCTGAAACAAATATCAAAATGCGCAAAAGCTCTCCACCTGAGCTATCAGAAGGATACGCCGTGACCAATCACACTGTCACGGAAGTGTCATGTCACTGGTGCCGCAATGACATGGCTGTAGTACCCCTACAGCTGGTTAACTCGGTATACCCTATATCGCTAAGGGTTCAAAAATAATACTTCGCAAAATCTTTAAATCAACAATAAACAAATATATAATTTGCAAAATTTCAGAAAGTTGCAGAAACAGATATTTAAATATTTCAAAACAGATTTTAAAACCATTTACAAAGTCAACGAATAATAATAAAAAAAAATGATCAAAATCCAAGTGAATAGATTTGGAAGCAAAACAAATTTAATATAATTAATCCTAACATGAATAGCGCTGAATAAAAAGGAGGGAGAATCCGTACTTCGAAAATAGCAACTAAAATACTAAGGAAATCCACAAACGATCCTCTAAACCTCCGGCCCGCGATCTAAATACAAAATATAATTTATAATTAAAATATATTCTTTTTAATAATTAAATCCATTATCATTAATTTCCTACAACACTAATTACAATTATCATGTACATTAATTAACCATTACAATCATCTTTATGAATTTCCTATAACTCGATTATTCCCTGCATTTACAAGTTTTTAATACTAAACAAACATAATTAATCACGACTTAATATTTCATTAACCTGGACATTAAAAAAATCATTGTTTTTGAATCTTCTACATAAACACACTTACACGTACACTCTTGTTAAACCAATTAAATAAAAACATGACTTGAATAATTGAATTCATGTAGTCATGTGCTATAACTAACATGAATATACCAATTGATCCATTAATAAACAATTATACAAGAAACTTGAGATTCTATCAATATACTCTTCAACTTATACCACATACATGTAAAAGACTTACCATATCGAATGCTTGAATGCTGTATTAACAAATCAAGTTAACAGGTCCCCTGTTTCCTCTGTTTTCTTTAGTTCTCGTGCGCAGCCTTCTCTAGGGTTTTCTTAAATTTTCTTTTTAACGAGTGGTTATTAAAAATAACCGTGTGTGTTCATATATTAATAGTAATACATAAGTATTCTATAACTTTTAGAATTAAATAAATACCCAATATCAATCTTTTTCCTTTCTAATTAATCAATATTTTTAACCACTTATTCTAATTCTATTATTATTATTATTATTATTATTATTATTATTATTATTATTATTATTACTATAAAAAAAATCACGTATATTACACTTAAGAGTTGAAGGTTATTGAAAATAAGTTAATTATTAAGTTTTTTTTGGGATGGTAATGTTGAATGAGCAGAAATTATATTGATTTTACTTAATTTCAGGTCCGAGGATTGGCTGTTGTCATTGTTGGATGTAGTCATGTAGGAAGGATTCACAGAGCTATGTGAGCATAAAAAGGAAGGCATGTGCTGAAGTCGGGATTAAATCCTTTGAGTAGTTGAGTTTTGCACTGGTAGCAAATTGAAGTTATATAATTAAGGGTATGGGTAATATTGTCTTAATGTATATTATATATATATATATATATATAATTATATGTATATGAGTTAAATTTAACCATGGGACATAATTATAATTATTGAATAAAAAAGGATATATTCTTAATTGAATACTTAATTTGGGATATATTAGGCAAATTCCCAACTTTTTAAATAATGATTTAATTTTGGTTATTTTACTTGTCATTGTTCAATGCATTTCAAACTTTTGAAAAATAATTATCAGAGATTTCAAAATTAAAAACATTTCATATGCATTTGATATTTAATTATTCTAACAAAACACAAATTTATATAATATTATTATTTCACATTATCTCATCATCACTTGACATTTTGCACATATTTTATGATGACCGAATAAGGTACTTTAAAAGGAATTTATTTTTTTAAAAAAATTCTAAAGAAATCTTTACTACTATATTTACAGTAAAAAATTAATTTTACACACCTTAAAATGAGTATAAAGAATCCATTTAACAAAATGAATTAAATTGGGATGAAGATGGGAGGAACAGGCGGGTCAACCCGTCTAAACCGTAACTGGCACGCCAGAAAACCCGGATAACTCGGCACGGTGACGGGCCGGTTCAAACCCGGCACAAACCATAAACAAACCTTAAACAAAAGCGGTTCGTTCACGAGTTATATGAACTTAAATCGTTGGACGGCACGACACATTAAACCCGTGTAACCCACCTCGGCCCGGCTCGCCTCGGCACACCCAGCACGGGGATTACAATTTACAACTTATAATATCAGTCTTCCAAGTAATGTAAATGTGTAAATAATTTAATTTTTTGCTTGAATAATTCTGTTCATTGGTTGAATAATTAATCTAAAAAATTATTTTGAAATAAATATTGAAAAATTAATCTATAAAAAAATTCTGCTTTAAATTCCGTTGAATAAGACTTAAATGATTTAAATTCTATTTTAAAATCTGTTGAATAATTTTTTGAGAGAAATATTGAATAACAAAAAAAAAATTCTGTTTTAAATTATATTAAATAAGACATAAATAATTTAAATTCTACTTTAAATTCTGTTAAATAAGTAATCTTTAAAAACAAAACAAAAAAAACACGAACAATCGTGCAACCCGCCCCAGCACGCCTCATTCCGGTCTCTTTACTTTGCACTGACACAGCCACACACACCGCACTGGCCACTTGCATAGTTGCATACTCTAAAGTCTAAAGTCTAAACTGATTACAATTTAACGCAAAAAAAACATAAATACAACAACAGCCCGACCAAACTGTCCAAACCGTAGCGCGCCAACCCGTCCAATCCGCCAGCTCGCCAATCCGCCAACTCGCCGGATAAACTGCGTGCCGTCTACAAATTATCTACTTACAAATTCGAACGGATCGGCATCGCACGTCCAACCAAATGATAGGTACCGCTGTGGAAACGGTCCACTCGCCGGGCACCCGCCCATAACCCAGCCCTTATCACTCCGTACACGTGTCATAAGATATTATCTTTCCCAAAATTACTCAACTTGACAATAAATATCATTACAAAAATACACTTGCACAAAATATCTTGCTTTATGAGATATGAGACAATAAAGTATTCAAGGGAACACAAGGACATCCAACTGAAGCAGACAAAATTTGAGCAATATGACGCACAGTAGCAGAATGGCGGCATGTCAGGAAAGGTCACACCGGTCACTGTAGCTTCTGCAGCTACCAAGTGGTCTACAGTGACTCGAGAGCCCAGCCAATAAATACCCCCATTTTACACACAGGTAAGACGGAGACAACTTTCATATAAGAAGGCTCAAGACAATAGAATCTCTCCCTTTACAAACAGATACACTCTTACCAGCTTGATTATTATCATTTCCGATTACTTATTCTTACGCCGGAGGTGCTTGATGGCCACCACCCCGGGACAAGCATTGTTTTGCAGGCACCCAAACTTAGGTGAAACATCCCAGAACAGTGATCGGAAGCCTCTAATCAGCCATGGGAGTTATCATTTGGCGCTAGAAGGAGAGGGGATTTTTCTTAGAGAGAAAACCCTCGCCTGCTCTACCAAAGCAACTACCTCCACGAGGCATAACACAAACGTGAGAAGCCCCAAAAATCAGAATACACGCTACAGAGATGGCCCCAAACACCAGATCCAAGGGCACCACCACGACTGCAAACCCAGACGAGCAACCACCCATAGAGAGAGAAGGAAACAATACCGGTGTCCCACCACAAAATCCTCCAATAAATCCTGAAAACCGTTTGCAAATAAACCCCCCTCGGGGAGACAACCAATAACAAATTCTCAGCCTTAACCTGACGGGCTACAATCAACAACAAATCGACTTGCTCATGCAAATAGCCTCCCCAGGCCAGGCAAGGACAACCGCCTGAACAGGAAGGCTCCCAGATAAATCCGCACAACGATCGCAGCGAGGCACATAGCCAACCTCGGAAAACCAATTCTGCGTTTTCCCGCTTAGGCACATCTCAAAACGCAGATCACGAAAGGCATGGAAAAAAGCATCACCGCCCCGAGACGTGGGAACAAAACAAAAAACAGAAAGATTTGAGAAAAGTGATTATCGACAAAAAGGCCACCTATGAAAAGGTCCTGGCCGAATACGAAAAACAAAGGCAAAAAGAACGATCCGCTGTCCGCCCAAGGGAGGCGGAAAGTGCACAGCCAACGAATGTAGACATGTTGCACACCATCATGGAGCTTAAGAGGAAAATAGAAGGGAATAGCGAACCAGGGATAGGGGAGTCGCCCTTTACCAAAAGATTGGAGGCAGAGCCCCGACAAAAAGACATCAAACATCACAATTTCAATTCTTTTGACGGGCTAGGCGACCCAGAAGAACATCTTAGCTATTTTGACCAACTGGCTCTCCATTACGAATACAACGATCTAACAAGATGCCGTTTCTTCACCGCAACCCTCCGAGGAAATGCCCAAAGATGGTTCTGCAGGATATCCTCCAGATCCATAGATACTTGGCTGGAATTCAAGAAGCTATTCCTAAACAAGTTCAAAGCAAACCAACAGCACGAGGTTCATACCGTGTTTCTTGAAACCATCGCCCAGCGCAATGGAGAGACTTTGCAAGACTACATTGACCGCTTCAAGGAAGACGTCAACAAAATCATTTGCGTTAATGAAACAGAAGCATTGGTCCATTTGAGAAGAGGCCTTAACCCCTACGAGTGCGAAAAGTACGTATGCCGACTCATGGAAACAAAACCCACCACTCTGGCAAAGGCATATGACTTAGCATCTCAGGCCATCAACGTAGCAGAATCCTTGAATGTGCTAAAACAGTCCAGGGCTCCGCCAACCCAATCATCATTCTTTCAAAGGGAAAGATTTACATCCTATCAAAAGCAAACACCAGCCCAACACCAAGTACAAACCACTCATGGGCCGTCGCCTCCCGCTCAGAAATCACAATCCACGACCTCGGTTAGAGACCGTTTGGGACCAACGAATCCGCCAAGACCGGATAGATGCCCTGAGCCAGAATGGACCAAGTTTACACTGCCAAGGGCGACCATTCTGAGAGAAATTCGGGGAACGCCTTTCTACGTGCCACCGCCCCCAATGTTCTCCTCGCCCGATGACAGACCAAGAGACAAACACTGCGATTACCACGAAACGCATGGACACTACACCGACAGTTGTTTGTCCCTCAAATATTTCTTAGAAAAACAAGTCAAGGCTGGCAACCTATCTCAGTACTTGCCAAGACAGGCGCTAGGAGCATCCACCTCACAAGGACAGAATAAAAACATTGTACACACCGTCTTTGGCGGGCAATCCTCACCACCAAGAGAAGAGCACGACATCTATGCGATATCCGAGGGACCGCCAAACATAATCACTTTCACAGACGCAGACTATGAGGGCATCAACCCTAACCACACTGAAGCATTGGTTGTGTCTTTGGGCGTGGCCCATAACGAGGTCAAAAGAATTCTTGTAGACAACGGCTCCTCGGTCGACATATGTTTCAAACACACCTGGGACAGGCTAAAGCTAAACGCGAAAAATTAGAAACTTGTCCTGATGAGACACCTCTGTACGGTTTCGGTGATAACGCTGTTCCAATTGCGGGCATCGTAAGGCTCCCTGTTTATTTCGGTGAGTCCCCCAGGAAAGTATGTCGGATTGTCAAATTCTACGTCATCAATACCGCCTCCTCTTACAACATGATCCTGGGGAGGCCCACTCTCAACATGCTAAAAGCGGTCACTTCCACCCCCATCTTAAGATCAAATTCCCCACCTCGAACGGGGTGGGAGAGATCAAGGGAGACTTAGAAACTTCCAAACGATGCTATGGCATAGCACTCACCCTGGGAAAAACTGAACCCAGCAATCTTCGCTAAGAAAAAACAAATAAGAGAAGGCGGGAAAAAAGGCAAAGGCACGCAGAACATCAGCGAAAAAATAACAAAAGAAGAAAAGAGGTACAATTCATTGACGGGCATGACCCGGAATTAGAAGACCCGCCCCGAATAGATGCAAACCTCTTGAAGTGTCTTAAACGAGAAGAAAAACCGCCAATCAGCCTGACGGTACAAACAGAAAAAATAGAGATCGTGCCCGGGGACCCGACCAGGAGCGTGAGCGTGGGGACCGGTTTAGATTCCATCTTCAAGACCGGCCTCACAAACCTCTTGAGACAATACGCATACATTTTTGCCTGGAGCCCGAAAGACATGCCAGGTTTGGACGAATCCGTGGCAATCCACAAGCTAAACGTAGACCCGGACAAAACACCAAAAATTCAAAAAAGGAGAAACTTCACACCAGAACAACAACGGACAATTGACATCGAAATTGACAAACTCCTAGACGCGGACTTGATTTGTGAAGTCACATACCCCAAGTGGGTGGCAAATGTAGTCCTAGTAAAAAAAGCCAGCGGAAAATGGAGGATATGCGTCGACTACACAGACTTAAACGCAACATGCCCTAAAGATCCCTATCCACTCCCTTCAATAGGCCAACTCATCGATGCGACAGCGGGCCATTTAATGCTAAGCTTCATGGATGCCTACTCAGGCTACAATCAAATCAAGATGGCCCCTGAAGATAGGGAGAAAACTGCCTTCATCACGCACCGAGAGGTGTATTGTTACAAAGTCATGCCATTTGGGCTAATCAACACCGGAGCCACATTTCAAAAGACCATGAACAAAATCTTTGCCGCACAGCTTGGACGAAACATGGATGCATATGTCGACGATCTTATCGTCAAATCCCTCTTAACGGCCTCCCACCTCCAAGACTTGGAAGAATGCTTCTTAACTCTCAAAAAACATAGCATGAAACTCAACCTAGATAAATGTGCATTCGCGTTAGATGCTGGCAAATTCCTTGGTTTCCTGGTATCTCATAGAGGTATCGAGGCCAATCCGGAAAAGATAAAGGCCATAATCGACATGCAACCGCCCAAGACCTTGAAAGAAATACAAAAGTTAACAGGAAGGTTAGCCGCTATGAGGAGATTCATCTCAAAATTGGCAGACAGGTGCTTACCATTCTTCGACACATTGAAAGGAGCCACAAAGACTAAGGCAAAATCCTGGACGGGTGAGTGCTAGAAAGCTTTCGAAGACCTTAAAACTTACCTCTCCTCCGCTCTTTTACTTGAGGTAGCAGCCCCTTCAGAACCATTGTCATTATACCTGTCCGCAACAGATAAGGCAGTAGGGGCGGTACTTATCAAGAAAGAAAATAGCGAACAAAGGCCCGTCTATTATGTCAGTCAGGTACTCAAAGATGCAGAAACCCGCTACCCAAATGCCCAGAAATTTGCTCTAGCTTTGGTAATGGCGAGTAGGAAGCTGAGACATTATTTCCAAGGTAGACGAATCAGGGTCATCACAGATCAACCGCTGAGAAAAATATTACATAAACCTGATTTGTCGGGCAGACTGATAAACAGGGCCGTAGAGCTCAGCCAATTCGACTTAAAGTACATACCACGGACCGCCATTAAAGCACAAACGCTGGCAGATTTCGTAGTCGAATGTTCTTTCTCAGAAAGAAAAGAAGAAACAGTCCCTGAGCAAGTCACCACTACGGGCAGCCAGTGGCAGCTATATGTTGATGGCTCCTCCACGAATACACGCTGCGGGGCGGGGCTTGTCCTTACTAACCCAGACGGTTTCCAAGTCAAACAAGCCTTACAGCTGAACTTTAAAGCCACCAATAATCAAGCAGAATATAAAGCACTCCTGGCCGGATTGGCATTGGCAAGAAAGTTGCAAGTTCGACAGATCACCATTTACAGCGATTCACAATTGGTTGTCCGCCAAACAACGGGAGATTATTCCACGAAAGACACAAATCTCGGCAAATACCAAGAGATGGTACAAGCAATGCTCTCCCAATTTGAAAAGTACACCCTGGAACAGATAGACAGGGCGGATAATATGATGGCGAACATGCTATCCAAATTAACCCAAGGAGAAAAAATGGATTCCGGGATAGTCTATTTCGAGGAATTACAGGCTCCCAACATAAACAACCCGCCCGTCATGGAAATAAGCCCGCAAATAGATACCTGGATGACCCCCTACATCCGTTATTTAGAAAGCGGGACCCTACCAGACGACGGTGTAAAAGCTAAAGTACTAAAGTCTCAAGCAACGAAGTACTTTATACAAGAAGGGATCTTATACAAGAGAAGTTTTGACTCTCCCATACTCAAATGTGTCGATGAAGAAGAAGCCTTATACTGTATGAGAGAGGTCCACGAAGGCATCTGCGATGACCACATGGCAGGGAAAGCACTGGCATATAAGATACTCAGACATGGCTACTACTGGCCCAAAATGCACAAAGAATGCAAGGCCTTCACTAAGAAATGCCACCAATGCCAGTTGTTTAGCAACATGTCTAGAAAGACCCCAGCCCTTCCGGCGTCCATTCTATCACCAATACCATTTGCGGTTTGGGGCATCGATATTATGGGACCATTACCCAGGGCTTAGGGTGACTTGCAATTCGTAATTGTCGCTATTGATTATATGACCAAATGGGCAGAAGCAAAGGCACTAAAAAACATCACACAAGATGATGCAATCCGTTTTGTCACAGAGCAAGTCATTACAAGGTTTGGAATTCCGGTAGTACTCATATCCGACAACGGCACGCAATTCGTCAGGTCAAAATTCACCAATTTCCTGTCCGACCATGGAATCAAACACAAAAAAGCATCTGTATGCCATCCACAGGGCAACGGTCAAGTTGAGGTCACCAACCGAATCATTGTCAGAGGTTTGGAAAAGAGGTTGACCGCCTCAAAGAAAAAATGGCCACATGAGTTGCCTAACGTTCTTTGGGCCTACCGGACATCAGCCAGGACAAGTACGGGAGAATCCCCTTCCAAACTAGCTTTTGGTACAGAAGCACTGGCCCCAATCGAAATCGGGTCCCCATCATATCGCGCCATCAGTTTTGAAAAAGAAACAAACACTCAAGGACTCAAAACAAACCTAGACCTTCTAGACGAAACAAGGGAGGCCACTGTCGAAAAAATGGCCGCCTACAAAGAGAAGACAAAGGAATTTTTCGGGAAAAGAGCCAGAGTCAAAGCTTATGTAGAAAGCGATTTGGTTAATCGGGCAACAGAAGCATCTGACCCCAGACATACCGGCAAACTTATGCCAAAGTGGGAAGGTCCCTACAAGGTCATTCAAGTGCTAAGGTCGGGTTCCTACAAGCTGGCGCGCCTAGACGGTACTGAAGTCAACAATACTTGGCACGGAGACAAACTGAGGAAATATTATCAGTAGTCGACTAAGCATTTACACCCCGTCTATGTAATCGATGGTATTATATTCTAATGGAACACTCTTTGCCCAAAAGCAACCAACAAAAACAAGAAATTCTACAAAAGTAACCGACAAAAAGCAAAGTCCCTACGCGGGCAAGCAATCGACAACAAAAACAAAAGCAAAGTCCCCTACGCGGGCAAGCAATCGACAACAAAAAAGTTCCCTACGCGGGCAAGCAATTGACAAAAAAAACAAAAGCAAAGTCCCCTGCGCGGGCAAGCAATCGACAACAAAAACAAAAGCAAAGTCCCCTACGCGAGATAGCAATCGACAACAAAAACAAAAGCAAAGTCCCCTACGCGGGAAAGCAATCGACAACAAAAACAAAAGCAAAGTCCCCTACGCGGGCAAGCAATCGACAACAAAAACAGAAGCAAAGTCCCCTACGTGGGCAAGCAACCAACAAAAGCAAGAAATTCTACAAAAGCAACCGACAAAAAGCAAAGTCCCTACACGGGCAAGCAATCGACAACAAAAACAAAAGCAAAGTCCCCTACGCGGGCAAGCAATCGACAACAAAAACAAAAGCAAAGTCCCTGTTTACACTAATACACGCAAGCGTACGCGGTCACAAGTAATATAGAATAAAGTTGAGTTCGTTCCCACAGAGATCTGGTTATGGTTTTAATTCAGTTATTGTACATATGCAACAATGTATGGTTATTACTCACTGCTAAGACAAATAACAAATTGGGATTTTAATTAACTAAACTAACTAAGATGCAAATTATCAACTAAGAATTAACTAACTAACTAGAATTGGAATCGAATTACTTCTACAAGAGTAACATGGGATCCTAACTTCATTAAATACTTCGCTTAGATCTGACGCCTTTAATCACTATATGCAATGGTTATGATATCTGATCGGACAACACGAAACAAGTACACGCTAATTCTCAGTATACGAATACCAAACTAAACATACATCCACAAAAGAGATAGAAGATGAATAGACACCAATTATGCTTAGACCCTATATGTCTATAGAATTTGAAAACATAACGGTTGAAGAACAAGTTATCCATAAAGATCACACAGGGCAATATAAGTATTTTCATCTCATACTACGAATCATGTTGATAAACAATCATGAACCTATGCTAGCATGGCAAGTTCTAAATCTCAAGATCCACTTTCACTTCACAAGAGATTAACAAATTAGATGTTCGCGACGCATCTATCAATTAAGCACAACCATACGAGGATGTCAGATATACATCACACACAGATCTTTAAAGCAATCAAAATACTAAAGCTCCATAAATAAATCCGTTAGAATCCCATGACAACGATTAGTTCATAATTGAACCACTCGTCATCATGGGATCTGATGAAACCATGATAAAAACAAAGTATGAAAAGATACAAATAAAACTAAGTAATTGATATGTAATGGTGTGCTAAATTACAATGGTAGGATGTGTTTATATAGGCTCTAGAAGTCTTGTCCACCAAGCAATTACCTTTTTAGAGTTGGAATAGAAGATTGACAATTTCCGTTCTTGAATGAGAATAGAATTGCAAATTCCATGTGTAGATCTGATTCTGGAATGTTCTAACCGCCCAAAGCAATTACCATACTTATTAGAAGTAGGAATTATAGCAATTTCCTTGTCAAAGTTGAATTTCTGCAGTTCGGCATATAATACGTTTCCTAAACTGATTCTGTTTTTAAGGAAAATTCGTAGCTGACTTTTCTTCAATATTTCTGGGCTGTTCCAGTTGTAAGTGGACATCTGGACCACTTTATAATGATAGAGAATCTCGTTAGCTTCGCGTGGACTGTAAGATCGTCCAAAACGGACTTCTAGAACTCAAGATATGGCCAAAACAAAATCAGAAATTCTGGCTGATTTTTACCCAGCACGCCGCCGCGCCAGAGGCGCCAACCGCGCCTGAAGCACTGGCTCAATCTGAATAAAACAGCGCTGGGGCACCAATTGGGGCTCCCGGCTTGGTCCCGATCTGCGAAAATTGATTTTTCTTCGATTTTTAAGCTTTTTCTTCCGTTCCTTTTGCATGAGCTTCCGTCTTTCATCCTTAATGACTTGTATACTTCTTGGTATTTGACCTTAGCCTTCATTCTTCATTCCATATCATAAATCAACTCCAAATAACGACGAAAACTACACCTTTAATCGACATTTCTTCAACCCTTCACAATTAAGCAAAACACATCAAAACTACCACAAACTTGAGGCCAAAGCAATCAATTTAAGCCGAATTAGAATGTTCCAAGTAGATATAAAATCCACTTATCACACCCCCAAACTTAAACCGATGCTTGTCCTCAAGCATATACAATTACAACTAACTAACTAACTAGTACCACTTCCGTAGGTGATCACGGTTGCATTTGGCATATGCAACAAGCCCTTTAAACCCCTAGGGAGCCCTAGTGGACGAGTAAGGTCTCGTGAGAGACTATAGCGAATGTACCCACAAAATCCAATGCAATGCAATGCATGAATGCAACTAAATGAAAATGCAATTAATATCCTACCATACCTTCAGATCCTCTCATGCCATATCAACTTAAGAATCAAAGTAAATACGCAATGTCTTGGTGTCGAAAGTGCAAGTATTCACATAGTCTACTCAATGAACATGCATAAGTTCTCACAAGTCCATGTCAAGTGTAAGAATAAGTTAGTAAACATGCTAAGCCTACAAGAGCACATCTTTGAGACAAAACTCGGGATCTCATACGCAAAAACAAGCAAACACTCACAATCCACTCATAAAAGAATATTCACTCAAGAACAAGGGTATGTGTATCACTCAATTCCAACAAAATCATAAGCATGCTTGACAATTGGTATCAATCTAACTCTTAACACAACATACATCAATGACGATAATCAAAAGGTCTTTATTTGGGTTGTAACGGGGCTAGGGACAAGGTATGTCAGATAAGCCAAAACAGGTGAAGTGTCAAAAGCTAGTAGTAACTTAATAATCATACACAATCACCTATTTTCCCCCCATAATTTTATGCAACAAAAACACTCGAATAGTCGACTAAAGTGGGATCACAATAAACACAAACATGCTCTCATAATATAACTTTTTTTTTCTCTTTTTTTTCTTTTTCTTTTTTTTTTCCCGAGAGCTAAAGCAACAATAATATAGACAATAACAATGATCCCACGATTTTATTATACATGCCGACTATCAAGCAACAACCAAACCCAAATTTCAATATTTCCCCCAAAATTATGACCAACAATAAACCCCTCCTTGCACACCTTATTACTCCCTTAAGCACTCTACTAGCCTTTGACAATGTGGGTTCAAATTAATGTAAGGCCAATACAAGAAAGAGGTCTAGGCAAGTAATGTGGTATATCACCGACAAAAAATAGGATTAAGCTCAACGGGCTAACTAATTGATCATGTAAACATGGTGTGGTAATATGGGAAAATATGTGGTTATTCCTAATGCCTTTATCATTTTAATCGTCAAATAATGTCATGCGTTTCAAGAAAGACCTCAAACAACTGCTAGCAATGCAAACAATCTGTGGACACTCAAGCAAACGAATAAAATTGAAACAAATATGCAATAGGGCTCAAAAGCTCACTTGGTAGGAAAAACATACTCAATCCCAAGCAAAAACCTCTCTAATGCCCCTACTTGTATTCAAAGCATGCAAACTAAATCATCTTGCACATATTCATGTCCTTCTAATTACTCA
Source organism: Saposhnikovia divaricata (assembly GCA_036435485.1). Classification (NCBI taxonomy): domain Eukaryota; kingdom Viridiplantae; phylum Streptophyta; class Magnoliopsida; order Apiales; family Apiaceae; genus Saposhnikovia; species Saposhnikovia divaricata. The sequence continues at coordinate 182,888,619 of CM071597.1, read as the reverse complement.
CAAAATTCAATAAGTCTACTAGCTTCAACTTACTAGTGTATGTGTGTGCACAAGAACAAAGCATATCACTTCTCAATCAAAAAGCATCAACAACACAAAATTCCTATCAAGCATGGGTGCAAATGCAAACTATTATAAACTCACATGATATATAAAAACAGAATGTCCTATATGAAACAAACGTAGATAACACCAACATAAATGCATAATTTACTACTAATAATATGTAAAGCATGAAATCCTACATGAACACAATGACTAACAATCACATATATATACACTACTTATCCCTCAAACCACCCCCAAACTTAAAATATTCAATGCCCTCATTGAATGAAAGTAAATACGAGGGAAAGTAGAAAACATACCAGTATACAACAATGCTTGGGTTGCCTCCCAAGAAGCGCTTCTTTAACGTCAATAGCTTGACGTTACTTCCAAACCTCCATTAAGGATGATAATAGTTTGCCTGGTCCTCTCTTCGTGAGACTTCATCGTCATCACGGCAGCACACTTTCTGCGCCTTCTCCTCGCTTGGGCTATTCGTATAACAAATATGTCCTATTCCAATACCTTCATCGGTTGACCCAAAATCTGTCAATTTGTAGAATAACACACACTCGCGGGCTTCGCTTGAATATAATGGAGGAGGGTAAATGTAAGTTGCTGAAGCCTTTGGTTCCTCAAAGAGAACTTCCTCCATTGTCTCTAATGCGCTACCTCCATCTTTAAACTCTGAGTCAAGTAGAAGACCTGCATCTTTCCCATGTTCTTCAGCCTCTTGGTATGCACATACCAATTCTTGAAATTTGTGCAGCTCATCAGTGTATGTCCCAAATAGTGCCCTTTCCAAATCATCCACCATCCTAACATGATCAAATTCCTCACATGGCTTGCGAATGCTCACCTCACCTTGGAATTTATCTTCCTCAATTAAGCATGCAATACCTTGCTCCAAGTCACCGTTATTTTCTGGAATTGCCTCTAATATGCATTGTTGATTCTCTTGTTCCAAGGCACTCAAAATTTGAGCAAGTAGTGTCCCCATATTTTTGGTAGACTCCTCATAACTCTTTGCAAGCATCCTAATCTCCTCCATAACATCAACCTCATCTGACTGAAAAGTAGGAGTAGGTTGCTGATGTTGAAACTCTTCACTTCCAAAGAAATATGACATATCTGGAACATCTTGCTGGTACTGTTGAGGATGGTATTGAAAATACGGTTGTTCCTCATAAGTGACATATGGATCAACTCCTTCGTAGTAATAATATTGTGAGGGATCATGAACGCCAAAACACCGCTCACATTGATAAGGCATGGATGTCCTCGAATATGCCCACCATGGCAACTCCTCGCATGCCATCTTCAAAAACTCAAGTACCTGAAACACAACGAACTAAACAAGATAGTTAAGAAAAAAAATCCGAGTCAGTGAACTCTAACGACCACTATTGACAAGCACATAAACCAAAAATAAAACACCGATGATCCCCGGCAGCGGCGCCAAGTAATATAGAATAAAGTTGAGTTCGTTCCCACAGAGATCTGGTTATGGTTTTAATTCAGTTATTGTACATATGCAACAATGTATGGTTATTACTCACTTCTAAGACAAATAACAAATTGGGATTTTAATTAACTAAACTAACTAAGATGCAAATTATCAACTAAGAATTAACTAACTAACTAGAATTGGAATCGAATTACTTCTACAAGAGTAACATGGGATCCTAACTTCATTAAATACTTCGCTTAGATCTGACGCCTTTAATCACTATATGCAATGGTTATGATATCTGATCGGACAACACGAAACAAGTACACGCTAATTCTCAGTATACGAATACCAAACTAAACATACATCCACAAAAGAGATAGAAGATGAATAGACACCAATTATGCTTAGACCCTATATGTCTATAGAATTTGAAAACATAACGGTTGAAGAACAAGTTATCCATAAAGATCACACAGGGCAATATAAGTATTTTCATCTCATACTACGAATCATGTTGATAAACAATCATGAACCTATGCTAGCATGGCAAGTTCTAAACCTCAAGATCCACTTTCACTTCACAAGAGATTAACAAATTAGATGTTCGCGACGCATCTATCAATTAAGCACAACCATACGAGGATATCAAATATACATCACACACAGATCTTTAAAGCAATCAAAATACTAAAGCTCCATAAATAAATCCGTTAAAATCCCATGACAACGATTAGTTCATAATTGAACCACTCGTCATCATGGGATCTGATGAAACCATGATAAAAACAAAGTATGAAAAGATACAAATAAAACTAAGTAATTGATATGTAATGGTGTGCTAAATTACAATGGTAGGATGTGTTTATATAGGCTCTAGTAGTCTTGTCCACTAAGCAATTGCTCTTTTAGAGTTGGAATAGAAGATTGACAATTTCCGTTCTTGAATGAGAATAGAATTGCAAATTCCATGTGTAGATCTGATTCTGGAATTTTCTAACCGCCCAAAGCAATTACCATACTTATTAGAAGTAGGAATTATAGCAATTTCCTTGTCAAAGTTGAATTTCTGCAGTTCGGCATATAATACGTTTCCTAAACTGATTCTGTTTTTAAGGAAAATTCGTAGCTGACTTTTCTTCAATATTTTTGGGCCGTTCCAGTTGTAAGTGGACATCTGGACCACTTTAGAATGATAGAGAATCTCGTTAGCTTCGCGTGGACTGTAAGATCGTCCAAAACGGACTTCTAGAACTCAAGATATGGCCAAAATAAAATCAGAAATTCTGGCTGATTTTTACCCAGCACGCCGCCGCGCCAGAGGCGCCAACCGCGCCTGAAGCACTGGCTCAATCTGCATAAAACAGCGCTGGGGCACCAATTGGGGCTCCCGGCTTGGTCCCGATCTACGAAAATTGATTTTTCTTCGATTTTTAATCTTTTTCTTCTGTTCCTTTTGCATGAGCTTCTGTCTTTCATCCTTAATGACTTGTATACTTCTTGGTAGTTGACCTTAGCCTCCATTCTTCATTCCATATCATAAATCAAATCCAAATAACGACGGAAACTACACCTTTAATCGACATTTCTTCAACCCTGCACAATTAAGCAAAACACATCAAAACTACCACAAATTTGAGGCCAAAGCAATCAATTTAAGCCGAATTAGAATGTTCCAAGTAGATATAAAATCCACTTATCAGTCCTCTACGCGGGCAAGCAATCGACAACAAAAACAGAAGAAAAATCCCCTACGCGGGCAAGCAACCAACAAAAGCAAGAAATTCTACAAAAGCAACCGACAAAAAGCAAAGTCCCTACGCGGGCAAGCAATCGACAACAAAAACAAAAGCAAAGTCCCCTACGCGGGCAAGCAATCGATAATAAAAACAAAAGCAAAGTCCCCTACGCGGGCAAGCAATAGACAACAAAAACAGAAGCAAAGTCCCCTACGCGGGCAAGCAATCGACAACAAAAAAGTTCCCTACGCGGGCAAGCAATCGACTACAAAAACAAAAGCAAAGTCCCCTACGCGGACACACAACCTACTAAAAAAACCAAGTGAGTCTTTAATGACAGCCAACAGGAACAAATCCCACTAGCGGGCAAACGGCACAACACAAGAGCGAATGCATTCTATAAACAACTAACAGAGGTTCAAGGTACAACAGCAAAGTTCTGTCATAACAATCAGAGAGGAACAGGCCAGGCAACCAAAACTACACTAAAGCGACTTACTACAGGCGGTCTACAACTTGCACAAGATACATGGGCAGAATATGCAATACAACAGGAAACGAAAAAGATAATACAAACACTTGCGATAGGGAAAGGGGGACTTTTATTCATAAATTTTTGTTATTACAAGCATGGATTACAAGGAATAGATCCCTACATCTAAACCCCCCTCATGCTTGGGAACCCTTCTTCTCAGTATCTGCAGCCTCTTTCTTGGAGCCCTCGCTACTTTCCGGTGCACGGAAGCGGAAACGAATCGTGTCATTTTTCGCAGCCTCCTTCGCTGCACGGGCAGCAGCTATCTTCCTGCAATGCTTATGGATCTCCTCACTTGTATACAGATCGCCCTCCTCCTCGTAGTGTTCAGCAAGCGCTTTCCACCCCGCATCCGTCTCAGTGGAAATACAGAGCTCACGTCCCCATGAGAAGGGAGTAAAAAATTCGTTCATCTCAGGGTTAGCCATCAATACGGATTCTGAAAGAAAGATTTTCTGAAAAAATACGCAAGGAGAATGGTAACTGGCACCAAAGAGTAACCCCCCTTTTTATAGGGGGTAAAGGAGGGTAAATTTAACACCCAGTCAAAAACACCCAATTCCCATGCAAAGGTGAGTAAATACAGTAAAAAAAACGGGACTCTCATGCAGCAATAAATGCTCTACACAGTCTTACAGTCAACCGCGCAGTTTCCAGGTACCATTTCCCACACTCCTATTTACTACAACCTTTGACAAAAATACACATAAATATATCACAAACATTTGATTATATCCCACCACGAATCACCAAAATATCTATTTCATCGAAAGCAAATTACTTTAGAGTTTAAATTTTCCAAGTACATACTACATCATCGAACTGTTTCCAAGTCGCACAACGAACAGACCCGCTGAGTGACTTCAAAACAAGTCAAAAACAAGTTACACGAATATGAAAAAATTATCCCCAGTGAGAAGCACTCAACGGTCCAGCCATTCCCCTCAGCGGCTCCTCTTCTTCATCCCCACTTTGGTACTCCGCAGCAATGGCACTAAGGGATTGACTACCGCCAACATCCATAACGGCACCTACAGGACCGCCCTCTTCCTCATCCCCTTCACCATAAACGGCCGCTATCACTGAAAGCGGAGTGGCACCTTCTACGGCCGGGAATCCCTCGGTTGCAACCATATCACTTTCAGCGGTCTGCACGCCAACATCACGCACGGCGGCATCAACCTGACAGCCAATGCTCATTCTGGCCACCTCCCCAAGGCGGGCCTTCAGAGACTTCACTTTGCGTTTGGACTTCCTCGCTTTCGCCTTAAGTTTGGACACTTTAGCCTTCAAACGAGAAACTTCCGTAGCATTCTCTGTGACCCTCTCCCTTAACTGAACTTCCTCAACTAAATCACCGCCCGCAACTGCTACACGTGCCTTGGCGGCTTCCGTCTTCACAATCTCAGCAAACTCAGAACTACCTTTAAATTTTCTTATGGCATCCGCTTCAGTGGGCCGAGAATCAAGATGAGCTTCAGCATCCTCAGCACGTTCTTTTTCAAACCTTAGCAACGTTCTCAGGTTACTTATTTCAGCAGATAGAGCTTCCTTGTCAGCCAAAAGTTCAATTTTATCCTCCTCCAAGAACCTTCAAAGATCTGAATTATACTCCAAGCTCGCATTGGCAACAGCTTTCTCTATCTCTAGCTCATACAAAGCTTTGGCGACATTCTCTTTCATGCTCCTCTCAGCGGTCAGCTCGGCCTCAAGATGCTTCACCTTCTCTTTCAAAGCAATGTTACTGCTGCGGTACTGGTTACCTCGAGCCATCAATCCCGTATACATGCATTGGTTCTACAAAAACGAAAACAAACAACTCAACAACGGGTTAACCAAAGGAAGCATAAAAACAAAACTACAGTAAGGAAAATCATACCCGTGCAGCATATTTCTGGGAAAGTCGGCACATCCACTCCCAACTCAATCCATTCATCCTCAGCAGATCATCATCAGTCATAGAATCAACAGTGAAAGTATTAGGACCCGATTTGAATAAAAAACCGTAACCAGGTCTTACCCCAACCTCAGCATCATTCACTTCATCTCCACTGCTCGTATAATAGACAATCTCCTCAGACGACTCACCAACATCAGCACCACCATCATTTTCAGTATCATCCTCAGACTCGATACCAACAGGTTCATCTCCAACCATACCTTCGGGCACAATGTCGCTCAGCTCAACAGCCTCAATCCGCCTCCGCTTTGAAGGACCGACTTCATCCACAACTTTACGTTTGGATCCTTGAGGAGGAACTTCCATTTCATCAGTAACGGCAGTTTCAATCACCCTTTCGGTAGCTTTAACAACAGGCACCTGCTCATCAACATCAACGTCCACTTCCCTCCCAATAACAGTCCCTGTTCCCGGAACATTTGGCGATCCCCGCTCAACCCTTCGAATCGAAGCTCTATATTCCCTCGAAAGAATATAAGGCTCGTTATCATCTACTTGCAGACTGGCAGCATATTTCCTCGCCACGGCACCTGGACTATCGACATCGGCCTCAGCGGTTACCTCAGGCTCAATGGGTACATCAACCTTGGCGACTACCTCGGCCTCGACGGCTACATCAGCCGTTGCAGATATATCGATCTCGGCAGCTACATCAGCCTCAACGGCTACATCACCCTCAGCGGCAACATTACCTTCACCAACATCCTCTTCTGAATGGCTCTATTTGACACCCTCATCAGAACTAGCATCCTCCTCAGATTGCTCAGCCTCCCCACTCTCAGACTCAGTACTGTCACGGCCTAGTAACTCCTCAGACAAAGACTCTGCTTCAGAATCTATATCATCCCCAGAAACTTCCTCTTCAGAAACGACCTCTTCAACAACGATTTCCGGAACATCAACTGGTCCTGCAGTCTCAACATCCTCTTCGCCACCGGACAAATCAAAAGCACCCAGGATATTTTCAGCAGAAAACAAGCCGGCACGGGTTCGTTTGAGCCTGGGAGGAAGAGTAAGTATAAAATCAGCATGTAGCCTCGCCTCGCTCACACCAAGAGTCGGGTGCACATCTAATTCCGGCCATGCTCCAGATAACTATGGTACATGTCTATCAGGAGTTTGGCCCGCTCGTCCGTCCATACGAAATTGTAATACAGTTGATCCATCTAGAGAAAAGAACAAGAAATGCAGTTAACTGATAAAAGATTTATGCATGAAACAGACAGATGCATCAAAATCATAAGGAGCAGAAATTCATAATAATCAACCTTTTGTATAGTTTCAGGATCCAACACTACAAACACAACAAAGATACAAGTGTCAACAAACAGAAAGATATAATACAAACAACTCAACAGCATACAGAAACTTACAACAATGCTTTCTCAAGTCAGCGGGATCGACTAGATTCTTCTCTGACCACACTTCGCCCAACGCCTTGACAAGACCAACAAGGACGTTGATCTCATTACGGCTAAGCCGACTGCGGTCCACCTTATAACTACACTCAACCTTTTTAACAAAGTTTTTCTGCCAAGCAAATTCCCCACCACCAATGACCAAGAACTCCTCATGCCATCCCGCCATCCCCTTGGGAAACACAAACGGACGATGACCAGCCAAAGCTTGTCCAATACAGCTCTGCAGTTTGACAAACTGAAGTTCATAAAAGGGTTTTGCACGGCTAGCTTTAACATCAAACAGACAGAAAAATGCCTTAAAGGTAGACTGCTTTCTTTTCCGTTCACAACTAGCTATAAACCAGTTTATAGTCCTGATCGAATTGGGAGAAAATTGGGCTAACGGACACCGAAAGTGAAGCCGAAACAAATCCATAACAAACTTATGCGGTGGCACACGGAAGCCCGCCTTCAAATGACTTACAGGGATACAAACAGACCCGTCGTCAAAACGGTGATATACCCTCTCTCCGGGCTCCGCCCGTCTCCAAAAATATCCATCTTCGATTCGGAACATCCTTCAACATCCTTCCAACATGCTCCGACCAATCATCGGCTTTAAAAGTACTATCATGCTGAAGATGAGTAAACCCAGCAAATGTAGCATCCAGCTCCATTTTAGAATAAAGTGTCGGCGGTACCTTGGTTGCTCGGAACAAACTCTCGCTACTCTCAAAATACTGATAACGGTTTCTCGCTAGCACAGCTGGAAACGTCAATTGATTTGGATCCGCCCAGCGACCATACCCGTTAATAAGAGCTTTCCTCTCCCCGGTAGCGGCATCTGTAAATTCATCAGGCATCTACGAAAATTCCAAGTCAGAGATCGACACCGCCTACACAAAAAACGCTAACACCTATGCAAGGTACACGTGGATATTCACAGCAATTTCAATTTTTCTTTTTATCAATTTGGCAAGGAAACGATTCATATTCAGGTTCCCTTCACAATCAAGAAAACCCTAGCATCATAAACTTTTCCACCCACTTTACCCAAACCATACACGCATATATATACAAAATTTCATATTACATACACATCACAGTTTCATAACATTCAAGATAAAAACAAACACCAAAAAAGGCACAAAACTCACAACAAAACCCCACTAAAATCAAACTAAAATCCCCCTACAAACTACAAAAATCCATCCAAACCAACAAAGACCCACATTACAACCCAAAACAATAACACATACCTCAAAGGAAAACTAAATGTATGGATCAAGCAAAACTACCTTCCAAACAGAAATCACAAAAGAAAAGACCAGAAGCAGAACGAGAGTATACCTCGAATCAGGCGATAAAAATGGCTTCAAATGGCGGCAGAATCGTCGATCACCAAAAACAAGAAATCCCAGAAGAAACAAGAGAAAGCAGAGAGCACAGTTATGAAGGCAATAAAAAGATAAAAGATTAAGACACATCCCCCCTTTTTATTACGTTGCGCGCGTGTAAACAGGGCAAAAATACACATGTCGCCACGTGGAAACACATGATTGCGCCACGTCAAAAGCAAAATAGTAACTGCCTCGGTACAAACACCAACAACCCACTCGGTAATAACTTCCCACCTCTCTTTTCATATTACATCACAAAAGTACATTCTCTTTCCACCCAAAGGTCACGTCCCTCATTAAATACGCACCAGCACTTATCATTTTCATATTATTTGCATTAAATATCATTCCTTCATTTATTTCAATTTTCATTTATTACCAAATAATGCCATTTATTTCATAGCAGTTACGCATATCAAACAAAAACGTTTCAAATTACAAAACCGTCAAGCACATCAAATTTTTTCCAACTCCTAAGTGTTGTCCGCCAACACTTGGGGGGCAGCTTTTCAAAATTTTTCCAACTCCTAAGTGTTGTCCGCCAACACTTGGGGGGCAGCTTTTCAAAATTTTCTCACAAATTTCTCGAACTCACCTAGAGCATTATCATCAGTTCTTTTGTCTCCGTTTTCTCCTCCCCCTATCCGCTGAAAGCGCATAGAGGGAGTGGGGGGCAATGATGGGTACCGCTGTGGAAACGGTCCACTCGCCGGGCACGTGCTCGCGAGTAGGTGCCCGCCCATAACCCAGCCCTTATCACTCCGTACACGTGTCATAAGATATTATCTTTCCCAAAATTACTTAACTTGACAATAAATATCATTACAAAAATACACTTGCACAAAATATCTTGCTTTATGAGACAGGAGACAATAAAGTATTCAACGGAACACAAGGACATCCAACTGAAGCAGACAAACTCTGAGCAATATGACGCACAGTAGCAGAATGGCGGCATGTTAGGAAAGGTCACACCGGTCACTGTAGCTTTTGCGGCTAACTGTAGATTTAGCGGCTCACTGTAGCTTCTGCGGCTACCAAGTGGTCTACAGTGACTGGAGAGCCCAGCCTATAAATACCCCCATTCTACACACAGGTAAGACGGAGACAACTTTCATATAAGAAGGCTCAAGACTATAGAATCTCTCCCTTTACAAACAGATACACTCTTACCAGCTTGATTATTATCATTTCCGATTACTGATTCTTACGCCGGAGGTGCTTGACGGCCACCACCCCCGGACAAGCATTGTTTTGCAGGCACCCAAACTTAGGTGAAACATCCCGGAACAGTGATCGGAAGCCTCTAATCAGCCGTGGGAGTTACACCTATACATGCCTTTCACAAGTTCACCCCAATCAAACAGGCCCGGTTCAAAACCGACAAAAACCGACCTGGCATGCCCGGCCCGATCGTTTGACCGGCTCTACCATCAAAAGATCGGACAGAATTTCAAAAAACCTTTTAGAAAAAAAAGGAATATCAGATTAACCTGAGGCTAAACAACATCCTAAACTTGTGTTTTATTCTAAATCACATAATTAACATATAATTAGATTTTATAATTATGTCAGACTAAACGATATACCTCCCTCACCTATTGTGTATCACAGAAGATGATTCACATCACATATATAGCTAATTATGGTGTGTATATATACATGTATACAGGTTTTTGTATACTGTTCGTCCATCTCTATATCTACTCTTTCAAATTCATGGTTGTAAAAATTGGTAATTAGTATAAATCGGTTGAGGTACCAATTTAAGATTAATCGGATAATTAAGAATTAATCAGATATTATAATAATATCTAATATATTAGTCTAATTTACAATTAAATATGTTATTTTAAATAAATTCACAAGATTAATCGGATTTTAAAAATCGAATCGGTTGGTTACCTTATAGAAGATTAATCGGATAAATCGGAAATTTTTAGAACCATGCGTTCAATCACAATTACAAACATTTTTGATTTACTATGAAAAAAAGAAACAACGTTTAATTTTTTGGTCTTGACAATTATTATAACTATAAATAAATGTATTATTAATACATAAAATGAAAGAAAGAAATGGAGATAATGGTCCTAACTTTTAAGAGACGTGTATACACAAATAAAACGGGACTGTTTCATCTGATATAAGCCTACCATTTATATCAGGTTAACATGATACTCCTTGATTTATATCAGGTTAACATGATACTCCTTGTCCTCTTTAGCATAAAATTCAAGTACAGTATTTCGGAAAAATTAATGACAACATAAATCTAAAATTTCATGTAGGAAAAAAAAAAGAAAAAAAAGAAATAATGACAATATATAAATCAAATAGATATTACACATGGAACTGGACAGTACATCACCTAAAATTATCATTTCTCCTTGCATTTGACTAGCCGTGTTACATTTTTTAACTGCCAAGAAGTAACATCACTACAATAGTACAATCAGAGAAAAATTGCTAGAAACAAAACATATAAATAAAATATATTTCTCAGGTTCAGACATGATCACATGACCCAAAAAACCTCAACAGCAGCTAGAGTGCAATGCTTTTGAAGAGAGGCTTCAATGTGTACCCAATTCTTTAAACAGAATGAAACTTTTCCGCAGATCATAAAGGACTACACGATCTGACAAGAACTATCCAATATCAGGTCCCTCTCCTGTAAGGTATCACCGACACATGGTAACTAATCCCTACTAATGATCACCCATATTCAACAACAAAACAGAGTTTGGTTTGTACTGATGCTTATTGATCTCTCAACATAGGTTGGAAGGCCAGTCAATCATCATGTATTTCAAACCTATGCAAAAATATACACAGAAGGCTTACTGAACTTGTCTTGCTTTTGTTATACAGTAGTCATAAACGCTAAGAAACTATAACTAGAATATATCTATATGTTAAGATCATAATAATACATAGAAATAACAAAGGTAGTTGTACAGCCTTCTCATACATTTCTTTGCCGATTTAAGATGACCACAAAAAATAGACACAATATACAAAGTTGTGGAGTAGTGGTGTGCTTAATTGGCTTAATCTTCAGTACCAGGCGATGTTCATGTTACCACGTCTAAACAGTCAAAAAGGTTGTTCCAATATCGGTTGTCAGATCATTATGTCAAATAACAAAAAAGCATGTATGCAAATATACTAATTTGATATGCCAAATTGATAGGCAGATTCGAGCTAATTAATCATGCTATGCATTAACTTATAAGTAACTACCATTACACACCAAAAGATCAATGATCACCAAACAATGGTCTGTAAATACAGGAAATCAGAATTTACAGTCCACGTCAGAGAACCTTACCAATGAAATATAGATAAATTATCAGACCAAGTCTATGAACTTGAAGAGCACAAATATCGAAGCAAATATTCATTGGAAGAACAGGTCTCTGCCAAATCTTGATGTGTTCTTGTAATAGCCTTCTGTAATGATTTTAGAGCAGGAAGTAAATTTCTGGAATTCTGCTGAATGGAGTTACCATGAACTTTACACAACTCCTGTAAAACAGACAAACCAATTAAAGATTAGCGTAGGGCTGCTGAAAGACTGTTTTACAAAGCAAATATGTACATGTAGTAAAGCTCAAGAGAAGCCAAACCTGACACCAACGGAGAATAAATTCCAAATGTGGGCACTTTTCTAGAAGCTCTGCAAGTGCCTCAATTAACCTTTGAAGATATTTTGTAGGAATGGAGGAAACAACGGCTGGTATATCTGCTGGGAAGACGGATATAATGCACCTTTTAATCAAGGCATCTTCATTTAAACGTAAGCTGAGAATTAAAGCTCTATCAAAATGATTTTCACTTAGAGCTGAATCAACGGCCTGTGGAAAATAAAAATGAATGAAGTCATCAAAACTTCACAGATGCTAAACACTGTGACATGGGTTACTCAGAAAAGAGGTTGGTGAGTCTCTTCAACCACCCTATGTCTAGGAAACAAATGACTATTTTGTTCAAATCAGTTACGATTGCAAGACAATAAACTAAGTACCTCAGGTGTAACATCAATGTCTAGATCCGTAGGATCAAAGATGAAGGAATCATCTATTGAATAAACCAATACTCCTTCTGTTGTTGCCGCAGCCCAGCTCCGACCAGTAGGTGCAATCCTCAAGCACTTTGTTTGAATAACAGGCCGCCCATTATTAGGCATTGATCCTGGTAAATTGTAACTTAGGTTTCCTCGTGTCTGTTTGTCAACACCTTCCTCTGTATCACTATTATCATCATCAATTAAATTTAGTGGACCAGCATCTGTCATATTCTTTGAATTCAAGAAGTCAAGAACTCCATCTAGTGAAAGATTATGGGTGATTTGGAATCTTCGCAGCAACACCTACACAGGATAATTACATAAAATTCACGTGATTTACCCATATAACTTCAGAAATAACCCAAACAAAATCAGAACAAAATTACAAAATTCAGAATAATACAGTATTACTTAAATGTGCTCCCTAATCCCTCCGTCCCATTTATATTGTCCACCTGATAGAATCCACCTTTTATTCAATCATATTAAATGAACTACAAATTACTAAAAAATGTGTATTACTTTTCAAATTAACAAATTCAGCATTTAGTTTACCGTACTAATTGAATGTGGACAATAATTTTGGGACAAGGAAATGAGGCCAACATAAACGGGATGAAGGGAGTAGTTCCTAAATTTCTAGCATAACTACTAAATCGCTGTATCAAGTAGCCACTTAATGCATCTACCTAAATACATACTGCAGATGCGTAGAACAAAGCTGCACACGTGATAGACTAATAGGCATAATAGCGAAAGAATTTTTTTTAACAAATGAACATACTGCACAAGTAAATGCATTAAGACATACCTGATCAGCCACATCATACATACAAATGTATTTACTACTTCCCCCAGCTAATATATAATTTCCATCTGCAGAATAACACAAGCTGGTGAAGCACTTTCCGGAAGTGGAGTTAGCAGCTGACCTACGGTCGGTCATCAAGCGTCCTCCAGCAATATCTCTACGGCCCTCAATGGTAAACATCAGCAATCCGTCAATTGGATCCCAAAAATGGATTTGCCCATCTAAAGTGCTGCAAGCCAATTGCTTTCCATCCGGGCGATAAACAACAGTAAGAACATCATGCGTATGAGGAAATGTCTCAACCACCCCTTTTCCTTGAAAAACATCCCATAAACGAACAGATTTATCCCAAGATGACGAAGCTAGAATTGCCTACAAATAAGATATTAACACCCCATCAAGCAACTAGACAATGAATTGCATTGCAAGAATGACTGATACTGTCATTGAATGACCGGACTTATACTGGAAACCAAACTAACATATGAAGTCAAAGAGTTGTAAAGAGAAAGATGGGATTCTTTCTGCTAAGCAAATCTTCACATCACAATATCGCTGGAATTTGCTTACAAATACTGAAACAAGTTTAAGTAGACATATTATCTTTATATCCACATCCCACACACACACAAACGAAAGTTAACTCACATTAGTGGGAGAAAATGCCAACCCATGAACAGGTCCTTCATGGCCGCTAAGTACATCCAACAACCGTCCTGTCTTCATCGACCAAACAAATATCTAACACGAAAGAAATTACTCAGTGAAATTAATACATTATGACAGCAAATCAGAATAATTAAAAAGAAGCTGAAAGAAACATCAAATTACCTCAAACGAATCAAGGGTTCCGGCACAAATCACTTCCCCACTTTGGTCCGCTGCCAAAGACACAAACTGCTTGGAAGAGGGGGTGGTAAATGTCCTAAAATTGCGGTAGCGAAATAGATCCCATGCCCGAACAGTACCATCCAGAGATGCACTTAAGAGACAATGGTTGTTTGGCATAAAATGGAGGGCTGTAACTGCATTTGTGTGCTCAGAGAATGTCACAAAACAAAACCCGGAGGAAACAGTCCACACCTGTAATAAAAGGAAATACAAATTTTCAAACTCGAACTTCCCCTAAACCATAAAATTTATGTATATCATTTCCAATAAATTTATATATCATTTCCAATAAATTATGTATAATTTACCATATAAATTTATTGGAAATGATATACATAATTCTATATGCAGAACTCATTGTAAAATGAAAAGCAAAAGCTAATTCAAACATTGGTAAGAGATAAATGCCCATATGTTAACACCATGAGTATTCTTAAAAGAATATACTAGACGGATTGAATGTTAGCAGTCATTAGTATATTGCATCTAGCATTAGATGCAATAATATAAATTTATTGGAAATGATATACATAATTCTATATGCAGAAACTCATTGTGAAATGAAAAGCAAAAGCTAATTCAAACATTAGTAAGAGATAAATGCCCGAATGTTATTCTTAAAAGAATATACTAGACGGATTGAAAGTTAGCAGTCATTAGTATATTGCATCTAGCATTAGATTAAGAAATTCAAATCACAAAGTACGGACTGCAAGTTAGCAGTCGTTAATATAACATATAGCATTAGATTAAGAAATTCAAATTACAAAGTACATATTGAAAGTTAGGAGTCATTAGTATAAAACATCTAGCATAAAATTAAGAAATTCAAATTACAAAGTAAAAGTAATCCCATCTATTTCTCACCTTGATTTTGTTATCATCTGCTCCAGTAGCCATGAGCTGGGAATCAGGGGAGTACGCAATACAGTTGACATCAAAATAATGTCCTTGTTGTTTCAATATGTAGCTTTCCGGTTTCCAATCCCACACAAGCAATTGTCCAAGTTTTGCACACCCAAACGTCAACCAATTCCCAAGATCATTAAACGTAGCAGTAGTAATCTTCTCTCGAGATATCGACAACAAATGAATACAAGTAAAATCAGGCATCTTATAGAGACCAAACACTCCACTCGAAAACCCAACCACAACAAGATCAAGACCACTATGAAAATCGCAAGCAGTCAACTTTGCCGGAGACTGCATAAAATAATTCTTCTTCAACAACTCCCATTTCCCTTTAAGCAACAAACCCCCATTTTCATCACCGCCATCACTCAATCCACCCTCAACATTCTTCCGCTTCTTCGCATTGTCATTCCCATCACCATTCTGATCAGGCGTACCTGGAGACACCGGTTCCGAATCCTCCATTTCCACATCCTCACCTACATCATTATAAATCCAACTAAAAATTGCACCGTCTCTCGATATCGTATAAACCCTCGGAACTTTATCTACCTTATCAAACCCGAAAAAACAACCAACAATTGTATCCCTATGTCCCAAAAACATAAAAGGCTTCCCCAAGCCCGAAACTTTCTTCAAACAAAACAATCTCACCGCCAAATCTTTCGAACCCGCAAGCAAATACCCCGAATCATCACTCCACTCCAATGCCGTAACTTTATCATTACAATCAGCAAAAGTCCTCACCAATTCAAACGGAAAGAACTCTTTTTTAAACCCCGGCGACCGCCAAATCTGCACCAATTTCCCCAACGCCACCGCAATTAGGGTTCCGTCGGGGCTAAACTTAACAGCAGCCACAGGCTTCTTAAAAGTAATGCGGTGCAGAACGGCGCGGCGGCGGAGATTAATGAAAAGACATCGATTGTTTTCATCGACGGTGAGGAGAAAAACGCCGTCGTTTGAGGCGGCGATGCGGGTGATATTGGAAGAGGATTGAAAAGGGAGAGTAATAGTTTCGGATTTCTTGAGGTCTGTGACGGAGATACGGTTACCGACAGGTGAGATTAGCAGAGTGTTGTCGACTACTGTTACGTTGCCTCCTCTGTATGGAGCTCCAAGAAGGTTCTGGAACCTGAAGTTCATGATTGGTATAGATACAGGTGGGTTTGCGTTGAAGATGAAGAGAAAAGGGGGGTTTGTTTGGGTGTGTTTGTTAAACCCTAAAATCAAGTGTGAGTTCTTGTTGTTTCTTAAACCCTAACAAGATTGTGATGTTCAGAAATAAGAATGTGTTGTTAGATTACCATTTTGTCCTTCAGATTTTAACTGGATGCTTGTCCCAAACTCTGAATTGTCAATTCTTTTGCTCACATATTTAAAATTAAACTTTTCGTTAGCATAAATATTAGTCATAATTTTTTATCATCTTCTGAATTGAAATATTAATTACGAATTTTCCTTTGGACTTTTTTCATAAATATATATAAAAAAGTAAAATTTTGCAATTTTACTTTTGTTAATAAAAGATATTTGCAATTTTACTAACCGAAGTTTCAAAATTGCAAAAATACTACCTTTTAGGGCAATTCTCCTTCCCCTGCCCAGCTGTCCAGTAGCATGCCCGCCTAATTCAACCACATTCAACACTTTTTTTTTAAGGAGGGATTCTATTTTGGTTTGGGTTGCACGGCCCCGCAGGGGGCAACCACATTCAACCGAATGCAACCACATTCAACTAAATTTCTGACTTCAAGTTCCATTTTTCAGTTGTCATTTTCGACCTCATTTTCGAATTCTTATATATAAGAATTCGAAAATGAGGTCGAAAATGACAACTGAAAAATGGAACTTGAAATCAGCAACTAAATGCAACCACATGCAACTAAATTTCTGATTTCAAGTTCCATTTTTCAGTTGTCATTTTCGACCTCATTTTTGAACTATATATATATTCAAAAATGAGGTCGAAAATGACAACTGAAAAATGGAAATTGAAATCAGTAATCGAATGCAACCACATTCAACTGAATGCAACCACATGCAACTTTTTTTTAAGGTGGGTTGATTTTGGGTTCCAAGGCCCCGCATGGGCATATTCAACTGAATTCAACAACATTCAACTTAATGCAACCACATGCAACTAAATTTCTGATTTCAAGTTCCATTTTTCAGTTGTCATTTTCGACCTCTTATATAGAGTCCAAAAAAGAGGTCGAAAATGACAACTGAAAAATGGAACTTGAAATCAGAAATTTAGTTGCATGTGGTTGCATTCAGTTGAATGTTGCCCCTGGCGGGGCCTTGCAACCCAAATCCACCAAAATCTCCCCACCTTAAAAAAAAAAAAAGTTGCCCCTGGCGGGGCCATGCAACCCAAATCCACCAAAATCTCCCCACCTTAAAAAAAAAGTTGAATGTGGTTGCATGTGGTTGAATGTGGTTGCATTCAGTTGCAACCAAAATATCACCTCACCTAAAAAAAGAAAGTTGAATGTGGTTGCATTTGGTTTTATATTGCCCCTGGCGGGGCCTTGCAACCCAAATCCACCAAAATCACCCCACCTTAAAAAAAAAAAGTTGAATGTGGTTGCATTTGGTTGTATATTGCCCCTGGCGGGGCCTTGCAACCCAAATCCACCAAAATCATCCCACCTTAAAAAAAAAGAAAGTTGAATGTGGTTGCATTTGGTTGAATGTGGTTGCATTCAGTTGAATATGCCCCTACGGGGCCATGCAACCCAAATCCACCAAAATAGCACCCCACCTTTAAAAAAAAAAAAGAGTACACAGGCTGATGAACGCAGAAAGGATAAAGGGGAAAGGGGAAAGGGGAAAGGGGGGGAGGGTTAGGGTTAGGGTTGGTATTTTTGCAATTTTGAAACTTAGGTTGGTAAAATTGCAATTAATTCAAGGAGATGGTATTTTTGCAAATAGAAACTTTAAATCTAGTATTCTTGGTAAATTTCCTTTTCCTTTTAGAAAATTATATGATAATTGTTAATACTAACCATGTCAACAAAGTTCTTTGAATTGTAAAATAAAAAGGAGTATATATAGTCTCATTCTCTGTTCTTTAACCGGTGGGCCTTCTATAGATTTTTCCGGTAGAAAGCCCCAAATTTTTTCTTTTATTTTGTTTGATTTGTCTCTTTCAATAATCTCCCTTTTTGGGTAAAGATTTCTATCCTTTTGGTTTGCTTTGGATTATTTTTTTTTTTTTGATAAAATCGTACTTGCATTAAAATATCTCAAGGTTACAGATGATACAATCTCGAGCAGAAACATTCCACTTCGAAAGACCTGACATAGAATATGTCGCCCTCGCTAAGCAATGAGCTACAATATTCGCAGACCTATGTGTGTAATACACTAACACTTCATCAAAGTGTTTATCCATATTATCCGTACAAGCCTCCAAGATAATATAATCCAACACCAAAACTCACACAAACGGTGAGACAAAAGCAAACTCACACAAACAAGCAGTGAGACGATATGAAACTCACACACAGGTGAGACAACAAAACAAATCGATCTTACAATCGGAAAAGGCTTAGAAACCTTAGATCCGAATTAAACTTAGATCAACTAAAACAAGCAATCCTTAGATCCGGAGCGAAATCACAAAAACAAGAGGAACCGAATATCCACCCGCTTGAACCTGAGAAGAAGGACAACGGAAGCTCTGATGATTTAAGCTCTGCCGGATTCACAAACTAGCTCAAGATCGGAACAGATCTGAGAAAATTCGAAGGAATTTTCGGAGCTTTATTGAATTAAAAAAAACTGTGAAAATTGAAAAAAAAAAAGGGGAAATGGGACGAAGGTGGAAGAATGGAGGGGGAAGGGGAACTTTCGACACAAGCCATCCAAGATCTCTAACCGCGATCCTGGAGAGTCACCCACACCACACAACTTGCAGCCTGCAACCTCAAGATCAACTTCTTAACCATCGGCTCTGATACCACTTGTTGGGCTGCGAGCACCCATTAACTTCACATTAGTATGATATTGTCCGCTCTGGGCTGTGGCCACGCCCGCACGGATTTGTTTTTGGGCTCCTCCCAAAAGGCCTCATACTAATGGAGTTGTTTTGGCTGCTTATATTCAAGATAATTCTTCTTTATCTTGACGATGTGGGACTTGGATTGACACCCACTCTACAGTGGGTACTTGTATTTGTAAATGCATTATCTTCAAAATATCGTTTAACTGTCTCTTCATGAGAACTGACGATTGCAATATACTGTTTGTTCGACTCGATCATTGGTGTACATGCCGTATGATTTTTTTATTATTGAATCAACACCTTTGTTCTTCAAAAAAAAAGGAGTACATATGATATGTGTATGGGGAAATCGAACTCAAGAAAATGGGATCGGCTTCGACTTGTTTCCAAATTCGAGCTGAAACAAATATTTGGGTTTGGCAAATTCAAATAATCCTTATTTTCAATAAGTTCAACTTAAATTCGACTAATTTGCTCAAACTTATCTTGAACTCAACTCGAGATAGTTTATATAAATCCTATTGGTTCTGTCTCAAACTCGAAAGTTAAAAGGCTCAAACTTGATCCAGCTTTGGCAGCTTATACTCAAGTCGAGTTCGAACACAGTTTCTGATCTGAAAAATTTTAAGTCTTTAATTAAAAGAAACGTAAATTGGATAATTAAAAACTCAATTCGAAGGCTCTTCTTTCTGTGACTGTATATAAGATCATAGGTAAAAGGACCAAGTGTCAAGAGCAATCAAGTAAAGATTCATATCTGTCCCTATTCAATAGAACAAGGATTTTTTTTTGATAAAAGGAAAATATTTTTATTTATAAATAATGTCGAGAATATAATTTTCGAAGAAATAGAGTTTTCTTCATTCAAAAAAAATTATCATTTAATTGAAAGTAAGCCAGTATTATCGGAGGTTTAGACAATAATGTCTTAAATGTCTGAAAAGATAACCCATCAAAAAAGGCACTCGTTAAAACCTTGTAAGAGTAAAATTCTATTGGAAAAAAATTCAAGGAGAAAAAGATTGTCCTACAAAATACTAATTACTACTAATTAATAATATAAAGTTATATATATAATTGAATTTTATACCTTCAACATCAATCATAAATACTAATTAATCTGTTAACTCGAATAACTTGTAGAAGGGGGGGGTTGAATACAAGTTATATAATCATGTCTGATTTTTACTTGATTATATGAACAAGAATAAACGAATGAATCAAGCTTTGTTTGTATTAAAATAATCAAATACAAACTCTACCAAAGGTGTACAATACCTTTAGCAGCTGCTTACAATACAAATCTCTCTTTCTCTGTTTGTTTCGAACTCTCGAATACAAATCTTACGAACTCACTTGCTCACACACTCCTTTTTTACAATGATATAGTGAGAGTATTTATATTGCTACCTATCAACTAATAACAGAATTATAATCTATCTATGACAATGTTCTGCCGTCCAGTTGATAGTTTCCATCAATAGAGAATTCGTTTCCTTCACGATATCTTCTTGCTTGTTTTCCAAAACAAATTCCTGACATGTAGTCTCTGACTAAATTCTACAGATTACTGTTTAACACATATATCCTATACAAAGTGCTAAATCCTTTATAAGATCAGGATATACAAGAAGTATTAGCAAAATTCTATTCTTAACATCACAACTTATGAATTATTCCTAACAATCTCCCCCTATTTATGCTTTAGAATCTGAAGCATAAATCTAAGTTGTAGATGTCAAAACATATAACAATACAACCAGAATAGAATTTATGAATTCAAGATCATGAAGTTAAGTACCTCCTTCTTCAGATGTAGACATGTATCTAGTACTTAGAAGAAAGAATTCAACTATTTGATGCTTCTTTTCCTTTACCACTCCCACGATGAAATTTACCAACTCTGTCACCCTTAGTTCTGCTCCCAGTCTGTTTATCTCCCCCAGTCTGTTGTTGTCTCTGAATTGTCTTTATCTCCCCCTTTTTGACATCAACAACATTAATTCCAAGAGATTCAGTAACAGAACAAATGAGATTCATCAGAACTGCTTGATTTTCCATAATAGTGACTTGGTTATTTTCAAGAATTAGAAGTCTCGATTGAATATCACTTTAAGATTTCTGAATGTCCTTAAGAATTTCAGAATTGACTTCAATGTTGGAAGTGCTTGTTGTATCTTCAGATTCACATTCAGAAAGAACATTATTTCCAAGTCTTGTAGAAGAAGTTGCCTGTTGAGAATGATATTCAAGTAATAATACTTGAGTAGAAGTACAAACATCTTCATCTTTCTGATCTGGAGCTGAAGTATGATCATCCTGTCCTTTACCAGTATTCTGTGTACTAACATCTACAAATCCCGACTCCTCCTTAGATTGATCAGATATTGTTGATGTTTCAATTCTAGCTGAAATTGGAAGTACAAACAAAGGAATACTAGGATCATTAGGAATATCTTCTGGTACTGGTTGAGTAGAAGTTTGTCTTAGCCTTTCACCTCTTCTGTTAATGATCTCTGCAAGCCTTTCTTTCTGTTTCTGAGCTTTAACTTCTGGCTTTGCATTGTGATGTGCTAAGTCATGCTTCTCATACATCTTGATAAAAGAATAAGTACCAGCATCCATACCAAGATTTTCAGACCAAGATTCAGGAAAAACCTGATCCCAGAAATCAAACGATGGTGGTTTCCTAATTTTCTCTCCCTCACTATGGATTTGATCATCCATACCCTCATTCTCACTTTGACTATCTAAAGTCAACACTCTTTCTACCTCTCCTTTTGCCTGGTCAGGAGCCAGCCTCTCTGTGTATGGATCTATGTCCATCTTTTCAAGTGTATCACTCAAATTTGGATAAGTGCTCTCATGACCTACAGAAAAATAGGGGTTAGAAGAAGTTTTTATACCTGAAAT
Organism: Saposhnikovia divaricata; assembly: GCA_036435485.1. Taxonomy (NCBI): domain Eukaryota; kingdom Viridiplantae; phylum Streptophyta; class Magnoliopsida; order Apiales; family Apiaceae; genus Saposhnikovia; species Saposhnikovia divaricata. The sequence goes on along the minus strand of CM071597.1, from coordinate 182,866,476 downwards.
CACATGGAGAGAGGGTTCCTCATATGGCATGGAGCTTGAGGTTTTCTCCAAGGAGTGAGCTACTATGGTCTCTGAATCTTTACAAACATCTACTTTCTTTCCAGAGACTACAGGCTCCAGTATACCACTTTCAGGTTTTACACTAGACTCTGATGTCTTCAGTAATACTTCATTAGACACCATAGCTAATATGCCACCGTCTTTAAGTGTTGGTTGCTGAGACACACCCTCAAGGTGGATAGACTTTGAAAGAACAATATTGGTTTGATCTTCAGAAAAATCAATCAAAGTCATTCCTCCCATATCATAGGGTTTCTCACTTGCAATTTCAGTCATCACAGAAGACCTTTCAGCATCATCAATCACAGTTCCTGAGTCATCCAACCTCTGACTAGATGATTCTTGTGTTGCAGTGACTGTGATATGATCTATTCTACTATTCACCACTGGTGCAATAGTATCTTCTGTTGACTGCTTCCCTTTATCAACTACCTCCTCTTGTTCACCTTGAGCTGAAGCATCTTCAACAATGACATCCTCATCAAATAAATATGCATGAAGTTATTGAAGTGCAACATGCTTAGGAAGTCCATGTTAGGCCGAATACACAATTAATAATCAAATTCGTATGAGAGTTTAACAAGTAAGACGTTTATGCACTTAAAAACTTCTGGTATTAAGAACCCTCTTCGTGATGTAAACTATCACAAAGAGCTGCTAGGTTACAATAAAGATAATTCGTTGCACGATACCCTTCTAGGGTTAACCTAACTATATTTATAAAACATACAGCTTCGATACAATCTCTAATTGATATTCCTAATAATCAGCTATACAATGATATCAATTACAGATTGTCACACGTCTCCTAAGTCAACTCGATCTCTTTGATAGCTATCCAATCTTCAAAGATATCGCTTCCATAATAAATCTTCAATCACTGTTGACCAGTAGACGCTGCCTCCAGACAGAGTTTGACAAACTCTGTCGAGCTTCCATCTGTCAGAGTTTACACTAAACTCTGACCGCTTCCAGCTAAACTCTGATAATTCACTGTAACACTAAAACACTGATTAAAACACATCAATTATATTTAAAAATCTCCCCCAACTTGTTCATTAGCAAAAATGCACAAGTTAATAACAGTAATTGATGATGTCAAAACAAATAGACAAATACAGTGTTTATACAAATTCAGAGTTTAAGCTTCTACTTAACAAAATCTACAGAGAATAAGAAAATCCTTACAGACTTTAATCTCTAATCTCTTCAAGATCTGGTGTAGCTCTGAGATAATCTATGAGCAACCTTCTTTCTGCATTTTCAAGCTCAATTTTCATAGCTTCTTTAATCTCTCTGAGCTGAGGATCACTCTCATCTGTCTGATAGATAGCAGCCCTAAGATCATAGATTTTGTTTCTTCTCATCTCATTTCCCAGTCTGATAAATTTGACTTCTTCTGACTGTGAATTGAAGTCAAGTACTGTGATTCCCAAATCAGTCTTTAATTTTGCAGTACCTTTCTTCATTTCAATAAGATTTCCATTGTAATCCCTGTACTTAGGAACATATCTGCTATTATACTTCACTCCTCGGATTGCCAAATTCTGGAGCATTCTCTTTCTAAGCACATTTGCAACTGATTGAGTCCTTTGACTATTCACCTTGAAAAGATATAGAACATGTTCTAATTCTTCCCAATATTTCAAGCCAATATCATTCTCACCAATTCTAAATACTGTCCCATCAGCCATGAAGTACAAGAGAAAGTCCTTCTTTAAACTCTTCTGATAAACTAACTGTACTGATTCCAGTCTGTCCAAACTCTCTTGAGTGACACCACGACCTGGAACAGCTAGTGAAGAAGGATCTCTAGGACCAGTATATTGCCTTTTGTCCTTGTGTGAACCTAGTCCACCCTTATTGTTTCCAACCTTGCCAGTCAAGGCTCTTGCATCAGAAAAATTCATAGAAACTCCAGATAATAAATTTGGATCATGAATTGTTCCTTTCCCAAAAACTGATTTCAACTGAGAAGATTGTAAAGGTGTGGTCACAACTTGTGATGCAACAGAAGTTGTAACTTTCTTCTGTGAACTTTCTCCTTCAATGCCTTTCAGCTTGAGTTGAGCTTCTGCTGCCATTGTTTCCTTTGAAAACTGAGATCTTTGACTAACATCAGCCCTTTCCTTGATCACAACACCTTTAACAACAGGCCTAGGAGCTTTTCCTCTTTTTAACTTACCAGACTTTAAAGCCTTGAGATGTTCTTCTTGTAAACTCTTTTCTTCAGCTTTAATGTCCTCAATTGTAACTCCTTCCTCATTCTCTTCAATAAACAACTTAGCAGCCAATTCTTCATCAGTTTGTGGATTAGAAGGTAATAGCAAACTCTTGGTCTTTGAAGTACCTTGAGTATCAGTATTTATCCCAACAAACTGTGATTTAGAGGACTTGCTAGTTTTCAGAGTTTGAAATTCTTCAGTTTTGCTCTTTCCTTTACTACTTGCTCCTCCATCTCCAGCACTATCCCTTCTGATCAGAGTTTGAGATTGCTTGCATTTGTCTTTAGCAACTCTCTCCCCCTTTTTGACATCATCAGGCATAAGAATAGATGTAATTAACTCCAAGGAGGTAGCAATAGAATCAAGCTTTAAGGACATATCATTCTGATTTTGTTCAACTTTGCTCAGCCTGTGAGACAAAGTGTCTTGATTTTGAGTAAGATATTGAAATTTATTCTTGTTGTCAAGTTTAATCATTTCAGTTCCTCTAACAACATCACCTCGAACATCAGAGATTGCTTTTTGACACAGATCAAACCTCGAGTTGAGAGTCTTCACTTGTACAACTGTAGCCTTAAGACAAGATAGAATCTCTGGATTTGTAATTGTTCTGGAGGTTCTCTTGACAAATTCAGCTGCTCTTGCAGGAGGAAAGATACAAGTGTCCTTGTACCAGTCATTTGAAAATTGTTCAAGGTGTTCTTCTTCAGCATCTGCTTGATTTGAAGGACCAGCAAAATCCTTAACCTTAGCATCAGTCTGGACTGGTAAACTCTGAGAAGGGCTTGACTCAGTATTCCCTTTAGTTTCATCTCCAACCTCAGCTTCAACATGATGAGGGGATGGAGGAATAGGAATAGATGCATCAACAGTGCCAATAACATCCTCTGCAACAGGTTTAGTAGTAGAGTCAACAATAGGCTGTACAACATCCTCTGCAGATTGCACAATAGTCTCAGAGTTTATCTCCTTAGGTTGTTGATCATTTTCATCTCCTCCTTCAACAGTTTGGTGAGCATCTGAGAGTAATTATGTATGTGATGCTACAGCTTCAGAAAGGACAACTGTAGGTTAATCAGCTGCACCAGTTGCTTCAGATTGAGCAAAAATTGATGAGATAGGATCAGAGAATGGCATGAATGAATCAAGAATGTCATTCATTGGAGAAAAGCCATCTCTAGTATCCTCTTCTGCAGGCATTTTGTCATCTGCAAGCATGTCAACCTCTGCAGGCATTTCAACCTCTACAGGAATTGTATCTTTTTCAGCCTCAACAGTAGGTGTTTGCTGTGAAACTACCTCTGGAGTTTCAACATTTTCATCAGCAGAATCAGAGATTACCAGTTTTCTTCTCTTAGCTAGAGGCACTTCATCTGAATCCTCTTTACTAGATTCTGCCACCACTGAGGGTGACTTAGGTCTTTTTGCTGTTTGTTTCATTCTTTTCATTCTTCTAGTATAAACAGCTCCAGGAGATGTCTGTTTTGCTTTCATTTGTGTCTCTATTGTCTTCTTAACTCTTGCATGTCGTTCAGTGATTGCTGCTGACTTTACTCTGCCTCTTTTTGCTTTAGGATGTGGTTGTGGTTGAGATTGTGATGGTTCAGAGTTTGTTTGTGGCGTGTGTGAAGGTTGTTTTGTAGGTGCTGAGTGAGTAGGTGATGTAGATGGTTCAGTGTTTAGTGTTTGAGTACGATCAATGTTTAGTGGTTCAGGTTGTGGTTCTGGTTGTGGTTTTTCCTGAGGTTGGTTGAGAAAATTCTGCAAAGCAAGTGGCAGAACAAAGGCAGGTAGGTTTTCTTTACCAACATCCTTATTAGTCATATCAGAGAATATTCTCTTGTTGACTCTAAAAGGCTGAATTTCATCAGAATCAGCAATCTCTAGACCAGGTACACAAGCGTTGAACAGCATTTGACAAAATCGAGCAAAATAAACTGTAGTAGACTCTGACAGTTTATCACCTAAATTCATCAGAACATATCTACCAAAATCAAAATTACTACCATAAAGTAGAGAATACCCGATTTGTAGACTGTCTATTGGAATAGCATCCCAGTTAGTGACCTTCTTCTGGAATGTCCTTGTAATGCAATCGAAGAAAAAATTCCATTCCTTCCTGAGATTAGGCCTCTTTACACTGCCAAGCTTGTCAAGAGATTCCATGTAACCTATCTCTTATAGCATCTGTCTCAATTGAGGTTCAGCAACATAAGTATAAGATGTATGTGTATCAAACCCCATAGTATCTCTGACAGTTTGTGGAGTAATCACAAACTCTTGTTCTTCATAAGTGAAGATGATGTTAGGAGTCCCATTCTCTCCTCCATCCACATAGACTGAGTTTTGCCAAAAAGTGGCAATTTGAGATGCAGAGAGAGTACCAGGTTCAACCAGAGCTTGTCCAATCTCTGAGTCTCTCAAGAAATTCTACATTAGATGAAACGCTTCTGGAACACGTTCATGATAGAGTGGAGCTTCATAGTTGTTAGGGACAAAACGTAGACCAAGACCAGTGAATGGTTTAGAAGCCATTTAATCAAGAAATTTGTAAGAAATCACGAAGAAAATTGTATGTAGGAAAGATGTTTGTAAAAATGCCCAAGTGAAAAGTGAGAGAACTGTGAGATGCAAAAAGTAAAACACAACCGTTTGGACACAAAAGTAATTAGAGTAATTAAAAACTCAATCTTTTATGTATTCAAACACTCAACAGTTCCTAAATTAATGTGTGAGTGGGACACGATAATGGGTGAGTGGGTCACGTGCTCGTATTTTTAAGAAGTGAATTTTGAAAATATAACAATAAAATATTTGATTTTTAAAAAAAAATCAAATAACACTCTTTTAAAATACCTGGACCCATTTAAAACCAGAATATGTATCGTTTACCTGTAACCATTAAGAATCAGATTACGAAGCGTTTTAGGACTTCGTTACTTACCCAACTCTATTTAAGGTCTAGAGATTTGTTCAGACTTGTTCACTATCTCTTTAACCTTTCATTTTCTCCTGAAAAGCAAAAACCCTTCACACAATACACCATTAAACAATGTCAAACCTTACCATCAAGGAAAAGAATCTCCATCTCGTAGAGAATAGAGATATCTTCAGTTATACGCGTGAAGAGTTTGATGCGTTTGACTGGGAAAGGCAGCTTGAAACTCTGTGGCTGCAGATGGATGCCGGTCTCGAAGAAATCGAGAGAGAAAAACCTGCAAGAGTGATTGACATCGATGCTGCTCTCCAAGCAACATTAGCATGGCTTTCCTCGAAGGCATCCTCATCCAACACCACCAACCATTGTTAATGAATATGTCAGCAAAAATAACCTTATCCCTTCAACTTCCACCCAAATAAAGTGGCAAAGATGGGATCTGGGATGTTTGCTAACAATGGAGTGGTTTGGACTTGACCTTTTATTTTCCTGTTGAATAGATTAGCAGATAGAGAGAACAAAAAAGATGTAATACTTGCTTGTAATCTCTTTCTTATTATCAATGAAAAATCCTGTTTCTCTAATCTTATTCATTATGTTCTGCAAATTTTATGTTTATGAATTGTTCTTCAAAGAATTTAAATCAAAGAAGAGAATATGAAAACTAATTAAAGTAATCATATAAGGAACAAATTCATCAACAATAATCACAATTAAATCAGGAACAGAACAATTAGGGATTCACTTATTAACAGTTGTCAAAAGCCCTATTTACTCTAAAATTTTCAAATTGTCCAATTGAAAATTTACCTCAGAGTACTAATCACAAATCAACAGCGTTTGTCAATTCTCCATCTTTATCACCGAAACCCTTTCAAAAATATGGCACAGTTGTGAAAATATGTGTGTGTGAAGCAGAGTTTACTGAATCAATTTTTAGAGCATCTAATTTTTCATAAAATCCATAAAGTAAATCAATAAACACTGGATGTATAAACTATCATAGTAAACACTGACTGTATGATGAAAGCTAAACTCTGTAGTAATCAATCTATATACAGTAACATTTAATTTATTTTATACCCCCTCTATATATACATATATAATTTTTTTTATATAATTCTATTCATTCCAGTAATTAGAGGTTGGAACCAGTCACCAAAAATTCAAAAATTTTAGCCCTTATCATTTTGATAAGTTCCTGGGTCATCCTAGTATTTGACTAGTCACCAAAAATCAGAGAATTTTAGCACATATTATATACCAATAAGTTCCTGGGTCATCCTAGTATCCAACATAATCTCAAAGGAGTATCACAACCTATATACATTTTCTTTGGGGTATTGCAGTAAGCATTTTAATCTATCAGAGTATAACTAACAGAGTTTAGAGTTCATCAACATCAGTAGTTATTCATGAAAGGCAATGCACACAGTATTTATAGACTCAGAATTTAGGACAAAATGAACTAAGAGATGCTATAAATATGAACCAGTATCATGCTGTGTTAATTTTCTGTACAATCTAAGATTAGATCACAATAACTCAGAAAGATTCATGATTAATTGCTGAGAATCATGCTTCATACATATTTCTTCATTGGTGTTTTCATTCAGACAAAAATCAACTCAGAGTTCACAGAGTTTATCAACTTATTAACAGTGTATAATATACAGGCATGCTGACAAAGTTTAACAGAGTTTGAAAGTGAAAAACAGATTATCAGAGTATGCATAACAGAGTTCACTTAGCATTTAACAAATCAAGGAAATATGAGCAACACATTACATAAGTAAAATTTGAATCTAACCAACATTCCTAGTCAGAACCAGAGACCATTCCTAGTTCATTGACCAGTCTTGTAAATGTAGCTTCACTCAATGGTTTGGTGAAGATATCTGCAAGCTGTTGTTCTGTAGACACAAAATGTAGTTCAATATTCCCTTCTTCCACATGTTCTCTGATGAAATGGTACCTTATGCTGATGTGCTTGGTCATTGAATGCTGTACTGGATTACCTGTCATAGAAATAGCACTTTGATTATCACAGTAAATAGGAATCTTACTGTACCTCAATCCATAATCCAGCAACTGATTCTTCATCCACAAGATCTGTGCACAGCAGCTACCAGCTGCAATATACTCTACTTCAGCTGTAGATGTGGAAATTGATTTCTGTTTCTTGCTGTACCAAGAGACAAGTCTGTCACCAAGAAATTGACAACTTCCACTAGTGCTCTTTCTGTCAATCTTGCAGCCTGCAAAGTCTGCATCAGAATATCCAAGTAGCTTGAAATCTGATTCTCTGGGGTACCACAGACCTAATGATATGGTGCCCTTGAGATACTTGAAGATTCTTTTCACAGCTGTCAGATGTGGCTCTCTAGGATCTGCCTGAAACCTTGCACAAAGACAGGTTGCATACATGATGTCAGGCCTACTAGCTGTTAAGTAAAGAAGAGATCCTATCATGCCTCTGTAGTTTGTCATATCCACTGAAACTCCTGTGTCTTTGTCCAATTTAGTTGTTGTTGCCATGGGAGTTGATGCAGATGAACAGTCAAGCATACCAAATTTCTTGAGAAGATTTCTGGTATATTTTGCTTGATTAATGAAGATACCATCATCTGTTTGTTTCACCTGTAGGCCTAGAAAATAACTAAGCTCTCCCATCATGCTCATTTGATATCTGGACTGCATGAGCTTGGCAAATTTCTTACAGAGTTTATCATTAGTAGACCCAAAGATAATGTCATCAACATATATCTGAACTAAAAGGAGGTCACTTCCTTGATTGAAATAAAACAGAGTTTTGTCAATTGTTCCTCTGTTGAATCCACTTTCTAGAAGAAATTGAGCAAGTGTCTCATACCATGCTCTTGGTGCCTGCTTAAGTCCATATAGTGCCTTATCTAGCCTGTAGACATAATCTGGATATTTGGGGTCCACAAATCCTGGTGGTTGTTCAACAAACACTTCTTCTTCAAGCTTTCCATTCAGAAAAGCACTTTTCACATCCATCTGGAACACTTTGAATTTCTTGTGAGAGGCATATGCTAGAAAAATTCTGATTGCCTCCAATCTTGCAACTGGACCAAATGTTTCATCATAGTCTATTCCTTCCTGCTGTGAATAGCCTTTTGCTACCAGTCTAGCCTTGTTCCTTGTGATAACACCTTCACTGTCAGTCTTGTTTCTGAAAACCCATTTAGTACCAACAATAGATCTGTTCTTTGGCCTTGGTACAAGGGTCCAAACTTCATTCCTTTCAAATTCATTCAACTCTTCCTGCATTGCTGTTATCCAGTCAGCATCTTGAAGAGCTTCTTCCACTTTCTTTGGTTCATTCTTAGACAAGAATGCATGAAACAGACATTCACTTGCAGTGGAACTTCTTGTTTTCACTTTTGCATCTGGATCACCAATTATCAAATCAGGTGTAGGTGATTTAGTCCATTTCCTAGCAGAAGGCAAATGACTTCTGTCAGCATGTGATCCTCCCCCTTGATCCATGCTCTCCTGATTTTGTTGTGATCTTTCTTCATTTTCTGAGACTCCCCCTGAACTTGACTGTCCAGAGTCAGAATTTGAATTTTCAGAGTTTGAATCATCAGAGTTTGATCCAGATTTTTCAGTTGACTCAGTATCAGTGTTTGAGTCTTCATCTTGATCATGCTCCCCCTCAACTGGTTCTTCCCTTTGTTGTGGCTGAGAAGTTTCTCCAGTGTTTACCAGTAGAGGTTCAGAGTTTGTTTCAACAGAGTCTGTCAGAATTGTTTCATCAGAGTTTACTTCATCAGAGTTTAAATCTTCATTTTCAAAGTTCAGTTGATCATATTCATCTTTGTCTTCAAGTCCAGTTATCTTCTTGTCATCAAAAGACACATGTATAGATTCCATGATCACTTTAGTTCTCAGATTGTAAACTCTGAATGCCTTTGTTGATAGTGGATAGCCAACAAAAATTTCTTCATATGCCTTTAGCTCAAACTTGATCAACTGTTCAGGATGAGTCTTCAAAACAAAACATTTGCTCCCGAAAATATGAAAGTATTTCAGGTTAGGCTTCTTTTTCTTCACCATCTCATATGGTGTTTTTCCATGCTTATTGATCAGTGTAGCATTTTGAGTAAAACAAGCAGTTTGAACAGCTTCTGCCCAGAAATAAGTTGGCAATTTTGCTTCATCAAGCATAGTTCTGGCAGCTTCAATCAAGGTTCTATTTTTCCTTTCAACTACACCATTTTGTTGTGGTGTACCAGGTGCTGAAAATTCTTGCTTCACTCCATTGTCCTTGCAAAATTCTTCCATTGTTGCATTTCTGAACTCAGTTCCATTATCACTTCTGATGATTCTGACTTTGTTACTTGATCCTTTGTCCAGAAGCTTCACATGCTCTATCAGAGTTAATGTAGTTTCATCCTTCTTTGCTAGAAAATACACCCAAGTGAATCTAGTGTATTCATTAACAATGACTAAAGCATATTTCTTCCTTGCTATAGACATAACATTTACTGGACCAAAGAGATCAACATGCAGAAGATGATAGGGATCAGTGATTGAAAATTCTGTCTTGCTCTTGAAAGATGACTTCCTTTGTTTAGCCTTCTGACATGAATCACATAGGCCATCAACATTTAACAGAGCCTTTGGGAGTCCTCTTATAAGATCCTTTCTGATCAATTCATTGATGTTGTTCAAGTTCAAATGTGAGAGTTTCTTGTGCTAATTCCAACTCTCTTCACTAGACATTCTTGTAGACAGGCAAACAGCTTTTCCAACAGAGTCTATCAAAAGCTTGATTTCATAAATGTTGTTTTGCCTATGACCAACTAGAACAACCTTTCCTGTAGATTTGCTGATAACTTCACAATATTCAGGTTGAAAATCTACATGATATCCCTTGTCACAGATTTGACTCACAGATAACAAGTCATGCTTGAGTCCTGGGACATGAGCTACATTGTTGATGATGACATTTCCAAGATTAATATTGCCATATCCCAATGTTGTTCCTACATTGCCATCACCATAGGAAACTTTTGGGCCAGCCTCTTCTCCTCATAGTTTGATAGCAGGGCTTTATTTCCAGTCATGTGTCCTGAACATCCACTGTCCACGACTAGGGTTGCCTCCCTGTTGCCCTGCAATCACAAGCAATTACTGAGGATTAGATTTAAGGATCCAGACTTGCTTGGATCCTTTGGCATTCTTAACTTTGTTAGCTTTTGCAGCGGAATTAACATTATCAGAGTTTGAGCTAACAGTATCAGAGTTTACACTTGCAGCATTAACTTTAACCCATTTCAGATTGGGTTTCAGTTCATAGTAATTATGATAGATAGCATGATACTCTCTGCAAGTATAAATGGAATGCCAAGTGCTTCCACAGTGTGTGCATAAAGTCTGTGGTTTAGTTCTAGCAAAATCCTTCTTTACCTCAGACTTGGAAGGTAAAGAATTTATGTTTTTGTTTTTCTTGCAGAAATTTGCAAGATGCTTAGTACTACCACAGTTATGACATGTCTTTCTTGGAGCATAACTAGCAAGCATTGGTTTATTTCCTGAAGTAATGCCTACTTTTCCATTTCTGTTCTTATTTGACACTCCCTGTTTCTTAACAGATTTTAACTCCTTCAGTTTATGTTTGAGTTGTTTATCTGTCATTGAACCGATATTAACCTGTTTAACACTAGTTTTTACTGGTTCACTTTTAAAAGCTTCTTTTTCATTTTCAGACAAAAATTTACTGGTTCCATGTACAAAATGAGGTCTGATTTTAACTTGATTTTGAAATCTAAGTTCATCTCCCTCATTATAACCTAGACCAACAGTGTCTGTTTGAAAAATCTGTTGAGTGTCCTTTCCAGAATTAGTCCAAGTCCTAATTTTCTTATTTGCTTCCTCCAACTCAGATTCTAGTTGTTTATATTTCTGAAGCAAATCCTGTTCTATAGAAACAACATCATCTCTCTCTTTCTGAACTTGTTGCATGTTTTCAAGTTTTTCTTCAACAAGTTTATTTCTAACCTTAAGTTCAGAATTTTAAGATTTTATCCTCTCATTCTCTAAAGTCTGATCCCTATAACTTATATGCAATGACTTAAGATAAATTCTTAATTGAGCAATGTCATCAATATTATAAGTATAGGTAGTTAGAGGTACCTGATTTTCAGAAGTTTCTGATTCAGTAGTAGCCATGAGAGCATAGTTCACTTCTTCATCAGAATCTGAAGTGTCTGTCCAATCTCTGCCTTTAGTGTAGAGTACCTTTCCAGTTTTACCCTTCTTGCACTCAGGAGCATAGTGACCCATCTCCTTACACTTGTAGCATTGAATTTCAGACTTATCCTTCTTCCCCCTAGAAGCTCTCTTATCAGACTTCCTGAAGCTTTTTCTGTCTTCATTTGAGTCTCTAGAAAACCTTTTTCCTTTCTTGAAATTTTTGAAACCCATTTTCTTGAAGGTCTTCACCATCAACACAGCCATTTTCCTCATTTCTTCTTCATCATCCTCAGAGTCAGATGATTCAGAAGAGTTTGAATCACAATCAGAGTTTGATGATTCACTTTCTGAGTGTATGACCAAAGCTTTTCCCTTCATTTTCCTTCTTGATGCCTCTTTCTTCTGAGGCTTCTCTTCAACATTAAGAGCAACAGACTTTGCCTTCCTGCTTGATCTCCTGTTTCTCTGCTCCATTTCCAATTCATGAGTTTTGAGCAGCCCATAGATTTCATCAATCTCTGTTTCAGCAAGATCATAGTTGTCTCTAATAGTGGTTGTTTTCACATCCCACTTTTCAGGTAGAGAAAGAAGAAACTTGAGATTTGAGTCTTCTAGATCATACTCTTTGTTGACCAATGACAGATCATTGAGCAGTTTACAGAATCTATCAAATGTTTCTGTCATGGTCTCTTCAGGTTTAGCCTCAAAATGCTCATACTCTTGTGTGAGTATGTTTCTCCTATTCTTCTTAATAGCCGCAGTTCCTTGACACCTGACTTCAAGAGCATCCCATATCTCTTTTGCAGTGGTGCAGTTAATGACTTTGTTAGACATAACATTGTCTAAAGCACTATGCAGTAAATGCCTAACCTTTGCATCCTTAGCAATTGATGATAGATCTTCAGGAGTCATGTCCTTCTTTTCCTTTGGAACTATTTTAGCTTCTTCACCAGCAGCTGCAACAGATAGCTTTATAGGATTGTGAGGGCCTTCATAAATCCTGTCAAGATATTCTGGATCTGTAGCCTCCAGAAACATAGTCATCTTGACCTTCCACATAGCATACTCTAATGGCCTGAGAATAGGAACCCTGATTGGTTCATAACGACTCACAGTAGTAGGAGCCTTTTCAGAAACAGTAGGTGTTGGTGGAGGAATTGCTGACATGATTATTGTTGTGTTTGGATCTTAACCTGTAATAAAGTAACAGATTGGCTCTGATACCACTTGTTAGGCCGAATACACAATTAATAATCAAATTCGTATGAGAGTTTAACAAGTAAGACATTTATGCACTTAAAAACTTCTGGTATTAAGAACCCTCTTCGTGATGTAAACTATCACAAAGAGCTGCTAGGTTACAATAAAGATAATTCGTTGCACGATACCCTTCTAGGGTTAACCTAACTGTATTTATAAAAAATACAGCTTCGATACAATCTCTAATTGATATTCCTAATAATCAGCTATACAATGATATCAATTACAGATTGTCACACGTCTCCTAAGTCAACTCGATCTCTTTGATAGCTATCCAATCTTCAAAGATATCGCTTCCATAATAAATCTTCAATCACTGTTGACCAGTAGACGCTGCCTCCAGACAGAGTTTGACAAACTCTGTCGAGCTTCCATCTGTCAGAGTTTACACTAAACTCTGACCGCTTCCAGCTAAACTCTGATAATTCACTGTAACACTAAAACACTGATTAAAACACATCAATTATATTTAACAGTCCAAATTTCTTGTGTAACTCCTTTCTGACTGATACATACAAGTATGTCTTCATTAAGTCAAGCCTTTGATGTAACAATCCATTTTCTTCAGGAAATGAAAGTTTGGGAACTCTTTCAATCAGAAAATCTAGAACAGGCCTGGAAAGCTTCACTTTCAGAGAAGTAAGTTCCATAGCCAGTCTGTATGTCAATGTAGTTTCCCATGAAGAATCAAGATCCAGATCTCTCTTGCCAGATACTGACATGGATATAGCATTATTTGTAGAGACCTGCATAATGTTAGTTGGACTTGACACTGTGTGTGTAGGTGACAAATGAATCTTTCTCCTTGTTCTCCTAGTATAGTGAGCAACAGATTTATCTTGAGAAGACTCAAGAGGTGTAGACACAGAAGTGATCTTGGGATGAGATCCTTTTTCAATAGACACAGTCTTTTGAGAGACAGTATCCAGTATCTGTTTTCCCTTTTTAAGAACTACAGCCTTTTGAGTGACTGCAGCCTGGCTGTGACTAGGTGTTCCATCTCTTTGTCCTAGCTTAGAAAGTTGAATTGCAGCCTTCAATTCTGCTCTCTCAGCAAGAGATATATTATCATCATCTTCACTAGAACTACTACTTGAAATGACAAATCTTCTCTTCCTTACAACTGATGTCTTTTGAGAAACACCAGAGGTTGGCTTCTTTGAAACAATAGGCTGTGGATCAAAATTTGGTTCTAGAATTGTTTCAGAGACTGTAATGTTTTTGGCTACTTGGGTAGACACAGGGGGGTTCTCCTCCAATTGAGATTCCTGAGTCATTTCACCACCAAAGAAAGAAGAATTATAGATAGTAGGAAGATGAGTTCTTAGAAGTACCTGAACATGATTTGGATAGTGTAACGCAGGTATTTCATCTAGATTCTTTTCAATGTCCTTCTTTGTAATGTCAGAGAAAATTCTCTTTTTCTGTACATTAGAAGAAACACAATACTCTCTACCAAATCTAGCTTCAACATCATGAATGAAATGGTTAATAAACAGTTGCATGAATCTATGATAATAAACCATATTCCTGTCATGATCACTTGACCCAAGTTTAATACACATCTGATTTAAGATAATGTGACCAAAATTAATTACTCTGTTATACAGCAAAGCATATGCAATATGTGATGTAATAGCTGTAATTTGTTGAAAAGAACTACATTTACCAGTAAAACATTTAGCAATTTGATCAAAGAAGAAAGACCATTCTTTCCTAAGAAAAGATCTATTTAACTGGCTCATGTTATCTAGAGGTCCATCATAACCTAATTTAGATAACATAGTTCTCACATCATCATCAGATGGTACATTCTCAAAATTTGTACTAACAGGTAAGCGAAGTACTGAATTAATAACAGATTCAGTAAGATCAAATGAGTCTTGTCCTAAGTGTAGAACAATCTTACCTGATTGACTCTGAGTAGAATCAATTACCTCAGCATTCTCCCAAGCTTGTGAAACAGCTACTTGATTAATTTGTGGAGATGCTGTCAAGGCATAGCTTAATGGTCCTTTCGCCATAAAGTCCATTATCGGTTGAAAATCAGTTGACACCCCTTCCTTGTTGGTGATAGCTGCAACATGATTGTTCATCATAAAATCAAAGTCACCAAACTTGAAAGCTACTGATTTGGGTAGTCTTCTTTGAGTTGCCATTTTGATCTGAAAAGAACTTAAGAAATCTTTGAAATTGATTAGTGATTTTGAGAACCCGAGAGTGTTTTTGCTTTAGAGAATGAAGTTAGAGAAAGCAATTACACGATTAGAGTGTCAAAATAATTATATTTCAAAAATCCTTCAGACCCATTATCCCACGTTGACACGTAGGTTGACAGGTGTCAGTCCCTGAAAAATGCAGTTACCCATGACTTTTGGAAAATAAAATCCAAAAATGATTTCAAGTAAATAAGTCAAGGTAAAAACAAGATAAAAATCAATACTGATCAGTTTCCTCTTCCCGATGTGATCTACTCATCAGAATAATCACACAATTCAATGTGATTTATGAATAAAAAGAATTACTAATCCTGATGTGAACACACTCATATTCCTGATCAATATCATCCTGATTCCAGAGACTAAATAGAGTTTCCACATGGCATTTTCTTTTACCTGGAAAAGAAATAACAAAATCAATTGGTTAAATTCATTCAATATTTCTTGAAAATACAAGAAATACAGTCACACATAATTATGACTGAATGCATTGATATCTCTCAAATGACTGTTCAACTTCCCACGCCTTTCTATAAAAGAAATCGATGTCTTATGCCATTCTCCAAAACCTTTTCATTCTTTTCTCTTTCCATCATGGTTTTCAACCCAAATCTTCATATGAACCCTAGCTTTTGGTTCATTACCACCGAGAAGTTCTTTACTCTTGATGATCAGGAGCAAGTGAACTATCTCTTAGAAGAGATAACTTTTCTCATCAAGTCAAATATGGTTAATCTTAACCCAGATGATTTCCAAAAATCTCCTCTAAAACATCTACCAGTTGGATATAATCCTCCTCTAATTTCTTCACTCCTTGAGGATGAAGAATTTGGTGAAGAGTCTGAGGTTGATCTTGATGGAGATGCTAATCATCTTCTTCAATAAGCATGAAGATGAGTCAGCTGCTCTCATTCAAGTCGCCCAGACAAGGAATTCATTCTTGAGATGCTCCTTGTCCTGAAGTCGATCGTTGAGGATTGAAGCAGCAACAACTTTAGACAAGAATAGAATTATCAGTAGTAGTTAGACAAAAAGAAGAATTGTATTTCATTTTCATGTATGTAATGCTTTTGATTAATGAAAATACAAGTTTTCTTAATATCTCCTTGTCTATCGTTGTTTATTGACTGTCATGAATAATGATATAAATTATCAGTATGTATGTAATAAAACTTGCTAACATAGACTTAACAAAACTCAGAATTGAACAACCAAATAACATGAACTTCAGAATTTGAAACAGTAATACACACAAATTTCACAATCCTGATACTGACGATACAATCCTGATGTCAATACTGATGACGTCAGCATACTGATAGCAATCCTGATGTTTATTAACAAGTCTATCATACTGTAATTTATCAAAGTAAAATGTTACAGCTTAAGCATTTATCAACCAAGTATAGATCCTGACAAAATATCAAGTCTATAAGCTGAAACAACATACCTTGCTACTTGTGCAGATGTTAAAGATCTAAAAATTTAACATTCCTAACTCACTAACCAATCTAATGAATGTGGCCTCATCAAGTGGTTTAGTTAGAATATCTGCAAGCTGTTTGTCAGTAGGAACAAAATGAAGTTCCACAGTACCATTTTCAATATGTTCTCTAATAAAATGATACCTGACATCAATGTGCTTAGTCCTTGAGTGTTGAACTGGATTTTCTGCAATTTTGATAGCACTAGTATTATCACAAAACATAGGAATATTACTAAGTGTCATACCATAATCCATCAACTGATTTCTTATCCAAAGGAGTTGAGCACAACAACTTCCTGCTGCAATGTATTCAGCTTCTGCAGTTTAGGTTGAAACTGATTGCTGCTTCTTGCTTGCCCAAGAAATCAATCTGTTTCCCAAGAATTGACATATACATGTAGTGCTTTTCCTGTCTATTTTACACCCTGCATAATCAGAGTCTGAATAGCCAATTAGGGAGAAATCAGATTCTCTTGGATACCACAAACCAAGATTTGGAGTTCCCTTGAGATATCTAAAAATTCTCTTCACATCATTTAAATGAGATTCCTTAGGATCACTTTGGAATCTAGCACATAAACAGGTAGAGAACATTATATCTGGTCTACTTACAGTTAAATATAATAGTGAACCTATCATGCCTCTATAGCTAGTGTTATCAACACTCTTTCCTTTAGGATCAGAGTCTAGCTTAGTGGCTGTTGCCATGGGTGTCTTTGCAATTGCACAATTTTGAAAGTCTAACCTTTTTAAAAGATCTTTGATATACTTTGACTGATTAATGAAAATACCAGTCTCAGTCTGTTTGACCTGCAAGCCTAAAAAGTAATTTAGTTCACCCATCATGCTCATCTGATATTTAGACTGCATAAGCTTGCTAAACTTAGCACATAACTTTTCATTAGTAGAACCAAATATAATATCATCAACATAAACTTGAACTAAAAGCAAATCACCTTTTATCTTTCTAAAGAATAGAGTTTTGTCAATTGTACCTCTTGTGAAGCCATTTTCAAGAAAAAATTTAGACAAAGTCTCATACCATGCTCTTGGTGCCTGCTTCAGTCCATAGAGTGCCTTGTCAAGTTTGTAGACATGATTTGGAAACTTTGGATCAACAAAACCAGGTGGTTGTTCCACATACACTTCCTCATCAAGCTTGCCATTTAGAAAAGCACTCTTTACATCCATCTGGTATACCTTGAATTTTGAATGAGCTGCAAATGCAAGAAACATTCTAATTGCTTCCAATCTTGCTACAGGTGCAAAGGTTTCATCATAGTCAATTCCTTCTTCCTGAGAATAACCCTTGGCTACCAGTCTTGCTTTGTTTCTTACAATCATACCAGATTCATCTAGCTTGTTTCTGAAAATCCATTTAGCACCAACAATAGATCTATCTTTAGGTCTTGGTACCAGTTTCCAAACTTTGTTCCTCTCAAATTCATTCAATTCTTCCTGCATTGCTATTACCCAATCAGGATCCTGTAAGGCTTCTTCAACCTTCTTAGGTTCATTCTTTGAGAGAAAACAACTGTACAAGCATTCATTTTGAATTGATCTTCTAGTTCGAACACCACTATTTGGATCACCATTTATCAAATCCTCAGTATGATCCCTTGTCCATTTTCTAACAGGTGGTAGATTGCTCCTGCTAGACTCTCCCCCTAAGTTAGTGGTATTTCTTGTAGAAGAACTTTCCCTGCCTTCAAAAGCCCCCCCTTGATCAGTAGAATCAGTGGATTCAGTACTGCTGCTAGTTCCTGATCTTCCTTCATTAGACTCTGAAGGATCAGTTCCTGATGAAGTAGACTCTGAATGACCAGTCTGATCCTGATCAGTCCTATGTTCTCCTTGATTGAATTGTTCCCCCTCAGCAGTAGCATTCCTTTGAGAAGCAATAGAGATTTCCTTTGGAGAACCTTCATTATCGCTGGAGGGAATCTCAAAATACTTAAGATTTTCAAATTCCAGATTGTCATGACTTTCATCAGTTTGCAAAATTCCAAACTTCTTATCATCAAATGCAACGTGAATTGATTCCATAACAATGTGAGTTATGAGATTATATACTTTGAAGGCCTTTGATGCTGAATATCCTAGAAAGATTGCTTCATCCGATTTGGCTTCAAATTTCCCAAGTTGTTCTGGATGAACTTTCAGGACATAGCATTTGCATCCAAAGATGTGAAAGTATTTCACACTTGGTTTCTTTCCTTTGATCATCTCATAGGGAGTCTTACCATGACCATTTACCAAGGTACAGTATTGAGTAAAACATGCAGTGTTGATAGCTTCTGCCTAGAAATAGGTTGGAAGCTTTGCATCTTCAAGCATGGTTCTTGCTGCCTCTATGAGAGTTCTGTTCTTTCTTTCTACTACACCATTTTGCTGAGGTGTTCCAGGTGCAAAGAACTGTTGAGTAATTCCACTGTCTGCACAATACTCCTCCATTGTAGAATTCTTGAATTCCGTACCATTGTCACTTCTGAGCACTTTGACCTTGTACTCAGAGCTATTTTGAATATTCTTGACAAGTTCAATGATTTGTTGAGGAGCTTCATCCTTGTTGTGTAGAAAGAATACCCATGTGAACCTTGTGTAGTCATCCATTATAACTAGAGCATATCTTTTCTTATTGATAGACATAATGTTTACGGGACCAAATAAATCAAGATGCAACATGTGAAATGGTTCAGTAATTGAATTTTCTGTCTTGCTCTTGAAAGTGGTTCTTCTTTGTTTTCCAAGCTGACAAGCATCACAAAGTCCATCTTGCACATAGTTTGCCTGAGGTAGGCCTCTCACCAGATGATGCTTAACAAGTTGATTAAGCTTCTTGAAATTGAGATGTGAGAGCTTCTTGTGCAAATTCCAGCTTTCATCATTTGATGCCTTACTATAAAGACATCTGACACTTCCTTTAGATGTGTCACTCAAGCTGGCTTCATATATGTTACCATGTCTTTGACCAGTCAGAACAATGTCTCCATTCTTCATATTCAAGATTTTGCATCCCTTACTGTCAAAGATTGATTGGCAACCCTTATCACCCAGTTGACTTATGCTTAAAAGTGTGTGTTTCAAGCCTTCAACCAGTGCTACATTTTCTATGATGACATTCCCCAAAATAATTGTGCCATATCCCAGAATTTCTCCTTTGTTGCCATCTCCAAAGGATATTACTGGGCCAGCTTTCCTCTCAAACTTTGTAAGCAGGGACTTCTTTCCAGTCATATGTCCAGAGCATCCACTGTCCAAGATAATTGAATGCTTCTTTCCAATGCCCTTAACAGAAGATGAAGATGTTTTCTTTGGAGATCCAGGCTTGTCTGAAGCACTTTCCATCAATGCAATGTTGTCATAATCCAATTCATCTTCAGAATCACTGGAGTCTGCCCAATCCTTCTGTGTGACCATGAGTGCATTACCCTTCCCTGAATTCCTAGGCTTCTTGCACTCACTAGCAAAGTGTCCAAGCTCACTGCAGTTAAAGCACTTGATCTTGGCTTTATCAAGCTTGATAATTGTACTCTTGCCTTTGTCATTCTTCTGAAAAGAGCCTTTGCTAAATCTTCTCCTGTTGAATCTTCCTTTCTTGAAAGCTTTAGCAAACATAGCAAAGAGTTCTTGCATCTCTGATTCAGAATCATTATCTTCAGAGTCTATATCTGTAGTCTCTGACTCAGAACTTTCTTTGCTTTTCTTCTTCCTCAAGTCTCTTTCAGTAGATTCAGACTTTTCTTCTGGAAGCTTCTTTGATTCAGATTGAGCAGTGAGTGCAACAGTTTTCATCTTTCCTTCACTCCTGCTCTTTTTCTGCTGCCTGTCAAGTTCATAAGCTCTCAATTTTCCATAAACTGCTTCTAATGATATCTCATCAAGATCATTAGCTTCCTCAATTACGGATATCTTCTCATTGTAGAAATCAGGAAGAGCTTTCATGAACTTCGTATTCATATCCTCTAAGTCATAATATTTACCATGCATGGCCATCTCATTGATGAGTTTAGTAAACCTATCAAAGGTGTCAGTAAGTGACTCACCAGATTTGGATTCAAAGTACTCATACTATTGTATGAGAAGTGTCCTCATATTCTTCCTGACAGGTTTCGTTCCTTCACAGTGAACCTTTAGATTGTCCCATATCTCCTTAGCAGCTTTACAAGAGAGAACATAGTTAGTGAGAACAGAATCAAGACTATTGAATAGTATGTTTCTCACTTTAGCATCCTTAAGAACGTTCTTATAATACCCACAATATTTTATTTAATTTTATAAATTATCAAAATTTTATGTTATATAAATGATGTGTTAATTTATATTTATTATATTTAAAATTCTAGAAACATCCAGAATTTTCTTGTAGAGTCCTAACCAAATTCTAGGAAATCAATGATAAGTATAAAGTTTGTTGAGATGATATATATATATTTTTAAATTTACTTCTAATAAGATGATATTTATCTCAACACTACTATAAATATATGGGGGAATAGACATTTAAAGTGTACAGGACGACATACAGATAAAGAAGATCTCTTCAGGTGTAGGCGCGGGGCATTCACGGTCTATAGTGAAGAACTAAGGTACCTGTGGTTATAGTACTAGATAGTGTCATATTAGGTGCTGATCATATAATGTTATTAATTTATTCATTGAAATCCTTGTGTATAGGTCTTAGCGCTGCAACATACATGCTAAGTACTTCCAACTATTGTAAGCTCCAAATTACCCTTTATCAGATAGTCTTCTTTTGTTCATATAACTCCACTTTATAAATATTGATATATATATATATATATATATATATATATATATATATATATATATATATATATATATATATATATATATATATATATATATATAGGGGGCTACTCCAATACAAACCTCCTTAAAATACAAACCTACAAACCAAGCATAATCTAATATTTCAAGCTATCTAATGACCAAACTAGAGGTACCCCAATACAAAAAATGCTTAAAATAATTGGCTCTATCCAACAAAAAAAATAAAAAAATAAAAAAAATAAAAAAATTCACTGTTCACGTGATGACGTGGTAGTGGATTTCACTGATTAACGGTGCTTCGCACCTTCTTGTACGGCGCTTCGCGCCTTTATCATTCTAAAGTTGTAAGGAATGGCAATCAATGGTAAAGGCAATAGACGATTGACGGGTGTGTCGAGGGCCTGCGGCCCTCATGACTACCTAACTCATCCGTTTACTGTCTTAAATGCTTCGCATTTCCACGGCAAGTTTTTTTTTTTTTTTTTTTATTTATGGATAGAGCCAATTATTTTAAGCATTTTTTGTGAAGGTACCCTTGGCGGGAACCTTAGAATAAATGAAATATAATTAATTTAGTGTTGGTTTGTAGGTTTGTATTTTAAAAGTGGTTTGTATTTGAGCACTTGCCTATATATATATATATATATATATATATATATATATATATATATATATGTAATTTTGGATTTGACTTGAATATTGAATTTGTATAGATACGCATTTTATGTTAATAAATTGGTTATGTGAGTATTGCGGGGCGGCATGGTTATAAATAAATTATTATTAGTGTTGACCTTGTATATAATTAAATATTAATTATTTTTATTTATTACTCTTTTTTTTATAATTTGTATTCTTATATTAAAAGGAATCACTATTTTAGTTTTTCTTTTTGGTAACTAAAATGATACGATTTTATTATATTTTCAAAGTAGACATTTTTTTAGGTACATAAACGGTACTTCTATTTTCTTTCTTTTAAAACTAATTGATACATTGTTTCAATCTTTTTGCATGCATGAATGCGCATTGTTAGTCTATACAAGATTTTTATATTTATGTTTTATTGGTTTTGTAAAACTGCATACCAAAGATTCGAAGTATCACTCGGCAAGGGTCAGTCAGTCTTGAAAAACAGTGTTGCACTACCACAACCACTTTCATAAATTAATGTATGTGATTTACATTTCAATTAGTTTACAACTTTGCTTTATATATTTAAAATATTATTTAATGATTCTTGTAGCTAGTTTTGTGAATGTAATTGAAGGTGCGTCATTTATATTGATTTGTAAATAAGTGTTATTAGGATTGTTTTAGCCTAATTTATTATATTTATGTTGAGCTATTGAAATTATTTATATTATTGTTTATCAGAAAAGTGATTAAACCAGTTAAGCATGTTTCAGTAATTATTATTATTATTATTATTTTTTTTTGTAAAAATGTTTCTTTCAATTTCTTTCAAATTTTGGTTTCCTCGGATGGCATAGTTAGTGACTGAGTCTATTAATAATTAATTATTTTATATGCCTGTTAGCTCATATTTACTTGGTATTCATTGGTGTAACTAATTTAATAGCTTACTCATAGTAGTCATCAAATTTATTGTTTTTGGAGTTCAAAGATTTTACTAATTTCGAGTTATGTACATGCGTGTGTATAAATTCTAATTCTTTTCATTTTATTATTATTGTAATATCTTGGTTGGTACCATTCATCATGTAATTATTGTAATATAATATGTAAATTAATTTTAAGATTTCGTAAATTTATAGTTTATTTAATATTTAATTTGGGAATTATTAAAATATAAGTTGAGCTTGCATATTAATTTAGATTTATTCCATTGATCCCTAGATTAAATAAG
Organism: Saposhnikovia divaricata; assembly: GCA_036435485.1. Classification (NCBI taxonomy): domain Eukaryota; kingdom Viridiplantae; phylum Streptophyta; class Magnoliopsida; order Apiales; family Apiaceae; genus Saposhnikovia; species Saposhnikovia divaricata. The sequence continues at coordinate 182,843,399 of CM071597.1, read as the reverse complement.
GAGGAGTGGCCGCGTGTTTCTTTAGTAAACTGACTAAACTCTCTCGATACTTTTGGACTTGTTTGATTTTCATTTTAAGGTACGAATTCTTGGCTCTTTCTTTTTTAATTAATAAATATTCGTTAAAATTTATTGTGGATTCGTTCCTAAAATTGTGACCTTATTGTACTCCATGTGTACCTAATTGTACACATTCTCAGTTTCGTTTCAAATTCCTTATTTTTGGATTTATTGTTGTTTTGACTCGTACATATTATTTTATTTCGCATTTTCTTGCGACATTGTTTATTTTGTTTCATTTTGTGCAACGAGTCAAGCAACCTTTGTAACCTAATTGTTGGGCTCTTAGACCGATCTGTGTGGGTTAATCACAGACAATGTTCACATGGAGTTCGGAGTAAAGGTGAACTAGGCACCTACTCGTATCGGTGGGTGAGTATACGAGCATGTCTCTGGGGTATGAGATGTAATTAGATCATGATCGCTATTGTATTGTTGGGATGTTTTATACATTCCTTATTTCTTCTTCTGGATTACCGAAGAAGGAGCCATTGTCCTATACTTCGCTGGTGATTGGAGTTAGCGAGTATAGTTTTGTGTAAGAGACCCATATTGTACCCACCTTACTTGTTATTCGGCCTTATTTTCAGTTTCATTGTTAACCTAACTGTTTTAAATTATTATCCTACTGATTCGTTTAACATCTATAATTGTTTCGAAAATATATTGTTGATCTCTATATCATCTTTCGTTGTATCTTTGTGTTGGTAAGACACAATCCACTCATATTTAAATTTCATATATTATTTAGATTATATTCGTACAGAGCATTTGGCTCACTCCTTATTGTTTCCTTTCCGCAGGTAAATAGGGGTAAAGCGGGAAGAGCGATGAGTGCCACCCAGACATTAGTAGAGCTTTGGCTTAGTAGATTTATTGATCTTGAGAACTCATATAGTTGGTTTCGAACTTTATTAGTTTCGTTATTTTGGATATTTAGACTTCGTATTTTCATTTGGATTATTGACTTGGTTTATTGGAGCTTATTATGATTTGGAATTGTTTAAGAGGTAGCTTTAATTGTTATTATAGTAGGGTGTTACAAAGTTGGTATCAGAGCTAAGGTTATAGATTCTGTAGACTGTCCTTTAGGCATTGACCTGTGAGTTTTGGGTTTACTTCGCATGGGTAGAATTATGACTTTTAATATCGACCTATGATATGATTGTTTCGTATGTGCATTCACGAAAATTTTTGCAGAATGCCGCCAAGGAGATCTAATACAAACCAAAACACTGGGGGAAATGTTACTCAGCAAATTGTGATGGATCAAACCACTTTTATGAATATGGTGCAGCAGGTGGCAGCTCAGCAAACGCAGAATCTTGGTGGTAACACACAGAATCAAGAAGGCCAGACTATGTTTGATCGTTTTATGAAACAAAGGCCTAACTGCTTCAAGGAGGCGAAGACCCCCATGGATGCTGAAGCGTGGATTGATCATATGGAGAAGATCTTTCGGGTACTTAACTGTTCTGAGCTGGAAAAGGCTCGCTTTGGCATTTACCGTCTTGAGGGGGATGCTAGCATTTGGTGGAAGTCAGTGGTGGCTTCCCACGCAGCTGGATACGAGAATACTATCACTTGGAATGTTTTTAAGGCACAGTTTGATCAGAGGTACTTTCCTGCCAGCATTCGTGAGGAGTATGTTCGGGAATATCAAAGCATAGCTCAGAAGGAGGATGAATCTGTGGCGGACTTTCAGATCAGGTTTCAGAGGTTAGCTGGCTATGCACGGTCCGTTGCTGGTACAGAGGAAGATAAAATCATGAAATTTAAGTGGGCTCTGAAGACTTCGATCCGTAATCACATCATAGCTAACCGCTACACTACTATGGACAGTTTGGTAGACAGTGCCAGAGACCAGGAGCTTCATCAGACTGATTTCCGTAAACAGAGAGACTGGCAGAACCAGAAAAGGAAGAGAGAAGATGATTCTTCTAGATTTCAGAAAAATGGAGGAACTGTAGGCAGGTTTAAACAGAATGAGCAGAGGTATAACACTCGTTTTCAGCAGAGGAATGGAAATCAGGGTAACCAGCAGAACAGGTCAGGGACTCAAGCTGGGAATCAGAACGGAGGAAAATCTAATTGTGAGCATTGCGGGAAGATGCACAGTGGCGTCTGTTATTGGCTTACTAGATCATGCTTCAACTGTGGCCAGAAAGGCCATACTATTCGAGATTGCAAGGTGTCATTGAAGAAATCTGCGGACCAGAATGATCAGAATGGGAAGAATAGTCAGAAGAATGGTGGACGTGTCTTTTCTATCACCGCAAAGGATGTTGCAAATACCCCAGGTACCATTACAGGAACACTTTCTATTGGCAATAGGAATGCTACAGTTTTATTTGATACTGGTGCTACAAATTCATTTGTCTCTACATCTTATGCTAAACATCTATGCATCACAACTACTACGTTATCACCCGAATTTTCTGTTGGCAACCCTATTGGGGGAAATATGTTTGTGAACTCTCAGTATCATGATTGTGTAGTTATAGTTGAGGATAGAAGATTATTTGTGGATCTCTTACCTATTCCGTTGCGAGACTTTGATGTAATTTTGGGGATGGATTGGCTAGAGCGACATAAGGCTACTATTGATTGTCAGGGAAAGAGAATAATTTTCGGTGATCCAAATTCACCTGAGTTCAAGTTCCAGGGTTCTACGCCCAGTGGTTTGGGGAAATTTGTGACGGCCATCAAGGCCAAACGGATGCTTGCACGTGGTTGTGAGGGATATTTCGCTCATGTGATTGATTCCTCCAAAGAACAATCTAAAGTTGAAGATGTGAGTGTTGTTTGCGAATTTCCAGATGTATTTCCAGACGACTTGGATGGACTACCACCACCGCGAGAGGTGGAATTTTCTATTGATTTGTTACCTGGTGCGCAACCTATTTCCAAGGCTCCGTATCGCATGGCTCCACTAGAGTTGCAAGAGTTAAAGGAACAATTGCAGGAACTACTTGTGAAAGGTTTCATTCGGCCTAGTGTTTCCCCTTGGGGAGCACCTGTCTTATTTGTGAAGAAGAAAGATGGTTCAATGAGGCTCTGTATTGATTATCGGGAGTTGAACAGAATCACTGTGAAGAATAAGTACCCACTGCCTAGGATCGATGACCTATTTGATCAGCTACAAGGAGCAAAATATTTTTCGAAGATTGATCTGCGTTCAGGATACCATCAGTTGAGAGTGAAGGAAAGTGATATCCCGAAGACCGCATTTAGGACTCGCTACGGGCACTACGAGTTTCTTGTTATGTCTTTTGGGTTAACTAACGCACCGGCAGTTTTCATGGACTTGATGAACAGGGTATTCAAAGATTTTCTTGACAAGTTCGTGATCGCATTTATCGATGACATTTTGGTGTATTCAAAGTCTAAAAAAGAGCACGAAGAGCATCTGCGAGTTGTATTGGAGATATTGCGGAAGAACAAGTTATATGCAAAGTATCAGAAATGTGAATTTTGGCTTGAGCAAGTTGCCTTTTTGGGACACATCGTATCAGCAGATGGAATCAAAGTGGATCCTGCTAAGGTTGAGGCTATTACCGATTGGCCAAGACCTAGCACCGTGACTGAGGTTAGGAGTTTCTTGGGACTCGCTGGTTATTATCGTCGCTTTGTTGAGGGTTTCTCGACTATTGCCATGCCATTGACACAGTTGACTCGAAAAAGTAACAAGTTCATATGGACTGAGGAATGTGAGGCTAGTTTCCAAGAGTTGAAGAACAGACTTGTGACATCTCCAGTTTTGACGCTACCATCGGGAATGGGTGGTTATGTGATTTACAGTGATGCTTCAAAGAAGGGACTTGGTTGTGTACTGATGCAGCATGGAAAGGTGATCGCCTATGCTTCGAGGCAACTAAAACCTTACGAGGTGAACTATCCGACACATGATTTGGAGCTTGCAGCTGTGATCTTTGCATTGAAGATATGGCGACACTACTTGTACGGTGATAAATGTGAGATATTTACGGACCACAAAAGTTTGAAGTACATCTTTACACAGAGGGAACTTAATATGAGGCAGAGGAGATGGATTGAACTTTTGAAGGACTATGATGTGAGTATTCAGTATCATCCAGGCAAAGCTAATAAGGTTGCAGACGCATTGAGTAGGAAGAATTTTGGGAATTTGGCAGCGTTGGTGACACAACAACGACCTCTTCAGTGTGAGATTGAAAAGTTTGGCTTAGAGTTTTACCATCATGACTCAGATGGTATTGTGGCAAGTATGCATGTCGAGCCTAGTCTTATCTCTAGGATTAAGGCAGCTCAAGATGGTGATGAGGAATTGTTCAAACTGGTACGAGATAGTGAAGCAGGGAAGCAACCAGGACTTCGAAGTGATGATCACGGTATTATTTGGTTGGGTAACCGATTGTGTGTGCCTAATAATAAGCAACTTAGAGAGGAACTATTGGAGGAAGCCCATCGATCACCATTTTCTATTCATCCAGGTGAAACGAAGATGTATCATGATGTAAAGGAACACTTTTGGTGGATAGGTATGAAACGTGATATAGCTGAGTTTGTTTCGAGGTGTTTGACTTGTCAACAGGTGAAGATTGAGCATCAGAGACCGAGTGGATTGTTACAGCCTTTGGAAATGCCTACTTGGAAATGGGAAAACATTTGCATGGATTTTGTGATTGGATTGCCAAGAACATTGAAGAAAAATGATGCGATATGGGTGATTGTAGATAGGCTTACTAAATCTGCTCACTTTTTGGCGATTCGTGGGAACATGTCTTTAGAGAGTTTAGCACTTGCCTACAGGAATGAGATTGTTAGACTTCATGGTATTCCAGTTTCGATTGTATCTGACAGAGATCCGAGATTCACTTCAAAATTTTGGCAGGGATTTCAAAAGGCATGGGGTACCAAGTTGAACTATAGTACAGCTTTTCATCCGCAGTCAGATGGTCAGTCAGAGAGGACGATTCAGACTCTAGAGGATATGTTACGAGCTTGTGCATTGGAATGGTTTGGAAATTGGGATGAGTATTTACCGCTAGTTGAATTTGCATATAATAATAGTTGGCAGGCAAGCATTGGTATGGCCCCTTTTGAGGCACTATATGGATGTAAGTGTAGGACACCGACTTGTTGGAATGAAGTGGGAGAGAAACTTTTGGAAGGTCCTGATTTGGTTCAGATCACTACTGATAAGGTAACATTTGCTTTGGAGAAACTTAGACAAGCACGATCCAGACAAAAGAGTTATGCAGATAAGGGTAGACGAGAGTATGAGTTTAAGGTTGGAGATAAGGTCTTTCTTAAAGTATCTCCGACGAAGGGAATTCAACGTTTTGGTCAGAAAGGTAAACTGAGTCCGAGATTTATTGGTCCTTTTGAGATTCTTGAGAAGGTTGGAGTAGTGGCATATAGGGTTGCTTTGCCACCACAGTTATCGCGGGTACACAACGTATTTCACGCATCGGTTTTGAGAAAGTATGTTTATCACCCACATCATATTGTTCAATATCCTTTAGACACCTTCGACGAGGACTTATCTTGTGAAGAGGAAGCTGAAGCTATATTGGCAAGAGAGGAAAGGGTTATGCGTAAAAAGACGATTCCTTTTGTGAAAGTTCTTTGGAAAAATCATGATGCTCGGGAAGCTACGTGGGAGATGGAGGATTCTGTTCGTACAAAATATCCATATCTTTTTAAAACAGGTGCGTTATTTGAATTTCGAGGACGAAATTATTTTAAGGGGGGAAGAATATAATACCCACAATATTTTATTTAATTTTATAAATTATCAAAATTTTATGTTATATAAATGATGTGTTAATTTATATTTATTATATTTAAAATTCTAGAAACATCCAGAATTTTCTTGTAGAGTCCTAACCAAATTCTAGGAAATCAATGATAAGTATAAAGTTTGTTGAGATGATATATATATTTTTTTAAATTTACTTCTAATAAGATGATATTTATCTCAACACTACTATAAATATATGGGGGAATAGACATTTAGAGTGTACAGGACGACATACAGATAAAGAAGATCTCTTCAGGTGTAGGCGCGGGGCATTCACGGTCTGTAGTGAAGAACTAAGGTACCTGTGGTTATAGTACTAGATAGTGTGTGCTGATCATATAATGTTATTAATTTATTCATTGAAATCCTTGTGTATAGGTCTTAGCGCTGCAACATACATGCTAAGTACTTCCAACTATTGTAAGCTCCAAATTACCCTTTATCAGATAGTCTTCTTTTGTTCATATAACTCCACTTTATAAATATTGATATATATATATATATATATATATATATATATATATATATATATATATATATATATATATATATGTAATTTTGGATTTGACTTGAATATTGAATTTGTATAGATACGCATTTTATGTTAATAAATTGGTTATGTGAGTATTGCGGGGCGGCATGGTTATAAATAAATTATTATTAGTGTTGACCTTGTATATAATTAAATATTAATTATTTTTATTTATTACTCTTTTTTTTTTATAATTTGTATTCTTATATTAAAAGGAATCACTATTTTAGTTTTTCTTTTTGGTAACTAAAATGATACGATTTTATTATATTTTCAAAGTAGACATTTTTTTAGGTACATAAACGGTACTTCTATTTTCTTTCTTTTAAAACTAATTGATACATTGTTTCAATCTTTTTGCATGCATGAATGCGCATTGTTAGTCTATACAAGATTTTTATATTTATGTTTTATTGGTTTTGTAAAACTGCATACCAAAGATTCGAAGTATCACTCGGCAAGGGTCAGTCAGTCTTGAAAAACAGTGTTGCACTACCACAACCACTTTCATAAATTAATGTATGTGATTTACATTTCAATTAGTTTACAACTTTGCTTTATATATTTAAAATATTATTTAATGATTCTTGTAGCTAGTTTTGTGAATGTAATTGAAGGTGCGTCATTTATATTGATTTGTAAGTAAGTGTTATTAGGATTGTTTTAGCCTAATTTATTATATTTATGTTGAGCTATTGAAATTATTTATATTATTGTTTATCAGAAAAGTGATTAAACCAGTTAAGCATGTTTCAGTAATTATTATTATTATTATTATTTTTTTTTTGTAAAAATGTTTCTTTCAATTTCTTTCAAATTTTGGTTTCCTCGGATGGCATAGTTAGTGACTGAGTCTATTAATAATTAATTATTTTATATGCCTGTTAGCTCATATTTACTTGGTATTCATTGGTGTAACTAATTTAATAGCTTACTCATAGTAGTCATCAAATTTATTGTTTTTGGAGTTCAAAGATTTTACTAATTTCGAGTTATGTACATGCGTGTGTATAAATTCTAATTCTTTTCATTTTATTATTATTGTAATATCTTGCTTGGTACCATTCATCATGTAATTATTGTAATATAATATGTAAATTAAATTTAAGATTTCGTAAATTTATAGTTTATTTAATATTTAATTTGGGAATTATTAAAATATAAGTTGAGCTTGCATATTAATTTAGATTTATTCCATTGATCCCTAGATTAAATAAGGAGGAGTGGCCGCGTGTTTCTTTAGTAAACTGACTAAACTCTCTCGATACTTTTGGACTTGTTTGATTTTCATTTTAAGGTACGAATTCTTGGCTCTTTCTTTTTTAATTAATAAATATTCGTTAAAATTTATTGTGGATTCGTTCCTAAAATTGTGACCTTATTGTACTCCATGTGTACCTAATTGTACACATTCTCAGTTTCGTTTCAAATTCCTTATTTTTGGATTTATTGTTGTTTTGACTCGTACATATTATTTTATTTTGCATTTTCTTGCGACATTGTTTATTTTGTTTCATTTTGTGCAACGAGTCAAGCAACCTTTGTAACCTAATTGTTGGGCTCTTAGACCGATCTGTGTGGGTTAATCACAGACAATGTTCACATGGAGTTCGGAGTAAAGGTGAACTAGGCACCTACTCGTATCGGTGGGTGAGTATACGAGCATGTCTCTGGGGTATGAGATGTGATTAGATCATGATCGCTATTGTATTGTTGGGATGTTTTATACATTCCTTATTTCTTCTTCTGGATTACCGAAGAAGGAGCCATTGTCCTATACTTCGCTGGTGATTGGAGTTAGCGAGTATAGTTTTGTGTAAGAGACCCATATTGTACCCACCTTACTTGTTATTCGGCCTTATTTTCAGTTTCATTGTTAACATAACTGTTTTAAATTATTATCCTGCTGATTCGTTTAACATCTATAATTGTTTCGAAAATATATTGTTGATCTCTATATCATCTTTCGTTGTATCTTTGTGTTGGTAAGACACAATCCACTCATATTTAAATTTCATATATTATTTAGATTATATTCGTACAGAGCATTTGGCTCACTCCTTATTGTTTCCTTTCCGCAGGTAAATAGGGGTAAAGCGGGAAGAGCGATGAGTGCCACCCAGTCATTAGTAGAGCTTTGGCTTAGTAGATTTATTGATCTTGAGAACTCATTTAGTTGGTTTCGAACTTTATTAGTTTCGTTATTTTGGATATTTAGACTTCGTATTTTCATTTGGATTATTGACTTGGTTTATTGGAGCTTATTATGATTTAGAATTGTTTAAGAGGTAGCTTTAATTGTTATTATAGTAGGGTGTTACAGTTCTCCTTTTCCTTATTTGTCCATTCAGATTTAGGCTTCTCTGCTGTATGTTCTGGAACAACTTTTCCTTCGACAGTTGCTTGAGGAACAAGCCTTGTTGAAACAAAAGGCCCATCTCTGATTCTGTCAAGATAATCAGGATCTGTTGCTTCCAAGTGATGCAACATCTTCACTTCCCATAGAGTATATTCGTTTCTCTTGAGCATAGGGATCTTAGTATTACCATCCTTGTAACCAGACATGATTGAAGATCTTTATGATTATTCGAAATCAACCTGCTCTGATACCAATTGTTAACTCGAATAACTTGTAGAAGGGGGTTGAATACAAGTTATATAATCGTGTCTGATTTTTGCTTGATTATATGAACAAGAATAAACGAATGAATCAAACTTTGTTTATATTAAAATAATCAAATACAAACTCTACCAAAGGTGTACAATACCTTTAGCAGCTGCTGACAATATAAATCTCTCTCTCTCTGTTTGTTTCGAACTCTCGAATACAAATCTTACGAACTCACTCGATTACACACTCCCTTTTTTACAATGATATAGAGAGAGTATTTATAATGCTACCTATCAACTAATAACAGAATTATAATCTATCTATGACAATGTTCTGCCGTCCAGTTGATAGTTTCCATCAATAGAAAATTCGTTTCCATCACGATATCTTCTTGCTTGTTTTCCAAAACAAAGATCATGTTTTATAGCACTTGCCAGTTTCTGTAGCATCCATAATGACATCATCAGTAACACGACTGATATCAGGATTTCCCATTGCATCAGGATCTGATTATCCCATTAGTATTTGATCAGGATCTGACTTAATTTATCAGGATCTGCTCCTCTGTTCCTGACATGTAGTCCCCGATACACTGTTCCTGACATGTAGTCTTTGACGCACTATTCCTGACTAAATTCTATAGATTACTGTTTAACACATATATCCTAAACAAAGTGCTAAATCCTTTATTAGATCAGGATATACAAGAAGTATTAGAAAAATTCTATTCTTAACATCACAACTTATGAATTATTCCTAACAGTATTTGATCAGGATCTGACTTACTGTATCAGGATCTGCTCCTCTGTTCCTGACATGTAGTCCCCGATACACTGTTCCTGACATGTAGTCTCTGACGCACTGTTCCTGACTAAATTCTACGGATTACTGTTTAACACATATATCCTATACAAAGTGCTAAATCCTTTATAAGATTAGGATATACAAGAAGTATTAGCAAAATTCTATTCTTAACATCACAACTTATGAATTATTCCTAACATAATCAAATTTAATTCATGTTTGAAATGTCACTTAAAGAGCCAAAAACTGTCTTTCTTGAGTATAATATTGATATGCATATGTAACTTCTATCATTAACAAGCATTCAAAAGCACATTAATACAAATTAAATACAACTAAAAAAATAAGCTAACAGATCTGCATACAATAAATGTAATTTCTGAAACGGTCGTCATTATTAACCCGTAAAAATATTACCAAAGATAGACTGAAAATTCGAAAACAAAACTCCATATATGTTATATACAAACCAACATCAGTGGTACTTTATTACCTCTTAAGACACAAAACAAATCAACATTTGTGATTCTAAATTGCCTCTCAAAACACAAAATAAGCCATCTCGTATAGTCACCAATGAACATATATATTCATGATATATTTTTACTAATTTAAGTATCGACATTCATAATAAAATATATACATAAAATATGTATAATAAAAATAACCAAGTTTTCAATTAAAATCACACCTAAATCAGAGAACATAGCTTATCTATGCTATCTATCTATCTATATTATAATAACCGAAAGGGGATATAATTTGTAGTTTGGTTATCCTCCAGTTTTGGTTATCCCTCATTTACAACCGTTATATCATAAACTCAAATATATCTTGACCGTTAGATATAACAATACTAAAAGTTGTGTTGTGGAATAAAAACTAGGTTTTGAATGGCGACTAGGGTTTGTGTGTATTTAATGCTTAGGGTTCATGAGCTTCATGCTTTAATGGCTGTTTCCATGTTCGAGACTGATCGGTCCTCACAGAATGCCTACGTATCTCGAAATTGAGAATCAAGCCAAGACGTAGTTCTGAGAATGAGGGGTCAGGCCCTTATATAGGCTGAGAAGCCTTAGAATTAGAGTAGGGTTTGGAGACTTGGTGGGCAAGTCACCGCCTTGAGGAAGGTTCTAGACTCCTACCTTGTATGAGTCTATTTCCATGTTGAGTTTGGATCCTTGGAGGCTACTCCTTGTTGGAGTGGTTTCCTTGTTTGACTCTTCTTGCTGAGCTGTTTATTACCATTTATATTAATTACAAATTTAATATTGAATTAGGGTTTTGGGCCTCGTAAATGGGCCCCACGTTTGGACCATACTGGGTCTAATTAATCCCACATTAAATGTGTCTTTAGGGCTTACTTTTAGCCCATATCATTTTCCCCTCAACTTCTAGGAAAACTGATCAGGTTTTCCTTGAAGTTTTAACTGCCTTTCTCGAGACTCAGGTCGGGGTTTATCGTTGTACACTAGTGTTTCATGAATACCGTCTTGGTGTAAAGCGTGGAGCGACTGACGCATTTACGACGATTTTAAATGATGCGACGCATTTACGACGATTTTAAACGATGCTAAACGGCACTAACTAACCTTAAATGATGCTTAAACAACGTTAATCGACGTTAAACGGTGCTAAACGACGTTAAATAGCCTCGGGCTCAATTTCAACATCGACACGACCCCGGGACCGATTTCAACATCGACACGACCCCGGGACCGACCTTCGGCATCGACACAACCCCCGGTCGGCGGAATGTCAGTCGGCTGAAGCCTCCAGGTTAGCCTGGTCGGCCGCTACCGGTCGGCTAGAGCCTTTCGGTTGGCCCGGTCGGCCGTTTCCGGTCGGTTGGAGCCTCCCGGTTGGCTGGTTCCGGTCGGCTGGAGTCTCCCAGTCAGCCCGGTCGGTTGGGCACTAATCGGCACTGAACGGTGCTAACCAGCCTTAAAGGACGTTTAAACAATGTTAAACGACGCTAAACGGCGCTAAACGGCATTAAATGGCGTTCAACATCGACACAACCCCGAGACCGATTTCAACATCGACACGACCCCGGGACCGACCTTCGGCATCGACATGACCCTCGGTCGGCCGAAGGTCGGTCGGTTGAAGCCTCCCGGTTAGCCCGGTCGGCCGCTGCCGGTCGGCTGGAGCATTCCGATTGGCCCCTCAACTTCAACATTTACACGACCCCGAGACCGATTTCAACATCGACACGACCCCAAGACCGATTTCAACATTGACACGACCCCGGGACTGATTTCAACATCGACACGACCCCGGGACCAACCTTCGGCACTGACACGACCCTCGGTCGGCCGAAGTGAAGCATCCTCAAAGCCCTGGTCGGCTGCTCCCGGTCGGCTGGGGCATCCCCGGAGCCCTGGTCGGCTGATGCCGGTCGGCCGTTGCCTCCGGGACCGTCTTCGTGACGACCTTGGCTCCTCCAAGACCTCGGTTTCCAACTTGAATATCAGCCTTTAACATCAATACCAGAACATCAATGTCAATACTTGAACGTCGAATTTTAACTACTCCGATGCTAACAATCTGGTCATTCATGACTTTTGCTTAAAGCTCTACTAACATTTTGATTAGCACTGCTAATCCTATACTTAGTACTAATTTCATGATTAGGCTTTCTTAAGCATAATTAGTTTTAAAAGCTCCTTTTGCCGGATATTCATTTGTATTCTTCGTTTCTTTTCCAGAATTCATGAGTTATAACAATTCTTTCAATCTATAACAGATAGTTTTTTGTCCTCTTTTTCAATCCGTTTAGGATAATCAGGTTTGCTACCTCTGCATGTCCATTAGCTTGAGGATGAGCCACTGAAGTAAAGCGAAGCTCAATAGCATTCTCCTCGCAGTACTTCTTGAACTCTTCATTGTTGAACTGTGTCCCATTATCCGTCACAAGGATTCGTGGGATACCATACCAGCAGATTATGCTTTCCCAAAAAAGAATTGGGCAACTTTCTTGGTGGTTATCTTGGCTAGAGATTTAGCCTCATTCCACTTGGTGAAGTAGTCGATGGCCACTAACAAGAACTTCCTTTGTACTGAAGCTACAGGGAAATGACCAAGTATATCCATTCCCCGCATTACAAACGGGATAGGAGAGTTAATCGATGTTAACATCTCAGGCGGCTGCCTTAAAATCTGAGCGTGCTTTTGGCACCTGTCACACCTCTTGACATAATTCTGCGCATCGACCAACATCTCTGACCAATAGAATCCCAAACGAGTGATCTCGTGAGCTAGGGCTCTGGCCCCTTGTGTTACCCACAGATCCCTCCATGCACTCCCTCTAATGCTTCCTTTGCCTCCTGGGGCCTCAAACATCTCAAGTATGGAATGACAAAATACCTCTTGTAAAGGATGCCTTCAATCAAGGCATATCTCAATGCTCTCATTGACAGCTTTCATGCCTCTTGGGCATTGTCTGGGAGCCATCCAGTTTCCAGGTGAGCTTTGATAGGATCTATCCAACAGCTCCCCATATCAATCGGTGCCACCAATTTTGAGTTGACGGTCGGGGCCTTCAAGACCTGGAAGCAAACACTTTCCTGCACAATACTCTATTTTCGAAGAAGCGAACTTGGATAGGGCATCGGCCTTAACGTTCTCTTATCTCGGAATGTGCTTCACGTAGCACTCGTCAAACTGAGTCATGACAGCCTTCACAACTCTCAAATACTTTTCCATAGTTTCACCATTGACTTCAAATTCACCATTCACTTGCGAGACTACCATTCTTGAATCTCCACAAACTTTGAGGTTCTTGACCCTCATAATCCTGGCCAAGCCCAATCCGGCTATCAAGGCTTCAAACTCAGCTTCGTTGTTGGTTGTTGGAAAGTCCAACTTCAAAGCATACTCAACTGTGAACCCATCGGGGCTTTGCAAAACTAAACCTGCACAACTAGATTTTGCTTTTGATGCTCCATCAAAATAGAGCACCCAATATTCCTGATGATCGGTCATAATTTTTGCCTTCATTTTTGTTTTTTGGTTCTTTACCTTCTTGGGCTACTACCTCTTGCCCCCCGACTTCTTGGTTGTTAATGGTACATTCAACCACGAAGTCAGCCAATGCCTGAGCCTTGATGGTTGTCCGAGGCTTGTATGTGATGTCAAATTCTCCAAGTTCGATCGCCCACTTTATCAGCCGTCCATTGGCCTTCGGGCTATGCAAAATATTTCTCAATTATTGGTCCGTTAGGACTTCAATCTGGTGTGACTGAAACTATGGTCGTAGCTTCCTCGAAGCTGTTATCAATGCCAAAGCAAACTTCTCAATGGGAGAGTAATTCAACTCAGCCCCGTGCAACACTTTGCTCACATAGTAGATAGGCTTCTGGACCTTGCTCTCGTCTCGAATGAGAATGGCACTTAATTCTTGTTCAGACACCGCCAGGTATAAATACAGTGTCTCTTCGGGACTAGGTTTGGCCAACAACGGGGCTTCGGTCATGTACTTCTTCAGCTGTTCAAAGGCCTCCTGGCTCTCAGGTGTCCACTCAAAGTTCTTCACCTTCTTCAATGCTTGAAAGAAAGGCAAGCACGTATCACCAGATTTGGAGATAAATCTCCCTAAGGCTGCAACTCGGCCTGTCAACTTCTGTACATCCCTTATAGAGCGAGGTGGCTCCATATCTAGAATTGCCTTTATCAGGGTTGGCTTCTGTACCTCGTTCTGAAACTATAAGACCCAAAAATTTTCCAGATTCCACGCCAAAGGCACACTTGGTTGGATTTACATCATCTTGTGGTGCCTCAGCACTTCGAATGTCTCTCTTAGGTGCTTAATATGGTCTGGCTACGTAGACTTCTATGGTGTTCCTGGTCAAGGGTGCAAAAATCTTGCTTATTAGCCTTTGGTAAGTGGCTCCTACGGACTCCTCATCTTGGGTTGACATCAACCTAGAGTTTTTAAAACAACCTTTCTTAACTCGGTTGGCCGTCAGGGCTTCAATGTTTGTCTTGGTTCCTAGGGCTTCTCTGGTGACCTCTCGGCTGGCATGTGCTCGGCCTTGAGTGTTGAACGTCGATATTCGAATGTTGAACGCCAATGTTTAAAATCAAAGTTTTCAATCTCAAGGGTGTTTTAAACCACCAAAACATCTATCAGAGCTGCCGGTCCAAGGCCAGAAGGTTTCTGGTCAGCCCCACGAGGACTTGAACCTTCCCTAGGAGGTTTTCAATCTCCATTTCAGGGTTGATATTCAAGTGTTGAACGTTGGTGTTCAGATATTGAACGTTGGCGTTCTGATATTCAACGTTGGCGTTCTGGATCGAGAATCCAAAATTACATATTGGTTTTCAAGTTTTAACCTTTGGATCTTGATTGGAGGTTCATGACCCCCTCAAGTTTGGCCTTCATAGCTAATCTTGGCCTTCATGGCTAATAACTTGTGTTTCTCAACCTAGGATTTGAGGTTAATGTTTACATGTTCAACGTTGGTGCTCATATGTCGACTGCCAAGTATTCACGACCTTTCTTATGGATTGATGTCAAACTAAAGTTCTCTAGGATCCCTTTCTTGACTTCATGCCTTTCATGGCTTGTATCGAACCTTTGTTCTGATTTCATGGTTTTTTAAACCTATCTTTGCTTCTTGTTTTTCTTGATTCTAGGTCAAGGATTTAAGGTTGATTTCTTGATTTAGATTTTGATAAATACAATCCCGTGGGCTTCTTTGCCTTTTAAACTTCTGAGATGAGAACTTACTTGAACTTCTCAATCCTTGTTCAAGGACCCTTGATAATGCAATGTTCTCCGTTGGTCTTCATCCTTGGATTCTCAACCCAAGTGCTTAAAAAATTATATTGAAGAGTATCTAGTCCTTAGCCTCTACAGCATTGCATGGCTTCGATTGCCAGATCTGCCTTTTTATCAGCTTATCTTTTATCCAGGGTCCTTCAAGGACTTAAACTATTATTTGGTTGTGTTGTAACCTAACTCTCGACCCTTCAGGGTTTTATTTATGTGTTTGTTTGTTTCCATTCGTGTATTCTTTTATTTTCGGTACTTGGTCATTTTGACTTACACACATCAGGTGTTTGGCACATAAATAGAATCATAGAACGAAAAGCAAACTTGCGTTAATAACTTAAAATGGGTTCAACCCTTACATGGAGTACTACTGTCCTACTCGGAGCGACATGCTCTGCATGGTTTCATCGAACCTTATTTCTACTAGATAAATATGAATCTAAGTCCTACTAAGATAGTTTGAACCCATTGAGGCTTTGCAAGACTAGGCCTACATTGCTTTATTTTTTTTATGCTTCATCAAAATAGAGCACCCACTACTTCTTCTGGTCTCCTCATTCTTATTCTGAAGTTCACATCGTGATTGGGGTACTATCTCCTACCCCCCTACTTCTTGGTTGCCAGTGGTACATTCAACCATGAAGTCAGTTGACGCCTTAGCCTTAATGGTTATCCGAGGCTTCTGTGTGATGTCTTTTACTGGCCTTTCTTGGTGTTCCTTATCACTGCGGACATTCATGTCTTCAATCGAAAAGACCTACCTCCGACTCCATCATGCCTTAACGCGCCTACATAACAGCTCCTAGCAATTTTTTGGTCACCTTTTTGTTCTCCTACACCATTCCTGGTTGGAAACTTGATCTTCATGTGATAGGTTGAGACCACAGCCTTAAAAGCATGGAGTCCGGTCCTTCCGAGGAAGGCATTATAGGTGGAAGATGCTTTGATAACCAAAAAGTTCAGCATCTGGTGGCCTCTATCGGCTTCTATCCGATAGTGATGGGCAACTGAATAGTTCCCTCAACTTTAGATTCTACTCCATTGAACCCGTATATAGGGGTGTTGGAGGCGGTCAACTGAGAGTCGTTATACCTCATCTTCATAAAGGCCTCATGGAACAGAATGTCCACAGAAGCTCCATTGTCTATCAAGACTAGCTTCACCTCTGAATTTCCAATCACGGGAGTTATGACCAGCGGGTCGTCATGGGGGAACTTCACCCCTTCTAGGTCTGAATCATCGAATCCGATTGTTACCTCAGTTTTTGCACTTTTAGGCATTTCTCCAACATTGTACATCACTTCTCTGGCATAATCCTTTCAAGAATTCTTTGTTGTCCCGGCCGCGGCCGGGCCTCCTGAGATCATGTTGATTACTGGCCCTCGGGGTTGTGGGTTGCGATCTCGATCAACGTCGCTCCTATCATACTCTCTTCTCTGATTTCCACGATTTTCACCCTTAGTTAAGTGGCTTAGTTTCCCTCTACGGATCAAGAACTCGATTTCATCTTTGAGTTGCTTGCAATCATCGGTGTCAGGTCCCACATCCTTGTGGAACCTATAATACTGATCCTTGTTTCACTTTGCGGGGTCACCCCTGAGTGGCTTCGGCCATTGGAAGTCCTTATCCTTCTCGAAATCTAACAAGATTTAACTCCTAGGAGTATTCAACCTTGCATAATCAGAAAATCTTGGTCCCGGACTCTTCTTAGGCGTAGAGTCAGAGTCCTTGCTAGTCTGGGAATACTTGTCCCTAGCATCGTACTCTTGCTCTTACTTTCGCTTCTTAGAGTCGTTGTTACTCCCTCCATTACCTACTGTGGCCTCTTTCTTCATGCTATCCTCAGCTTTAATATACTTATAAGCTCTTTTTTGGAGTTCAGCCATGTTCTCAAGGGGATGCTTTGCCAAGGACCTCTTAAAGAAGATCAGTGGTTTCGTGCTCCAGGGCTACCATGGCCACCTTATTTTCCAAGTCGGTGATATTTAATGTCTCCTTAGTGAATCGTTTGAGGTAATCCCTCATATTCTCATTCTTTCCTTGTACCACATACATAAGAGATGCAGAGCTCTTCTCATGAGCTCTTTCGCCAATGAATTTCCTGACAAAAGCGACACTCAACTCCTTAAAAGAGCCAATTGAATTTGCAGGCAATCGGCTATACCATCTTTGAGCCATGCCCAACAGGATTTGTGGAAACGCCCTACACTTTAGAGCATCACTTGCAGGCTGCAACAGCAGTGCATTCGAGAATGTTTTGACGTGATTTGCGGGATCACCCGTTCCATCATTAGCCTTAATTATCGACATTTTGAACTTCCTAGAAACACGAGCATTCATCACCTCCTCGGTAAACGGGGGTATGGGATCGTCAGGATCTCCAAGTGGCATCAGATCTTTGGGGTTACCCCTCGGGGTTTCCACCCTTGTTGTTCTTCCAGTTGGGGCATCAGCCCTTCTCTGTCTCCTTGAAGACCTCTCCAAATCAACAAAGGGAATCCCTCCTGAATTCAGAGGAGGTCGATTCTGATTCTGATTCTGTCTCACTTGCTCTCTCTCCATGTCGTCCTTCAGCTTTAAGATCTTGGCCTCATGAGCCTTGATTCTCTCAGCAATTGTCAGAGGGGGTCCATTATGGATAGTTTACGTCCTCCTTAGAGGTTCTCTGCTGGTTCATCGCCTCCTCGGGGATTCGTCATGATCATCATCCTCAAATGACGAGTCATCAGTATAGGGACTAGAGTAATCATCATATCCCTGATCAGGGCCCATGCCTCTAACGTAGGGAGGCTGATAAGATTCATGTATCTGCAGGGCATGACCGCTTGGTCCAGGGTCCCTTCGAATTGGTTGATAGTTCGGTAGCCAGTACATCGGGTTGGTATTCGTAGGGAGCATGGTGGAGGAGATCTGAACTTCTGAGAGTGGTGGACGGCTGGCCAGATGAGAGACCACCATCTGAAGTTGATTAGTCTCCTGACCAGGGTGGACAACCACTGGTAGAGTTCTCTCAGCATGGGGAGTCATCCCTATTGGTTGAGAAACTTGGGTTTGAGTAATCGCTCCTGTTGATGGGGGTGCGTACCCTTGTTCTATATTGTCGGGCGGAGCGGAGGTGACTGGCGGAATAGAGGTGACAGAAACAACCTTAGTTGAGACTGATGTTGTTCTTCGTGTTTGAACCATGGTTGATGTTGTCTTCCCACAGACGGTACCAAATGTTGTGGAATAAAAACTAGGTTATCGAATGATGGCTAGGGTTTATGTGTATTTAATGCTTAGGGTTCGTGAGCTTCGTGCTTTAATGGTTGTTTCCGTGTTCGAGACTGATCGGTCCTCACAGAATGCCTGCGTATCTCGAAATTGAGAATTAAGCCAAGACGTAGTTCTGAGAATGAGGGGTCAGGCCCTTATATAGGCTGATGATAAGTAGATTTCATATCCACTTAGAATGCTTCGTATCGGCTTAAATTGATTAACTTGACCTCAAGTATGTGGTGTTTTCATGTGTTTTAAGTTAGTTTGTGCAGGACTACAAAGCTAGAAGCAGGAAGTACATTTCAGTGTTGATTGGTGGTTTTGAGCTCAAGAATTGAAGAACGGCAACTTGCAGAAGAATCGGAGTCAAAACACGAAAAATCTGATAAAAGCTGAAGAAATTCCAGACAAGCAGAGCGCAGGCGCGCTGCTTGAAGGCTCGGGCACGCGTGGCAATTCTTGTTGAAGCGCGAGCACGCTAGTGGGTAGCGTGGGAGTGCTTGGTCGGCTGCAGAAAATCCTGTTTTAACTTAATTTTGGATATTTCTTGCTGTCCAAGATTAGTGGGGATATATAAACACAAGTTAACATCAGAAAAAAAGAACAACACAGCAAAGAAAACACATAAGAGAGCCATGAGAACAAGATTAGGAGAAGGATTCACCGAAGATCATGACAAGCAACGAAAATCTAGATCTACTTCTTTTGTATTCTTCTAATTAGGCGATACTTTAGATCTTGTGTTGGATTTGTTTTCTAAACCTTATTACTCTAGCACTATTGTTTTTATTCAGATCTTGTTTATTATCATGTATTCACTAGATCCCATGATGGTGAGCCGTTCGATTATGAACTAATCATTGTCATGGGATTCTAATAGATTTATTTACGGAATTTAGTAGTTTGATTGCTTTAAAGATTTGTGTGTGATGACTTATTGATTTCCTTGAATGGTTGTGCTTATTCTTCTTGGATGTGTAACTAATATCTAAGTTGTATTGTTAATCTCTATTGAATGCGAAGGTGGATATAGAGATTTTGAACTTGCCATGCTAGCATAGGTTTATGGATGTTTTGGCATGCATGATTCGTATTGTAATTTTAACCATCTTATACTACCCTATGTAATCTCAATGGATAACTTGTACTTAAACCATTATGTTTTCAAATCTTATAGACATATAGGGTCTAAACATAATTGGTGTCTGCCCAGCTTCTATATATTTTGTGGATATTGAGTGGTGTGGTATACGTATGTCGAAAGGTAGCGTGTACTAATTTCGTGTTGTCCGATTAGTTGTCATAACCGTCACATACATTGATTAAAAGCATCAGCTCTAGACGAAGTATTTAATGAAGTTAGGATCCCATGTTTTATATCTCATAAGTAATTCGGTTAAAATCACATTAGTTAATTCATTCTTAGTATTGTTAATTTGCTTGTTAGTTACATTAGCTAATCAAAACACACTTTTGATATTTGTCTTAGCAGTGAATAATAATCATACATTGTTGCATAAGTGCATATTCTGAATTATACCAGTCTCTGTGGGAACGAACTTAACTTAATCTTATATTACTTGTGACCGCGTACATTTGCGTGATTTAATGCGAACAAGTTTTTGGTGCCGCTGCCGGGGACTCGGTGTTTATTATAGTTTATGTGCTTGTCATCAGTGGTCGTTAAAGTTCACTAACTCGGATTATTTTCTTACTTAGTTGTCTTTGTTCTGTGTGTTTCAGGTACTTGAGCGTGTATGCGAACACGTTCTCAATCTCGTAAACTGGCAGAAGAAGAACTTGAAGCAGCAGTAGATATGGGAGAACCAGCAGCAGCAACGAAAGCATTGAAGGATTATTCTCAATCGAAAATCATTGACATTCAGTCTAGTATTGTCAGACCAGCTATTGCAGCTAATACCTTTAAAATCAAGCTTGGCACGATTCAAATGGTGAATAATTCAGTTCAGTTTGGGGGTGCTCTAACGGAAGATCCCAATATGCACATCCGGAACTTCATCGAGATCTATGACACTTTCAAGTTCAACGATGTGTCGGAAGATGCTGTGAAATTGAGACTTTTCCCATTTTCTCTGAGGGATAAAGCTAAGGGCTGGTTGCCCTCTCTACCAGCAGGTTCTATTGTGACATGGGAGGATCTTGCTCAAAAATTTCTCACTAAATTCTTCCCTATGGTAAAAACTGTAGCAATCAGAAACGCTCTTACTCAATTTGCACAGCAGTCGGGAGAATCTTTATGTGAAGCTTGGGAGCGCTACAAGGAGATGCTTAGGAAGTTTCCTCATCATGGAATGCCCGACTGGATGGTAATCAATTGTTTCTATATTGGGCTGGGAGCACAATCAAGACCAATGCTAGATGCAGCATCAGGTGGAGCTTTATGGGCAAAGAGCTACGAGGAAGCTTACGAGCTAATTGAGATGATGGCTGCGAATGAATACCAGAATTCAACTCAGAGACTACCACAAGGCAAAGTAGTAGAAATTTTGGAAGTTGATACAGCTACAGCTATAGCAGCTCAGTTAAAGGCTTTGACTATGAAGGTGGATTCATTGACTAACTATGGAGTTCAACAGGTGGCCATTGTTTGTGAGCTTTGTGCGGGTGCATATAAGATGAATCAATGTGCCATATCTAGTGAATCAGCGTCGTTTGTGAGCAATTTTCAGAGACCACAAAAACAAGCTCCATCCACCTATCATCCTAATAACAGAAATCATCCTAATTTCAGATGGAGCAACAATCAAGGTAGTATGCAACAACCACCACAGCCTTATCAGCAGTTTCAAGGTTAGCAGTATGGAGCTAAGCCGTTCAATCCTTCAGGTTATCAGCAGCAGTATGCTCCAAGGCAACAATTCCAACCTCCGAGGTTTCAACAATAGTCTCATGCAAATGCGGGGCAGCCTTCTACTGAAAAATCTGAATTGGAAGAATTGAGGTTGATGTGTTAAAACGAAGCGGCCACGATCAAAACCTTGGAGAATCAGATAGGTCAAATCACTAACGCGTTGCTAAATAGGCCACAAGGAACTCTTCCTAGTGATACAGTGGCTAATCCAGGAAAGTGGGAAGTCAAAGAACAGGTGAAAGCAGTAACTTTGAGATCCGGAAAAGTTACAAACGATCAGAAATCAGCAACTCAGCGCGACGACAAACTTCAGGGACAAAAGCTGGAGCGCGCCCGTGCCCTAGGGAGCGTGCCCGCGCCCTCTCCTGGAACAGAAAAAGAAAAAATTGATTTGGCGGCTGATCAGTTGGACGGCGAGGCGGAAAAGAGCAAGAATTCTGCTGAAAAATCTACTCAAGAGAAGGTTACAGAGAGCAGTCAGATCTATCCCCCTCCTCCATATCCAAAAAGACTCTAGAAGCAGAAGTTAGACAAGCAGTTTGCCAAGTTTCTTGAGGTGTTCAAGAAGTTGCATATCAACATACCATTTACGAAAGCTCTAGAACAGATGTCGAGCTATGCTAAGTTCATGAAGAGTATTCTATCTCGGAAATTGAAACTCGAGGAATTGGAAACTGTTGCTTTGATAGAAGAATGCAGTACTGTTCTGCAACAAAAGTTGCCTCCTAAACTTAAAGATCCGGGAAGTTTCAAAATACCGTGCACTATCGGCAACCTATCTTTTCTGTAAGAACCCAGATTTTTGGTAGGAATTAAAACTTTTATTACGTATTGGAGTATGAATGAATAGTGGTTACGACTGCAGTGTATCAGTGGTTGAAAGAATGAATGTTGAATGGATTTGGACTCAAATGTTTAAATGCTATGAATGTTGCAATTGGTTGACAACTTAGGTAAGAATAATATATCTCCTGGAAAGTAAGATATGGCATACAAACAGAGGAAGTACTCTCATGTCATCCAAATCGGTATCTGTTATAAGTCCACTGGTTCCGTTAAAGGGTTAAGGAACGCTCGGGAAAGCGCAAGAACATTTTTCTAATTATAAGAATTAAAGAGAAAATAAGCAATAAATAGTGTTTTTGGTGGAAATTGGAATATTATCAGACGACGCTATATAGGATTATTCAGAACGGATTTCTGAGTTCGTATTAATGACCAATAGGCAAGATAAGTGTATGTAAACGATATCAGATTCAGAAAAATAGCACTTTTATATTCTCCAAGATTTTCCTAGACACTAAAGGATTTAATAAAGAGAATTGAGGAATTTATATTCAAGAATTATAAAGGAGGATTAAAGATGTTAGCAAAAATAACAAGGAGGTTTCCGGTAAAACCCTAACAAAAATTACTTGAGATATTCCTCCGAACGATCAATGAAATTGAGTAATAACCGGACAAAGAAACAAGCAGAGAACCAAGAGACAAGCATGTGCAAGTGGATAGGATCAAGTAATTAAGTTGGTTACCAAAGAAACTAGGATAACTAGAAACCAAACCAAGTACTTAGTACATTACATCATCATACCACAAAAACACAACACTTGGATGCATGATGAGCTAGTGGAAGGTGACATAATCACTTTAATAAAGTATCTTTATGAAGATATTATCTCAATAATGCATTTAGACAAAGATGAGATCAAAGAACAAGCAAACAACTCCATCTCTCTCCTTTAGCAACATTCTGCCAAAATAGACAGCAGCTCAGTAAAACGAGCATAACTCCCTCATTTTTCAATTAAATCTTGTGTTCTATAGCTTGTTGGAAAGGTATTGATATGCTCTACAACTCTTCTTTAGGAGTCTCATCCAGAAAAGCATGGTAAGGCCCTCGTTTTTGCAGTTCTTTGAACTATTGAATAGTAACTCCAAAATTGATAAGTTATTTTCTTGTTTTGTTCTTAAGGTTTAAGCTATATAAGGACTATATAAGGCTTGTTAAGTGTTTATAAACACTTGATAGTGTTTCTAGAGCTTCCAAGAAGGTAAACCCTTAACCCACCTTTGAGTTTGACATGAGTTTTGATTAAGTTTTAGAGTTACATGCATATTTAAGGCATGGATCAATGAGATAAGCTTTGTTAGATTTAAAAATGAGTTTTGTGGCTCCAAGACCTGTTGAGACAGTGAGGGAGATGATAAATAGTGTTCTTGAGAGTTGGGTGTTGATTGAATGATTATTTGGGTTGTTTGAAAATTGGATTATTCATTTTTAAGCCGTCGTAATGCCGAAATTTCGTTAAACCTTATAAATTCGTGCATAACAGTTGGGTTAGTTTCTGGTCTTAATGATATATGACCTACTCTTGTAGATCTCGAGTCATAGATCATTTTGGCGCAAGAATCGAAGCAAACGGACTTACGGTTTATGAGTTATGGTCAAATTAGTAAAAGTAGTTCAAAACCGTAAGTGTGAGCTCGTAACTTGAATTGAACCCCCATAATATTACTAATTCAGTGGCGAATCTTAGTAATTAAATATTAGAGATCATAAGGAAGGTGTGAGAGAAAACCACATGTCAAATGGATCATTTTTCGATTTTATAAAAATAATCGAATCAAGGTTAAGTGCGAATGAACCCTAAAAAGGATACTTGGCTATAACTTTGAAAAACCACTTAGATAACGATCGATAAATCTCGAGCTATAATCTTTCAACCTTAGAACTTATATGGCTTAAGTATCTACCAAGCGTAAGTGTAATGACAAGCCTTAATAACGAACAAATGTCGGGTCATAACGTTGTTAATAAGAGTTACGCTAGAGGGTGTATAACGAGATAATTTGAAAACGTGTTTTTAACCTAAGTTAAATATATACTTAGCCTTTAAAAGCGTTAAGTGATTCATCTCGAATATTTTGATTGTTTATAGATCACCGGACTGACCCAGGGCACGCTACCCCTACTCGACTACCAGGCAAGTTTCCAATACTGTGGAACTGTTGTTGTGATAATATATATATAATTTGATTTTGTTATACATATGCCATAGCATGCATGCCTACTTTCAAGTTATATTGTGATACTTGTTCCCAGTTCCATGAATTAATGTTGGCTTATAAGATAGATAGATAATATATCAGTTATAAGCCGGATATTGCTAAGACCCTTAGTGAAGGGCATATGATTTCATTCCTCAAGTATAGACCGGGAATCGGTATTTTGAAATATATAGATAGTCGTGGAAACCCGGAGGGATTCCAGTGACAGAATATTATTATTTCGAGGATTTTTATTTGATTATGAAATCTTTCGAGGAATGTTACTTGAGTATTACCTCATTCAAGGAATATTAAATGAATATTATTTCCAATATTCTCTTTTGAGCTTTACTTATTTAATGAATATCATTCTGAATATTCATTTAAGGTCTTATTTTCTTGTGAACATTATTTTGAATAATTAATCGAGGAATTATCTATTTAATAAATATTTTTATACATACTTATTCAAGGGTTATTTTGAGCAATATTTTATATTAAGAATATTCTTTGTATATTTATGATTTAATAAATATTCTTGGAATATTTATTTAATTCTTTTAACTTGTTTCTAGAATGACTTATTTTATTCAAATATTATTTTGGACCTCCAGATATTATGTAAATTATTTCAGAGTCTTATTATTACTATTATTTTTATTGTTGTGGATCAAAAACTAGATTACGATTTGTAATTAATGCTAGGGTGGTTGAGCTTCGAGCTTTAATGGCTGTTTCTGCGTTCGAGACTTTAATCGGTCCTCACAGAGTGCCTACATATCTCGTATTGAGAATCAAGCCAACGTAGTTCTAGGGGTGAAGGAGCAGGTCCTTATATAGGCTGAGAAGCCTTAGAATTATGGTAGGAATAGGAGACTTGGTAGACAAGTCTTTGGGGAAGGTTCTAGATCTATTCCTTGTAGGAATCAGTTTCCATATTGAATTGGATGCCTTGGTGGCTAAGTCTGGTGGAAATAATATCCTTATCCAACTCTTATTGCTGAGCTGTTTATTACCCCCAATATTAATTACGAAATTAATATTATAATTGGGGTTTTGGGCCCACCTGGTGGGCCCCACGTTTGGACCATTCTTGGCATAATTAATGCCACATTAAATGTGTCTTTAGGGCTTACTTTTAGCCCATATCATTTGCCCCCCAACTTCTAGGAAAACTGATCAGGTTTTCCTTGAAGTTTTAGCGGCCTTTTTCGAGACTTGGGTCAGGGTTCATCTTTGTACACTAGTGTTTCACGAGTATTGTCTTTATGTAAAGCGTGGAGCGACCGACGCGTTCACGACAATGTTAATTCGATGCTAATCGGCAATAATCAGCCTTAACGATGCTTAAACAATGTTTAAACGACGTTAAACGGCATAAAACGGCACTAAACGGTGCTAAACGGCACTAAACAGCGCTAAACATCCTTAAATAATGTTTAAACAGTGTTAAACAACGCTAAACGGCGATAAACGGCACTAAACGGTGCTAAACGGCACTAAACGGTGCTAAACGGCACTAAACGACACTAATCGGTGCTAAACAGCCTTAAACGACGTTCAAACGATGTTAAACGACGCTAAACGGCGATAAACGGTGCTAAACGGCACTAAACGACACTAATCGGTGCTAAACAGCCTTAAACGACGTTCAAACGATGTTAAACGACGCTAAACGGCGATAAACGGTGCTAAACGGCACTAAACGGTGCTAAACGGCACTAAACGACACTAATCGGTGCTAAACAGCCTTAAACGACGTTCAAACGATGTTAAACGACGATAAACGGTGCTAAACGGCACTAAACGGCACTAAACGGCGCTAAACGGCACTAAACGGTGCTAAACGGCGCTAAACGAAGGAGATTCGGGACAACTGTAACCTCTTCCGGGCAGCGAGTCAGCCGACAAGTGTCCTGGCCAGCTGCCAGGTGCTCCTGGTCGGCTTCCAGGAGATCCTGGTCGGCTGCCAGGAGATCCTAGTCGGCTGCCAGGAGATGTTGGTCGGCTGCCAGGAGATCCTGGTCGGCCAGACCCCCTTTGTGGCACCTGGTCGACTGCCAGGAGATCCTGGTTGCCTGCCGGGTGCTTCTGGTTGCCTGTCAGGTGCTTCTTGATCGCCTGACATGTGCTTCTTGATCGCCTGACATGTGCTTCTTGATCGCCTGACATGTGCTTCTTGATCGCCGGCAGATTGACGGGAGATCTAGGTTGACTTTAATGATGTCACACGATGCTTAAACGACGTTTCAATGTTTGTGTAAACGACGTTAAATGGCATAAAACGGCACTATATGGTGCTAATTCGAAGGTCGATGTTTGTCACGGAAAGTGAGAAACCTTCAACAGAACCATCAAACGATCCAATCAAACGATGGGGGGTGCCAAGATGGGTACCGGGAAGTCAGCTGGAGCCTCTCCGTGGCTCCTGGTCGGCTGCCAGGTGCTCCTGGTCAGCTGCCAGGAGATCCTGGTCGGCTGCCAGGAGATCCTGGTCGGCCAGACCTTCTCTGTGGCACCTTGTCGGCTGCCAGGAGATCCTGGTTGCCTGCCAGGTGCTCCTTGTTCGCTTGCCAGGTGCTCCAAGTTGCCTGGAAGTGTTTAAACGACGTTTCAATCTATGTTAAACGACGTTGAATGGCATTAAACGGCACTACACGGTGCTAATCGATGCTTGAACGATGTCTAGTTGGAGGTCGATGTTCGTTTTAGTAAGAAACCTTTGACAGAACCATCAAACGATCCGACCAACTGACAGGAGGTGCCAGGAGGTCGGCTGCCAGGTGATCCTGGTCGGCCAGACCCTCTCCATGGCACCTGGTTGGCTTCCAGGAGATCCTGGTCGGCCAGAGCTTCTTCATGGCACCTGGTCGGCTGCCAGGAGATCCTGGTTGCCTGACAGGTGCTCCACGGTTGCTTTGTCGTGCCTCTCGGAGCTTTTCGCAATGCCTGGAGTTTCGTTCTTGAATCACGTCCTTGACATTTGGATGTTGTATACCTCCTTTCAGAGCATAATCAGTCTCTTTATTAGCAAAGACTAATTGATAGTGTTTTATCTTCCTTAAACGTAATTAGCTCCTTAAGCTTAGATGAGTGCCTTGGCACAACTTATTACTATATCTTCACGTAAATCCTTCTTTTCTTTCCCGGAATCATACATACCGGTATGATTATTGCCGGATATAGCAGATGAACTCCATTTTTTTGTATATGAACGATAGATGACCTGCAAACACGAACCAGGTTGTGTTTCAACCTGATATAAGAGGTCATCCCTCTTCTATAAAAGAGTGGGAGGAGCCTTCATTTTCATTCACTTCACTTCTTCTTACTTCTAAAATTCTCTCTAAAGCTCTCAAGCTCTAAAACTCTCAAGTTCTAGCTTCAAGTTCGAGCCCAAGATGGCAGATGGCGACCGCGCTCCAGCTTCGTCATTCTCTATGTCCGAGGCGATGGCCAAGAGAACTTTGGCCAAAACACTACGAGGTAATCTTCGACTGAATCCCCCTAAATATATTGATCGTCGATTTGATTCTTTAATTGACTTGTTGAGTACCATGAGGGATGCATTTCCCAACAACTCTGAATTAGCTGCATATCATAGTCCGTGCAAGTTCGACAAGGAAGATGTCGAAAAGATTAAGGAGTTATATGGCTTCCCGGACGCGATCAAGGTTTGCCTTCCTGGCTTAGCTA
This sequence comes from Saposhnikovia divaricata, assembly GCA_036435485.1. Lineage (NCBI taxonomy): Eukaryota > Viridiplantae > Streptophyta > Magnoliopsida > Apiales > Apiaceae > Saposhnikovia > Saposhnikovia divaricata. The sequence goes on along the minus strand of CM071597.1, from coordinate 182,814,954 downwards.
ATATGTGACGCCCCCAAATCTGAGGTCAGAGATTCAGGTCGTCACGTCACCATCCAACCATAACATACATGTATTAACTTTACAGCTCAACAATACATCCATTCAGACCTCAATCTTACACACAAGCAAGTTAGAGTCTCAGAAACGATAATCAAAAGTGCCGCTAAATATTACAATCCATTTATACAAATCAGAGTCTTACGCAATTCCACTTATACAACTATACTTGAAGACAAGTCTTACTATTACAGTTGAAAACCTATCAGACTTACTCTGTAGTATTTATCAGAAACTAAATCATCTCCGGGGTAAATCTTCTACTCCTCTTCTGCTGTTGCGGAGTTAACCGACCAAATTCTTCTCTTTCTGAAAAGTTTTTATAAAGCAAGAATGAGCTACATAATGCTCAGCAAGTTCACCATTTTGTAAAATAATAAAGCGGTTTATTTCGAAAACATTCCCAACTATATGGGTATTTATCTCAGGTTTCAAAACATAATTGGACAATGTATATGCCCGAGTTTGAATAAAACATCTGTACTCACTAAGGAGCTTTAGAATAACATATGAACCCTTTATAAGGTTCCCATTTCAATATATCTCAAGTTTGAAAATATATACATATGAGTATATCATTTTCGGCAAAACACTCTACGATTAACATACTGTACAGGGAATACGTTATTGCAAACCTCTTTCCTCCCATTAACTTAGAAGGTTTCTCATACGAAAACATTTCATTCTTTGAAACAATTGCAAGAGTGCACTAACACGTGCCAATCTCTATAGAAAATCTTGCAGTTCTAGATACTGCGCGATGTCAATATTTTCTCATCAAAATAGAACACTATCAGCAACTGGGCACAAAAGCCTAAGAAGCAGTGTTTGAGTATTTTTCCAAAGTGGAGGATGGGACTGGAAGAAAACATAAAAACCTGACAAGGATTGACGATGATCAGTCGCCACATCCAAGCCCAATAATCCGCGGGTCTTCTCTACCGGTAGAAGGATAGAAACTACATCCGTAACTATCCCTCGGGTGAAAAATACATCCGTAATCACCCTCGATGAAAACTACATCCGTAATCATCCTTCGGCAACACCTGGGCCGGAATAATAAGTGATGGACCGCCTGGCTCACGGCCGCTTACACATCCCGGGAATCGTTCGTCAACGGTTCCCACACCTGCCAGAGTCCCTTTTTCTTTTCTTTTAAAACTTGATTTTGATTGAAAACAGAGTAATTGAGGTCCGACATCAGTCGACCGATGATTCTTGAAATCATACAAGAAGCAGAATCTGACCGGGGGTTTTCGAAAATGTTTTGAGTTCGAAAGAGTTCGAGTTTGAAAGTATTAAAAAGTATCTTGGATTAACTTTGTCTTTAAATAATGAACAATGATTAATAAATAGTATTTTAAGATTTAATATTAATAATTAATAAAATAATTATTCGATAAAATAAACTCTTAATCCAAGATAGGGTTTCGAGTATTTACGAAGATATAATAATAGTTATTTGAATATACGATACCACCCGAATGACCCTTCGGGTTTTCGCAATATAGATACGATATAATAATATACCGCTCCCCGGTCAATAGTATATACGGACCGCTACGACCTCTATTGCTAGAGTCGTTGTCCGAAGAAAACATTTCAATCTAAGTTCAAGGGGTAAAAGCATACATGTACTGGTTCAATCTCAATTGCATCAATACTTCGATAAACATAGCATTTGATATCATTTGAAAACTACAAACACAACAGTAAAAGTCCTTGTATATGGATAAGTTTTGAAAAGTAAACTTGCCTTGGTTTGGTTGGGGTGGTCGAGCGTGCGGATTCGAACGATCTATACATAAGCAATAATCGTTCGTTAGTACCTTAACAATATCTCTTTAATTACGGGGTTTAGGGGGGTACGAAATTAACTTAACGACTTTGTCTTATGACTCTCTAGCCCCACTATAGGTCCATGTCGTCGCTCGATTACTCTCGTCGCTTAGTCGACCTAATTTAGTTACCACGTTCGAATCATAACCACTAACCCTAGAATCATGTTCCACTAATCGACTTTTTCCATTGCGCGAATTTTACTCTAGCATTTTTATAAAATCCAAAAATTCATATTTTAATCCAATTCCTTTTGGGTGGTCTTCACCACTGCATTACCTACATTCTCAAATTTTTCCATGATCCCACATATATTTTAAGGTGTTTAAACAAGGTTCACAAGGGGGTCACTTAATGCAGTCCATAGTCCAGAAACAAAATTCACTCCTCCGGCCATAACTAAAAATCCACACATCACCTAGCTATGAACCTTACATTTCCAGAAACTACATTCAATTATATTTCCAACAATATAAGGTAGGACATCAGGGGACATCATTTGGGGGTTCAAAATTGTGCTACAACACAGATCAAAGTTCCTGGACAAACTCAGCAAGCTCAAACTACTTAGATCAACCATTATTCATACTTCCATAACATAATCACCACTTAATACACTTAGATCATGGTTCATAACACTCATGGAGATATATATATTAACCATATTCATAAAAATCACAATCTCAACATCAAAACTCAAGATCCATGCTATCCAATACATATACATCCAAGATTAGTCCTAAAACACATGGATCTACTACCATACTATATAAACAATACATAACCAAGGGGGTTTGAGATTTTTATACCTTCTTGAGCTCCTAGAGACCTTGGATGAGCTTTCACAAACCTTAATCCTTCAATATCTAAAAGATAACAACTTATGTTAACACCCCTCTAAACTTTCAACAATTTTTATCTCAAGAATCAATGGATGGAATGCTATGAAATTGATACCATACCTCTATTATAATGCAAGGAAGCCCTAGGATTTTTGCTTGAGGTTGTAGATGAGGAAATGTTGGAGAGAAAATCTCTCTTTCTCTCCTCTTGTAGTTCGGCCGAGAGCTCTAAAAGGGGGGGGGAGAGTGTTTTCTTTTTGTTTTGTTTTGAATGGTAGTAAAATGATATGTAGGTTATGTATTATTGTGGGTATTAGGTGTGGTTCACATGTTGCCAAGCTAGAGTCTAGGTTGTCTCCCCATGCCCTATTGTCCCCTAGGTACAACACCCATCACACATGTCACTATTCACTTCTACTTTATGTTTTCTAGTTTCTTTTCCTAACTAGCTAGTTACATGGCACTTGCATGTAATTTCTTTCCTTGTAATATTATTCTCCCACCAATGCTTGTTATTTAATCTTTACTTCGTATCGTATCTTAATTATTCTCTCGTAATAATATTTTGTCGCGTAGGGATTTCCCCTATAATTCCTTAAGTACTTAATTGTGTAAATCCCTCGAATATCCATAATTCCTCGTCATAATTCTTAATAAATCCTTTAATACTCTAACCATTCTCAAATCCCAAGTTTTATAAATATTACTAACAATAAGACTCCTGCCTTCACAATCTCCCTTTATATCTTACATAATAAATGCAACAACGCAGTTTCTCAGACAATCAATTCTATTTATCAACAGGGATGACTAGAAAGGTTCCATAATGACAATGTCACAAGATATTAAATAAAAGGAAATATTACCAAAAATTAGGGTTCTTACAGCCTCCCCTCCTTAAAAGGATTCCGTCCCGGAATCAGGTTGAAAACAGTTGGGGGGTGCTTTTCACGCATCGCGCTCTCTAGTCCCCATGTTGATTCTTCGACATTCTGATTCCTCCACAAGACTCTCACTAGTTTGACAACCTTGTTCCTCAGCACCTGTTCTTTTCTATCCATGATTTCTACGGGTTGCTCCACATATGCTAAGTCTGGTTGCAGATCCACTGGATCATATTCTATTACGTGTCGGAAGTCGGTATGGTAGGGTCGTAGTATGGACACATGGAACACATTATGTACTTGCTGCCAGCTCGGGGGTAAAGCCAATTCATAGGCTAACTTTCCAACTCGTTTCAAGATCTCAAAAGGTCCAATAAATCTTGGGCTTAGCTTCCCCTTCTTACCAAATCTCATCAATCCCTTCCACGGTGATACCTTCAACATCACAAACTCTCCTACCTCATATTCCTTGTCTTTGCGGGTCTGGTCCGCATACTTCTTCTGTTTGTCTTGGGCCGCTACCAGCCGTCCTCTTATGAGCTCGATAGTTTATCTTGTCTGTTGGACCAGTTCAGGCCCTAAAATCTTCCGCTCTCCAACTTCTTCCCAACACAAGGGAGACCGACATCTTCGTCCGTATAAAGCTTCATATGGGGCATTCCTATACTCGCATGGTAACTGTTGTTGTAGGAAAATTCGAGCAATGACAAGTGGTCATCCCAACTTTCCTTAAAATCGATGGCACATACTCTCAGCATGTCCTCTATGGTCTGGATGGTTCTCTCACTCTGTCCGTCTGTTTGGGGATGGTATGCAGTACTCATGTTTAACTTGGTCCCCACACAATCCTGAAAACTTCTCCAGAACCTGGAGTTGAATCTTGGGTCTCTATCTGATACAATGCTCACAGGAACCCCATGCCTTACCACGATCTCCTTAGATATCTCATAAAATTTGACCATTCAAAATAATGGGTTTCGTAAAAACTAATGACTTTTACATACACTCGTCTGTACCGTAAAGACGTAATATCAATTCGAAATCTTCATTTAATAATTCGTACATATCGTGATTGCAAAAATTTCTCATCCGCCCATAAAATTACTATTCGTCCAGGCTTCGATCATTCACGAAAATTAGGGTTAATGCAGTCTCCTCTCCTTAAAAGGATTCTATCTTAAGAACCTAAGGAAAATAGTTGTGGATACAATTCCACTTTACCCTTTCCAACTCTCAGGTTGACATTTCAACCCTTTTGTTCTCTCACCTTGGTCTCACCAACGCTTTAATGTTGTTTCTCAACGCATGCTCTCCTCGACCTGTATTCCTTATCGGTTGTTCTATGAATGGAAATTTCTATCCCACTACTTAAACGTTCCTCTTCTACATTGTTCATAGTATCCGTGTTGAGTCCTTGTATCGTTGGCCCGTCAATACTTTGTGGTCGTGTTTTATAATCTGAGACAACGTCAATACGCACGGTATTCCTCATATTCCTTCGCTTGATTAGCAGGCATGTGTTGCCTCCTGTCAGCCGTTACCACTTGCTATGGATACTGTATAGCCTTTGGTATACGTCGAACCAGTTCGGCTACTATGTCCCTCGTTCATTGACTTCTTCGTAACGCAAGAAAAGCGAAACTTCTTCTTTTGTAGCACGCTTTACAGGAGACGTCCTTACGTTCGCATGGCGATGATCGTGATAACAACATTCATTTCTTGGATAAATTTTTATTCTCGATTTCCCCGTGAAATCTAAGGCACGACACTAAATACAAATCCGATCGTCTGGATAATTCTTCTTCCATGTCCATCAGCCACAGATCAAATTAGTACATACGCTCAATCTCTTTGTTAAATATACTTGAAAGCACCTTCAATATTTGAAGTTTAACCTTAAGTCTTTATCTTACGTAATCGTTGCAGAAGTTTTATATTGCACCACCATCTCTTCCGTATATAATTCGATAATCTTCTAAATGGAAAGTCTCTTATAGGTAAATCACTTGGTCCAACAATTATAAATCAACTAGGGCCATCTCTTGGCTCGGTCTTTGGCGACCCACTTATGAAATTCACTATAATTCTGTCCACGTTCAAGATTTTCTACAGGCGGAATTAATCCACTAGCTATCTATCATTCTGCTTTTGGCATGTCACGTTTGTAGTTAATAGTTTGCCAATACCATTCTTCATTTCAGTTTACCAAGCATTCCCTTAATTCTCTATACATCTTTTTCCTTCCCCATAATTTAGTCATTTTCCTCTAACATTATTCTTTATGGTATATACTCTATTTTCTTGGTCAATACTGACTGAATTCCAATTTCGAAAAATCCCTTCTATAGGTATCGGCCACCACACTGGCCTTCCCTAGGTAATAACAAATTTCTCCATTATACTCTCTGCTCCCTTTCGTCACCTTCTCTTTCTTATGTTTAGTTCTAATATGAAGATATACTTATGGCACTTGTGGAGAAATTTTCACACTTTTCTCATAAGGTTAACGTCTCAGTTTTATGCGTGAACGCCATCATGACTAATCCCAGACTCACGGTTAGTATATCCTATCCCGTAACCTTTATGTTGTTTAGAAGTATAGGCTATCATCCCCTTTCTACTGCATCAGCACACCTCTTAAACTCTTGAAAGACGCATCATCGTGACTCTCAAAGTCCTCTTTTTATCATCAAGTATAGCTAACAACGAGGTTGTTGCTAATATCTCATTTCATCCCAAAACTTTGTTCATTAATCCATAAAGGCTTCTGACTCATTAGTCCATTCAAACGATACTACCACAATTTTTATAACGTTTATATTAGTGTGAAATGCCAACTTTGGCACAGTACAGGGGTCGATCTTGAGTTGGTGAAACCTTCTCTTCAACCTCATCCTTGAAAACAACTCCTCATTCTTAACTAGTCAACAACTCCTCCATTTCCGGTAAGGGTATCAGTTCTCGATGGCATATATAAGATGTCATACGCTCGTCCTCCTTCACAACTGGCGCCAATCAGCCTGAGGCCTGCATGCGGCTGCGATTCCTAATAAACTTGATTAGGTGGTAATCTCGAAGGATCATTGGGATATATCCATGCATCCATTTGCTATTAGGGCCTTTTAAACTTTATGTCTCTCTATGTGCATCAATCCCTTTAAGCTAGGTAAAGCTTCACATTCTTGCCACGATATTTCTTCCTTTCTTGTCCATCTCACTTCCAGGTAGTTTCCTCTAAGGATATGTTTTACATCGCAATCGATTTGCATTTCTTGGATCAGGAAAAGGCTTGGTAACTCCAGAATTCATTAATATAACATCCTGACAACGGTTGGTAGGAGCGTGCTCCCAACCACCTCATCACTTCTTATAACTTTCCTCACACCAATATTAAAGGTCTTGTGGTATGCCCTGACATGTTATCTCTACTTCAATAATTACTCGGCATAACGCTCTGGCTGCACAATTACAACATTTGGTTTTTGATCTTATATTGGTGTAACGGTTCACAATTGTACCTCCCGTTCACCTTAGAGTAATCACTTTGAAAGGAATGGTTTCAAAATAACAAGGTCCAATAGATAATCTCAATAAGAATTCCACATTGGATGTTCCAAGAATGTTGGTGGTTCCAAATACTAGGAGTCTCGATTTTTGGAGATGTAAGGATGGACAGAAAGAATACAACAAGGTTTATTCCTTCCCGTCCTGATAATTCTGTAATATGACACCATAGAGAATGTTGCACAAGGGCAATGATTGTTGGGTACAAAAGTCATAAAGGCGGTCTTTATACAATTCTTACATCGTGTGGATACTTTTCCTCCTGAATAATAAGAGGAAATCTAAAGTTGCATTGATGAAGGTCAACCAATAGAAAGCAATTCTACTCCATGACAATTAAAGAATGAAGTAGTTTGTCACTCAAGTAATCAATGGTTTCAAATGAATTCTCATTGTACGAAATGAAAGAATAAAATATTCAAGTGATATAAAGTCTGATACGAAGATGGGTAAGAGTTCAAGTCGAGTGGGCGACCTCATTAGGTCTCAATCAAGTTATTCGTCAAAACTTCATCATCACACTTTACCACATGCTAAATGCATTGCAGAATGAATTAAATTGGGGGTTGGACCAGTGGAACAATAACTAGTCCTTTTAAAGAAACACTAGCAACTATCGAGACAAAATTTGCTAGTTCACCTGTTTGAGACATCACCACTAGCTAGGACAATTAGCTAGGTGTTCTTCACAACATTACAATTTTGACTAGTTGGAACGATCAACTAGTCATTCATATTGACATAACGACTAGCCAGTTTCAATTGGATAGAACGGAATTTCAACATCGTAGCCACTGAAGAAACTTTAGGCTTCTCGGACAACGAATGAAAATAAGAAGTTGTTAAGTTTGAAAAAGAACACTATAAAATATGGAGAGAACGTTCTAGGTATTGGAACAATCGATAACCTTTCATCAAATATTACTTATCAGTGAAACGGTCCACCCAAGGGTGCCTCCGTACACATGCTTTATCAGATCCGACAATAGAATTAAATTCGGAATACCAATATCAAAATGATATCCTTACTATGATTTCAATGTACGATGTACAATCTCATCTTGAATAGAAGAAAAGAATTCATGAGGGATGTCTGGACATTAGATCACCCCTGTCCTCAGTAATTTGTTGAATATTTATGAGCTCACTGAAGAATGCAAGTATGAAAGAAGCAATCAAATATCGATATTCGTTAAGTAGTATTCGTCGATTAATTAAGGAAATATTTGTGGAACATTCCTTGGATAATTGAAAGAGAGTGTAAATAGTCCTGAGCAGAAATAATTATAAACTTCAAATATAATGCTCGGGCTCAATTAAGATACTTTGGATGAGTCCCGGTTTAGAGAAAGTATATCACTGGTTGTTATTCCACAAGTTTGAAGTAGAAATCTAGGAGGGTTACCTGATATAAGCTAATCGAGGTAACATGGTTAGTGAACAGTTTAAAATGAAGTAGTGCACCAGCCGGTAGTTATCAAAATAAGTTAATAATCATTCGTGCATCTCATTATCACCACTATGAGGGTAACTCCCTCTCTTCGTCTTCGTAATACAAGACAACAACTAGTGCGTCTCTCAATCATCATCTTAAAGTCATTAATCGAGTTAGGGTTTCACCAATATATCTGTCATTTCCGTGCTTTATCTTGAAGACCAAGCTTCACAACATTCCGGGGACACCTGCTAAGTCTATAGGGTCCTACTTCAAGCCTTCCGACATGAATCACAAGTGGCCAGTTCCCCCTGGGAACAGATCAAAGAGATCTCTCAGGGATCTCAATGCAGTCCATAGGTTCGGTGGCGGGTGTGTGTATGTGAACATATACCAAAATATTGAGGTCTACAATACGTATATACGTAGTCCCTGCTAACATCTCTATCAAAGGATCCCACTCTAGACCCGCTGGTCTTTTCTTTTGGTGGACTCTGAGATCACTGTATCGCTCGTTGCAACCATATTCAACTTCTCTTGAGTCCCTTTGTTAATCCCACTTGTTTGTTCTCTAAGTTGAACTACCATGCTCTAGCGTCCGAATCATGCGTGGAATTATCTAGCACGCTCGTCTTATGATAACATTCTCGTATAACACATGCAGAATTCGTCATCAAGGGTAATGAAATCCACAACGACATAGTGACCAACTTTCAGGTAAACCCGTTACTTATCGAAAATCGGATCTTATAGCCAAAGTAAAAAACTTTCATTAATCCAAGTACTAAGTACCCTTAATTATGTAGGGAAGTCCAAACTTCTTGATTCTTAAAATGCCGCCTCCTGAACTGTGGAGGAATATGGGCCACAAAATTTATGCCACAGCCTAGTCATCCGATCATATTGGCAATATCGCCTCTACCTCAGCTGCTCTCGAGATTTCGCTATGTTTCCTATATCATTATCTATGATAAGACATGTACGACTCTCAAACCTCTATTCATCATTCTAAAGGTCTCTAAGGATTCTATCGACCCTAGTATAATACCTCCAGTAATACTCCAGTCCATTCTACTCACCGGTACCTCTTCCGGTAGTCCAATCATAAGTTTACTACGATCTCTTATGTCATTCTCCTACATAGACTCAACTCTCAACACTCTCGTTTCTGAGTACTGTAACTTATCGCTCTGATACCATTTCTGTGACGCCCCCAAATCTGAGGTCAGAGATTCAGGTCGTCACGTCACCATCCAACCATAACATACCTGTATTAACTTTACAGCTCAACAATACATCCATTCAGACCTCAATCTTACACACAAGCAAGTTAGAGTCTCAGAAACGATAATCATAAGTGCCGCTAAATATTACAATCCATTTATACAAATCAGAGTCTTACGCAATTCCACTTATACAACTATACTTGAAGACAAGTCTTACTATTACAGTTGAAAACCTATCAGACTTACTCTGTAGTATTTATCAGAAACTAAATCATCTCCGGGGTAAATCTTCTACTCCTCTTCTGCTGTTGCGGAGTTAACCGACCAAATTCTTCTCTTTCTGAAAAGTTTTTATAAAGCAAGAATGAGCTACATAATGCTCAGCAAGTTCACCATTTTGTAAAATAATAATGCGGTTTATTTCGAAAACATTCCCAACTATATGGGTATTTATCTCAGGTTTCAAAACATAATTGGACAATGTATATGCCCGAGTTTGAATAAAACATCTGTACTCACTAAGGAGCTTTAGAATAACATATGAACCCTTTATAAGGTTCCCATTTCAATATATCTCAAGTTTGAAAATATATACATATGAGTATATCATTTTCGGCAAAACACTCTACGATTAACATACTGTACAGGGAATACGTTATTGCAAACCTCTTTCCTCCCATTAACTTAGAAGGTTTCTCATACGAAAACATTTCATTCTTTGAAACAATTGCAAGAGTGCACTAACACGTGCCAATCTCTATAGAAAATCTTGCAGTTCTAGATACTGCGCGATGTCAATATTTTCTCATCAAAATAGAACACTATCAGCAACTTGGCACAAAAGCCTAAGAAGCAGTGTTTGAGTATTTTTCCAAAGTGGAGGATGGGACTGGAAGAAAACATAAAAACCTGACAAGGATTGACGATGATCAGTCGCCACATCCAAGCCCAATAATCCGCGGGTCTTCTCTACCGGTAGAAGGATAGAAACTACATCCGTAACTATCCCTCGGGTGAAAAATACATCCGTAATCACCCTCGATGAAAACTACATCCGTAATCATCCTTCGGCAACACCTGGGCCGGAATAATAAGTGATGGACCGCCTGGCTCACGGCCGCTTACACATCCCGGGAATCGTTCGTCAACGGTTCCCACACCTGCCAGAGTCCCTTTTTCTTTTCTTTTAAAACTTGATTTTGATTGAAAACAGAGTAATTGAGGTCCGACATCAGTCGACCGATGATTCTTGAAATCATACAAGAAGCAGAATCTGACCGGGGGTTTTCGAAAATGTTTTGAGTTCGAAAGAGTTCGAGTTTGAAAGTATTAAAAAGTATCTTGGATTAACTTTGTCTTTAAATAATGAACAATGATTAATAAATAGTATTTTAAGATTTAATATTAATAATTAATAAAATAATTATTCGATAAAATAAACTCTTAATCCAAGATAGGGTTTCGAGTATTTACGAAGATATAATAATAGTTATTTGAATATACGATACCACCCGAATGACCCTTCGGGTTTTCGCAATATAGATACGATATAATAATATACCGCTCCCCGGTCAATAGTATATACGGACCGCTACGACCTCTATTGCTAGAGTCGTTGTCCGAAGAAAACATTTCAATCTAAGTTCAAGGGGTAAAAGCATACATGTACTGGTTCAATCTCAATTGCATCAATACTTCGATAAACATAGCATTTGATATCATTTGAAAACTACAAACACAACAGTAAAAGTCCTTGTATATGGATAAGTTTTGAAAAGTAAACTTGCCTTGGTTTGGTTGGGGTGGTCGAGCGTGCGGATTCGAACGATCTATACATAAGCAATAATCGTTCGTTAGTACCTTAACAATATCTCTTTAATTACGGGGTTTAGGGGGGTACGAAATTAACTTAACGACTTCGTCTTATGACTCTCTAGCCCCACTATAGGTCCATGTCGTCGCTAGATTACGCTCGTCGCTTAGTCGACCTAATTTAGTTACCACGTTCGAATCATAACCACTAACCCTAGAATCATGTTCCACTAATCGACTTTTTCCATTGCGCGAATTTTACTCTAGCATTTTTATAAAATCCAAAAATTCATATTTTAATCCAATTCCTTTTGGGTGGTCTTCACCACTGCATTACCTACATTCTCAAATTTTTCCATGATCCCACATATATTTTAAGGTGTTTAAACAAGGTTCACAAGGGGGTCACTTAATGCAATCCATAGTCCAGAAACAAAATTCACTCCTCCGGCCATAACTAAAAATCCACACATCACCTAGCTATGAACCTTACATTTCCAGAAACTACATTCAATTATATTTCCAACAATATAAGGTAGGACATCAGGGGACATCATTTGGGGGTTCAAAATTGTGCTACAACACAGATCAAAGTTCCTGGACAAATTCAGCAAGCTCAAACTACTTAGATCAACCATTATTCATACTTCCATAACATAATCACCACTTAATACACTTAGATCATGGTTCATAACACTCATGGAGATATATATATTAACCATAGTCATAAAAATCACAATCTCAACATCAAAACTCAAGATCCATGCTATCCAATACATATACATCCAAGATTAGTCCTAAAACACATGGATCTACTACCATACTATATAAACAATACATAACCAAGGGGGTTTGAGATTTTTATACCTTCTTGAGCTCCTAGAGACCTTGGATGAGCTTTCACAAACCTTAATCCTTCAAGATCTAAAAGATAACAACTTATGTTAACACCCCTCTAAACTTTCAACAATTTTTATCTCAAGAATCAATGGATGGAATGCTATGAAATTGATACCATACCTCTATTATAATGCAAGGAAGCCCTAGGATTTTTGCTTGAGGTTGTAGATGAGGAAATGTTGGAGAGAAAATCTCTCTTTCTCTCCTCTTGTAGTTCGGCCGAGAGCTCTAAAAGGGGGGGGGGAGAGTGTTTTCTTTTTGTTTTGTTTTGAATGGTAGTAAAATGATATGTAGGTTATGTATTATTGTGGGTATTAGGTGTGGTTCACATGTTGCCAAGCTAGAGTCTAGGTTGTCTCCCCATGCCCTATTGTCCCCTAGGTACAACACCCATCACACATGTCACTATTCACTTCTACTTTATGCTTTCTAGTTTCTTTTCCTAACTAGCTAGTTACATGGCACTTGCATGTAATTTCTTTCCTTGTAATATTATTCTCCCACCAATGCTTGTTATTTAATCTTTACTTCGTATCGTATCTTAATTATTCTCTCGTAATAATATTTTGTCGCGTAGGGATTTCCCCTATAATTCCTTAAGTACTTAATTGTGTAAATCCCTCGAATATCCATAATTCCTCGTCATAATTCTTAATAAATCCTTTAATACTCTAACCATTCTCAAATCCCAAGTTTTATAAATATTACTAACAATAAGACTCCTGCCTTCACAATCTCCCTTTATATCTTACATAATAAATGCAACAACGCAGTTTCTCAGACAATCAATTCTATTTATCAACAGGGATGACTAGAAAGGTTCCATAATGACAATGTCACAAGATATAAATAAAAGGAAATATTACCAAAAATTAGGGTTCTTACATAATAGAACCTGTAATTGGCACCCAGAGAGGCTATGTGTCTACAAGGGTGCCCTTGAAGCAGGCCTGAGATTCCCGGTAGACCAGTTCATCATAAGTCTCCTAGCGGAGCTTCAGGTTCACCCCTGCCAACTGTATCCCAATGCATGGCGGGCGATCATCATCTTCATGCTGAGATGCCGGGATCTAGGTATCGAACCAACTACTACAATGTTCCGGAGTATATTCGCCACCAAGAATTCTTCTGAGATTCAGAAGGGATGGGTTACTATTCAGCATAGAACCAATGTTCCACATATTGTGAATGCCTTTTCATTCCCAGATTCCCATCACTACTGGGATAGAGAATTCGTGATTCTGGTATGGCGTGGTGGCGACTGGGGCCAATTCTTTATGTCTAAGTTTGGGGAAGTGCATGATGCTACGCACTTTGTATGTGATCTTGACGAGAAGGAGCTTCTTGATCGTGATAGACTACTTGCTGATGACGGCTGTACTCACTACAAAGTTTTCTTAACCGAAAAGAGACTTGTAGAAGCTGGCCTTAGCTTACTTTCTGCTGATGGTAATTTTTTATCTACATATTATGAACTCTGTTTGTTCTTATTCCGATATCTTTTTTGTTGTCATTTCAGTTGCTGAGGAGATCGACAGTCGGCCCGAGAACCAGCCGAAAGTTACTAGAAGGATGATCAAGAAAGCCGAGGCGGCTTGCGTTCAACCTGGGCCGAAGATCCCTCAGTTCCTGTCGGGATGCTCTTCAAAGAGATCGCGGAATGCTGACGGGAGAGTCAAGACCCCCTTCATCCCTGGTTGGGGGATTTGTGAGCAAGATTCTGTCTTGGGATGCCCAGAGTCAGCCTTGGATTGGTCCAAGTTCAGCATCACTCCCCCGACCTTTTGACAGTAACTGCCGGGGACAAATTTGATGAAGCGGAGAAACTCGGAGCTCAAGCCCTATATCAGGTTTCTAACCTTTCATCCTAGACGTAGTGTTTTCACGTAACTTGTGATTATAATTGTCTCATTGATTCTTTGTTCCAGGCAAATGCCCAGTTCCAGGCTAGCACTCGGCTAGGTCGTACATACCGAGATGAGAATGTGGCCTTGAAGAAGGAGAAAGCAACTCTTTATGTGAAATGCCAAGACTTGGAGTCCAGGGCCATCCGGGCTGAAGCTGATGCTCATTCTCTCCAGAGACAGTATGACTCCTTGTATAACAAAAGGGCAGCAGACTGCAAGCTAGTGGTGAAAGCTTACCAGGAGTTTGAGGATTTCTTTCAGCTTATAGATAAGCATGACGATGAAGTACGCCCGAGTATCATGTCTGTTGGCTGGGATCGAGCCATCAATGCTGTGAGTAAGAGGCACCCTACTGTGGTTTTCCCGAGGGACTTTCCAAGTCCTTACTGTCAAGTTGCTTCGGGCACCAGGGCCAACCCAGTAGCTTAGGCTTCGGGCTCCGGCTCTAGGGGAAGTCATCGCCGTTCCGGCTCCGGTTCGAGGGGTGTCCGAGCAACTGTGGATGGCTCAGTTTCCTCGGATCCTCGAGGGAAACGGCCTATGACCGTGCAGAAGGGAAGAGTAGTTCGCCAAGCAGTCCCCTCAAACAGGGTAGTTGAAGATAGCTCATCTTCCGAGGAGGAAGAGGTTGAGGCGATGGAAGTGACAGCTCCACCAGTGGCGGTAGCCGAACCGGGTAAGGGCCATGCTGAGGAAAGCTCTGAGGAAGAGAGTGACGAGGAGGAGAGTAGCGAGGAAGAGACTGATGAAGAGGAGAACGGCAAGGAGGATTCCTCGGATGAGTAGCTGGGATCGCTTCGGGCCTTGCATGGCCTAGCTTAGCCGTATGTGGCATTTATTTCTAGTCTTTCAATCATGGTCCTTCGTGATTAAACTTTTATTTGACTTAAATGATGTAACCCTAACTGTTGGCCCTTCGGGGTCTTTATTTATGCACTTGTTTGTTTTATTCGTATGTTCATTTATTTTCAGTACTTGGTCTTCCTAGACTCACACTCAACAGGTGCTTGGTACATAAACAAAACATAGAATCATAAAATGGAAAACAAGTTTGCATTAATAACTCAAAAAGGGTTCAACCCTTACACAGCTCATTATTGTCCTACTCGGGGCATCAAACCCTGGAATGGTTTCATCGAACCTTATTTCTACTTCTCCTACTAGATAAATAAAAAACTACATCCTTGCAGAGGTAGCTTAGACATAATAAATCTTGAGGTTCAAGGCATGCCAAGTACGGGGCACCTCAACCCCGTCCAAGGTCTCCAACTTATATGATCCTCGTCCCAACATCTTCCTAACTCGATACGGCCCTTCCCAGTTTGGGGCTAGTTTTCCTTTCTGGCCAACTCCAGAAGCCTCGATCTTCCTCAGAACCAAGTCACCTTGTTGAAAGAACCTCTCCTTAACACTGTCGTTGTAATAGAAGGATGCTTTCTTTTGATGCTCCGCATTCCTGGCGTTTGCCTCGTCCCTGACTTCATCAATCAGATCTAGGGCGAGCCTCATACCTTCTTCATTTGTCTCAGGTTCAAATGCCTCAACTCGAGGTGATGCATGCATGATCTCCAGTGGTACAACTGCCTCAGCTCCATAAGCTAGCAGAAACGGGGTTGCTCCTGTGGTCACCTTGCAAGTAGTGCGATAAGCCCAGAGTATGGGCAGTAACTCGTCCACCCAAGTGCTCCTTGAGCGTTCAACCCTTTTCTTAAGTCCATCAAGGATGATCCGGTTGGCCACCTCAGCCTGTCCATTTGCTTGCGGATGTGCTACTGAGGTAAAACGAAGCTCAATAGCATTCTCCTCACAGTACTTCTTAAATTCTTCATTATTGAACTGTGTCCCATTATCCGTCACAAGGATTCGTGGGATGCCATATCTGCAGATTATGTTCTCCCAAAAGAACTGGGAAACTTGCTTGGTGGTTATTTTGGCTAAAGGCTTAGCCTCAATCCACTTGGTGAAGTAGTCAATGGCGACAATCAAAAACTTCCTCTGTGCTGATGCCATAGGGAAAGGACCAAGAATGCCTATCCCCCACATTGCAAACGGAATGGGGGAACTGACTGACGTTAACATCTCAGGCGGCTGCCTGACAATCGGAGCATGCTTCTGGCACCTGTCACACCTCTTGACATAATCCTGTGCATCGGCCAGCATCTCTGGCCAGTAGAATCCCAAACGAGTTATTTTGTGAGCTAGGGCTCTGCCCCCAAGTGCTGGCCACAAATACCTTCATGAACTTCCTCCAATGCTTCCCTTGCCTCTTGAGGCCTTAGACACTTCAAGTATGGGATGACGAACGACCTCTTGTACAGAATGCCCTCAATCAAAGTGTATCTCAATGCTCTTTCTGAAAGTTTTCGTGCCTCCAAGGCATTGTCTGGGAGCCACCCGGTCTCAAGGTGTGCCTTGATAGGATCTATCCAAGAGCTTCCCACATCAATTGGTGCCACTAATTTCGAGTCGATAGTCGGGGCCTTCAAGACCTGGAAGTAAACACTCCCTGCATAGTTTTCTATCTCGGAAGAAGCGAACTTAGATAGGGCATCGGCCTTAACGTTCTCTTCTCTCGGGATGTGTTCTATATAACACTCATCAAACTGAGTCATGATAGCTTTCACAACTCGCAAATACTTTGCCATAGTTTCATCCTTGGCCTCAAATTCACCATTTACTTGAGAGACTACTAATCTTGAATCTCCACAAACTTTAAGATTCTTGACTCTCATGATTCTGGCCAAGCCTAAACCAGCTATCAAGGCCTCATACTCAGCTTCATTGTTGGTTGTCTGGAAATCCAACTTCAAAGCATATTCGACTGTGAATCCATCGGGGCTTTGCAATACTAAGCCTGCGCCACTAGATTTTGTTTTTGATGCTCCATCAAAATAGAGCACCCAATATTCCTTCTGATCAGGTTCAAGTTCTCCATCTTTATCTTGCTTCTCAGGGGTTGTTATCATCTCCTGCCCCCCGACTTCTTGGTTGCTAATGGTGCATTCAACCACGAAGTCAGCCAATGCCTGAGCCTTAATGGCTGTTCGAGGCTTATACGTGATGTCAAATTCTCCAAGTTCAATCGCCCACTTGATTAGCCTTCCACTAGCCTTCGGGCTATGCAAAATGTTTCTCAACTGTTGGTCCGTCAGGACTTCAATCTTATGTGCCTGGAAGTACGGGCGTAACTTCCTCGAGGCTGGTATCAATGCCAAGGCGAACTTCTCAATGGGAGAGTAATTCAGCTCAGCCCCGTGCAACACCTTGCTCACATAATAGATAGGTTTCTGGACCTTCTTCTCTTCTCGAATGAGAACGGCGCTCAACGTTTGCTCAGATACCGCCAGGTATAGATAAAGAGTCTCCCCGGGACTAGGTTTGGCCAGCAACGGGGCTTCAACCATGTACTTCTTCAGTTGTTCAAAGGCCTCTTGGCTCTCAGGGGTCCACTCAAAATTTTTCACCTTCTTCAATGCTTGAAAGAAAGGCAAGCATTTGTCACCAGACTTGGAGATGAATCTTCCTAAAGCCGCTACCCGGCCTGTCAACTTCTGCACATCTCTTATAGAGCGTGGTGGCTCCATGTCTAAGATCGCCTTGATCTTGTCAGGGTTGGCCTCTATGCCTCTCTTTGAAACCATCAGACCCAAAAATTTGCCTGATCCAATGCCAAAGGCACACTTGGCTGGTTTCAACATCATTTTGTGGTGCCTCAGCACTCCGAATGCCTCTCTGAGGTGCTTAATGTGGTCTGCCTTGAACAGGCTCTTGACTAGCATGTCATCAACATAGACCTCCATGGTTTTTCCAATCAGATGGGCGAATATCTTATTCACCAGTCGTTGGTAAGTAGCTCCTGCATTTTTTAGACCGAAAGCCATAACAAGATAGCAGAAAACACCGAAGTCAGTTATGAAAGATACCTTAGGGACGTCATCCTTGTGCATCTTAATCTGATTGTAGCCGCTGAAACCATCCATGAAGCTCAGCATCTCATGTCCAGTTGTGGCATCTATTAACATGTCTATCCTTGGTAAAGGGAAGCAATCCTTAGGGAATGCGTCATTCAAGTCGGTGAAGTATATACACATCCTCCACTTACCGTTGGCTTTCTTGACCATCACAGGGTTAGCCAACCATTCTGGAAACTGAATCTCTTCAATAAACCCAGTTTCTAAAAGCTTTTCCACTTCTTGCTTTATGGCCTCTTGCCTTTCAGGTGCAAAGTTCCTCTTCTTCTGCTGTATTATCTTCCGACTAGGATCGACATTCAATCTGTGAGTTATGAGTTGGGGATCAATCCCTGGCATATCAGCTGCTGTCCAAGCAAACACATCGCTATTTTCTTGCAAGAATGCTATCAACTTGCCCTTCAGGGGTTCCTTCAAAGAGGCTCCTATATAAGTCACCTTCTCAGGGTCACCTAGCTCCAGAGGAATAGGTATTAAGTCCTCTGCTGGCTTTCCTCGGTGTTCATCATCACCACGGACATCCATGTCTTCGATCGGAAGTACCTGCCCCCCGATTCCATCAGCCCTTAACGCGGATACGTAACAACTTCTTGCCATCTTCTGATCACCCTTTTGTTCTCCAACACCATTCCTGGTTGGAAACTTAATCTTCATATGATATGTGGAGGCCATAGCCTTGAATGCATGAAGTCCAGTCCTTCCTAGGATTGCATTATAAGTTGAGGATGCCTTGATCACAAGGAAATTCAACATCTGAGTAGCTTCCTTAGGTTCCTGTCCAATAGTCATGGGCAATTGAATAGTACCTTCGACCTTGGACTCAACTCCATTAAATCCGTAGATTGGCATGTTGGTGGGGGTCAACTGAGAATCGGTGTACCCCATTTTCACAAACGCATCGTGAAACAAGATATCAACAGAAGCTCCATTGTCTATCAAGACTCGTTTCACCTCCGAGTTTCCAATCACAGGAGTTATGACCAACGGGTCGTCATGGGGGAACTTTACCCCTTCGAGATCTGAATCATCAAACCCAATAACTATTTCAGTCCTAGCACGTTTTGGGGCGTCTCCCACGATGTGCATTACTTCTCTGGCATACGCTTTTCGAGAGTTTCGAGTCGTGCCGGCCGCTGTCGGGCCTCCCCAAATCATATTAACAACTGGCCCTCGGGGCTGTGGGTTACGATCACGATCACGATCATTATCTCTTCTGTCATTGTCTCTCCTGTCATAGTCCCTTCTTTGGGTTCCACGATCATCATTCTTCGTGAACCTGCTTAGCTTTCCTTTTCGGATCAAGAACTCAATCTCATCTTTCAACTGTCTACAATCATCTGTATCATGACCCACATCACGGTGGTACCTACAGTATTGATCCTTGTTTCTTTTCGTGGGATCACCCCTAAGTGGCTTCGGCCATCGGAAGTCTTTATCCTTCTCAATATCTAGCAAGATCTGACTCCTAGGAGCGTTCAGCCTTGCATAATCAGAAAACCTCGGTCCCAAACCCTTCTTTGGTGGTGACTCGGAATCCTTGCTAGTCCGGGGATACTTGTCCCTAGCATCGTACTCTTGATCTTGCTTTCGTTTCTTCGAATCATTAGAACCCTTTCCATTGCCTCCTGTGGTTTCCTTCTTCATGCTATCCTCAGCCTTGATATATTTGTCGGCCCTCCGTTGGAGCTCGGCCATATTTTCAGGAGGATGTTTTTCCAAAGACCTTTTAAAGAAGAGATCAGTGGTTCCGTGTTCCAGGGCTACCATGGCCACCTTATTTTCCAGATCAGTGATATTCAGCGTCTCCTTGGTGAACCGCTTGAGGTAATCCCTCAGATTCTCGTTCTTCCCCTGCACCAGATACATAAGGGATGCAGAACTTTTTTCATGAACTCTCCCACTAATGAACTGGCTGACAAAGGCGGCACTCAGCTCTTTGAATGAGCCAATTGAGTTTGCAGGTAAGCGGCTATACCACCTTTGAGCCATGCCAGACAGGGTTTGAGGGAACGCCCTACACTTTAAGGCGTCGCTCACAGGCTGCAATAGCAGTGCATTTGAGAATGTCTTAACATGGTTTGCGGGATCGCCCGTTCCATCATAGGCCTTAATCGTCGGCATCTTGAACTTCCTTGAGATGCAAGCATTCATTACCTCTTCAGTAAACGGAGGTGTAGGATCATCAGGATCCCCAAGGGGCATCAGATCCATAGGGTTACTTTTGGGGGTCTCCACCCTTGTCGATTTTTCAGTCGGGGCTTCGGCCCTTCGTTGTCTCCTTGAGGGCCTCTCCAGATTTATAATGGGAATCCTCCCTGTAACTGGAGGAGGTTGAATCAGACTTCGCCTTGCTTGCTCTCTAGCAATATCATCCTTCAACCTTTGGATCTCAGCTTCATGAGCCTTAATCCTTTCCTCAGCCGTTTGTGGAGGTCCATCATGGATTCTTTGGGACCTCCTTCGAGGTTCTTTACTAGCACGTCGCCTCCTCGGGGCTTCATCACGATCATCGCTGTCATCCTCAGACGTTGAATCATCAGTATAGGGACCAGAGTAATCATCGTACTCTCGATCTCGGATCTGTAAGGCATGACCGCTCGGTCCAGATTCCCTGTGTTGAGGGGGATAGTTAGGCAGCCCATACATCGGGTTGGTATTCAAAGGGAGATCCGTGGTGTGGATCTGTACCCCCGGAGGCAGCGCACGACCAGCGCTATCAAGAGGAGAAACCACCATCTGAAGAGGGTTAGTTTCTTGGCTTTGAGGGATAGTCACGGGTAAAGTTCCCTCAACATGGGGAATCGTCCCTGAGGGTTGAGAGGTTAGAGGTTGAATGACCGTCCCTGTTGGTGGGGGTAATTGTCCTTCTTCAGCGGTGATAAGCGGATCAGAGATGGCAGGTGGAGCAGAGCTAAGGGGTATGGCCTCAGTCGATGTTGTTCTTCGTGTTTGAACCATGGTTGATGTTCAAGTCCCACAGACGGCGCCAAATGTTGTGGATCAAAAACTAGATTACGATTTGTAATTAATGCTAGGGTGGTTGAGCTTCGAGCTTTAATGGCTGTTTCTGCGTTCGAGACTTTAATCGGTCCTCACAGAGTGCCTACGTATCTCGTATTGAGAATCAATCCAACGTAGTTCTAGGGGTGAAGGAGCAGGTCCTTATATAGGCTGAGAAGCCTTAGAATTATGGTAGGAATAGGAGACTTGGTAGACAAGTCTTTGGGGAAGGTTCTAGATCTATTCCTTGTAGGAATCAGTTTCCATATTGAATTGGATGCCTTGGTGGCTAAGTCTGGTGGAAATAATATCCTTATCCAACTCTTATTGCTGAGCTGTTTATTACCCCCAATATTAATTACGAAATTAATATTATAATTGGGGTTTTGGGCCCACCTGGTGGGCCCCACGTTTGGACCATTCTTGGCCTAATTAATGCCACATTAAATGTGTCTTTAGGGCTTACTTTTAGCCCATATCATTTATCAAGGAAGGTTCTCACAAATTCTATTCTTCATTCAAATCTATCTTCCAAATTATAAGGGAACCTAGCTTGAAAATTTTTATTTATTTTATTTGACTTCCCGGTCATAAATATTTTGAAGTTATTCTTTCACTCGCAACTGAGTTGCTATTCATCGATTGAATCTTTTGTTACTTCCTCATCATTCGAAGGGTAAAATGATCGGAACAAGTCTATATCCATTAACAAGCAACTGCTTGGGAAATATTGGTGAGTTTTCCTTTCCAACTAGATACGACTACTTTGTGGAGTTTTATCAACAAGTATTATACTTGGGGAAAGGGGGACGAACTTTACGTTTCAGAGTCATGGATATTATTCAAACTAGGAGCCGTGTAAGTGGCCGAGTGGCGCCGGTCCTGCAATGGCCCAACCGTTGGTCGGGGGGTTCCAGAGGGTGGTAGACAAGTAAATCCGTCGGTGCTTTCTTCTACATGTAGAGAACAAAGATGGGAAGCATAACATGCGACTGATCATCGTAAATGTTATGGCTTCTGGCACGTCAATGCTCCAGTATTAGTTCATCTTTCAAAGTTAGAAATTTTCTGCAACATTATCGGTGTTGGCAGGGTTGAAAAGTGTTCAAGACTGGGATGGCATATTTTTCCTGCAATTTCCTTTTTATGAGATGTGATGATATCTGGCTCATATTTTTTCATAGCAGATATGTCTACGAAAGATATATTTTGAGTTACCTTGTACTTCATCTTTTACCTTATACTAGCACTATGTTCGTTACTACATGACATATGATTTCAAAAATACCTTTGAACTATTGTATATATTATTGTTCAGTATACATTATTGTTGGTGGGCTATTGCTCACCCTTGCTTTATTATTTATATCACAACAACTACTAGGTCTGATGGCCCGCGTAAGGCGCACTCGGCGCAAGCAGGTGGCTCCAGCTAGAGGACTACCCGCTGAGTTTATCACTGCCATTGTTGAGGTAGCCTAGACTGGCAGCTTTTGTTTTCAGCCTTAATTATATGTATAATTAATTTTAATCAACGTCAAGAACTTTTAAACTTATGTTGTAATCATTTTGGGTTGTAATAACTTACATTTGTGGATTCATTAATTAGAGACTTATTTCAATTTCTTCTCTGGGACTATAACTGGTGATGTGATGTGGTATTACTGTGGGGTCAGAGCATGCTATTTATTTATTTTGATTCATATACAAGTATTGCTTATGGAATATGAGACCGTAACGAGCAGATCCCCGACCCCGGATCTGGGGTTGTTACAGAAATGGTATCAGAGCGAGAGTTATATATCCCAGAGATGAGGCGACATTATAACAATAAATTCACTAAGATAATAAGAACTCTTGCCAAATTCACCTAAAAACCTTATGGGAACTCTTAAGTATCATAATAGTAACTTAGCTCGATATCGTATCGACGAGCAAGGTGATAGACCTTGAGGCTTACAAGCAGCACGATGATGTTTTATTATATGACCGATGATCGGCTGGTAGATTCGATAGAGTACCCTACCGAGAACCCGGAGGAGGTTCCAGCTAAGGAGGTGAATCTTGTGAAGGACAAGGAGTTTACCCTTGAGGAAATGAGGGCTGCAGCCAGAATGACTGTAAGAACTAAGGTATAGTGCTCAGAGAAGTGAGCGTAAAGAATTGAGATATTATTAAGAAAACTAAAGATGCATATTGGATTCATAGCCGGACTACCGGACGTAGTACCAGCAAGTAAGACGGATTGGAAGGATTACTTGAAAACTTATGCGGGGATAGATAAGAATCCTTAAAGACTTTCAGACTAATGAGAAAAGAGTTAGGATGATGCATGATTATCAAAGACATCGATATAGGACGGGGAGCAGAATCTCCAAGAGCAGTTGAGATAGAGGCAGCAAGTGCCATATCATTTGATAAATGGATTAGTATGAATATTTTCAATGGTAATTTGCCATGAGAAGGCATATTTCATAGGTTATAACTTATGAAGTCAAATTGAGATTGATGAGGTGGTTTTATTCAGGAAATGTTCATTTGTCCAAATGGATCAGCTTGGAAAGTAAAGACCTTGGGAAGTGAAGGCATGATTGGATAAAGCTATATAAGGAAGTAATAAGCGAGACGATGATCTCAGAACCTACAAGAGGAAAAGACCAGTGGGTCTATGATAAACTCGTAATAAGACTATTGTCAGAGACTAAGTATAGGGTTAATCCAACTCAGTTGAATGATGAACCAGGAACATTAGATGCATGTGATTCAGAGGAATATTAAATTCTTTCTTTTACTTGAATGGATTATAGTAATTACATTAAGTTTACTCCAATGCTGAATTATAAATGGATCAAGTAATACGATCAGTGGCTAAGAGGTAATGGAGAATGTTTTAAGATGGAACCTGAAGGAGCAAATGTATGCCAAGATCTCGAAGTACGAATTCTAATAAAATGAAGTTCAGTTATTAGGACATGCGATCAATAGTGAGTAGTGTTGGTTGACCCCGCCGAGTTAAAGGCATTTTCAATTGGGAAAGGCCAACCACACTGACTAAGGTGAGAAATTTCATAAGATTCACCAGGTATTACCAAAGATTTGTTCAGGACTTTACAAAGATTGCAGTCCCGTAACCCTACTTATTTGTAAGACTATGAAGTTTGAATGAACAGGAAAATGTGAGAAAATCTTCCTGGAGCTAAAGAAGAAATTGGAGGTGACCCAGTGTTGGCATTGCCTAATGGAAGAAGGAAGACTTTGTGATATACTATGACGCACCTCATATAGGTTTAGGTGGTGTGCTTATGCAGCACGGAAGAGTAATTGCGGATGTATTCAGATAGAACGGTTCAGCAGGTTCGGATGGCCTTGGTAGTGCCAATTTTGTGGAACGACTAACTCCTACGGTAGTGGTCCTTCTGAGACTAGTGGTTAGGTAGACTGACATTTGGTAGTATCGACTGTTAGGACGTATATGTATCAGGAGGATGTGGCATGTTTCAGTTTGAAACTTTTGATTTCCCTTCTATGGGATGTATATATTTGGTTCCTTCCAGTGGTTAAACTTTCGATTTTATGTCAATCATTCTGTTATTATAACTGCTTGCAATTCCACCTACTTGGATGTTCATAGAACTGTCTTTCAGGTTTCAAAATTGATCTTCTTAGTGTTACCAGTGGGTGGATAGATTGACCAAAATTTCCCTGATTCTGGAAAGAAATTCAACAAATTTTGGCAAACCTTGTCTTTCTGATTATCAAAAGACGTCACTGAAGAAAGTAGAAACTGGAGCGAACCCTGTGGATTGGGTAAGGTAGCCGCTATATGGGTTGGTGGACAGACCCTGATGATTACAATTGATTGAAGAGATAAAACGGTGAAGTTGAGATTGAACGGTAAAAGGGAAATGTATTTAAGGACCAAAACGGACTGAGAAATTCCGGGATTGACTTAAATGAAAAGGCTATTATGCCAAAAGTGTTAAGCTTATATAACACGTGGGATTGATAAGAGAAGTTGAAAAGATAATATATATATATATATATATATATATATATATATAAAGGAGAGGTGATCGGAGACGGTACCGAGAAGTCGATTAAGACTTATATGGAGTAAAATTTTGAAAAGATCAGAAGGTATCTAGGAAGAGGGATGAACAAAGAGTGGCAGTGCTCAAGTTGAGTGACTATGCTACTCTGGTACCTAAGATTGCTGTGTAAAGGAAAGCAGTGAACAAACACAAAAAGAAAAAGCTTAAGAGTACGCGAAAAAAGCATATTGATAAGCGTAACCTACCCTAGATAAGTTATCTTCGCTATGGACGAAGGAGGCACTATTCCGACAATTGCTAGAAAAGTAATGCCATTAGCTAACCCTAAACTCACATACTGTAGCGCGACCATTTGGGGCCATGTGGTAAAGAATTATAAAGTGACTAGACTAGAAATGTAAGGACAAAGCGGGGTGCTTCTATTTTGAGCGCCAACCGCGAGAACTTTGGATATAGAGCGAAGTGATTCAGCCGTATATGATTGACCAGCTTATGAGCTTCAAAGAGAAATAAATTGAATTGAGATACATGACGATGGGATTTTACATCAATGGAGGTTTATGAAGAGTGTCAGAGATAGTACTGTATGATGCATAAATGTTATCTGAAACAGAATATCCTCAAGAAGAGTAGTAGGTATTAAGAGATTCACGTTGAACTCGACCAATATCTTCCAGAACATCCTTGCTACCAGTATCAAGTTCTGTAAGAAGAGCGGATAGACATATGTTATATTTCGGAAGGTCATGTAGACTGACTTCAATTCGACAGAAAAGGCTAGCATTAAGCAATCTATAGATTATCAAGATGAGAACAATTGAAAAGAGACCCTTATTAAGGATATGTGATCTGATTGTTTATTAAAGGATGTAAGTATTTCTTGAAAATAGAATTGAGGATAGAATATCCATAATTTAAGATGAACTCGGGGGATGCACAAAAGATGGCATTACCCCTAATAAAGACATTGTGAATTTGGACGAGATAAGTTGGATTGACTAAGGCATCAATAATCTTTAAGGATTCATTGGAAGGAGTTTCGGAAGGTACGTAAATAGAATTGTTATAGGATTGATTAGTGATATTTTGATATACCTTGTACCTAGAAAATACAAGAGGAATGATGAAGGTGGCCTAAGAGAATTTACAAAGAGAGAGTTAATATCCTAAGTTCCAAAAATGGAATTTTTGGTAAGGAATGTACGACAAAATAATAATAATGCCAGGTGAGGCATGTGTGAAACCATGAGGAGGTATGGAGTGAACCAATAAAGGTTGAGATTATCCTAAAATAAGAAAGAACTAAGAGAAGAAATATCCTAGGTATAATTAGGGGTAACCGTGATAAGGTTCACACAGAAAGGTGAAAGCAACGACTTATGGAAAAAGACTGATAGATACTTTTCTCCTTCAGCAGAGCTTAAGGGAGAATGATTTCATCCAATAGTGATGGGAATGAGATAGAAAAATTTGAGTTGGAGTAGATCCAGAGAACATTGATTACAAGAAATTATTATTATCAGGAAAGGCCAATGAGGTGGCCGACACTTTAAGTATAGAGGAGTAATTATAAATGCTCATACCGAAGAAACAGAAAGATATTTGGAAGGACCTTGAAGGTCATATTGGAGTGGAGGAATTTACATTTCTTCTAATGATTGTGCAAGAATCGAATGTAATAATAGTTTAAGTAAAGATTCGATTCCTGATATCGTCTTAAGCAAATTACACACTTTAGGAGGTCCTATCTCGAGGTAAACCAGGACCATGATACGAAATTGATTAAGTGAACCATTAAGCTTCCAGTCTTCTACTGAAGACATGTGATTAATAATTCCATCTGCCTGTCATAGTTGCTATGCTTGAAACCCTTCTGAAATTTTATTTGCTTCATTAAATATCTACATCAAGTTCAGGAAGTATTTCTTATGGATAAGGAATAGTAATTATTTTGTCTCTCTAAAGGATTTTGATTTAATAATTATGAAACCCGTATGATTAGCTATTAAAGCACTATATCAATGACAAATGATAGTGATTCAACAATGGACTACATTTATATAGTGGTGCTTCTTCTGAGAAATTAGGTGATAACGACCGTGAAGATGTCGGAGTGAAAAAAAAACAGAATAGATTGTATTGGATCTAAGTTAGAGAAATCGTCAAGGTTCATTTCGGATGGTTTAATTTTGGAATGACGTGATGCCTGAAATAAATGATAATGCTATGATGGTTCATAAAGAGATTATAGTCGAAATAGAAACAAGATGATTGATGAAAGAAATGTAGAGTTGAGGATATAAAGGAAATAAAGTTGAGGAACAATAAGGGAGTTAGATATGCGGACTCCTGAGAAACCCCAGCAATGAAGTTAGAAAAGTATATGGCAAAGGTTGTTGGTCACAACGGAAATTTGAAATTGAAAGTATAAACGACATACAAATTAACTCCCTTTAAGTTGGGAGAACTCTAGGAAATTTGGAATAGACTGATTGAGTAATAAGAAAACTCATGGATTGAGAAAGTGAGAATTTAAATGGTTGAACAAAGGAAAGTTTGACCTCAAGAATGTAATGATTATTGGGCACATGTGACGGGGTACCAATAGGGAAATACCAAGTACAAAGGACATCTCAATAGTGAGATGACAGTGGAGATAAATAACAGAAATGAATAAGGATCAGATAATAAGAAGGATGTGATCGATAAAGAAAAGATTGGAAAAGTAATTATGGAATGGGAAGCAAGGAATGTTATGAATAGATTGATGAATGGGCTTTCTAACGAATTCTCGGGATGACAACCTGATAGTGTTAGTATTATGGATATGAAAAAGCTAGTAGCGTGGAATATAAGTAACAATGATGTCGAGCAAAAAATCTAAGATTTAACCTGAGAGGTTGGAGGATTTCCAAAAGTGAGTGTTGCTAGGATTGAACAAGAGTATATGTCCATAGAATAACGGATGGAGCAGTAAGGACATGTTGACACGTGATGTAACACCCCCAGATCCGGGGTCCGGGATCCGGTGGTTACGGTTTCCAATTCTGTCCACAACACTTGAACTTTCCTTAACATAAAATAAATTACGTCTCTATAACCCAACACAATAATATAAAACACACCCGTTATAGTCCCAGAGATGAAATCAGAGTAACACTCAAATTTTTATTAATCACATTATGAGTTCTTACAATCCAAAAGAATTTCAATATAAATACATACTCTTTGCCATCCATTTACATAAGTCATACTAGACCATATTCTTGGTACTGAAAGAATAAATTTACCCTACCAATAGCTTCTTCTTCAGCTCTGGTAGTCTCATCGTCCTCGCCCGCGTCGAGTGCGCCTTGTGCGAGTCATCTGGTCTAGCTGTTGTTGTGATATAATAATAAAGCAAGGGTGAGCAATAGCCCACCAACAATAATATATGACTGAACGATAATGTATAACAGTTCAAAAGTATCTTTCAAACCATATGCCATGCATTTACGGAAATGATGCCAGTATAATATGAACGATGAAGTTACAAGGTAACTTAAAGTATTTGTTTGTAGAAATATCTGCTTCATCAAAGTAAGCGAGATATTCTTATTGTTATTAAGAAGAGGAACTTGCAAAAAAGGTTGCAATTCCAGTTATGACCCTTTTCCAACTCTGCCAACAGTAATCATGTTGCAGGAAATAAATAAATTTGGATGATGAACCAATGATGGAGTATTCACCGCGCCCGCTGTTCCAATCTTGATGATCAGTCGAGATCGTACAGCTCAATTTAGATTTACTACCGGTAGAAGGAAGAACTGACGGCTTTACTTGTCTACCGCCTTACTAGCTCTCCCCGGCCAACGGTTGGGCCAAAGGGGATGGACCGGCGCTACTCGGCCTCTTACACGACTCCTAGTTCAAATAGAATTCATGATTCTGAATGTAACGTTCGTCCCCCTTTCCCCAAGTATAATACTTGTTGATAAGACTCTACAAGGTAGTCGTATCTAGTTGGAAAGGAAAATTCACCAATAACTTCCAAGCTGTGGCTTGGTATCGAATATCAACTTGTTCCAACAATCTTACCCCTCGAAAGATGAGAAGGTAAACAATGACTTACTAAGTCAACAGCACCCGAGTTGCGAGTGAAGAGAATACTTTATGACCGGGAAGTCGACAAGATAAATAACATTTTCCAAGTAAGGTTCCCTTATTATTAAGGGGGTAGACTCAAAGAAAATGATGTCTGAGAACCTTTCTTGATATAAGATTAATAATAATATGACTCCGATATATTTTCTGTAATAATCGAAGAAGATAAACCTTATCGAGGTTATTCTAAGCATGGAATAAATATTCAGAGAATATTTATTGAATTAAAATATTTTACAGATTATTTAGGAATATGAAAGAATATCTTTAATCAGAGTATTTCCCAAATAATTCTTGAAGAAATATCGAGAGAATATTTATTGCACAATTAAATAATCAAATGAATATTCAAAATAATATTCATTACTTAATAAGTCCTGAAAGGAATATTTAAAATATTTAAAATAATATTCGATGATTAAATAGAACCCTGGATGAATATTCAAAATGATATTCATAAATTTATTAGGAATTTAAATGAATATTGATAAAGTAATATTCGTTTAATGAATAATATTCTAAATGAATATCAAGTAATATTCATTTAGTAATCCAAGCTTTAAAGGAATATTCGAGATAAGACTCGATAAATAAATCAAGCTTCAGATGAATATTAGAATAATATTCGTCAAGTAAGTAATATCTTAAATGAATATTCAAAAGTAATATTCATTTAATAAAGTAATATTCTAAATGGATATTCAAATAATATTCATTTAGTAGTCCAATCTTTAGAAGAATATTCGGAATAATAATCGATAACCTATTCGACTTTGAATGAATATTGAAAAATATTATTCGTCGAATGGTTACGTTCAAATAATTATTTGAAGTAAGGATCGTTAAAATAATTAGTCTCGAACGAATATTCAAATAATATTCGTCGCCCAAATAATAGAAAATATTTACTTAAATATTTTGCTCCGAGGTAATCTCGATATATCAAGGAATATTGACTCCCGGTCTATTTTTGATTAATAAGATGTATACGCCCTTCTATGAGGGTCTTACAATAATCGGCTTATAACTGATATATAACTATCTAGCTTATAAGCCAACACTAACATTCAGGGAACAAGTATATCACTTCAACTTGAAAGTAGGCATGCATGCAATGGCATATGTATATCAGCATATATATATATATATATATATATTTATTCAATCACAACAACAGCCTAAAAGAAGGGAATTGAAACTTGCCTAGTAGTCGAGTACGGTAAGGGGTAGTGGTAGCGGGTCCCGGTTCAGCTTGGTGATCTATAAATAGCCAAGGCATTCGGGATTAATCACTTAACATATTAAAAGTTAAGTTATACTTAATTCGAAACACGTTCTTGAGTTATCTCGTTATACCCCTTTTAGTGGATTACTTTTATCACTGATCCGACCCGACATCCGTTCGTTAATACGACATGTCATTGTACTTATACTTGGGACATACTTAAGTCATATGAGTTCTAAAGTCGATCGTTACGAACCAATACTATACTCCGAGTTTTATCGTCCGTTTTCTAAGTGTTTTACCGAAGTTATAAAAGAGTCGTCTTTTAGGGGTTCGTTCGCGTTTAACCTCGACTCGAACATTTTTAATAAATCGAAAAATGATCTTTTTGACATACGGTTTTCTTTCACGCCTTCCTTTTTACCTCTAGTATTTATTTACCAAGATTCGCCATGACGTTACATAGTTTACGAGGGTTCAATTACAGTTACGAACTTTCGTTTACGGATTCGAACTACTTTTACGAATTTAATCATAACTCCTAAACCGTAAGTCCATTTCATGCGATCTTTATATCAAAACGAAGCTTGAAACATAATCTATCCTATCATGGCAGAAAATGAAGCTGTACAGTGAGTTATAGCTACTGTGATGCTCGGTGTTTAATAGTCTAACGAAAATTCGGCATTACGACGGCTATAAATCGAACGTTCTAAAATTCATAACAATCAATCCAAGCCACACCGGGCATACTATACATGGTTTTCATCTTAACCAGTCCAAGAAGGTTTCAATTAACCATCATAATCATCAAAACTCTTAAATCATCACTACTAACTACATAATCATGCTTTTATGCATATAACAACACCATAATCTTAACTAATCTAAAACCATCAAGAACATATATAAAACTCAAAGTAAGATCTTGGGTTCTTAAGAATTATACCTTCCTTGGAGAGTGTACAAGCTATAATAACCCTTATATAGTCCTTGTATGGCTTTAACAAAGCTTAAATCATCCAAAGAAACCAAGAAATCAAAGTTAGTTTCTTGAAAACACTATTCACCCTCATCTTTGAGGATTTATTTGAAAATGGAAAACATGGAGTTTGAAGCTAAGATTTCTAGGAGATCATTTTTATGAAATATAGGACTCACCATAAAAATTTGGAGATCAAACAATGGTTGGAAGGTGGATTTTGAAATCTTAAAACTCCAAAATTCGAAGTGCCTTGGTTTTGGGGGAAAAACAGTGAACTTCTCGAATTTATTTACCCATCCAAACGATCTTGAAAAATTATGAAATTAAATCCCCAACTTCACCTTGATGTGTAGAAGCTCCATGAAATTTTTCATGATTTTTAGATGAGTAGATCTAGGTGAAAAAAAATGGCAAAGACCCCTGCCCTGGAAAATGCAACTGCTGGAAAAATGGGGGAGAGGTGGTGTTTGCTTGGCTTTGATCTTGCTCTCATCTTATCTAAAGTGAATTATTGAATGTCTTTGGATAATATCTTGTCCATAAAGTAGCTTTAATAAAGTTCTAGGTCATGCATGATGTAATTAAATGGACAAGTGTTGGTTTGTAATGGTAAGATGATGACAAGAAGCTAAGTACTTGGTTATGTTTGCTAAGTATACTAGTTGCTCATGTAACTACTTAGTTACTTGGTCTTATCTCCTTGTACATGCATGCATCTTGATCCTCTGTTTGTTCTTTGTCCGGTTATTGCTCAATTCGTTGCTCGTTCGAGGGACTAACTCATTCGTTTCTAGTTAGGGTTTTACCGAAAACCTTCTTAATATTTATACTACTATTCCTCATCTTTCTTAATACTTCTCGAATTTAAATTCCTTAATTCTCTTTTATAAATCCTTAAGTCTTGCAGTGTCCAGGGAAATCTCGGAGAAAATAAAAGTTCTCTTTTTCTGAATCCGACAGCTTTTACATACACTTATTTTCCTCCTGGATCACTAATACGAACTCAAAAATCCGTTCCGAATACCGGGTATAGCATTATTATAATAATATTCCAAATTCCACCAAAATCACTATTCATCACTTATTTTTATTTAATTCCTATAATTAGGAAAATGAACCTGGTTCACCCTCGAGTGTTCCTTAACCTTTTTACGGAACCGCTGGGCTTATAATAGATATTGATTTGGATGACACGAGGGTATCTATTTCTCTCTAGGGAATCTTATCTTAACTTTCTAGGAGATAGATTATTCTAATCTAAGTTATCACCCAATAGCATCCTTCAGGACATATAACCTTGGAATCTTTTATCCTTCCATTCTTCATCCTTTAAAGCCAGTATTACATTGTAGTTGTAACCACTGTTCATTCTTATATCAATACATAATAAAAGTTTTAATTCTACCCAAAAATCTGGGTTCTTACACGTGAGGTTATGATAAAGTAGTATTTGATATGAATACGATTATTTTTCTTCTCTGATGAACCTCTATAGTTCAGAGGTCAATTCTAAGTATGATATTTTGCAATCATGAAAATTTTCTATAATTCTTTGAAATTCTTTTCTTCTCTTCTCTCTTATTAATCTTCTTTATGAATTGAGAAGAACAACCCTTTAAGGAGGGGAGGTACTGCTACGTGACTATCTGTCTGTGTGATAGAAGTCAAAGTGGAATACCATAACTTGTTTAATTGCTTATCAAGTACTAAAGGCTGGCCCCCTTCTGTACTAACTATGCAATATAACAAATGTTCATTGATCATAGTGATCTTTCAATAAATCTTTCCACTTCTCTGTATTGATCGGGATTGCGAAGATTAAAGCGATCAGGAAATGCATAGTGCGAGTGAGGTTATCTCCGAATTCGCAGCACGATAGTGATACCAAAGTCACTGCAGATACCAATAAGGATAATAGTATATGACTGAGTAAGAGCATAATCCGGATAGAGTGTTGTACGAAAAGTAGCAAAATTGAATAAAAAGGATAAATGGTGTATTGTAGCACCAGTAGATGTGCTGAGAAAGGATTGGAATGTTTAATGATCAACCGGGGAACTGGAAAGCGAAATGACAACCAAGTACCCAATTGTTTCCTACCTGATTCTGGGACGGAATTCTTTTAAGGAAGGGAGACTGTAAGAACCCAGATTTTTGGTAGGAATTAAAACTTTTATTACGTATTGGAGTATGAATGAATAGTGGTTACAACTGCAGTGTATCAGTGGTTGAAGGAATGAATGTTTAATGGATTTGGACTCAAATATTTAAATGCTCTGAATGTTGCAAATGGTTGACAACTTAGGTAAGAATAATCTATCTCCTGGAAAGTAAGATATGGCATACAAACAGAGGAAGTATTCTAATGTCATCCAAATCGGTATCTGTTATAAGTCCAGTGGTTCCGTAAAAGAGTTAAGGAACGCTCGGGAAAACGCGAGAACATTTTTCTAATTATAAGAATTAAAGAGAAAATAAGCAATAAATAGTGTTTTTGGTGGAAATTGGAATATTATCAGACAACGCTATATAAGAGTATTCAGAACGGATTTCTGAGTTCGTATTAATGACCAATAGGCAATATAAGTGTATGTAAACGATATCAGATTCACAAAAATAGCACTTTTATATTCTCCGAGATTTTCCTAGACACTGAAGGATTTAAGGATTTAATAAAGAGATTTGAGGAATTTATATTCAAGAATTATAAAGGAGGATTAAAGATGTTAGAAAAAATATCAAGGAGGTTTCCGGTAAAACCCTAACAATAATTACTTGAAATATTCCTCCAAACGATCAATGAAATTGAGTAATAACCAGACAAAAAAACAAGCAGAGAACCAAGAGACAAGCATGTACAAGTGGATAGGATCAAGTAACTAAGTTGGTTACCAAAGGAACTAGGATAATTAGAAACCAACAAGTAGAGAACCAAGAGACAAGCATGTGCAAGTGGATAGGATCAAGTAATTAAGTTGGTTACCAAAGGAACTAGGATAACTAGAAACCAAACCAAGTACTTAGTACATTACATCATCATACCACAAAAACACAACACTTGGATGCATGATGAGCTAGTGAAAGGTGACATAATCACTTTAATAAAGTATCTTTATGAAGATATTATCTCAATAATGCATTTAGACAAAGATGAGATCAAAGAACAAGCAAACAACTCCATCTCTCTCCTTTAGCAACATTCTGCCAAAATAGACAGCAGCTCAGTAAAACGAGCATAACTCCCTCATTTTTCAATTAAATCTTGTGTTCTATAGCTTGTTGGAAAGGTATTGATATGCTCTACAACTCTTCTTCAGGAGTCTCATCCAGAAAAGCATGGTAAGGCCCTCGTTTTTGCAGTTCTTTGAACTATTGAATAGTAACTCCAAAATTGATAAGTTATTTTCTTGTTTTGTTCTTAAGGTTTAAGCTATATAAAGACTATCTAAGGCTTGTTAAGTGTTTATAAACACTTGATAGTGTTTCTAGAGCTTCCAAGAAGGTAAACCTTTAACCCACCTTTGAGTTTGACATGAGTTTTGATTAAGTTTTAGAGTTAAATGCATATATAAGGCATGAATCAATGAGATAAGCTTTGTTAGATGTTAAAATGAGTTTTGTGGCTCCAAGACCTGTTGAGACAGTGAGGGAGATGATAAATAGTGTTCTTGAGAGTTGGGTGTTGATTGAATGATTATTTTGGTTGTTTGAAAATTGGATTATTCGTTTTTAAGCCGTTATAATGCCGAAATTTCGTTAAACCTTATAAATTCGTGCATAGCAGTTGGGTTAAATTTCTAGCCTTAATGAATATATGACCTACCCTTTTAGATCTCGAATCATAGATCGTTTTGGTGCGAGAATCGAAGCAAACGGACTTACGGTTTAGGAGTTATGGTCAAATTAGTAAAAGTAGTTCGAAACCGTAAGTGCGAGTTCGTAACTGGAATTGAACCCCCATAATATTACTAATTCAGTGGCGAATCTTGGTAATTAAATATTAGAGATCATAAGGAAGGTGTGAGAGAAAACCTCATATCAAACGAATCGTTTTTCAATTTTATAAAAATATTCGAATCAAGGTTAAGTGCGAATGAACCCCTAAAAAGGATACTTGGCTATAACTTTGAAAAACCACTTAGATAACGATCGATAAATCTCGAGGTATAATCTTTCGAACTTAGAACTTATATGGCTTAATTATCTACCAAGTGTAAGTGTAATGACAAGCCTTAATAACGAACAAATGTCGGGTCATAACGGTGTTAATAAGAGTTACGCTAGAGGGTGTATAACGAGATAATTTGAAAATGTGTTTTAACCTAAGTTAAATATATACTTAGCCTTTAAAAGCGTTAAGTGATTCATCTCGAATATTTTGATTGTTTATAGATCACCGGACTGACCCAGGGCACGCCACCCCTACTCGACTACCAGGCAAGTTTCCAATATTGTGGAACTGTTATTGTGATAATATATATATGATTTGATTTTGTTATACATATGCCATAGCATGCATCCCTACTTTCAAGTTATATTGTGATACTTGTTCCCAGTTCCCTGACTTAATGTTGGCTTATAAGATAGATAGATAATATATCAGTTATAAGCCGGATATTGCTAAAACCCTTAGTGAAGGGCATATGATTTCATTCCTCAAGTATAGACCGGGAATCGGTATTTTGAAATATATCGATAGTCGTGGAAATCCGGAGGGATTCCAGTGACAGAATATTATTATTTCGAGGATTGTTATTTGATTATGAAATCTTTCGAGGAATGTTACTTGAGTATTACCTCATTCGAGGAATATTAAATGAATATTATTTCCAATATTCCCTTTTGAGCTTTACTTATTTAATGAATATCATTCTGAATATTCATTTAAGGTCTTATTTTATCGTGAACATTATTTTGAATAATTATTCGAGGAATTATCTATTTAATAAATATTTTTATACATAATTATTCAAGGGTTATTTTGAGCAATATTTTATATTAAGAATATTTAATAAATATTCTTGGAACATTTATTTAATTCTTTTAACTTGTTTCTAGAATGATTCATTTTATTCAAATATTATTTTGGACCTCCAGATATTATGTAAATTGTTTCAGAGTCTTATTATTACTATTATTTTTATCAAAGAAGGTTCTCACAAATTCTATTCTTCATTCAAATCTATCTTCAAAATTAGAAGGGAACCTAGCTTGAAAATTTTTATTTATTTTATTTGACTTCCCGGTTATAAATATTTTGAAGTTGTTCTTTCACTCGCAACCGAGTTGCTATTCATCGATTGAATCTTTTGTTACTTCCTCATCATTCGAGGGGTAAAATGATCGGAACAAGTCTGTATCCATTAACAAGCAACTGCTTGGGAAATATTGGTGAGTTTTCCTTTCCAACTAGATACGACTACTTTGTGGAGTCTTATCAAGAAGTGTTATACTTGGGAAAAGGGGGACGAACTTTACGTTTCAGAGTCACAGATGTTATTCGAACTAGGAGCCGTGTAAGTGGCCGAGTGGCACTGGTCCAGCAATGGCCCAACCGTTGGCCGGGGGGTCCCAGAGGGCGGTAGACAAGTAAATCCGTCGGTGCTTTCTTCTACATGTAGAGAACAAAGATGGGAAGCATAACATGCGACTGATCATCGTAAATGTTATGGCTTCTGGTGCGTCAATGCTCCAGTATTAGTTCATCTTTCAAAGTTAGAAATTTTCTGCAACATTATCGGTGTTGGCAGGGTTGAAAAGTGTTCAAGACTGGGATTACATATTTTTCCTGCAATTTCCTTTTTATGAGATGTGATGATATCTGGCTCATATTTTTGCATAACAGATATTTCTATGATAGTTATATTTTGAGTTACCTTGTAACTTCATCTTTTACCTTATACTAGCACTATGTTCGTTAATGCATGGCATATGGTTTCAAAAATACCTTTGAACTATTGTATATACTATTGTTCAGTATACATTATTGTTGGTGGGCTATTGCTCACCCTTACTTTATTATTTATATCACAACAACAGCTAGGTCTGATGGCCCGCGTAAGGCGCACTCGGCACAAGCAGGTGGCTCCAGCCAGAGGACTGCCCGATGAGTTTATCGCTGCCATTGCTGAGGTAGCCTAGACTGGCAGCTTTTGTTTTCAACCTTAATTTTATGTATAATTAATATTAATCAACGGCAAGAACTTTTAAACTTATGTTGTAATCATTTTGGGTTTTAATAACTTACATTTGTGGATTCGATAATTAGAGACTTATTTCGATTTCATCTCTGGGACTATAACTGGTGGTGTGATGTGGTATTACTGTGGGGTCAGAGCATGCTATTTATTTATTTTGATTCAAATACAAGTATTGCTTATGGAATATGAGACCGTAACGACCGGATCCCCGACCCCGGATCTGGGGCTGTTACATTTTGACAAGTGTTTGTGTGACTTGGGAGCTAGTATCAATCTGATGCCATTGTCTATCTTCATGCAACTTGGTCTGCCTGATCCAAAACCTACGAACATCTCCTTACAGCTGGCTGATCGGTCAATCATATATCCTAGAGGTATAGTGGAGGATGTCTTAGTTAATGTGGATAAACTTATTTTCCCTGTTGATTTTGTTATTCTAGACTTCGAGGAGGACAAGAAGATTCCCATAATCTTGGGAAGACCATTCTTGGCTACAGGCAGAACTTTGATCGATGTTCAAAAAGGAGAACTCACAATGAGGGTACAAGACCAGAATGTCACTTTTAATGCGGCCAATGCAATGAAATTCCCAACAGATGAAGAGGAGTATTTTAAAGTGGATCTGGTCGATTCTGTAATAAACTCAAATATTGAACAATTGCTAAAGTCAGATCCCTTAGAGAGAGCCTTAATAGGGGATTCTGATATTGAGGATGAAGAAGGAGAAGAGCAACTTCAGCTGTTGAATACAGCTCCTTGGAAGAGGAAATTCGATATGCCATTCGAGTCTCTTGGATTAGCAGAGCTTAATAATTCTCAGGAGCGTCTTAAACCATCTATTGAAGAAGCTCCCTCACTTGAACTCAAACTACTGCTGGATCACTTGAGGTATGAGTTTCTAGGTGATGCATCTACATTACCTGTTATTATTGCTTCTAACCTGTCAGGTAGTGTAGAAGACAAGCTTTTGCGAATTCTGAGAGAGTTCAAATCAGCGATAGGATGGACCATAGCAGATATCAAAGGAATCAGCCCTTCTTATTGCATGCATAAAATTCTGCTTGAGGAAGGAAGTAACGTACTATTGAACATCAGAGAAAACTCAATCCTATCATGAAAGAGGTGGTGAAGAAAGAAATTCTTAAGTGGCTGGATGAAGGAATCATCTATCCTATCTCAGACAGTTCGTGGGTGAGCCCGGTGCAGTGTGTGCCTAAGAAAGGAGGCATGACAGTGGTAGCTAATATGAAGAATGAGCTCATCCCTACTCGGACAGTCACAGGGTGAAAAGTATGCATGGATTACCGGAAGCTGAATAAAGCCACCAGAAAAGATCACTTCCCTCTTCCGTTCATTGATCAGATGTTAGACAGGTTGGCTGGTCATGAGTATTACTGCCTTCTTGATGGTTATTCAGGTTACAATTAAATTTGCATTGCTCCAGAGGATCAAGAGAAGACCACATCCCTTTTGGCACTTTTGCTTTCCGACGGGTTTCTTTCGAACTTTGTGGTGCTCCTGACACCTTTCAAAGATGCATGATGGCTATATTTTTATACATGATTGGCATAAATGTGGAGGTCTTCATGGATGACTTTTCAGTTTTTGGGACCTCGTATGATGAATGCTTGCATAATCTAGGCATGGTGTTGAAAAGGTGTGTTAAGACCAACCTGATGCTTAATTGGGAAAAGTGTCACTTCATGGTACAATAAGGAATCATTCTTGGGCACAAGGTATCTAGCAAGGGGCTTGAAGTGGATAAGGCAAAAGTGGAGACTATTGAAAATATTCCTCCACCAATCTCAGTTAAGGGAATTCGCAGTTTTCTTGGTCATGCGGGTTTCTATCGGCGATTCATTCAAGACTTCTCCAAAATCTCTAAACCCTTTTGCAATTTATTGGAGAAGGATGTTCCTTTCAAGTTTGATGAAAATTGTTTAGCTGCTTTCGAGCTATTGAAAAAGAAGTTAACTACAACACCTGTTATTACCGTACCTGATTGGGGTGAGCCTTTTGAGATTATGTGT
The DNA here is from genome assembly GCA_036435485.1 of Saposhnikovia divaricata. Classification (NCBI taxonomy): domain Eukaryota; kingdom Viridiplantae; phylum Streptophyta; class Magnoliopsida; order Apiales; family Apiaceae; genus Saposhnikovia; species Saposhnikovia divaricata. The sequence goes on along the minus strand of CM071597.1, from coordinate 182,774,882 downwards.
GATGCCAGTGACTTTGCAGTTGGAGCTATGCTTGGTCAGAGAAAGAAGAATATTTTCCATGTAGTTTACTATGCTAGTAAAACCCTTAATGACGCACAGCTGAATTACACTACTACGGAGAAAAAGCTTCTGGCAGTTGTTTACGGTTTTGAGAAATTTAGATCCTATTTTCTTGGGACGAAGGTGATAGTCTACACTGATCATGCAGCAATTAAATACTTGATCTCGAAGAAAGATTCAAAGCCTCGGTTAATTCGATGGATTCTTTTGCTTCAAGAATTCGAGTTGGAAATCAAGGATAGAAAAGGTATAGAAAACCAGGTGGCGGATCATTTATCACGTTTGGAAGACCACGATAAAGATTCACAGGATAAAACTCTAATCAACGAATCTTTTCCCGATGAGTAGCTTTTTGGGGTGCAAGAAGAAGAACCATGGTTTGCAGATATTGTGAACTATCTTATGAGTAATGTCATCCCTGCAGAATTCTCTTATGCTCAAAGGAAGAAGTTTCTACATGATGTGAAGTGGTACCATTGGGATGAGCCATTCTTGTTCATATAGGGAGCAGATCAGATAATCAGGAGGTGTATTCCTTATAGTGAAACTGAGGGTGTTTTGCGAGATTGCCATGCCACCACGTATGGGGGTCATTATGGTGGAGAGAAAACAGCTGCAAGAGTACTTCAGGCAGGATTTTACTGGCCAACCTTATTTAAAAATGCTCACCAATTTGTGTTGAGATGTGATCGATGTCAATGGGTTGGTAATATCTCTAGGAGGAATGAGATGCCTCTCAACATGCTTCTTGAAGTTGAGATTTTTGATGTCCGGGGCATAGACTTTATGGGGCCATTCGTTTCATCTTGCAATAATCAGTACATTCTGTTAGTAGTGGATTACATGTCTAAATGGATCGAGGTGAAGGCTTTACCGACCAATGATTCTAAGGTGGTGTTGAATTTTCTGCATAAGCAAATATTCACGCGTTTCGGTACTCCAAGGGTATTAATCAGTGATGAGGGAACGCACTTTTGCAATCGCAAATTCACTGCATTAATTGCAAGGTATCGTGTGAATCATCGTGTTGCAACAGCTTATCATCCCCAAACTAATGGGTAGGTAGAAGTTTCTAATCGTGAAATCAAGCGAATCTTGGAGAAGGTGGTGAATCCTTCAAGGAAGGATTGGTCATTGAAGCTTGATGAAGCTGTTTGGTCCTACAGAACAGCGTACAAGACACCTTTAGGAATGTCTCCTTTTCAGCTTGTGTATGGTAAGGCTTGTCATCTGCCTGCTGAGTTAGAACATAAGGCGTATTGGCCTTTGAAGAAGTTGAATCTTGATATATCGGCTGCTGGTGTGAAGAGAATGCTACAAATTAATGAGCTTGATGAGTTTGGACTACAAGCTTACGAGAACAATAAGATGTACAAAGAGAAGGTTAAGAGGTGGCACGATAGGAGATTGATGCACAAGTTATTTGTGCCTGGTCAACTAGTTTTGCTTTTCAACTCTCGCCTCAAACTTTTTTCTGGAAAACTTAAGTCGAGGTGGTCGGGTCCATTCACAGTTAAGACAGTGTTTTCGCATGGAGCAGTAGAGATTTTTGATAGGTCATATGATAATTCTTTCAAGGTGAATGGACAGCGACTCATGCATTATTTCGGTGGTACGGTGAACCGTGAGGCATTTTCTGCCGTGTTGGCAACTACATAGCTCTCGGGAGTAACGTCAAGCTATTGATGTAAAACAAGCGCTTCGTGGGAGGCAACCCACGCAGGTTCTATATTTTCATTTAAAAAAATAATTACAGAAAATCAGGCACGGGCGCGCCATAGAGCTGCGCGGGCGTGCTGATTCCCCTGCTGAAAACCGAGTTTTATACCCCCAATTTCATATCTTCTAATTCCTATCCCTAATTTATATTCCCTATCTCCCATTCCTTCTCAAATTCGAACCCTAACCCTTTTATATCAATCCCTACCTCCAAACACCCTCATCCTCTCACTCCCATATCTCTCATGTATCTACCTATATATATACACCTCTACACACAAATTACCTAACTCTACTTCTAATCTTTAACCCCATTCAAGCTTCAAGGACTCTTTAATTCAAGTTTGGGGGAATTTTAGAGCAAGATTCACATCTCCGATTCGTTGATATAATTCTCCTCTCTTGTTTTTATTTAGTGCGAATTGTATTCTTGTATTTGGGGATATTTGTGTGTTGCATTGGTTTTGGGTTGTGGAATTGTTGATTGTTCTTGCTAATTAGAGATTGATTATGGCACCTAAAAGAGCACGAGTTGTGGGTAATAGTAGTACTCATCCATCTTCGGTTGAGGATTCTAGTATGGGTGTTGGTGGTGAGAAATTTAGTTCTCCGGAGGCACAGGTTGAGTTTAATAGGTTGATGTCGAAGGTTGTGGCTAAGGAGAGGGGATTCTTGCCTACGGCTCGGGATGGAGAGCTAGTTGAGATGATTCAGGAGATGGGATGGGAGAGTTTTTGTGAGGCGCCAGCTGCGGTTCCTTTGAGCATTGTGCGGGAGTTTTATGCCAATGCCAAGGCTGATAAGAATGGATTTTCTTTGGTGAGGGGCTTTACTGTGGATTACAGGCCTGCTGCTATTCGTCAGATTGTGAGTCAGCCAGCGAAGCCTAGGAGAGCCGAGGATTGGGCATTTAAGACCCGGGAAGATGTGGATTTGGATGATATTGTGGGCGAGATTTGTGTTCCGGGCACGGTGTGGAAGTGCAAAGCGGGAACCAATGAGCAGCTTACTTTCCTTGCCTTTGCCATGAACAGGTATGCGAGGGCTTGGAATCTGTTTGTGTGTGCTAATATCTTGCCTTCTTCGCACTCTCATGGGGTCACTGTTGATCGAGCTATACTACTGTGGGGAATTCTGAATTGGAAATACATTGATCTTGGATACATCATAAATTAGAATATGCTTAGATTCATGAGAGGTGGGACGACAGGGGCGATTCCACATGCCTCTATTCTGGCTAAGTTGTGCACATCTGTGGGTATTAGGTGGGCTGGTGATGAGCAGCTACAGATGGCCAATTCTACTATTGACCACTCTACGATTGATCGGATGGTGGAATGGCCAGGCAGCGTTCCATATGATAGAGGTTTGGGCTATATTGTTGCTGATGTAGAGGGGGTGGTTCTCCACCACATGTTCCTAGAGCAGCTAGAGCAGGTCCATCTCATGTGCATCGAGATTCTGATAGGTCTGGTCTTGATGATGCACAGTACAGACGTTTGACCAGGCGTATTGATGCCATGCATGACATCAACCGCCGATATGCAAAGGAGTTGACTCAGGCTTTGGGCAGTGCTTTTCAGGCCACTGGTGTTCAGGTTAACTGGCCTGTTTTTGGAGCTTACATCGCTTATCCTCCACCAGATTCACCACCCGAGGAGGGTGATCCTGCTGATAGTTAGGTATGTTCTTTACTATCCTTTTTATTGCCTTCAATGAAGACATTGAATATTTTAAGTTTGGGGGTGATTGAGGATTAGTAGTTAGTAGATTCATTGTTCATGTAGGAATCATATTGCATATTTTGAATGTGTAGTAGTAGTTTCATTCATATTATTGCATGACTGTTCATTTAGAGCATATTTGTTTGCATATTTGTTTATGTATTCTATGTGAGTCCATTTAGTTGCATTTTTATAGCATATTTCATGATCCCGTAGGACTTGGCTATTTCCGTTCTGTAGGTCGATGTTGATTTGAGTGTGGTAATGATGAATAGAGGGTTGATTTAAGTTCTTATGAATTGACTTGCATGTTTCAGAAACAAAATCTTTCCACAGTCAAATTGTTGCTTTTGGACTAGATCAGGTCATACTTGTTTGGTTGTTGAGATTTAATTACCGGTTTATATTTAGAATGTTCTTTATTCCCTTGATGGCGTAGGAGTACTAAAATATAAGTTTGGGGGAAACCAGGGATTTCATGCTAGTTGTTAATAAAAGTTAGGCGTCAAAAGGCTAGTAACCGATCATATTTTATGAGTAGTCTAGGGTTGGATGAGATGGAGCGAAACGCACTCATTCCAAATTATTAGTGTGTGAAAAAAATGAGAAAAAAAAAGAAGAAAAAAAAAGTGAGAAAAAAAAAAGAGTTATGTGAGTATGTGAGTGTGCGGAATTGACCACGGGTGAGCTCCTTAATACTCGAGCAATAAAGTTCTAGGGGACTTTGTGCCTAGTGACCTAAGGCTTTCCAGTCTGGGATCCACTAACCTAACGCTCGCTACATGTGTATTGTGTTATGTGTCGTTGTTTGTTTGGTAATTTAGCATGAATCTTTGTCTAACTCAAATGATGATGGAGGTGTCTCTGAGTTATGAAGTGTCTTGGCAAAGAATATGTATGATTTTGATCTAGTGTTAGGAGTATATCTGATGAGCATCGCACAAACCCACATTTCTATTCATGTAATGTTAGTATACAGGGATTTAGTCGAGCTCTGTTTGGAGTTATTGCATTTTCTAAGATATTTGCTTGCTGAATTGGTTATGGTTATTCCGAGGGGATCTTTGCATTTTCATATTAGTTGCATTCATGCATTGCATTTGTATGTGTCGAGTCTGTTTATGCTTGAGGACAAGCATCAGTTTAAGTTTGGGGGTGTGATAAGTGGATTTCATATCCACTTAGAATGCTTCGTATCGGCTTAAATTGATTAACTTGACCTCAAGTATGTGGTGTTTTTGATGTGTTTTAAGTTAGTTTGTGCAAGACTACAAAGCTGGAAGCAGGAAGTACATTTCAGTGTTTATTGGTGGTTTTGAGCTTAAGAATTGAAGAACGGAAACTCGCAGAAGAATCGAAGTCAAAACATGAAAAATCTGACAAAAGCTGAAGAAATTCCAGACAAGCAGAGCGCAGGCGCACTGCTTGAAGGCGCGGGCGCCCGTGGCAATTCTTGTTGAAGAGCGGGCGCGCTAGTGGGTAGCGCGGGAGTGCTTGGACGGCTGCAGAAAATCCTGTTTTAACTTAATTTTGGATATTTCTTGCTGTCCAAGACGAGTGGGGCTATATAAACACAAGTTAACATCAGGAAAAAAAAAAGAAGAACAACAAGGCAAAGGAAACACAGAAGAAAGCCAGGAGAACAAGATTAAGAGAAGGATTCACCAAAGATCGTGACAAGCAACGGAAATCTAGATCTACTTCTTTTGTATTCTTCTAATTAGGCGATACTTTGGATCTTGTGTTGGATTTGTTTTCTAAACCTTATTACAGATCTTGTTTATTATCATGTATTCACTAGATCCCATAATGACGAGCCTTTCGATTATGAACTAATCGTCGTCATGGGATTCTAACGGATTTATTTATGGAATTTAGTAGTTTGATTGCTTTAAAGATTTGTGTGTGATGACTTATTGATTTCCTTGTATGGTTGTGCTTATTCTTCTTGGATGCGTAGCTAACATCTAAGTTGTATTGTTAATCTCTATTGAATGCGAAAGTGAATATAGAGATTTAGAACTTGCCATGCTAGCATAGGTTTATGGATGTTTTGACATGCATGATTCGTAGTGTAATTTTAACCATTTTACACTACCCTATGTAATCTCAATGGATAACTTGTACTTAAACCGTTATGTTTTCAAATCTTATAGACATATAGGATCTAAACATAATTGGTGTCTGCCCAGCTTCTATATATTTTGTGGATGTTGAGTGGTGTGGTATACGTATGTCGAAAGGTAGCGTGTACTAATTTCGTGTTGTCCGATTAGTTTTCATAACCGTCACATACATTGATTAAAGGCATCAGCTCTAGACGAAGTATTTAATGAAGTTAGGATCCCATGTTTTATATCTCAAAAGTAATTCGGTTAAAATCACATTAGTTAATTAATTCTTAGTATTGTTAATTTCCTTGTTAGTTACATTAGCTAATCAAAACACACTTTTGATATTTGTCTTAGCAGTGAATAATAATCATACATTGTTGCATAAGTGCATATTCTGAATTATACCAGTCTCTGTGGGAACGAACTTAATTTAATCTTATATTACTTGTGACCTCGTATGCTTGCGTGATTTAGTGCGAACAGCTGAGAAGCCTTAGAATTAGAGTAGGGTTTGGAGACTTGGTGCGCAAGTCACCGCCTTGAGGAAGGTTCTAGACTCCTGCCTTGTAGGAGTCTGTTTCCATGTTGAGTTTGGATCCTTGGAGGCTACTCTTTGTTGGAGTGGTTTCCTTGTTTGACTCTTCTTGCTGAACTGTTTATTACCCTTAATATTAATTACGAATTTAATATTGAATTAGGGTTTTGGGCCTCGTAAATGGGCCCAACATTCGGACCATATTGGGTCTAATTAATGCCACATTAAATTTGTCTTTAGGGCTTACTTTAGCCCGTATCAAGTTGTTATATACAGAGGTCCAAGGTTCGATTCCCGCCAATAACATATTAACTTATATTTAAAACTAAAAATTATTATATACGAAGATGTAAGATTCGAATTCTTCTAATAACATATTAAAATTAATCTATACTCTTTATTAAAAGCAGAAACCCCCCTTTAATGGTATGCCTATGGTATGCCATGCATACCTGATAAGCATGCACTTAATCTTAATATTGTCCCTATATTTAAGTTATTTTGCATTGATTTGGATTTTTATTTAATAAATTTTAATGTTTTATTGTAGGTATCAAGGAGTTATAATAAAGGAAGCCTTGGAGTTTAAATAGCAAGAGTTGGAGATTAATGTGATTAAAATTCGGATTTTCCGGGTAGCTTGCGCAGTCTGCACTATTTAGGCCATATCTGGAGTCTACAAGTCCGATCTGACGATTCAAAAGCCCACGAAAAGCTTAGGAGAAGAGCTTTATTTCTGAAGTGGTTTTGAATTTAAATCCCAGCCGAATCAGCCCAGAATATGAGTCAAAAAGTCAACTACGAATTTCTATTATTGGAATTCAATTTTGATTGGGAAATCTCCTTGTAATTATATTAAATAATTAAAAATACTTTTATTAGAGATATTAGGGGATATACATCAGACCTAATAGAGACAGACATCGTACAAGAGAGAGAGAGAGAGAGAGAGAGAGAGAGAGAGAGAGAGAGAGAGAGAGAGAGAGAGAGAGAGAGAAAGAAAGAAAGAAAGAAGAAACTTGAGGAAGAAGATTTAGCCATTGAAGAAGTTCACTTGGATTGTTTTTCTTCATCTCTTTGTTTAGAATTCTCTCCTTAACTCTTTTTATCATGAATATATGCTATCAATTCTTGTATGATTTTGAGATTTTCATTATGAACTAATTTTATAAAGTTGGGATTTTTATGGAACCCTAGCATGGGATTATTGGTGTGTTGTTAAACAGTATTGTATGCGATTCTGCAGTTTACTCATACAAGTGTTTTTCATGCTAATACATACTATTGTCTGATCAATTTTAATAGGTTAACGAGTTAATCATAATACCGAGAGGGATATAGTTAATTGACACAGGACTTGAGTGGTGCATGCTTATAAATCTTTTGATTATAATATTGTTACGGTATAGACATATATTGTGACCATGCATAGTTTTGTGAATTGGTGCATAATTACATTCTGAAGAGTAAATTGGCATAGACATATGTTAGTTTATTTGATAGGAATTATACCATAGTGATTTCGAGAGAAATCTATGACCATTGAATTCTAGCTAATAAATTGTGAATTTGCTACTGTGCTGCGAAACTCTATTACCGAATTTCACGTGTTAGAGGGAAGTAATTATCCTGACTTGTCTTCTCATATTTGGAGCTCATTAAGCTCTCTTCTCTAATATAATTTAGTTGGTTAATTTACTTCTTATAATTAGTTTAGTTATAAAAAACCATCAACAATTTTTGTGTTCGATAACCAAGTTGTTAGATATTACTTGCGATTAATACAAATTTGTAGTCCTTGAGGATCGATATCTAGTATTTACTACTATATTACTTGCTTGCGATTGTGTACACTTGCATATCTAGATTTTACGCAACAATACCGTGCCACTAAATAATAAATTAATTTAAATAATTAATTTAACAATATTATTTATTAATTTCATTTAATAATGAAGTTATATACTAGAAGTCTATTAACTAAAAATCGAAATAAAAGTCGAGAATATAGTATTATATACAACTTATGGCTCCATTAATTAATATTTAAGAAATTATTTATAATAGATTAATAATAAATGCAGTTAATAATAAAGTTACTCTTATATTACCAGAGTAAAGTTATATAAATTCAATTAATTAAAATAATAAAATTAAATATTAATTTAATTTACCGTGAAGTTTTATACTACAAGTCTTTACTAAGTAACAATCGAAATAAAAGTCGAGAACATAGTACTATATACAACTTTAGTCTCCATTAATTAATATTTTAAAAGTATCTATACTAGATTAACAATAAATACAATTAATAATATAGCTACTCTTATATTACCTGATCTCTATACTTTTATGATGGTTAACATATATTATAAATGAAGTATAAATATTGGGTCATGTTTCTTGTATAATCCTTAAACGCAGAAACTAAGAACTCTTATATAAATTTCATAATAATATATACATTATTATATATATATTAGAGACACAGTTGTCCAAAAACACAAGATATATAATTTAGCGACAATTATTCGATTGACAATTATAATCATACACCAACATCGATCATAAAATCCGCCATAAACAAGCATCATAAAAATTTTCCAATATTTTCATCAAATTTTGTGAGAATACTCAAGTTATGGTTTAAATACAATATGAGATTAAATGTTCAATATCAAAATATTAAAATACAAGTAAGTTCAGTTGCACAACTTTAGAATTCATGTGCTTGACTTCAAAATTCGGATGCATAACTTTTAAGTTTAGTCGTAGATTATGAAATTTATAGTATAAATATAATATGAGATAATAGTGTTTAGAAGTAGAATGTTGTTAACAAGAAAGTTCAGTTATATAATTTTGTAAAAAAAAGCAAGTTTAGTTGTAAAACTTTTAAATTTGTGTGCATAATTTTGAAATTCAGTAGCAAAATATTGTATTTTTACTACGAAACAAAATAGATTTTGCAGTAGAACCGTATTATTTTGGGGATTATTTTTTTGTAAAATAAGCTTAATAAAATAAATTAAAATTTTTGAAGAAAGAAGATTATAAAAATTGAAAAAATCAGCCAAAAGTGATGTGATATAAAAACTATTAACAAAAATAAAAATTTAAATAATTGAGTTATTGATTAAATTTCCTTATTTCAATTAATTAAACAAATAGTGTAATTTTTATTTCCAATAATACTGTTACACAAATTATTTAAATATGGATTAAGCTGGACAATTGATTACTTGATTTAGAAGTAATCCAACGACTAATAATGGTTCTTCAGTCCTAATTTAGTATTTAGTTCTTTCTTGATCCAAACCCTATAAATATTATTGATAATTAAATTATGATCAATTGAAACATGAGTTTTTTTAAAAAAAAAATTTAATATCGAAGTAAGTAAATGTCAATAAATTATTTAATCGAAAGAATATAATAAATGATTTTATTTAAAAAATTTAGAAAAAAGAAATTTAAGATAATTGATTACGAACCGTGCTTCGCACGAATTATCGGCTAGTATTTATAATATTATATTACAATATAAATAAATTATAAAAAATTAAAAGTAATCCGTGCAAAACACTGACTATAAGCTAATACTATTAACTAGATTAATCAAGTTGAAGATTCAATAAAAAATTGGACTTCATTTAGCACAAGAGACACAGACTATATTTAAAACGATAATTTTGTAACATCAATTTGGCAAAAATTATTATAGTGAAAATGGATTTAACAAAACTTAAACCAAATTCAACTTATCAAAATCAAATTCGAAAGCTATAATACAAAATACTCGGCAATACAAGATTATGCAAAAATAACACAATTCGAAACTCATTCAAAATGACTTAATTCCAAATTACGATTAAATTAATTCCAAGACTCGAACCATAACTTGGTGCCTATGTCAATCAAACAACACAAACTTGATCCAAACTTCCTATTATATAATAAGAGTAAAAGGGATTATAAATGAGTACTTTCATAGGTCAAGGGTTCGACTCTCACTAACAACATTATTAAATTTAATATTTATAACTTTAAATATACTAATAAAACATATGATAAAATCACTTTTCAAAACTCATTAATCATCTATTAAATTTAATTTTAGAAACTCATTAATCATCTATTAAATTTGATATTAGTACACACCAAAAATTAAGTTTACATGATAGCATTGAAAAATTACGAGTACATAAGCACGAAGCAGTCCTCATCTTGATCTTCTGTAGAAAACTACTACGCCCTAGCTTTCGGGAAACAATCCAAATCAAACCTGACTTTAACTATTAAATAATTCTGATTCAAAACAAAAATTCATGTTTGTATTCTGTACTTCATATGTGTATATAATTTACGTTAATTTTGAAAAAAGAAATCAGGGTAATAATAAGATGTGAGTATGTAACAAAGAAGTCTGGAAAAGACTTATTATTACTTTCATATATAATTTTTTTACAAATTCTATACTATATATATCTATACTAAATTATGATAGGCAAACATGGGTATAATTGATAGTAGTTTGGTTCAATAGTTGAACCGTTAAAATAATAGTGACCGTTAGATATTTAGTAAATAGATCATAACCGTTAGATGCAATAATAAGAAATATTCTATAATTAAATCTCTCTTCGAAAAATCCAAAGTTCGAATTCCGTAAACAACAAATTTACATTAAAATTTTATATTACTAGCTTATAACCCGTGCAACGCACGGCTCCTTTTTTATATCGCTAATCATATAATTTTTTTAATTTTATATGTTATTAATTTACATATAAAATTGTTGTTAAAAGATTTATATATATATATTGTACTCTATCCAAAATTCTTAAAATTTGATTTGAACGATTTTACAACCACCTGAAATTAACAAATTAATCTTTAATTTAGTAATTGTTTATAATTATTTTCCAATTAAACCTACGCAGAAACAAGGAGAGAAGAAATTGACGAATTTTTACATTGAAAATTCTATTCGATTATGAATTTTACTTATAATTCGTTTTGATTATCAAAATACCCTTGTTATTATTTGAAGATGGTTCTACTAACAACCAAATATAATTATATCCTTATTATATCCTATTATATAATAAGAGTAAGAGGGATAATAAACGAGTACTACCATAGGTCAAGGATTCGACTCCTAACAACAACATATATTTTATAAATTAAATTTAAAGTCACTAATACAAAGCTTAATTAATATGCGTACCGAGTTTACACTTTTAATTTGTTTATGCCTCGGCCTAAAAATTTTCTAACAATATTCTGTCTATGCTTGCTTTTGTAAATAAATATGTTATATAATTAAATTAAGAGAAATTATATTCTTATTATATCCTTATATATAATAAGCGTAAAGAGAATCTTATCCATAATTTTGGTCAGTGTACTATCAAAATAATCTCATACGTCGAATCTAATATATTAAAAATAGACGATCAAGATTATATTTTTTTTGCTAATCACGATCAAGCTTATATTATATTAAAAAGAAGAAAAATCGATGTATTATAATTGAATTTTATTTATTTTTTATTAATATTAAAAAAAAGTTCATGTTTACTATTTGGACTCTATCTCGAGATCTAAAAATCAGATTTCGATGATTTTATAGCCCACGCGAAGCTCATAAAATTATTTTTAATTTAGTGATGATTTAACAATTATTATCGAAATGGAAAGACTCAGAATCTCAAGAAAAAATATAATTACGATTTTACATTAATCTTATTCAGTGTAGAAGACCTACGGTGATAATTCTATTCAACGTAGAATACCAAATTATATAAATTTTTATTCATAAAAAAAATTTTAAAAATAATTTTTGTGGGCATGCGGTCAAAGCACCTTAAAATACGTGTAAAAGTCAAATAAGACAAGAAATATGGGACAGAGGGAGTATGATTTAAATTATCAACATACACTTTTTCGTTCCAATATAAATACATTTTTTAGTTTACATGCCAAAACAATATATTTTTATGCTAGATCTAACGTTTTCATCTATTTATTCTACCATCTAATGATTCTTATTTATTTTGTCGTAGTGAAAACCTAAACCAGACTACCGACTACCATAGTTTTTGGATAAAATCACTCTTATACTTATTATTAAAATCGCATTTGGTTGTTAGTACAACTATCTTCAAATAATAATAAAGATATTTTGATAATCGCATTTGGTTTCTTGGCTTCAGAACTTTGATTTCCCAGATTTTAACCTTAACACTGCAGACTCTATTCTTTGGAATGGCACTCCTCTTCGAAAGGTTAAGGTTTTGCACATTTGGCATGCACTTCGCCCCCCTGCTCCTCAGGTTTCATGGTCTAATCTGGTTTGGCATAGGCTTAAGGTTCTTCGATATGCTCATCATGAGTGGCTTTTGTGTCATGGTCGATTACCAACGTTCAACAGGCTGGTTTCTTTTGGTTTAGACGTTTCGCAGTCTTGTCTTCTATGTGTAGGAGGGCTTACAACTGATTCCCATTTGTTTGTTAACTGCCCGTTTAGCAACTACATTTTGAATAAACTAGCTGGCCTTCTTCAGTTTGACATTAATGGGTCGACTTGGGTGGAGTTTATCACTGCCTTATGAGACATTTTGGATCATGTTCATAGAGTTGTCACCCTTCTCGCTGCTAAAATTTTTTCCTATCATATTTGGAGGGAGAGGAATGCAAGGTTACATGACAAAGGCAACTTTGGCCCGGCTAAACTTCTTCAAGATATTATGGTGGATGTAAAGGGAAAGCTACTAAGTTCGAAGTGGTTTAGGCAGTATTCTGATCTAACTTTGTATAGGTGGCTTCATATTTGATTGTGTCGGGTTTGTTTGCCCTTTTTTGTTCTTTCTATTCTCAATCTAGTTGCGAGGTTAGATTGATTGTAGATAGTTCTCTCTTAGCCATGGCTTAGAGCATAGGGTCAATCCATGTACATATTTCTTTCTTTATATACAATATAAAACTTAGCAAAAAAAAAAAAAGAAATATTAGTAGATTTCATAAATTGAATAGAATTTTCAACGTAAAAAATCGTCAATTTCTTCTCTCTTAAGTTTCAACGATTTGATATGTAAATTAATAACATATAAATATTAAAAAATTAATATAATTATAAACATTTAAAAAGGAACCGTGCATTGCAGGGGTTATAAGCTATTATATAATAAGCGTAAGAGGGATCTTATCCATAAGTTTGGTTTGGTCACTGTACCGCAAAAATAATCTCAACCGTCGAATCTAATAATTATAAAAATAGATGATCAAGATTATATCATATTAAAAAGAAAATTATAATCTAAAAAGAATACAGTATAATTAAAAAAGGTTGTATTAGAATTGAATTTTAAAAAGAAAATTATAATATGAAAAGGATATAATTATAAAAGGTTGTATTATAATTGAATTTTATGTATTTTTTTATTAATATTATAAAAAGTTCATATTTATTATTTCGGCTCTATCTCGAGATCTGGAAATCAGATTTGGATGATTTTACAGCCCACGCGAAGCTCATAAAATTATCTTTAATTTAGTGATGATTTAATAATTATTATCCAAATGGAAACACTCAGAATATCAAGATAAATCATAATTATGAATTTTTACATCAATTCTATTCAATATAGAAGACCTGCATTGATAATCATATTCAATTGCTAATCCTATTCAATGTAGAAAACCTAATTACATATGATTTAAATCGTTGACATTCAGTTTTTCGTATTTCAATATAAATACACTATTTAGTTTATATGTTAAAATTTAAAATATTTTTTATGCTATGTAACGCCCCCAAATCTGAGGTCGGAGATTCAGGTCGTCACGTCACCATCCAACCATATCATACCTGTATTAACTTTATAACTCAACAATACATCCATTCAGACCTCAATCTTACACACAAGCAAGTTAGAGTCTCAAAAACGATAATCAAAAGTGCCGCTAAATATTACAATTCATTTGTACAAATCAGAGTCTTACGCAATTCCACTTATACAACTATACTTGAAGACAAGTCTTACTATTACAGTTGAAAACCTATCAGACTTACTCTGTAGTATTTATCAGAAACTAAATCATCTCCGGGGTAAATCTTCTACTCCTCTTCTGCTGTTGCGGAGTTAACCGACCAAATTCTTCTCTTTCTGAAAAGTTTTTATAAAGCAAGAATGAGCTACATAATGCTCAGCAAGTTCACCATTTTGTAGAATAATAATGGGGTTTATTTCGAAAACATTCCCAACTATACGGGTATATATCTCAGGTTTCAAAACATAATTGGACAATGTATACGTCCGAGTTTGAATAAAACATCTATACTCACTAAGGAGCTTTAATAATAACATATGAACCCTTTATAAGGTTCCCATTTCAAGATATCTCAAGTTTGAAAATATATACATATGAGTATATCATTTTCGGCAAAACACTCTACGATTAACATACTGTACAGGGAATACATCATTGCAAACCTCTTTCCTTCCATTAGCTTAGAAGGTTTCTCATACAAAAACATTTCATTCTTTGAAACAATTGCAAGAGTGCACTAACACGTGCCAGTCTTTATAGAAAATCTTGCAGTTCTAGATACTGCACGATGTCAATATTTTCTCATAAAAAACCACACTATCAGCAACTTGGCACTTAGGCCCAAGAAGCAGTGTTTGAGTATTTTTCCAAAGTGGAGGATGGGACTGGAAGAAAACATAAAAACCTGACAGGGATTGACGATGATCAGTCGCCACATCCAAGTCCAATAATCCGCGGGTCTTCTCTACCGGTAGAAGGATAGAAACTACATCCGTAACTATCCCCGGGTGAAAACTACATCCGTAATCACCCTCGATGAAAACTACATCCGTAATCATCCTTCGGCAACACATGGGCCGGAATAATAATTGATGGACCGCCTGGCTCACGGCCGCTTACACATCCCGGGAATCGTTCGTCAACGGTTCCCACACCTGCAAGAGTCCCTTTTTCTTTTTCTTTTGAAAACTTGATTTTGATTGAAAACAGAGTAATTGAGGTCCGACATCAGTCGACCGATGATTCTTGAAATCATACAAGAAGCAGAACCTGACCGGGGGTTTTCGAAAATGATTTGAGTTCAAAAGAGTTCGAGTTTGAAAGTATTAATTGTATCTTGGATTGACTTCATCTTTAAAACAATGAACAATAATTAATAAATAATATTTTAAGATTTAATATTAATAATTAATAAAATAATTATTCGATAAAATAAACTTTTAATCCAAGATAGGGTTTCGAGTATTTACGAAGATATGAAAATAATTACTTGAGTATACGATACTACCCGAATGACCCTTCGGGTTTTCGCAAACTAGATACGATATAATAATATACCGCTCCCCGGTCAATAGTATATACGGACCGCTACGACCTCTATTGCTAGAGTCGTTGTCCGAAGAAAACATTTCAATCTAAGTTCAAGGGGTACAAGCATATATGTACTTATACAATCTCAATTGCATCAATACTTCGATAAACATAGCATTTGATATAATTGAAAACTACAAACACAACAGTGAAAGTCCTTGTATATGGATAAGTTTTGAAAAGTAAACTTGCCTTGTTTTGGTTGGGGTGGTCGAGCGTGCAGAGTCGAACGATCTATACATAAGCAATAACCGCTCGTTAGTACCTTAACAATATCTCTTTAATTACGGGGTTTTAGGGGGTACGAAATTAACTTAATGACTTCGTCTTATGACACTCTAGCCCCACTATAGGTTCATGTCGTCACTCGATTACGCTCGTCACTTAATCGACTTAATTTAGTTACCACATTCGAATCATAACCATTAACCCTAGAATTATGCTCCACTAATCGACTTTTTCCCTTGCGCGAAATTTACTCTAGCATTTTTATAAAATCCAAATATTCATATTTTAATCCAATTCTTTTTGGGTGGTCTTCACCACTGCATTCCCTAACTTCTCAAATTTTTCCATGATCCCACATATATTGTTAGGGGTTTAAACAAGGTTCACAAGGGGGTCACTTATTGCAGTCCGGAATCCAGAAACACAATTCACTCCTCCGGCCATAACGTAAAATCTATACATCAACTAGCCATGAACCTTACATTTCCAGAAACTACATTCAATTATCTTTCCAACAATATATGGTAGGACATCAGGGGACAACATTTGGGGGTTCAAAACCGTGTTACAAGACAGGTCAATGCTCCTGGAAAAACTCAGCAAGCATATACTACTTAGATCAACCATTTTTCACAATTCCACAACACAACCAACACTTAATTCACTTAGTTCATGGTTCATAACACTCATGGAGATATATATATATATTATCCATAATCATAAAAGTCACAATCTCAACATCAAAACTCAAGATCCATGTCATCCAATACTTATACAACCAAGATTAGCTCATATATACATGGATCTACTACCAAACATTATAAATACTACATAACCAAGAGGGTTTGTGATTTTTATACCTTCTTGAGCACCTAGGAGTCTTGGATGAGCTTTACACAACTCAATAACACCTTGAATGGCCTCCTACAACCCTTACAATCCAAGATCTAAAAGAAAATCAAACATGGTTACTATTCACCCAATCTTTAACAATTTATAACTTGAATTTGGATGGATGAAATGGCTTGAAATTACTAACATACCTTGTCTAGATGATGGAGAGGGACTAGGATTTATGTTTTGATTTATGAGTGATGGGAAAGGGGGAAGAAGAATTTTTCTTCTTCTCTTTTGTTAAATATAATTGATGTGTTTTGATCAGTGTTTAAGTGTTACAGGGAGTTATCAGAGTTTAGCTGGAAGCAGTCAGAGTTTGCGTAAACTCTGACAGTTGGAAGCTCGACAGAGTTTGTTAAACTCTGTCTGAAGGAAGCGCGTCTACTGTTCAACAGTGATTGAAGGTTAATTATGGAAGCGATATCTTTGAAGATTGGATAGCTATCAAAGAGATCGAGTTGACATAGGAGACGTGTGACAATCTGTAATTGATATCATTGTATAGCTGATTATTAGGAATATCAATTAGAGATTGTATCGTAGCTGTATGGTATATAAATACAGATAGGTTAACCCTAGAAGGGTATCGATAACGAATTATCATTATTGTAACCTAGCAGCTCTTTGTGATATTTTACATCACGAAGAGGGTTTGAAATACAAGAAGTTTTTTAAGTGCATAAACGCTTTTACTTATTAATCTCTCATACAAAGTTGATTATTAATTGTGTATTCGGCCTAACAAGTGGTATCAGAGCCAATCTGTTACTTTATTACAGGTTAAGATCCAAACACAACAATAATCATGTCAGAAATTCCTCCACCAACACCTACTGTTTCTGAAAAGGCTCCTACTACTGTGAGTCGTTATGAACCAATCAGGGTTCCTATTCTGAGGCCATTAGAGTATGCTATGTGGAAGGTCAAGATGACTATGTTTCTGGAGGCTACAGATCCAGAATATCTTGACAGGATTTATGAAGGCCCTCACAATCCTACAAAGCTATCTGTTGCAGTTTCCGGTGAAGCAGCAAAAATGGTTCCAAAGGAAAAGAAGGACATGACTCCTGAAGATCTATCATCAATTGCTAAGGATGCAAAAGTTAGGCATTTACTGCATAGTGCTTTAGACAATGTTATGTCTAACAAAGTCATTAACTGCACCACTGCAAAAGAGATATGGGATGCTCTTGAAGTCAGGTGTCAAGGAACTGCAGCTATTAAGAAGAATAGGAGAAACATACTCACACAAGAGTATGAGCATTTTGAGGCTAAACCTGAAGAGACCATGACAGAAACATTTGATAGATTCTGTAAACTGATTAATGATCTGTCATTGGTCAACAAAGAGTATGATCTAGAAGACTCGAATCTCAAGTTTCTTCTTTCTCTACTTGAAAAGTGGGATGTGAAAACAACCACTATTAGAGACAACTATGATCTTGCTGAAACAGAGATTGATGAAATCTATGGACTGCTCAAAACTTATGAATTGGAAATGGAACAGAGAAACAGGAGATCAAGCAGGAAAGGAAAGTCTGTTGCTCTTAATGTTGAAGAGAAGCCTCAGAAGAAAGAGGCAACAAGAAGGAAAATGAAAGGAAAAGCTTTGGTCATACATTCAGAAAGTGAATCACCAAACTCTGATTATGATTCAAATTCTTCTGAATCATCTGACTCTGAGGATGATGAAGAAGAAATGAGGAAAATGGTTGTGGTAATGGTGAAGACTTTCAAGAAAATGGGCTTCAAGAATTTCAAGAAAGGAAAAAGGTTTTCTAGGGATTCAAATGAAGACAGGAAAAGCTACAGGAAGTCTGATAAGAGAGATTCTAAAGGAAAGAAGGATAAGTCTGAAATTCAATGCTACAAGTGTAAGGAGATGGGCCACTATGCTCCTGAGTGCAAGAAGGGTAAAACTGGAAAGGTACTCTACACTAAAGGCAGAGATTGGGCAGATACTTCAGATTCTGATGAAGAAGTGAACTATGCTCTCATGGCTACTACTGAATCAGAGTCCTCTGAAAATCAGGTACCTCTAACTACCTATGCTTATAATATTGATGACATTGCTCAATTAAGAATTTTTCTTAAGTCATTGCATATAAGTTATAGGGATCAGACTTTAGAAAATGAGAGGATAAAAGCTGAAAATTTTGAACTTAAAGAAAGAAATAAACTTGTTGAAGAGAAACTTGAAAACATGCAACAAGTTCAGAAAGAGAGAGATGATGCTATTTCTATAGAACAGGATTTGCTTCAGAAATATAAACAACTAGAATCTGAGTTGGAGGAAGCAAATAAGAAAATTAGGACTTGGACTAATTCTGGAAAGGACACTCAACAGATTTTTCAAACAGACACTGTTGGTCTAGGTTATAATGAGGGAGATGAACTTAGATTTCAAAATCAAGTTAAAGTCAGAACTAAATTTGTTCATGGAACCAGTAAATTTTTGTCTGAGAATGAAAAAGAAGCTGTCAAAAGAAAACCAGTAAAAACTAGTGTTAAACAGGTTAATATTGGTTCAATGACAGATAAACAACTCAAACATAAACTGAAGGAGTTAAAATCTGTTGAGAAAAAGAAAGTGTCAAACAAGAACAGAAATGGAAAAGTAGGCATTACTTCAGGAAATAAACCAATGCTTGCTAGTTATGCTCCAAGAAAGACATGTCATAACTGTGGTAGTACTAAGCATCTTGCAAATTTTTGCAAGAAAAATAAAAATATAAATTCTTTACCTACAAAGTTTGAGGTAAAGAAGGATTTTGCTAGAACTAAGCCACAGACTCTATGCACACACTGTGGAAGCACTTGGCATTCCATCTATACTTGCAGAGAATATCATGCTATCTATCATAATTACTATGAACTGAAACCCAATCTGAAATGGGTTAAAGTTGATACTGCAAGTGTAAACACTGATAATGTTAGCTCAAACTCTGATAATGTTAATTCCGCTGCAAAAGCTAATAAAGTTAAGAATGCCAAAGGATCCAAGCAAGTCTGGATCCTTAAAACTAATCCTCAGTGATTGTTTGTGATTGTAGGGTAACAGGGAGGCAACCCTAGTCGTGGACAGTGGATGTTCAGGACACATGACTGGAAATAAAGCCCTGCTATCAGAATATGAGGAGAAGGCTGGCCCAAAAGTTTCCTATGGTGATGGCAATATAGGAAGAACATTGGGATATGGCAATATCAATCTTGGAAATGTCATCATCAACAATGTAGCTCATGTCCCAGGACTCAAGCATGACTTGCTATCTGTGAGTCAAATCTGTGACAAGGGATATCATGTAGATTTCCAACCCGAATATTGTGAAGTTATCAGCAAATCTACAGGAAAGGTTGTTCTAGTTGGTCACAGGCAAAACAACATTTATGAAATCAAGCTTTTGATGGACTCTGTTGGAAAAGCTGTTTGCCTGTCTACAAGAATGTCTAGTGAAGAGAGTTGGAAGTGGCACAAGAAACTCTCACATTTGAACTTGAACAACATCAATGAATTGATCAGAAAGGATCTTGTAAGAGGACTCCCAAAGACCCTGTTAAATGTTGATGGCCTATGTGACTCATGTCAGAAGGCTAAACAAAGGAAGTCATCTTTCAAGAGCAAGACAGAATTTTCTATCACTGATCCCTATCATCTTCTGCATGTTGATCTCTTTGGTCCAGTAAATGTTATGTCTATTGCAAGGAAGAAATATGCTTTAGTCATTGTTGATGAATACACTAGATTCACCTGGGTGTATTTTCTAGCAAAGAAGGATGAAACTGCATCGACTCTGATGGAGCATGTGAAGCTTCTGGACAAAGGATCAAGCAACAAAGTCAGAATCATCATAAGTGATAATGGAACTGAGTTCAGAAATGGAAGAATTCTGCAAGGACAATCGAGTGAAACAAGAATTTTCAGC
This sequence comes from Saposhnikovia divaricata, assembly GCA_036435485.1. Classification (NCBI taxonomy): domain Eukaryota; kingdom Viridiplantae; phylum Streptophyta; class Magnoliopsida; order Apiales; family Apiaceae; genus Saposhnikovia; species Saposhnikovia divaricata. The sequence continues at coordinate 182,754,256 of CM071597.1, read as the reverse complement.
ACCTGGTACACCACAACAAAATGGTGTAGTTGAAAGGAAAAATAGAACCTTAATTGAAGCTGCCAGAACTATGCTTGATGAAGCAAAATTGCCAACTTATTTCTGGGCAGAAGCTGTTCAAACTGCTTGTTTTACTCAAAATGCAACACTGATCAATAAGCATGGAAAGACACCATATGAGATGGTGAAGAAAAAGAAGCCTAACCTGAAATACTTTCATATTTTCGGGTGCAAATGTTTTGTTTTGAAGACTCATCCAGAACAGTTGACCAAGTTTGAGCTAAAGGCAGATGAAGGAATTTTTGTTGGCTATCCACTGTCAACAAAGGCATTCAGAGTTTACAATCTGAGAACTAAAGTGATCATGGAATCTATACATGTTTCTTTTGATGATAAGAAGATAACTGGACTTGAAGACAAAGATGAATATGATCAACTGAACTTTGAAAATGAAGTTTTAAACTCTGATGAAGGAAACTCTGATGAAACAATTCTGACAGACTCTGTTGAAACAAACTCTGAACCTCTACTGGTAAATTCTGAAGAAACTTCTCAGTCACAACAAAGGGGAGAACCATTTGAGGGGGAGCATGATCAAAATGAAGACTCAAACACTGATACTGAGTCAACTGAAAAATCTGGATCAAACTCTGATGCTTCAAACTCTGAAAATTCAAATTCTGACTCTGGGCAGTCAAGTTCAGGGGGAGTCTCAGAAAACGAAGATAGATCACAACAAAATCAGGAGAGCATGGATCAAGGGGGAGGATCACATGCTGATAGAAGTCATTTGCCTTCTGCTAGGAAATGGACTAAATCACATACACCTGATTTGATAATTGGTGATCCAGTTGCAAAAGTAAAGACAAGAAGTGCTACTGCAAGTGAATGTCTGTTTCATGCATTCTTGTCTAAAAATGAACCAAAGAAAGTGGAAGAAGCTCTTCAAGATGCAGACTGGATAACAGCAATGCAGGAAGAGTTAAATGAATTTGAAAGAAATGAAGTTTGGACCCTTGTACCAAGGCCAAAGAACAGATCTATTGTTGGTACTAAATGGGTTTTCAGAAACAAGACTGACAGTGAAGGTGTTAATCACGAGGAACAAGGCTAGACTGGTAGCAAAAGGTTATTCACAGCAGGAAGGAATAGATTATGATGAAACATTTGCTCCAGTAGCAAGATTGGAGGCAATCAGAATTTTTCTAGCATATGCCTCTCACAAGAAATTCAAAGTGTTCCAGATGGATGTGAAAAGTGCTTTTCTGAATGGAAAGCTTGAAGAAGAAGTGTTTGTTGAACAACCACCAGGATTTGTGGATCCCAAATATCCAGATTATGTCTACAGGCTAGATAAGGCACTATATGGACTTAAGCAGGCACCAAGAGCATGGTATGAGACACTTGCTCAGTTTCTTCTAGAAAGTGGATTCAACAGAGGAAAAATTGACAAAACTCTGTTTTATTTCAATCAAGGAAGTGACCTCCTTTTAGTTCAAATTTATGTTGATGACATCATCTTTGGGTCTACTAATGCTAAACTCTGTAAGAAGTTTGCCAAGCTCATGCAGTCCAGATATCAAATGAGCATGATGGGAGAGCTTAGTTACTTTCTAGGCCTACAGGTGAAACAAACAGAAGATGGAATTTTCATTAATCAAGAAAAATACACCAGAAATCTTCTCAAGAAATTTGGTATGCTTGACTATTCATCTGCATCAACTCCCATGGCAACAGCAACTAAACTGGACAAAGACACAGGAGTTTCAGTGGATATGACAAACTACAGGGGCATGATAGGATCTCTTCTATACTTGACAGCTAGTAGGCCTGACATCATGTATGCAACCTGTCTTTGTGCAAGGTTTCAGGCAGATCCTAGAGAGCCACATCTGACAGCTATGAAAAGAATCTTCAAGTATCTCAAGGGCACCATATCATTAGGTCTGTGGTACCCCAGAGAATCAGATTTTAAGCTACTTGGGTATTCTGATGCAGACTTTGCAGGCTGCAAGGTAGACAGAAAGAGCACTAGTGGAAGTTGTCAATTTCTTTGTGACAGACTTGTTTCCTGGTACAGCAAGAAACAGAAATCAATCTCCACATCTACAGCTGAAGCAGAGTATATTGCAGCTGGTAGCTGTTGTGCACAGATCTTATGGATGAAGAATCAATTGCTAGATTATGGATTGAGGTACAGTAATATCCCTATTTACTGTGATAATCAAAGTGCTATTGCTATGACAGGTAATCCAGTACAGCATTCAATGACCAAGCACATCAGCATAAGGTACCACTTCATCAGAGAACACGTGGAAGAAGGAAATATTGAACTACATTTTGTATCTACAGAACAACAGCTTGCAGATATCTTCACTAAACCATTGAGTGAAGCTACATTTACAAGACTGGTCAATGAACTAGGAATGGTCTCTGGTTCTGACTAGAAATGTTGGTTAGATTCAAACTTTACTTATGTGATGTATTAATCATATTTCCTGATTGGTTAAATGCTAAGTGAACTCTGTTGATTAAACTCTGTTATGCATACTCTGTTAAACTCTGTCAGTATGTCTGTATGTCATACACTGTTAATAAGTTTGATAAACTCTGTGAACTCTGAGTTGATTTTTGTCTGAATGAAAACACCAATGAAGAAATATGTATGAAGCATGATTCTCAGCAATTAATCATGAATCTTTCTGAGTTATTGTGATCTAATCTTAGATTGTGCAGAAAGTTAACACAGCATGATACTGGTTCATATTTATAGCATCTCTTAGTTTATTTTGTCCTAAACTCTGAGTCTATAAATACTGTGTGCATTACCTTTCATGAAAAACTACTGATGTTGATGAACTCTAAACTCTGTTAGTTATACTCTGATAAAATAAAATGCTTACTGCAATACCTCAAAGAAAATGTATATAGGTTGTTATACTCCTTTGAGATTATGTTGGATACTAGGATGACCCAGGAACCTATTGGTATATAATATGTGCTAAAATTCTCTGATTTTTGGTGACTAGTTAAATACTAGGATGACCCAGGAACTTATCAAAATGATAAGGGCTAAAATTTTTGAATTTTTGGTGACTGGTTCCAACCTCTGATTACTGGAATGAAAAATTAAAAAAAAATGAAAAAAAAATGATGAAAATAATAAAAAAAAAATGTATATAAAGGGGGTATAAAATAAAAATTACTGTATAAAGTTTGATTACTTCAGAGTTTAGCTTTCATCATACAGTCAGTGTTTACTATGACAGTTTGTGCATCCAGTGTTTATTGATTTACTTTATGGATTTTATGAAAAATTAGATTCTCTAAAAATTGACTTAGTAAACTCTGCTTCACACACACAAATATTCACAACTGTGCAATTTATGAAAGGGTTTCGGTGATAAAGTTGGAGAATTGACAAACGCTGTTGATTCGTGATTTGTACTCTAAGGTAAATTTTCACTTGGACAATTTGAAAGTCTTGGAGTAAGTAGGATTTGTGACAACTGTTAATCAGTGGATAGTTGATGAATGTGTTCTTTATATGATTACTTTAATTAGTCTTCATATTCTCTTCTTGATTCATTTTCTTGAAGAACAGTTCATATAGCATAAATAACAGTTGCAGAACACAATGAATATGATTAGAGAAACAAAATTTTCATTGATAATATGAAAGAGATTACAAGCAAATATTACATCTTTTTGTTCTCTCTATCTGCTAATCTATTCAACAGGAAAGTAAAAGGTCCGTCCACACCACTCCATTGTTAGCAAAAATTCCCAGATCCCATCTTTGCCACTTTATTTGGGTGGAAGTTGAAGGGATAAGGTTATTTTTGCTGACATATTCATTAACAATGGTTGGTGGTGTTGGATGAGGATGCCTTCAAGGAGAGCCATGCCAATGTTTCTTGAAGGGCAGCATCGATGTCGATCACCCTTGCAGGTTTCTCTCTCTCGAGCTCTTCCAGACCAGCATCCATTTGCAGCCACAGCGTCTCAAGCTGCCTTTCCCACTCAAACGCTTAAAATTCTTCACGCGTATAGCTGAAGATGTCCCTATTCTCGACAAGATGAAGGTTCTTTTCTTTGATGGTAAGGTTGGCCATTGTTTTTCAAGAGTATTTGGTTTGAAGGGTTTGTGATTTTACAGGGGAGACTGAAAGGTTAAAGTTTTAATGAAATAATCTGAGTAAGTCTCTAGGCCTTAAATAGAGATGGGTAAGAACGAAGTTCTTAATCGCTTCGTATTCTGGTTATTAAAGGCAACAGGTAAACGCTTCAAATTCTAGTTTTACTTGGGTCAAGATATTTTTAAAAGAGTATTATTTGATTTTTGTTTAAATCAAATATTTTAATGTTTTAATTCTTTAATATACTCTTCTTAAAAATAGGCGCACGTGCCCCACTCGCCCTTTAATGTGTCCCACTTACCTATTATCGTGTCCCACTACACATTAATCAAGGAACTGATTGAGTGTTTGTTACATAAGAGATTGAGTTTTTCATTACTTTAATCACTTTTGTGTCCAAACGATTTTGCCTTATTCTTACATCTCACAGTTTTCTTATTTTTGTCTTGGGCACTCACGCAAACACCTTTCTACATACATATCTCTTGGAAATTCTTAACTCAATGGCATCTAAAGCATTCACTGCTCTTGGTTTACGGTTTGTTCCTAACAACTATGAAGCTCCACTCTATCATCAACGCGTTCCAGAATCGTTTCATCTCATGCAGAACTTCTTGAGGGATTCAGAGATTGGACAGGCTCTGATTGGACCTGCTACTCTTTCTGCGTCTCAAATTGCTTCATTCTGGCAGAATTCAGTTTATGAGGATGGAGGAGAGAGTGGAACTCCTACCATTATCTTCACTTACGAAGACCAAGATTATGTGATTACTCCACAGACTGTACGAGATACAATGGGGTTTGATACACATACTTCTTATACTCTGGTTAATGAAACTTATCTGAGAGAGATGCTACGAGAGATTGGTTACATGGAATCTCTTGACAAGATTGGCGGTATAAAGAGACCAAATCTCAGAAAGGAATGGAACTTCTTCTTTGATTGCATAACAAGGACGTTCCAGAAGAAAGTCACAAACTGGGATGCCATTCCTATAGACAGTCTCCAAATCGGGTATTCTTTGCTCTATGGTACTAATTTTGATTTTGGTCGACATGTTCTGATGAGCTTAGGTGATAAATTGCCAGAATCTACTACTGTTTATTATGCTCGTTTTTGTCAAATGATGTTCAATGCATGTGTACCTGGTCTTGAAATTGATGATACTGATGAAATTGATCCTTTTAGAGTCAATAAGCGAATATTCTCTGATATGACTAACAAGGATGTTGGTAAAGCAAATCTCCCTGCTTTTGTCATGCCTCTTGCTCTACGAAATTTTCTCAATCAACCACAAGAACCACAACAACCTGAACCACAACAAGATCAACAAGAACCACAACAAAACAACAACAACAACAACAACCTGAACCACACCCTGAACCTCAACCAGAACCAAACACTGAATCACCTGCTCAGTCAGCACCTACAAAGCAACCTTCACCCACATTACACACAAACTCTGATTCGTCACAATCTCTACCAGCATCACAGTCTAGATTACAAAGAGTTAAGAAGGCAATTACTAAACGACGTGCAAGTCTAAAGCAGGCGGAAGAGACACAAAGAAAATCAAAACAGAAATCTCCTGAAGCTGTTTACACTAGAAGGGGGAAAAGAATGAAAGCTCGGGCAAACATGCCTAAGTCACCATCTGTTGAAGAGGATTCAGATAATATACCTCTAGCAAAACGAAGAAAAGTGATATTCTCTGATTCTGTGGATGAAGATATTGAAGCTCCAGAGGTTGTTTCACAGCAAACACCTCCTGTTGAGGTTGAGAAAGATGAAATACCTGCAGAGGATGTAATGCCTGCAGAGGACACAATGCCTGCAGAGGACAAAATGCCTGCAGAAGAGGATGCAAGAGATGGTGTTTCTCCGATAAATGATGTTCCTGATTCATTTATGCCATTCTCTGATCCTATCTCTGATATTGGTGTAGCTGATCAACCTACGGCTATTCTTTCTGAAGCTGTGGCATCTCATACTGAGTTAATATCTGATGCTCACCAAACTATTGAAGAAGGTGAAGAAATTGATCAGGCAACCAAAGTCACTTCTCAGTCAATGCCTGTTGCTGAGCCTGAGCAACATGGAGAAAATCTTGACAAGCCTACAGAAGAAATTGCTAAACCTATGGCTGAAGATGAGCCAGTTAAAGCTACAAGTGTTGAAGCTGAAGGTGACAGTAGTGCAAACTCTGATGCTTCTCTGAGTGCACCAGTACAAACTGACAATAAACATACACCTTTTCCTCAACCTTGTACCTCTCATGCAGTTGAGAGAGAACAATTTGCTAAGAATGCTGCTGAATGGTACAAAGAAGATTGTATTTTTCCACCAGGAAGAGCAGCTAAGTTTGTTAAGCAAAGTGCTGATACTATCTCTAATCCAGAGATTCTTTCTTGCTTGAAAGCAACTATAGTTCAAGTTAAAACTCTGGATAGACGATTTGATGATACTAATTTGGCAATCACTGCTTTGCGAAATGAGGTTGTAGCTAGAGAGATGAAGATGGAAAGAGAATCGAAACTAGTGACTACAAAATTCTCTAAAGCTCAAGACAATCTCTGTGCCAGGCTGACTAAAGTTGAAGAGAACCAGTCTGACTTATCTGCTAAAATTGATTCTATTGCTACCTCCCTGGAGTTAATTACTTTATCCTTATGTCTGATGATGTCAAAAAGGGGGAGAGAGCTGTCAGAAGGGATAGTGCTGGAGATGAAGGGGCAAGTAACAAAGGAAAGAAAAAGGCTGAAGAGATTCAAACTCTGAGAACTAGCAAGTCATCAAAATCACAGTCTGTTGGGAGAAATACTGATACTCAAGGAACTTCAAGGACCAAGAGATTACTGTTATCTTCTAATCCACAAACTGATGAAGAATTGGCTGCTAAGCTGTTCATTGAAGAGAATGAGGAAGGAGTAACGATTGAGGACATTGAAGCTGAGGAAAAGAGTTTACAAGAAGAACATCTTAAAGCTTTAAAGTCTGATAAGGTACAAAGAGGAAAAGCTCCTAGACCTGTTGTTAAAGGTGTTGTGATCAGAGAGAGGACTGATGTTAGTCAAAGTTCTCGGTTCTCAAAGGAAGCAATTGCAGCAGAGGCTAGACTCAAGCTAAAAGGCATTGAAGGTGAAAGTTCACAGAAGAAAGTTACAACTTCTGTTGCATCTCAAGCAATGATCACACCTTTACACTCTTCACAGTTGAAATCTGTTTTTGGAAAAGGAACAATTTCTGATCCAAATGTGTTATCTGGAGTCTCAATGAATGTTTCTGATGGAAAAGCTTTATCTGGCAAGGTTGGTAATAATAAGGGTGGACTAGGTTCACATAGAGACAAAAGGCAATATACTGGTCCTAGAGATCCTTCTTCACTAGCTGTTCCAGGTCGTGGTGTTCCTCAAGAGAGTTTGGACAGACTGGAATCAGTGCAGTTAGTTCATCAGAAGAGTTTAGACAAGGATTTTCTTTTATACTTCATGGCTGATGGGACAGTATTCAAAGTTGGTGAGGATGATATTGGCTTGAAATGTTGGGAAGAACTAGAGTATGTTCTGTATCTTCTCAAGGTGAATAGTCGAAGGACTCAGTCAATTGCTAATGTGCTCAGACAGAAAATGACTCAGAATCTGGCAATCAGAGGACAGAAATACAATAGCAGATATATTCCTAAGTACAGGGATTACAAAGGCAATCTCATTGAAATGAAGAAAGGTACTGCAAAGTTAAAAACTGATTTGGGAATCACAGTACTTGACTTCAATACACAGGCAGAAAAAGTCAGATTTATCAGACTGGGTAATGAAATGAGAAGGAACAAGATTTATGATCTTAGGGCTGCTATCTACCAGACAGATGAAAGTGATCCTCATCTCAGAGAAATCAAAGAAGCAATGAAGATTGAACTTGAAAATGCAGAAAGAAGATTGCTGATTGATTATCTCAGAACCATGCCAGATCTTGAAATTATAAGAGATTAAGTTCTGTAAGAATTTTCTTATTCTCTATAGTTTTTATTAAGTAGAAGCTTAAACTCTGAATTTGTATAAACACTGTATTTGTCTATTTGTTTTGACATCATCAATTATTGTCATTAACTTGTGCATTTTTGCTAAATGAACAAGTTGGGGGAGATTGTTAAATATAATTGATGTGTTTTTATCAGTGTTTAAGTGTTACAGGGAGTTATCAGAGTTTAGCTGGAAGCAGTCAGAGTTTGCGTAAACTCTGACAGTTGGAAGCTCGACAGAGTTTGTTAAACTCTGTCTGAAGGAAGCGCGTCTACTGTTCAACAGTGATTGAAGGTTAATTATGGAAGCGATATCTTTGAAGATTGGATAGCTATCAAAGAGATCGAGTTGACATAGGAGACGTGTGACAATCTGTAATTGATATCATTGTATAGCTGATTATTAGGAATATCAATTAGAGATTGTATCGTAGCTGTATGGTATATAAATACAGATAGGTTAACCCTAGAAGGGTATCGATAACGAATTATCATTATTGTAACCTAGCAGCTCTTTGTGATATTTTACATCACGAAGAGGGTTTGAAATACAAGAAGTTTTTTAAGTGCATAAACGCTTTTACTTATTAATCTCTCATACAAAGTTGATTAATAATTGTGTATTCGGCCTAACATCTTTTTCTCCTTGGCCGAGAGCAAGAACAAAAGGGGGGGAGTGTTTTGATTTTTTGTGTTTTGGTTGTTGGTAGAATAATTGATGTTAAGTGTTGGGTGATACATAATGTGTATGTATAGGCAAGTACTAGCAAGGCATGGGCTCATGTACTACTTGTCTCCCCTTTTTGAAAAGCAAGTAACTAGTTACTATTCCCCTTCCAATTTGCTAACTAGTTTGCTTGCTCCTAACCACTTGGTTGCATGGGACTTGCATGCAATACTACTCCTTGTATCATTATTCTTCCACCAATGCTTGTCATTTAACCTTTAATTCGTATCGTATCTTAATTAATCTCTCGTAATAATATTTGTCGCGTAGAGATTTCTCCTATAATTCCTTAAGTATTCAATTGTGTAAATTCCTCGAATGTCCATAATTCCTCGTCATAATTCTTAATAAATCCTTTAATACTCTAACCATTCTCAACTCCCAAGTTTTATAAATCTTACTAACAATAAGACTCCTGCCTTCACAATCTTCCTTTTTATCTTACATAATAAATGCAACAACGCAGTTTCTCAGACAATCAATTCTATTAATCAACGGGGATTACTAGAAAGGTTCCATATTGACAATGTCACAAGATATTAAATAAAAGGAAATATTACCAAAAATTAGGGTTCTTACAGCCTCCCCTCCTTAAAAGGATTCCGTCCCGGAATCAGGTTGAAAATAGTTGGGGGTGTTTTTCACGCATCGCGCTCTCTAGTTCCCATGTTGATTCTTCGACATTCTGGTTCCTCCAAAAAAACTCTCACTAGTTTGACAACCTTGTTCCTCAGCACCTGTTCTTTTCTATCCATGATTTCTACGGGTTGCTGCACATATGTTAAGTCTGGTTGCAGATCCACTTGATCATTACATGCCGGAAGTCGGTATGGTAGGGTCGTAGCATGGACACATGGAACACATTATGTACTTGCTGTAAGATCGGCGGTAAAGCCAATTCATCGGCTAACTTTCCAACTCGTTTCAAGATCTCAAAAGGTCCAATAAATCTTGGGCTTAGTTTCCCTTTCTTGCCAAATCTCATCAATCCTTTCCACGGTGATACCTTCAACATCACAAACTCTCCTACCTCATACTTTGTCCTTGCGGGTCTGGTCCGCATACTTCTGTCTATCCTGGGCCGCTACCAGCTGTCCTCTTATAAGCTTGATAGTTTCTCTTGTCCGTTGGACCGGTTCAGGTCCTAACATCTTCCGCTCTCCAACCTTTTCCCAACACAAGGGGGATCGACATCTTCGTCCGTATAAAGCTTCATATGGGGCATTCCTATACTCGCATGGTAACTGATGTTGTAGGAAAATTCGATCAACGGCAAGTGGTCATCCCAACTTCCTTTAAAGTCGATGGCACATGCTCTCAACATGTCTTCTATGGTCTCGATGGTTCTCTCACTCTGTCCGTCTGATTGGGGATGATATGAAGTACTCATGTTTAAATTGGTCCCCACACAATCCTGAAAACTTCTCCAGAACCTGGAGTTAAATCTTGGGTCTCTACCAGATACAATGCTCACAGGAACCCCATGCCTTACCATGATCTCCTTAGGTACCTCATAAAATTTGACCATTCGAATTAATGGGTTTTGTAAAAAAACTAATGACTGTTACATACACTCGTCTGTACCGTAAAGACGTAATATCCATTCGAAATCTTCGTTTAATAATTCGTACATATCGTGATTGCAAAAAATTTCTCATCCACCCATAAAATTACTATTCGTCCAGGTTTCGAATATCCCCGAAAGTTAGGGTTAATGCAGTCTCCTCTCCTTAAAAGGGTTCTTTCTTAAGAACCTAAGGATAATAGTTGTGGATACAATTCCAACCTTACCGTTTCCAACTCTCAGGTTGACACTTCAACCCTATTGTTCTCTCCCTTGGTCTCACCAACGCCTTAATGTTGTTCCTCAACGCATACTCTCCTCGACCTGTATTCCTTATCGGTTGTTCTATGATTGAAAATTTCTATCCCCCTACTTATACGTTCCTCTGCTACCTTGTTCATAGTATCCGTGTTGAGTCCTTGCATCGTTGGTCGTGGATACTTTGTGGTCGTTTCTATAATCCGAGACAACGTTAATACGCACGGTATTCCTCATTTTCCTTGGCTTGATTAGAACGCATGTGTTGCCTCCCGTCAGTCGTTACCACTAGCAATGGATATTGTATAGTCTTCGGTATACGTCGAACCAGTTCAGCTACTATATCCCTCGTTCATTGACTTCTTCGTAACGCAAGAGAAGCGAAGCTTCTTCTTTCGCAGTACGCTCTACAGGAGACGTCCTTACGTTCGCATGGTGATGATCGTGATAACAACATTCATTTCATGGATAAGTTTTTATTCTCGACTGCCCCGTGAAGCCTAAGGCACGACACTAAATATAAATTCGATCATCTGGACAATTCCTCTTCCCTGTCCGTCAGCCACAGATCAAATTAGTACATACGCTCAATCTCTTTGTTAGATATACTTGAAAGCACCTTCAATATTCGAAGTTTAACCTTAAGTCTTTATCCGGCATAATCGCTGCAGAAGTTTTATATTGCACCACCATCTCTTCCGTATATAAATCGATGATCTTCTAAATGGAAAGTCTCTCGTATGTAAATCACTTGGTCCAACAATTATAATTCAACTAGGGCCATCTCTTGGCTCGGTCTTCGGCGACCTACTCATGAAGTTCATTATAATTCTGTCCACGTTCAAGATTTTCTACAGGCGGAATTAATCCACTAGATCTCTATCATTCTGCTTTTGGCATGTCGCGTTTGTACTTAATAGTTTGCCAATACCATTCTTCATATTCGTTTGCCAAACATTCTCTTAATTCTCTGTACATCTTTGTCCTTCCCCATAATTTAGTCATTTTCCTCTAACGTTATTCTTTCTTGCATATACTCTATTTTCTTGGTCAATACTGACTGAATTCCAATTTTGAATAATCCCCTCTATAGGTATCGGCCACCACACTGGCCTTTCCTGGGAAATAACAAATTTCTCCATTATACTCCCTGCTCCCTTTTGTCACCTTCTCTTTCTTATGTTTAGTTCTAATATGAAGATATACTTATGGCACTTGTGGAGAAATTTTCACATTTTTCTCATAAGGTTAACGTCTCAGTTTTATGCGTGAACGCCATCATGACTAATCCCAGACTCACGGTTAGTGCTATCTCATAACCTTTATGTTGTTTTAGAAGTATAGGCTATCATCCTTTTTCTACTGCATCAGCACACCTCTCAAACTCTCGAAAGACGCATCATCGTGACTCTCAAAGTCCTCTTTTTATCATCAAGTATAGCTAACAACGAGGTTGTTGCTAATATCTCATTTCATCCCAAAACTTTGTTCATTAATCCATAAAGGATTCTGACTCATTAGTCCATTCAAACGATACTACCACAATTTTATAATGTTTATATTAGTGTGAAATGCCAACTTTGGCACAGTACAGAGGTCGATCTTGAGTTGGTAAAACCTTCTCTTCAACCTTAACTTTGAAAAACAACTACTCATTTTAACTAGTCAACAATTCCTCCATTTCCGATAAGGGTATCAGTTCTCGATGGTATATGTAAGATGTCATACGCTCGTCCTCCTTCACAACTGGCGCCAATCAGCCTGAGGCCTGCATGCTACCGCGATTCCCAACAAACTTGATTAGGTGGTAATCTCGAAGGATCATTGTCATATATCCATGCATCCATTTGCTATTAGGGGCCTGTTAAACTTTATGTCTCTCTATGTGCATCAATCCCTTTAAGCTAAATAAAGCTTCACATTCTTGCCACGATATTTCTTCCTTTCTTGACCATCTCACTCCCAGGTAGTTTCCTCTAAGGATATGTTTTACATCGCAATCGATTTGCATTACTTGGATCAGGAAAAGGCTTGGTAACTCCAGAATTCATTAATATACATCCTGACAACGGTGGGTAGGAGCGTGCTCCCAACCACCTCATCATTTCTTATAACTTTCCCCACACCAATATTAAAGGTCTTGTGGTATGCCCTGACATGTTATCTCTACTTCAATAATTACTTGGCATAATGCTCTTGCTGCACAATTACGACATTTGGTTTTTGATCTCATATGGGTGTAACGGTTCACAATTGTACCTCCCGTTCACCTTAGAGTAATCACTTTGAAAGGAATGGTTTCAAAATAACAAGGTCCAATAGATAATCTCAATAAGAATTCCACATTGGATGTTCCAAGAATGTTGGTGGTTCCAAATACTAGGAGTCTCGATTTTTGGAGATGTAAGGATGGACAGAAAGAATACAACAAGGTTTATTCCTTCCCGTCCTGATAATTCTGTAATATGACACCATAGAGAATGTTGCACAAGGGCAATGCTTGTTGGGTACAAAAGTCATAAAGACGGTCTTTATACAATTCTTACATCGGGTGGATACTTTTCCTCCTGAATAATAAGAGAAAATCTAAAGTCGCATTGATGAAGGTCAGCCAATAGAAAGCAATTCTACTCCATGACAATTAAAGAATGAAGTAGTTTGTCATTCAAGTAATCAATGGTTTCAAATGAATTCTCATTGTATGAATGAAAGAATAAAATATTCAAGTGGTATAAAGTCTGATACGAAGATGGGTAAGAGTTCAAGTCGAGTGGGCGACCTCACTAGGTCTCAATCAAGTTATTCATCGAACTTTCATCATCATGCTTTACCGTAGGCAAAATGCATGGCAGAATTGCTGGATAAATTAAATTTGGAGTTGGACCAGTGAAACAATAACTAGTCCTTTTCAAGAAACACGAGCAACTAGCTAGACAAAATTTGCTAGTTCACCTGTTTGAGACATCACCACTAGCTAGGACAATTAGCTAGGTGTTCTTCACAGCATTACAATTTTGACTAGTTAGAACAATCAACTAGTCATTCATATTGACATATCGACTAGCCAGTTTCAATTGGATAGAACGGAATTTCAACATTGTAGCCACTGAAGAAACTTTAGGCTTCTCGGACAACGAATGAAAATAAGAAGTTATTGGGTTTGAAAAAGAAAACTATAAAATCTGAAGAGAATGTTCTAGGTACCGGAACAATCGATAACCTCTCATCAAATCTTACTTATCCGTGAAACGGTCCACCCAAGGGTGCCTCCGTACACATGCTTTATCATATCCAACAATAGAATTAAATTCAGAATACCAATACCAAAATGATATCCTTACTATGATTTCAATGTACGATGTACAATCTCATCTTGAATTGAAGAAAAGAATTCATGAGGGATGTCTGGACATTAGATCATCCATGTCCTCAGTAATTCATTGAATATTTATGAGCTCAACTAAAGAGTGCAAGTATGAAAGAAGAAATCAAATATCGATATTCGTTAAGTAGTATTCGTCGAGTAATTAAGGGAATATTTGTTGAACATTCCTTGGATAATTGAAAGAAAGTGTAAATAGTCCTGAGCAGAAATAATTATAAACTTCAAATAGAGTGCTCGGGGGTCAATTAAGATACTTTGGATGAGTCCCAGTTTAGAGAAAGCATATCACTGGTTGTTATTCCACAAGTTTGAAGTAGAAAGCTAGGAGGGTTACCTGATATAAACTAATCGAGGTAACATGGTTAGTGAACAGTTTAAAATGAAGTAGTGCACCAGCCGGTAGTTACTAAAATAAGTTAATAATCATTCGTGCATCTCATTATCACCACTATGAGGGTAACTCCATCTCTTCGTCTTCGTAATACAAGACACCAACTAGTGTGTCTCTCAATCATCATCTTAAAGTCATTTATCGAGTTGGGGTTTCACAAATATATCTGTCATTTCCGTTCTTTATCTTGAAGACCAAGCTTCACATCATTCCGGGGACACCTGCTAAGTCCATAGGGTCCTACTTCATGGCTTCCGACATGAATCACAAGTGGCCAGTTCCCCCTGGGAACAGATCAAAGAGATCTCTCAGGGATCTCAGTGCAGTCCATAGGTTCAGTGGCGGGTGTGTGTATGTGAACATATACCAAATTATTGAGGTCTACAATACATATATACGTAGTCCCTGATAACATCTCTAATAAAGGATCCCGCTCTAGACCCGCTGGTCCTTTCTTTTGGTAGACTCTGAGATCACTGTATCGCTCGTTGCAACCATATTCAACTTCTCTTGAGTCCCCTTGCTAATCCTACTTGTTTGTTCTCTAAGTTGAACTACCATGTTCTAGCGTTCGAATCATGCGTGGAATTATCTAGCACGCTCGTCTTATGATAACATTCTCGTATAACACATGTAAAATTTGCCATCAAGGGTAATGGAATCCACAACGACATAGTGACCAACCTTCAGGTAAACCCGTTACTTATCGAAAATCGGATCTTATAACCAAAGTAAAAGACTTTCATTATCCAAGTACTAAGTACCATTAATTATGTAGGGAAGTCCAAACTTCTTGATTCTTAAAATGCCGCCTCCTGAACTGTGGAGGAATATGGGCCACAAAATTTATGCCAGCCTAGTCATCCGATCATATTGGCAATATCGCCTCTACCTCAGCCGCTCTCGAGATTTCGCTCTGCTTCCCATATCATTATCTATGATAAGTCATGTACGACTCTCAAACCTCTATTCATCATTCTGAAGGTCTCTAAGGATTCTATCGACCCTAGTATAATACCTCCAGTAACACTCCAGTCCATTATACTCACCGGTACCTCTTCCGGTAGTCCAATCATAAGTTTACTACGATCTCTTATGTCATTCTCCTACTTAGACTTAACTCTCAACACTCTCGTTTCTTAGTACTGTAACTTATTGCTCTGATACCATTTCTGTAACGCCCCCAAATCTGAGGTCGGAGATTCAGGTCGTCACGTCACCATCCAACCATATCATACCTGTATTAACTTTACAACTCAACAATACATCCATTCAGACCTCAATCTTACACACAAGCAAGTTAGAGTCTCAGAAACGATAATCAAAAGTGCCGCTAAATATTACAATTCATTTGTACAAATCAGAGTCTTACGCAATTCCACTTATACAACTATACTTGAAGACAAGTCTTACTATTACAGTTGAAAACCTATCAGACTTACTCTGTAGTATTTATCAGAAACTAAATCATCTCCGGGGTAAATCTTCTACTCCTCTTCTGTTGTTGCGGAGTTAACCGACCAAATTCTTCTCTTTCTGAAAAGTTTTTATAAAGCAAGAATGAGCTACATAATGCTCAGCAAGTTCACCATTTTGTAGAATAATAATGGGGTTTATTTCGAAAACATTCCCAACTATACGGGTATATATCTCAGGTTTCAAAACATAATTGGACAATGTATACGTCCGAGTTTGAATAAAACATCTATACTCACTAAGGAGCTTTAATAATAACATATGAACCCTTTATAAGGTTCCCATTTCAAGATATCTCAAGTTTGAAAATATATACATATGAGTATATCATTTTCGGCAAAACACTCTACGATTAACATGCTGTACAGGGAATACATCATTGCAAACCTCTTTCCTTCCATTAGCTTAGAAGGTTTCTCATACAAAAACATTTCATTCTTTGAAACAATTGCAAGAGTGCACTAACACGTGCCAGTCTTTATAGAAAATCTTGCAGTTCTAGATACTGCACGATGTCAATATTTTCTCATCAAAAACCACACTATCAGCAACTTGGCACTTAGGCCCAAGAAGCAGTGTTTGAGTATTTTTCCAAAGTGGAGGATGGGACTGGAAGAAAACATAAAAACCTGACAGGGATTGACGATGATCAGTCGCCACATCCAAGTCCAATAATCCGCGGGTCTTCTCTACCGGTAGAAGGATAGAAACTACATCCGTAACTATCCCCTGGTGAAAACTACATCCGTAATCACCCTCGATGAAAACTACATCCGTAATCATCCTTCGGCAACACCTGGGCCGGAATAATAATTGATGGACCGCCTGGCTCACGGCCGCTTACACATCCCGGGAATCGTTCGTCAACGGTTCCCACACCTGCCAGAGTCCCTTTTTCTTTTTCTTTTGAAAACTTGATTTTGATTGAAAACAGAGTAATTGAGGTCCGACATCAGTCGACCGATGATTCTTGAAATCATACAAGAAGCAGAACCTGACCGGGGGTTTTCGAAAATGATTTGAGTTCGAAAGAGTTCGAGTTTGAAAGTATTAATTGTATCTTGGATTGACTTCATCTTTAAAACAATGAACAATAATTAATAAATAATATTTTAAGATTTAATATTAATAATTAATAAAATAATTATTCGATAAAATAAACTTTTAATCCAAGATAGGGTTTCGAGTATTTACGAAGATATGAAAATAATTACTTGAGTATACGATACTACCCGAATGACCCTTCGGGTTTTCGCAAACTAGATACGATATAATAATATACCGCTCCCCGGTCAATAGTATATACGGACCGCTACGACCTCTATTGCTAGAGTCGTTGTCCGAAGAAAACATTTCAATCTAAGTTCAAGGGGTACAAGCATATATGTACTTATACAATCTCAATTGCATCAATACTTCGACAAACATAGCATTTGATATAATTGAAAACTACAAACACAACAGTGAAAGTCCTTGTATATGGATAAGTTTTGAAAAGTAAACTTGCCTTGTTTTGGTTGGGGTGGTCGAGCGTGCAGAGTCGAACGATCTATACATAAGCAATAACCGCTCGTTAGTACCTTAACAATATCTCTTTAATTACGGGGTTTTAGGGGGTACGAAATTAACTTAATGACTTCGTCTTATGACACTCTAGCCCCACTATAGGTTCATGTCGTCACTCGATTACGCTCGTCACTTAATCGACTTAATTTAGTTACCACATTCGAATCATAACCATTAACCCTAGAATTATGCTCCATTAATCGACTTTTTCCCTTGCGCGAAATTTACTCTAGCATTTTTATAAAATCCAAATATTCATATTTTAATCCAATTCTTTTTGGGTGGTCTTCACCACTGCATTCCCTAACTTCTCAAATTTTTCCATGATCCCACATATATTGTTAGGGGTTTAAACAAGGTTCACAAGGGGGTCACTTATTGCAGTCCGGAATCCAGAAACACAATTCACTCCTCCGGCCATAACGTAAAATCTATACATCAACTAGCCATGAACCTTACATTTCCAGAAACTACATTCAATTATCTTTCCAACAATATATGGTAGGACATCAGGGGACAACATTTGGGGGTTCAAAACCGTGTTACAAGACAGGTCAATGCTCCTGGAAAAACTCAGCAAGCATATACTACTTAGATCAACCATTTTTCACAATTCCACAACACAACCAACACTTAATTCACTTAGTTCATGGTTCATAACACTCATGGAGATATATATATTATCCATAATCATAAAAGTCACAATCTCAACATCAAAACTCAAGATCCATGTCATCCAATACTTATACAACCAAGATTAGCTCATATATACATGGATCTACTACCAAACATTATAAATACTACATAACCAAGAGGGTTTGTGATTTTTATACCTTCTTGAGCACCTAGGAGTCTTGGATGAGCTTTACACAACTCAATAACACCTTGAATGGCCTCCTACAACCCTTACAATCCAAGATCTAAAAGAAAATCAAACATGGTTACTATTCACCCAATCTTTAACAATTTATAACTTGAATTTGGATGAATGAAATGGCTTGAAATTACTAACATACCTTGTCTAGATGATGGAGAGGGACTAGGATTTATGTTTTGATTTATGAGTGATGGGAAAGGGGGAAGAAGAATTTTTCTTCTTCTCTTTTTCTCCTTGGCCGAGAGCAAGAACAAAAGGGGGGGGGAGTGTTTTGATTTTTTGTGTTTTGGTTGTTGGTAGAATAATTGATGTTAAGTGTTGGGTGATACATAATGTGTATGTATAGGCAAGTACTAGCAAGGCATGGGCTCATGTACTACTTGTCTCCCCTTTTTGAAAAGCAAGTAACTAGTTACTATTCCCCTTCCAATTTGCTAACTAGTTTGCTTGCTCCTAACCACTTGGTTGCATGGGAGTTGCATGCAATACTACTCCTTGTATCATTATTCTTCCACCAATGCTTGTCATTTAACCTTTAATTCGTATCGTATCTTAATTAATCTCTCGTAATAATATTTGTCGCGTAGAGATTTCTCCTATAATTCCTTAAGTATTCAATTGTGTAAATTCCTCGAATGTCCATAATTCCTCGTCATAATTCTTAATAAATCCTTTAATACTCTAACCATTCTCAACTCCCAAGTTTTATAAATCTTACTAACAATAAGACTCCTGCCTTCACAATCTTCCTTTTTATCTTACATAATAAATGCAACAACGCAGTTTCTCACACAATCAATTCAATTAATCAACGGGGATTACTAGAAAGGTTCCATATTGACAATGTCACAAGATATTAAATAAAAGGAAATATTACCAAAAATTAGGGTTCTTACATGCTAGATCCAACGTTTTCATAAATTTATTTTAAGATCAAACGGTTCTTATTTACTTTGTCGTGCTGAGGGTCACACAACCGACTACTAAAGTTTTCAACCAAATCCCTCTAACACTTATTATTAAAATTGTATTTGGTTGTTAGTACAACTATTTTGAAATAATAAAAAGGTTATTTTGATAATCAAAACGAAATATAAGTATATTTCCTAAATCGAATAAAATTTTCAACTTAAAAAATCGTCAACTTCTTCTCTCTTTTGTTTCTTTACAGTTTTAATTGGAAAATAAATGTAAATCTTTACTAAATTAAAGATTGTTTTGTTAATTTCACGTGGACTATAAAATCGTTCAAATCAAATTTTAAGAATTCAAGATCAAACACATAGTAAATTGAACGTGTAAAATCTTATATATATAATTTTTAACAACAATTTGATGTGTATGCTAATAATAAATAAGTATTAAAAAAATTAATATTATTATAGATATTAATAAAGGAACCGTGCATTGCACGGGTTATAGGCTAGTGTTAATAATAAGTGTAGGATATATTTTGTTCAAAACTTTGATAATCGGTAGCCTGGTCCTCCGTATGACAAAATAAATAAAAACTGTTAGATCTTAAAATAAATAGATGAAAACCGTTGGATCTAGCATAAAAAAATATTTTATATTTTAATATATTATAAACTAAAAAGTGTACCCATCCCCGCCCCGTTCGGTGCGGGGATCGAATCGGGATCGGGCGGGCCGGGATGAATGAAACCAAACCAAACCAAACATACCCAGTATATCCCGCACAGGGCAGGGTCTGGGGAGGGTGAAGTGTACGCAGACCATGCCCCTAACTTTTACGTTAGGGAGGCTGTTTCCGTGAAGACCCCCAGCTTAGTGCATAACAGAAAAATAGAGTGTGCTATTTACACAGGCTTCAAACATTTTGGGAAATATCGCATCCATACCTGTGCCCATGGCTTTGAACACATGGGGCTTACCTACCAGGGGATTGACTACCCCGCTCTGCAAGACAATCAGATCTAAGATGCCACCAAGCTAAGCTCCTTTTACCTGCAAAACTAAACAACAGACGACCGTAAAACGAAAAGTGAGAACGATAAAGCCAAACTTCTATAAAATAGCTAACCGGGACAAAGCAACTCTGAGGCTCTCAACAACAGAGCCGCTCCCTAACAGAGAGTCCACCACACTGATCTGTCGCCTCCAAGAACACCTATCCGAGGTCAAGGTCTCATGTAAATTTAAGGCCTTCATATCCAACCTAAGCTGCTCTTCCCACGATCTCCTCGGTCTACCTCTCCTCCTCACCCCCACAACCGAAAGACTCTCGACCCTCCTCACTGGCGCTTCAGGCCGCCTCTTACTGACGTGGCCGAACCACCTCAACCTCCATTCCCTAACTTTCACAGACAAAGGTGCTACTTCTAGCTCGCTCCTAAAAACCGCATTCGGGATTCTGTCCAACATCGTGCGCCCACAAGACCACCGCAACATCCTCATTTCGGCCGCTTCCAACTTGCTCTCAAGAGCCTTCGTCGCCGCCCAACATTCAGAACCATACAACATCGCAGGACGGATTGCCGCTCTATAGAATTTCCCTTTCAACTTTAAAGGTACTTTCTTGTCGCACATCATCCCTGACGCTGCCCTCCACTTAAGCCACCCAGCGTTGATACGATGCGTGACATCATCTTCAAACTCTCCTTCCTTCTGGATGATTGAACCCAAATACTTGAACTTATCTGTACGAGGAACGATCTGATCTGCCCATCCCTAATTATGAGAGAGAGGGGGAAAAGCTTACTTGAGTTTTAATATTCAATCTTTAAGCATCTTTGAACACATACACAGTTGAATGTCAATTAATTATATTATATACACAAATATATGCATAGAGAGATGAGGGGGGATGGCTTCACACAGTACACTTTATTCGATCAAGTCCATCATTGACATCAACTAGCGTTCTACCCGTGCTACGTACCAATTGCATTAATATGAACATATTATTTTAATCATTATTTAAAAAAAGATAATTTAATTTAGATGTAATTCATTCAACTTTAAAATTGCTTAATCGCCAACTCATACCAATTGCATTAATATTATCAGTATTATCAAACAATTATCATAACATTCACATCCCCCGCTGAAACGTTCTAAGCCCCTCTTTATTATTTTTTGTTAATTTTGTTTTTTTCACTTGATTTCTCGTTTTTTTTGAGAATCTTTCTACCAAATTCATAATTTTTTAACCATATTTTAAGTTTTGTTTTATTTGGAAATTTGGTATATTTTAATGTGTAGTACCATGTGTTTCTAGAATTAGTATTATATAAATTCATTCAAAAAATTTGTATAGATCGTGATCAATTTTTCGAATACATATTAAAAATTCATAAAAACTTATTTCTCATGACCATTATAAATCATTTGATTGTCTCTAAAAAAAAGATTGCATGTTTCAGCGATATGAGAAAGGATCTCTATTGTGTAAGATCCATTATACCAACGTATTTATTATAAAGGAAACTTTAATCTAATCTACTTTCTAGTGTGTTTGTTCAATATCATTTTTATAAATTGTATGTTCTTCTATTAGTGAATGGAGTTACTATAGAAAAATAAACATTATCAATCAACCAAATATATCCAATATATTCCGTTCTTAGAGTAAGATATGACTGTTAGAGTTTATGATGATTGCCCTCACCCGATGTATATATATAATATAATATCATAATTTGAAATTATTATATGTAATATTTCAGACGTAAGATATATAATTTTTTTAATTCATTCAAATATTTCATTACAAATTGTCAATACAAATTAGTAATTAGAACTTCTATTTCTCAATCTCAAGTTTCATTGAAATATTTAAGATGTAATTTTCTTTACTTTACATAACATTTTCATTTGTGTTGTATATAAGAATTTTTTTTTAAACATATTTTAATTT
Source organism: Saposhnikovia divaricata (assembly GCA_036435485.1). NCBI lineage: Eukaryota > Viridiplantae > Streptophyta > Magnoliopsida > Apiales > Apiaceae > Saposhnikovia > Saposhnikovia divaricata. Next base: position 182,731,974 of record CM071597.1, on the reverse strand, counting down.
ATTTAGTATGTTAACTCGTATAATATGTTACATTTGAGTACTTACTTAATTTTATCATTTAAAATTTTAATTATTGTATAAATATAATAAATATTGTTTTCATGTATTAGTTATTTTAAATTTGACTACATTATTAATAATTTTGGGTAACCGAAAAAACCAGATCTAATCCGAAACCCGACGGATTTGGTTTTGGATTTATTTTTAAAACCCGAAAATGTATGGATATGGATTTGAATTTTACAAAATTCGGACCGAACCCAACCCGTTGTCATCCCCGTGCGTAAAATAAGACATTTGAAAGGAGCATATGCCAGAATAAAAAACTGTATATGAAACTAAAATCAAATGTGTAATATATAAACACGTAATCACAATATTATATACGTGTCCTTGTAATTTAATTATCGGGTTAAAAAACGTGAAATTCATTTTTCTTTAATAGTGAGTATATTTTTCCGACATATATTAGAAGAAAGTGCTTAAGTAGACCTAACAAATCATTTGTGTTGTGTACATTTATACCGTGTGTGTTTGGGATCTTGCATGAAAATGATATTAAATTATTTTTTTGTACCCAAAATTCGAACTCAAAATGATACTAAACTACACTATTTTTTTTTGTACATGAAACGAAAATAATACGCAAAAAGGAAAAAAATATGACAGTTACATGCATGTAATGTTACTCTCGATCCAGGTTATCTGTGATAACCCGGATTTTTCAAGAAATGATTTTATTATTATTTCAATAATAATTATGTTTTTCCTAAAATGAGGAGGAATTTTTTTTTATTCATTTTATTGTTCGTTATTCCAGTTCAAGGGATTTCAAAAGTGAATATTTAATTATTTTTCGGTTCAGTGTAATCGGGTTCCTTTTGAAAATTTTATCGATCGGGTAAACATCTCGAGTTAATGGTTTATTTGGGCAAGGGTTTAATTTTGAAGTGTGGATTTATTTAGCAAGGACTTTATTTTAAATTGCTGAATAATTTGGAGATTTCAAAATTTGTGGTAAATGATTATTTTTAATCATTTAAGGATTTACAGAAATTACTCGATTAATATATAAAGATCAAGAATTTGAGATTTTACCAAAACAATAATACTTGTGTTATTTTATAAAGCCCTGTAAATGGTATAAAGCGAGTCGTAGTATTTGATGTTTTTTAATTAATTATGAATGTTATATGTTATTTAGTTTAACTGCGAGGAGTCGTAAAGAGATCATAAGTTCTAAATGTCAGTATAAAAGGACTTGTGTAATTCTCTTCGACTAGATCCTCGGGCTTACGAATATCAATGACTGATTGTCACCAGTATAATTAATATGCTCAAGTGATAAAATCATTGATATAGCGTAAGTAATAGTTAATACTAGGGGTTGTTCCCTAGGGCTTACGAATATCAATAATTGATTGTCACGTGTATCATTAAAATGCGTGAGTGATACGATCATTGATGTAGCGTAAGTAGTAGTTAATGCTAATATAAATTATTATGTGTTTACTACTTGTCGAGGTAGAATTCCTTATGTGCTATGTGCCGCATGTCAGGGCGGATACTTTTCTTATGTGCTATGTGCCGCAAGTCAGGGCGGGTACTTTTCCTACTTGGTTACTTTTATGTTGCTGCAAGTTGAGGCGGGTTTATTTTAGTAGTATAGATACAGGGTTGAAATGTTTGTGATTGATATTGAGGGGCTGTGACCCCGGGATAGTCCGATAAACGAATACCTCATGCCGAAATTTTCTAAAAATCCCCTGCGATTAAATATATTTAATTTATTAAATTTCAGTGGTCTAAAGGCATGAAGTGGATGTTAATTGTTTATGTGAATATGTGTTAAGTAAATTATTTCGAGGGTTAATTGTTGTCTCGAGGATTAATCGTGTTTTGATGATATATTAAATTGGTTTAAGTCTATTAAATGGACATAAGTGTGTTATGTGCATTAAGTGGTAATTCCGAGTGGTGTCTACTCGAGATACGAGGTGGGACTGACACGTACTCGTAACAATTACAGTATCATTAGGGCGTGATCAAGTGGAGCAACGTGTATCAAAAAGGAAGGATCGAGGCGTCGTGTAAAGTTCATGGAACTGCTTGGGCGAAACGTCAAGGATTTATTCATGGTGTTCCGTTTGGTGCTAAAGATCAGAGGCAAGTTTATTTATGCATACTCTATCGTTCAGAGTATCTGTATTTTGAAATATATGAAATGTGTGGGTTAGATTTAAATCCATAATTGCAAGTTTTCTAACCCTGCGCTTCCTCATCAAGAACCAGTATATTTTTGGCTTTGCTAATGTTATTAAATTCTGCTTATGCCAAATGTCAAAACCCCATGACTTATAATACTGTTAAGGGGCCTCGATATTTTCATGACTCCACCCCTGATTTTTATCTTGTTTATATAATACTTCAAATATTATACTTTGGATATTTTGAGGTTTAAGTAGTATAAATAAATATAATGTTTCCAGTTATTCGATGGAATGTATATTAAGTTAAATATTCTTTTAAAAAGAATTATGGATTGTTTAATATTTGTTCTATGAACACTATCGGAAAACCCAGAATTTTATCGGAGATAATTTATTTTCAAATGCGGATTAAAAGTATTCCAATGGTTATAAATTGGATATTTTCGGCTAAAATAGCTAGAATGATATTGATATATGTTATTTGAATGATTACTCAATTCCATGAATATTAATTATAATATTCATTTAAAAAAGGATTTCCATACGTAGTAATTATTTCTTATTGACCGAGGGTCAGTAGTAATTATTCTGATAAAGTGCTTAAAGTCCGGAGACTGCCGGATAGGTAATGTCTTGATGTTGATTAGGAATATTCCAAGAGTTACATATGAGGGTTTTGAGGTTATTAAATATTTCAATATTAGTAGTAAATATTATTCGAATATTTATTTCAATAAATGAATATTGATTTGAATATTCTTTTAAAAAGGGATTATTGAATAGTTATTATTTAATAAATATTATTTGAATATTTATTAAATATTCTAGGTGTTCTAAAGGTTACTAACTACTGTTTAAAGGTTGTTTAAGGAATTTCATAGTTGTTTAAAATATATATTTTGATTCTACCAAGGCAAATTTCATATATATATATATATATATATATATATATATATATATATATATATATATATATATATATATTGCAAGGTTATGGAAAAATGGTTTTGCTAGATATAAAGATGGTTCTATGAATATCATACTGATAAGAGCATATTTTTCCTGATTTCCGCTATTACTTGAGATGGATATGGTTAGTGCAAGAGTTCTTTTATCTTTACTTTAATAAATTATAAAATTCTTGGAAAATTTTTTTTGTTGAAAAATGTATATATGTATACATGATTTCATATTATCGCCTTGCAAGGGACATGTTTCCTGTGTTAGGCCGAATACACACTTATAATCAACTAAGTATGAGAGAATAACAATAAGTTCTTTAAAAGCTTTAAAAACTGTTTTGAATTAACTTCTCTCTCAGTGATGTAAAATATCACAGAGAGCTGCTTAGGTTACAAATGAAAGATATTGTGTTACACGATCGATACCCTTCTAGGGTTAACCTAACTGTATTAATAAGATATACAGCTACGTACAATCGATAATTGATTCGCCTATAAATTAGCTATACAAATGTTATCAATTATGATTGCTACACATCTCCTAAGTTATCTCAATCTCTTTAACAGCTATCCAATCTGTAAAGATATTGTTTCCATAATTATCTTCAATTAATCTTTAATCACTGTTGACTGGAGATGCGCTTCCTTCAGACAGAGTTTAACTAAACTCTGTCGAGCTTCCATTGTCAGCGTATAGCAAACTCTGTCAAGCTTCCAACTGTCAGAGTTTAACTAAACTCTGACTGCTTCCTATTTCAAGTTAAACTCTATTTTTCCCTGTAAAACTTAAACATTGATATTACCATATCAATTATAATTAACAATCTCCCCCAACTTGTTCATTAGTAAAAATGCACAAGTTAACAATAATTGATGATGTCAAAACAATTTCATACAAACACAGTGTTTATTCAAATAAGCAGAGTTTAAACTTGACTTAACAAAAATCTACAGAAAACAAGAAAATTCTTACAGACTTTAATCTCTAATCTCCTCAAGATCTGGTGTTGTTCAGAGATAATCTATAAGCAATCTTCTCTCTGCATTCTCAAGTTCAATCTTCATAGCTTCCTTGATCTCTCTCAACTGAGGATCACTCTCATCAGTTTGATAAAAAGCAGATATTAGATCATAGATTTTGTTCCTCCTCATCTCATTTCCCAGTCTGATAAATTTTACTTCCTCTGACTGTGAATTGAAGTCAAGTACTGTGATTCCCATATCAGTCTTCAACTTTGCAGTACCCTTCTTCATTTCAATGAGATTTCCATTCCAGTCTCTGTACTTAGGAACATATCTGTTGTTGCACTTCATTCCTCTAATTGCCAAATTTTGGAACATTTTCTGTCTGAGCACATTTGCAACTGATTGAGTCCTTCAACTATTCACCTTGAAAAGATACAGAACATGTTCTAGTTCTTCCCAATATTTCAAGCCAATATCATGCTCACCAATTTTAAATACTGTCCCATCAGCCATAAAGTATAAGAGAAAATCTTTTTTTAAACTCTTCTGATGAACTAACTGTACTGATTCCAGTCTGTCCAAACTCTCTTGAGTGACACCACGACCTGGAACAAACAGTGAAGAAGGATCTCTAGGACCAGTATGTTGCCTTTTATCTCTGTGTGAGCCTAGACCAGCTTTATTATTTCCAATCTTACCAGACAAGGCTCTTCCATCAGTAAAATCCATAGGAGCTCCAGATACTAGATTTGGATCATGAAGTGTTCCTTTACCAAAAACTAATTTCAATGAGAAGATAGAGGTCTAGACACAACTTGTGTAGCAACAGAGGTTGTGTTTTCTTTCTTCTGTACAACTTGTGTAGAAACAGAGGTTGTATCTTTCTTCTTTGAATCTTCTCCTTCCATAGCAATGCCTTTTAACCTGAGTTTAGCTTCAGCTTCTGTTGGTTTCTTAGATAAATGTGATCTTTGATCAGCATCAACATTTTCCTTAATCACAATGCCTTTAAGAACAGGCCTAAGAGCTTTTTCTTTCTTTTTAAACTTTCCAGACTTTAAAGCTTTCTGATGTTGTTCTTGTAAATTCTTTTATTCAGCTTTAATATCTTCAATAGTAGCTCCTTCTTCATTTTCTTCAATAAATAACTTAGCAGCCAATTCCTCATCAGTCATTGAATTTTCAGTGAATAATAAACTCTTGGTGTTGAAAGTTGACTTTGACTTGGAAGACTTGCTAAATTTCAGACTTTGATCAGCTCTTAATATCTTCTTCTCTTTGCCCTTTGCTCCTGCTCCTCCATCTTCAGTATCTTCATCTTCTTTAGTCAGAGTTTGAGATTGCTTGCATTTAGACTTAGCAACTCTCTCCCCCTTTTTGACATCATCAGGCATGAGAATAGATGTGATTAACTCCAGAGAAGTAGCAATAGAATCAATCTTTAAAGACATGGCATTTTGATTTTCTTCAACTTTGCTCAGCCTGTGAGACAAAGTTTCTTGATTCTGGGAAAGATATTGAAACTTGTTCTTGCTATCGAGTTTAAGCATATCATCTCCTCTAATAACTTCACCTCGAACATCAAAAATGGCCTTTTGACAATGATCAAATCTAGAATTGAGAGTCTTCACTTCGACAACAGTGGCCTTGAGACAGGATAGAATCTCTGGATTTGTGGTTGTTCTGGATGTTCTCTTGACAAATTCAGCTGCTCTTGCAACAGGAAAGATGCAAGTTTCTTTGTACCAATCAGCTGAAAATTGTTCAAAGTGGTCTTCTTCAACATCTGCTTGATTTGAAGGGCCAGCAAAATCATTAACTTTAGCAGAGGTCTGTACTGGTAAACTCTGAGAAGAGCTTGACTCAGTACTCCCTTCAGTTTCAATTTCAGTTTCAGCTTCAATATGGTCAGTTGATTCAGGAATTGAAGGAGACTCATCAACAATTTCTGCAACAGTGTCTGCAGTACGTTCAACATTCTCTGCAACGTGCTCTACAACATCCTCTGCAGGTTGTATAATAATCTCAGAGATTGTCTCCATGGGTGGTTGATCAATTTCCTCACCCTGTTCGACAGATTGATGAGCATCAGAGATTAACTCAGTGCGAGAAGCCATTGTTTCTTCAAGTACCACAGTGGTTTGATTTACTGCATCAGTTTCTTCAGAGAAAACAGCAGATGAAGAGATTGGAATGTCCATGTTCTCAGAGAATGGGAACAATGGCTCAAGAATTTCATCCATTGTAGCATCAGCATTACCATCTCTGTCTATCTCAACAGCAGGTATTTCCTTAGAAATATCCTCTGGAGCTTCAAAATTCAATTCTTCATCAGATTCTTCAATAACTAGTCTCCTACTTTTAACTGGAGGATTCACTTCTGTTCTCTCTTCTTCTGAGATAGAATCATCTAGAGTAGATGGAGATTGAGGTCTGTTAGCCCTTTCCTTTCTAGCTCTCTTTGGCCTAGAAGCTTCAGCAGTCCTGTGCTTTCTTGGTGGCCTTATAGCCCTGCTTTTCTTTGGTTTCCTTGGTTTGGATTGTGGTTGAGGTTGAGGTTGTGATGAAGATTGAGGTTGTGAAGTAGTAGCAATGGTGGGTGGAGATGTGGGTTTAGAGGTTGGTTCAGTGTTTATGGTTATGTGAGGTTCAGTGTTTGTGGGTTGAGGAGGTGACTGTGGAGGTTCAAGTACAGGTTCAGGTTCTGGTGCTTGTGGTTCCTGTGGTTGATTGAGAAAATTTCTGAGGGCAAGAGGATAGATGAACTCTAGAACTTGTTCCTTGTTAGCATCTTTATTTGTCAAGTTAGAGAACATTCTCTTATGGACTTGAAAGGGTTGTATAACATCCTCATCAGTGATTACCAAGTTAGGCAAACAAGCAGAGAATAAACATTGACAAAAACGTGAGAAATAAACAGTTGTATTAGACTCTACTAGTTTTTCACCTAAATTCATATATGAACTAATCTACCAAAATCAAAGTTACTCCCATTAAGAAGAAAATACCCGATTTAAAGACTATCAATGGGAATTGCATCCCAGTTGGTGACTTTCTTTCCAAATGCTCGAGTGATGCAGTCAAAGAAAAAGCTCCACTCCTTCCTGAGCCCTGGCCTTTTAACATTCCCAAGCTTATCCAAAGGGCCAGAAAATCGCAGTTGCTGTAACATTTCTTTCAATTCATTCTCACCAGCCACAGCGTATGAGGTGTGAGTATCAAAATCCAAAACATCTCGAACAGTTGCAGGAGTGATTACAAACTCTTGGTCTTCATGAGTAAATACAATGGATTGAGTTCCATTCTCTCCACCATCATCATAAACAGAGTTTCTCCAGAAAGTAGAGATTTGTGTGGTAGAGAGTTTTTCTGGTTGAACAAGAGCTTGACCAATTTCAGAATCTCTTAAGAAGTTCTGAATCAAATGAAATGATTTTGGGGCTTTATCAGTGTTTAGTATTGCGGCATAGTTGTTAGGAACAAAAGATAATCCCTGAGCCACAAAAGTCTTGGTTGCCATTAGAACAGATTGTTAGAAAAGAGAGTGTGTGGAAAAGTGTTTGTGAAAATGCTTAAGTGAAAATAACAGAGAAATTGTGTGTAATGTTGTGTGTTCGTGGGTGTAAAAGTGAAAAAGTGAATAATGAAATGAGTTTGATTAGATCTGTAATTGAAAATTAAAAACCCAATCGTTTTAGTCATTAAACACGCAACCAATTTCTTGTTAAATGTGTGAGTGGGACACGTGTCACGTAGCAAGTGGAACAACCATGTACACGCGCAGTAATAATGCCTATTATTACTGCTATTCTCTCTCCTATTACCAATAAGCTTTAACTGTCTGACATCATTAAACAACTGGCACGTATCACATGCAAATTTCAAAAACTCTTTTTGTACTCTAAGTGTATGTTTTGTCTGAAATAAAATATTACCTTAGAGTACTCAACAGAATCCAACAGTGTTTGTCGATTCTCCAACTTAATTACTGTTATCCTTTCAAACACTGCATAGTTGTGAATATGAGTGTGTGTAGAGCAGAGTTTACTAAATCAGTATTTAGAGCATCTAGTATTTCATAAAATCCATAAAGTAAATCAGTAAACACTGGATGCACAAACTCTCATAGTAAACACTGAATGTATGAGGAATGCTAAACTCTGTAGTAAACGACTTATACAGTAATATTTAATTAATTTATAACCCCCTATATATATATTTTTTTGGTTTTCTCCAGTAATCAGAGGTTGGAATTAGTCACCAAAAATCCTACAATTTTAGCCCTTATCAGTTTGATAAGTTCTTGGATCTTCCTAGTTTTCGACTAGTCACCAAAAATTAGAGAATTTTAGCCCTTACTATATACCAGTAAGTTCCTGGGTCGTCCTAGTTACAAACATGATCTCAAATGAGTTCTAACAGTCTATATATATAAGCTTTGGGGTTATTCTAATAACAGAATCTAATTTAACAGTGTATAATTAACAGAGTTTAGAGCTCATCAACATCAGAAATTATTCATGAGAGGCAATGCACACAGCATTTACAGACTCAGAGTTTAGGATAAATAAACTAAGAGATGCTATAAATATGAAACAGTATCATGCTGTGTTAATTTTCTGCACAATCTAAGATTAGATCACAAATAACTTAGAAGGATTCATGATTAATTACTGAGAATCATGCTTCGTACCGATTTCTTCATTGTTATTAACATTCAGACAAAACATTTTCAGAGTTTATTAGAGTTTATCCAACATGTCAACAGTGTATGACTTACAGAGCATGCTAACAGAGTTTAACAGACATTGAGCAGAGTTTGCATACCAGAGTTTAACATACCACAGAAATATGAGCAACACAGTACATAAGTAGAGTTTTGAGTCTAACCAATATCTCTAGTCAAAGCCAGAGACCATCCCTAGTTCATTTACCAGCCTTGTAAATACAGCTTCACTTAATGGCTTGGTGAAGATATCTGCAAGCTGTTGTTCTGTAGACACAAAATGAAGCTCAATATTCCCTTCCTCTACATGTTCTCTGATAAAATGGTACCTTATGCTGATGTGCTTGGTCATTGAATGCTGTACTGGATTACCTGTCATAGCAATAGCACTTTGATTATCACAGTAAATAGATATTTTACTATACCTCAATCCATAATCCAGTAATTGATTCTTCATCCACAGAATTTGTGCACAACAGCTACCAGCAGCAATATACTCTGCTTCAGCTGTAGATGTAGAGATTGATTTCTGTTTCTTGCTGTACCAAGAAACAAGTCTATCACCAAGAAATTGACAACTTCCACTGGTACTTTTTCTGTCTATCTTACAGCCTGCAAAGTCTGCATCAAAGTAACCAAGAAGCTTGAAGTCTGATTCTCTTGGATACCACAAACCTAAAGTTATGGTTCCATTAAGATATTTGAAAATTCTCTTCACAGCTGTTAGATGTGGTTCTCTTGGATCTGCCTGAAATCTTGCACAAAGACATGTTGCATACATGATGTCAGGTCTGCTAGCTGTTAGATAAAGAAGAGACCCAATCATTCCTCTATAGTTTGTCATATCCACTGGTGAACCTGTGTCTCTATCCAACTTTGTTGCTGTTGCCATGGGAGTTGTTGCAGATGAGCAGTCAAGCATGCTAAATTTCTTGAGAAGATTTCTGGTATATTTTGCTTGATTGATAAAGATTCCATCTTCTGTTTGCTTCACCTGTAGCCCTAGAAAATAACTGAGCTCTCCCATCATGCTCATTTGATACCTGGACTGCATGAGCTTGGCAAACTTCTTACAGAGTTTATCATTAGTAGATCCAAAGATTATGTCATCTACATATATTTGAACTAATAACAGATCACTACCAAGATTGAAGTAGAACAAGGTTTTATCAATTGTACCTCTGTTGAACCCACTTTCTAAAAGAAATTGAGCCAGAGTTTCATACCATGCTCTTGGTGCCTGCTTAAGTGCACAGAGTGCCTTGTCAAGCCTGTAGACATAATCTGGATACTTGGGATCTACAAATCCTGGTGGTTGTTCAACAAACACTTCTTCTTCAAGTTTTCCATTCAGAAAAGCACTTTTCACATCCATCTGAAAAACCTTGAATTTCTTGTAAGAAGCATATGCTAGAAAGATTCTTATTGCCTCCAACCTTGCAACTGGAGCAAAAGTTTCATCATAGTCTCTGCCTTCTTGCTGTGAATAGCCTTTGGCCACAAGTCTGGCCTTGTTTCTTGTAACAACCCCATCACTGTCAGTTTTGTTTCTGAAAACCCATCTAGTACCAACAACAGATCTATTCTTTGGTCTAGGTACAAAGGTCCATACTTCATTTCTCTCAAATTCATTTAACTCCTCCTGCATTGCTGTTATCCATTCAGCATCTTGAAGAGCTTCTTCCACTTTCTTTGGTTCATATTTGGATAGAAATGCATGAAACCGACATTCATTTGTTGTAGCACTTCTTGTCCTAACTTTTGCATCTGGATCTCCCATTATTAAATCAGGTGTATGAGATTTTGTCCATTTCCTAGCTTAAGGTAAATGACTTCTGTCAACAGTTGATCCTCCCCCTTGATCAATGTTCTCCTGATTATCTTGATGCCTTTCTTCATTCTCTAAGGCTCCCCCTGAATTTGATCGCTCAGAGTTTGAACTGTCAGAATTTGGAATTTCAGAGTTTGATTCATCAGAGTTTGAGTTTGATCCAGAATTCTCAGTTGACTCACTATCAGAGTTTGAGTCATCACTATCATCATGCTCCCCCTCAACTGGTTCTCCTCTTTGTTCTGGCTGTACTATTTCTTCTGTGTGTACCAGTAGAGGTTCGGAGTTTGTATCAACTGAGTTTGTTGGATTAGTGTCATCAGAGTTTATTTCATCAGACATTAGATCTTCATTTTCGAAATACAACTGATCATGTTCATCAATATCTTCAAGTCCAGTGATTTTCTGGTCATCAAATGACACATGAATAGATTCCATAATCACCTTTGTTCTCAGATTATAAACTCTGAATGCTTTGGTTGACACTGGATAGCCAACAAAAATTCCTTCATCTGCTTTCAACTCAAATTTGGTCAACTATTCAGGATGATTTTTCAACACAAAGCATTTGCACCCAAAAATATGAAAATATTTCAGGTTTGGCTTCTTTTCCCTCACCATCTCATATGGTGTTTTTCCATGCTTGTTGATCAGTGTTGCATTCTGAGTAAAACAAGCACTTTGAACTGCTTTTGCCCAGAAATAGGTTGGCAATTTTGCTTCATCAAGCATAGTTCTAGCAGCTTCTATCAAGGTTCTGTTCTTCCTCTCAACTACACCATTTTGCTGTGGTGTACCAGGTGCAGAAAACTCTTGCTTCAAACCTCTGTTCTTGCAGAATTCTTCCATTGTTGCATTTCTGAATTCAGTTCCATTATCACTTCTGATTATTTTGACTTTGTGTTTTGATCCTTTGTCCAGTAGCTTTACATGCTCCATCAGAGTTAATGCAGTTTCATCCTTCTTTGCAAAAAAATACACCCAAGTGTATCTGGTATATTCATCAACAATGACTAGAGCATATTTCTTCCTTCCAATTGACAAGACATTCACTGGTCCAAAAAGATCAACATGTAAAAGATGATATGGATCAATAATTGAAGATTCAGACTTGCTCTTGAAAGAAGTCTTCCTCTGTTTGGCCTTTTGACATGAATCACACAGACCATCAACATTTAACAAAGACTTTGGAAGTCCTCTAACAAGATCCTTTCTTATCAGCTCATTGATGTTGTTCAGATTCAAATGAGAGAGTTTCTTATGCCACTTCCAACTCTCTTCATTGGACATTCTTGTTGACAAGCACATAGTTTTTCCATCAGAGTTTGTCAACAAGCTTGCTTCATAGATATTGTCGCACCTTTGTCCAACTAAAACAACTTTCCCTGTGGTTTTGCTGATAACCTCACAGTATTCAGGTTGAAAATCTACATGAAAACCTCTGTCACAGATTTGACTCACAGATAGCAGATCATGCTTGAGTCCTGGAACCAGAGCTACATTTGTGATGATGACACTTCCAAAATTAATATTGCCATATCCCAGAGTATGTCCTATGTTGCCATCTCCATAGGAAACTTTTGGGCCAGCCTTTTCCACATACTCTGATAGCAGGGCTTTATTTCCAGTCATGTGTCCTGAACATCCACTGTCCACGACTAGGATACTTTCCCTGATGCCCTGCAATTACAAACAATTACTAAGGATTAGATTTAAGGATCTAGACTTGCTTGGATCCTTTGGCTTTCTTAATTTTGTTAGCTTTAGCAGCGGAATTTACACTATCAGAGTTTAAGCTAACTTTGTCAGAATTTACACTTGCAGAATTAACCCTAACCCATTTCAGATTAGGTTTCAGTTCATAGTAATTATGATAAATAGCATTATAATTTCTGCAAGTACAAATAGAATGTCAAGTGCTTCCACAGTGTTTGCATAAAGTCTGTGGCCTAGTTCTAACATTATCTTTCTTTACTTGAGACTTGGAAGGTAAAGAATTAATGTCTTTGTTCCTCCTGCAAAAACTAGCAAGATGGTTAGTGCTACCACAGTTATGACATGTCTTTCTTGGAGCTAAAGTAGCAAGCATTGGATAATTACCTTGAGTGATGCCTACTTTACCATTTCTGTTCTTTCTAGACATTTTCTGTTTCTTAACAGATTTTAACTCCTTAAGCTTATGCTTAAGTTGTTTATCTGTCATTAAACCAATATTAACCTGTTTAACACTAGTTTTTACTGGTTCTTTCTTAACAGCTTCTTTTCCACCTTCAAACCTAGGTTTACTTATTCCATTAACAAATGTTCCAAATTTCTTAGGTGGAAGAGGTGGTCTAATCTTGACTGTATTCTGAAACCTAAGTTCATCTTCCTCAGAATAACCTAGACCTACAGTGTCAGATTGAAAAACTTCTTGAGTGTCTTTTCCTGAGTGAGTCCAAGTTTTAATAATGTGATTTGCCTTTTCCAATTCAGATTCTAGTTGTTTATACTTACTTAACAACTCTTGTTCAAGATAGACAGCATCATCTCTCTCCTTTTGAACTTGCTGCATGTTAGCAAGTTTCTCTTCTACAACCTTATTTCTCTCTTTGAGTTCAGAATTCTCAGTTTTGATTCTCTCATTCTCTAAAGTCTGATCCCTATAACTGATATGCAAAGCCTTAAGATATATTCTTAATTCAATTATATCATCAGTATTATAAGCATAGGTAGTTAGAGGTACCTTGTTTTCAGAATCTTCAGCTTCATCAACAGTAGTAGCCATGAGAGCATAGTTCACATCCTCATCTGAGTCAGAGGTGTCTGCCCAATCTCCGCCTTTAGTGAAGAGTGCCTTCTCAATTTTACCCTTCTTGCACTTAGGAGCATAATGACCCATCTCCTTACACTTGTAGCATTGAATCTCAGACTTGTCTCTTTTCCCAGATTTGGTATTCTTTCTCTCAAATTTGCTGAAATTCTTCCTGTCAAATTTTGAATCATTCTTGGAGAATCTCTTCCCTTTCTTGAAGTTCTTGAATCCCATCTTCTTGAAGGTCTTTACCATCAAGGCAGCCATTTGCATCATTTCCTCATCATCTTCAGAATCAGATGATCCATCTGTGTTTGAGTCAACATCAGAGTTTGATGACTCACTTTTAGAATGAATAACCAAAGCTTTTCCTTTTGCCCTCTTCATTGATGCTTCCTTCTTTGAGGGTCTTTCTTCAACTATTAGAGCAACAGATTTTGACTTTCTGCCTGATCTTCTGCTTCTCTGTTCCATTTCTAGTTCATGAGTCTTGAGCAACCCATAGATCTCATCAATATTAGTGTCAGCCATATCATAGTTGTCTCTAATAGTGGTTGTCTTAACATCCCACTTTTCAGGCAGAGAAAGAAGAAACTTGAGATTTGAATCTTCTAGATCATATTCTTTATTAACCAGTGACAGATCATTAAGAAGCTTACAGAATCTGTCAAAGGTTTCTGTCATTGATTCTTCAGATTTAGCCTCAAAGTGTTCATACTCCTGTGTGAGTATGTTCCTTCTATTCTTCTTGATTGCAGCAGTTCCCTGACATCTAACCTCTAGAGCATCCCAGATCTCTTTTGCAGTTTTACAATTGATCACTTTGTTAGACATAACATTATCCAATGAACTATGAAGCAGATGTCTAACCTTTGCATCCTTACCAATGGATGAAATGTCCTCAGGAGTCAAATCTTTCTTCTCCTTTGGAATAGATTTAGCTTTCTGTCCAGCAGCAACAACAGATAATTTTGTAGGCTTATGAGGGCCTTCATAAATTTTGTCGAGATATTCTGGATCCGTAGCCTCCAAAAACATAGCCATTTTCACCTTCCAGGTTGAGTATTCTGCTGGCTTAAGAATAGGAACCCTGATTATCTCATATCGACTCACAGTTGCAGGTTGAGCCTTCTCAGAACTAGAGCCTGATGTTGGAGGAGGAATTTTTGCCATTGATTATAGTTGTGTGTGTGTGGATCTTAAACTGTATTAAATTAACAGATCAAGCTCTGATACCAATTGTTAGGTCGAATACACACTTATAATCAACTAATATGAGAGAATAACAATAAGTTCTTTAAAATCTTTAAAAACTGTTTGGAATTAACTTCTCTCTCAGTGATGTAAAATATCACAGAGAGCTGCTTAGGTTACAAATGAAAGATATTGTGTTACACGATCGATACCCTTCTAGGGTTAACCTAACTGTATTTATAAGATATACAGCTACGTACAATCGATAATTGATTCGCCTATAAATCAGCTATACAAATGTTATCAATTATGATTGCTACACATCTCCTAAGTCAACTCAATCTCTTTAACAGCTATCCAATCTGTAAAGATATTGCTTCCATAATTATCTTCAATTAATCTTTAATCACTGTTGACTGGAGACGCGCTTCCTCTAGACAGAGTTTAACTAAACTCTGTCGAGCTTCCATTGTCAGCGTATAGCAAACTCTGTCAAGCTTCCAATTGTCAGAGTTTAACTAAACTCTGACTGCTTCCTGTTTCAAGTTAAACTCTGTTTTTCCCTTTAAAACTTAAACACTGATATTACCATATCAATTATATTTAACATCTGAATTCTGAAAATTATTTATGAACATGAATAATGCAAGGTACTTTATGGATAAAAAGGGGTAATTTGGAAAATGGAATTATGAAAAGGAAATCTTCAGAATAAATGGAATAATAACTTGATAATGGGGATTCTATCTTTTGGCTGAGTTCAATGCAGTCCAGCTTGCAATATTTTATTCCGGCCCATGTGTTGCCGAGGGGGGATTGTGGAGAACTTTCCTCCAGGGATGATGACCGGAGAGGATCATTCCTTCTACTAGTAGTAAATAGGAACAGGTACGTATAGGGCTACTGATCATCGTCCTGTCGTATCTGGCTATGGTGAAGATCCCCTAAATTCTTAAAAGAAATTGCTGAAAATTTGATTTCCTTAATATTTTTGAAAAGAATGAAATGGCATGGAATAATGGAACATACTACATGTTTGGAAGAGAAACTAATATTATATGATGATAAATGGAAAAGTGATTTCTCAATAAATGACAAGCAAGTTTATGTTGGTGTATTCCTGTACCAACAAGATATGGCTATTTATGGTGATAATCTATTTAATTACCTTATAAATTCATCTTGTAAGTTATATGCTGATTTTTCTGCTTATATTTTTGCATAGCAGATATTTTACGGAAAGGTTATACTGAATTTCCTTGTAACTTCATCTCTTAAATTATACTAGAACTTTGTTCATAGTATGCGTAGCAAAAGTTTTCAAAGACTTTATGAGAATGTTATATATATTGAACGGTGTATTTTGAGAAGCTTTCTAACAGATTAGCAATACTATAGTGTATGCTATTTTGTTAAAGTATAAGGTTTGCTATTGTTGATATGGGCTTAATCTATTTATTTGACGATATATAAATGTCATACTTTCCCCTATTGAAGTTTCATTGTTATAAATGTTTCAGAAATGATATTAAGTATGGTTCGGATTTGAAAACCCCATGGGCATATTGGAATATATATATATATATATATATTGTTAAATTCTGGTAATAACTTGCTGAGCAATTCTTTCGCTCATACTTGCTTGTTTTCAAATATTAACCTTTCAGAGGAAGGTAGGCGGATGAGGCTTATCTGTAGGGCTTGATAGTAGCAGGCAGTATCCCTTAATGAAGACAATGTGGTTCAGAAAGTCTATAGCTGGATTAAGTAATATGTAGGTATATTGAGGTGTAATATATATATTACTTTATACCGAACAGTACTAGTTGTTGGTGTACTTCTCAACGAAGTTACACTAGTAGTATAAGATTTGTAAGATATAGGGAGATGTAATTAAATGGGTGTAATAAGGAATGTAAGTATTTGAGTTTTTGTTTCTAGCCCTATAACCTAAAAGATGCTTGGTGGTTGTGGTCTCAAATGTTGTAATTCAGTTATTAAATGACAACAGGTGATTTGACATTGAGTATTTCCGCGTGACGACAAAATCTTTGACCCCGAATTTGGGGGCGTTATAGTAATGGTATCAGAGCTGAGGTTATAGTAAACTAGAAACGAGAGTGAGTAGGAGTGTGTATAGTTAGGTGAGAACGTCAGAGCTCATGTTGGACTACTGGACGTAGTGCCAATGATTAAGTTAAGATTTAAATGCCATGCTGAGGAATATGTTGAGATAGACTTCACTTCTTGTGGCGATGGTTGTCTACTAAAGAATTCTCAGGGACAAGTATTGGTCGGCAGGGGCATAAATCGCCCGAGACCTAAGATTAAGATGATTTTAGGGGATTCATGGATGTAGGTATGTATTTCCCCGAACTATAGGAAGTTTTGATGTGATGGTGAAGGATGGAAGGTTGGCATCTAGTATTGTGGCAAGGATGTGTTGAGAACGTACTCATACTGTTAAAATTCCGGAAGGGAAATAAAAAAAGATTACTATGAAAGATTATTAGCCGAAGTTGCGGGTATTTAAGCCCTCTCGAGCTTAATCGAGTTTGAGGTAATATTACGAATAGATTGGTGGACAGGCACCGATTGTTTCAATGGATTATAGAAGTAAAATGGTGAAGTTAAGGTAGGTCGATAAAGACGAGATATATTTTAAGAAGCAAGCCTGAATGAAAAAGTTCGAGAAAAACTTAAATAAGAAGGCTGTTATGCCAAAAGTGCTAAGCTTAGGTAGCACACGAGATTGATATGAGAAAAGGAATGTGTTGCATAAATACGGTTATGAAGGTGAATGGATTTAAGCATGTATTTTCTAATGATGTTCCGGAATATTGCCGAGTCAAAATGTGGAATTCGTCGTTACTAGGGGCGGTACCGGTATCGGAGTCTTCTTAAAGAATAGAACGCTTGCATGAGATGCTTGCGCTGAGTCGAATAGAACCCCTTGCGATTATAAAGGTTGATGGTTAAATCCTTAGCGACTATTGAGAGTCGACGATGGCATAAGTTATCGAGCCCTTCAGGGTGTGCACGGAAACAAAAGGTTTAGAATCAAATGATTATTCGTTAGGAGGGTCGACATTAAAGGCATCCGTGAAGACCTTGGCAATACCCTCCCCATTTGCAAATTATTTTGATTACCTACCCAATCTATGATTATTTTGACATCTTCCCAAGAGAGAATTTTGATAAAGGATATATTCCCTCTTTGAAATTATTCTTTAATAATTGTGTTAAGCTATATTTGGTTTCAATTGTGCCAGAAGCTTTCACTATACCTATTTTCAGGTTTCTAAAGCCCTGTCGAATGAAGTTGTTTAAACTTCCGCTTTTCTTCAATAGTGGATAATCCTATGGTGACATAGCACCACTCGCTTGTATTTCAATATCTTTCTGGCTATGCTTTTCTTTGGAAATCGCACTTTGGAATCTGTTCAATTCTAATCCAAGGTGTCCCTTTGAGAATTAATTGTCAAAAGATGATATTTATGAACTTGACTTTGAATTGCTTTCGTACTTCTCAACTTCTACTGAGATGAACAACCCTATACTGATAGGGGCCACAAGGACTATCTGTCTGTGTGATAGAAGTCTGACGGGACGCCGTCACTTGTGAGTTGTGAAATACAAGAAGGCTAACTACCTTTAGTATTGTCTTAACTGAGACACGCAACGTGAGTTCTTATGATCATATTGATCTCTCAGTAAATTTTCTCATCTCAAATAAGGTTTGCTTCAAAATTCATAACCTTAGGATCACCAGTGTGTGACCTCTACCTTGATATGGGAGTTTTCTTTTCACAAGCCCCATGATTCTTGTTATCTCTAAAAGAATTTCAAGGGAATGCCAACCAGGTCGGTCAAGTCAAAATTCGCTGATAGAAATTAGATTCGAGTGGAATCGCCAAGAGCAGGAGCGAATCCCAAAATGAATAGAATATCAGTGACGTATCGATAGAATTAGTTCGCTCTCTCTCACAGATGTTATGATTAATGGAATGAGTGCAATCTCTCTCTCAAGGATGTTATGTGAATAGAATCAGTGAACTCTCTCTCTCTCAAGGATAGTATGATGATGGAAAGTTGGTCAAGATATATATGTGAAAGGAATAACGATGGGTTGTAAGACTCAAGTGATAATTGTGTCAAATAGGGATCCTATGGTTGGATTGAGGTTTTGGAGAAGTTGTTTACGAACGGACACTATCTCCGGTTTGGCAGAATAAGTGTTGATGATGAAAGAGTTAAGGAATCCCAGTAGTGGCCTTAGCTGATTCCGAGGACGGAATCCTTTTAAGGAGGGTAGACTGTGATAACCCGGATTTTTCAAGAAATGATTTTATTATTATTTCAATAATAATTATGTTTTTCCTAAAATGAGGTGGAATTTTTTTTTATTCATTTTATTGTTCGTTATTCCAGTTCAAAGGATTTCAAAAGTGAATATTTAATTATTTTTCGGTTCAGTGTAACCGGGTTCCTTTTGAAAATTTTATCGATCGGGTAAACATCTCGAGTTAATGGTTTATTTTGGGCAAGGGTTTAATTTTGAAGTGTGGATTTATTTAGCAAGGACTTTATTTTAAATTGCTGAATAATTTGGAGATTTCAAAATTTGTGGTAAATGATTATTTTTAATCATTTAAGGATTTTCAGAAATTACTCGATTAATATATAAAGATCAATAATTTGAGATTTTACCAAAACAATAATATTTGTGGTATTTTATAAAGCCCTGTAAATGGTGATTTATGAATCACAATTATTATTATTATTATTATTATTATTATTATTATTATTATTATTATTATTATTATTTTATGAATTGTTTTATAAATTATTAATATTTGTAAAATGCATATCAATTTAGAAAAAATTAGATTTAATTCTAATTCTTTCTCCGAAAATCTTCAAAAATATTCTAGTATTTAATTATGCTAGAATTATTATTACTTTTACGGATCAAGATTTCTAACCCAAATTATAATTTTATCCGAGTGATATTTTGCGGGTTTAATTATAAGTGGGTTATTATTATTTGGTACTAGTATAAGGGGATTGGGCCAAACCCAATAAAAACACACAACACACACAGCAGAGAAAAGAGTCGGGGAGAGAGAAAATGAGATTGGGGAAGAAAATTAGGGTTTGAGAATTGGGGGTTTCAAATTGAGAGGAGAATCAGGGGTGTTGTGCTTCGATTTTGATGGCGATGGCGTCGTGTAGCAACAGAGGAGACGACCGGAGGCAGTATAGCAGCGGCGGCGCAATGGCAAGCAAGACGATCGGCGACGGGGTGGTGCAGGGCAGCATCGCGGCTGGCCATTTCGACGATGCTGTGGCCGCAGTGGCGGCGCAGTAGGGAGGAGATGGTGGTGAAGGGAAACAACAGCTGCAGAGAGAGAGAGAGAGAGAGAGAGAGAGAGAGAGAGAGAGAGAGAGAGAGAGAGAGAGAGAGAGAGAGAGAGAGAGAGAGGTGAAGAGATGGTGGAGTTTTCGCGGTGGTCACCGGAAAATGGTATACCTTCGTGTTTAATTATTTAATTTTTATGTTAGATTTAAATTTCGAGTTTATTGTTGTAATTTAATTAGTCTTAATTGCGAGATTATGTGTTAATTTTCATAAGTAGCTTAATTGTAAATTATGGATATTGTTTTAATTTCGTGATTTAATTCGAAGAAGCCATGAATGTCGATTATGATTGTTAGAGTTAAATTCCCGAATTTTAAATTTAGAAACTTGTTAAGTAGTAGAGTTGTAATTAAGAAACCTGTTAAGTAGTAGAGTTGTAATTTATAATTGTTGGGGACTAAGTGCGAGTCCGATCAAATGTTCGTGTTTAGCAATGATTAGTTGTTAATTGTTAAGTGCTAGTTGTAATTGTTGGAATCATTTTGTGGTGTCGTTAATATTCATGTTTAATGATTATTGGTGGTTAATAGTGATGTTGGTATTATTTATGGAGTTTATACGAGTTGACTAAATGGTAAATGCTTATGTGCTAAATGTTATAAAGCAAGTCGTAGTATTTGATGGCTTTATTAATTATGAATGTTATATGTTATTTAGTTTAACTACGAGGAGTCGTAAAGAGATCATAAGTTCTAAATGTCAGTATAAAAGGACTTGTGTAATTCTCTTCGACTAGAACCTCGGGCTTACGTATATCAATGATTGATTGTCACCAGTATAATTAATATGCTCAAGTGATAAGATCATTGATATAGCGTAAGTAATAGTTAATGCTAGGGGTTGTTCCCTAGGGCTTACGAATATCAATAATTGATTGTCACGTGTATCATTAAAATGCGTGAGTGATACGATCATTGATGTAGCGTAAGTAGTAGTTAATGCTAATATAAATTATTATGTGTTTACTACTTGTCGAGGCAGAATTCCTTATGTGCTATGTGCCGCATGTCAGGGCGGATACTTTTCTTATGTGCTATGTGCCGCAAGTCAGGGCGGGTACTTTTCCTACTTGGTTACTTTTATGTTGCTGCGAGTTGAGGCAGCTTTATTTTAGTAGTATAGATACAGGGTTGAAATGTTTGTGATTGATATTGAGGGGATGTGACCCCGGGATAGTCCGATAAACGAATACCTCATGCCGAAATTTTCTAAAAATCCCCTGCGATTAAATATATTTAATTTATTAAATTTCAGTGGTCTAAAGGCATGAAGTGGATGTTAATTGTTTATGTGAATATGTGTTAAGTAAATTATTTCGAGGGTTAATTGTTGTCTCGAGGATTAATCGTGTTTTGATGATATATTAAATTGGTTTAAGTCTATTAAATGGACATAAGTGTGTTATGTGCATTAAGTGGTAATTCTGAGTGGTGTCTACTCGAGATACGAGGTGGGACTGACACGTACTCGTAACAATTACAGTACCATTAGGGCGTGATCAAGTGGAGCAACATGTATCAAAAAGGAAGGATCGAGGCGTCGTGTAAAGTTCATGGAACTGCTTGGGCGAAACGTCAAGGATTTATTCGTGGTGTTCCGTTTAGTGCTAAAGATCAGAGGCAAGTTTATTTATGCATACTCTATCGTTCAGAGTATCTGTATTTTGAAATATATGAAATGTGTGGGTTAGATTTAAATCCATAATTGCAAGTTTTCTAACCTTGCGCTTCCTCGTCAAAAACCAGTATATTTTTGACTTTGCTAATGTTATTAAATTCTGCTTATGCCAATTGTCAAAACCCCATGACTTATAATACTGTTAAGGGGCCTCGATATTTTCATGACTCCACCCCCTGATTTGTATCTTGTTTATATAATACTTCAAATATTATACTTTGGATATTTTGAGGTTTAAGTAGTATAAATAAATATAATGTTTCCAGTTATTCGATGGAATGTATATTAAGTTAAATATTCTTTTAAAAAGAATTATGGACTGTTTAATATTTGTTCTATGAACACTATCGGAAAACCCGGAATTTTGTCGGAGATAATTTATTTTCAAATGCGGATTAAAAGTATTCCAATGGTTATAAATTGGATATTTTCGGCTAAAATAGCTAGAATGATATTGATATATGTTATTTGAATGATTACTCAATTCCATGAATATTAATTATAATATTCATTTAAAAAAGGATTTCCATATGTAGTAATTATTTCTTATTGACCGAGGGTCAGTAATAATTATTCTGATAAAGTGCTTAAAGTCCGGAGACTGCCGGATAGGTAATGTCTTGATGTTGATTAGGAATATTCCAAGAGTTACATATGAGGGTTTTGAGGTTATTAAATATTTCAATATTAGTAGTAAATATTATTCGAATATTTATTTCAATAAATGAATATTGATTTGAATATTCTTTTAAAAAGGGATTATTGAATAGTTATTATTTAATAAATATTATTTGAATATTTATTAAATATTCTAGGTGTTCTAAGGGTTACTAACTACTGTTTAAAGGTTGTTTAAGGAATTTCATAGTTGTTTAAAATATTATATTTTGATTCTACGTAGGCAAGATTTCTTAAATCTTTACTTTAATATATATATTGCAAGGTTATGGAAAAATGGTTTTGCTAGCTATAAAAATGGTTCTATGAATATCATACTGATAAGAGCATGTTTTTCCTGATTTCCGCTATTACTTGAGATGGATATGGTTAGTGCAAGAGTTCTTTTATCTTTACTTTAATAAATTATAAAATTCTTGGAAAATTGGTTTTGTTGAAAAATGTATATATGTATACATGATTTCATATTATCGCTTTGCAAGGGACATGTTTCCTGAATTCTGAAAATTATGTATGAACATGAATAATGCAAGGTACTTTATGGATAAAAATGGGTAATTTGGAAAATGGAATTATGAAAAGGAAATCTTCAGAATAAATGGAATAATAACTTGATAATGGGGATTCTATCTTTGGGCTGAGTTCAATGTAGTCCAACTTGCAATATTTTATTCTGACCCATGTGTTGCCGAGGGGGGATTGTGGAGAACTTTCCTCCAGGGATGATGACCGGAGAGGATCATTCCTTCTACTAGTAGTAAACAGGAACAGGTACTGTTAGGTCCGATAAGATTGTAGAAGGGGGGGTTGAATACAATCTATATCAGTTTCTCGAAATTTGTTCTTTAAATAAAATTAATTTTAAATAAATTTGTGCGGAATAATATAACACAGATTTCAAGTTGAATATAACAATATATTAACTTGATGGGTGTTACAAAATCAGTGCAACTGATTATCAAGTAATTAATAACTAATTAGAAAATTCGACATGAACTTTTCTAATTTAGTTAATAAAAATCAAGATATCAAGTTGTGAACTAGGAAACTTAATTCGCTAGTAGTACAAGAATCACAAGTAAACAAGTTCCAATGGATAGAATATTACAACTGAGATGAACTTGAATTTACAGAAATTAATTTTTATGTGTTCTTGAGCTTGAGAGAGAGAGAGATAGGCTGCTGTGTTTTTGTATGTAATGTAATGTTCTGTCCGTTCTGCTTCTTTTGCAATCTTCTGTCTTTTATAGCACAGCCACAGTCATATTGCTTTGTTTCAACTGATATAACAATCAGTTAACAATAATATGACATTCGGTATGACTATCCACTGCAAGTAATATGACAGTCTCTTCCAATATAACTTTCGGTATGACTATCCTTAATACTTGATATGACAGTTTGTTGAACTAGATATAACAATCCATCCCAATATAACTTTCTGTATAACTATCTCTTTGAACGAGATATGACTATCCAGTTGAGATAATATGACTGTCCAATCCAACATCTTGATATGACTATTCTCTTTAACTGAATATGACAATCGGTATAACTATCCTTTGATAGTTATATTATCATATTTTTTTCAGCTTATAATTAATCAAATGATTTAAAAAATCATTTAAATAACTATTTCTTTTTCATATTAATTCTGATTTAATTAATCTAATAATTACTTTAACAAATATATTAATTCTGATAGAATTAATTTATTTATTTAAATTAATTATTTGATTTAATTAATTAAAGTAGAATTAATACATATCCTTTAATAGTCAATACTTCACTGTGTACCACGTAATTATAATAAGGAACATACACTGGATCGTTGTTGACGCTCGATGTACTGTCTGGTTCATGAACGACTAACTCCAATCTCTGTTCTTCATCTTGACTTTAAACTGTGGTCTTTTTCTTTTCTTCACTCTCTTCAATCATTCTGTACTGATACTGTTTCTTATCACTTATAGAAATCTCTGTCCTTTAAATGAATCCATGTGTTTCAATGCTACCTTGAGGCTTGATCAGACAACTGAATCTTCTTCTTGTGTAAAACATAAAAACTATAGATTGACTTGCTGATTTTTCTTCTGACAGTTATCATCTTTTGAGATTCCTGTGACAGTTGATATTATTTACTTATTACAATCTAATTTAATTGGATTAGGATCCTTGAACTACAAATAGGCTGAGTCATATGCCTTTCAGGTACGTATAGGGCGACTGATCATCGTCCTGTCGTATCTGGCTATGGTGAAGATCCCCTAAATTCTTAAAAGAAATTGCTGAAAATTTGATTTCCTTAATATTTTTTAAAAGAAGGAAATGGCATGGAATAATGGAACATACTACATGTTTGGAAGAGAAACTGATATTATATGATGATAAATGGAAAAGTGATTTCTTAATAAATGACAAGCAAGTTTATGTTGGTGTATTCCTGTACCAACAAGATATGGCTATTTATGGTGATAATCTATTTAATTACCTTATAACTTCATCTTGTAAGTTATATGCTGATTTTTCTGCTTATATTTTTGCATAGCAGATATTTTACGGAAATGTTATACTGAATTTCCTTGTAACTTCATCTCTTAAATTATACTAGAACTTTGTTCATAGTATGCGTAGCAAAAGTTTTCAAAGACTTTATGAGAATGTTATATATATTGAACGGTGTATTTTGAGAAGCTTTCTAACAGATTAGCAATACTATAGTGTATGCTATTTTGTTAAAGTATGAGGTTTGCTATTGTTGATATGGGCTTAATCTATTTATTTGACGATATATAAATGTCATACTTTCCCCTATTGAAGTTTCATTGTTATAAATGTTTCAGAAATGATATTAAGTATGGTTCGGATTTGAAAACCCCATGGGCATATTGGAATATATATATATATATATATATATATATATATATATATATATATATATATATATATATATATATATATATATATTTTAAATTCTGGTAATAACTTGCTGAGCAATTTTTTCGCTCATACTTGCTTGTTTTCAAATATTAACCTTTCAGAGGAAGGTAGGCGGATGAGGCTTATCTGCAGGGCTCGGGAGGAGCAGGCAGTATCCCTTAATGAAGACAATATGGTTCAGAAAGTCTATAGCTGGGAGTAAGTAATATGTAGGTATATTGAGGTGTAATATATATATATATATATATATATATATATTACTTTGTACCGAACAGTACTAGTTGCTGGTGTACTTCTCAACAAAGTTACACTAGTAGTATAAGATTTGTAAGACACAGGGAGATGTAATTAAATGGGTGTAATGAGGAATGTAAGTATTTGAGTTCTTGTTTTTAGCCCTATAACCTAAAAGATGCTTGGTGGTTGGGGTCTCAAATGTTGTAATTCAGTTATTAAATGACAACAGGTGATTTGACATTGAGTATTTCCGCGTGACACGCATTTTTACCAACCATTTTTACCTTTCGGAGAGATTGGCTGACACGTATTATAAGGATGGTTCCATAATTTATTTTTCAAATTTTCTTTTTTTGTATAAAAATAGAATACTGAGGGAGTATGAGCCAACCAAGAAAATTTGACATGTCTGCTCTTAGATTAGGATAGGGGAATCGAATACTATTACTTTAATTCAAAACTACAAAATTAAAAAGACACCTTAGAAACATATAATTTGTTATGTATCGACCTATCTGCTTATCAATAATATTGATTTTTATAACGAAGATTGTAGTCGTTTCTCTCTCTCTCATACTCTCCCAAAAAAAATACTAAACTAAAGTTTAGGGACTGGCATCAACGTTTTGGTTGATGATAAACCCTCCTTTTATTGTTTCCTTGATTTTGCTTTATTTTTTAATAAATATTTCTCTTTATTGAGAGTTTAGTACCGTGTTGGTAGGTTTTATCTATCGATATATTGAATTTTGTACTTTCTCCTTGTGAATGATAATTCCAATTTCTATTCCTTGATTTTACTTTATTTTTCAATAAATATATCTCTTTCTTCAAATTATAATAAAATTTGAAAATTTGTATATTTTTGTAGGTGTTGTATGCCATTTTATTGATGAATTAATTTTCTACAAAAAAATAGTGATTTATAAGAATTTTTTTGATGAGTTAACCAATTTGATATGAAAACATTCACTACTAATACTTTCATTGACTTTGTAATGAATTTTATTTTTTGATTGATAATTTATACACCTAATAATGCCTAATACTATTTGAGAATATATTTAGTATTTTGAATAATTCAAATATATTGTTAGATCAATTTATTTGTCCCGTTAATTATTGAATAACTAAAAAATACTGATAAGTAAAATCTTAAAGATAATTGGTTTAAAATTCATTTTAATATTTTATTTGCTTGAATTTAGTTTTTTTAATTTAATTGTTTAATTTAAAAGTTTATATAACCTTGATTTTGAATGTGTATTTAGAATATTGTGGTAAATTTTTTATAATTTTTAAATTTTTTAATCCAATAATAGTAGATTTATTCAAATTTGATTGTACCTTATAATTGCATAGATCGAGAGTTTGACATATTAAAATTTTATATTATAGAATATAGATAAAATTGGCTCATGTGCTAAAATAATATATTTGAATTAAAATAATATATTTGCATGTATATAATAATATATTTGTGATTGATTTTAATTAAAACTTGTGATTAATTAGTTAATAAATATTTATAAAAATTAATTCGTAATATATAACTATATATAATAATATGATTGTAGTTGATATTTATGAAAATTGTTTAATTTAAAATAGAGATGAATTTTGTAATTATTAGGAAAATTTAAGTCCGGCCATCTTGATGCTTTCACATATTTAGCTAATCGTTATCCTAAAATGTGTGATTTGACTGTAAAACAAATTTTCCTGAAAATACTTCAACAGTAAAGTAAATAAAATTATATAAAATTCAAGTTTATAAACTTTTCTAATTATTTATGAAAAATGTGAAAGCAAATTATAATAAATGTCTAACGTAATTATGATTAATTGTAAATCAAAAGATTGAAAAATTAATATTGCAAAATCGCTTAATATTATATATTTGTCTAATCCTAATTGATTTTAATTACAAATAGTAATTTATTATAAATATTGTCACATTAAAAAATATGTAATACATGGATATGTTGAATCAAGTAACTACTATATTTAAATTAGAATTGTTAACTAATCATGATTATCATAATAGGATGAGAATGATAAATAAGGAAAACTTTTGATATAATATAATTTTATCTAAAATTTATGAATAACCTCTAATTGATCCTAGTTCATAATTTTTGATTGACCAACCGCATAATTGGGTAGACTCGGTATTATAATAAACGATTTAAGTTAACCTCTTCTTTTCAATAGAAC
Organism: Saposhnikovia divaricata; assembly: GCA_036435485.1. Classification (NCBI taxonomy): domain Eukaryota; kingdom Viridiplantae; phylum Streptophyta; class Magnoliopsida; order Apiales; family Apiaceae; genus Saposhnikovia; species Saposhnikovia divaricata. The sequence goes on along the minus strand of CM071597.1, from coordinate 182,704,120 downwards.
ACGGATTAATTGTAAAAGAAAATAGTAACAATTCTTTGTTGTCAAATAGTTCATCATTGTGCCACAGGCCATTAACAATTTGAGCACTACCTAGCCAAATTATTGAAAGTGTAAATAAACGCCTTTTTGGTTCTAAATTAGCTGCAACAACATGCACTTCATCACTACAAAAACATCCACATTACGTTTACCTGATGAATAATGGGTGAGAGAAAAGAAATATATACAGCACAGGCTGTAGATAGCAGCATCTACAGCCATATTTTTATCGAAAACTATATTACACAGTACAAGGAACATAGAAATGATCACAAATTCAGAAATAAAAATCAACCATAACAACGTCATCTAGGTGCCGGTAAGCCAAGCTACATATCCTGAAACTTTTATTATAGTACGGCCATCAGGAACTCAAAAAACTTGAAGACTACAACTCATTCATCTATACCATTATCCCCCACACTCCATAATCTACTAAGCTACCCCACATCTGTAAATGTATCCCCACTCTTTCACCTTACTAACCCCAATTTGAATCTCTTATGTATTTGTCACAGTAATTCAGCGTGACCCCTCTAGTCCTAGCCTCGCCTGTAGCCAATTGCAGACCTCATCCATCTCCTTGGGCACTGTGTAATGCCCCAGCCTGCACAATCATCCCATTTCATAATTCATGTTCAGACTCAAGGCATGTTTGTCGTAAAGACTAATGATATACATGAAGAAAATAGTAGTAGTACCCGTCATAAGTTTTGAATGAGAGATAACGAAATCCAGATAAGCTTAAGCAGTGGCTGGAACTTTCTCCATACTTATAAGGAACAACTTCATCACCTGTGGGGCATATTGGGAAACAGATCAAGATTGAACCAAAGCTACAAGGGGTTCAAGGGAATTTTCAGGATGTTCAGGCCTTCTAAGTTATTAAGCATTGGACCATGAAAGTTGTTGCACATTTGTAATGCATAGTCATTGTAAAAGCTAATATACATACAGATTCCATGACAGAGCAAAATAGGCAACGATGCAGCACGCCTCACAGCTTCATTTGAACCTTCTATCTTATTCCTTACGCCCCTGCATGACAAAAACTTTCAGATAATTATTATTAATATTCTAGATGCTGACTCTGATACTAAGAAGTACCATATCTTTATATCAAAGATGAACTCTGATCTTGAGAACTACAAGGCATCAAGTTTTAGACCATCTTTGGGAACACTCATGTGGATGGAAGTAGATGAAACATGTGTGAAGCTATATGTCATTCATAGATAGTTATATCCTTATCCTTACCATAACTCAGTAGAACAAACTGAACCTTTGCCAACTCCTCATAATTATGTGTGCATAATGAGGAAAGAAACTGAAATGGGACTTTAATGCCAAAAACAGTAAATTCTAGTCTTACCTTGAACCAGGAAGCCATCCGCTGAGACCAATTATAGTCCTCAGGTTGATAGGGTAAGGAGTGCCGTTTCCGTATTTTCCCTGTGCAAAGCAGGTGGCAGAGTAGAGAGCAGTTGCAGCACCCATACTGAAGCCCCCAATACCAAGCTTAACTGTTTTAAAAAAGGGAAGAACATGTGTTAGCCCTAAAAATGCTAATTACCACACCATGCACACTGAAACAAAACATGCAAAGCCCAGTTTGGTGTTAGTAAGCCTTGTGGAGCTGTAGCCAGGTCAGTGAAAAAAATTGATAGCATCCATCAACAAAGGATAGTACCATTGATCTCAAGGAACTTTACATGAAACTTCTATCACATAATGAGTTGGTACGTTGAAGCAGTTGGAGTAAGTAGTGAAAGATAAAGTTCATGACAGAAGGTACCATGTGTTTTCGGTGGTAGAAACTTACTGTCAGCAGGTTCTGTTGATAACAAGTTTGCAATATGTGCCGCCGAACCATCTAAACCCTCAAAATCATCTGGAGCATCTTCTGAAAGCTCTCCTACATCAAACCCTAAGGAAGAACACAGAAGCATCTTAGATAAACTCATAAATCATCATCGCATGCTAAAGTTTTTGGGCTTTAGGTTTTGTCTTACATGCAGTGCAGGGGAATCCACCAAGTAGAGCCACTGGACGAGTTGGAGCAGTTGGGCAAATCCATTTAATCTGTGTCATGAGTTTTAAAATGAATCAGTGAAAAAAACAGAGCTTGGGAACCAGGAGATAACTTCTTGTTTTTTTTTTTAAAAATCCTTTTACCCCTCGTTTATAATTATTTGTGTTGGGGTTGGGGTTGGGGGAGGGGGTGAGTAATTGTGTTTAAAGGTGTTTGCTACTGCTTATATATTGGAAACAACAGTATGCGTATAAAAGGTGGGCTTGTGTTTGATATTATGGAAAGATTGTCTTACATTTGGAAGAGGAAGATTTTCCAAGAGTTGAGACCAGCTGCAATAATAAGCACAGACCTTAGATGAGCATGAATGTCTGTCTATATAAATATCATGATCAGTAATTAGCAGTAAAATACCAAAGGGATTTACAGTTTCTATGAATTATCCGTCAAGGTAAAAAAACATTCGCATCTTAAAAGCATTAGAACGTAAAAAAGCCAATTGCTCTTTATAATCATTTTATTTAAATATCACAAGGTATTTTGCCTACATCATGATGAGATATCTTTTGAAGACCGACAAAGTAGAGTTGAAGTTGAATATTAAGAGTTAAGTAAGTACCATTCCGAACTATGTAAATTACATGACAAGGTTTCCTGATAGCTGATGCTGCTGCACTAAAATTTTATTACAGAACCTGCATATACCTTTTACTATTTGCAAAAAATATAGTGATCAAGCCACTATTTATTGATATCCTCTTACAAGCCTAATTCTTGCACCTCCTATGATAAGTGAGTGAGTTACAAAATTATAAGTTGCTGGTCTTCCAAATCCAATTTCTTTAAAGAAGAATGAAGCAAAGGAGATGCAAGTTCTAGACACTTTCACCGCTTCTTTGTTATCAACTGACCCCAGAATATTTTACGAACTTGTAAACTGCTATGATGACAAGTAATCAAATATATTCTAGCTTCTATTTTCTCCTTTTTTTGAGTTTATGCTGGCAGGGAAAAGAGAAACCAAAGTTCTAGTACTAGTAAGTAATGCAAATGAATAATGAAGGCCAAAAGATGAATCTTTTTATGCATTAGCTGGTCCCCTACTACAGTTAATGCTAACAGTGAAAATAACATATTGAGCCACCTTAGCTGCATTATTCATGAGTAAAACCAATGTTCTATCCATGATTTAGCCAAAAACAGGGTCAGCACTTTTCATGGTCATTGTTTACATTCTCTTTCGTGAGATGAGATCTTAGTTGTGACTGCTCAACTGGTCTAGAATTTTACATTTAATTGAGAGTTTGAGAAGAACTGTCATAATGCAATATATTTCTTAACAGGCTTCAATTAAACAAAGACATTCAAGAAACCATAAGCATAGCAAGTAGAATGACCATGTAAAGCACAAACAATAAGAAGGTAAGAACCAAACCTTGAGCCATTATCACCAAGGCCATGCAACCAAACAATTGTAGCTTGGTGTTTCCCTTTAGGCCTCACCACATATGTCCTTCCGAACTCAAACGCCCTTCTACCCGTTCTGCTACCTGAAATTGATTCAACAATACCACTACTTGAACTCTTGGAAAACATCAAACAATATACAAAGTACCATTCCTTTACTCATAAAACCAATCTATCAGTAGCAGGCAAGAAATACACAAGTGAAGGAAATGAACATTGAAAACTAACCAGAACCCAAAGAGGAATTAGTATAACTCATTCTTGGAAGGAGAGAAACTTAAAATGCAGTGTCCAATAATACAAACAAGAGCAGCTACTGTGATAGATGATGAGACTTAATACTGCAATGAAGGAAAACCCAAATTCATAATCTGTTATTTATAGTACTAAATTGAAAATAAATTAGGTGAATATTCAAATGAGAAAGTATGTGTAAAACAGCTGCACGGGTGAGAGAAAATCAAGAATCAATGAAAAGGAGGGTGAATTAAAGACAAGGACAAAAGTGGAAAATCATTTTCATTACAGGAGGGAATCAAACAAGAATAACCCACAGGAAAGCACATTCAGCTTGGAGGGCTCTAATTATACAACCTAAGAATCTATGCTTACAGACAGTGTGGCTGCAAAATAAAGCAAACCTACAACTATAACATGAGAATATCAAGCAACACTACAACAATTTGGTAAAAAGCAAAATATTAAAAAAAAAAAAAAACTTTTCTTTAAACTAATTTGAACAGAAAAAAATGTACAACAGTTTTTTTTTGAAGAAAAAAAACATTTCTTTCTGATCATTGATGGGTACCCATTATCTTGAAAGAGGAGTTCAAAAGTCCAAGTTATCATGATTCAGACACCGCATAAATCTGGCAATAATGGGGTATAAATAATCAAGAACTTGATGAGACTAGGAAAACATGGGGATGTATTGCTTTTCCTACTGGAATCTAAAAAATTGTGTTTTTTTTATATATTTTAATTTTTATTAAAACAAAAAAAAAATTAGGAAATGAGGGTGGGGGGTTTCACCAACCTGGAATTGTTGAAAAGAATGAATAGACATAGAAAAGTGAGTAAACTTTTTTCTCTCTCACACAAACACAAACTTCACTTTGCCACTTATTCTCTTAACAAGTCTCACGTTCATTATAGGTTTTGTTTGTTTATACTCATCACACACGAGACCACAACACACAGAGTAAATCCAAAACTGGGCCTTTCAAATCTCTATGCAACGTTATCATGTGACCTTTCCTGTCCCCATACCAATGCATAATACTCCCTCCCCTCCGTTCCAGTTTTATTGTCCACATTGCTTTTTGCACGCATTTTAAGGTGCAAATTAAACATAGCTCCATTAATTTTTTTTCAAATTTTCTTTTTCTGAATAAAAATTCAGTATCTAAACTTTTATTCAGAAAAAGAAATTTTTTAAAAAAATATATGGAACTATGTTTAATTTGCACCTTAAAATGCGTGCAAAAAGTAAAGTGGACAATAAAACTGGGACGGAGGGAGTAAACCTTTGCTTTTGCCCTTTCCTACTAATGCTATCTTATTTTTTTCCTTCTTAAAAATATTAGTATAATTTGTAATTTTGCAAGCATCATTGTATTGATCAAAGGGCCGATTAAATGCAATGCAGAGAATATAGTAGCGTTCGCAGTACAGTCAGTACGATTCTTTAGTAAAATAACCAATCGACATGACATGTTTATGCGGTGTGATCAATTTTTAAAATCGTTTTCACGTCACATGACAATAAAATAGTAAAAATTGATATGCCATTTTCAAAGGAAACTAAAATATGCACACCCTTCATTTAGACGTGCACACATTTTGTTGATATTAAGACTAAATTATCATTCTCGTACATAGTGATAACTTTGAGTTGAAGATGTACATGAGATTAGTTTAATCCAAATTTAAATAAAGGGTGTGCCTTATGCATTTATCAACTCCACGTTTCTTGCTGCTACCACACGGGTAGTTTTATGTGAGCGATTGTGGTGATCACTTAACATAGCACTGATTATTCTTTAAAAGCACACATGGCTCCTATCCGAAAACTGTATCTCAAGCTCGGAGCCTTGACTGTTTTTACAACTACTTAATAGTAGTACTCAGTAATTTTACTTGTGCCACAGTTGAATTTGTATTTTCTGTTCCATTTTCAAACACTGCAATCATTTCAAGACATCAAGAATTTTTATGAGCTGCAGAGATGGTTAATTGAGCTGTCAATACTTGTCTTGTCCTCCTAGAATTAAATTGGGAATAAAGACCATATTACTTTATATGGGATAACAAGGATAACAATTATTTATAGGTCATGTTTGCTTAACTACAGTCCACTATTTTTTTAAGTCATTTCTAATGCATATTTATTACTACTACTACAACTAAAGCTACCCCCAGCCCGAGGTCCCAATCGTACTTTGGATAAGTAGTACTCCCTTTGTGTTATATTACTTTTTTTCGTTTTGAGTTTTGACATTATTCATTAGAAGCGATTGAATACTAATTTATGCATAATTTATAATATAAAATATAGTCATGAGTGATTTTGTTTGATTCGTATTTGTGAATATTTTAATACAGTGAAATTTTTATAATTAATACTAATACAAAATTAAAAATATTAACCATCAAAATTGTAAGTTGACAAATGTGTCCAACATAAATAAGAAAAAAAATTTGGGACAGAGGAAGTAGGCTTGAAAGTTATACAACCCTCGTATGTTCCTGATTTTAAACATTGGATTCCCATCTATTATACGAATTGTGTTCCTAGATTCCAGTTCAATTCAACTTCTTTTTGTTCCCTACAAAAAATCTACTTTCATAGATGTAAAAATTGGTAATTGGTATAAATTTGTTGAGATACCGATTTAAGATTAATTTGGTAGTCGGGGATTAATCGGAAAGATTAATCGAATTATTAATCAGATATTATAATACTATTTAATATAGAAAAATGATATTTTTAAAGCAAAAATTTAACTTCCAGAGCAATAATCTCCCCCTGCATGCAAATATATGCTCTGGAATCAAAAATTTGCTCTGTGAATAACAAGAATCTGATGGTAATGATAGTTTAAGAGCAATTTGCTGTAAAAGCAAAAAAAAAACTCTGGAAATATCATTTCCTTTAACATATTAATCTAATTTACAATTAAAAATATTATTTTAAATAAATTTATAGGATTAATCGGATTTCGAAAATCAAATCGATTGATTATCTTACAGAGGAATAATTAATCGGGTGAATCGAGAATTTTTAGAACAATAACTACTTCACGTTATTAAATTTCTGACAAAATTGACAAACCAACATTTTATGTTATTTATGATTTGATTTGATGATTTGATTCAACGGAGATAAATTCACACTTAACAAAATGATGTTAAATTCAAAGAAATCGTTGAGCCGTTGATGCGTGGTACCATTTGAGAGGATACTAACATTGTTGAATATTTGTAATATCAAAGGCAGTTGACTTAGCACTAATAGCATCTGAAGAATATGTTTAAAAATAATAAGCCTACTTTAGTTGTTCCTTTTCCATCCAGTTGGGGGAGTAATTATGGAGAAACACTTTACGTGTTTGTCAACCCCTACACTCATAAGAATCAATCTTCATTTTTATACGATAGATACCAATCTATTTTTCCTCTTACTTTTGGACTAAATTTATATGTGTGTGCTGCTGCCACTAGCTTTCATCGGCAATTAAATTACTCCTCCCATTTTATACAGGTTAGTTACCTGTATAAGATAAGATTCTATACAATTTTTAACAGTAGTAAACTATAGGATATGTAACAATTCGGTTAATACGAACTAGTTACTAGTGTTCTTTCGAACGACAAGTTTGAACATAAATTTCGGACTAAAAATCTTGGGAAAAATAGAGGTAGTGTTAGAAATCAAGCATTTGAAACTAAAACGCCTCAAAACCACAGTACATGGCATGAACGAACTAGAATTTATGTTCGGCCGCGTACTTAAGCATATCGCACGCCATTATGTTCAATTGCATATTTGAAAACACACTTCTAGAAGAGGGTAGGAACACACTGAATATATTCTACAAGGTGGAATATCAAATTATCACTTGCTGAATCCCTCTCCACTCGAAAAAACCATAACAAAAAAGTAGAATGTACTCGCTCAAAAAAAGACCATATATACATATCTGCACACTGTAATGTGCACATATATTACTCTTTGCAAGGGCAGGTCATTTTCAACAAAACTAAAGAAAACGTCACCAAGGTCCGAGGAAATCCGCATGATAGCATGATATACCAGTGGCAGTGACTAACAGTAATTTTACCAGCACTTAGTTTTCAGCCGCACTTATTACAAACGTTACTATTTTTATACATTTAAATTTTGTTTTGTCAACAAATGTAATGATAATCTAAGTATATAAATAAATATAATAGCAATAATAATAATAATAATAATAATAATAATAATAATAATAATAATAATAATAATAATAATAATAATAATAATAATAATTTGCAGCTCTGTTCTCCCACGGTCCACAGAAATGCCAAACACTTTATACCACACGTGTGTCTCACATTAAACATTGCAAGTTATGATTAATTAGTAAAAACACTTGAGTTGAGAAAGATTAAATAAGAAGGGCAGCTTAGTAAAAAAAAAAAATTAGGGACAGTTATCGTGTTCATCCCACAATCTAAGTGGGCTGGTACAGAAACGAAACATTGTAGGGATAAATAACACATAGAAAGGGCCAAATCCATTCTTGGATAAATAACACATAGAAAGGGCCAAATCCATTCTTTGCTGAACATTAAATTCAATGAACAAAACCAGCTAATTCGCCATCAATTATTTCATGATGCATCGAGGAACTATAACAGCATCCATAAGTCCAAAAGATGACTGGCTTGGGTTTAAATCCATATTAAAAAGAGAAAAATATATATCCCAAAACTTGCCAAAAAACAACTATGAGAACTAGAGCCCATCAAAAAGAAAATAAATCGCATAGCTTTGAATCCTTAAGCTACAGAATATACTGAAGACTGATCACCCTCATCTCACCAGATTTTATTCCAGCGATAATACTGGAAGCTGCAATTAGTGATGATCATCACCATGACCATCTGGGGGTCCTCCTGGGCCAACAACTTCCAGCTGTGAAAATAGAAAGGAAATGCATAAGAATATAAGATGCATGCACAGGAATGAAATTAAAGAGCTTCATTTGACTATTAAGCAACACACTATGATCTGAATTTGATTGTTTTAGAAAACTGGCATGCCAAAGCTCTGTTTTTCAGCCTTGGATGTGATGGGCCTTGGGATTAAACCTCTACTTTGGGTCAATCCTTAAATGGAGTGTCGGGCCTGGATACTGTATTTAGTTTCTAGTGGAAGTGCATTTCTTTTGGTTACACCCAATTCTTGGGCTTTTGTGTGGGCTATGTGGTAGGAAAACCCCGGGATGGGGATTTTGATCCAGACTTTTGTCCCCAGTATAGTTTGACTTGAGAGGCTAGTCTCCTTATTGAACAACGGGCAATTCTACAACTTGTACATAGCTTGTTTTGGGCAGACCAACTTGTATGCACTCCTTTTAGGAAGTATCTAAATTAATATACAACTCGCTTACTGAAAAAATAGTTTTCTCAACACCTACATATACCATTCTATATCATTATTAACTAAAACACTTACCACAAAGTACTGAGAACATACTGGACACTCATGTGGCTTGCCTTTCTCTAGCCAGAACCAAACGACATCGTGCTCATCCTCTGTTCAGAAAAAAAAATTGAAAACACCAACTTACAAGTCAATACACAATGTAGGAAAGCAGGGTGCCATAACTAGCTCTTTGTTTCTGTATCACAAGTAATGATACTCGGGCTTACCTCCATCAACGCCGGGGCATCCAACAATTCTTTTATCATAGTAGGATTTAACAACCGCAGGTGCTTCCTATAACAAAAAGAAACTTTGAGCATGTATAGATGAGATCAATACCTTAAGGAAATATGTGAAATCTACTTTCTAAACTGTTACTCGTACAATTGTGTTCAAAATCTTTACAGATTTAGATAGATCAGCCATTCTGTTAAAGGCACACTATGTCAACAGTTGAATTTCTGTAGCCTTACTTTTCTTCCAGAGACTAGTCATATATTTGAAACATGATACTCAATCTGCGGCTCTGTAAAAGAAAGGGTCCTACTTTTTTCAAACATAGGCTAACAGCAGCCAGACAAGAACTACATGTTTATTTATGTTATTATCTAAAGCAATTAAAGAAGCCCCCTTTACAATTTAAAAGTTACCAACAAACTCTTATCATGTTATCCATCAACGACCCAGGCTAAGAAAGATAAATTATTACTTTTAGCATAATCAACTAAAGTGCAAATTTGCTATTTCCAGTAATGCAAATACATTAAACATTGGCATGATCACATATAAATGTGCTGTGTAAAACAGTAATAGCACAAGTCCTATTTATACTCCCTCCGTCCCTCTCATTTTTTTACAATTACTATTTTGGACCGTCCCTCTCATTTCTTTACATTTCCATAAATAGTAAGTTTTCCCCACTATTACACCCACTACTTTCCCCCACTATCTCATATTTAATAATAAAAAACACTATTACACCCACTACTTTCCTCCACTATCTCAAATTTATTAAATATTGATAGGTCCCACCACTTCACCCACTTTTCATCTAACTTTACACATTTTTTATGCATTGTCTTGGTCTCCATGTCCCCCTCCAATGTAAACAAATGAGGGGGACGGAGGGAGTACAAAATAAACTGTTATCACTATTATTAACTAAAGGATTCTCCCACATTACTAATACAAGATACTGCAGAGTATTAGCATGAAACATAAAAACTGAGACAATAAAAAAAGGGTCTTCAGAAGACCACGTAAGACCTAAGAAGCAAGGATATCCGTGCAGGTGCTTAGTACAGTAATATGCGGATTCGACAAGTATGAATACACAAGTTTTAGGGTGCTCCGGGATAAAGAACATACAAAAATATTATAATATATAAAACAAAATTTATAATATGGTACAACTTATAGCTTAGTAACTGTACAAATACTATAACATAATAACTACTGAAAATTTATAAGATTATAATAAAAAAAAAAAAAATAATTTATCATAATAAATTAAATATCTATATATTCTCAGACTTTTGTTCATCCTGAAGGGGGTAAAAGAACATAGGCATTTAGAAAGTAGTACTGCTGTAGTACAATCCATACTAAACTTTAGAAAGTAGTACAGTACTACTGTACTACAATCCATTAGTTTACCAAACTCCCACAGGCCACAACAGTACACACAAACATATATACATATTTAGATTCAACTTACTTCCTGGTTAGAAATAACCAATTTTTGTTAAATTATTATACTCTCCTTGATTCTTTACACTACAAATGAATACTGACTCAATTTTGTTCAAAAAAGAGCACAGTATGAGCGTCGTACTCAATACATACAAACTATACAATCACATACACAATCAGACTCCATAGTTGAAAGCAGAAGTACTCCGCACCAGCCATTCATTTTAACACCTATCACTCACTGAAGACGATGGATAGAACACCACTTTCAAGCTCAAAACAATAAAAAAGGCAATTATGCCACCCGAAGTCGGTGGCCGGAGATCAATAAGAAATAACATGTACTACGTCAAAATTGGAGTGGTCTGACTTAGCCTTCTCGCGAACAATTGGAGAACTTTACAACATAAGTCACGACCTTAATCTATGACTACAATTCATGTCCTTTCCAAAGACATCGGGACACGCCATGTGGTGCACCCGCCATATCCAGTGTTCAGCTTGTTGGTAAGCAATGTATCCCTGCTTCCTACGATAACACAAACTCTACATCTACAGCAAACATTATGACTCCCAGAAAATTGTAAGTCACACTGCTAAATTTTTTGTAAACATTTACCAACATGCATTCTTCAAATTTAGAAAGCATGGCAGAAAAGTCACTAGTGGTAGTACGTAATCCACCTATAGAGGTAATTGGTGACCAGACCTCCAAAATACACATATCTTTAATCAAGCATATCACAAGCTCATTAAAGTGTCCAGAATATACAAAAATAGCTCACAAATACAAGTATACATCTCATTTTATCAGCTGAGTCAGTGTTTGTTCTCACACAATATCATGAAAGTCAGACAATGCAAACTCATAAATCCTGTGCAAGCAATACAATTCCTATATATCAACACCTCACAACAAGTAGATCTATTGAAAACATTAAGTAATTCCTCTCTTTCATTTTCGAGAAAAAAGGATAGTAGCACTTTAGTCAGCAAACAAAAACAAAGTACCTACAGACGGAAACACACTATCACACTTTACCCTAAGGCGAACAAGAGAACAGAATCCCTCGTAAATACAAAAAAAAAGAGGTAACTGATAATTATTATTTCTAAATTATCGAAAATAAAATCAGGAACACTAACCTTAGTGCCAAAAGGACCTTCCGGAAAGTTAATATCCAGAATATCTCGTCCCTAATCACAAAAATTACAAATAATTTTCCTAAATTATTATACAATTAAATAAAAAAATAACACAATTAAGACCGAAATTAAACTCACTTGAAGCTCAGCTTCAAGCTCCTCACGCTCATGACCAGTAGCAATAGGCATTATATCTTCAACTTTCTTACTCGAAACGCCATCTCCTAAACACCAAACCTTAAATCAAAAAAAAACATACACATACACACACATATATACATACACACGAGAGATGTAGGAGAGATTACCTGAGGGAGCACTGAGATAGCGAGATAAAAGAGAAGCGGCGGGGCGAAACGACGGCGTAGAAGAAGAAACGTAGGGTCCGACGATTGGATTGGATCGAGAAGCGGCGAGAGGTCGGAGCTGCGTAGAAAGTCTTCTCCACATCTTAATTAGGGTTTTGAATTAGGGATCTATTCAGTTTTTGTAGATCAAAGTGTGTTTGGCGCACACACACTGTATCTATATGTGTGTGTGTGTGAATATTGAGGGGGATGAATCGAGAAATGAAATGAAGATGAAATGAAGGTCGCGACTAAGGTGGATTTGGGCTCCTGTTTTTGTTTGGTTTGGTCGCACCGTGCCACCACACACGCTTCTTTTGACACTATTTTTCTTAAATTATTTTTTCTTGTCTAATAAATAAATATATGAAAATAATATTAAATAATTATTTTAGAGAAAAAGAATCCGGAAATTGATCTCAGGGAACTTTTCATGAGATACTTAAAAAATATACTTTAAATTTGATTAGGTCTGTAGGGCTAATTAAAAAAATTTAATTTTACAAAAATGTCCACCCATATTTGTATATAAATCTCATATATATTACCTGAGATCTCCCTAATCTCATTATTTTATTTCTTAAGTTAGGTTTTATTAAGAGGGGTGTATTCAATCGGATTTTGAAGGATTTTTTGGATTTCTAAAATTCTGGGGTATTCAATTTGGATTTTAAAAAATCCTTTGAAATCTGGTAGTATTCAATAAGGATTTCAAAAAATCCATTAAAATGTGAGTGTATTCATTTAAGATTTTAAAAAGTCCACTAAAATATGGGTGTATTCGTTTTAGATTTTAAAAAGTCCTTTAAAATCTGATGGTATTTAGAATTCCATGGATTTTTTTGTATTTGATAAAATGATGAATTTTAAAGGATTTGCTAGTATATTTTATATCATTTGAAATGTCACCAAAATCAATGAGATTCTCTAGTTAAATCAGCAAGATTCTACGAGATTTTTAATCAACTCTATCGAAATCAACGTAGAATTGAAATCAACAAAAAACTTCTAAAATTCATGAACTATTATAAACCCATTAAAATCTAAATTGAATACACCCCTCTAATTTAGATAAATTTTGAAGAATGAAATAGTGTAATCATGAACCTACTTGTTTTTATTATTATTTTGATACATAATAAGTAGTAAGAGCAACTCCAACCATACATGTTCCTTACCTATAATGTGCTTAGGTGGATAAATATAGGGATTTTAGTTTAAAAATAAAGCTCCAACCCTACCCCTCATACCCTTTATTTTTTAGGGGAGAGAAAATATAACCCCTTATTTGAGGGATCAAAATTAGATCCCCTATATCCTCCACCTCATTGATTAATTTATAAGAATGTTCAAAATTTAAATTTCAAAAAACTACACTAAAAATTACTTTTAAAATATAGGTTATGAATATAGGGTATATGATTGGAGTGAAACATAATTTTCATTACCTATATTTTCAATAATCCCTATTTTAGGGGTTAAGGAAAGGGAAGAATATTGGAGTTGCTCTAATACCGTAATTTTAGGTTCCTCCTACCTTTCTAGTATTAATGTTAGTTTTAAATATATATTTATGTAACTATTATATACTAAAAGTTTAAAAACTATTATAAATTTCAGACCAGATTAATCCTTTCGATTGATTTTGATTATTTTGTTAGAGGTTGATTTTTTGTTTTCATATCAACTAGAATCTCATTACATTCTAGGGTGGCAAACCTTTAACAATCAACATACTTGAAGCAGGGAATTTTCAAATGTGGATGTAAAGAGCACTTTTATTACAAGTAGAACCAAGCCAACTGTATAAACATATCAAATGAGTTGCAACATTACATAAAACCATAGAAGTTATACCAATGTATCAAGGTCCGGTATCAAATTGTGGTTACAGACTTCAGGAAGTTTACATTGTTAGCTTTATCGGCCAGGTAGTTGTTAAATCGTAGTGTTTGGTTGGGATGAATGGAATGGAATGGAATGAGATTTGAAGTATAAAATGAATGAATATTGAACTCTCATTCCATTCCATTCCATTCCATTCCATTCACCCCAACCAAACACAACAGTGACACTAGTCACCTATCAGTAGCAGCAGCACAACCACCTCCAAAGAGAATGTTCGTGGCTGGCAGTGAACCGTGGAAGTCAAGGAGTCTCTGACAAAGAATGTCCTTCCAAGAGTCTCTGGCCCTGGAACACCAACAGCAAATTAACTGGACAAAATCCCTATCGGCCAAACCAGTTGTGTGACTTGTGACCCTCTCCAGGGTTGATACTTTTATCCTTAGAAAATCATGCACCCTAAGAAGGCGCATTAGAACAAATCCATCTTGATCAGTTGCCTTCTCCAAACCAACTACAGTCCCCTTGGCCACAACCATAGTTGAAGGCTTGTAAGAGTCGGGTGCCTTTCTCGAATGTATTGTGTCACCTACTTGAAGAAGTCCTTTGAGAGGAATTATGTGGAAAAACACTTACCACCTAACTTCTCCCGGAAATTTTTGCTTTGCCTAGTAATCCATTCACCATCAGCGTAAACCCTCAACCACTTCGACCCATCCAGCGAATTGTTAATATCATGCTTAGACTGTTAGACACACAATAAGCCAACCAACTACTTACTTGATAGTTGATACCATGTGTAATCTCACAAGTCAGTAACTTACACTTTGCTCACCTCTGACTTTGCAGTATACTAGTTCGACTTTGCAGTATACTAGTTCTCATACAATGGCATTCAGTTTCGGTTAATTAAACATGATGTTAGAAAAATATTAAATATATCAAAGATCATCCATGAAATGAAATAGAAAATTTCATTGCCCATGTATCAGATCACTAGTTCAAGGAGATAATCTCTGGAGACCTAAAATATCGACAGATATGTAAAATCCAATGTTTCAACCACCCAATCTATAATCCAAACAGACTACATATATTTCGATTATAATAACCCTAAACCTTCTTTCTGTCCATACAAGATAAAATAAATAATGAGATAAAGCCCTTCAACTTGAATTGTAACTATTCAAATGCGTCATCATCATCTACATCAGGCAGTGGCTGCACAGTTGCTTTAAACAATTCTTCTTCATGCCTGCAACAGAGGCAAAAAGGATACACGTTAGACCAAACAATAGCTGTCACGAAGGAAATTTTGCAAAGTGAATTAATTATCCTTCCAATGCACAAAATCTGGAATGTTAATTTCATCCATAAGGGTTTGGCACAATACCCTTACTTAGAATTTTAAATTGTTTTTCCTTTGTTCTTAACAACTTACATATCTAAGGAGGAACCGAGAAAAGACCAACCAGCTTATAAATTTTTTTATCAATACTTCCAGAAGTCACTGTAAGGACTTGCACAGGGACTTACCAGTGGGAGAACAATAATTAGTTATGAACTGATCATTGTAGAGTTAGATAATACATAAATCAAGCTCAGACAAATTACATGTGCAGACAAAATTGAACAAGCATGTCCAAGACTTGCCTTTTTTGGGCTTCCATGTCAATATGGAATTCAGGAGGAGCAAGAGCTGGAGACTCAACAAAGCGGAGAGCAGCATCCCTACGAAACAATATGGGTACAAAAAAATATAGATAAACATATATTACCCAGCAAGTCAGGAATGGATATTTGTATCATGTTCATATATTACCCAGCAAGTCTTCTAGCAAGATAAATGAATGGCATCTCAAAGTTGTAATTGCTTTTCGCTGAAATCTCATAGTACTGAAGGTTCTTCTTTCTGTGATATGTGACCTGCCTTGCTCTCACTTGTCTATCCCTGACATCAACTTTGTTCCCACATAAAACAACTGGAATATCTCCACACACCCTGATTTTTCAGCAGCAAGATTCAGATAAACATGTTGTTAAATTATATCTTAATATAATAAACCCACAATATATGAGCTACAAGGAGCATAAAAACAAACCTGCAAACATCTCGGTGCCATGTAGGGACATTCTTGTATGTTAAACGAGCAGTAACATCAAACATTATTATCGCACATTGCCCTTGTATACTGAAAAAGCAGAATGAACATTAGTGCCAATGCAAACTTAGAGAAATAAAGTGAAATCTTTAAACAAAACTGATGACAGATAGTTTATGTGTGTACCGGGTCCTGTGTACTATCATGTATGCTACTGAACAATGTTTCAAGGTCATACAAAAAAACATCACAAAAATGATATATATGAAAAAATTGATGCGAAGCTACACTGGAAAGCAGAAGCTCAAAGCTAAACATATTATTCTTTGATAAAATTTACAAAATCAAGATCATGGTTCCATATATTTGAATTCTACAAGTTAAGAGTTCAGTTCTGTACTAGATTATCAAGAACATGTATAACATATCTAACAAGTAACGACTATAAGCACTACCAATTTCTAAGTACATGTCATGTTTAGAATTACATAACCCCCCCCCCCCCCCCCCAAAAAAAACCCAATTTGTTACATTAACCTTTAATTTTGTTGTCCCTGTTTAAGAAAATTACTATTTGTAAGTACGACCAACCACATAAAACCTACTATACTATGCATAACTATATTGATTCACAGTCCTTACATTAGGAGGAAGACAGTTAATCTACCTTAGTGAAAAAAAGAGATAGACAAC
Source organism: Saposhnikovia divaricata (assembly GCA_036435485.1). Classification (NCBI taxonomy): domain Eukaryota; kingdom Viridiplantae; phylum Streptophyta; class Magnoliopsida; order Apiales; family Apiaceae; genus Saposhnikovia; species Saposhnikovia divaricata. The sequence goes on along the minus strand of CM071597.1, from coordinate 182,687,062 downwards.
CTAATTAAGATACAACATTGAAACATGAACATTGTATCTGCATCATAACTAAGTAACTAACACCTAGAGAATTACAAAACCATATGAACAAATAACAATAGACGTAACACAAACAATCTCAGAGCATCAACCAAGGTGCAAGCACATAAAGTAACATATAATGCCCTACATGCAATATATTAAACAAAAATCGATCAAAATACTTACTAATAACCATCTCTTAGACCTCCAAATTTCTCCTGTCCAGCAGTGTCCCAACACCAAAATCTTATCTTCCCACAGTTTGTAAAGAAGTCTAGTGGATGCACTTCAACGCCAATCGTTGCTGCATCACCCAAATTCCCCTTAATAAGAATTTCATACATGCTTTCACATAGAATAATTTAACACAGAGGAAGGCATGGAGTACTTACGTTCATATTTTTTCTCAAATTCTCCGGTGAGATGGCGCTTTACAAATGTAGTTTTCCCTGAAAATTTAAAAAACAATAATCACTCCAGTCGCCTTTGATCCATGAACATATATACCCCCCTGGCCCCCTTATCCCATAATGTTTGTGACATACGAAAAAGATAGTAACATGTACTAATATTTTTGAATATTTACATAATATATCTACCGTGCAAGTATCATCTTAAAATAAGTATAAAAGTCAAGCATTACTTACCAGTACCACCATCTCCAACAATGACGAGTTTAAAGTTAGGATAAGTGACAGTTTGCTGATTTGGTAGAGCCTAAACAAACGAAAAAGAAAAAAAAAAAAAAAAAAAATATATATATATATATATATATATATATATATATATATATATATACACATTAGCATCGTGATCAAATCGTTAGAGACAAATCCTAAATAATGACTGGATTAATTAATATAGTACTAGTAGATTAAAAGAATAGAAGAGAACTTAGGTACCATGTTTGTGTTGGTCAAAAGCAAGGGAGAGATGAATGATTTCTGAATATCAAACTGCGATGTATATATAGGAGATATCAAGGCCGGTTTATGCTTGAATTTCAAGCGAGATATTGAGGCGGGGTTATGCTTGAATTTTAAGCGAATTGTGATTGGCCGTTGGTTATACTACCCGCTTTAAAACAAAGCTGAAGTTTAGCCGTACACGTGGTATGATGGGTGGGTTGATTCGGCAATGTGTATTTTTCCATATTAAATCAAACGAGCAAGCGTGCAAAACACGGGTTATTTTTAAATATTTTTAAAATTATATGATTAAACAAAATAGAATATAATAATTTATTATGGATATAATTTAATATTGTAATATTAATTAATAAAATTATTAGTAATATTAATTAATAAAATTATTAGTAATAATAATAGTATTTAATAAATAACATGTATCATTTAAAAATAATAATATAAAATCTTAATATAAATTTGTTAGTGACGGGTTTCGAAGCTTAGATCTATAGAATATTTCTTATTATTAGATCTAACGATTATCATCTATTTACTAAATATTTAACGGTCACTATTCTTTTAACGCGCAGTTGGTTGAACCAAACGACCAAACTACTAGGGATGGCAATTTGTACCGACCCGATAGATACCCGATCCGTCTCGACCCGAATGGGTCCAATTCGGGTTTGGGTTTGATTTTTAAACCCGAATCAATTTCGGGTCGGGTTTGGGTTTTGGCAATACCGACCCGAACCCGACCCGAAAACCCGAAACCCGATCCGAACCCGAACCGACCCGAAACCCGAATTAATATATGTTATTATTTCTATTATTTTATACATAATATTTAACATTTAATATATATTATCTATTATTATTTATATTAATATTTTATATTATTTTTAATATAAAAATTTTTTTTTTTTTTTGGGTTTCGGGTCGGGTTTCGGGCCCGAAACCCGTTAGTATCCAACGGGTTCGGGTTCGGGTTTATAGTTTCGGGTTGTTTCGGGTTCGGGTTTGGTCAAAAAATTCGGGTTCGGGTTTGGGTTTGGCAAAACTTGTTTCGACCGACCCGATTGTCATCCCTACAAACTACCAACTATCCCGTAGTTTGTTTATTATATACTAGCTTATAACCCGTGCTTTGCACGACTCCTTTTTTAATATCTAAAATTATATTAATTTTTTAAAATTTTATATTTTATTAATTTACATATCAAATTGTTCTTAAAAATTTGATACATATAAGATTTTAAACGTTCGATTTTATATTTGTACCCTATCTTGAATTTTTAGAATTTGATTGAACGATTACAGCCCACGTGAAATTAACAAAATTATCTTTAATTTAAAGATGGTTTAATATTTTTTTTTCAAATTAAATCTACGCAGAAACAAAGAAGAGAAAAAATTGACGATTTTTTATGTTGAAAATTCTATTTGATTTATAAATTCTACTTATAATTTGTTTTTATTATCAAAATACCCTTTAATTATTTGAAAATAGTTCTACTAACAACCAAATACAATTTTAATATAAGAGTAAGAGGAATTTTATCCAAAACTTTGATAATTGGTAATCTTGTCCTCCGTGCGACAAATATCTTACAATAAATAGATGAAAACCGTTGGATTTGGATCTAGCATAAAAAAATATTTTATATTTTAATATGTTATAAACTAAAAAGTGTATTTATATTGAAATACGAAAATGTATATGTCAATGATTTAATTCATATATAATTAGGTTTTCTACATTGAATAGCATTATCAATGTATGACTTCTACATTGAATAGGATTAATGTAAAAAATCGTAATTATATTTTCTCTTGAGATTTTGAGTATTTCCATTTGAATAATAATTATTAAATCATCACTAAATTAAAGATAATTTTATGAGGTTCATGTGGATTGTAAAATCATCCAAATCTGATTTATAGATCTCAAGATAAAGCCAAAATAGTAAATATAAATTTTTTTAATACTAATAAATAAATAAAATTCAATTCTTCTACATTCTTTTTTAATTATATCTAAATCTTAAGATAAAGCAAAAATATTAAATATAAATTTTTTTAATACTAATAAATAAATAAATAAAATTCAATTCTTCTACATTCTTTTATAATTATATCCTTTTCAGATTATAATTTTTTTTTAAAATTCAATTATAATACAACCTTTTTTTTTAATTATATCATTTTCAGATTATAATTTCCTTTTTAAAATTCACTTCTAATGCAAGTTTTTCTAATTATATCATTTTTAGATTATAATTTTCTTTTTAATGTGATCTAATCTTGATCGTCTATTTTCATTCCAATAGATCATATGATTTTGGTGTTACAGTGACCAGACCAAAAATTTGGATAAGATCCCACTTATGCTTATTATATATAAGGATATAATTAGTATAGATTAGCTCTATGCTTTAATGGAGTAACATTTTACGAGATACGTAGGGTTAAATATTTGGGTGAGGTCCTAAATACCCATATTTCAGAACATTTGGTTTAAAATACCCATGGACGTTGTGCCCCAAATATCCACCAAATACGCATGTGAGAGAGGCGTGTATGGGACACGCATATGTGAGAGGCGTGTATTTTGTAAATTGAAAATCTCACAGCAAATGTGTGTCTTGGAATACGCGGTTGACAAATGCGTATTTCAAGATACGCATTTGGGAGATGCGTGTCTTTCATCGTCTCTTTCTCCAGAATAATGGCGATTCCGGCAATAAAATTCGATCTCTATGTTCTCTCTCAAACATAACTTTCCCGTTATGTTCTACACATCGCTAGATTCGGCTTATCAAACTCTACGACCTTATACCACTGATTTACCATTTATTATGCCAAATTTTAAAATCCTAAAATCAATTCCGACGAGTTTGCCTCTCTCCGGCAAGCTTTGTTCAAAGCCCATGCGGGGTCGTAACACAGAAACGGACAGCCTACAAGTATGTGGGTGTGCTATGACGGTTGGGAGAATGTCCTGCGAGAAAGATTGAGGGAGGCGACGGAAATCTCCCAAAAATCCTAAAGCTTGGAGTGAAGAAGTTATGGCGTGTTATAGTACCAAGGCAGGGATACGCATCTCCCACATGAGTATCCTGTGGGTATTCATGACCATCTTTCCGCAAATAGACATTTCGGATCATGAGACTTGAAATCTAAGCATTTTGGGCATTCTCTCTTACATAAATCTATACTGTTTATTAATATGAAAATCATGTTTTAGTGACGTGTAATACTATCATAATATATCAAATTTGGTTATGTCTTAACTCGGGATTCGATTTCTTTCAACTATATAGTTATACAAGATTTATTTCTATAATTTATTTTTTTTTATTTTCACCCCTTGTTCGATTCCTATAATTATATAATTAAATAGTATTTATTAAACCAACTCAATCAATTCTCGTCGAGATAGCAGTGTAGCAGGGTAAATTCACACTGAAGCAAGGTCTTAAAGAGGCACTACAACCATTATCTCGAATGAATTCAATCTTACTATCTGTCGATGTAAAGAAGGGGGTAACAAGGTTTAAGTAAAGCATTGATTGCCAGAGTCTAGTTTACTTGCATGTATTTGTATGCTTGGCTATGTTAAAGAATGCAAAGCAGAGATAGAGGTAACTCTAACTTTCAAAAATATGAAGGGATTGAAGTTCAGAAAATATAATTTAAATCATTGTATAAGTTATTATTAATATAATTTATAAACCATTGATCCTAAAATATCACACCTTTTTTTTCCCTGCACTTTCTGTTACAATGAAAGAAACACACCATCTTAATTAATAATACGAAAATATTCAATACGATTTGCTCATGAGTCATCATCACAAGCAGTGTAATGTGATCTTCATTCTTCAGTTCTCATAAAAAACAATAGCTTCTTCACCAAATAATTGTTCATGCTCGTCCAGGGTAACGAACGCTGAGCAACTTAACATCATCGATAACTGGACCACAGAGAGAACCAGAATGGTCACTCTTCATGTGATAATATGTGCTCAAAAATCTAACTCTTGTCCTTGTAGACACCGCCTTAAACCGAAGTTTTGCTTTCTTAAATCCACCTCTACCGGTAGACTGATAAGGAACTTGAAGTGTGGATTTCCCAGCAAATGCCTCTATTATCATAGAGTCTTCACATGAGTTCTTAGCATCCCCAACGGAAAATGTGAGATCATAGACCTTCCCTGGTGTGGTCTTCACCACTTGTGCCAATGCACTTTCTTTTCCAGCAACAAGTTCAACAGCTCTTTTGCCCTCGGGCACTGCAAAGTGCGCGGCATCAATGTATTTTACAGCCTTGAGGGACTCAACCATCCATCCGGGTAATGGGGAATGATCATCCTCGATGTTAGGAGGGATTAGTGCACCCCATGATGTGTTGGGAAATATGTATGGACCCTCTTCGAAATTTCCATTCTTCAACATATTAGCTGCAATACATAGAAACCAAAGATCAATTAAGTTACTTAAATGTGACAGACTAGTGGTAAAGGCATATGAGCCAGTGTTAGAATGAACTCAGATTTGCGATGAATGAATCGCACCTCTAGTTCTTTTTGGAGAAGTCAGTGCCTTCAAAGCAACAGAATCAATAAGCGGACCGCAAGCAGGGTCTTTCTCCATGCCTGGATTATGGATCGTTATCTCAATTTGATTGGACTCTGCCAAAAATCCCCAAGAATATGAATCCCAACCATCACTACTATACATAGTTTGCATAGGTAGCATTCCCCAGTCTTTTTCCTCAGATTTTGGTGACACCGAAACATTTAATTTCTCTTCTTGTGCACAAGTTCTGGCTGCACTAAACGTAAGAGCATAAAACATTCCATTGACAACCTTAACCTTAGTTTTAATCGAAGCTTCATCTCCTAGACGAACCGCAAAGGCTCCTTCAGGCACCACCAACAACATGTCTCCTTGTTTTTGACCTGATTTAATGTACTCTACATATCCTGAAGTTTCCCAGTTTGGTATGGCATGGGGATCTATCACTTTGGTGCCCTTCATTTGCTGCGGTTTTGGGCCAAATTCAAAGTTGCCATTAGGCAACAATCCTGCAGTTTGTTCACGGATTACATCAATATACACTTTCAAACATTCTTATTAGATTAAATCTAGACAACCTTAAGCAGTTAATTACTGTATCAAACTGTTTTTTCATTAGTTTATGAATAGAGAATATACAAACAAAATTTGATATCTTTACGATTAGTTCTGTTTGTGACTTTGTGTCATTGAGCATGTGACTAAAAGCAGGAAGGTGCATAGCTGCATTATTTTTCTCACGTTTCACGTGGAACATGGCTTGCGTTGGTGGGTGGCCGTGTAATGTAAATAATTTAGTACTGTAATAGACACATATGCATCTGTCACGATTTGAAAATCTTCCTTCATATTCTATAGGAATTTAAACTCTTTGTTCAAAAATATTCTCTCTAGCATTTGGTTTATTTGTTGTTGTTTTAAGTTGTAACCATAGAAATCAAATATCCCATGTACCTTGCACCAGGACTCGAATAGTTTCTGAAAACGGATTGAAGGGCTACCCAAGACGAACACAGTAGGTCTCTTAGTCTAAGAAAGGATAATCACATGACACGAAGGCAATGACCGTGAACTCGAATACAGAATACTTTTCTGTAAGATCCCAAACCTTTGAATGTTACGTTTAGTACTCAACTAACATTCGAAACAGATAACTTAAGTAATCGGTTCATCTAAAATCTTAAGGAGGTGCCAGAGGAAGATCACAACAGGATCTTATACTATTCAAGAAGGAAATTCATGGTAATTGATTCTTGGCACTGTGGCTGAGCAACTTTGATTCAGATAATCTATACTACTTGCATTAGTAATGAAACATACAGATAATCTGAACCAGTACTTGCATTTGTAATGAAACAAAGAAACATGGAACAAGCTAGCTAGCAAGTATGTTAAATGATCAACAATCATGCTAATGAGAGAGCTAAAGGCATTGATTACAGAACAATCTGTTGCGTTCAAACAAACAATTTTAGTTAAAGAATTAAAATTAGGTAAAACAAGAAATAAATGTTAGATAAGTACCATCAATAATGGATAGAGCAGAAAGAGGTGTAGCTGAAGCACAAAGTACAACCAACACAAGCAGCAACATTTGTTTCATTCTTTGCATTGTCCTAGCTTTACTACTTGTAATCATCCAACAACAATAATATATACAAGATGTATCAATTTATGAAATATTGTGAGTGAGATACAATGATCTTGAATATGAAAAATCACAGGGGAGTTTAACAAGCTTTTATATGCTCCAGCTTCTTAAAAGCCCCTTGTTTCTTGTCTTATTTACATGCATTGCCACTGGATCGGAACTTTCCCAGTGGGGTCCAGCAAGTCCATGCATCTCTTGACCTGTATCTCAATCAATCTTTCTCCATTATTTTTACTACTTAAAAATTATATTTTTATTGTGAAGATATAAATTTGGAATTTACTATTAGTACATAGGATAACAAATCTCCAACACTGGCTGGCTAGAACAGCTCAGAATTTTATCGAGGGACGTGAAATTATTCCTTGCTGCAAATGCTAATTTTAAGCAACATTTTAGTATAATGACGACATTAAGTATATTTAAAATGTGATTTGTAAAGGGGGTAACAAATGTTACTCCACTGAGAATCGGTTTGGTCTGGTGGAGGTTAACGACAGAGCCATTCAAAGCCACATGCTTTTCTTAACTAAGGTACTTACATTGTCTGCTAAGGGCTAACCTGTCATTTTCTTGCTTCTAATAATTCATGTCATTTTCTACACCATTTGCATGTTCTTGATTATGAAAGAAGATTAGGACAACTAATCTCCAGATTATGAAAAAATGATGAAGTTACGACTTGGCCCTTTCAAGGTATTATAAACTTTGGTTTGTAGCGCATGGTTTTGTATGTTTAATTATGTTTTTGTCTCCATCTTCCAGGGAAGGCTTATCCCTGAGCCCTGACATGTCTTATATTATATAATGCTTAATTATTTTCTGATTACATAATTAGACAGCACCTGCATTATTTAGCATATTTAGGGTAAGTATTCCCTCTGTTTTCACAAGAATTTGATTGATTTCATATGCATCAATGTCACATAACTGCACAATAATAAATTTTGAGTTTGGAATGAAGGTGTAAATTAAATTATAACTAGACACCCGAATATCCGTCACAAAAAATGGCAGAGATGACAAAACCAATCCTAAAATATGATACAAAAACTGAATTATAACTTCATGAGTAAATTGCAAAGTGATAGATGAATATTATTCACTTTTTTCATTTTAATAACCGGAATTTAAAATTATTATTAGATTAGCTATACATCGTTTTTACATTTTAAAAGGGTGGCTAAATATCACTTGTTTGAACTATTTTTTCTAAAAAAAATAGATCTTAGTCACCTTTTTGAACTAAAATATTGTAAATTGTAAATCACAACCACCAAAATGTAAAATTTAATAAAATTCGATCACAAATCTATAATTTACTCTAAATTCATCGCAGGATCAATCGAACAAATCATTATTGAAATGCTTGAAATCCGTCATAAGTAGATTCTGAAACCTCGAACATTTAGATTCATCTGCTTAGAAATGAATGAACAACTTGCTCGATCGATAAGCTTTAAAGTTCTTAAAAATCAACCATGAAACTTGGAGGAAGTGCATGAACAAAGATTTGGGCAAGAACAAACATGAGATATGGTGGATGAGTGGGGTCAAAGAGTGGGTCAACAGGAAAGCTCTTGTTATAATATGACATGTCTTAACTCTCCTTTAGATCTGATCCTGGGCAACCCATGTGCTTGCATGCAGCTAAGGTTTGATTAATGAATGATGCATTCACTTTTATCATACTTTTATTTTTTGCCGATTTCGCACCTTAAATCATGTCTCATTTACTATCAGAAATTATTTGATGAATATCTAACCACATGCCCATATTCGATGTTTTTTCGATTTTACATACACGTACATGTACCATGTATATATCCATTTAGCAACAAACTTGTGGATGAATATAGCAACCTCTCACGATCGAAGTAGAATCAATGTCTTCTTCTTGCTACTTGATTTGCTTTTTCACTGTGACAATCTCGTACTCTTCTTAGTTACTGTGCAAATTTTGCTTTTTAGTTCTTTCTTTGTGGTCGGCGAAAATATTTAATACAGGGAGGACATGTGCACCAACTGCATGATGTGGGTATCCGGCTACTACTATTATTGCACTCGGTGCTGGTCCGTCTGTTCTTCTCTTCTCTGCCACAGTCACATGATCACATTCACAGGAACTAGCTATAGGCCAGTAAAGACACTGATTTTCAGCATTTATTTACAAACTTATTACTGTACTATTATAGATTAGTATGTGAATATCCTGCAGGTTTAGTACTAGAATTTTGGTTCCACGTTCTTAAGATAAATTTTGTATGCATGTTACTTTTTCTTTTTTTTTTTTTGAAAACATGCATGTTACTTAATAAGTTGTGTTTTTTAACCTTTTTAGTAATTAATTAGGAAATTATGTGTAAATAATTCAGAATGGTTGTCTGAATATTATGTCTATACCGCTAAAGATTTTTCCACAGCAGAGGGTACAGACAAATTGTATTACTTCTGCTTGGGAGGTGGATTTTTCATTTTGTACATCGAATCGAAAGCTAGAGTCTAAGGAAAATGTATGTGAGACTAGAATATCAGATCTAAACATCAAGATTTTGAATTTGCCATTGATCCTGAAGCTGAGGAATCGGTATCACTCCGGTTCGACTTTTACCATAAACGATGAATTAATTGATTTTGGACTTTTGGTACTCAATTCTCGGACGCAAACCGACCAGAAGTCACTTACTTCAAAAGCCTAGGAGAAAAATCGACGTTTAACAAATGTCTAAAAAATATCTTTAACTATACTGTAATGGTAAAATTCTATTTATTTAAATATAAAAAATAATAATGAGAAAATGATTGTTATCGCATTTTATTGTGAAAATTTATACGGTACACATAAACAATGACCTTCCATATATATTCTCTCTTAGTCTTTTCACAAGAAAAATGGTTATTTACGACGAAAATTTTACATTGAAATCGTCGCACACTACAAGAAAAATGACCTTTTCCTACCGTCAAATCGGTAGGAAAAGGCCCAAAATCGGTAGGAAATGCTGCTTTTCCTACCGGCCCCGTGCGGTAGGAAATGCTTAAGTGGGAAATGACTTTGGTAGGAAATGATATTGACCGGGTCAACGTGGGTCCCACATAATGATGTGGCATGTCACATGGCGGGGACCCACATGCCAACTTGGACGATGATGTGGCGACATGTCAGATGCCATGTCATATGACACGTGGGCGGGCCCCGCACACGTCATCAGCCACGTCAGCTGCTGACGTGGAAATTGTAGCAAGTGCAGAGCCATTTCCTACCGACCACTTTTGCACACTTCGGTAGGAATTGTTCCAGACACCTTGTAAAATTGCATTTCCTACCGGCCATTTCCTACCTTGTCGAAATTCTATTTCAAAATTATAGAATCATGAATCGGGAACGAAAACTAATTTAGGGGTTAAAATCAAATTACTAGGTGACCTTTAAATTACTTAATCAAATAAATTTATTATTTTTCTTAAAACTTTGGAATAAAATTTAAAAAGATTGATCCTGACTCTCGTACGGTTTGATCGTCGAAATTCTTTTCAAAATAATCGAATCAAGAATCGGGAACGAGAACTAGTTTAGTGGTTAAAGTCAAATTACTAGTTGACCGTTAAATTACCCAACCAATAAAATATATTATTTTTTAAAAAATTTGGAATAACATTTAAAAAGATTGATCTTGACTTCCGTACGGTTAGATCGTCGAAATTCTATTTCAAAATGATCGAATCAAGAATCGGGAACGAAAACTAGTTTAGGGATTAAAGTCAAATTACTAGTTGACCGTTTAATTACAAAATCAAATAAATTTTTAAAATTTTTAAAATTTTAGTATATGATTTAATAAGATTGATCTTGACTCCCGTATGGTTCATCGTCGAAATTCTATTTCAAAATGATCGAATCAAGAATCGGGAACAAAAACTAGTTTAGAGATTAAAGTAAAATTACTAGTTGACCGTTTAATTACATAATCAAATAAATTTTTAAAATTTTTAAACTTTTAGTATATGATTTAAAAAGATTGATCTTGACTTCCGTACGGTTCGATCATCGAAATTCTATTTCAAAATGATCGAATCAAGAATCGGGAACGAAAACTAGTTTAGGGATTAAAGTTAAATTACTAGTTGACCGTTTAATTACATAATCAAATAAAATTTTAAAATTTTAGTATATGATTTAAAAAGATTGATTTTGACTCCCGTATGGTTCATCGTCGAAATTCAATTTCAAAATAATGGAATCAAGAATCGGGAACGAAAACTAATTTAGAGGTTAAAGTCAAATAACTAGTTGACCTTTAAATTAACTAATCAAATAAATTTATTATTTTTTTTGAAATTTTGGAATAACATTTAAAAAGATTGATATTGACTCCCGTACGGCTCGATCGTCAAAACTCTATTTCAAAATAATCGAATCAAGAATCCGGAACGAAAACTAGTTTAGTGGTTAAAGTCGAATTACTAGTTGACCGTTAAATTACACAACAAAATTTTTTTATTATTTTTTAAAAATTTTGGAATAACATTTAAAAAGATTGATCTTGACTTCCGTACAGTTCGATCGTCGAAATTCTATTTCAAAATGATCGAATCAAGAATCGTGAACGAAAACTGGTTTAGTGGTTAAAGTCAAATTACTTGTTGACCGTTAAATTAGCTAATCAAATAAATTTATTATTTTTTTAAAATTTTGGAATAACATTTAAAAATATTGATCTTGACTCCAGTATGGTTCGATCGTCGAAATTCTACTTCAAAATATTCTAATCAAGAATCGGGAACGAAAACTAGTTTAGGGATTAAAGTCAAATTACTAGTTGACCGTTGAATTAGCTAATCAAATAAATTTATTATTTTTTAAAATTTTGGAAGAACATTAAAAAAGATTGATCTTGACTCCCGTACGGTTCGATCATCGAAATTCTATTTCAAAATAATCAAATCAAGAATCGAGAACGAAAACTAGTTTAGGGGTTAAAGTCAAAGTACTAGTTGACCATTAAATTACCTAATCAAATAAATTTATTATTTTTTTTAAAATTTTGGAATATCATTGAAAAAGATTGATCTTGACTCCCGTACGGTTCGATCGTTGAAATTTTATTTCAAAATAATCGAATCAAGAATCCGAAACGAAAGCTAGTTTAGGGGTTAAAGTAAAAAATAAAATAAAATTAGTGAATCTAGTGTGACATGCATCACAAAAATAGTGAGTATTAATATTTGCGTTTTTATGTATTTTAATTCGAATTTTATCTTTTTTCCTATTTTTTATTTAAATTTTTAATGTAATTCACAAATTTTTATTTTTATTTAGTAGGTAAGATTTTAATTTTTTGCACAGCTCATTTCCTACCGCTCATCGGTAGGAAATGTCCACCGACACGTCAACCAATCAGAAGCCGCCAAGTAGACATTTGCTGGTGAATAGGTAAGGCATTTCCTACCGCCTACACGCGGTAGGAAATGCTACACATAAAGCTACACTGCCACATGGCACTTGGGGCACACAACACTCATTTCCTACCGATGTCGGTAGGAAATGTGTCACTCATTTCCAACCGTAGTGAGACGGTAGGAAATGGTATGAGTGAAACGACGTCGTTTCATTGCGGCCGGACATTGACGTGGCCTTACGGGTCCCACTCGACTCATTTCCTACTAACTTCGGTAGGAAATGTGGAGGCATTTCCTACCGGCTATGGGTCCGGTAGGAAATAATCGTTTGACTTGAAAAACGGTAGGAAATGGTCGGTAGCAAATGCGTCGGTAGGAAATAAACGGTAGGAAAAGGCCGTTTTTCTTGTAGTGGCAATTGGTCCAATTATGACGGAAAATTTTCGTCATTTTTGCTCGAGTCTTAAGTTCGGATTTTCGTCACAAGTTTAAATTTTCGTCGTAAGATTAAACCAGTGGGGCCCACATTGTTATTAAAATAATAGATGAACTTGTGACGCCAGTCCCGTCGTAAGTTAGAACAAATTTATGACAAAAAATTTCGTCGTAAGTTCAATCGTGACCCCATTTTCATTCAAAAATAAAAGAAATTAAAATTATTTTAAAACAATAAATCAACAATTTACGACGGAATATGAATGATGAACAACCGTCGTAAATTTTGTGAAGAAAAATTCTTAACAAGACTCCGGCGACTTCTCAAATTCCGGCGACTTGAAAATTTGCTCAGAAAAATCCCAATAAATTATATGCACTACTTAACACCCTTATGTACACAAACACTAACCCAAAATTTAGAAAGAAAATTTTGACCATCAATTCCATCCAACAATCCAAAATTCGGTGAACCAAAAACTATTTTTAATAAATTTTAAAAACAACATACAATCATCTACACATTATAACTTAACTTAAACATTTGTCAATACACAATCTCGAAAATAATTGGTTCCAACAAAATCCGGTCATCGGAAAAAATCCGACGAACACCAACTACCTCAAAAATCCCCGAATCGTGCCCAAATTACACTAATAAGCCGAAAATAACAATTATCAAATACAAGGTATGAAACTCGAAAAAGATGCTAAAACATTTAAACTCTTTTCTACTTCCGTCTTTGTCTTCACTTGATGAAGCCGACCGTCGTCATGCCTTCAAAATTTCCGTGGTTTGAACACCATAAATTGATATTGGAAAGTAAAATTGTTAGTGATGGTAAGGATTAAGAGCTAAAATTGATAAAGGCTAAAATTGATATATAAAATGATTTGGGCTGAAAAATGTGAGAGGATATGATGATGATATAGTTATATAATAGAGATGAGATGGAGAAATAAAAAAAGAGATGAGAGTTGGTAAATAAGGGGGTGGTATTGTATTATGACTTTTAATGACAATTCTTGGGGTAATGATTTTTATGGATTTTATAGACTTTTTTAATGATTCTTAATGATTATTGTTGAGTCACTAAAAATTTTGAAATACTTTTGATGACTTCTAATGAAATGACTTCTGAAAACTTTCATAGACTTTTTGATAGATTTTGTGGTTTACTAGACTAACTACAAAGATCATGTATTAGCCTATGCTGTCAAATTCTTTAACCTTTTTACACTTCAGTCCAATTTCGATGAAGTTGATAGGAATTAATCGTGTGTTCTCTGATTAATTCGACCACCAAAGTATATTTCTTGTTAATTGAATATTCACTACATATTTTTATCTGAGAATTATATATTTGTCACTATTCATTAACCAGCAATATTTTTATGATGCAAAGCTATTTTATTGGTGTTTTATGTGAATTTTTGCAAGCACAATATTTTTAAAAACCCATAAATTCTTATAATGTTTGATGGATTTTATTTTACTTTGTGTGTTATGATCTAGTTTTACAAAATTGCAAAAGATGATCTAGTTTTACAAAATTGCAAAAGATCGCCCCCTCAATAATATTGTTTACTATAAAAAATATGGAAATTGAAAACCAAGAAGAGAAAGAAAAAGAGATGGAAGAGAGGAAGAAAGAGAAGAAAAACGACATAAATTTTTATTGATAGTAAATGAAACAATTTTATTCAAGATGATTTTAATAGAATTATTAGAAGTCATGTCAAATCTTATCAAAAAACTAATGACTTTTTTTTCAAGGGACATAGTTATAATATTTGTTAAAAGTCATTAAAAGTCATTCTCATTAAAATTCATTAACTTTTTGAATAACACAATACTTATAAAGAGTCTATAAATGTCTCAATTCAATACCGCCCTACTTTTAAATACTTCTTAAAAGTCTTAATTGAATAACACCATACTTTTAAAGACTCTTTTAAAGTTAGAATTGAATACCCCATGACTTTTAAAATTATTAAAAGTCTTTAAAAGTCTTAATACAATACCACCCCCTAAAAGAAACAGGAGAGCTGAAGGAAATAAGACGTGAAATGGAGTATTATGAACCCTTTGATTATGGCCAAAATTGATTAACCTGCTCAGATCCAACGATTGTAAATCATTTAACAAGTGAATCCGTGTGCTAATGTCTTCCCCAATGGAAATGCTACACGTGGGCTGCCTTTTTATATTCAATAGACAATCTGGTCACCCAAAGATACTTAGATATAGTATTAACGAGTAACTACTAAGTTTATTATAACTAGCATAATTACATAAATATACTTAATTATTAAATTCGCATGAGCATTTAATCATATCAAAATAATTACATTTCAATTAACAAAATCAGCTATAATATAAGATAATATATATTTTGTGTATTGAATGTCAATTTCCAAAATAAGTTTATTAATTTAATTTTTTTTAGAAATTAAAAATAAATAAAAAATCTTATAAAAATTTATAAAAAATTTAGTATGATCCATATTTCGACTAATTGATCATAATAATTTGCATGATCTAATTTAGTGAAATTCCCAAAATTTTAAAAAATAAAAAATTAATTTGAATTGTAAAATTAGTAGTCAATTAATTATACGAACACTTTTTACTTTCACAAAATAATATTGGAGTTAATTTATTATTTTCCCAAAATAATAAAAAACAATTCGGCTCCAATTATTCAAAAGAGGCAACAATTTTAAATGAAAAGAAATCAACTTATTGATTTAGAAACAAACCACTCCCGACCAAATAATAAGGTACTAGATTATAACCCGTGCGAAGCATGGGTTCCTTTTGATACGTTATAAAATTTATTTAACATTATATTTATGTTTTTATATAATCTTTATTTTTAATAATTTTTTAATTTTAATTTAATATAAATTTATATAATGATATGCATGGTTTAAAATTTATTTTGTAAAATTTTAAATTAAAAATTTCATTGACGGATTCGAAATTTGAATTTTTAGAAATTTAATTTAATCATATAATATATCTAATTATTATTAGATCTAACGATTCTTATTTATTACTAAAAATAATGATCTGAATATATGGTGAGATATTTTTTGGTGTATATTAGTGATCGCAAGATTAATTTTAAATTAAAAACTAACGTGTTTTAATTACAAAAATTACTACTAAAAATAAATGCGGAAAGATATGGTGTGATATTTTGGATATATATTAATTATTGTAGTATTAGTTTTAAATTAAATGGTAAAGTGTTTTAATTAGAAGTAAAATCTTTAGAAAAAATTGGTAATTGAGTTGTTGGAGCAGAAAAAAGAGTCCAAGTAGAAGCTCAATGTGGATGAAGGAATTTTAATCGGAATAAAATTACGTTAACATTAGTAATTAGCTTTTTGAGTTGTTTTTGTAATTCAATTATTTATTTTAATAATTAGGATAACCAAACTGAAAATCAAAACTTTCAATGTTTCGGATTTAAGGCTTTAATATAATAGTATAGATTACTAAAAATAATGATTTGAATATATGGTGAGATATTTTTGGGTGTATATTAGTAATCGCAAGATTAATTTTAAATTAAAAAGTAACGTGTTTTAATTACAAAAATTACTACTAAAAATATTTCTCGACGATCCAACCATACGGATGTCAAGACATATCTAATTAAATGATATTCCCAAAGTTTCAAAAAATAAAAATTAATTTGGTTGGAGTTCTTAGTAGATCACTACTATTCCGACTAGTACTAGTAACTAGTGCTTCGTCCCATATTATTGTTTCCATTTTTAAAAAAAATATTTCTCGACGATCCAACTGCACGGATGTCAAGACATATCTAATTAAATAATATTCCCAAAGTTTCAAAAAATAAAAAATTAATCTATGTGGTTGATGTATACATAATAATAAAAAATATTGAAGAACTTTACGACGGATTAAGAAGATCGTCGTAATTCTGGGTAACTTATGACAGATATTTCGTCATAATTTACCCAGAATTACGACGATCTTCTTAATCCGTCATAAGTAACCCAAAATTACGACAGAATTTTTCGTCGTAAGTTCACAGCAGAAAAAGTAATTCATTTTACAATTAATTTTAATTACAATAAATAAATGAGTAAAGTGCATTTTGTGTACCTGAAATTTGGCCTAGACACCACTTGCAATACCGAATTTTAAAATCGAGCATCTGCAATACTGTACAAACAATTTACTTACACATTGTGTATTGCCGTCAGCCTGACACTAACTCCGTTAATTTAATAGGGGTAAAGATGTATTTTCCCATCCTATTATGATTTTCCTTTTTTTTTTCCCTCTCCTTCTACAGAACATACACTCTCTTTTGGAATTTCAGTAGATGGTGAAGAACGGTGGTTGTTGTCATAATACTGATTGTCTACTTCAGATCCACAGCGAATTGGTCAAAGTCGAATCAAGGATTTCAAAACAATTTGTGAATCAAGGATTTCAATTTCTGACTGCGCGAGTAGTCATCGTTTGTGTTGTGTCTTTATACTGTTAGCAACCAACTTATTAAATACAAAAAGGATTGAGATTCACCGATGAAGAAACAATTCAGTAACCGATAGATAGATGGAAATCATATAGATAGACGAAATCATATTACGTATATTGAAAATGTTTATGTGATTTGATTGCCATGTCCATAGCAGTACAATTGAAGATTCACATACATGAAATTTTATTGTCACTAGATTGAATATGGGCATCCAAATTATTTTGTATGAATCTGTACTTATTACTGAGCTATACAATTAAGTATAACTACACTTCTATTGAACTGCACCTGTTAATAGGTGAAGAACGGTGGCTGTTGTTGAATGAAGAGGATTGGACTGTTGTGGTGGTGATGCGGGTGAGACTGGGAGGTTGGAGGAGAAAGGCAGGAGGAATAAGGGCGGTGAAGGAGTGGTGAGGTGAAGTACGGTGGTGGCGAGGTTGAACGGAAATGGGTGATAAGAAGAACAGAGGCGTGCGGAGCTGGGTCACAAATTGGGTTGGTTGGTGAAAGGGGAGGGGCGCAGAAGAAGCAAAAGGGAGGGGGATGGCTGTGTTGAGGTGTTGTAGGGGTGGAGAAAATGGTGCAGTGGTAAACGGAATTGGGCTGTTGGTCGAGTGAAGCGGTGGAGGGGTAGAGGCGCGGTGACAGGAGAGTTGCTGGGCATTTTCGACAGTGGCAGCTGTAGAAGGTATTAACAAAACAGGGAGTTGCTGGGCATTTTGTTGAAAAAAAGGAAAGTGAGAATAGGACTGTTAAATTAACGGAGTTAGTGCCAGGCTGACCGCTGTACATAACATGCAAGTAAATAGTTTGTTCAATATTGTAGATGCTCGATTTTAAAGTTCGGTATTGCAAGTGGTGTCTAGGCCAAACTTCAGGTACACAAAGTGCACTTTACTCTAAATAAATTTACGACGGAATTTTCGTCATAAGTTCATTACTAAACATCGTTGTTTTGTCATCAGAAAAATTAATTCATTTTGTAATTATTTTTAATTACAATAAACAAATTTACAACGGACGAAAATTCCATCGTAAGTTTATTTACGACGGAGATTCCGTCATAAGTTCACTACAAAACGACGTTGTTTCGCAATGAGAAAAAGTATTTTTTTTTACAATTAAATTTTATTAAAATAATGAAATTTACGACGGAAATTCCGTCGTAAGTTCGCTGCTAAAATGAATTTACGACGGATAATTCGTCGTAAGTTCACTGCAATTATTTTTCAATTAAATTTTAATTTTTTGGAGCTAAATTTTATTAATAAAATAATTATCTTACGACGAATTGCATTTTCGTCACAAGTTTGGCGCGAAATTTACGACAGATTTGAGATTCCGTCGTAAGTTGGGCGCGAAAATTGTTTCCGTCACAAGTTGGCCGTCATAATTGGCCAAATTTCTTGTAGTGTTTTGAAATATAATAATGGATTTTATTTTGCCAAAACAATATTTTTGTAAAAAAATTGATATGCAAATACTATGAATTGTGAATTGTGATATGTCGGAACATATTACAGTCTGCTCAGGCTTGTATGCTTAACATAAGTACTATTCTACAGATCTTGGTGTAGATATTATTTTTACAAACAAATCAAGAGTATCTATCTCCAGCGAGCCTCTATTTAATTTCTGGGCCAACCAGCTCTAGTTTTTGGTCAGAGCATCTCCAAGAGGCTCTCTATTCAAGCTCTTAACTCAAAAAATGAGGAGAGAGAATGAAAATGTTGCTCCAAGAGACTCTTAGTGGCTCTTAAAAACACTAAGAGCCTCTTCTCTCTCCTCATTTCTAAGAGCCACTAGTAGCTCTTAACTTATATTTTAATAATAAACTATACATGTCCACCAATTATTGCACAACTTTTGGTTATAGTGGAATTAATTTATGAATAAAATATAAATAAAGAGCTAATATAAAGAGGATTGTTGGAGTTTGACACGTAAACCAATGTAATAACTTGCTAAGAGCCATTTATTTATATTATTTTAAAGAGTGAATGTAGGAGTCTCTTGGAGATGCTCTCATAAAACGTGATGGAAAAGTAGTAGGATATGTGATCTGAGTACGTATCTTCATGAACTGGCCCCCGTTTTGTCAACTCCGGATCGCAAATTAAGAAAAGACGACCAAATCAAATGAAATTGCGGCATATCTGGGAATCAGTATATATTCTTGGAATACATATTATAAATCTGCACGTGAAGCCCAGGACTTGGGGCATTAGTCATCTCGTTGCAACAAACTCTATACTCGTATTATATAATCTGCATATGTAACTAGACTTGACGTGGGATTGAATCGTTTTGGTCTATTCTAAATTTCTGATACAGTGCTGGCCTTTTCTTGAAACAAATTGAAATAAAAATCATCAAAATATATATATATAGAGAGATCTATGAAGAACACCTTATATAAAGAACAATAAAGAACACCTCATATTTAATTCAATATAAGAGTTCCGTCATGACATCCAATACAAAAAGTTCTTATTTTTTTATCTTTTATCCATTTAGCAAAAAAAAAAAAATATTTTTTTTGAAAAATCACTGTTCATGATGACATCAGACGTCATCATGAATATTGATTTTTTTAAAAAAAAAATTTTTTTAAATTTTTTTTGCTGGATGGATAGAAGATAAAAAAAATAAGAACTTTTTGTATTGGGTGCCCCTGGCGGGGCCAATGGATCTATTGAAATAATTGATTTTATAGTGTTCTTTATCGTTTGTTATATAAGAGTGTTCTGTATGGAGCAATGGCCTATATATATATATATATATAGGGTCTTGTTCTAATAGAAACTAACTTAGAATAGAAACTAGAAACTAAACCTAAATTAAATATTTCAAGCTAATCTAATGACCAAATTAGGGGTACTCCAATACAAAAAACGTTTAAAATTATTGTCTCTATTCAACAAAAATATAAAAAAATAAAAAATTTTTTAAAAAAGTTACTGTTCACGTGATGACATGGCACGTGAACAGTAACTTTTTTTAAAATTTTTTTTTTTTTTTATATTTTTGTTGAATAGAGCCAAGAATTTTAAACGTTTTTTGTGAAGGTGCCCCTAGCGGGGCCATTAAAATAAATGAAATATAATTTATTTAGTGTAGGTTTCTAGTTTCTATTCTAAGGTTGGTTTCTATTTGAACGCTAGTGTATATATATATATATATATATATATATATATATATATACGCGGGAGGTGAGATGGCGCTCTAAGATCGTCTCATTCTATTTCTCTAATTTTTTTAGAATTTTAGAATTTTATATACTAATAATAACTAGAATATCCTTTAACCTATTCATAGCAGAAAATGTAATCGAATTTATTGAAAAAAAATAGAATTTGAAATCATATGAAAAACATAGAATGTAAAGTTTCCTTAGCATGGTAGAAATAGGAAAATTCGAATTTATATAACTAAAATTAACTCTCATTTTCAGATTTATTGAGGAGGATAATTATATAAGGAGATTACGTGCAATCAAATGATCACCACTTGAACAACCTTGAATTTTATAAAAGATTTTAGTGCAGATTATACAGCCATCGTTTCCGCCAACTATTTTTAAAGTGGTTCTTCTAATTTTCGGTCTATCTATATCTATATATATTATAATGCCTGGAGATCGGAAATGCACCAGAACAGTTTAAGGTATTTTTCTTGAATTTTCATTTTTTTGAATTTTTTATTAAAATTATTTTCTTGCATTAAATAGCTATTAATGACAATTTAATTATTCATTAATTGCACCTATTAAACATATATTAAATTTACTCTATTTAATTTGTTTAAAAATTAGCAAATTAGTTGAACATTATAGTTATTATTTCAATATTAAATATTAAATATATATAGTTATGTTTATTTTTAGGTAAAATGACGACTAACAATTGTTTATATTGCGTTATTGTGAAAGTCGTAATAAATTATGGAAGTACAAGATATTTACTTAATATTTGGAATTGTATGCAAACAATACAGACAGATTTTTAATTTTGCACATGAATAAATAATACATGAGTTATGATCAAATCGATTAAATTTAACAAATCCAGTTAGTTTTCGGAAATAAAATTGATAAAAAAGCTATACACCCATTGTTTCGTTATATTGTGTCGAAATAAATTTTTATTTTAATTAAACAAATTCTTACACTATTATTGAATATGTATATTATGAGAGGGTGTCGGCTTTAAAAAACGTTATTAACCTTAACTTCTCAAACAATCTTTATTATCAATTATTGTGGAGTCGTAGTAAATTTGTAAACAAATTTACATAATAAAATTTGTACTTAATATCTAAAATTTGTAAACAAATCATGCACATGAATAAATTACATATAAGTTATGATTAAACTAATTAAATTGAACAAACCCAACCATTTTATCGCAAGATTAAATTCATAAAAAATTTATACACCCATTGTTTCATTATATCGTGTCAAAATAAATTAATATTCAAATTAAATAAATTCTTACAATATTATTGAACATGTATATTATGAGAGGGGTGTCGGCTTTAAAAAATATTATTAAGTTGTATTCAATATTTGTAACTTTTGATCGTAAATATTACGTTCATATTGTAACTTTTATTTTTATATGTTTATGATATTTTTAAGATTATCAAAATTTTGTATATAATTACAGTATTTTTCCAATTAATAATTCATGTAAATTCTTTTTAAATTAAGTTTTTTATAGAAAATTCATAATATACCAATCAATTTTTAAGAATAATAGAAATTAATTTATCTATTACAGTACTTTTATAAAAAAAATTATAAACCGCGCGAAGCGCGGATAAATTGGCTAGTATATTATAAAAGCTAGAGATTGGTCAGGTGAGGTGGCAGCTTCAGATTTGTTCTTATTAAATTTTCTATTTTCTAACAAGCTCCCAACCTACATTAGTGGCGCTTAGGTTGTACAAGCATCGAACCACCACTCCAGCAAAGTTTTCTTCCCATAATTTCATTGAGTACGCCAAAGTAGAAAGCTCTATTTGACCTATTTACTATCCAGCAGCTTCATTGTTGTTAAGAAACTTGGTCTTAACTTGGTTTCAACATTCATTGCACACATTATTTATACATATTTGAGGGGCATATTTTTCATAAATTTTGCTTAGGTTAATTTTATTATATAGTTTATATTTAATGAAGAAAATTAATATTTGAAATGATTAATTTTTATAAATTTCTTAATTAAGAAATTAATTTTTTATCTTAACAAAATTATTGTAATTTTAATTATTCTCAATAAACTTTTCGAACAATTCAAATTAAAAAAACCATAATATTGGATGATTTACGAACTCCTAATGACAGCTCTAATGGAGAGGGTATCGGCAAAATAAAAAGTGCTTAAGATTTTTTTAGTATATTACTCCCCATATGTTACTCTACACTGTCATATGTCCTTTACAGCGAATTAGAAACTCTATTGAGCGAACCAACACATGGGTCTTGCAATTATCTACATGGTTTTACACTATCACAAATTCCTTTTCTAATACTCTTTTGTGTTGGAATGAAATTATAAAATATTAACTTGCCATTCGTCTGCTATTAGTATATATTTAGATATACATATAGAATTTTAATTACGATAATTTATCATATATAGAATTTAGTAATATTAAAAATTTCACACTTTGTAACATTTTAAAACTAACTTTTAAAATAGATATTAGTAAAATATTATCATTTTGAAACAATAAAAAAATTCTATCAAACAATCCTATTCATTTAAATATTTAAATTTTTGATTAGTTCAAATCATTCAAAAATATTATAAGTCATTCAGATATAAATAATTCAGAATTAGCAAATGACCCCTAAGTAAATCTAAATAATTATTTTATACATATGTAATGTCGTAAATTTTAGGGATATTTACAAAAATACCTAACTTTTTGAAAATATTTTTAAAAATACTGTAACCTGAAGTTTCAAATGAGGTTGTATTGTTGGCACCGTAGGTGAAAATTGGTTGCAAATGAGGTTGCAAATGTTGCAAATGCGGTTGCAAATCAGGTTGCAAATGTTGCAACCGAATTTTTGAAAAAAAAAGATTTATTTTTATAAATTTCTTAATTAAGAAATTAATTTTTTATCTTAACAAAATTATTGTAATTTTAATTACTCTCAATAAACTTTTCGAACAATTCAAATTAAAAAAACCCTAATATTGGATGATTTACGAACTTCTAATGACAACTCTAAGGAAGAGGGTATCGGCAAAATAAAATGTGCTTAAATTTTTTTAAGTATATTACTCTCCATATTTTACTCTACACTGTCATATGTCCTTTATAGCGAACTAGCAACTCTGCTGAGCGAACTAACACATGGGTCTTGCAATTACCTACATATTTTTTCACTACCACAAATTCCTTTTCTAATACTCTTTTGTGTTGGAATTAAATTATATAATATTAACAACATAATTTTAAAAGGATTATAAGCTGCCACCTCAACTTGCCATTCGTCTGTTATTAGTATATATTAAGATATACATATAGAATTTTAATTACCTACATGGTTTTACACATGGGTCTTGCAATTATCTACATGGGTCTTGCAATTATCTACATGGTTTTACACTATCACAAATTCCTTTTCTAATACTCTTTTGTGTTGGAATGAAATTATAAAATATTAACTTGCCATTCGTCTGCTATTAGTATATATTTAGATATACATATAGAATTTTAATTACGATAATTTATCATATATAGAATTTAGTAATACTAGCTTAAAGCCCGTGCGATGCACGGATTTTTTTATTTTAATATTATATAAATTTTTTCATTTATTTAAATTAACTTTTTAAAAGATAAATTTTGGAGGCTTACATTATTATATCAGATGATTTGATAATAATTGTACAGATGTTATCCGTGATATTTCTAGAAATGGAAGGATTTTAGTTAGAAAATATAGAAAAGATGATAAGTTTTAGTTGAAAAAGGTAATGGATTAATTATTGGTAATTATAAAATTATTATTTTTATTAAATAGAATGCATGTGATATGATTAGAAAAAGATAGGATTTAGTTAGAGAAAATTAAAAAGGAAACATGTTATAGGTGAAAAATATAATTGATTAGTTTATAGCAATTATAATTTAATTACCTTATTTACTAAATACAATTGTACGAAATATTTTTAGAAAAGGTGAAATTAATATTGTCCGTGATATATATATCTATTAAAAGAAGGATTTTAGTTAAAAAAATATAGGAAAGATGATACGTTTTAGTTGAAAAAGGTAATCGGTTAATTATTAATATTAAAATATTATTAGTTTATTTTATTAAATAAAACCTCCCTTGATATAATTGGAAAAAGAGAGATTTTAGTTAGAGAAAATATAAAGGTAACGTGAAAATTAAAAAAATGACATGATTTATGTGAAAAAGGTAATTGATTAGCTTATATAATTATAATTTAATTATGTCATTTTACTAAATAAAATTGCTCATAGTTTTTAGAAAATGAGAAATTAATGTTGTCCGTGATATTTCTAGAAAAAAGGGATTTTAATTAGAAAAAATAGAAAAAATGATACATTTTAGGTGAAAAGATAATCGGTTAATTATTAGTATTATAATATTATTATTTTATTTTATTAAAAAGAAACATCTGTGATATAATTGGAAAAAGAGAGATTTTAGTAAGAGAAAAGAAAAAAGGTACCGTGTTTTGGTTGAAAAAGGTAACCGTTCATGATATAATTGGAAAAAGAGAGATGTTAATTAGAGAAAAAAGAAAAGGTAACGTGTTTTGGGTGAAAAAGGTAATTGATTGGTTAATAATAATTATAATATAATTACGTTATTTTATTAAACAAAACTGCTCGTACTATTTTTAAAAAAAGAGATATTTTAGTTAAATAAAATGTGAAAGATATTCTATTTTACTTGGAAAAGAAAATTTTTTAGTTATTGAAAAATATAAAAGGTAATATGTTTAACTTGAAAAAGGAAATTAATTAATAAAGGAGAAATTTTAGTTAGATAAAATATAAAGGGATATTATATTTTATTATAGAAAGTAAATTATTTAGTTTTTGAAAAATAGAAAAGATAATATGTTTAACCTCAAGAAGGAAATTTATTAGTTAGTAGAAAAGGTAATATGTCTAACCTGAAAAATGAAATTGATTAATAAAGGAGAAATTTTAGTTAGATAAAATATAAAAGGATATTGTATTTTAGGAAATTAGTTAGTAAGATAAAATATAAATGGATAAAAAGGAAATTATTTAGTTTTTGAAAAAGAGAAAAGATAATATGTTTAACCTTAAGAAGGAAATTGATTAGTTAGTAGAAAAGGTAACATGTCTAACCTGAAAAAGGAAATTGATTAATAAAGTAGAGATTTTAGTTAGATAAAATATAAAAGGATATTATATTTTAGGAAATTAGTTAGTTCTTGAAAAATAGAAAAGATAATATGTTTAAACTTAAGAAGGAAATTGATTAGTTAGTTTATCTGTAATTATTTATTAGTTAGTAGAAAAGGTAATATGTCTAACCTCAAAAAGGAAATTGATTAATAAAGGAGAAATTTTAGTTAGATAAAATATAAAAGGATATTGTATTTTAGGAAATTAGTTAGTTAGATAAAATATAAAGGGATATTATATTTTATCATAAAAAGGAAATTATTTAGTTTTTGAAAAAGAGAAAAGATAATATGTTTAACCTTAATTGATTAGTTAGAAATTGATTAGTTAGTAGAAAAGGTAATATGTCTAACCTGAAAAAGGTAATTGATTAATAAAGTAGAAATTTTAGTTAGATAAAATATAAAAGGATATTATATTTTAGGAAATTAGTTAGTTCTTGAAAAATAAAAAAGATAATATGTTTAAACTAAATAAGGAAATTGATTAGTTAGCTTATCTGTAATTAAGTAAGGGTAAATAAGTAAAATCAACAGTACCGACCGACCGCCCGACCGATCGACTGACTAACCAAACTTTTAATGTTTCGGAATTTATATAATAGTATAGATTCAAAATCTCACACTTTGTAACATTTTAAAACTAACTTTTAAAATAGATATTGGTAAAATATTATCATTTAAAAACAATAAAAAATTATATCAAACAATCTTATTCATTCGAATATTTAAATTTTTGATTAGTTCAAATCATTCAGAAATATTATAAGTCATTCAGATATAAATAATTCAGAATTGGCAAATGACCCCTAAGTAAATCTAAATAATTATTTTATACATGTGTAATGTTGTAATTTTAGGGATAATTACAAAAATACCTAACTTTTTGAAAATATTTTCAAAAATACTACCTGAAGTTGCAAATGAAGTTGTAACGTTGGCACCGCGGGTGAAAATTGGTTGAAATGAGGTTGCAAATCAGGTTGCAATCAAATTTTTGATTTTTTTTTTATAATTTGGGTATTTTTTAAAAAAAACCCTAAATTTTAAGAGTTGTTATTACTAACTAATATATAAGAAAAACTTAACATTTAGAGTAATTGTTTCTACTGAATAGGGAACAAAATAAGAATGTCCATGGAACTTCTTTTTCTTAGATTGGTACAGAAATAATATTTAGAAAATAAAGAATGAGCGAGGGATCGATGTCCAAAGCAGGAACAATCATGCGCCACATTTTCAGGAAATGAGGGAATAAGAAAATAAAAAAAACTATTGTCAATATTTTTTAGACCGCCACCTCACAGGTCCGATCTCCTACTATTAGTATATATTAGGCGACTTATTCGCGCTTGGCACGGTATATGAATTTTCATTTTAAAATATTATTAATTTTTATTATTTTTAAAAATTTAATTGGTCTTTCAAGAATTTCTTAAAAAAAATTTGCATGAATTATAAGTTGGAAAAATACTCTCATTATATTTCTAAAATTTTGATAATCATAAAAATATCATAAACATAAAAATAGCAATTACAATACGAACGTAATCTTTACGATCAAAAGTCATAAATAAAAAATATAATAACGTTTGTTTCATTATATTGTGTTGGAATAAATTAATATTCTAACTACACAAATTTTTATACTATTATTAATCAATTAATCATGTATGTATGTTATGAGACGGGCGTCGGCGTTTAAGAACGTTAATTAGTTATATTTAATATTTTGTAAATTTTTATTATAAAAATTATATTGACATTGTAATCAAGAGACCTTCGATGAAGTTGGTAATATGTTAGAGGATCTTCATTTTGTTTGTATAATTAATTAAGAGTTTAACTAAAACATGTTTTCTTTCTGCTATTTCTTTAGTTACATTTTACACAAGTTTCAATTCATTATATCAACTTTCAAATAATAAAATTCAACAAACAATGATATTATATATACGATTTTTAAAAATGTTTTTGTGCCGCGCGTAGCGCGGCTTTGTTACCTAGTGTTATTAACTCGAATTTGGAACCAAATTATGATCCCGAACTTAAA
The DNA here is from genome assembly GCA_036435485.1 of Saposhnikovia divaricata. NCBI lineage: Eukaryota > Viridiplantae > Streptophyta > Magnoliopsida > Apiales > Apiaceae > Saposhnikovia > Saposhnikovia divaricata. Next base: position 182,659,049 of record CM071597.1, on the reverse strand, counting down.
AAGAGAACAGACGAGACCTTGCAAAAGTTCATGTAGCTGTGGTTCCGCAATGCGGATTCATGCAAGTTTGTTAAATTTTCTCCTTAATTATCTTTTGTTAATTATTTTTCTCCTTAAAATATTATTCGTAAGTTGTATCTGATCAATGATTTGGTGTTAGCTAGGACTGCCACGTTTAGAAAATTGAATGAAGTGAGAATATATTGAATACATGTCTAATTTGGAATTTGTTCTATTTTTGTTAACTACTTATTCTATCTGTTTAATTTATTTTGTTTCATTGATCAAAATTAATTTTATAATAAAAATTATTTTTAACATATTAGAAATAAAAAGAAAAGAAGAAGGAGGAGGAGAATTTGAATTCATAAAGAAGACAAGCAATTCAATATTTCTTTTAACATATTCGAAATAAAAAAATAAAAAAATTTAAATTTTCCTTAATGTATTTGAGAGTAAAAAAAAAACCATGACATACAATATATTCAACAAAAGTCTCACAAAATAAAAAATCATGCAATTACAGATGAAAATAAAATTTAATAAAGGACACCAAAACAATTATAATAATACTCGACTAATTTTTCATTCAAGTAACAATATTTCATGCTTAACAAGAAGACGGTATTTAAAGGAAAATTATAATTTTTATTTAATATATATATTTAAAAGAGGATACAAGGTTAGCCGGTTAGGTGGCTGATATGGGCTAAATGTAAGCACTAAAGACACATTTAATGTTCCATTAATTAGACCCAGCATGGTCCAAATGTGGGGGTCATTAGTAGGGCCCAAACCCATATTTTCAATATTAATTTCGTAATTAATATTAAGGGATATAAACAGCTCAGCAATAAGAATCAGATAAGGATACTGCTCATACCAGACTTAGCCTCCAAGGCACCCAATTCGATATGGAAACAGACTCCTACAGGGAAGGAGTCTAGAACCTTCCTCAAGGCGGTGGCTTGCCCACCAAGTATCCTAATCCTACCATAATTCTAAGGCTTCTCAGCCTATATAAAGGGCCTGACCCCTCATTCTCGGAACTACGTCTTGGCGTGATTCTCAACACGAGATACGTCGGCACTCTGTGAGGACCGATCAGTCTCGAACACGAAAACAGCCATTAAAGCACGAAGCTCCCGAACCCTAGCATTAAATACAAATTCGTAACCTAGTTTTTATTCCACAACATTTAGCACCGTCTGTGGGAAGACAACATCAACCATGGTTCAAACATGAAGAACAACATCAACCTCGACTGAGGCCATACCCCTTAGCTCTGCTCCACCTACCACTTCTGATTCGCTTATCACCACTGAAGAAGGACAATTACCCCCATCAACAGGGGCGATCATTCAACCTCTAGCCTCTCAACCCCCAGGGACGATTCCCCATGTTGAGGGAACTCTACCCGTGGTCGTCCATCAAAACCAAGAAGCTAACCCTCTTCAGATGGTGGTTTCTCGTCTTGGTAACGTTGATCGTACGCTACCCCCGGGGATACAGATCCACACTACGGATCTCCCCTTGAACACCAACCCGATATTTGGGCTGCCTAATTATCCCCCTCGACAAAGGGAACCTGGACCAAGCGGTCATGCCTTACAGATCCGAGGTCGAGAGTATGACGATTACTACGACCCCTATACTGATGATTCGACATCTGAGGATGACGATGATGATCGCGATGAAGCCCCAAGGAGGCGACATGCTAGTAGAGAACCTCGAAGGAGGGCCCAAAGAATCCATGATGGACCTCCACAAACGGCTGAGGAAAGGATTAAGGCTCATAAGGCTGAGATCCAAAGGATGATATTGCTAGGGAGCAAGCAAGGCAAAGTCTGATTCGACCTCCTCCAATTACAGGGAGGATTCCCATTATAAATCTGGAGAGGCCTTCGAGGAGACAGAGAAGGGCCGATGCCCCAACTGAAAAATCGACAAGGGTGGAGACCCCCAGAAGCAACCCCAAGGATCTGATGCCACTTGGGGATCCTGATGATCCTACACCTCCATTTACTGAGGAGGTGATGAATGCCCGCATCTCAAAGAAGTTCAAGATACCGACAATTAAGGCTTATGATGGAACGGGCGACCACGCAAACCATGTCAGGACATTCTCAAACGCAATACTGCTGCAGCCTGCGAGTGACGCCTTAAAATGTAGGGCGTTCCCTCAAACCCTGTCGGGCATGGCTCAAAGGTGGTATAGCCGCCTACCTGCAAACACGATTGGCTCTTTTAAGGAGTTGAGCGCTGCCTTTATCAGCCAGTTCATTAGTGGGAGAGTTCATGAAAAAAGTTCTGCATCCCTCATGTATGTGATGCAGGGGAAGAATGAGAATTTGAGGGATTATCTCAAGCGATTCACCAAGGAGACGTTGAATATCACTGATCTGGAAAATAAGGTGGCCATGGTAGCCCTGGAACACGGAACCACTGATCTCTTCTTTAAAAGGTCTTTGGCAAAACATCCTCCTGAAAACATGGCGGAGCTCCAACGAAGGGCCGACAAGTATATCAAGGCTGAGGACAGCATGAAGAAGGAAGCCACAGGAGGCAATGGCAAGGGTTCCAACGACTCAAAGAAATGAAAGCAAGAGCAAGAGTACGACGCTAGGGACAAGTATCCCCGGACTAGCAAGGACTCTGAGTCACCACCAAAGAAAGGTTTGAGACCGAGATTTTCTGATTATGGAAGGCTGAACGCTCCTAGGAGTGAGATCTTGTTAAATATTGAGAAGGATAAAGAATTTCGATGGCCGAAGCCACTTAGGGGTGATCCCGCAAAGAGAGACAAGGAGCAGTACTGTAGGTACCACCGTGATGTGGGGCATGATACAGATGATTGTAGGCAGTTGAAGCATGAGATTGAGTTCTTGATCCGAAAAAGAAAGCTGAGCAAGTTCATGAAGGGTGATGATCGTGGAACCCAAAAAAGGGACTATGATAGAAGAGACAACGATAGAAGGGATAACGATCGTGATCGTAATCCACAGCCCCGAGGGCCAGTTATTAACATGATTTGGGGAGGCCCGACAGCGGCCGGAACGACTAGGACTGAAATAGCAATTGGGTTCGATGATTCAGACCTCGAAGGGATAAAGTTCCCCCATGACGACCCGTTGGTCATAACCCCTGTGATTGGAAATTCGGAGGTGAAGCGAGTCTTGATAGACAATGGAGCTTCTGTTGATATTTTATTTCATGATGCGTTTGTGAAGATGGGATACACTGACTCTCAATTGACCCCGACCAACATGCCAATCTACGGATTTAATGGTGTTGAGTCCAAAGTTGAAGGGACTATTCAGTTGCCCATGACTATTGGGCAAGAACCTAAGGAGGCTACTCAGATGCTGAATTTTCTTGTGCTCAAGGCTGCCTCGACATACAATGCAATCCTGGGAAGAAACAGACTTCATGCGTTCAAGGCTGTTGCCTCTACCTATCACATGAAGGTCAAGTTTCCAACCCGGAATGGTGTTGGAGAACATAAAGGTGATCAAAAGATGGCACGAAGCTGTTATGTAGCCTCGTTAAGGCCTGATAGAATCGGGGGGCAGGTCCTTCCGATTGAAGACATGGATGTCCGCAGTGATAAGGAACACCAAGAAAGGCCATCAGAGGACATCACACAGAAGACTCGGATAGCCATTGAGGCTAAGGCGTTAACTGACTTCGTGGTTGACTATACCATTGGTAACCAAGAAGTCGGGGGGCAGGAGGTAATACCCCAAGCAGGAAGTGAACTTCAGAATAATAAGGAGGAGACCAGAAGGAGTGGTGGGTGCTCTATTTTGATGGAGCATCAAAAACAAAATCAAGTTGTGCAGGCCTAGTCTAGCAAAGCCCCGATGGGCTCAAGTTATCCTAGTAGGACTTAGCTTCATATTTATCTAGTAGAAGTAGAAATAAGGTTCATTGAAACCATTGCAGAGCATGTTGCTCCGAGTAGGACAATAGTATTCTATGTAAGGGTTGAACCCATTTTAAGTTATTAATGCAAGTTTGATTTTCACTCTATGATTCTATTTGTGTGCCAAGCACCTGATGTGTGTCAGTCAAAGATGACCAAGTACCGAAAATAAAAGAATACACGAATGGAAACAAACAAACGCATAAGTAAAACCCTGAAGGGTCGAGAGTTAGGTTACAACACAACCAAATAAGAGTTTAAGTCCTTGAAGGACCCGGGATAAAAGACAAGTTGATAAAAAGCCACATCCAGCAATCGAATCCATGCAAAGCTGTGGAGGCTAAGGACTAGATATTCTTCAATATAATTTTCTAAGCACTTGGGTTAAGAATCCAAGGATAAAGACCAAGCAAGTTTTCGTCTCAGAAGTTTAAAAGGCAAGAAGCCCACGGGATTGCATTTATCGAAATCTAAATCGAGGAATCAACCCTGAATCCTAGGTTGAAAAACACAAGTTGTTAGCCATGAAGGCCAAGATTAGCCATGAAGGCCAAGATTAGTTATGAAGGCCAAACTTGAGGGGGTCATGAACCTCCAATTAAGATCCAAAGGTTGAAACTTGAAAACCAATATGTAATTTTGGATTCTCAATCCAGAACGTCGACGTAGAATATCTGAACACCAGCGTTCAACACTTGAATATTAACCCTGAAATAGAAATTAAAAACCTCCTAGGGAAGGTTCAAGACCTCGTGGGGCTAACCAGAAACCCCCTGGCCTTGGACCGGTAGCTCTGATAGATATTTTGGTGATTTAAAACACCCTTGAGATTGAAATCCCTTGATCACAAACATTGGTATTCAACCTTCGAACATCGACGTTCAACACTCAAGGCCGAACACATGCTAGTCGAGAGGCCGCCTGAGAAGCCCAAGACCAAGACAAACATTGAAGCCATGACGACCAAGCGAGCTGAGAAAGTTACTTATATAGGAGCTTCTTTGAAGGAACCCTTGAAGGGAAAGTTGAAATCATTCTTGTAAGAAAATAGCGATGTGTTTGCATGGACAGCAACTGATATGCCAGGGATTGATCCCTAACTTATAACTCGTAGATTGAATGTAGATTCCAAGCGAAAGACGATAAAGCAGAAAAAGAGGAATTTTGCTCCTGAGAGGCAAAAGGCCATTAAGCAAGAAGTTGACAAGCTCTTAAAAGCTGGGTTTATTGAAGAGATTCAGTTCCCCGAATGGTTGGCTAACCTGTGATTGTTAAGAAGGCAAATGGGAAGTGGAGAATGTGTATAGACTTCACTGATTTGAATGACACATGTCCGAAGGATTGTTTTCCTCTACCAAGGATTGATACGTTGATAGATGCCACAGCTGGACATGAGATGCTGAGCTTCATGGATAGGTTCAGCGGCTACAATCAGATTAAGATGCACAAGGATGACATCCCAAAGGTATCTTTCATAACTAACTTTGGTGTTTTCTGCTATCTTGTTATGGCTTTTGGTCTAAAGAATGTGGGCGCTGCTTATCAACCATTAGTGAATAAGATATTGGCTCATCTGATTGGAAAAACCATGGAGGTCTATGTTGATGACATGTTAGTCAAGAGCCTATTCAAGGCAGACCACATTAAGCACCTCAGAGAGGCATTCGAAGTGCTGAGGCACCACAAGATGATGTTGAATCCAGCCAAGTGTGCTTTTGGTGTTGGCTCTGGAAATTTTTTGGGTTTGATGGTTTTAAAGAGAGGCATAGAGGCCAATCCTGACAAGATCAAGGCGATTTTAGATATGGAACTGCCGCGCTCTAGGAAGATTCATCTCCAAGTCTGGTGATAAATGCTTGCCTTTCTTTCAAGCATTGAAGAAGGTAAAAAAATTTGAGTGGACACCTGAAAGCCAAGAGGCCTTTGAACAATTGAAGAAATACATGGTAGAAGCCCCATTATTGGCCAAGCCTAGTCCTGGGGAGACTCTTTACTTATATTTGGCGGTATCCGAACAAGCACTGAGTGCCGTCCTCATTCACGAATAGAATCACGTTTATAAACCTATTTATTATGTGAGTAAGGGGTTGCATGGGGCAGAGTTGAATTACTCTCCCATTGAAAAGTTTGCTTTGGCATTGATAACAGCCTTGAGGAAGCTACGACCGTACTTCCAGGCACACAAGATTGAAGTCCTGACAGACCAGCAATTGAGGAGCATATTGCATAGCCCGAAGGCCAGTGGAAGATTGATTAAGTGGGCAATCGAACTTGGAGAATTTGACATCGAATATAAGCCTCGAACAGCCATCAAGGCTCAGGCATTGGCTGACTTCGTGGTTGAATGTACCATTGGCAACCAAGAAGTCGGGGGGCAGGAGATAGCGACACCCCTGGAAGAGAGGATAAAGATGAAGAGCTTGTACCTGATCAGAGGGAATATTGGGTGCTCTATTTTGATGGAGCATCAAAAACAAAATCTAGTGGTGCAGGTTTAGTCTTGCAAAGCCCCGATGGGTTCACAGTTGAGTATGCTTTGAAGTTGGACTTTCTGACAACCAATAACGAAGCTGAGTATGAAGCCTTGATAGCCGGTTTGGGCTTGGCCAGAATCATGAGAGTCAAGAATCTCAAAGTTTGTGGAGATTCAAGACTGGTAGTATCGCAAGTGAATGGTGAATCTGAGGCCAAAGATGAGACTATGGCAAGGTATTTGAGAGTTGTGAAAGCTGTTATCGCTCAGTTTGGTGAGTTCTATGTGGAGCACATTCCAAGAGAAGAGAACGTTAAGGATGATGCCATGTTTAAGTTCGCTTCTTCTTAGATAGAGAATTATGCAGGGAGTGTTTACTTCCAGGTCTTGAAGGCCCCGACCATCAACTCTAAGTTGGTAGCACCAGTTGATGTAAGCTGAAGGATAGACCCTCTTAAAGCTCATCTTGAGACTGGTTGGCCCCCTGGTAATGCCTTGAAGGCACAGAAACTGTTAGTGAGAGTGTTGAGATAAGAGGTCCTTTGTCGTTCCATACTTAAAATCTTGAATCTCAAATCCCGACACAAAATCTTAGCCTTGATGGCCAAAAAGGTTGTTTGCCTCCAATCAAGTTTGTCGTTTGAGTTTAAGGACTTTAATCAAGAGCCGTCAATCAAATTCAAACCAAAGGAAGGTCCTGTGAGAATAAGAAGAAGGTTGGAAACCTAGAATCAAGATAAAGGGTTAACAACCAGCCAAGGCACACAAGACTTGAAGTAAAGTGCTGAGTGGCAAGGGAACTTCTTGAACGATCAACCGAGAAGCAAGACCTCCATCATATGTAGCAAGGGGGGCAAGAACTAAGGGACTTCATCATTTTTACATCTTAGAATGAGAGTTAATGGTTGGTTATAACCGACAACCATGAATGAGTTCAAGGTTTAAAACCAAGGATTCAACAAGGGAGTTAAGGCCCATAAGGTCACGAAAGCTATGAAAGCCAATTTAAAGTCAAGAATATTTGTTTATCAACGTTCAGATATTGACATCTAATGTTCGAATATTGCTGAACAAGATTCAAACATCTCAAGGAAACCTCAGGGGGCAAGGCCGACCTCCCATCAGCAGACCTCCCGTCAGCCTTTCAATATCTCTGTCAACCTTCAGACATCACTCCTGATGTTTGAAGCATGACTGACTTGGATCCGTTTATCGCCGTTTAACATTTAAACCTAAACTTTGGATTCTAGGTTGACGATGCCGAATGTAGGCCTAGATGGTCAAGTATAAGTTAAGAAGCTTGGAGTTCTAGTCTTGAATCAAGGACTAAGGAAATAAGTTGAAGCTGTGGAAGGCCAGGAAAGCTACTAGAACCAACCTTGGATCAAGAGATTTAAGCATAGCTCAAGAGCGAGCCACTCAATCAACATTCCAACATGTTGATTGAAAAGTTCGAAGTAATTCTATTTAAGATCAGGCAAGCGTGAAACCCTTGAAAGGAGTTTGAAGCTACCTCATGGAAGGTTTGAGACTCTTAACAATCAACTAAGGATCCTCTTGAAGCCTTGGCCGAGTGAGAGCGATGATCAGGTTTTGAAGTTGATGTTCGAAACACGATGTTCAATCAAGAACAGGCCGACCAATCTCCCGAGGAGGCCATTGGCCGGCTGAGGTTGATGATCGAGTCCTGAGTTTGATTATCAAGTCTTAAGGTTGATGTTCGTAGCCTCACCTTGATGTTTGAAAGGAGAAAATGAAGTCGGAGCTGAGGTCGGGGCAAAAGCCGAAACAGGACCTTTCAACGCTGTTTGGGCCATATCTTGAGCTCCGGACATCAGATTTGGACGATCTTACAGTCCACGCGAAGCTCACGGAGTTTTCTATAGTCATGGAGACCCTTGGCCGACCTCTTGGCAGCCGACCAGCTGTCAGGGGAGGCCTTGGCCGACCTCTTCGCAGCCAACCTGCTATCAGTGCTGTTTGGGCCATATCTTGAGCTCCGGGTATCAGATTTGGACGATCTTACAGTCCACGCGAAGCTCACTAAATTTTATACAATCTTGGAAGGTCCCAGCCGACCAGGAGCACCTGGAAGGCGACCAGGACCTCCTGGCAGCCGACCAGCTGCCCGGGAAGGGGTCAGGCCGACCTCTTGGCAGCCTCAGCCGACCAGGAGCACCTGGAAAGCGACCAGGACCTCCTGGCAGCCGGCCAGCTGCCCGAGAAAGGGTCTGGCCAACCTCCTAACACCTCCCGTCAGTTGGTTGGCCCGGTTGATGGTTCTGGTGAAGGTTTTTTACTTTCCAGAACGAACGTCGACGTTCAAACATTCCTAAAACTTAGCACCGTTTAGCGTCGATTAGCATCGTGTAATTGTCGTCTTATGCCATTTAACGTTGTTTAAACATAGATTAAATATCGTCTAAGGCTGATTAGCGCCGTTTAGCATCGATTAGCACCGAGTAGTGCCGTCTTATGCCATTTAACGTCGTTTAACATAAATTAAACGTCGTTTAAGCGTCGATTAGTGCCATTTGAGTCAACATGGAGCCCCTATCAGCCAACCAGGAGCACATGTCAGCCGACTAGGAGCACCTGTCAGCCGACCAGGAGCACCTGGCAGCCGACCAGGAGCTCCTGGCAGCCGACCAGCTGCCTGGGAAGGGGTCAGGCCGACCAGGAGCACCTGTCAGCCGACCAGGTGCACCTGTCAGCCGACTAGGAGCACCTGGCAGCCGACCAGTAGCACCTGGCAGCCGACCAGGACCTCCTGGCAGCCGATCAGCTGACCAGGGGTGGCTGCAACTGTCCCGGGTCTCCTTTCGGCCGATCATTTAAGCACCGATTAGTGTCGATTAGCACCGATTATTGTCGTTTAAGCACAGTTTAGTGCCTGTTAGCGCTGTTTAGTGCCGTTTAGCGCTATTTAGTGCCGATCAGCGCCGTTTAGTGCCGTTTTATGTCGTTTAACGCCGTTTAACATCGTTTAAACGTTGTTAAGACTAATTAGTGCCAACTAGCATTTACTTAACAATGTCGTAAATGCGTCGGTCGCTCCACGCTTTACATCAGGACAATACTCGTGAAACACTAGTGTATAAAGATGGACCCTGGCCCGAGTCTCGAATAAGGCCGTTATAACTTCAAAGAAAACCTGATCAGTTTTTCTAAAAGTTGGGTGGCAAATGATATGGGCTAAAAGTAAGTCCTAAAGACACATTTAATGTTGCATTAATTAGACCCAGCATGGTCCAAACGTGGGGGTGATACATGCTAATTTTGTATATATTTTATAGCATGTTATCTCTCATTTATCCTTAATTTTGTGCTTGTTAGCATTGTTAGTAGCATTTTAATTTGAATTTGATGCTAAGATATTTTTTTATGTTTATAGGATAATTTTGGAAGCAAAAGGAGCCCGGTTTCAGATCATCAAGAGACCGTAGATTAAACCTGGACGAGCAATGAGGAAATAAGAATTGTCACAAAAAATGGAAAGTGATATATTCTTAAAGCAGGAATCCCGGTTGAAATTAATATAATTTTTGTTAAGCGAAAGGAGTCCGGTTCCAGGCCCTCAATTGACCGCAGCTTAGGACTTAAGGACTTATTTATATTAATAAATATTTAATTTATTTAGAAAATTATATTTATAAATATCTAATAATATTAGATATTTATTTTTATAATTTCTGGATTTATTTAATTATTTATTAATTAAAGATTATAAGCTGTGCAGGTTAAAAAGCATTTCTACGGAACCCAGTATATTAAACAACAAAAGTGGCCGGTTTGTTCAAAGTAAAGCAAGTGGGTTTGTTTGTTAATTAAAGAAGGAAATGGAATTAGTAGTGCAGTTTGCTTTCGGCTGGGTGGTTTCATACTTTCAATTATTTATGATGTATGGCGTGCTGTGGTTTTGCTATAAATAGGTTTGTAGTTAGAAGGATGAAGGCATCAATCTCATGTACTGAATAAAATTCAGTTGTATTCTCTTTTGTTTCCATAAATTTTCTTTGTAATATTAGTTTTAATTCATACATTTTAATTTTCTGAAAGTTCTATTTTGGTTGAAGATTTTAAGGGAATTGCTTGGAAAGTGCTCATTCATTTCGTCGGAAATTATTTCGGGAGTATAAATTCTTCAAGTTGTACTTTCTTTACTCTAAACTCTTTTAATTATGATTTTACCATTTATTATATGCTTATTTTATTTGTCTAGCATGAATAACTAATTTCATAATCCGAGAATTAGGTAGTATTCATTGGGGATATATGCTTGTTTAATTGTGATAATAATTCTCTACTTTTGCTAATCTATCATTGAGGGCTTAACCAAATTAAGGGCGTAGCTAACCTTTAATTGTATTCATAGGGATTGTGATAAATTGGGAGATGAGTCATAATTCTTGTTCATGATTTGATAGACATAGTTTAATTATTGAATCGGGAGATTAATAAGAGGACTATGAAACTTATAATTCTTGGGTCTCAAAAATCTAAAATTGTATTTCGATTGATCATGGGAGTGACTTTTGAGATATAATTATAGACAATATTTTGTATCTTGGGAGAGAACATTATAAAGGATAGAAGAATTGTTTTTTAGCAAAATATGAGAAAAATATATATCACATTAAAACAATATTATTGAACCAATTGAAGAACCCTATTTCTCGGATTGCTTTTCCTCATAAATTAAATCTTAGTTTTATTTGTTTATAATTAGTTTATTTAAACATACCGATTATTTCTCACATTTCTAGATTATAAGAATTAAAACTTGAACTTGTATTAATAGTCCTTCCCTGCGAACGAACTTATACATTGAAAAATACTGTCAACAAATTGGCGCCGCTGCCGGGGAAGGCATCAATATTAAGTTTAGGTTAATTATTTCTTATAAATTTAGATTTTATTTTGTTAAATAAAATAAAATAAAAAATAAAAATATATCAGTTTTTTTTTAATTTTCGGTACATTTTTTTTCCCAGGTTTATTTTTTTTGTTAATTCGAAGCCTAGTTCCAGGTTTATTTTTTTTGCTAATTCGAAGCCTAGTTCTTTTTTTTTTTTTCGGTACAGCTTCTCCTCTCTCTCCTTACAGCCCCCATTCACCACAAACACCCACCTCTTTGTTTCTTCTTCTTCAAACCAATTCCCAGAAACCCCTCCCCTTGTTTTGTTTCGAACCCAACCCACCTTCGATTACAACACTCTATCCACCTCCTCACCCCCCAACTTTCAGTTTTTTTTTCCCGATAGTTACCCACCTCTGTTATCAAACCAATCATCCACTGTAGTCTCCCTCTTCTTCTTCGTTCCAGTCACACCCACCTACTCCTCCTTACACAACACCAACTCCCCTGTGTCTTTCTCCGTACATCCACCATTGTCACCTACACCGCCCCCGTTTCGAATTCAACAGCCCCAACTTCCCCCTCCCCTTCTTTCTATTCGCACAAAACACACACCAACAAACCAGTTCGTTTGTTTCCTTTTTCGTTTCCTTTCGCTGCACACACCACATATACATAAGTGTATACACACGGATGCGTCGTTGTTGTTACGCTTTGGTGTTGCTGCTGTGTGTTTATTCGAGTCATTTATCCGAGTTTTTCACTGTTGAGTTGCTGGTTTGCCGAGTTTTGTTAGATTATTGCATAATTCGAGTTGAAGTTGGTTTTGTGTTGTCGTGATTCTGTTTTGTTACTATATGAATTTTACCAAGTTGTCACTGAGTCCAAGTGAGTTTTGTACGAGTTTTACCGAGTATTAACTGAGTTTTGTGCTTAGTTTTGTTTTGTTTTTTTTTACGAGTCCTGTTAATGTGTAGTTGAGCTCCGAATTGTCGCCGAGTGGCTTGGTTTGTATTTTGTAATCTAATTTCAATTGTTAGTTTGTTGTCTCGAGTGTTCGTGATTGTAGTATTGTGTTCGAATCTTGGCCTGAGTTTATTGTTTCTGAGTCAGATTTTTCTGTTCAATTCTCCGTGTTATTGTTGAGTCGAGTTTGTACTGGGTTCATTTGGCTGTGTACAGTTGATTATTCTTGATTTGGTTTAATTCTGGCTAGTTCGAGTTACGAAGTATTCATGTCAAAATTTTCTGAAAAGCTTTGTAATTAAAATTTGTTCTTTTAAATAAAAAAAAATGTTTTAAAATAAAAAAAATTAGTTTTAATTCGAATTTAGAATTTTTAGTTTAATTTAGCTTATATTCTTCTTATTATTTAGTTTAGAATTAGAATGCATTTAATTTTATTTTAAATAGTTTAAATTTATTTTGGTAATTAATTATTAAAAAAAAATAAAAAAATAAAATAGATAATAATAATAAATAAAAATAAAAATAAAATTTGTCGAATATAATGTATTGTGGAGTTTAGGTTAATGATTTCTTATTGTGTAGATTTCATCAAAGTTGTTTCCAACATCTAACTTATTTGTGTTTTCTTTTTCAGGTGCACAAACTCTTGCATGCGACGTACAGTAAGTGCTGGAAATCTAGAATTTGATCCGGAAATCGAACGCACTGCTCGAATCTTAAGGCGAGAGGCAAAGCAAAGGAAAGAAAAATCTAAGATGGCTGACGAAGATCGTGAAGTTGCTATTATTGATGAGACTTCAATTTGGGACCATGAGACACCAAATCCTGCTAATTGCATGTACAAAACTCCAGAGATTGGGGCAGCCCAATTCAACATTAATCCAAGCTTAATTCAGATGATCAGCAATCAAGCTTTTGAAGGAGATATTGAACTAGAGGACCCACACAGACATCTAGAGCGTTTCGTGCAGATGTGTGGCTCATTCAGAGTCAATGGTGTTACGAGTGACAAGATTCGTCTCCATATGTTTCCCTACTCTATTAAGGGAAGAGCTTTGGAATGGTTTCAACAACTTCCAGACACCACGGTTGCTACATGGGAGAGTCTTTCTACTGCATTCTTGTCCAAATATTATCCTTCTGACAAGACGCAACAATTGAGGACTATGATTATGAGTTTTAAAGCACAACCGGGTGAAGGTCTATATCAGGCATGGGAGAGATTTAAGGCATTATTGAGGAAGTGTCCACATCATGGTTTGCAAGATTGGCAGATCATTAGTACTTTTTATGGGGCCATGAATGCAGATATTCGCTTGAGTTTGGATGTGGCTGCTGGTGGAAATTTTAAGAAGGCACCAACTACACAGGCTAAAGCACTCCTTGAGGAATTAGCATCTAATAATTATTCATGGGCACCTAGTGGGACAAGCTCAGCAAAAGCAGCACAAGATTCTGAGATGATCAACATGCTGGCTCTCAAATTGGATACTCTAACTCAGGAGATGCGAGGACAAAGGGCAAATGTGAATGCTATTTATTCACCTATGGAAGGGTATAATGATTATGGTGATAGTCAGAACTCTTATGTGCAACAATTTCCAGAAGAAGCATCTTTTATTCAGGGAGATAGCCGTGGCCTGTTCAGAATAACTCCTACTACAATCCAAATCAAAGGCCAAACAACAATCTTTCTTACAGTAGTAATCATACGGCTAATCCTTCCTATTCATTTCCAAGGCAGAATCAACCTCCTGGTTTTCAGTCACGACCACCGTATCAAGCACAACAGCAGTATCAACCACCGCCAAAGAAAGAACCTGCTGATTGGGAGGTTGCACTAAATAAAATAATGCAAGGAACCTCTAGGGCATTGGCTAATATGGAATCAAGAATAAATCAAATGGCATCATCTCAAAAGATGCTAGAAACACAGATTGGACAAATTGCCTCCAAGATGGGTGTTCGTGAGCAAGGTTCTCTTCCAAGTCAACCCGACCAGAATGGTAAGGAACAATGCAAAGCAATTACTTTGAGGAGCGGAAGAGAGTTGCCCGAGGTTGAGGCTCTTGAGTCTAAAGAGAGGGATGTGGAAAAAGAAAATGAGATAGTAGAGATTGATGCAGAAAAGTCAGAAAAATTGGATGAAGATAAGAAGGAAGAAAAACCAGAAAAGCCGTATGTTCCTCCACCACCTTATGTTCCTCCTATTCCATTTCCACAGAGACTTCACAACAGGCAGTTAGAGAAGCAGTACGAGAAGTTCTTGACTATGTTCCGGCAGTTGCATATTAATATTCCTTTTGCTGACGCTTTGGCTCAAATGCCACTCTACACCAAATTTCTTAAGGAGATGTTGTCCAGAAAAAGGAAACTTGAAGATGTGGAAACTATTACTCTCAATGCGGAATGTAGTGTAGTCATCCAAAAAGCAATTCCACAGAAATTGAAGGATCCTGGGAGTTTCTCTTTACCATGCACTATTGGAGCAATGGAGAATATTAAAGCCTTGTGTGATTTAGGGGCTAGTGTGAGTTTGATGCCACATTCCATTTGTGGAAGACTTGGTCTTGGAGAGCTCAAGAAGACAAGAATCTCACTTCAGTTGGCTGATCGTACTATCAAGTATCCTTTGGGAGTCATTGAGGATGTACTTGTCAAAGTGGATAAATTCTTTATCCCTTGTGATTTTGTGGTGTTGGAGATGGATGAAGATGTTGAGATGCCCATTATTTTGGGAAGGCCATTTTTGGCTACTGCTGGAACCACAATTGATGTCAAAGCTGGGAAATTGGCATTAAATGTTGGTGATGAAAAGGTTTAGTTTGATCTCAACAAAGCTATGAAGATGCCTTCATTTGATGCTACATGTTTCAATGTTGACATAGTGGATGAGATCGTAAGTCTTGAAGATGCAGACTTCGCAAAAGTGGAACAAACCTTAGATGATAAAGAAGTTGAAGAAGCACTTACACTTGATATGCAAGAAAAGGGTACGCCGAAAATTGATGTGGCACTTTCAATTTCAGAGGCACCTCAAGTAGAACTCAAACCTCTTCCTTCTAATCTAAGGTATGCTTTTCTTGGTCCTAATGATACATATCCTGTGATAGTGTCCGCTTTGCTCCAAGATGATGAACTTGATAAATTGTTAAATGTGCTTAGGCAATTTAAATCATCAATTGGTTGGACAATCAAGGTTATCAAGGGAATTAGCCCCGCTCTTTGCATGCATAGGATTTCCTTAGAAGATAATCATAAACCTGTGATTGAGGGACAAAGAAGATTGAATCCTAATTTGCAAGATGTGGTTAAGGAAGAGATAACTAAGTTGTTAGATGCTGGCATTATATACTCTGTTCCACATAGTAACTGGGTTAGTCCAATACATGTTGTACCTAAGAAGGGTGGGATGACTGTCGTGCATAATGAAAATAATGAATTAATCCCCACTAGGACTGTAACAGGTTGGAGAGTTTGTATTGATTACAGGAAATTAAATGATGCTACTCGCAAGGATCACTTTCCTCTCCCATTTATTGATCAAATGCTCGAAAGACTTGCGGGTAATGAGTATTATAATTTTCTAGATGGATTCTCGGGATACTTTCAGATTCCCATTGCTCCCGAGGATCAAGAAAAGACAACTTTTACTTGTCCTTATGGTACCTTTGCATATCGTAGACTACCCTTTGGTTTGTGTAATGGCCCATCTACATTTCAACGACTTATGACAGCTATATTCTCAGATTTTCTAGGAAAAACCATGGAAGTCTTCATGGATTACTTTACTGTATATGGTTCTTCCTTTGATTCTTGCTTAACCAGCTTGTCTCAAGTGTTGCAGAGATGTGAAGACACTAATCTTGTTCTTAATTGGGAGAAGTGTCATTTTATGGTAAAGGATGGTATTGTGCTTGGGCACAAGATTTCTAGTAAAGGCATCGAGGTGGACAGGGCAAAAATCGAAGTGATCGAGAAATTACCACCACCCTCATCTGTGAAGGGGATTAGAAGTTTTCTTGGACACGCCGGTTTTTACCGTCATTTTATCAAAGATTTTTCTAAAATTTCTCGTCCTCTTTGTAATCTACTTGAAAAGGACAGTGTCTTTGATTTTAACGAGAGTTGTCTTGTTGCTTTTAATAGGTTGAAGAAGGAGCTTACTTCTGCACCTATCATGTCAGCCCCTGATTGGAGCTTACCTTTCGAGCTCATGTGTGATGATAGTGACTATGCTGTGGGTGCTGTATTGGGCCAAAAGAAGGAAAAACGCATGCATGTGATATATTATGCAAGCAAGACACTTGATGATGCACAAATCAATTATGCCACCACTGAAAAAGAGCTACTTGTTGTGGTTTTTACCTTTGACAAATTTAGATCCTATCTTGTTGGGTCTAGGGTGATTGTTTATACGGATCATGCTGCGATTCGTTATTTAATGAAAAAGAAGGATGCCAAGCCTCGTCTAATCCGTTGGATTCTTTTACTCCAGGAGTTTGATCTTGAAATTCGAGATAAGAAAGGTTCTGAAAACTTGGTAGCTGATCATTTATCCAGGTTGGACCAGGGAGATGAAGTGGTAGGAGTTAATATACCTATCAATGATGCATTTCCAGAAGAAACACTTCTTGCAGTATCTTTGTCTACACCTTGGTATGCGGACTTCGTAAATTATCTCGTGGGTGGCATTATACCAAGTGGACTGACTTATCAACAAAAGAAGAAATTCTTATTTGATGTAAAACACTACTTCTGGGAAGAACCACTTCTTTACAAAGAATGTGCTGATGGTATCATGAGGAGGTGTGTGCCACACGAGGAAATTCCTAATGTCTTGAATCATTGTCATGCTTTAGAGTGTGGTGGTCACAACAGTAGCACGAAAACTTTTGCAAAAATTTGGCAGTCTGGATTTTATTGGCCTTCAATGTATCAAGATGCAAGAAGCTTTGTTGCAACTTGTGATCGATGTCAAAGAACAGGAAATATTTCAGGACGGAATGAGATGCCTTTGCAACCTATTCTTGAGGTTGAGCTCTTTGATGTTTGGGGCATAGATTTCATGGGCCCATTCCCATCGTCTTATGGGAACAAATTTATTTTTGTGGGAGTTGATTACGTCTCTAAATGGGTGGAGGCGATTGCTAGTCCTACAAATGATGCTAGAGTAGTGAAAAAGTTCTTGCAGAAGCATATCTTCACACGTTTTGGAGTGCCTAGGGCCATCATCAATGATGGAGGGTCTCACTTTTGCAATAAATTAATTGAAGATCTTTTGCGAAAGTATGGAGTGACTCAGAAAGTTGCTACACCTTATCACCCTCAAACTAGCGGGCAAGTGGAGATTTCAAATCGAGAGCTGAAACAAATTCTTGAGAAAACATTGGCTAGCTCCAGAAAAGATTGGGCAAGGAAGCTTGATGATGCTCTATGGGCTTATAGGACGGCATTCAAGACACCTATCGGTATGTCTCCGTATAGGTTGGTGTTTGGAAAATCATGTCATTTACCCGTGGAAGTGGAGCACAAGGCACTTTGGGCGATAAGATTCTTGAACATGGAATTACAGGCTGCGGGACTTAACAGGTTGATGCAACTAAGTGAACTTGATGAGTTGAGACTTAAGTCTTATGAAAATGCAGCAATATACAAGGAGAAGACAAAGAAGTGGCATGACAGGCATATTAGACCGAAAGAGTTTGAAGTTGACCAGCAAGTTTTACTGTTCAACTCAAGACTGAAACTCTTTCCCGGAAAATTGAAGTCAAGATGGTCTGGCCCTTTTAAAATTGTCAAGGTATATCCGTATGGTGCTGTGGACATCACTCGAGATGGTTCCGATGTGTTTAAAGTGAATGGGCAAAGACTCAAACCATATTTGATTGGTGATGACATTCCAAGAGGAGTCAATTGCCTTCTCTCCAATCCTCAAGCTTAAGTTCATCACGAGAGACGTCGAGCTAATGACGTTAAACAAGCGCTATTTAGGAGGCAACCCAAGGAATTTTGTTGATTTGAATAATATTTTTTGTGTGTTTGGACTATGCAGGAGGATCTTCATTTCAAAATGGATGCCACAATGGCAGTTCTTGGTTGCACACTACCACCTCGACCATGATTCAGGGGAGTCCTATCTTTTTCCTCGCATTTTAGTCCATTGTGTGTTGTTTCTTGTGGACAAGAAACGTGATAAGTTGGGGGGTGTTCATTTAGATAGAACCTTATTGGGGTTATTTGGTGCTAAAAAAAAAAATCAAAAAAAAAATCAAAAAAAATAAAAAAAAAAATAAAAATCACAAAAAGAATTCTGGCCTTGTAAAAGGATCACATACACTAGCAAGTTGAAACTGGTAGACTTTTTGAAGGTTGTAAGTGATTAAAAGGACATGAATATGTGCAAGATGATTTGGTTTACATGCTTTGAGTACAAGTAGGTGCATTAGAGAGACTTTTACCTGGGATTGATTATGCTTTGCCGCACCAAGTGAGTTTTGAGCCTATATGCATATCTTTTGCATTTCATATTCGTTTGCTTGAGTGTCCACATGTTGTTTGCATTGCTAGCACTTGTTTGAGGTCTTTCTTGAAATGCATGACATTATTTGATGATAACATGATAAAGGCATTTAGGGATAACCTCATATTTCCTATATTACCACACCATTTATACATGATCAATTAGTTACCCCGTTGAGCTTAATCATATTTTTTCGTTGACACACCACATTACTTGCCTAGACCTTTTTCTTTTATTGGCCTTGCTTTAACTTGAACACAAATTGTCAAAGGCTAGTAGAGTGTTTGAGGGAGTAAAAAGGTGTGCAAAGGGAGGTTTATTGATGATCATTACTTTTGGGAAAATATTTGGTTTGGTTGTTACTTGTTAGTCGAAGTTTGTAATAATATCAATGGATCATTGTTCTTGTTTATAATTAGCTCTCTTAAAAAAAAAATATTTATATGAAAGCATACTTATGTTTTTATGATCCTTTTTCATTCGACTAGTCAAGTTACTTATTAAAAGAGAATAAAAAGATTCAAGTGTGGGGATAATAGGGTGGAGTTGAATGAATTATGTTGTTGGGTACTAGCTTTTGACATTTAACCTGTTTTGGCTTTACTTGACATACCTTGTCCCTAGCCCCATTACAACCCGAATAAAGACCTTTTGATCATCATCAGTGGTGTGTGTTGCGTTAAAGTTAGATTGATACCAAATGTCAAGCATGTTTATGATTTTGTTGGAATGGAGTGATACACTTACCCTTGTTCTTGAGTGAATATTCTTTTGTGAGTGAAAGGTGAGTTATTACCTGTATTTTGCATATGAGATCCCAAGTTTTGACTCAAAGATGTACTCTTGTGGGCTTAGCATGATTACCAACTTATTCTTACATTGACATGGACTGTTGAGAACTTATGCATCTTCTTTGAGTAGACTAAGTGAATATTTGTAACTTCGACACAAGGCATTGCATTCTTCACTTTGATTCTTAAGTTGACATGGCATGAGAGAACTTGTATATGTGGTGTTGTAGTGGCATTCAATCTTTTACATGAGCTAGATGGATTTTGTGGGTACATTCACTACAGACCCTCACGAGACCTCACTCGTCCACTAGGGCTACCTAGGGGTTTAAAGGGCTTGTTGCATATGCCAAATGCAACCGTGATCACCTACAGAAGTGGTATTAATAAGTAGTTAGTTTGGTTTACTCGAGGACGAGCAAAAGTTAAGTTGGGGGGTATTTGATACATGCTAATTTTGTATATATTTTATAGCATGTTATCTCTCATTTATCCTTAATTTTGTGCTTGTTAGCATTGTTAGTAGCATTTTAATTTGAATTTGATGCTAAGATATTTTTTTTTATGTTTATAGGATAATTTTGGAAGCAAAAGGAGCCCGGTTTCATATCATCAAGAGACCGTAGATTAAACCTGGACGAGCAATGAGGAAATAAGAATTGTCACAAAAAAATGGAAAGTGATATATTCTTAAAGCAGGAATCCCGGTTGGAATTAATATAATTTTTGTTAAGCGAAAGGAGTCCGGTTCCAGGCCCTCAATTGACCGCAGCTTAGGACTTAAGGACTTATTTATATTAATAAATATTTAATTTATTTAGAAAATTATATTTATAAATATCTAATAATATTATATATTTATTTTTATAATTTCTGGATTTATTTAATTATTTATTAATTAAAGATTATAAGCTGTGCGGGTTAAAAATCATTTCTACGGAACCCAGTATATTAAACAACAAAAGTGGCCGGTTTGTTCAAAGTAAAGCAAGTGGGTTTGTTTGTTAATTAAAGAAGGAAATGGAATTAGTAGTGCAGCTTTCTTTCGACTGGGTGGTTTCATACTTTCAATTATTTATGATGTATGGCGTGCTGTGGTTTTGCTATAAATAGGTTTGTAGTTAGAAGGATGAAGGCATCAATCTCATGTACTGAATAAAATTCAGTTGTATTCTCTTTTGTTTCCATAAATTTTCTTTGTAATATTAGTTTTAATTCATACATTTTAATTTTCTGAAAGTTCTATTTTGGTTGAAGATTTTAAGGGAATTGCTTGGAAAGTGCTCATTCATTTCGTCGGAAATTATTTCGGGAGGATAAATTCTTCAAGTTGTACTTTCTTTACTCTAAACTCTTTTAATTATGATTTTACCATTTATTATATGCTTATTTTATTTGTCTAGCATGAATAACTAATTTCATAAACCGAGAATTAGGTAGTATTTATTGGTGATATATGCTTGTTTAATTGTGATAATAATTCTCTACTTTTGCTAATCTATTGATAAGTGGATGTTATATCCACTTGGAATGCTTCGTATCGGCTTGAATTGATCACTTGAACTCAAGTATATGGTGTTTTTGATGTGTTTTTAGTGAATTTGTGCAGGAAAAAGAGTCGGATGTGGAATGATGTTTTCCATGCTTAAATGGTGGGTTTTGAGCTTAAATAATAACAATACATCAAATTGCGAGAGAGCCGAAAGAAACGGAATGAAAATCGGAGTTAAAACGAAGAAAATAGAGCAAAATCAGCCAAAATCAGCTTCCGACAAAAGCCATCAGCGCACTCAGCGCGCAAAGGGCGCAGTCAGCGCCATGAACAGTAACAGCAGCGCAGTCAGCGCCTTGTCAGCGCAGTCAGCGCGTAGAAATTCAGCCAGATTTTCGGATTTTTGTTTTGGCCATATATTGAGTTCTACAAGTCCGTTTTGGACGATTCAACTGCCCACGCGAAGATAACGGAATTTTCTATCATTCTAAGGTGGTCCGGAGTCCAAAATTATTGAAGAGAATTTTCCTTCAAAACAGAATCAACAGAAATTGCCAGAATTCAATTCTAAACAGGAAATTGCCAGAATTCCTACTTCTAATAAGTATGGTAATTGCTCTGGGCGGCTAGAACATTCCAGAATCAGATCTACACATGGAATTTGCAATTCTATTCTCATTCAAGAACGGAAATTGTCATACTCCTATTCCAACTCTAAAACGGCAATTGCTTGATGGAGAGGCAATTTGAGGCTATAAATACACATCTTGGGGTACAGAAAAAAACACACACCATTACATATCAATTACTTAGGATTATTTGTATCTTTTTATACTTTGTTTTTATCATGGTTTCATCAGATCCCATGATGACGAGAGGTTCAATTATGAACTAATCGTTGTCATGGGATTCTAACGGATTTATTTATGGAATTTAGTAGTTGATTGCTTTAAAGATTTGTGTGTGGTGAATTCTTGATATCCTCGTATGGTTGTGTTTTATGTGTTTAGATGAGTCATGAACATCTAATTTGTTAATCTCTTGTGAAGCGAGAGTGGATCTTGAGATTTAGAACTTGCCATGCTAGCATAGGATAGGTTGATATTATTATCATGATTTGTGGCATCATAGAGATATGATGCTACCCTATGTGATCTATATGGATAACTTGTGCTTCAACCTTTATGTTTTCAAATTCTATAGAGATATAGGGTCTAAACATAATTGGTGTCTATTCATCTTCTATCTCTTTTGTGGATGTATGATTAGTTTGGTGTTTGTATACCGAGAGGTAGCTTATACTTGTTCCGTGTTGTCTGATCAGATATCATAACCATCACATGCATTGATTAAAGGCATCAACTCTAAGCGAAGTAGTTAATGAAGTTAGGATCCCATGTTTTCTCTTGCAGACGTAATTAGAATTCAATTCTTGTTAGTTTGTTAATTCTTAGTTTTATTAATTTGTTTCTTAGTTAATTATAGTTAATTAAAATCTTGTTATTTGTCTTAGCAGTGCATAATAACCATACACTGTTGCATAGGTACAAAACTGAATTAAAACTATAACCAGATCTCTGTGGGAACGAACTCAACTTTATTCTATATTACTTGTGACCACGTACGCTTGCGTGATTTAGTGCAAACAAGTTTTTGGCGCCGCTGCCGGGGATCATCGGTGTTATATTTTTGGTTTATGTGCTTGTCAATAGTGGTCGTTAGAGTTCACTGACTCAGATTTTTTCTTAACTATCTTGTTTAGCTCGTTGTGTTCAGGTACTTAAGTGTTTGAAGATGGCAGTCCAGGAGTTGTCATGGTGGGCATATTCGAGAACATCCATGCCTTATCAATGTGAGCGGTGTTTTGGCGTTCATGATCCCTCACAATATTGTTACTACGAAGGAGTTGATCCATATGTCACTTATGAGGAACAACCATATTTTCCATACCATCCTCAACAGTACCAGCAAGATGTTCCAGACATGTCATATTTCTTTGGAAGTGAAGAGTTTCAACATCAGCAACCTACTCCTACTTTTCAGTCAGATGAGGTTGATGATTTGAAGGAGATTAGGAAGGAGATTAGGATTCTTGTAGAGGGTCATAAGAAGAATCTCAAATCTATGGAGACACTAGTTGCTCAAGTTTTGAGTGTCTTGGAACAAGAGAAACAGCAATTCATACGAGAGGCAATTCCAGAAAATAACGATGACTTGGAGCAAGGTACTGCATGCATAATTGAAGAAGACAAATTCCAAGAGGAGGTGAGTGTTCACAAGCCATGTGAGGAATTTGATCATGTTAGGATGGTGGATGATTTGGAAAGGGCACTATTTGGGACAGACACTGGTGAGCTACACAAATTTCAAGAATTGGTATGTGAGTACCAAGAGGCTGATGACCATGGGAAAGATGCAGATCTTCTACTTGTCTCAAAGAATAAAGATGGAGGTAGCGCATTAGAGCCAATGGAGGAAGTTCTTTTTGAGGAACCAAAGGCTTCAGCAACTTACATTTATCCTCCTCCATTATATTCAACTGAAGCCCGCGAGTGTGTGTTGTTCTACAAATTGACATATTTTGGGTCAACAGATGAAGGCATTGGAATTGGACATAGTTGTTATACAAATAGGCCAAGCGAGGAGAAGGGGCAGAAAGTGTGCTGTCGTGATGACGATGAAGTCTCACGAAGAGAGGACCAAGCAAACTATTATCATCCTTAATGGAGGCTTGGAAGTAACGTCAAGCTATTGACGTTAAAGAAGCGCTTCTTGGGAGGCAACCCAAGCATTGTTGTATACTGGTATGTGTTCTACTTTCCCTTGTATTTACTTCCATTCAATGAGGACATTGAATATTTTAAGTTTGGGGGTGGTTTGAGGGATAAGTAGTGTATATAATTGTGATTTTGAGTCATTGTGTTCATGTAGGATTTCATGCTTTGCATATTAGTAGTAAATTATGCATTTATGTTCATGATATCTACGTTTGTTTCATATAGGACATTCTGTTTTTATGTTCGTATATCATGTGAGTTCATAATAGTTGCATTTTCATGGCATGCATTTTTCATGATCCTTTAGAACGAGCTAATTCTGATTGGTAGGTAGGTGTCTAATTGAGTGTGGTAATGATGAATAGAGGGTTGACTTATAGTTTCTATGAAATTGACTTATGTGTTTCGGAAACAAAACTAATTTCACGGTCTCATCGTTTGCTTTTGGGCTAGGTTGAGGTTATGCTTGTTTGGATGTTTTGAGATTTAATCACTTGATTATATTTAGAATTTTCGTTATTCCCTTGATAGCCTAGAACACTAAAGTCTAAGTTTGGGGGAAAACAGGGATTTCATGCTAGTTGTTGGCTAGGCGTCAAATGGCTAGTAGCCGGCTCATATTTATATGAGTAGTCTAGGGTTGGAATTGAGAATTCTCATTCCAGATTGCATAGGAAAAAAAAAAGAGAAAAAGGAAAGCAGGAAAAAAAAGAAAGAAAAAAGAAAAAAAAAGTTATGTGAATTGTTTTATGCAAAATTAACCAGGGTGAGCTCTTTAATACTTGAGCAATTAAGTTCGTGGGGACTTTGTGCCTAGTGACCTAAGGCTTTTATTAGTCTGGGATCCACTAACCTAACGCTCGCTACATGGGTATTATTGTATAAGCCTTTCGGGGTCTCATCCATTGCACGGTTAAATAAGCATGCTTGTATATATGTGTCGTAGTAGTTAGTAATAAAGCATGAATTTCTGTCTACCTTGGATAAGGATGGAGGTGTTCCTAGGTTATGAAGTGTCTACAGTCTATTCTTTTTATAAACCTGTGATTGTCTTGACGAAGAGCATGTATGATTTTTGACCTAGTTTTGGGAGTATTTCTGATGAGCATTGCACACACGCACGTTTCTGTTCATGTATTGTTAGTATACGGGAACTTGGTCGAGCTCTATTTGGATTTAGTTGCATTCTCTAAGATATTTGCTTGCTAGTTGGTTTTGGTTAGTTTGAAGGGGATTGTTGCATTTTCATATTAGTTGCATTCATGCATTGCATTGTTTGTGTCGTTTGTGTCAGTTGGATTTTGTGGGTACATTCGCTATAGGCCCTCACGAGACCTTACTCGTCCACTAGGGCTGCCTAGGGGTTTAAAGGGCTTGTTGCATATGCCAAATGTAACCGTGATCACCTACGGAAGTGGTACTAGTTAGTTGTATATAGTTATAATTGTTATGCTTGAGGACAAGCATCGGTTTAAGTTTGGGGGTGTGATAAGTGGATGTTATATCCACTTGGAATGCTTCGTATCGGCTTGAATTGATCACTTGAACTCAAGTATATGGTGTTTTTGATGTGTTTTTAGTGAATTTGTGCAGGAATAAGAGTTTTCCATGCTTAAATGGTGGGTTTTGAGCTTAAATAATAACAATACATCAAATTGCGAGAGAGCCGAAAGAAACGGAATGAAAATCGGAGTTAAAACGAAGAAAATAGAGCAAAATCAGCCAAAATCAGCTTCCGACAAAAGCCATCAGCGCACTCAGCGCGCAAAGGGTGCAGTCAGCGCCATGAACAGTAACAGCAGCGCAGTCAGCGCCTTGTCAGCGCAGTCAGCGCGTAGAAATTCAGCCAGATTTTCGGATTTTTGTTTTGGCCATATCTTGAGTTCTACAAGTCCGTTTTGGACGATTCAACTGCCCACGCGAAGATAACGGAATTTTCTATCATTCTAAGGTGGTCCGGAGTCCAAAATTATTGAAGAGAATTTTCCTTCAAAACAGAATCAACAGAAATTGCCAGAATTCAATTCTAAACAGGAAATTTCCAGAATTCCTACTTCTAATAAGTATGGTAATTGCTCTGGGCGGCTAGAACATTCCAGAATCAGATCTACACATGGAATTTGCAATTCTATTCTCATTCAAGAACGGAAATTGTCATACTCCTTGTTAGGTCGAATACACAATATATAATCAAGTACTGTATGAATAAGTAACAAGAACACACGTTTTAACTCTTAAAACTGTTTGGAATAGATAATTCCTCTCTCGGTGATGTAAAGTATCACAGAGAGCTGCTTAGGTTACAAGAATGTTATTCGTTCACGATGGATACCCTTCTAGGGTTAACCTAACTGTATTTATAAGATATACAGCTACGTACAATCGTAAATTGATTCTCCTAAAATTAAGATATACAATTGATATCAATTACGATTGCTACACGTCTTCTAAGTCAACTCAATCTCTTTGATAGCTATCCAATCTTCAAAGATATCGCTTCCATATTAATATTAAATTAATCTTCAAACTCTGTTGACTTGTAGACGCTCCCAGTAGACAGACTTTAGCAAACTCTGTTCTCTCCATGCTAACAGTGTTTGCGCTTCCATGTATTCAGCTATCAGTGTTTACGCTTTCCTCTGTCAGCGTTTGCGCTTCCAGCAATCAGCGTATACTCAAACTCTGTTACAACTGCTTTCAATAACAAGTTAAACTCTCTTTACCTGTAACACTTAAACACTGACATTAAATCACATCAATTATATCTAACAATCTCCCCCAACTTGTTCATTAGAAAAATGTACAAGTTCATAATAATTGATGATGTCAAAACTAACAAATAAAAACACAGTGTTTAACATATAATCAGAGTTTAAACTTGACTTAGCAAAATTTACAGAAAATTTGAATTACTTACAGATTCTGTCTACCTAACCTCCTCAAGATCTGGAGTTGTTCTGAGATAATCAATCAACAACCTCCTCTCAGCATTCTCAAGTTCAATCTCCATAGCTACCTTGATCTCTCTTAAATCTGGATCATTCTCATCAGTTTGAAAAATAGCAGCTCTGAGATCATAGATCTTGTTTCTTCTCATTTCATTTCCCAATCTGATAAACTTCACTTCTTCAGACTTTACATTAAAATCTAGAACAGTAATCCCAAGATCAGTCTTCAGCTTTGTAGTTCCCTTCTGCATTTCAATCAAATTCCCATTCCAGTCTCTATACTTTGGAACATACTTGCTGTATTTCATATGTCTATTTGCAAGATTCTGTATCATCTTTTGTCTGAGCACATTTGCAACTGATTGAGCTCTTTGATTTCTTACTCTGAAAATGTACAGAACATACTCTAGTTCTTCCCAGAATTTTAAATCAATATCATTCTCAGCAATCTTGAACACTGTTCCATCAGTCATGAAGTATAACAAGAAATCCTTCCCTAAACTTTTCTGATGAACAAGCTGTACTGACTCCAGTCTGTCTAAACTCTCTTGAGTGACACCACGACCTGGAACAGACAATGAAGAAGGATCTCTGGGAGCAACATTCTGTCTTTTATCTCTATGTGAGCCAATGCCTCCTTTGTTATATGCAATTTTACCAGATAAAGCTCTACCATCAGTAAAATCCATTGAAGCTGTAGCTGGAGCTGTAGCTGCAAGACTCGAATCATGAAGAGCACCTTTTCGAAATCTTGATTTCAACTGAGAAGACAGTATCGGTGTAGTCACAACTTGTGTAGCAACAGAGGTTGTGTCTTTATTCTTCTGTACAACATGTGTACCAACAGAGGTTGTAATTATCATTTTATTCCTACTCTCTTCACCCATCACTCCTTTTAACTTCAGCTTGGCATCAATAGAAGACTTTCTAATCAGCTTTCCTTTATCCTCTTCTTCTTCTTCTTGAATATCAGATAATCTCTCTTTGATCTCAATTCCTTTCATTTCATGCCTTGAAGACTTTGAAGCTTTAACAACTTTATTCACTTTCTTGGACTTTTGAGCTTTTAAATGCTCTTTCTGCAACAGCTTTTCTTCAGCTTGAATATCCTCAAGTGTAGCTTCAGCATTCTCTTCACGAAATAGTTTCACAGCCAATTCTTCATCTGTTTGTGGATTGTCAGAGAATGACAAATCCTTTGGCTTTGAACCAGAAGTACTCTGAGCATTTGTATCTATCACCAAGTTAGGCTTTGACCTTGTAGACCTCCCATGTCCTTGTCTAGAATTTGCATTTCTTAAGCCCTTCTCAGCATTGGTACCTTCATCATCAAGATGATCTTTCTTTGGCAGAGTTTGAGTTTGCTTACACTTGGTTTTAGCAATTCTCTCCCCCTTTTTGACATCATCATCATCATCTTGAATCAGAATTGAGGTGATTAATTCAAGAGAGTTTGCAATTGAATCAACCTTCTCATTTAGTAAAATCTGATTCTTTTCAACTCTGCTCAGTCTGTCATTTATATTTGCTTGAGCTTTGGCAAATTGTTGAAAGAGCTTAGCATTAATTTCATTATTAGAAGGGCCAGCAAAATCTGGTTTTTCTCCTGTTTTCTGACCATCAGTCTGATTTTGTGGTTGTGCAACTCCTGTACTCTTAGCTTCAACTGAATCACTGATTGACTCACTAGTAGAGGCAACAGAAGCAATAGGTTCTTGAGCAGAAATAGGTTCTTGAGCAACCTGTTTTCCTTTATCAACTGGAGTTTGCTCTGAAGAAAGAACCTTTTCTGGTTTATCAACCTCCTCATTATGAGCAGAACCATGATTAGCATCAGAGTTCAACTCAGTGTGTGATGCAACCACAGTGTCTTCAAGAACAACAGTAGGCCCATCAGCAACACCAGTATCAATAGAAAGTGTAACCTCCATGAGTGGTGGAGTAGATGCTTCATGATTAAAAGAAAGTGGAGTTTCAGCAAACTCTTCCATTGGAGACAAAACATCTCTAACAGCTTCATTTTCTTGAACCTTAACAACTTCTGGTTCAGAAAGCTTGACTTCAGATTCTGGTATTATAGATTCTATGATAACCTCTGGCTCACCAGTAGGAACATCAAAAGAGATTTTCTCTTGAGCCTCTTCAACATGCTCATCATCAGAATCATTTAAAATAAGCCTTCTCCTCTTAACTTGAGGTACTACAACAAATTCTTCTTTTGCACTAGAAGGTCTATTTGCCCTTTGTTTGAATCTTCTAGCATGTTTGGTGTTGATTGCAGTATGTATCTTCCTTTTTGGCTTTTGTGGTGGTTGTGGATGAGTGGTAGTGACAGGGTTTGTTGGTTCAGTAGTCATGTGATCAGATTGTGGTTGAGGTTCTGTTTGTGTTTGAGGTGATATAAGTTGATCAGTGGTTGTTGGTATCGGCTCAGGTGATTGAGTAGGTTGAGATGGGATGTTTTCTGTATGATCAGTGGCTAAGGGTTCAGGCATAGATTGTGGTTCTGGTTGATGTGGTTCATGTGAGTCATGGTTTGATGATGAAGAATCTTGTGGTTGATTGACAAAGTTCTGTAAAGCAAGTGGCAATACTAAAGGAGGTATGTCTTTTCCAACATCTTTGTTAGTCATATCAGAGAATATTCTCTTAGTGACTCGAAAAGGTTGAATTTTATCAGCTTCATCAATAGTTAACCCAGAAACACATGCATTGAACAGAAGTTGACAAAATCTAGCAAAGTAAACTGTAGTAGACTCTGACAACTTATCACCCAAATTCATTAAAACATATCTACCAAAATCAAAATTACTACCATAGAGTAGAGAATACCCAATTTGCAGACTGTCCATTGGAATAGCATCCCAGTTGGTGATCTTCTTTTGGAATGTCCTGGTGATACAATCAAAGAAAAAATTCCACTCTTTTCTCAAGTTTGGCCTCTTCACACTGCCCAGCTTGGCAAGTGATTCCATGTACCCAATCTCTGTTAGCATTTCCCTCAGATTTTCCTCAGAGACAACTTCATATGAAGTGTGTGTGTCGAAATCCATGACATCACGAACAGTTTGTGGAGTAATCACAAACTCTTGGTCTTCATGAGAGAAGATGATAGACGGAGTTTCACTCTCTCCTCCTTCTATATATCTGGAATTTTGCCAGAAACTAACAACTTGGGAAGCAGATAGAGTAGCCGGTTCAACCAGCGCTTGCCCAATCTCAGAATTTCGAAGAAAATTTTGCATTAGATGGAACGCCTCTGGAGCCCGGCCGTTCTCAAGTAAAGCTGCATAATTGTTAGGCACAAAACGTAGACCAAAGACAGTGAAAGGTTTAGTTGCCATTGAATCAAGAAATAAGCAAGAAGCAACTGTGAAAATGTTTTGCAAGAAAGGTGTTTGTGAAAATGCCAAAGTGAAGAACAAAGATGTTTTCTGTTTTGGTAAAGTGAATACGAGTGGGTAAAAGTGATTGTGAGAAAAAGTAATTTGAGTTTTAATTAAAAACTAAACTCAAAAGATTTTACTTGAAAACACACAACTGTTCCCTTGAAAAGTGTTTGAGTGGGACACGTGTCACACATGCAACGGTTCACTTAATACATGCGCAGTAAAAGCCATTATTACCGCTGTCGTTCCGTTTATCAAGACACGTTATCACTAATTACACCAATTAACAGTTGTCACTTACTCCATTTACTCCAAAATTTTCAATTTATCTTAATGAAAATTTACCTTAGAGTACATAACACAATCAGTCAGTGTTTGTCCAATACTCATTCTTTATCACAAAAACCCTTTCAAAAATGCACAGTCGTGATTTTCGTGTGTGAGTAGCAGAGTTTACCAAATCAATTTTTATAGCATCTAATATTTCATAAAATCCATAAATCAAAACAATAAACACTGAATGCACAAACTCTCATATTAAACACAGAGTATATGATGAATGCTAAACTCTGTAGTTCCTTAATTACAGAAATATGAATATCCCTGTTCCAGTTTATGTTCATGATTATCCAAGTAAGCACACAGTCATTATAGACAAAAATAACAAGAGATAAACATCAAAGCATCATTCAGTGAGTTACATGTCAAGGATTGTCTCACAAACTCTCACATCACACAAGTGTTTAGGTGAAGTGTTTACTCTCAGATTCATTCAGTAAAGGCAGATGCTACCATAAGCTTGAATGTCCACCAAATCTATACCACTTCGATTATATTTATGCACAAATCAAAAGGACTTTGTTCAGGGTTATAATTGAGTGAACTCAAACAGATGAGAAGAGATGAGAATTTCTAACTAAACAATTTATTTGATCAAAATATTCAGTCAAATGATTAGTACATATTTGTACAAGATGATCAGTATATATACCCCTTTTATATATATATATATATATATATATATATATATATATATATATATATATACACTGAGTAAGATATCTTTTCTTAAGAAATACTCACCTGCTTGAATTTGATTTAACAAACGAATATAACTGCTCTTAATACTTCAGTATTCAAGAAAAATGAGCAGTTAATTTGGCTCAAAGGGGTTGACTAAGGGTTGTGTTTTATGAACAGTGTTTATGATTAGTGTTCAAAGATGTTTTGAACAGTGTTTGAAGAAAGATGGTTAATCCTAATGCCTTTATCATCTTCATGCACACATATATCATGTAGTCCCAAAATGGTTTAATGCAAGTTCTAGAGCAACATACTTACTGATGAACATCACACAACAATAAAGTCTGATTGATATAAAATGTATCAATCACTTATTCAGCTCAAAATCTCACAGGGTTCAGACATGAACTGTTTCTCACCAAAATAAACAATGACACATCTCAAGTTTTAAAATTTTCACAAGTGCAAACAAAGAATCATCAAGAATCAAGTATGACTTGAAAACAGAGTGTCACTAATCAGAGTTTAGAGTTCATCAATATCAGAGTTATTCATGAGAGCCAATGCATGCAGTATTCATAGATTCAGAGTTTAGGATCAAATAAACTAAGAGATGCTCTAAATATGAAACAGTATCATGCTGTGTTAACTAACTGTGCAGTTTCTGATTAGATTACAGTGACTTAAAAAGAATCTTGATTCACTGAAAATCATGCTCTATACATTTTTCTTCATCGGTATTTTCATTTAGACAAAAATCAATTCAGAATTCACAGAGTTTAACAAACGTATTAACAGTGTATGACCAACAATCATGCTGACAGAATTTAATTAATAAGGTTCACATAGCACTTTAGCAATTTACAGAGATATGAGCAACACATTTTATTTGAAAGAGTTTGAGTCTAACCAACATGTTTAGTCAAAACCAGATACCATCCCTAGTTCATTGACCAATCTTGTAAATGTTGCTTCACTTAGAGGCTTTGTGAAAACATCTGCAAGTTGTTGATCTGTAGGCACAAAGTGAAGCTCAATATTGCCTTCCTCTACATGCTCTCTGATAAAGTGATACCTTATGCTGATGTGCTTGGTCATTGAGTGTTGTACTGGATTACCTGTCATTGCAATAGCACTTTGATTATCACAGAAAATAGGTATTTTACTATACCTCAACCCATAATCCAGTAGTTGATTCTTCATCCATAAAATCTGTGCACAACAGCTACCAGCAGCAATATACTCTGCTTCAGCTGTAGATGTAGATATTGACTTCTGTTTCTTGCTGTACCAAGACACTAGTCTGTCACCAAGAAATTGACAACTTCCACTTGTGCTTTTTCTGTCAATCTTACAGCCAGCAAAATCTGCATCAGAGTAACCAAGTAGCTTAAAATCTGATTCTCTTGGGTACCACAGTCCTAAGGTTACAGTTCCCTTGAGATATTTGAAAATCCTCTTCACAGCTGTTAAATGTGGTTCCCTTGGATCTGCCTGAAACCTTGCACACAGACAGGTGGCATACATGATATCAGGTCTACTAGCTGT
Organism: Saposhnikovia divaricata; assembly: GCA_036435485.1. Lineage (NCBI taxonomy): Eukaryota > Viridiplantae > Streptophyta > Magnoliopsida > Apiales > Apiaceae > Saposhnikovia > Saposhnikovia divaricata. The sequence continues at coordinate 182,626,333 of CM071597.1, read as the reverse complement.
TAAATAGAGTAGAGAACCAATCATCCCTCTGTAACTTGTCATATCCACTGATGAACCTGTATCTTTGTCCAGTTTTGTTGCAGTTGCCATGGGAGTTGTTGCAGATGAACAGTCAAGCATACCAAATTTCTTGAGAAGATTTCTGGTATATTTTGATTGATTAATGAAAATTCCATCATCTGTTTGCTTCACCTGTAAGCCTAGAAAATAGCTTAACTCTCCCATCATACTCATTTGATATCTAGACTGCATGAGCTTGGCAAATTTCTTACAGAGATTATCATTAGTAGATCCAAAAATGATATCATCTACATATATCTGAACTAAGAGCAGGTTATTACCAGATTGAAAGTAAAACAGAGTTTTGTCAATAGTACCTCTGTGAAACCCACTTTCTAGTAGAAATTTAGCAAGTGTTTCGTACCATGCCCTAGGTGCCTGTTTGAGTCCATAGAGTGCTTTGTCTAACTTGTAGACATGATCTGGATATTTTGGATCTACAAAACCAGGTGGTTGTTCAACAAATACTTCTTCTTCAAGTTTTCCATTCAGAAAGGCACTTTTCACATCCATTTGAAAAACCTTGAATTTCTTGTGAGAAGCATAGGCAAGAAACATCCTTATTGCCTCCAACCTGGCAACTGGTGCAAAAGTCTCATCATAATCTATTCCTTCCTGCTGTGAATAGCCTTTAGCTACCAGTCTTGCTTTGTTCCTTGTGATCACACCATCACTGTCAGTTTTATTTCTGAAAACCCATTTAGTACCAACAATAGATCTGTTCTTTGGCCTTGGTACAAGGGTCCACACCTCATTTCTCTCAAATTCATTTAGCTCTTCTTGCATTGCTGTTATCCAGTCAGCATCTTTCAGAGCTTCTTCTACTTTCTTTGGCTCAGTTTGTGACAAGAATGCATGAAACAGACATTCATTTGTTGTTGCACTTCTTGTCCTTACTTTTGCATCTGGATCACCAATAATTAAATCAGGTGTATGTGACTTAGTCCATTTTCTTGCAGAAGGCAGATTGCTTCTGTCATCATGTGATCCTCCCCCTTGATCCATGCTCTCCTGATTTTCTTGGTGCCTTTCTTCACTTTCTGATGCTCCCCCTGAATGTGACTGCTCAGAATTTGAATGTTCAGAGTTTGAATCAACAGTGTTTGATTCAGAGTTATCAATTGAGTCACTATCAGTGTTTGAATTATCAATTTGATGTGATTCTTCATGCTCCCCCTCAACTGGTTCTTCCCTTGTTTCTGATTGAAAAGTTTCTTCAGTTTTTACCAGTAAAGGTTCAGAATTGACCTCAACAGTGTTTGTCAGATCTATATCATCCGAGTTTAATAAATCTTCATTTTCAAAGTGCAGTTGATCATGCTCATTAACATCTTCAAGTCCAGTTATTTTCTTGTCATCAAATGACACATGAATAGACTCCATGATCACTCTGGTTCTCAGATTATAAACTCTGAATGCCTTTGTTGACAGTGGATAGCCAACAAAAATTCCTTCATCTGCCTTTAGGTCAAATTTGGTCAACTGTTCAGGATGAGTCTTCAACACAAAGCACTTGCATCCAAAAATATGAAAATATTTTAGATTTGGCTTCTTCTTCTTCACCATTTCATATGGTGTTTTACCATGCTTGTTGATCAGTGTTGCATTTTGAGTAAAACAAGCAGTTTGAACTGCTTCTGCCCAGAAATAAGTTGGCAACTTTGCTTCATCTAGCATGGTTCTAGCAGCTTCTATCAAAGTTCTGTTCTTCCTCTCCACTACACCATTTTGTTGTGGAGTGCCAGGTGCAGAAAACTCTTGTTTGATCCCTTTACTCTTGCAAAATTCTTCCATAGATGAATTTCTGAACTCAGTTCCATTGTCACTTCTGATTATCTTCACTTGATGCTCTGACCCTTTGTCCAGTTGGATTATATGTTCTGTCAGTGTTAATGATGTTTCATCCTTCTTTGCAAGAAAATATACCCATGTGAATCTGGTATATTCATCAACAATGACTAATGCATATTTCTTCTTTCCAAGAGACATCACATTCACTGGACCAAAAAGATCAACATGTAGTAGATGATAAGGATCAACAATTGAAGACTCAGATTTGCTTTTGAAGGAGACTTTTCTCTGTTTAGCCTTTTGACAAGAATCACACAGTCCTTCTACATTCAACAAGGACTTTGGTAGACCTCTTACAAGATCATTCTTGATTAGCTCATTGATGTTGTTCAGGTTCAAATGAGAGAGTTTCTTGTGCCATTTCCAACTCTCTTCACTGGACATTCTTGTAGACAGACACACTGCTTTTCCATCTGAGTTGGTTGACAATTTTATTTCATAGATGTTGTTGTGTCTGTTTCCAACTAGAGCAACTTTCCCTGTAGATTTACTGATCACTTGGCAATATTCAGGCTGAAAATCTACATGATATCCTCTGTCACAGATTTGACTCACAGATAGCAAATCATGCTTGAGTCCTGGAACCAGAGCTACATTTGTGATGATGACATTTCCAAGATTAATATTGCCATATCCCAGTGTATGTCCTATGTTGCCATCTCCATAGGAAACTTCTGGGCCAGCCTTCTCCTCATACTCTGATAGCAGGGCTTTATTTCCAGTCATGTGTCCTGAACATCCACTGTCCACGACTAGGGTACTGACCCTGGTGCCCTGCAATCACAAACAATCACTGATTATTAGTTTTAAGGATCCAGACTTGCTTGGATCCTTTGGCTTTCTTAATTCTGTTAGCTTTTGCAGCGGAATTCACATTAACAGAGTTTAAGCTAACTTTTTCAGAGTTTACATTTGCAGAGTTTACTTTAACCCATTTCAAATTTGGTTTGGGTTCATAGTAATTATAGTAAATAGCATGATAATCTCTGCAAGTGTAAATAGAGTGCCAAGTACTTCCACAGTGTTTGCATAAAGTCTGTGGTCTTGTTCTCACATAATCACTCTTTACTGCAGTTTTAGAGGGCAAAGAATTAATGTTTTTATTCTTACTGCAGAAATTAGCAAGATGATTAGTGCTACCACAGTTAAAGCATGTTTTCCTAGGAGCTAATGAAGCAAGCATTGGCTTTATTCCTGATGTTATGCCTACCTTACCATTTCTGTTTTTCTTAGGCATTCTCTGTTTGTTGACAGATTTTATCTCCTTAAGCTTATGCTTGAGTTGTTTATCTGTCATTAAACCAATGTTAGCCTCTTTAACAAAAGTTTTAACATATGACTCTTTAACAGCCTTTTTCTGTGCTTCAGTCTTAGGTCCACCTGTTCCCATGACATTACCCTCAGATGAACAATGTGGTCTAACCTTTACCTGATTTTCAAATCTAAGTTCATCTCCTACAGAGTAACCTAGACCTACTGTATCTGACTGAAACACTTCTTGAGTGTCTTTACCAGAGTGTGTCCATGTTTTAATGATGTGTTTAGTATCCTCCAATTCAGATTCTAGTTGCTTATACTTACCTAGCAACTCCTGTTCAATAAACACTGCATCATCTCTCTCTTTTTGAATTTTATTCATGTTCTCTAGCTGTTCCTCAACAAGTTTATTTCTTTCTTTGAGTTGAGAACACTCAGACTTTATCCTCTCATTTTCTAAAGTCTGATCCCTATAACTGATATGCAATGCTTTAAGATAAATTCTCAATTCAGTTATATCATCAGTGTTATAAGCATAGGTAGTTGGAGGTACCTTGAGATCATCATTTTCAATCTTAGTAGTAGCCATGAGAGCATAGTTGACTTCCTCATCTGAATCTGAAGTGTTTGCCCAATCTCTGCCTTTGGTGTAGAGTGCCTTTTCAGTTTTACCCTTCTTGCACTCAGGAGCATAGTGACCCATCTCCTTACACTTGTAGCATTGAATCTCAGACTTATCTTTCTTACCAGATTTGAAGTCCTTTCCCTCTGATTTCTTGAAATTCTTCTTGTCAAACTTTGAGTAGTCCTTGGAGAATCTCTTTCCCTTCTTGAAGTTCTTGTATCCCATCTTCTTGAAGGTCTTTACCATCAATGCAGCCATTTGCATCATCTCCTCATCATCTTCAGAATCAGATGATTCATCTGTGTTTGAGTCAACATCAGTGTTTGATGACTCATTCTCTGAATGAATGACTAAAGCTTTTCCTTTTGTCTTTCTTCTTGATGCTTCCTTCTTTGATGGTTTCTCCTCAGCTTTAAGAGCAACAGACTTTGACTTTCTACTAGATCTTTTGTTTCTCTGCTCCAATTCCAATTCATGGGTTTTGAGTAGTCCATAAATTTCATCAATTTCTGTTTCACCAAGATCATAATTATCTCTTATAGTGGTTGTTTTCACATCCCACTTTTCAGGTAAAGAGAGAAGAAACTTGAGATTTGAATCTCTAAATCATACTCTTTGTCCACCAATGACAAATCATTGAGCAGTTTACAGAATCTGTCAAATGTTTCTGTCATGGTTTCATCAGATTTTGCCTCAAAATGCTCATACTCCTGAGTGAGTATGTTCCTTCTGTTCTTCTTAATTGCAGGAGTTCCTTGACATCTAACCTCAAGTGCATCCCATATCTCCTTTGCAGTTGTGCAGTTTATCACTTTATTAGACATAACATTGTCTAACGCACTGTGAAGTAAATGCCTTACCTTCGCATCCTTTGCAATAGATGAAAGATCCTCAGCAGTTAGATCTTTCTTCTCTTTTGGAATAACTTTTGATCCCTCACCGGCAGCAGCAGTAGATAACTTTGTAGGTTTGTGAGGACCTTCATAAATTCTGTCCAGATATTCTGGATCTGTAGCCTCCAGAAACATGGTCATCTTCACCTTCCAAATTGCATACTCTAATGGCCTTAGTATAGGAACCCTAATTGTTTCATACCTACTAACAGTAGTAGGAGCTTTCTCAGATGGTGGAGGTATCTCTGCCATTGATTACTATTGCGTTTGGATCTTTAACTGTAATAAAGTAACAGATTTGGCTCTGATACCACTTGTTAGGTCGAATACACAATATATAATCAAGTACTGTATGAATAAGTAACAAGAACACACGTTTTAACTCTTAAAACTGTTTGGAATAGATAATTCCTCTCTCGGTGATGTAAAGTATCACAGAGAGCTGCTTAGGTTACAAGAATGTTATTCGTTCACGATGGATACCCTTCTAGGGTTAACCTAACTGTATTTATAAGATATACAGCTACGTACAATCGTAAATTGATTCTCCTAAAATTAAGCTATACAATTGATATCAATTACGATTGCTACACGTCTTCTAAGTCAACTCAATCTCTTTGATAGCTATCCAATCTTCAAAGATATCGCTTCCATATTAATATTAAATTAATCTTCAAACTCTGTTGACTTGTAGACGCTCCCAGTAGACAGACTTTAGCAAACTCTGTTCTCTCTATGCTAACAGTGTTTGCGCTTCCATGTATTCAGCTATCAGTGTTTACGCTTTCCTCTGTCAGCGTTTGCGCTTCCAGCAATCAGCGTATACTCAAACTCTGTTACAATTGCTTTCAATAACAAGTTAAACTCTCTTTACCTGTAACACTTAAACACTGACATTAAATCACATCAATTATATCTAACACTCCTATTCCAACTCTAAAACGGCAATTGCTTGATGGAGAGGCAATTTGAGGCTATAAATACACATCTTGGGGTACAGAAAAAAACACACACCATTACATATCAATTACTTAGGATTATTTGTATCTTTTTATACTTTGTTTTTATCATGGTTTCATCAGATCCCATGATGACGAGAGGTTCAATTATGAACTAATCGTTGTCATGGGATTCTAACGGATTTATTTATGGAATTTAGTAGTTGATTTCTTTAAAGATTTGTGTGTGGTGAATTCTTGATATCCTCGTATGGTTGTGTTTTATGTGTTTAGATGAGTCATGAACATCTAATTTGTTAATCTCTTGTGAAGCGAGAGTGGATCTTGAGATTTAGAACTTGCCATGCTAGCATAGGATAGGTTGATATTATTATCATGATTTGTGGCATCATAGAGATATGATGCTACCCTATGTGATCTATATGGATAACTTGTGCTTCAACCTTTATGTTTTCAAATTCTATAGAGATATAGGGTCTAAACATAATTGGTGTCTATTCATCTTCTATCTCTTTTGTGGATGTATGATTAGTTTGGTGTTTGTATACCGAGAGGTAGCTTATACTTGTTCCGTGTTGTCTGATCAGATATCATAACCATCACATGCATTGATTAAAGGCATCAACTCTAAGCGAAGTAGTTAATGAAGTTAGGATCCCATGTTTTCTCTTGCAGACGTAATTAGAATTCAATTCTTGTTAGTTTGTTAATTCTTAGTTTTATTAATTTGTTTCTTAGTTAATTATAGTTAATTAAAATCTTGTTATTTGTCTTAGCAGTGCATAATAACCATACACTGTTGCATAGGTACAAAACTGAATTAAAACCATAACCAGATCTCTGTGGGAACGAACTCAACTTTATTCTATATTACTTGTGACCACGTACGCTTGCGTGATTTAGTGCAAACATCTATCATTGAGGGCTTAACCAAATTAAGGGCGTAGCTAACCTTTAATTGTATTCATAGGGATTGTGATAAATTGGGAGATGAGTCATAATTCTTGTTCATGATTTGATAGACATAGTTTAATTATTGAATCGGGAGATTAATAAGAGGACTATGAAACTTATAATTCTTGGGTCTCAAAAATCTAAAATTGTATTTCGATTGATCATGAGAGTGACTTTTGAGATATGATTATAGACAATATTTTGTATCTTGGGAGAGAACATTATAAAGGATAGAAGAATTGTTTTTTAGCAAAATATGAGAAAAATATATATCACATTAAAACAATACTATTGAACCAATTGAAGAACCCTATTTCTCGGATTGCTTTTCCTCATAAATTAAATCTTAGTTTTATTTGTTTATAATTAGTTTATTTAAACATACCGATTATTTCTCACATTTCTAGATTATAAGAATTAAAACTTGAACTTGTATTAATAGTCCTTCCCTGCGAACGAACTTATACATTGAAAAATACTGTCTACAGGGGGCCATTAGTAGGGCCTAAACCAATATTTTCAATATTAATTTCGTAATTAATATTAAGGGATATAAACAGCTCAGCAATAAGAATCAGATAAGGATACTGCTTGATAAGTGGATTTTATATCCACTTGGAGCGTTCCATATCGGCTTAAATTGATTGTCTTGAACTCAAGTTTGTTGTTGTTTTGATGTGTTTTGTGTAGTTGTGCAGGTTTGTAAGAATGTCGATTATGGTTGATGCTTCCGTCATTTTTGGAGTTAAATTTGTGCAATGGAATGAAGAAGGGAGTTGTCATTAAACTCTCATGAAGGTTCCTAAGTCGTGGGAAATAAAAAATGTGATCTAACGCAAAAAGAACGGACGAAAACGGAGCAAGAACGAATGAATTAGAGCTGAAAAACGACGCGACGGAGAGCCAGGCGCAGGCTGCCCCAAACCAAGCGCAGGCTGCGCGGAATGCTGTGGAATTCATACAGGTTGCGCGCCTGAGGGGTAGGCTGCGCGCGCACGCGGTGCTAGAAAATTACAATTTTGCCCTTATTCACTGTTTTGGCCATATCTTGAGTTCTACAAGTCCGTTTTGGACGATTTTACAGTTCACACGAAGATAACGAGATTCTCTATCATTCTAAAGTGGTTCAGAGGTCCAATTATGACTGGAACGGCCAATAAATATTGAAGAAAATTCAGCTACGAATTTTCCTTAAAAACAGAATCAGTTTAGGAAACGTATTATATTTTAATTCTGATTTGGTAGTTTCCTTGCTGGGCAAGACTTCTAGAACCTATTTAAACACATCCTACCATTGTAATTTGTATCACCATTACATATCAATTACTTAGGTTTATTGTATCTTTTAATATTTTGTTGTTATCATGGTTTCATCAGATCCTGTGATGACGAGAGGTTCGATTATGAACTAATCGTTGTCATGGGATTCTAACCGATTTATTTATGGAGCTTTAGTATCTTGATTGCTTTAAAGATCTATGTGTGATGTATATCTGATATCCTTGTATGGTTATGCTTAATTGATAGATGCGTCGCGAACATCTAATTTGTTAATCTCGTGTGAAGTGAAAGTGGATCTTGAGATTTAGAACTTGCCATGCTAGCATGGGTTCTTATTTATTTATCAATATGATTCGTAGTATGAGATGAAAATACTTATATTGCTCTGTGTGATCTTTGTGGATAACTTGCTCTTCAACCATTATGTTTTCAAATTCTATAGACATATAGGGTCTAAGCATAATTGGTGTCTATTCATCTTCTATCTCTTTTGTGGATGTATGTTTAGTTTGGTATACGTTTGCTGACAGGTAGCGTGTACTTGTTTCGTGTTATCCGATCAGATATCATCACCATTGCATATAGTGATTAAAGGCGTCAGATCTAAGTGAAGTATTTAATGAAGTTAGGATCCCATGTTTATTCTCTTATAAGTAATTCGATTTCAATTCTCATTAGTTAATTTAATTCTTAGTTTAATATTTTGCTTTTTGTATAATTTAGATAATCAAAAACCTCAATTGTTATTTGTCTTAGCAGTGAATTAAAACCATACATTGTTGCATAGGTACATTTACTGATTAAAACTTAACCAGATCTCTACGGAATGAACTTAAATTATATTACTTGTGACCACGTATACTTGCGTGATATTGTGTAAACAAGTTTTTGGCACCGCTGCCGGGGATCATCGGTGTTTTGTTTTTAGTTTATGTGTTTGTCATCAGTGGTCGTTAGAGTTCACTGACTCGGATTGTTTTTCTAACCTATGTTGTATAGTTTGTTGGTGTTTCAGGTATGTGTGCAGCTATAGCTATAGCAGCTCAGTTGAAGGCATTGAATTTGAAGATGGATTTTCTAACTTACTATGGAGTTCAGCAGGTGGCTAGTGTTTGTGAGCTATGTGTGGGTGCACATGAGACGAATCAGTGTGCCATCTATAGTGCATCAGTGAGATGGAGCAACAATCAAGGTGGCATGCTGTAACCACAACAGCCTTATCAGCAGTTTCAAGGTCAATAATATGGAGCACAACCTTACAATCACCAGAATTTTCAGCAGCAGCAAGGGCAGAATTTTTAACAACAGTATGCCCCGTGGCAATTTCAACATTCGGTTTTTCAGCAACAACAGTCATATGCTGGTTCTAGGCATTCCACTCAGGACAAATCTGAATTAGAAGAATTGAGGTTGATGTTTAAAAGCAACGCTGTATCGTTTAAGACCTTGGAAAATCAGATTGGGCAGATTACTAATGCCTTGTTGAGTAGGCTACAAGGGACTCTTCTTAGCGACACGGAGGCTAATCCAGGCAAGAGGGAAGTCAAAGAGCAGGTGAAAGCAGTTACCTTGAGATCTGGAAAGGCTACAAACGGTCAGAAATCAGCAGCTATGGAAAACGAAGATGTTCATATTCAACAGGTTGAGAAATCTACAGGGCCAGAAATTGAGAAATCTGATTTGGTAGCTGAGCAGTTGGACGGTGAAGTGGAAAAGAGTACTAATACTGTTGAAAAAGTTTCTCCGGAGCATTCTACAAAAAGCAATCAGATCTACCCGCCTCATCCATATCCAAAGAAATTCTTGGAATTTTCGGCAGAGGAGGAAGAGTGTTTTGGCAAGTCGGATCCAGTAGAAGTTGCTTTACAAGGAAAATCCGATACAGAAGATGAGGAACTAGGCTTGGCTAATCTCTGGGATTCTAAGGTGCTGATTGATGAGGTTGTTTCATGGTCAAATCTTGAGGATAGTGCAATTGAGTCTTTTCTTGAGGAAGATGTTTTGATTGAGGGTAATGAGGATCTTCATGAGTTGTATAGGAATTTTACTTCTGATGAGATGTTAGAGGAATTGAAGGTCATTTGTTCTAAGCATGAAATCCAACTTGAGGAGAGTTCTTTTGATCCTAAGTCAGTTGTGAAGACTTCTGTTGTTGAACTACCCACTTTCATTCCTAATCCGTCCATTACCACTCTTAATCAGTCTTTGGTAGTTAATAATGAAACTCATCATGTTGAAGAAGTTTCCAAACTCGAGCTTAAACCACCAGATCACTTGAGGTATGTATATTTGGGTCAATCATCTACTTTGCCTATTATTATTGTTGCTAACTTTTCAGGTAGTGAAGAGAACATTGTTGCTGACAGCTTTGAAGAGCAAAGAAGGCGGAAACTTGTCATCGAGGATGTAGCCCCGGAAAAGATAATTAAATGGCCATATAGAGATACGGTGTAGAAATTTTCAGGAGAAAAAGCCATTGCCAGGTTTATCTAAAGACTTTAAACAAAGGCGCTTCGTGGGAGGCAACCCACGTGTTTCGGTATTTTTAGGTATGTTTCCAGCTATCCCTTGTATTTACTTCCATTCAATGCGGACATTGAATCTTTTAAGTTTGGGGGTGGTTTGGGGGATAAGTAGTGTATATGTAGTTATTTGTGATTGTGAGTCATTTTGTTCACATAGATATCATGTTTGCATAATAGTAGTAATTCATGCATATATGTTCGTATTAATTATGTTTGTTTCATGTAGGGCATTCTGTTTTTGTTTCGTATACCATGTGAGTTCATGTTAGTTGCATTTGCATAGCATGCATATTTCATTATCCTTTAGGATGAGCTAATTCTGATTGGTAGGTAGAAGTCTAATTGAGTGTGGTAATGATGAATAGAGGGTTGATTTATAGTTCCTAGGAATTGACTTGCATGCTTTAGAAACAAAAATTTTACACAACTCATCGTTTGCTTTTGGGCTAGGTTGAGGTTATGCTTGTTTGGTTGTTTTAGATTTAATCACTTGTTTATATTTAGAATTTTCGTTATTCCCTTGATGGCGTAGGAACACTTAAGTCTAAGTTTGGAGGAAACCAGGGATTTCATGCTAATTGTTATGTGTCAAATGGCTAGTAGCCGGCTTATATTTATATGAGTAGTCTAGGGTTGGAATTGAGAATTCTCATTCCAGATTGCATTGAAAAAAAAACAAGAAAAAGAAAAAAAAATGAGGAAAAAAAAAGAGTTATGTGAATGTTTATATGCAAAATTAACCAGGGTGAGCTCTTTAATACTCGAGCAATTAAGTTCTAGGGGACTTTGTGCCTAGTGACCTAAGGCTTTTATAGTCTGGGATCCACTAACCTAACGCTCGCTACATGGGTATTATTGTATAAGACTTTTGGGGTCTCATCCATTGCACGGTTAAATAAACATGCGTTATTGTATATAGTATTCTGTGTCATAGTTGTAGTAATAAAGCATGAATTTCTGGCTAACTCAGATGAGGATGGAGGTGTTCCTAAGTTATGAAGTGTTTACAGTCTATTCTATTTATAAACTTGTGATTGTCTTGGTGAAAAATGGGTATGATTTTCGATCTAGTTTTAGGAGTATATCTGATGAGCATCGCACACATGCACGTTTCTGTTCATATAATGTTAGTATACGGGGACTTAGTCGAGCTCTATTTGGAGTTTTTTGCATTCTTTGAGTTATTTGTTTGCTAGTTGGTTTTGGTTAGTTTGAAGGGGATCGTTGCATTTTCATATTAGTTGCATTCATGCATTGCATTGTTTAGTTAGATAGATTTTGTGGGTACATTCGCTATAGGCCCTCACGAGACCTAACTCGTCCACTAGGGCTACCTAGGGGTTTAAAGGGCTTGTTGCATATGCCAAATGCAACCGTTATCACTTACGGAAGTGGTACTAGTTAGTTGTATATAATATATTTGTCTATGCTTGAGGACAAGCATCGGTTTAAGTTTGGGGGTGTGATAAGTGGATTTTATATCCACTTGGAGCGTTCCATATCGGCTTAAATTGATTGTCTTGAACTCAAGTTTGTTGTAGTTTTGATGTCTTTTGTGTAGTTGTGCAGGTTTGTAAGAATGTCGATTATGGTTGATGCTTCCGTAGTTTTTGGAGTTAAATTTGTGCAATGGAATGAAGAATGGAGTTGTCATTAAACTCTCGTGAAGGTTCCTAAGTCGAGGGAAATAAAAAATGTGATCTAACGCAAAAAGAACGGACGAAAACGGAGCAAGAACGAAAGAATTAGAGCTGAAAAACGACGTGACGAAGAGCCAGGCGTAGGCTGCCCCAAACCAGGCACAGGCTGCGCGGAATGCAGTGGAATTCGTGCAGTCTGCGCGCGAGCGCGATGCTAGAAAATTACAGTTTTGCCCTTATTCACTGTTTTGGCCATATCTTGAGTTCTACAAGTCCGTTTTGGACGATCTTACAGTCCACGTGAAGATAACGAGATTCTCTATCATTCTAAAGTGGTTCAGAGGTCCAATTATGACTGGAACGGCCCATAAATATTGAAGAAAAGTCAGTTACGAATTTTCCTTAAAAACAGAATCAGTTTAGGAAACGTATTCTATTTTAATTCTGATTTGGTAGTTTCCTTGCTGGGCAAGACTTCTAGAGCCTATTTATACACATCCTACAATTGTAATTTGTATCACCATTACATATCAATTACTTAGGTTTATTGTATCTTTTCATACTTTGTTGTTATCATGGTTTCATCAGATCCTGTGATGACGAGAGGTTCGATTATGAAATAATCGTTGTCATGGGATTCTAACGGATTTATTTATGGAGCTTTAGTATCTTGATTGCTTTAAAGATCTGTGTGTGATGTATATCTGATATCTTTGTATGGTTATGCTTAATTGATAGATGCGTCGCGAACATCTAATTTGTTAATCTCTTGTGAAGAGAAAGTGGATCTTGAGATTTAGAACTTGCCATGCTAGCATAGGTTCATATTTGTTTATATTACTTGTGACCACGTATACTTGCGTGATATTGTGTAACCACTGCTCCTACCAGACTTAGCCTCCAAGGCACCCAATTCGATATGGAAATAGACTCCTACAAGGAAGGAGTCTAGAACCTTCCTCAAGGCGGTGGCTTGCCCACCAAGTATCCGAATCCTACCATAATTCTAAGGCTTCTCAGCCTATATAAAAGGCCTGACCCCTCATTCTCAGAACTACGTCTTGGCTTGATTCTCAGCACGAGATACGTAGGCACTCTGTGAGGACCGATCAGTCTCGAACACGGAAACAGCCATTAAAGCACGAAGCTCCCGAACCCTAGAATTAAATACAAATTCGTAACCTAGTTTTTATTCCACAACAGTGGCGGTTTTTAAATTCTCTCAATCTATTTTTCTATTTTTTTTGAATTTTATGATTTTAATTACTATTAAAAAGAATTTTTTTTAACATATTAGAAGTATAATAGGTGTTCAATTTATAGAGGAAAAGAGTTCGAATTTATAGGAATGACATATAATCAAAAGTTTTATTGGAAATAGAAAATGTGTTCGAATTAACAGAGAAGAAGAGTTCAAATTTATAGGAAATACGTATAATTAAGAATTCTATTGGAAATAGAATTGGTATTTTTAACTCATATAGTTAAAAATTTTGTTGGAAGTAAAATAAAAGTTCGAATTTATAAAAGATAACAGTTTGAATTTATAAAAAAAAGACATATAATTAAAAGTTCTATCATAAGTAAAAGGTGTTCGAATATATAGAGGAGGAGGGTTTGAATTTATAGGAAAGACATATAACTAAAAGTTCTATTAAAATTAGAATAGGTGTTCGAATTTATAGAGGAGAAGCGTTCAAGTTTATTAGAAAAACATATAATTAAAAGTTCTATCGGAAAAGGAATAGATGTTTGTAAGCGATATAGTTAAAAATTCTATTACAAGTAGAATATGAGTTCGAATTTATATAAAAGAAGAGTTCGAATATATAAAAAAACATATAATTAAAATTTCTATTAGAAGTAGAATAGGTTTTCAAATATACAGAGGAGACATATTATAATTAAATGTTCTATTAGAAGTATAATACGATCACGGTGGTGACATCTTTGACGATCTTTTAAAATTATATATATTTTTTCTTAAAAATTCTTTATTTTAAATTTTTTATACAAGTTAATTATACTTGCATTAGGAAAATATATTCAGAAATTTAATAATTTTTCCATAACGAAAAGTCTTCGTATTTAAGAAAAAGAATTGATGTGTTAACATAATATAATGACATTTCCCATGGGAAACATAAATAAATACAAGAATATCCATAATATATAGAGAAATAAGATGTATTTTCATTTTTTAAAATTCCATGAATATTAGAAACTTTAGAGAAAGTAAAAATTGGAAGACATTTAAGTAGAGTTATATTGGAAATAGAAGGTGTTCGAATTAATAGAGAAGAAAAGTTTGAATTTATAGAGAAGACATATACTTAGAATTACTATTGGAAGTATAATAGGTGTTTACAAGATATAAAATTAAAAGTTTTACTGAATGTAAAATAGGAGTTCGAATTTATAGAGAAAAATAGTTTGAATTTATAGAAAAGATAAATAATTAAAAGTTTCATTGGAAATAGAATATGTATTTGAATATGTATAGAAGATATATAATAAAATGTTTTATTGGAAGTAGAATACGAGGACGGTGAAGACACATTTTAAGATCTCCTAAAACTATATATATTTTGTCTTAGAAATCTTAATTTTAAATTTTTTTATGCAAGTTAATTTTATTTCCTTTAGGAAAATATATCCATAAATTCAATAATATTCCCATAAGTAAACGTCTTCGTATTTAAAAAGAAAGAATTGATATGTAAAAATAATAGAAACACATTTTCATGCGAAAATCGTAAATAAATACAGTAATATCTATAATATATTGAAAAAAAAGAGATATATTTTATTTTCTAAAACTCCATAAATATTGAAATTAACTCACTTTTTAGGTTTTAATTTTTAAGGAAGAAAGTTATGACATATGATAAGTATCATTAATAATAGTTAATAAAGTTAGAACTTCGATTTCAAATGAGAGCCATCCAAAATGTGTTCAACGGAATGGCGGCTCATTAGAAAGTATCGTATTAACTATTAGAATTTGATATATTGATGTTATAAATTTTATTTTATTTTTAGGATTCTATTTATGAATAAAAATTAATTTTCAAGAATTTATAATGTATGTAAACGTTGGGGTTTCAGTTTTAACGAAAAAACGGCTCAATAGAAATAATCATGTTTAACGAGAAAGCAATTTATTAGAGAAGATTTTGTAATTATTAAAATAGAATATTGATGATATAATATAAAATGAATATATATTAAATTTGTTTTTAGAAAAGTTACAATGCCGTCGCGAAACGTGACTTTATCGACTAGTTGTTTAAAGGAATGAAGATACTCTTTTTTGAGTGTCCCTAAGAATTTTTGTAGCCTTTTTTTGGTTCTTTTAATATCAAATTATGATTATCAAAAAAATATTAAAAATTTGTACAATTTTATTTTCGCTAAGCATATTGATTTTTCCGTTATTTGTAATACTATTGAAACAATTTTATATGGTATAAGAGCTTCTTTTTTAAAGGGATTAGATACAATGGTTATCTAAAATACTTATTGATTAAATTTTATTGAATTAGTAAAGTGATGTGCTCCAACACAATTACCTACATTGATTAAATTTATATGTATTACTTTAATTTCATAAATTTGATCAATATCATAAGTTTAACTAAAATTTTAACTATAAATTTTTATATGCTTCGAGTTTCATGATTTATTCAAATTATATATAATATTTAACATGTAGAATTTTTTATTTTTTTTATTAAAGAGGTTCTCCGGTCGGAGACGCATTGAGTTAAATTGTCAAAAGAAAAACTAACTGAGTTAGGTCAAACAGACACAAAACTCAATATTTTTTTTGCTTTTCATATGATAGTTATCTCATGTTATGTCCTTAAATTTATATAGTTTAGATAGCAGTTACACTGTACATATATAGTTGCATTAGGTAAGAATAAATTTTATAATGTAAAATGTATTCGTATAATCATTACTTTTTGCTTTTCTTATGATAATTATCTCATGTTTTGTCCTAAATTTATATAGTTTAGATAGCAGGTACACTGTACATATATAGCTGCATTAGATAATTTTTATAATTTGTAACGTAAAATTTAAAATGTATTCGTAAAATCAATATTTTTCGATACGTCAAACTGTCAAAGTGTATGAATGAGTGAAGAAAAGATTAAGAAGCTCTGTACATATGAGCAAAATGACTATGACGTTCTAAGGGAGTATGGGCCTTGGGCTCCAGACACATAAAGCATCAGATGGACCTGCACTGGATTTCTTCATCAACAGTAATGTAGGCCCAAAATATACGAACGACTAGCATCTAGAGTTATCACTGTAGCCCATATGACCCAATAGCCAATGTCGTATGTGTAATTTTTTATTATTTAATGCCTATGCTACGACTCAACTTAACATTTTAACCAAGCAAGTTCGAATTTATATTCAAATTCGACTTATATGCGAACTCAAATCGAGACGAGCATAATCTAAATAAATTTGCTCGAATCGAGACGAGCATAACCTAAATAAATAAATTGGCTAAAAGTACAGCTCTAACAAACGTAGACAAATAGCACCATAGTTCTTCCACCACAATTTATTGGAAGAAATTGGAATTTAACATCAGGAAAGAGTAAAATAACAAATATTGATTATGATTATTGATTAGTGTTATAGAAATCGGGTATTGAACAAGGTCGAGAAGAGGATCGTGCAAATATTAATTATTAAATCGAAGATTAATTAGAAGGATTAATCTGAAAAAAATGGATGTATTTTAATATTTTAATATTATATAATATATTATTATGATTTCTATATCTTCTATATCCTATGTTAAAGTAGAATCTCTTCCTCCAATTTTTCCTCTCAAATTTCCCTACTTTCTCTCCTCTTACTTTCTTAAATATTTATTTATTATTTTTTTATTCTTCTCTCTCCTCTCACTTTACACACAAAAATTTTATTCTCCACTTTTCTTCTCTCCCTCATTCTCTTTCTCCTCTCCATTCATATATTATTTTATCAATTTTTCCCCTCAATTATTATTTTCCCTTCTATATATCTTATTCATTTTTTCTTCTTATCATCCATTATTTCTATTTATATTTAAATTAGTATTTGTTCCATCCCATATTTGTCACACTTTTCTAAAATGTTAAAATTAGTTTTTACATATTATCTTTATAAATAAATGGTGCAAGATGAACAAAATTTAATACTCATTAAAATTGCATTTTTTTATGTCTACAACTTTCTGTATACAATAATTTTTTTCCCGTGACTATTAAAATTTATATAGCATCTTCATTGTTGTGTAAATCAATTCTAATTTTTTTTTAACAATAACATAATATATGTGGATATTGTTAACGGAGGAATTTGGTGATAACAAATTTCGGAGGTTGCTGGAATAACGAAATCATGAAAATAGGGGGATTTGGGATTTTGGATGTTTGGGGCTGGACTTGAGAGGTGTCTCGACTTGTTAGATGTGTCGGATCCTTTTCCAAGATGCCTATGTACCTTATATTTATAAGGATCAAGCCAACGCAGTTTTGTTAAAAGGATTGGTTTTTAATCCCTATGATTGTTAAGGGATGTATTTTTGGAAATTAGTAGATTTTATCTCTTTGAATTATATTCGCGTTGCAATACCTTCCTGATTTGAATGATATCGTTTAGAGATATTTTCTACCATAAATTGGAGATAATTCCTCGTTTCAGAGAGAGGAAATAATTAACTTGGGGATTAAGTTAATTATTATTAGATTCGTATTTGGAAATTTGGGAGATATTAGAGGCAACCGAAAATATGGCGTAACAACTACCCCCAGTTCTTCATTGTAGCTTGCTGCAGTGGAGAACTAAGCATGTTTCGATCTTCCAAATTTCCCGAGTCACTAAAACAGCTAGGAGAGAAAGATTAGTAAAAAATATGAAGCACCAAGGTGCTCGTAATATACATGTAGATGTAAATAAGACAATATGCAATATGTAAAAAAGAGGGTCTTCCAAAATATTACCTCCACAAAGGAGGGCCTTCCAAAATAATAAACTCTTCGAATAAGAGCCTTCCAAAATCTACACAATTCAAATTCTGCCCAGATCTGTTTTTGACGTTTTTGACCACCTAAACGATTTTTTCTTGATAAACACAAAACACGAAAGTTGTAGATAACGAAAATATCTTTCCGACAATATATGGCTCATCAAAAACGGACTTATAACGAATCAGGAATCAAAGAAAACGTCTGTTGTTTGATTTCTTGATGCTGAAAAACGAGATCTGATTGTTTTTTGTGATTTCGAGAATAGATCGATATATAATCTGAGAAAACTCAAAGAACGAAAGTTATAGGCAATTTAACAAGCTTTCCGAATCATTAAAAATCATTGAAATCCGACATGTAATGAATTTACTACAAATTTTATAAGATAACAGATTTCTATGGACAAAATTATAAGAAAACTTATCTTATTTCAGAATAGATCCACCGCCTCCACCGCATAGCTCCTCCATTACAGCAGCTCCAGATCCATAATAACCCCCCATGTGTATGAATTGATTGTCCTCCACAATCAAAAATATATGCCCTCCTTCTAGCGCCAATTGTTAACGGAGGAATTTGGTGATAACAAATTTCGGAGATTGCTGGAATAACGAAATCATGAAAATAGGGGGATTTGGGATTTTGGATGTTTGGGGCTGGACTTGAGAGGTGACTCGACTTGTTAGATGTGTCGGATCCTTTTCCAAGATGCCTGCGTACCTTATATTTATAAGGATCAAGCCAACGCAGTTCTGTTAAAAGGATTTGTTTTTAATCCCTATGATTGTTAAGGGATGTATTATTGGAAATTAGTAGATTTTATCTCTTTGAATTATATTCGCGTTGCAATACCTTCCTGATTTGAAGGATATCGTTTAGAGATATTTTCTACCATAAATTGGAGATAATTCCTCGTTTCAGAGAGAGGAAATAATTAACTTGGGGATTAAGTTAATTATTATTAGATTCGTATTTGGAAATTTGGGAGATATTAGAGGCAACCGAAAATATGGCGTAACAGATATCATTCAATTTTTCGAATATTTTGAACTAAGAAAATCTAACAAAAAATAATTGGTATTGAGATGATATTTGAAGAGATTCATTACTTCAGGAAGGTATGGTGAGCCTACGGCAAGTTAATTAACATGATGATCTCATACTTGCATTTGAGATTTTTGAACTTGCTAAAAGTTCAATTTCAAATGTATAATATAATTTTGTAAGAAACATATATCGATTAAAATTGATGTTATTACTAATATCAATGAATGGGCATCTGGAAATATTTGTGAAATTATCTTTAATAATCGTCATTAATTATTTATTACTTAATTTGAGTTAACAGCCTATACGAATAATAAAATATTACTTTTAGGGACCCATATGTTATTAAAATTGAGGGACCTATATTTTTTTGCCACCAGGGGGCTGATATATATATCAAAAAAATTGTTTAAATTTTATTTAATATTTTGATTTTATTCAAGACTATTTTCACGGTGAAAAGTGTAAACGATATTGATTAACAATATTCTCTAGTGCTAACACAAAATCAGTTTCAATTTATGACAACTTTAGTATAAGACAAATACTCTACATAGCTAAAAATATTATTTTAGTATAAGTTGTAATTTTTTGATTATATAAAAATATTATTTAATTATTACTTTCCCACTTATACTATATTTATAAAATAAATAGAAGATAAATTAATATTTCATTTAAAAAAAATAAATTTAAGCAAACATAATCTAAAAAATAATTATGAGGCGAGAATAAAAATTTTGCCTAATCCAAAAATTAACATCAAATCAATTAAATTATATTTTACTAGAAATAGAATATAAAAAATATAACTAATATATATGAAAATTAATTATTATGAATAAAATTTATAATCATTTAAATTATATTTTTTTCAAAACTAACTAATTCAAATTTCAATGAATAAAAAATTATTTATAACAAACATAAAAATGATAACACGTTATTTTTTTTGAATAATATTTGATAATATATTACTTAAAAACTTGTATACTTCTTAATATTTTCTTCACATTTTTCTATATTTATTTTTTAGATATATTCATCACTTAACTCATATTTTTTTCTAAATTTTTCCCAATATTTTACATATTTTCTAAATTTTCGTAACCAACTAAAATGTAAACAAATGAGTACGAAATTTATCTTTAAAATCGTGCATATGCACGGGTATTATCTAGTTATTATTTATTTATTAAGTAATATGTATTTATAATATTATATAATATATAATAATTCATATTTGATTAATATATTATTTTAATTTTATTATTTTATTATAAATACTTCGATTAAGAAATAATCGTAAAGATTAATTGGGAATTTTTAAATTCAAATCGACTGAATATCTTATAAATAATTAATCGAAATTAACCAGTTGAATCGAGAATTTTTAGAACAATGATTAAAACTTTTTTTCAAGTTTTACTAATTGGTCTGCCATTACTTTCAAAAGATTTAATTTATTTGGCACTGCTTGCTCGCTTATACAGGATTATCTTGTTTGTATATCACAATACAAATGACCAAATCTACATGCAAAAGGATAACCTTTCCTTGTACATGAAACAAAGGGAAGACAGAGACGAGAGAGTAAAAGGTATTAGAAGAGGATATGCTGTTTATATTCTCTATCTCTGCACCGGCAGTCATGTGAAGATAACTTATATAATACGACTTGCCAAAAGTTTTCAAATTGAGGTGATAATATTAAGTGGGTAAAATTAAAAATTAAATTAGTAATATTCATATGAATGCATGTGTAATTTATATAACTAATTATACTATTAATTATAATAAGAAATACATGGTATTTGAGAATTCTTTATAAAAAAATTTGGTTGTTTCCTAGCATTTTTCATTTTATCCTGCGAGATCAAATAGTTTTCTTTATTAAAATTAACGGCATGTTTGACTTATTCAATAAATAAATTATAAGGTATAAATTGTGTGAATTTTTCAACTAACAAATTCTTTACTAGATAAAATAGACATCCATGAATAAACGCAACTTATAAACCTATTGACTATTGTAAATTACTTTACAAAAATTTTCGAATTATAAAACTATAACAACTAGTAAATTTTACGCAATTGTCATTTGTTAGAGCTATATGTGATAAAGTCTTATTACAATTCTTTTTTCATCCACAATCATCAATATATATATATATATATATATATATATAAAGGAGGATAACGGGAGTTTAGGTGACGCTCTAATATCGTCTCAATCGATTTTTCTAATTTTCTAAAATTTTAAACACTAATAAATATAAAAATATCAATTAGCATATTAGAAGTTCTATTGGAAGTATAATAAGTATTTATAAGGCATACGATTAAAAGTTCTATTGAAAGTAGAATAGGAGTTCGAATTTATAGAGAATAAGAGTTCGAATTTATAGAAAAAATATATAAATAAAAGTTCTACTAGAACTAGAATAGGTGTTTGAATATATAGAGCAGACATATAATTAAATATTTTATAGAAAGTACGATCTTCTTAAATTATATATTTTAATTAATACATAAAATAAAATATTTTATTGGAAGTAGAATACGAGGACGGTGGAGACGTCTTATACGATTTTTTAAAACTATACATCTTTTTTCCTAGAAATCCTTTATTTTAACTTTTTTATACAAGTTAATTATACTTGCATTACAAAAATATATCCATAAATGTAATATTATTCCCGTAACGAAAAGTCTTCGTATTTTAATTTTTTTTAATATGTTAACATAACAGAAAGACATTCCCATGCAGAAACTGTAAATAAATACAAGAATATCTATAATATACAGGAAATATAAGATGTATTTTCATCTTTTAAGACTCCATAAATATTAGAAAGTTTAAAGAATATAAAAATTGGAATTTACTTTCTTTATATAATGAAATTAGAATTTCGATTTCAAATAAGAGCGGCTAGAAAAGTATTTAACGGGAAGACGACTCGCTAGAAAAGATTGTATTAGCTATTAGAATTTGATACTGAAGCCGTAATTTTTTTTTATTTTTACGGATCGATTTTATAGATAAAAAATATTATATAAGTCTTTATAATATATGTTAAAAAGTTTGGATTTTGGTTTTAACGAGAGAGCGGCTCAATCGAAAGAATCGTATTTAACAAGAAATTGATTCATTAGAGAAGATTATTTAATTATTAAAATTTAATATTAATATTATAATATAACATAAATGTATTGAATTTTTTTAAAAATATTGTAACGCCGCCGCGAAGCGCGGCTTTATCAACTAGTTGGATGCATAAATCGCAAATTTATTACAATATTACAATTATTTATATAACAAATTCTTAATTAGTAATAATAGAAATTAATATAATAAAAAAATTCTCCCTCTTTCATTAATCATAATAATAAAAGTAACTTTCATATTTTTTCCACTAAAATATATATTAACATATATAGCATCATAGAAATAAATAATCTTTTCATCTAAACGTATGCATAAATCACACACATACACACACACACATATACATATATATATATATATATATATATATATATATATATATATATATATATATATAGGGTTTTGTTCTAATAGAAACTAACTTAGAATAGAAATTAGAAACTAAACCTAAATTAAATATTTCAAGCTAATCTAATGACCAAATTAGGGGTACTCCAATACAAAAAACGTTTAAAATTACTGTCTCTATTCAACAAAAATATAAAAAAATAAAAAAAATTTTTAAAAAAAAGTTACTGTTCACGTGATGACGTGGCACGTGAACAGTAACTTTTTTTTTAAATTTTTTAAATTTTTTTATATTTTTTATTGAATAGAGCCAAGAATTTTAAACGTTTTTTGTGAAGGTGCCCCTAGCGGGGCCATTAAAATAAATGAAATATAATTTATTTAGTGTAGGTTTCTAGTTTCTATTCTAAGGTTGGTTTCTATTTGAACGCTAGCATATATATATATATATTATCATTTTATAAAAAATCATGTTTTACAATATCCGTAGATAATTTAACAATGTATTAATATTACTTTCAATTATATATATATATATATATATATATATATATATATATTTAAAATATTAACATGATATGATGATTTTGATTTTTTCATATTTAATAGAAAAAAAAAATTGGGTATCTAATCTCATGTAAAATTAATTTAAAAATTAGATTCTTAAGTCAATAAGGTTCAAAAATTGCTAACACAACTGATCCATGTATTAAAAAATTATAATTTTATTAACTAAAGATGATTGAACAGATTTTACTTATGAAGTAAATAAAATGTTTTAATATAGTCAAATATTTAAAAAAAGGATTAAAAATTAGTTAGATTAACACAAACATGTAATTAATTTATTAAAAATATAAATAAAAATGATCAAAAAATTTTACTATATCACCTATTCTACTTCTAGTATGATAGATAGTTTCTTATTTATTAGTATTTAAAATTCTAAATCTCTAAAAAAATTAAAAAAATAGATTGAGACGATCTTAGAGCGCCATCTAAACTCCCGTGTATCCTCCTTTATATATATATATATATGATATGGGCTAAAAGTAAGCCCTAAAGACACATTTAATGTGGCATTAATTAGACCCGGAATGGTCCAAACGTGGGGCCCACCAGATGGGCCCAAACCCTATTTATAATATTAATTTCGTAATTAATATTAAGGGTAATAAACAGCTCAGCAAATAAGAGTCAAACAAGGATATTACTTTTGCCTGACTTAGCCTCCAAGATACATTGTTAGTCACAGAGGCATGCCTGAATACATCTAATAACAAGCCTAAGTATGTGTAATGCTATGCATTACCTACATGACCTCTTAACTGAGGGAACCTCTAGTTGTAGAGTTTCTATTTGTTCTGTACTTGTAATAGGCATCAAATTCTAGTTGTGTTACTGTAATTATAAAGTCAAGAATAATGCTTGAAAGAAGTTCCAAGGTTCATGCCTCAAGCAAGGAGATAAAGACTGCCAAATAATCACAGTTGGGATTTGAAGAAATGAAGAATTTGCCTAAGTACCAATTCGAGAAGTACATTTGTCTATTCGAGAAGTCTAGCATTCGAGAAGTCTGGAGTTCGATATCTCAGAAGACACTATTCGATATCTCTCAATATGCTATTCGATATCTCAGGGATTCGATATGTCAAAATGCTCTATTCGATATCTCAAGGAGTCCCAGAGAAAAGAGCTATTCGAGAAGTGATTCGATATGTCAAGATAACACTATTCGAGAACTCAGAGTTATCGATCAAGTCAACTCCAGTTCTCGAATCACTCACTTAGTCACTTCTCGAATACATTCTTGAGGACAAAATACTGAAGAATTGTACAATTCAGAAACCTGCAACAAGCCAGCACACTTTATTTGACTCTGTCCTATAAAGCATGCTGGAAAGCCTACAAAGAAGCTTGGAGAGATAAGACAAGGGACAAGGAGCTGAAGAAGTGGATCTAAACAGGCTTTTCAAAGTCAAATCTGTAGCCGTTTGGACTCTTACTAAAATGAGATAGACAGACTGGAAAGTGCTTTTGTTTTACCTACCTCATTTGTAGTAAGTGGGTGTATCCATGTCTATAAGGATACAGCCTCACTTCCTTAGCTGTTAAGGTTTTGAAGTTTCTCAAAAATATCCAGAAAATATCTCTCTGAGAAAAACGAAGCTGAGAATACTATCATTTGTATTCACAGATTGTAGCAAGATCTTTATCTAATAAAATATTAGATTAAAGTGATATTGTGTTGT
Source organism: Saposhnikovia divaricata (assembly GCA_036435485.1). NCBI lineage: Eukaryota > Viridiplantae > Streptophyta > Magnoliopsida > Apiales > Apiaceae > Saposhnikovia > Saposhnikovia divaricata. Next base: position 182,601,431 of record CM071597.1, on the reverse strand, counting down.
GTTTGTGTTTAATTTTCCGCATCTTCATATCTCACACACTTATCTTGCTGCAAAGATTCAAGACCGAAGAAAAAAAATTCAAGAATCCATTCACCCCCCCCTCTGTATTCTTTTACTGTATTCAATACTCAACAAGTGGTATCAGAGCAGGCTGTTTAATCTAAACAGAAAACGATCATGAGTTCGAATACACCAAAGACTACAGGTACGGTAAAGGTCCCTAAGTTCGACAAAGAGAATTACAACCTCTGGAAAATAAAAATGCTGTTGTTCATCAAAGCTGCCAATCCTCTCTACCCTGACATTCTCAAGAATGGTCCATTCATACCACAACAAGAAGTTGCTGAATCCACAGTGGGCGCAGTAGTCATTCCTAGATCATACGTTCCAAAAGAGCCATCCAAATGGACGGACTCAGAGAAGGAAAAGATTGCCCTAGACAGCCACCTCATGTTGTTAATCATAGACTCCTTGGATATGTCGATGTTTGCCAACGTAGCATCATGCAGATCAGCCAAGGACATGTGGAATCACATCGAGGTGTTATGTGAAGGGACAGAGGAGGTAAGAGAAAATAAGAAACAGATACTGGTCACACAGTATGAGGCGTTCATGGCACAGCCCAAGGAAAGTATCACTGATATGTTTGAAAGATTTCACAAGCTGGTGACTGAGCTCCAAATGAATGGGAAGGTTTACAGCACTAAGGAATTAAATATGAAGTTTCTACTATCGTCACCAAACCATCTAGAGCAAAGGGTCATATCTCTAAGAGAAAGAGATTTGAACAAAGTCACGTATGATGTGCTCTATGGGGTTTTAAAGACACACGAGCTTGAGTTGCTTCAAAAGAGGGCCATCCAAGCTAACCCAGGCAGAATGATAAACACATCCTGTGCCTTGATTGTCAACAAATCTATTCAAGACCTGGAAGCATCTGCAAGTCAGCTGAGAATAGAAGAGATAATAGATGATGAAGAAACTGAGGAAGTAGTGACTGAACCTGCTGATGACAAGGAAGAAGATGAGTTCTACACTCTTGAAGAGCTGGATGGCATGGAAAATACATCATATGCTTTTATGGCTAGAAAATTTCCAAACATCAGATTCAAGAGGAATCAGCCCTTCAAGCCTAGACCTCAAAATCATTCATTCAACAAGGGCAAGGCACCTATGAAAACAAACAAGAACAGATTCAAAACCAGCTATGTGGATAGGTCATCTGTAAGATGTTATAGATGCAATGACCTAGGGCATTTTGCCAGTGAATGCAAGAAGCCTAAAAAGAAGGATAAGGAGTTTCTTGAGCTTGAAGCTAAGTATGAGGCCCTTCTAAAGAAGCAGACACCAGGTAAGGCTTACATAGCTGAAGGGAAGTGTTGGGATGTTTCTGACAGTGATGAGGAAGAACAAGAATTCTGCAACTATGCCTTGATGGCCAATTCCAAGGAAGAACCATCTGCATCAGACTCACAGGTACCATCTCTCACTACCATAGACTTGTCTGTTTCTGAATATAAATCTTTGGTTGAACAACTATCCGTTGAGATGTTTAACATTCATACTAGTATGACTGCTGCTAATGAAGAAATTGCTAAACTGTCTACTAGGAATGAACTGTTAAATAAGAGAAATGAGGAACTAGAGCTAACTACTGTGCAAATAGAAAATCTTAAACAAGAGATTGAGTATCTAAAGAATAAAGTTCTATGTGCTAGTCAAGTTGAGAAAGCTCTTAGGGATGAATTAGCTGAAAATGAATTTAAGTTGAAAACATTTAAGAATTCCTCTAGTCTATTGCAGTCTTATCATGAGAAAAATCTAGCTAGACCTAAGGCTGCCATTGGACTTGATTATGACACTCTTAAACAGAGGAAAGGCTATGCAGTCATTGAAGATGACATTGTTGTTCAAGAGGAGGTGCCTCAGATTTTGAAAAAGACTGAGAATCCAATATTTAAAACACCAACACTTGAGATTGATGAGGATGCCTTACTCATCAAGCAAATGTTGGAGGATGAAGATGAGGCACAATCAAATGAACAACAAGCATCCTCTGAGAGTAAGAATGTCAAAACCAAAGCCAAGGAGCCAGTAGGAGGTAGACCTAGACTTGAGAAACCTGTAAAGTTTGTTTCAGCTGGAAATTATGAGACTAAGAAGAAAGTGACTAATAAGAGACCAAACAGGAATGGCAAATTAGGGATTAACAAAGATAACAACTATGCTTATGTGCCAAATGCCCCTAGGAAAGTTTGTCAAAACTGTTTTAGCTCTAATCATTTAACTCATGCTTGCAAGAAACCATCTGGTAGTGTTGCTAAACCATTCTATGATTGCTCTGTGCCTTTAAGACATAGAGACTCTCCTTTCTGTGATAAACTTGATTGTATGCCATGTAACATGAATGTGATGACTAGTTGTTTTAATTTGAGAAGACAATTCATGGAGGGCTGTATCAATCATAATGTTCACACACACTACACAAGGACAAAGTCTTCAAGTCCTCCTAAAGTTAGGAAGGTACCTCTGTCACCTAAGTCTAAGAACCCTGATTCTAAGACTCCCAACAGTGACAAGAAGACCAACATCAAGAAAACTGATAAGCATGCTGATTTTGATAAAACTGTCACTAAGTCACATGGACCCAAACTCGTTTGGGTACCAAAGAAGAAGTAATACTTTTGTGTTTGCAGGGCAAAGAAAGTAAAAAGAAGGTCATGTGGATTTTGGACAGTGGATGCTCAAATCATATGACTGGTGATATGGCCCTGCTATCACAGTATGAGGAAAAGGCTGGCCCAATGGTTGCTTTTGGAGATGACAGCATTGGCAACACACTGGGATATGGCAAGTTGGAAATTGGAAATGTCATCATTGAGAATGTAGCACTGGTCAAGGGGCTCAAGCATAATCTACTGAGTGTTGGTCAATTCACTGACAGAGGCTTCAAAGTGAACTTTGACAAAGATGAATGTTTGATCACCCACAAGAAGACTGGTGATTTTGCTCTGTCTGGAGTAAGGAAGGGAAGCCTGTTTGTAGCCAATATGGACTCTGCAAGCAAGGACACAATTTGTTGCTTCTACTCAAAAGCATCAAATGAAGACAGTTGGCTGTGGCACAAGAAGCTATCACACCTGAACTTCAATGCCATTAATTCCCTAGTCAAAAGGGAGTTAGTGAGAGGCATGCCCACACTTGAATTCTGTCAAGAAGGAGTGTGTGAGGCGGTCAAAAGGGAAAAATGAAAAGATCAAGCCACAAGTCAAAAACAGTGACATCTATAACCAAGCCCCTGCAACTGATTCATATGGATTTGTTTGGGCCTGTCAATATTATGTCACTAGGAAGGAAGAAGTATGCTCTTGTGATGGTTGATGATTTTACAAGGTATACATGGGTAGAATTTCTGGCATCAAAGGATGAGGCTCCACAAGTAATCATTGAGCACATAAAGAAAGTTGACAAAGAAGCAAAGGCCATAAATGCAAGTGTGATTGCATTAAGAAGTGATAATGGAACAGAATTCAGAAATGCCATGCTTGGAGCATTCTGCAAAGAAAATGGTATTTCTCAACAATTCTCAGCTCCAAGGACTCCACAACAAAATGGAGTTGTTGAGAGAAAGAATAGGACTCTGATAGAGGCTGCTAGAACAATGCTACTTGATGCAAAGATGCCTACATGTTTTTGGGCTGAGGCTGTGAGCACTGCATGCTACATCCAAAACAGAACCCTCATCAACAAAAACACTGGAAAGACGCCTTACAACTTGATGACTGGAAAGAAGCCTACTCTAAAGTATGTTCATACTTTTGGAAGCAAGTGCTTTGTGCTAAAAGATAATTCAGAATATGTTGGAAAGTTTGATGCAAAGGCATTTGAAGGAATCTTTCTTGGCTATTCTATGGAAAGAATTGCATACAAAGTTTATGTCATTTGTCAAAAGAAAGTAATGGAGAGCACAGATGTAACATTTGATGACAGCAAACTACCTGGATTAGAAGAAGCCAATGATGAAGATAAAGATCCCTTGAAGTTTGACAATCTAGATGATTCTGATGAGGAGATTGAAAGTGAATCTGAACTCATAATCCAACAAACTCAAGTGAATGAAGAACCTGTGTCAACCAACAATGAAGAAACAAGCATCCAAGATACACCTGTGAGGAGTGACAACTTCACAGGGGGAGGAAATGTAGATGATCATGATCTAAATGATGAAGCAACATCAAGGATGAGAAATCAATCTGAACATACAAGGAAATGGGATAGATCACACACTGCAGATCAGATAATTGGAAATCCAAATGCAGGAGTAAGGACAAGGAGAGCAACTATAAATGAATGTCTCTATGGCTGCTTTCTATCCCAAGTTGAGCCTAAGAAACTTGATGACGCATTGTTGGATCCTGACTGGATAATTGCTATGCAAGAGGAGCTAAATCAATTTGAAAGGAGCAAAGTATGGGAACTAGTGCCTGCACCAAAGGATAGAACCGTTGTTGGAACTAAATGGGTTCTAAGGAATAAGATGGATGAAAATGGTGTAGTTATAAGAAACAAAGCAAGGTTGGTTGCAAAAGGATACTCTCAACAGGAAGGTATTGACTATGATGAGACCTTTGCCCCTGTTGCTAGACTAGAAGCCATCAGAATTTTCTTGGCATTTGCTGCACATTCCAATTTCAAGGTCTATCAAATGGATGTCAAGAGTGCATTCCTGAATGGGGAGTTGGAAGAAGAAGTATATGTGCAACAACCACCTGGCTTTGAGGATCCACAGTTTCCCCACTTTGTCTACAGATTACTTAAAGCATTGTATGGACTCAAGCAAGCTCCCAGGGCATGGTATGACACACTATCACAATTTCTACTGGAGAATCAGTTCACTAGAGGCACACTGGACAAGACACTGTTCTACAAGAAACATGATGATGATATTATCCTAGTTCAAATCTATGTGGATGATATCATATTTGGCTCTACAAATGAGAAGCTGTGTGAAAAATTCTCTAAACTCATGCAAAGCAGATATGAGATGAGTATGATGGGAGAATTAACATTCTTTCTTGGACTGCAAGTTAGTCAAAGGAAGGATGGCATTTTTATAAGTCAAACCAAATACATTAAAGATTTACTGAAGAAATTTGATTTGGAAGAATGCTCACCTGCGAAGACACCCATGGCCACTGCCACCAAGTTAGATGATGATGCTAAGGGCAAAAAGGTAGATATCTCAATCTACAGAGGCATGGTTGGTTCTCTACTCTACCTCACTGCTAGTAGGCCAGATATCATGTTTGCTACATGCTTATGTGCAAGGTTTCAATCAAACCCAAAGGAATCACACATGATAGCAATAAAAAGGATCTTCAAATATCTGAAAGGCACACCAAACTTGGGGTTATGGTATCCTAAGGACACAGGGTTCAATCTGGTTGGTTATTCTGATGCTGATTATGCTGGATGCAGAGTGGATAGGAAAAGCACATCAGGTAGCTGCCAGTTTCTTGGACAAAGGTTAGTCTCTTGGTACAGCAAGAAACAAAAATCTGTGTCAACTTCCACAGCTGAAGCTGAATACATAGCTGCTGGAAGTTGCTGTGCTCAAGTGCTTTGGATTAGAAACCAACTTAGAGATTATGGACTTGTGTTGGAAAGAATTCCTATCATGTGTGACAACACAAGTGCAATCTCTATAGTTGCCAATCCTGTCAATCATTCTAGGACAAAGCACATTGACATCAGATATCATTTCATTAGGGAGCATGCAACTAATGGAACCATTGAGTTACATTATGTTCCCACAGAAAAACAACTAGCTGACATATTCACTAAGCCACTAGATGAAGCCACCTTCACAAGGTTGGTTAGTGAGATTGGAATGCTGAATTCTTCAAATTCTGGCTGAGTGAATATATCAACTAGATTGTTGTAGCAGTAAATACTTACCTTATCAAATGCTCAATATTTTTAAAGTAAGTATTGGCTGGAGTATGATGTATAAATATTCCAATGCTGCACATGTTGAAAATCATACATCTTTAGCTTGAAATTTCTGTGAAATTTTGAGAAAATCACTATTTAATTTAGTAGAATATTCTTCAGTGAATATTTCTGGTAAATTTTAAAAGATAGTGAAAATTGAATTTTATGAGTGAAAAGTATAGTTCGATAAGTCAGACTTCTCGAATGGTTCATTGTTTTGTCATGGCTCGAGTTCTCGAATAGGCCTATCAAGAACCCTCCTGAGTTCTCGAATAGTGTCTTTTTGAGAAATCGAATAGCACACCTTGAGTTCTCGAATAGAGTATTTTAGTTCTCTAATGATAGAGTTCTCGAATACTGCATTTGAGTTATCGAATCATTTGAAAAGGCTGATTTTTCGCTGACACTTAATCGCTTTTTGGATTTATATTCAAACCTTCATTTCACTCATAAAAATATATTCTTAACTTTGAATTATTTTCTGAGTTAAATCACTGCCAGCTGTGAGTTAAAAACTGCCTGAGATATCGAATAAGCCTTTCTTGACTTCTCGAATAGTTGTTTCATACTTCTCGAATGACTTGTCGCTACAGAACACTTATCTATCGACAACTCAAGACATTCATATATACATACACATTCACAACTATTCAATTCATCTCGTTCGATTTCTCAAGCACCTCAACTCCTGAAACCTCTGAAAAACCCTAACTGCGAATTTCTTCTTCAATCCTAATTCTCTTTTCTTCTCTACCCAAATGGCAAACCCTAAACTCACCATACCATCCCAAACTAATTTCATCGCAATCACCAGTGATGTGGAAGCACCGAATGCCAATTTCAAGTGCTTTGTTCGGTGGTTGTCTGAATCATACATCAAGAGTGCGCTCTCAGCCAACCCAACTCTGTACATAGATCTATTGGAACAATTCTGGAGGACTGCTACTGTGGAGGTCATCGCTCTTGAGAATGCTATCACTTCTTATATTGTTCACTGCAAGATTCAAGGAGAGGATATCACTATCACCACTGCAGACATGAATCAAGCCTTGGATATGCAGCAAGAGACGTATGATGCTCTGGCCTCCAATGATGAGTTGGAAGAATTCTTTGACTTCATCAACTACTCTGATACTATCAAGCTGGGAAAGTTGAATAGGAAGTTCTTAAGGAAAGAATGGAGCTTTGTATTTGCTACACTCCTTCATGTATTCACTGCACGGAAATCAAGCTTTGATCAGATTAGTACACCCGTGCAGCAGCTTGCCTATGCCTTGGCTCATGGGAGAAAGATAGATGTTGGACTTCTCATCCTACAGGAACTCTATGGGAGACTTGGTCAGACCACAGCCAAGAGAGGTAATGAAATTTTCTTTCCTCGCTTTATTCAATCAGTACTTAACTTTAAAAATGCTTCATTGATTGAATTGCCTGGAGCAGATAAGAGTAAAATAGGCTATCCTAGGTCCATGACCAAACTCATTTTTGGTAATTTGGAGACTAGGAATGATGTGGATGTAAGACTTAGCATAACTCCCCACTTGGAGGGTTTGTTTAGGTCTTACCCCCACAACATGCCAATATTTGATTCAAAATCTCAGTTAGCACAGCCTAAGCAAGGAGAACAAAGTGCTAACCCAAGGCCTGCTAACCAACCCCCTCAGCCAAACACTCTATCCAGCAAAGAGCCAACTGCATCATCCTCTCAAAAGGGTGATGTTAGTAAAAAGAAGAGAAAACAGGTTGCTTCTGAACCCTTAGAAATCTTAACTGAAGCAGCCTTGGCTGTAGAACTAGGGTTAGGAAGTGAGAAACCTGAGTCACCTATCATAAGCCTAAAGAAGAAGAAGAAGTCTAAAACCACCTCTTCAGTCACTCAAATGGCTGAAGTTGTAAAATCAGGGGCACACAGCTCACTAGATGTATCCTCTCAACAGGATGCATCTATAGAATCAAGCATCCTCCCCAATGCACCTATCTGTAAAGAGTCAGCACAAGGGAGTGATAAGGCTGGCACAACACTGAGTGGAGAGCACATCATAACTGAAACTCCCTCTATTTCTCAGGGGGAGTTGCCAAAATCTTGTCTACAACACACTTCTCTTTCAGAATCTACCACTCATATTTCTTTGAAGCCTGCAACTCAAGCAATTGAGGAGCAAGGCATTGATCATCAAGAATTCTTTTCCTTTGATGAGCCAATGAATTCAAGTGACTTGGTGCATGACACCTTGCTCACCACCCAGGTACCACATTTGGATGGTCAGAGAATGCATGCTGGGGCATATCCTAATGACACCATCACAAACACAGAGGATTCACTAGTTCTTACTAGAGACTCTGTGCCTGTGTCAACTACTGTTGTAACTCATCCCACTTCTGTGGAGACAGCAGTAGTAGAGTCTGTTCATCCGGTTGCAGAAGTTGCATCTGTAACTGAGGAGCCTAGCAAGCCTAGCTCTAGCTCTAACTTTTTGTCTCAATGGCTGAAGCCTGTGCAACATGACAGTGCTTCAGGATCAGGGTCTGTTCCACCACAATTGACGGTTGAAGCACTTCAAAGCTTAGTTGTGGATCAGATCCCTGAGTTCACAAAAATTGCTCAGCACCTTCTCACTGCAAACATGCCCAATCCAGACTATGAAGCTATTCTCTTATGTCACAAAGAGGATGTAGAGCTACAGAAGGAGAAAATCATAGATGAAACTGAGAGAGATGGGAACATCGATGCTTGGCTGCAAGGAACCAATTCAATCCCTCTCTCAGAAGGTCTCCAGTATCTCAGAGAAGAGTACATCACTTCACTAGGGTCCAATGCCAAATCTCTCAACCCTACTGATGTGTTTGAAGCAGTGAATGACAGCTATAAAGGCATTCTCAAGGCTGCACACTATCTTGGTAAAGGATTAAAGACAGAAATTAATGAAGTGTGTTCAGCTACAACCAAGGAGGTGCATGAGATCAAGAGGACTTTTGATGCTAAATTCCCTCAATTGGAGACTGTTCTCAAGGACATTCGAACCTGCAATGCTACTTGCACCAGGATGGACAATGGTTTGGCTATTCTCAAGGATGCTGTCACAGGTCTGGGGCACAAATTTCAATCCTTATCAGATCAGACAACTGATGCCAATGCCATGCTCAGGACCCTCTTTGCAAATCAATATGGAGACAAGCTGGTCACTGAGGTTCCTGTGCATGAGATGTCAAGATTCGAAGTGCAGAGACTGAAGGATCAATCCCTATCTGGTTTTAAGGCCAATGAACTCTTCATTAAAGTGGATACTCTTGAAAAGGAGGTAGTCTCTCTTCACAAGTCCAATGCTCATCTTACAGACACTGTGACAACTCTGACTGAGCAGTTGAACACTCAAGCCACCACCACAGCTGATGTTCTTCTGCATCAACAATCAATGTTGTCTGCAATGATGAAGCACATGGGTCTCCCTCTACCTGATGAATCTTCAACTCCAAAGGTGCCTCCTACAGTCCCTGTGTCTGTCAACAAGCCTAAGGGGGAGAAGAGGATATCAAAGAACTCAAATCCAAAGGGGGAGAGACCATTAGAAAAGGGCATCAAGATCACTGAGGGTGGACATCAGAGAACTTTGAAATCTACTACTCATGTGCCTGGAAAAGGAAAGGACAAAGTTGATGAGCCTCCCACTTCTCTGCCAGTTGTCACTCTACCAACTATGCACATCACTACTCCTGATGGTCAAAGGCAGTCTATCACAACCACAGTGGTTGCAGGGAGTATGCCATCTGACAAGCCTCGAATCTCAATATCTAAAAGTGCCAAGCCAGTAGAAGTGAAGGTGGTCACTGAGGCCAAGCTACAAGAAATTGCAAACTCAAATGTCTATCATGATGATGCATTCTTGGAGCTTCTGAAAGTCTCTAGAGAACAGGCTGGTGATGCTCTGCTATATCATGAGAGTTTGAAGAGTCAGATTGACTGTCTCACTGTAGTACCAAGGAGGCTTAATGATCTATGGCTCAAGGAGATATTGATGGTAGTAAAGAACAAGATATGGCACTTAACCATCAATACTCTACAGAGTCTAAAGCACTCAGAAGTGAATGTGCTCCTTGGACTAATTGAGAAGGGAAATGAGAACAACAAGAGTCTTCATGATGAATTGAGGAATGGTCAACCTTCAAGGCTACCTGAAGTTTTCACAGATCCTAGAACTATTATCTACCAGGCTGGAACAAGAATTGAAGATATCAAGCAGCTGGTCATTCCTAAGCATCTAACTCCTCAAAATAAAAATCTCATCATAGCCATCATTGAGAAACTGATCAAGAAGAAGGGATCAAGAACAGCAGAAGAATTAGAAGCTATATCTTATCTCAAGTCATATATTGCAACTGGCATTGTATCTGAGACTGCTAAGTTCAACCCAAGCAGAGATCAAGACAAGGATGAAGATAAAAGTGATGGAAGGAGAAGACATCACAGGAGTAATAAGGGTGATGAAGACAAGAAGAAGAAGAAGGATGATGAGAAGAGGAAGAATGATGATGATCAAGGTAAAGGCTCTGAGAGGAAAAGTGGAAGACAGCAAGCCTCAGGCATTGCTGACAGTAACCTCACCACAACACAAGACTCTAAGTCTAGGGTGAATGCTGCCAGTAGTGACCTTTCAAAATTTGCATCTATGGCTTCTGCAACTGTCTTGCCACCTCAAGAAGAGAAGAAGATTCAAGTCAAGAAACCATCTGTATGTTTCAAAAAGCAAACTGCTAATGGAATACTACAATGGTCTACAAACAAAGGTCACATACTGCTTCCAAGTAATCATGTAAAAAGAATCAAGTTCAAGCAAGCTGCAAGGAAATCAAAGCCAACCACATCAAAAACCCTGACAATCTATCCAGGCCTAAAACTCCAACCACTAGATGAAGATTATGATGTAGACCAACTGCAATTTTTGCAAGCTCAAAGAATCTATCATGTTGCCATTGTTGATAATTGCCTTGAGATTAAATATTCTGATGGAAGGGAGGAGAAATTCAAACAAGGAGGATGTCAACACTGGGGCAAGCTATATGACATAGAGAGAATCATTGCACTGTTGAGCTCAGAAGATAAAGTGGAGAGAGTATGGAAACTGGAGCTAATTGATTTTGTGAAAATGAAGAGAGATCATGAAGAAAAAGTCAGAAAAGAGTGTTTTGAGAAATGGCTGGCAAGGGAGAAAGAAATTGAGAGACTGGAAAGTGAAGCAGAAAAGCTGAGGAAAAAGGGTTTGTGTAGAGTTCAGTTCAACCCCTACATGGTAAAGTATAGGAGGAGGAATGGAAATCAAGTCAACATCAGAATGAATCTACTCAACTACTATCCTGCAAATATTCTGGAACCAGTACTTGAAGATTTCAAAGACTCAATTTTGCTTGAAGAATTGGATGCTATGGCAGAAATAATAAAAGCTATGGATGAGAATACAAGGAAGGAGAAAGAAAGAAGAGAGAAAGAATATGATGAATTTCAAGCCAAAGCTATGGAAAGGGAATCAAAAGACAATGGCTAGTTCTTCATCATAGGCTGTAAGATTACTCACTCTGTAGTTCTATCCAAATTGCTGATGGAAATTCATACCTGTACTGTCAAGTTTTATCTTTATGTATGATAGGCTTGTTATCAGACATGAAATTGTGACTAAGGGTCTTACTCACAATTTGGGGGAGATTGTTAGTCACAGAGGCATGCCTGAATACATCTAATAACAAGCCTAAGTATGTGTAATGCTATGCATTACCTACATGACCTCTTAACTGAGGGAACCTCTAGTTGTAGAGTTTCTATTTGTTCTGTACTTGTAATAGGCATCAAATTCTAGTTGTGTTACTGTAATTATAAAGTCAAGAATAATGCTTGAAAGAAGTTCCAAGGTTCATGCCTCAAGCAAGGAGATAAAGACTGCCAAATAATCACAGTTGGGATTTGAAGAAATGAAGAATTTGCCTAAGTACCAATTCGAGAAGTACATTTGTCTATTCGAGAAGTCTAGCATTCGAGAAGTCTGGAGTTCGATATCTCAGAAGACACTATTCGATATCTCTCAATATGCTATTCGATATCTCAGGGATTCGATATGTCAAAATGCTCTATTCGATATCTCAAGGAGTCCCAGAGAAAAGAGCTATTCGAGAAGTGATTCGATATGTCAAGATAACACTATTCGAGAACTCAGAGTTATCGATCAAGTCAACTCCAGTTCTCGAATCACTCACTTAGTCACTTCTCGAATACATTCTTGAGGACAAAATACTGAAGAATTGTACAAGTCAGAAACCTGCAACAAGCCAGCACACTTTATTTGACTCTGTCCTATAAAGCATGCTGGAAAGCCTACAAAGAAGCTTGGAGAGATAAGACAAGGGACAAGGAGCTGAAGAAGTGGATCTAAACAGGCTTTTCAAAGTCAAATCTGTAGCCGTTTGGACTCTTACTAAAATGAGATAGACAGACTGGAAAGTGCTTTTGTTTTACCTACCTCATTTGTAGTAAGTGGGTGTATCCATGTCTATAAGGATACAGCCTCACTTCCTTAGCTGTTAAGGTTTTGAAGTTTCTCAAAAATATCCAGAAAATATCTCTCTGAGAAAAACGAAGCTGAGAATACTATCATTTGTATTCACAGATTGTAGCAAGATCTTTATCTAATAAAATATTAGATTAAAGTGATATTGTGTTGTGTTTGTGTTTAATTTTCCGCATCTTCATATCTCACACACTTATCTTGCTGCAAAGATTCAAGACCGAAGAAAAAAAATTCAAGAATCCATTCACCCCCCCCTCTGTATTCTTTTACTGTATTCAATACTCAACATACATATTTCAACATGGAAACTGATTCCTATAAGGAAGAGATCTAGAACCTTCCTCAAGGAAGACTTGTCCACCAAGTCTCTGACTCCTACCATAATTCTAGGGCTTCTCAGCACCACGTTTTGGACACAGCTCCATACGTCACCCACTACGTTTTGGCTTAATCCTCGAATAAGGACATGCAAGCCACTGCATCCTAGGTGAGCTCTCGCCTCTATAGCCTCGAGGGCACCATCACCTAGAACTACGTCCTGGCTTGATTCTCTATAACGAGATACGTAGTCACTCTGTGAGGACCGATCAGTCTCGTAACACGGAAACATCCATTAAAGCTCGAAACTCAACCACCCTAGCATTAATTACAATCGTAACCTAGTTTTTATTCCACAACATTTGGCGCCGTCTGTGGGAAGAAGACATCAACCATGGTTAGCACACGAAGAACTCCACCAGGCTCTACCGAAGCTTTACCAATCAGCTCCTGCTGGGAGTACCACGTTTGAACAAGGGACGATTCCCTAAACTCAAGTTTCTCAGCCTCCAGGGACGAATCCCCCTGCTGGGAGTACGCTGCCTATGGTTGTCCATCCAGAACAGGGAACCAACTCTCTTCAGATGGTGATCTCTCCCCTGGTTGATCCTAACCACCCTCCATCTGGGGTACAGATCCATACTACCGATCTCCCCATGAATACCAACCCAATGTATGGGTTGCCCAACTACCACCTGTTCGAGAACCTGGACCAAGTGGTCATGCTTTGCAGATCCGAGATCGCGAGTACCTAGACTACTCCGGCCCCTATACTACTGATTCGACATCTGAGGATGACGATAATGACCGTGACAAGGCCCCAGGAGGCGACGTGCTAGTAGAGAGCCCCGAAGGAGGGCCCGAAGAATCCATGATGGACCTCCACAAATGATTGAGGAAAGGATCAAGGCTCATGAGGCTGAGATCCAGAGGCTGAAAGATGACGCCGCCAGAGAGCAAGCAAGGCAGAATCAAAGTCTGCATCGACCTCCTCCAATCTCAGGAAGGGTTCCCGTCATAGATCTGGAGAGGTCGTCTAGGAGACGAAGAAGGGTCGATACCTCAACTGAAGGAGCAACGAGGGCGGAAACCCCCAGAAACAACCCCAAGGATCTGATGCCGCTAGATCTTGATGATCCAACACCTCCGTTCACTGAGGAGGTGATGAATGTCCGTATCTCAAAGAAATTCAAGATGCCGACGATCAAGGCCTATGATGGAACAGGCGATCCTGAAACTTACGTCAGGATGTTCACAGCTGCACTACTGCTGCAACCTGCTAGTGACGCCTTAAAGTGTAGGGCGTTCCCTCAAACCCTGTCGGGTATGGCTCAAAGATGGTATAGCAGGCTACCTGCAAATTCGATTGGCTCTTTCAAGGAGTTGAAGAATGCCATTGTTAGCCAATTCATTAGTGAAAGAGTTCATGAAAAAAAGTTCTGCATTCCTCATGTATGTGGTGCAGGAAAAGAACGAGAATCTAAGGGATTATCTCAAGCGATTCACCAAGGAGACATTGAATATTACAGATCTGGAGAATAAAGTGGCCATGGTAGCCTTGGAACACGGAACCACTGATCCTTTCTTCAAGAGGTCTTTGGCAAAGCATCCTCCTGAGAACATGGCCGAGCTCCAACGAAGGGCCGACAAGTATATCAAGGCAGAGGATAGCATGAAAAAAGAAGCTGCTGGAGGCAATGGCAAGGGCTCCAATGACTTTAAGAAATGGAAGAAAGAACAAGAGTATGATGCTAGGGACAAGTATCCTCGGACTAGCAAGGATTCTGAATCACCACCGAAGAAGAATTTGAGACCAAGATTCAACGACTATGCAAGACTGAATGCTCCTAGGAGTCAGATCTTGTTAGATATTGAGAAAGACAAAGATTTTCGATGGTCGAAGCCACTTAGGGGTGATCCCGCAAAGAGAAACAAGGAACAGTACTGTAGATTCCACCGCGATGTGGGGCATGATACAGATGATTGTAGGCAGTTGAAGGATGAGATTGAATTCTTGATCCGAAAAGGAAAGCTGAACAAGTTCACTAAGGGTGATGATCGTGGAACTCAAAGGAGGGATTATGATAGAAGAGACAATGATAGAAGGGATGATGATCGAGATCGAGATCGTAACCCACAGACCCCGAGGGCCAGTTATTAACATGATTTGGGGAGGCCCGACAGCGGCCGGTACAACCCGAAACTCTCGGAAGGCGTATGCCAGAGAAGTGATGCACATCGTGGGAGAAGCCCCGAAGTGTGCCAGGACTGAGATAGCTATTGGTTTTGATGACTCAGATCTCGAAGGGGTGAAGTTTCCCCATGACGACCCGTTGGTCAAAGCCCCTATTATTGGAAATTCGGAGGTGAAGCGAGTCTTGATAGACAATGGAGCTTCTGTTGATATTTTGTTTCATGACGCATTCGTAAAGATGGGATACACTGACTCTCAGTTGACCCCGACCAACATGTCGATATACGGGTTTAATGGAGTCGAGTCAAAGGTTGAAGGGACTATTCAGTTACCCGTGACAATCGGGCAAGAACCTAAGGAAGCCACTCAGATGCTGAATTTTCTGGTGATTAAGGCTACCTCAACGTACAATGCAATCTTGGGGAGGACCGGACTTCATGCGTTCAAGGCTGTTGCCTCTACCTATCACATGAAGGTCGAATTTCCAACCAGGAGTGGTGTTGGGGAACATAAAGGTGATCAAAAGATGGCACAAAGCTGTTATGTAGCCTCGTTAAGGCCTAATAGAGTCGGGGGGGCAAGTCCTTCCAATTGACGACATGGATGTCCGCAGAAGAAAGGAACACCAAAAAGGCCAGCAGAGGACATCACACAGAAGCCTTGGACAGCCATTGAGGCTAAGGCGTTAACTGACTTCATGG
The DNA here is from genome assembly GCA_036435485.1 of Saposhnikovia divaricata. Taxonomy (NCBI): domain Eukaryota; kingdom Viridiplantae; phylum Streptophyta; class Magnoliopsida; order Apiales; family Apiaceae; genus Saposhnikovia; species Saposhnikovia divaricata. Next base: position 182,585,673 of record CM071597.1, on the reverse strand, counting down.
TTGAATGTACCATTGGCAACCAAGAAGTCGGGGGGCAAGAGGTAGTACCCCAAGCAGGAAGTGAACTTCAGAATAAGAATGATGATACCAGAAGGAATGGTGGACGCTCTATTTTGATGGAGCATCAAAAACAAAATCAAGTGATGCAGGCCTAGTCTTGCAATGCCCCGATGGGCTCAAGTTATCCTAGTAGGACTTAGCTTCATCTAGTAGAAGAAGAAATAAGGTTCATGGAAACCATTGCAGAGCATGTTGCTCCGAGTAGGACAATAGTACTCTATCACCCGATGAGTGCAAGTCAAGGATGAACGAGTACCGAAAATAAAAGAATAACGAATGGAAAACAAACAAATGCATAGGTGAAGATCCCGAAGGGTCAAAGCCATGAAAGGTCGAGGATGTTAAGGACTAGCTACTCTTCAATACTTATTAAGGACCTGGATTAAGGATCCAAGGATGAAGGCCAATAGATAACCTTAAGCAAGGATTAAGAAGTTCAAGCAAGCTCTCGTCTCGGAAGTTTAAAAGGCAAGAAGCCAACGGGATTGCATTTATCGAAATCTATATCGAGGAATCAACCCCGAATCCTAGGTTGAAGAACAGAAGCTGTTAGCCATGAAGGCCAAGGTTAGTTATGAAGGCCAAACTTGAGGGGGGGTCATGAACCTCCAATTAATATCCAAAGGTTGAAACTTCATGTTGACTTGAAAACCAATATGTAATTTTGAAAACCTCCTAGAGAAGGTTCAAGACCTCGTGGGGCTAACCAGAAACCCCCTGGCCTTAGACCAGCAGCTCTGATAGATATTTCGGTGATTTAAAACACCATTGAGATTGAAAACCCTTGATTTCAAACTTTGGCGTTCAACCTTTGAACATCGACGTTCAACACCCAAGACCAAGACAAACATTGAAGCCATGACGGCCAAGCGAGCTGAGAAGTTACTTATATGGGAGCATCTTTGAAAGAACCCCTGAAGGGCAAGTTGATAGCATTCTTGCAAGAAAATAGCGATGTGTTTGCTTGGACTGTAGCTGATATGCCAGGGATTGATCCCCAACTCATAACTCACAAATTTAATGTTGATCCGGGGCGGAAGATAATAAAACAGAAAAGAGAAATTTTGCTCCTGAAAGGCAGGAGGTCATTAAACAAGAAGTTGACAAGCTCTTAGAGGCTGGGTTTGTTGAAGAGCTTCAGTTTCCCGAATGGTTAGCTAACCCGGTGATGGTCAAGAAAGCGAATGGAAAGTGGAGTATGTGTATAGACTTCACTGATTTGAATGATGCATGTCCAAAGGATTGTTTTCCCCTGCCAATGATAGACATGTTGATAGACGCCACAGCTGGACATGAGATGTTGAGCTTCATGGATGGGTTCAACGGCTACAATCAGATTAAGATGCACGAGGATGACATCCCTAAGGTATCTTTCATAACTGACTTTGGTGTTTTCTGCTATATTGTTATGGCTTTTGGTCTAAAGAATGCAGGAGCTACTTACCAACGATTGGTGAATAAGATATTCGCCCATCTGATTGGAAAAACCATGGAGGTCTATGTTGATGACATGTTAGTCAAGAGCCTACTCAAGGCAGATCACATTAAGCACCTCAGAGAGGCATTCGAAGTGCTGAGGCACCACAAGATGATGTTGAATCCAGCCAAGTGTGCTTTTGGCTTTGGGTCTGGAAAGTTTTTGGGTTTGATGGTTTCGAAAAGAGGCATAGAGGCCAATCCCGACAAGATCAAAGCAATCTTAGACATGGAACACCCCGTTCTGTGAGGGACGTACAAAAGTTAACCGGAAGAGTGGCCGCTCTAGGGAGATTCATCTCCAAGTCTGGTGATAAGTGCTTGCCTTTCTTTCAAGCATTGAAGAAGGTGAAAAATTTTGAATGGACTAATAAAAGCCAAGAGGCCTTTGAACATTTGAAGAAGTACATGGCCGAAGCCCCGTTGTTGGCCACGCCAAGTCCCGGAGAGACTCTTTATCTGTATCTAGCAATGTCTGAACAAGCATTGAGTGCCGTACTCGTTAAGGAAGAGAACAAGGTTCAGAGGCCTATCTATTATGTAAGCAAGGTGCTCCACGGAGCCGAGTTGAATTACTCTCCCATTGAGAAGTTCGCCTTGGCATTGATAACAGCCTCGAGGAAGTTACGCCCGTACTTCCAGGAACATAAGATTGAAGTCCTGACGGACCAACAGTTGAGAAACATATTGCATAGCCCGAAGGCTAGTGGAAGGCTAATCAAGTGGGCGATTGAACTTGGAGAATTTGACATCACGTACAAGCTGCGAACGGCAGTCAAGGCTCAGGATTTAGCTGACTTCGTGGTTGAATGTAGCATTAGCAACCAAGAAGTCGGGGGGCAGGAGATGATAACCACCCCTGAAAGTAGAGATAAAGATGAAGAACTTGTACCTGATCAGAAGGAATATTGGGTGCTCTATTTTGATGGGGCATCAAGAACAAAATCTAGTGGCGCAGGCTTAGTGTTGCAAAGCCCCGATGGGTTCACAGTTGAATATGCTTTGAAGTTGGATTTTCCGACAACTAACAATGAAGCTGAGTATGAGGCCTTGATAGCCGGTTTAGGCTTGGCCAGAATCATGAAAGTCAAGAATCTCAAAGTTTGTTGAGATTCAAGATTAGTGGTCTCTCAAGTAAATGGTGAATTTGAGGCCAAGGATGAAACTATGGCAAGGTATCTGCGACTTGTGAAAGCTGTCATGACTCAGTTTAACGAGTTCTATGTAGAACACATTCCGAGAGAAGAGAACGTTAAGGCCGATGCCCTATCTAAGTTCGCTTCTTCTGAGATAGAAAATTATGCAGGGAGTGTTTACTTCCAGGTCTTGAAGGCCCCGACCATCAACTCTAAGTTGATTGCACCAATTGATGCAGGAAACTGTTGGATAGATCCTATTAAAGCTCACCTTGAAACAGGTTGGCTCCCCGACAATGCTCTGGAGGCACGGAAGTTGTTAGTGAGAGCATTGAGATACGCCTTGATTGAAGGCATCCTATACAAGAGATCGTTTGTCATCCCATACCTGAACTGTTTAAGGCCCCATGAGGCAAAGAAGCACTGGAAGAAGTTCATGGAGGGATCTGTGGACAACACTTGGGGGGCAGAGCCCTATCTCACAAGATCACTCGTCTAGGATTCTATTGGCCAGAAATGTTGGCTGATGCAAAATATTATGTTAAGAGGCGTGAGAGGTGCCAAAAGCACGCTCCGATTGTAAGGCAGCCGCCTGAGATGTTGACCTCGATCAGCTTCCCTATTCCGTTTGCAATATGGGGAATGGATATACTTGTTCCCTTTCCCGTAGCATCTGCACAAAGAAAGTTTTTGATAGTAGCCATCGACTACTTCACTAGGTGAATTGGGGCTAAACCCCTAGCCAAGATAACCACCAAGCAAGTTGCCCAGTTCTTTTGGGAGAACGTGATCTGTAGATATGGAATCCCGCGAATCCTTGTGACGGATAATGGGACGCAATTCAACAATGAAGAATTCAAGAAGTACTGTGAGGAAAATGCTATTGATCTTCGTTTTACTTCAGTAGCACACCCGCAAGCTAATGGACAGGCAGAGATAGCTAATCGGATAATCCTTGATGGACTGGAGAAAAGGGTCGAACGCTCAAGAAACACTTGGGTGGATGAGTTACTGCTTATAATTTGGGCATATCGCACCACTTGCAACGTGACAACTGGAGCGACCCCGTTTTTTGTTGGCTTATAGAGCCGAGGCAGTTGTGCCCCTAGAGATCATGCATGCATCACCTCGAGTTGAGGCATATGAGCAAGAGACTAATGAAGAAGGCATGAGGCTTACCCTAGACCTAATTGATGAGGTTAGGGATGAAGCAAATGCCCGGAATGCAGAGCATCAGAAGAGAGCATCCTTCCACTACAACCGAAGGGTTAAGGAGAGGTTCTTTCAGCAAGGTGAACTGGTTCTAAGGAAGATAGAAGCTTCTGGAGTTGGTCAGAAGGGAAAGCTAGCCCCTAATTGGGAAGGGCCGTATCGAGTCAAGAAGACGCTAGGACGAAGATCCTACCAGTTGGAGACCTTGGATGGGAACGAGGCCATCCATCGTTTATAGATGAAAAAAGGACAGAAATTATCCGCGTTATACAGAAAGAATCGTTATAATTCATACAAGCCGGAGAAGAAACAGCTGATATATTTCCTGAAGTCACGAAACGGACGACCTTAAAAAGGACGATTGCGCTTAAGAAGTTAAGTAACGAGTTTAGCCTTAAGCACAAGATTAGCAGTGCTAATCATGAATTAAGGAGTAATATCGTTAGGAGTCACGAAAGACCAAACTGACGACTTAAGATCAAGATCGAGGTTCTTGATCCTTAGGATCACGGATGATTTTAGATCCTAGATCCCTGACGACTTAAGATCAAGATCAAGGTTCTTGATCCTTAAGGTAACAAAGTCACGAATGACCGAGATACTAACTTGAGAGATCAAGATCAAGATTCCTGATCCTCAAGATCCACGGATAGTTTTCAGGTCTGGGTTTCCTAGCCAACCACGAAGTGGCCGACCACGACGCACGAGGAGCCGTAGCCGACCACCTCCCGGCCGACCACGAAGAATTCGGGCCGTTTAGCCGACCATCTCTTGGCCGACCACCTCCCGGCCGACCACGAAGAAATCGGGCCGTTCGGCCGACCACCTTCTAGCCGACCATGGTGTGGCCGACCATAGTGGCTTGGAGCCCTCTGGCCGATCACCTTGTGGCCGATCACGAGCTACTCCGTGGTCCGACCGATCGCGGGTTAGTTCGTGGTCCTGAATCTCGATTTTTTCAGCGAACCTCGGATAGTTTCTGATCCTGAATCTCGACTTTTTCAGCGAATCTTGGATGATTCTCCTTGAGATCACGGATGATTTGAAATCAAGACCAAGATTCTTGATCCTTAAGATAACAAAGTCACGAATGACCAAAATAGTGATTTGAGATCAAGATCAAGTTTCTTGATCCTTAAGATCACGGATGACTTGAGATCAAGATCAAGTTTCTCGATCTTCAAGACCACGGATGATTTTTAGGTCCGGGTTTACTAGCCGACCACCATTGGCCGACCAAGCTCCGAGGAGGGTGTCAGCCGACCAATACTGATTTTTAGTCCTACACGGACTGTTGACGCTGTTTGGGCCATATCTTGAGCTCCGTGTATCAGATTTGGATGATCTTACAGTCCACGCGAAGATCTCTGAGTTTTCTATAGTCTTGGAGACACTAGCCGACCATCTCTTGGCCGACCAAGCTCCAAGGAGGGCGTCAGCCGACCAAGACTGATTTTCAATCCTACACGGACTGTTGACGCTGTTTGGGTCATATCTTGAGCTCCGGGTATCAGATTTGGATGATCTTATAGTCCACGCGAAGATCTCTGAGTTTTCTATAGTCTTTGAGACCACTAGCCGACCATCTCTTGGCCGACCAAGCTCCAAGGAGGGCGTCAGCCGACCAAGACTGATTTTCAGTCCTATACGGGCTGTTGACAACTTGACGCTGTTTGAGCCATATCTTGAGCTCCGGATGTCAGATTTGGACGATCTTACTGTCCACGCGAAGCTCTCTGAATTTTCTATAGTCTTTGAGACTCTTGTCCGACTGGGTACTGGCCGACCGAGGCATTTTGAAGCCCTTAGGCCGACCGGGAACTCAATGCGATCCTTCAACACTGTTTGGGCCATATCTTGAGCTCCGGATGTCAGATTTGGATGATCTTACAGTCCACGCGAAGCTAATTGAATTTTTTATAGTCTTTGACCATCCTTTGCCGATCACCTCATTTTTTGAGGGCCTTAGCCAACTGGAAGTGGATGCTGATGGTCCGTCAACCTTGAAAAATCACTTTGATATTCAAAACACCCCTGACTCGCTTCATACCTCACTAAAGTGGTTCAGAACATTGAAACACGTTAGTGATGATTCAAACATGACAATGATGATTCAATGTTTTCAGAAAACGTTAGCCGATCACCATTTAGCGCCATTAGTGCCGATAACACCGTTGGTGGCGATAGCACCGTTAGTGCCGATAGCACCGTTAGTGCTGTAAGCACCGTTAGTGCCGATAACACCATTAGTGCCGATAGCACCGTTAGTGCCGATAACACCGATAATGTCGTTACCACCGTTTAGTGTCGATTAGCATCGATTAGTGTCGTTTAAGCACCGTTTAGTGCCGATTAGCACCGAGTAGTGTCATTTAGCACCGTGAGTGCCATTTTATCCTTTTAACATTGTTTAACACTGTTTAAACATTGTTTAAGGCTGTTTAGCACCGTCTAGTGCCGTTTAGCGCCGTTTAGTGCCGTTTTATGCCGTTTAACGTCGTTTAAACATTGTTTAAGCATAGTTTAAGGCTGATTAGTGCAGATTAGCATCGAATTAACATTGTCGTGAATGCGTCGGTCGCTCCACGCTTTACATAAAGACAATACTCGTGAAACACTAGTGTACAAAGATAAACCCTGACCCAAGTCTCGAAAAAGGTCGTTAAAACTTCAAGGAAAACCTGATTAGTTTTCCTAGAAGTTGGGGGGCAAATGATATGGGCTAAAAGTAAGCCCTAAAGACACATTTAATGTGGCATTAATTAGACCCAGAATGGTCCAAATGTGGGGCCCACCAGATGGGCCCAAACCCTATTTATAATATTAATTTCGTAATTAATATTAAGGGTAATAAACAGCTCAGCAAATAAGAGTCAAACAAGGATATTACTCTTGCCTGACTTAGCCTCCAAGATACATATTTCAACATGGAAACTGATTCCTATAAGGAAGAGATCTAGAACCTTCCTCAAGGAAGACTTGTCCACCAAGTCTCTGACTCCTACCATAATTCTAGGGCTTCTCAGCACCACGTTTTGGACACAGCTCCATACGTCACCCACTACGTTTTGACTTAATCCTCGAATAAGGACATGCAAGCCACTGCATCCTAGGTGAGCTCTCGCCTCTATAGCCTCGAGGGCACCATCACCTAGAATTACGTCCTGGCTTGATTCTCAATAACGAGATACGTAGGCACTCTGTGAGGACCGATCAGTCTCGTAACACGGAAACAGCCATTAAAGCTCGAAGCTCAACCACCTTAGCATTAATTACAATCGTAACCTAGTTTTTATTCCACAACAATATATATATATATATATATATATATATATATACTAGTCGATAAAGCCGCGCTTCGCGGCAGCGTTATAAGTTTTTTTTTAAATAATTTATCTTATTTTATATCATTAATATAAATTTTAATAGTTAATACGATACTCTCTAATGAGCCGCTCTCTCGTTAAACTCGATTCTTCCTATAAAACCGCTCTCTCATTAAAATCGAAACTCAATTTTAACATATATTATGACACTTGTATTATAATTTTAAATCATAATAAATGAAACCTAAAATAAAATAAAATTTATACCATCAATATCAATTTTTTTCTTTATATTATAGATACTTCTGTATTTATTTAGGCTTCCCGTGAAAATGTTCTTTTATTATGTTAATATATCATTTCTTTTCTTTTTAAATACGAAGACTTTTTTTTATGAGATTAGTATTGGATTCATGAAAGAATTTCCTAATAGAAGTATAAATAAATTGTATAAAAAATATATAATATTGTAAAAAAAATGTCACCACCGTCCTTGTATTCTACTTCCAATAAATTTTTTAATTATATGGCTCCTTTATATATTCAAAAACCTATTCTACTTTCAATAAAACTTATAATTATATGTTTTTTCTATAAATTCGAACTCTTATTCTCTATAAATTTGAACTCCTATTATACTTCCAATAAAACTTTTAATCATATGTCTTATACATACTTATTATACTTCCAATGGAAACTCTAATTATATGTCTTCCATATAAATTCGAACTCTTCTCATCTATAAATTCGAACGCCAATTCTACTTCTAATATGTTAAAAGATATTTTTATATTTATTAATGTTTATTCGAACTCCTATTCTACTTCTAATAGAACTTTTAATAATATGCCATATAATTAAATACCTATTCTACTTCCAGTGGAACTTCCAATTATATGTCTTCTCTATACATTCGAACTCTTATTATATATAAATTCGAACACCTATTCTACTTCTAATATGTTAAAAAATATTTTTACACTTATTATTGTTTAAAATCCTAAAATTCTAAAAAGTTAGAATAATATATTGAGACGATCTTAGAGCGCTACTGAAACTCCCACGTATCCTCCTTTCGAACTCTTATTCTCCATAAATTCGAACTCCTATTCTACTTCGAATAGAACTTTTAATCGTATGCCTTATAAATACTTATTACACTTCCAATAGAACTTCTAATTATATGTCTTCTCTATAAATTTGAACTCTTCTCATCTATGAATTCAAAACCTATTCTACTTCTAATATGTTAAAAGATATTTTTATATTTATTAGTGTTTATTCGAACTCCTATTCTACTTCTAATAGAACTTTTAATCATCTGCCTTATAATTAAAAACCTATTCTACTTCCAATGGAACTTCTAATTATATGTCTTCCTTATAGATTCGAACTCTTATCATCTATAAATTCGAACTCCTATTCTACTTCTAAAATGTTAAAAGATTTTTTTATATTTATTAGTGTTTAAAAAAATTACGAATAAAAAAATGAAATAAATTATAACAAAGATAAGATTGATGAAGTAGCAGTCGCGATTACAAAGAAGTCTAATACTTTTTCAATAGTACAAATTTAATAACTTAAACCTTGTTATCTTTCATCTCGATTTTGGTTTTGTAGGAGCGAACACTCTACCTGATTCACTGGTGTTTGTCCTCCTACCTTCTACATCAATATTCTCTCAAGAATCAACCAAATAATCCTGTTAAATTCATATACCAAAGAGGATATACCTTACCAATACATAAATTTGATGGGTTCCTGTGCACAAAAAAATTTATATAATATATATGTTAATAAATATAAATTTTCATTACACATAAAAAAATAGTATAAACACAACTAAATCTGAAAATAAATAAATTACTAAATCGTGCAAAATTGAAAATAAGAATTGTGAATTGACTATATATATAGAGAGATACATTTGGATTACTTTTCTAATTATATGTGTTCCCTATAAATTAGAGTTCGGGTTGATTTATAAATTTGTTGGTCTTTTCTACTTTGAATATGTTAATTAATATGTCTTCTTTATAAACTCGAATTCTTCTCTTCCACTAACTTAAACTCTTAAATCTCCTCTTCTACTTCTAATATGATAAAAAATAGTTTCTAATTTATTAGTATTTAAAATTCTAAAACTCTTGAAAAATTAGAAAGATAGATTGAGACGATCTTAGAGCGCCACCAAAGCGCCCGCATATCCTCCTTTATATATATATTGATGCTTAGTTAATTTTAATTTATAAATAATAAAAATGAAATTCAATAATAATTTAATACTACAATTTTAAATGAGTTTGGGTTCGAACCAAATTATCAAATTTCAAGTTCGACACATATCCTATTGCACAGCGGGTCTAGTAATCGTGTCATTTCGTGTACTTTCGTTTTGTGTAATTTTGTGTTTTTGTGTATTCGGAATTTCGTGTATTTGATTACCCAACAAGAACCCGAAACGAAATGTTTCGTGTAAACACGAAACGAAATGAAAGTACACGAAATAAAATATAAAAAATTATTATATAATATTTCGTGTACCCAAATGAAAGTACACGAAATAAAAATATAATTTATATTATGATATATAAAAAAAATTATATATATAATATTTCGTGTATCCAAAATGAAAACCCATATCTGACACTAAATATTTCGTGTTCGTGTACTTTCGTGTTTCGTGTACCAAAAATCAAAATCCAAAACTGTATTTTTCATGTCGTATTCACGTGTCATGTGTCAAATTATCAGGTCTAAATAAGAGTAATCGGTATAGTTATATATATATATATAGGGTCTTGTTCTAATAAAAACTAACTTAGAATAGAAACTAGAAACTAAACCTAAATTAAATATTTCAAGCTAATCTAATGACCAAATTAGGGGTACTCCAATAAAAAAAACGTTTAAAATTATTGTCTCTATTCAACAAAAAAAAAAAAAAAAGTTACTGTTCACGTGATGACGTGGCACGTGAACAGTAACTTTTTTTTTAAAATTTTTTTTATTTTTTTTTATATTTTTTTTGAATAGAGCCAAGAATTTTAAACGTTTTTTGTGAAGGTGCCCCTAGCGGGGCCATTAAAATAAATGAAATATAATTTATATAATATATATATAGGCTAGCGTTCAAATAGAAACCAACCTTAGAATAGAAACTAGAAACCTACCCAAATATTATAATCATTCGGGTACACGAAATATTATATAATAATTTTTTATATTTTATTTCGTGTACTTTCATTTCGTTTCGTGTTTACACGAAACATTTCGTTTCGTGTCACTGCCATGTCAGCAGTGCTGACGTGACACTACCACGTCAGCAGTGATGACGTGGCACTGTCACGTGGCACTGCCACGTCAACAATGATGACGTCACTGTTGACGTGGCAGTGACACGTGGCAGTGCCACGTCATCACTGCTGACGTGGCAGTGATGACGTGGCAGGCCAGAATTTTTTTATTTGAAATTTAAAAAAAAAATTTTGCAATAAAAAATTAAAGAAAAAATTTGGTTCTACTGTAGAATCAGAAAAATTTATATGGTTCTCTCCAATTCTCTATCTAACAAGTTCTCTCTAGAAGGGGACTATATATATATATATATATATATATATATATATATATATATATATATATATATATATATAACTAAATTCAAAACTAAAAAGAACTAAGAAATATTTAAAAAAATGTATACAAATTAGTAACTATTATCCTCTCACATTAAACTAGTTGATAAAGCCGCGCTTCGCGGCGGCGTTACAATCTTTTTTTTAAAAATTCAATAAATATTTACATTATATTATATTATCAATATTAAATTTTAATAGTTATATAATCTTTTCTAATGAACCGATTTTCTTGCTAAACGCGATTCTTTCGATTAAGCCGTTTTTTTGTTTAAATCGAAATCCCAACTTTAACATATATTATAAAGATTTTATAATAATTTTAATTCATAAATTTTCTGTATATCTTATATTTTCTGTATATTATAGATATTCTGTATTTATTTATAGCTTTCGCATGGGAATGTCTCTCTATTATATTAACACATCAATATTTTTTAAAATATGAAGACTTTTATGTACGTGAATAATAGTGAATTTATGGATATATTTTTCTAAGGCAAGTATAATTAACTTATATAAAAAAGTTTAAATAAAAGATTTATAGAAAAAAAGATATATAGGTTTAAAAAAATTGTATAAGACGTCTCCACCGTCCTCATATTCTACGTTCAATAAAACATATTATTATATGTATTATATATATATATATATATATATATATTAAAACATCTTTTTTACCTTCAATAATTTTTTAGTTATACTTTTTTCATATAAATTGAAACTCTTCTTCTCTATAAAATAGAACTCCTATTTTACATACAATAAAATTCTTAATTATATGTCTTACAAACACCTTAGAACTTTTGATTATATGTTTTCCCTATAAATTCAAACTCTTATTCTCTACAAATTTGAACACGTATTATGCTTCCAAAATGTTTAAGGATAGTTTTTTTAGTTATTAATATTTAAAATCCTAAAATTCTAAAAAATTCAAAATATATTTATCTTCTATTATATCATCAATATTAAATTTTAATATTCAACATGGTATTCTCCAATAAATCACTTTCTCGTTAAACACGGATATTCGTATTGAGCCGCTCTCTCGTTAATACTAAAACCCTAATTTTGACATATATTACTTCTATGACATTGTTTATCCATAAAAATCGAATCATAAAAATTAAATAAAATTTATAAAATAAATATCAAATTCTAATAGCTAATACAATCTTCTATAGTGAGCCGTCTTTCCGTTGTACACGTTTTGAGCCGCTCTTATTTGGAATCAAATTCTAACTTCATTACATATTATTGATGATACTTGTCTTTTATAACAACTTTTTTCCTTAAAATCAAAATCTAAAAATAGACTAAATTCCAATTTTTACTTTCTCTAAAGTTTCTAAAATTTATGGAGTTTTAAAAATGAAAATACATCTTATTTTCTCTTTATATTATAGATACTTCTATATTTATTTAGGGTTCTCACATAAGAATGTTCTTTTATTATGTTAACATATTAATTCTTTTCTTTTAAATAAAAAAACTTGTTTTATGAGAATAGTATCGGATTTATGAATATATTTTCTAATAGAAGTATAATGAACTTATATAAAAATATATAATTTTAGAAGATATTATAATATTTAATTATATTTCTTTTCTATAAATTCAAACACCTATTCTATTTCCAATAGAACTTTTAGCTATATGTTTTTTCAATAAATTCGAACTCTTATTCTTTATAAATTTCGAACTCCTATTCTACTTTTATTAGAACTTTTAATCATATGCCTTACAAATACCTATTCTACCTTCAATAGAACTTCTAATTATATGTCTTTCTTGTAAATTCGAACTCTTCTCCTCCATAAATTCGAATACATATTCTACTTCTAATTTGTTAAAATATATTTTTATATTTAGTAGTGTTTAAAATCCAAAAATTCTAAAAAATTAAAAAAATAGATTGAGTCGACAAAGCCGCACACTCAAAACATTTTCGAAAATTACAACAATCAAATCTCAAGAAAAAAAATATATAACATCAATTTAAACTTAATTTAAATTTTTCTGTATAATCTGCTTTGTCATATTTTACTTTGTTGTTAGTCTAAATTATAAATAAAAGAACCGAATGTCGATTGTTCATTAATTAAATATATAATTGTTTTGTAAATGAAAATTTATGAATTTTAATATATATATATATATATATATATATATATATATGAGTAAAAATAAAAATTCATTACATATTTTATTACATAAACATAATTTAATAATATACATTATAATATATTTTCGGTTGATGAAATAAAACCGAAACCAAACCATTATTTCGGTTCTGTTTTTCAGTTTAGTTTCGGTTTTGGTTTTTCGGTTTTTTTTTCACCCATACTAATCTTCCACCTCTAAATCTTTTAGGATTTTCGGATTCCACTATTTATCGCTACACCGATTAACTGCACTAATAATATAAAGTTAAATTGTTTATTGGGAATCGGAAAATTAAAAGGAATTTTTTTTTCAAAGGTAACAAAGTTATATATATTTCAATTTTCGTTAGAAAAGAACATTACAAAAGAATTGAAACAATTGGAAACTTTTGTTCTACATAAAAAACTTCTATTTTGAAATAAAAAACTAATTATAAAAAAAGTTTTGATATCACTTACATAGACAAAAATTCTTAAACATGTCTATCGAAAAGAAGAAAAAGATAAAAAGTAAAAATTTGGAAGAAGAAAAATTACGTTGATGATAAAATTAGTAAGTTCAGAGTCGAAAGACAATTAACCGAAGAGTAGTATACAAATTTCACAAAAATATATATTATCCATACTGTAACTTGTGCAGGCTGTATCCTGAAAATCGGCCAACTTTTTTTAATAGAGTTGATCTAGGGATACCTGCAAAATATAAAACAAATATGTTAAGTTTGAATGTGAAGAGTAGAAAAGAAATCCCACGGCATACACAACACAATCAAGATTGGTCAAAATATAAAATAATGAACATGGCAACTATACATTGCCAACACTGAAAGAAATAAAAGGATATGAAAAAAGTAAAAGATATGGAGAAAAGTGGCTAGAAGGCTTGGAAAAGTTATCAAGTTATTTATATAATTTTCAACCATATGCATTTGTTATAAACTCAAATTCCAATTCTCTATACATTAGAATTCCAATCTGACTTTCACGCTTTCTGTTTTTTAGTCAATTCTATTAAAATTCTAACAATTCTTACCTCCAACTCTTCTGCAAATGCAAATTTATATGTTTTTTCTATAAATTTGAACTCTTATTTTCTATAAATTCGAACTCCTATTCTACTTCCTATAGAACTTTTAATCATATCCCTTATAAATATCTATTCTAGTTCCAATAAAACTTCTAATTATATCACTTCCCTATAAATTCGAACTCTTCTCATCAATAAATTCAAACACCACCTATTCTACTTATAATATGTTAAAAGATATTTTTATATTTATTAGTGTTTAAAATCTTAAAATTCTAAAAAATTAGAAAAATAGATTGAGACGATCTTAGAACGCCACCTATTCTACTTCCTATAGAACTTTTAATCATATCCCTTATAAATATCTATTCTAGTTCCAATAGAACTTCTAACTATATCACATCCCTATAAATTCGATCTCATTCTAGTTCCAATAGAACTTCTAATTATATCACATCCCTATAAATTCGAACTCTTCTCATCTATAAATTCGAACACCGCTTATTCTACTTATAATATGTTAAAAGATATTTTTATATTTATTAGTGTTTAAAATCTTAAAATTCTAAAAAATTAGAAAAATAGATTGAAACGATCTTAGAACGCCACCTAAGCTCCCGCGCATCCTCCTTTATATATATATATATTGATTTCAAAAATAATTATGCATAACCTGACAAAAAAAAATTTATGCATATTGTTCTTCCCATGAACAAAACGGTGACTTAAGACGGAGGACATGTAGAGCAAACGCCAAGAACAATATCCGTAATGGTTCACAATTTGCCATACCAAGTTAAGGCGACAGAGATATGGAATTTGTTCGACGTGGGGAACGGGATCTCAGACATCATCCTCCCAAAACAAAGAGACAGGAATAATTACAGGATAGGATTTATAATAATCAAAGACGTCAATAAAGCGAAACAACTGATTCGAATCTTTGATGGGATAAAATTTGGGGGAAAGGTACTCCGTATTAAACTCTCAAGGAGGGAACAGACATCAGCTACTGGAGGAGAAAAGAGTCAGACAACTGCTATTATTAGACAAATGAAAGAGAATAATTTCTCAAAAAGCAAGAAGGAAGTAATAGTAATAGGTTTTGTTTCAAAACCTAAAGCTATGTATATCTACTAGTAAGGTGGAAAAAATTGAGGAAATCATGAAAGTAATAGTAGAGGGAGTCAGTCACTGGATAAAAATAAAAGAAATAGACTCGATTCCCATGTCAGATTCATTGAGTAGAGAGGATATGAAGCAAAAGCAAAAGGAGGAGTCGTACATGAGCTCCTCAGATGATGAGGAACAAACGACAGTTTATTCAGAAAAGCTTCAAAACTCCAGTAAACGGGGAGTCAGTGAGCTAGAGATACATGATAGTGAATCTGAGAAAACTCACATAAGTTTCAACATCCAAGATACAGGGACTAACAAAGTCAATGAATCTCCATCATTAAACCAAAATGACACTTCACCAACAGCTCAACCAGAAGTGGACCAAGTGGCATGGAAAATAAGAGATGCAAATACGGAGTCTTCAAAAAGTGAAGGCTTCAACACTCCATCGTCAGACAGATTATACTCAAAAGCTTCCCTAGAATCGAACTACTCTGAAGCGGATACAGATTCGATGGAGGTAGGAATGTCAACTAAAATCTCCAATCTTAATATAGGGAAAAAGAAAGGAAGACCACGGAAATACCAAAAGAAATTCTCCTTTCTGGAATTCAGAGGCAAAAAAAAAAGAAGAAAACTACCAAAAAGCAATACTCTGAACCATTAGATTTGTGTAATCAAGTACTGGATAACAAAGACTTGGCTGCTGAAGTACTTGAGACAGGAATTTTGATGGGACTCATCCCTATTCAAGGAAAAGAAGAAGCGTTGAAAGAAATTTAAAGGCGGACAACTAAGGATCAAGAAATATTGGAACACAGTCGAATACTTAAATCATGTCAATGAACTCGTTCACAATACTAAGTTGGAATATAAGAGGAATTAACAACATCACAGCGAGAAGAAATCTTCAAAGTTGGCTGCGAACTCAAAATCCAACAATTTTGTTGATACAGGAGACGAAAAGCGACACTCTAGAAGATAATATAAAAGATTTTTTATGGTCTATCCAAGATCATTCATGGATAACTTCACCTTCAAGAGGTCTCTCAGGTGGTATTGCAACTTCCTGGAATACCAATCTCTTCAAAGTGATAACTTATCAACACAGCCGATCATGGGTATGGATTAGAGGTAATTTAACGCACGTTCCAGGTTTAATTAACTGTATAAATGTCTACAGTCCTAATGATCTCCATGACAAAGAAGCTCTATGGCTTCAATTAAGTAATATTATGCATTCACACAAAGATGAAGCGTTTTGTTTAATGGGAGACTTCAATAGTATAACAGATGAATCGGAGAGAACAAACTTTGTGTATAGAAGAATTGACACTGATAGCTTCAAAGTATTCATTATAGATAATGGTTTATGGGATGTGCCTCCCTCAAATTTTACCTACACATGGTTTGGGCCACAAGGAAAAAGCAGCAGACTGGATAGGACGCTATTGAATAGTGTATGGTTAAATTTGGAAAGCAACTGGAACTTACAAGGTCTAGGGAGGAAATCATCAGACCACCAAGCGATTTTACTGAAATCAAACCCTCAGAACTGGGGTCCAAGACCATTCAAGACATTCAACCACTGGTGGAGAAAAGAAGAATTCTTAAATAGCATGATGGTTCATTGGAGATCGTTACAATGTCAAGACATTAACTTGCATGAAAAGCTGAGATCGATAAGATCCCTCATGAAAGAATGGAATCAAAATTCCATGGGAGATTGCTTCAAGAAGGTGTCACTTCTAGAAAACAAACTAAGAGAATGTGACGCTGGAGATAAATAGATCAGACTTTATCAAGGGAAACATAATTAGTCTTGCAAACAACATATAGAGAAAGAGAGGATTTTCTTAAGCAAAAGTCTTGGATTCAATGGGATGCAGAAGGGGACTCTAATTCTCGTTTCTTTCACGGAATGGTAAAGTTCAAAGCGAATCATAACAACATTCAAGGAATCAAGAAAGATGGCATTTGGATAACGAATCCTCAAGAAATCAAAGAGGTTTTTAAGGATCACTTTCAAAATTTCTTTAATGTTCCGATATCACAAGATATTTTCATATTAGATTGGATGGTACATAGGAAATTAGCCAAAAACGACATTGACTTGCTAGAAGATTCAGTGCATATACATGAGGTGCATACTGTGGTGATGGCTATGAACTCCAACAAGGCGCCAGGCCCAGATGGTATGAACATAGAATGCTACAAGAAACTTTGGCCAGTAAATAGTTCAGACTTAATGAAGATGATCAAGGAATTTTTTTCACTTACTCATCATTCATAGTGCTCATTCCAAAGAAAGATAGCCCAGAATTGGTGACAGACATTCGCTCGATTAGTCTGATAAATTACTCAGTGAAAATCATCCTAAAGTTGATGGCAAACAGATTGAGTATGGTACTTCCATCAATCATTTCGGAAGTACAGACAGGTTTTGTCAAGGGAAGAAATATCACAGAAAATATCATCATAGCCAATGAAATGGTGCACAACATAAAATCCATGAAGGCTAAAGATATGATAATAAAAATCGATTTTGCTAAAGCCTTTGATTCGATTAAATGGAGTTTTCTATTCCAGATGATGAGGTGCTTAGGATTCTCTGATAAATGGATAGAATGGATGCAAACCATTTTCCACACAATTAGAATGTAAATATTAATTAATGGAAGTCCTACGAGAGAATTCAACATAAGCAGGGGTTTGAGACAAGGTGATCCGCTATCGTCTATGCTGTTCAACATTGCTGTGGAAATGCTCAACTTACTCCTAAAGAAAGCAGAGAATATAGGTCTGATTATAGGTGTAGCTTTAGGAGTAGGCCCCTTGCTCACGCACCAGCAATATGCAGATGACACGGTGATCTTCATAGAATCATTCAGTCAGAGGGATGAAGATAGTGCTAACATTATTTGAAATAATTTCTGGTCTTACCATCAACTTCAGGAAAAGCTTCATCTATACATCTACCAAAGATCAAAATAAGGCTTCCATTTGGGCCAATTTTCTAGGATGTGAAGTTGGGAGATGGCCGTTAAACTACCTTGGATCGAACTTAGGGTGTTCTGCACGAAGACACATATTCTGGGTTCCACTGATTAAAAAGATTAGAATGCAGCTCACAAGATGGAAAAGCAATTCCCTGCACAAAGCAGGAAGAGCAACTCTGATTACATCAACACTCAACAACATTCCTTCCTACTGGTTCCAATTATTTAGAGCTCCTAAAATAGTGATCAATAAGTTAGAAAGAATAAGCAGAGAGTTCTTCTGGAATGAAAACTCAGAATTTGGAGATCGAAGAAAAAAATTACACAGCATTGGATGGAACAACTTAACCCTGCCAAAAAAATCAGGGGGCTTAGGGGTGATGAACCTAGATCTAAAGAACATCACTTTACTTGCCAAATGGAGGTGGAAGTTAATTCATGACAGGAAGTCGCTCTGGAACAAGATTTTGAGGGGAAAATATGGAGGAATTACGACCTGGTTAGAGAATGGGACTCTTCTTAATAAGTCCAACCAGTCGAAAATCTTAAAAAGTTTTAAGAATATATCTTCTGACACCCCTCATACCTCATTTCTATCGGCAGATTTTCACTGGAAACATAGAGATGGTTCTCTGATAGATTTCTGGCATGACAGATGGCTCTCTACAGGTATCCTTGGAGAACAATTCAGTAACCTATATTTCCTAGCGAATCAAAAAGATTGCACTTTGCAACAAATGAAACAAACATGGCAGGAAAGCCAACAAAACGAGTTGATCTTATGGTCTCGACATTTAACGGATCAGGAGCATATGGAGGTACATAGACTTAACAGGATCATATAATCGATCTCGCTGAGCAAGGGAGAGGATATTTTGACATGAGGCAACTTTGTGGGGAGATTCAGCACTACTCTATGCTATGATAACCTCATAAAGGACCGCACTATTCTGGGACCTTCGCAACTAATTTGGAAGCTAAAAATTCCTGCTAGAATTAAACTTTTCCTGTGGCAACTCGCACATAGCTGTTTACTAACGCTGTCATTCTTGTTCAAAAGGAATATAGTGAGCAACATAACTTGTAATTGGTGTGGAATGGGAGAAGAAGACACACATCATATATTTTGGGACTGCTCATTGGCAAAACAAGCTTGGAATTACACATTTTCATGGTTAGAAATTGATTTTAATGATAACTCAGATATCACCCTGGAACAGGCTTTTAGGTTGGTAGCAAAGAAAAATCACTCAGTGGGAGGAGGTTTGTGCTTAGCTGCAATGTTTTGGACTATTTGGAAAGCAAGAAATGACCTTCTTTTCAACAAACACAAGACTCAACAAGCTCAGGTAAGACACCTCATAAAATTCCAATCCTTTTGCTGGGGTATTGCTAATAGATTGGTTACACAAGATCAACAACAAATATGGTTTTGCAATCCCTCTGAAATAATCAAATCAAATGCTAGAGTTGCAAAACACAAGTTGATCTCATACTGGTCAAAAATTTCAGATTTAGTAGGATTTATAGATGGAGCTTGGAAGCAAGAGTCACCCGGTTTTATCAGAGCAGGCATAGGAGGGTTCATCATGATGCCTAATCTTTCTCTAAAGTTTATCTTCTCAGGACCTATAGAGGCAACTTCTCCGTATGAATCGGAACTGAAAGCACTCGAATTTGTCACAGATCAACTATCCTCGAGTGACTTCAGAGACAGCTACATCACGTTATTCACAGACTCAAACCAACTAATCAACAACCTCTCTCAAATCAGAAGCAACCCTCATCCTGGGAATGATTCAGACAGCTTTATGATTCACAAGATTAACCTCGTCCATGTTGAAAGGCATCTTAACTCTGAAGCAGACATCCTGGCCAAAGATGGTTCAAAGAGGTTCAGAATCATTTCGGGATGGATTTAAATACTCAATCAGATGGGCCTTCACAAGTAATAACAGTGAAGAAGGAAGAGGCATGCTAATGGTCCCTTCATTAGCCCTAAAGGGCATGTAATGGACCAACAGATCTAGCAGACATGTTGCTTCTTAGGGCCAACAGCAATGCAAAGATTCTTTCTCAAATTAGGAGTAACAATGCTAAACGTGAGCTTGGCAGGTAGGTGTGCAATTACTAAAAGGTTAACTCCTCAATCTTATCATTATTAAGAATACCGGCAGAGCATTGAAGACAATATCTCCAGGAGATTTTCCCTCCAAACTGTCCACAAAAGTGGGACATACAGATAGTATACTCAGACAAAACATTAGAATATATCTCCTGCTACAGTTAATTGCCAACAGTGATTCTATAAGGGCATTACATCATCACACCTGGCGTACTTCTCATTGGTTATCCCCTCTCTCATTTCGCATTTTAATAAAGTAATTTGGCGGGTCTTTTTGAAATTCAAGGAGCTGCCTAAACACAGGTGATAGGAGTCACCTAGTTGCATTAATAAGACAGTGGGTTAACTCAAGTAGAGATAAGTATGCATTAACTAGTTGTAAGAGACAATTAAGCACTAGGAGTGGTGGTTGAGTTTTGGGCCTATATAAAGCTCAACTCCATCTCAGTTTCCTCACAAAACTCATATTCACCCTCATCTTTAGCAAATTCCATGGCCTTTCATTGGATTCCACCACCTCCAGGAGCTCTAAAAATTAACGTTCATGGTGCTCATATTACCATTCCTCTACCAAATGGTAACAACACGGGAATTGGTGCCGTCTACAGAGACGCAAATAGGCTGCTCAAACTCATCACACTGGGAGTGGTGCCTCGTCTTTCGAGCTTAGGTAACCAGCTGTGGGCCATCTTCATGGCCATGAGAAGAGCCTTCAAAGAAGGTTATCGCAATGTCATCGTAGAAACAGACAACCTTGAGGCATACAGAGTGATCAAAAACTTCCACGTGGGAGTGCCTGCTCATGTCTTCTACATCGTTAAACAGATAGACCTTCTCATGAGAAACAACTCTTGGTTTTGCATGCTAGGGTTTGTTTTTGCAGCTAGGAACAAAGTCGCAAGGTATGCAGTAAAGCTAGCGATGGAGGTCTGCGAGAGTGTCTACACACTGGACCATCCTTTGGGAGGGGTCGAAGAACTTCTGGATTGGGACCTAGGCTTGGGTGTGGATCATCCAGACTATGTCGATATAATGATTCTGAATCAAGCTCCAGACCCAGAGAACTTTGGAGGAGGTGTGGTTCTGTCTGGTTCTGTCAGACCAGATTGATGACTTGGGTCTTGGCCAAGATGACGCTCCTCAAATAGTGGTGGTAGAAAGGGAAGAAGACGAGATGCAGTTGGATGAAGTAGAGCTTCATGAAGACATTCATCATGTGTATCATGGGGTGGATCTGTTTGCAGGAGACCTGCCTCCAAGATGTGGGACTAAAGGAGTGGTCCAGAGGGTAGTGCAAGGCAGTAGCTTCTTTTGTTGGTAGTAAGTCTAGGCCTTGCAGTAGTAATATATCGTATGTTTATTTAGAAACAAGACTTAGGGTAGAAGTGGTTAACCCTATCAAATCACAGTGCTTGTAATCAGTCTTCAGGTTCACAGTGCTTGTACTAAAGTGTAGGTTCCTTTGTACTGATTACTTTTGGTATAAAATATGTTGATTATTAAAAAAAAAAAAAGTACATATGTACGTCAGTACATGTATATTGGATTTATTTGTACATATGGAAGTTTTAGGTATCCAAGGAATGGTTATATTATTTCTTTCAAAACTTAATACCAATTGTATATTATAAATTTAATGAGAAGACAAAAATACAGCTAAGAAATAATACAACTAAGTAATATTTGAGAAAATCAATGAAAATTATTAAATTTACAGGCACATGATTATATATTTTCTAACAAAACCACACTTTTAGTATTCATAATTTTTAACAAAATATTCTTTTTACAATGTTTATGACAAATTTATTCTATAACTCTACAATTTCTATTCATGATGTAAACACCGAATTTGATTTTGATAAACAAATTTGCTTATAAAAGATATATTAATAATTGACTATAATTATAAAAGATATAATTATAAAAGATATGATTTTGCACTTTCAAATTCTAATTACATTTATTCTCTTATAGCTTTTTATGTTTTTTAAAACGAAATTAAAGTAAAAAAGGATTTTAATATTTAATTTTTTTGTTATTATATGTACTTGGTATTTTTAAAATATATGCAACGGGCGTCGGCCTAAAAATTGTGAGCCAAAATCGATAAATCAAAGTCAAAGAGTATTTAAGTATTCAAATTTTTATTTTTGTGTATGCTTAGATTTTTTATAATATATACAAACGGATGTCGGCCTAAAAAATTGTGAGACAAAATTGGTATAAAAAAATATATGAATAATTTATCTCATTATCTATGTATATTTAATTTATACAATATTGTGTTCACCAATTTATATTGATATTTTAGATATATTTAAAATTTTAAATTATGAGGTAAAATGGGTAAATCACAGTCAAAGAGCATTTTAGTATTTAAATTTTTATTATTGTATATGCTTAGTATTTTTATAATATATACAACGGGTGTCGGCCTAAAAAATCGTAACACAAAATCGGTATAGAAAAATATATGAATAATTTATCTTATCATCTATGTATATTTAATTTATAGAATATTGTGTTCACCAATTTATATTGATATTATAAAAATATTTTTGTCATTTTTTTTACTAAAATGATCTTTATTTAAATTTTTTTTAAAAAAATTATAAGGTCGCCGCGAAGCGAGGCTTAGTCGACTATTCAATATATCAATATATATATATATATATAAAGGAGGATAGCGGGAGTTTAGGTGGCGCTCTAATATCGTCTCAATCGATTTTTCTAATTTTCTAGAATTTTAAACACTAATAAATATAAAATATCAATTATAAAGAAGAAGTTCGAATTTATAGGGAAGACATATGATTAGAAGTTCTATTGGAAGTATAATTAGTATTTATAAGGCATACGATTAAAAGTTCTATTGGAAGTAGAATAGGAGTTCGAATTTATAGTAAATGAGAGTTCGAATTTATAGAAAAAATATATAAATAAAAGTTCTACTAGAACTAGAATAGGTGTTTGAATATATAGAGCAGACATATAATTAAATACTTTATAGAAAGTACGATCTTCTTAAATTATATATTTTTTTATATAAGTTAATTATACTTATATTAGGAAAATTTATTCATAAATCCAATACTATTGTCATGAAAAAAGTCACCGAATTTAAAAAGAAAAGAATTGATGTGTTAACATAATAAAAGAACAATGAGTAAAAGAACAATCTCATGCAGGAATCCTAAATATCAATATATAAAGGAGGATAGCGGGAGTTTAGGTGGCGCTCTAATATCGTCTCAATCGATTTTTCTAATTTTCTAGAATTTTAAACACTAATAAATATAAAATATCAATTATAAAGAAGAAGTTCGAATTTATAGGGAAGACATATGATTAGAAGTTCTATTGGAAGTATAATTAGTATTTATAAGGCATACGATTAAAAGTTCTATTGGAAGTAGAATAGGAGTTCGAATTTAAAGTGAATGAGAGTTCGAATTTATAGAAAAAATATATAAATAAAAGTTCTACTAGAACTAGAATAGATGTTTGAATATATAGAGCAGACATATAATTAAATACTTTATAGAAAGTACGATCTTCTTAAATTATATATTTTTTTATATAAGTTAATTATACTTATATTAGGAAAATTTATTAATAAATCCAATACTATTGTCATGAAAAAAGTCACCGAATTTTAAAAGAAAAGAATTGATGTGTTAACATAATAAAAGAACAATGAGTAAAAGAACAATCTCATGCAGGAATCCTAAATAAATACAAGAGTATCTATAATATAAAGAGAAAATAAGATGTGTTTTCATTTTCTAAAATGCCAAAACTTTTAGAAAATCTAGAGAAAGTATAAATTGGAATTCACTCTATTTTTTAAGTTTTGATTTTAAGGAAAAAAATTGTTGTGTAAGATAAGTAACATCAATAATATGTAATGAAGTTAGAATTTCGATCTCAAACGAGAGCGGCTCGAAACGTGTTTAACGGGAAGACGGCTCACTATAAAAGATTGTACTAGCTATTAAAATATCATATGATGTTATAAATTTTATTTTATTTTTAGGATTTGATTTTATTTTGTATTTTTAGGATTGTACTAGCTTTCTTTTTAGTAATAACTGTGTTTAATAAGAAAGCGGTTCATTAGATAAGACCGTATAAAAGATGTTTAAATATATAATTAATATATAAAATAAATTGTTTTATTGGAAGTAGAATGCGAGGGCGGTGGAGACGTCTTATACGATTTTTTAAAACTATACATCTTTTTTCCTAGAAATCCTTTATTTTAACTTTTTTATACAAGTTAATTGTACTTGCATTATAAAAATATATCCATAAATGTAATTTTATTCCCGTAACGAAAAGTCTTCGTATTTTAATTTTTTTTTGATATGTTAATATAACAGAAAGACATTTCCATGCGGAAACTGTAAATAAATACAAGAATATCTATAATATACATAAAATATAAGATGTATTTTCATCTTTTAAAACTCCATAAATATTAGAAAGTTTAAAGAATATAAAAATTTGAATTTACTCACTTTATATAATGAAGTTAGAATTTCGGTTTCAAATAAGAGCGGCTCGAAACGTATTTAACGGGAAGACGGCTCGCTAGAAAAGATTGTATTAGCTATTAGAATTTGATACTGAAGTCATAATTTTTTTTATTTTTACGGTTCAATTTTATAGATAAAAAATATTATATAAGTCTTTATAATATATGTTAAAAAGTTGGGATTTCGGTTTTAACGAGAGAGCGGATCAATCGAAAGAATCGTATTTAACAAGAAATTGATTCATTAGAGAAGATTATTTAATTATTAAAATTTAATATTAATATTATAATATAACGTAAATGTATTGAATTTTTTAAAAAATATTGTAATGCCGCCGCGAAGCGCGGCTTTATCAACTAGTATATATATAAAGGAGGATACACGGGCGCTTAGGTGGCGCTTTAAGATCGTTTCAATTTATTTTTCTAATTTTCTTATAATTTTTGAATCTTAAATACTAATAAAAAAATATATCTTTTAACATATTAGAAGTAGAATAGGTGTTCGAATTTATAGAGTAAAAAGAGTTGATTACAAAGCTAGAAAGCGTGAAAAACGTAGTGTCCGTCGCAGATTCGGGGACTTGCAAATTACAAACATGAGTCAGATTGGAATTCTAATGGATAAAGAAGAAGAAATTGAGTTTATATATAATAAATGTATATGATTGTAAATTATGTAAGTAAAACTTGATAACTTTTCAAGCCCTCTAGCCAGCTGTTTTCTTCGTATCATATTTATTCCTTTTAGTATTGACATGTTTTTCATTATTTTATATTTTGATCAATCTTGAATATGTGTGCATGCGTGGGATTAATCATCTTCTTCTTTAACATTTATTTTATATTTTGCAGGTTGTGCAGCATGATTCCTAGATCAATTTCATCCAAAGTAATTGGCTAATTCTCAAGATATGTCGTCTTTACAAGTTACAACATCTTGAATAATAAATATTTATGAAATTTGTATACTACTTTCGCGTTGATCATCTTCGGCCCTCAACTTACTACTTTTATCATAAATTTTTCACTTCTTACAGGTCTATGAATTTTGGTCTACGTTGCCGGTGATGTCAAAACTCTTTTTATAAATAAATTTTGATTTCAAATTAAAGTTTTCTATTGTAGAACAAAAAAATTCAATTATTCATTTAAAAATTCTTTTAAAATATATATATAACTTTGTACGGGAGTTTAATGACGTTTCCCTCCGATATATTTTTCTAATTTTATGAAAGTTTTAACATTAATAATTATTTTTTTTTAACTTATTTAAAGTAGAAGAGACATTAGAAATTATAGATACAAATTCACGTAGTAGAATTCCGATTTACGTAGAAGGTACATAATTTACATGAGTTGATACGTTTTATACTAGGTTACATGCCATTTTTAATGACTTGATAAGTATATATATGTGGAGACAAAGAAGATTTATTTATTTGCAGTATGTTGCATAAAGGTTTTAGCTAAACACGAACTTACGTCTCTCTACATGTCTATAATTTTATTCCTTTATTTATTTAGAATAAAATAGGTGTTTGAATTTATAGAGGATTCGAATTTATAGGAAAAACTTATAATGAGAAATTTTATTAGGCATATGATTAAAAGTTTTATTAGAAATAGAATAGGAGTTCGAATTTATAGAGAACAAGAATTCAAATTTTTAGAAAAAACATATAATTAAAAGTTCTATTGTAAGTAGAAATGGTGTAAAGATCGTCTCAATCTGTTTTTCTAATTTTTTAGAATTTTAGGATTTTAAACACTAATAAATATGAACATACTTTTTAACATATTAGAAGTAGAATAGGTATTCGAATTTATAGTGGAGAAGAGTTTGAGTTTATAGGGAAAACATATAGTTAGAATTAGAAGTTCTATTGGAAGTAGAATAAGTATTTATAAGTCATATGATTAAAAATTCGATTGGAAGTAGAATAGGAGTTCGAATTTATAGAGAATAAAAGTTCGAATTTTTAGAAAAAACATATAATTAAAAGTTCTATTGGAAGTAGAATTGGTGTAAATATCGTCTCAATCTATTTTTCTAATTTTTTAGAATTCTAGGATTATAAATACAAATAAATAAAAACATATTTTTTAACATATTAAAATTGTTGAATAGGTGTTCGAATTTATAGAGGAGAAGAGTTCGAAGTTATAAGAAAAACATATAATTAAAAATTTTATTGGAAGTAGAATAATTAGTTATATGGTATAGGATTAACAGTTCCATTGGAAGTAGAATATGAGTTCGAATTTATAGAGAATAAGAGTACGAATTTTTAGAAAAAACATATAACTAAAAGTTCTATTGGAAATAGAATTAGTGTTTAAATATATACAATATACATATGATTAAATATTTTATTGGAAGTTGAATACAAACACGGTGGTGACATCTTATACGATCTTCTAAAATTACACATTTTTTATATAAGTTAATTATACTCCTATAAGGAAAAATTATTCCAATATTCAACATTATTCACATAAAAAAAGTCTCCGTAGTTAAAAAAAATTGATAATATATGTAAAAGTTAGGGTTTTGGTCATATCAAGGGAGCGATTTAATGGGAATAACCGTGTTTAGCGAGAAAACGGTTCATTAAAAAACACTGTGTTGAATATTAAAATTTAATATTGATAATATAATACAGGACAAATATATTTAGAAATTTTTAGGAATTTAGGATTTTAAATATTAATAATTAAAAAACCATCCTTTAACATATTAGAAGCATAATAGGTGTTTAAATTTAAAGAGAACAAGAGTTTGAATTTATAAGGAAGACATATAATTAAAAGTTCTACTGGAAGTAGAATAAGTATTTATAAAACATATGATTAAGAGTTTTATTGTAAGTAAAATAAGAGTTCTAGCTAATTTATAGTGAAGAAGAGTTTGAATTTATAGAAATTCATCATTATTCCCGTAACTAAAAGTCTTCATATTAAAAAAAAAAATTGATGTGTTAACGTAACAAAAAGATAGTGTCATGCGAAAACTGTAAATAAATACATGAATATCTATAATATACTGAAAATATATTTTATATTTTCATCTCTTAAAACTCCATAAATATTAGAAAGTTTGAATAATGTAAAAATTAAAATTTAATCTCTTTTAAGGTTTTAATTTTTAAGAAAAAAATTTATTTTATATGATAAGTGTCATCAATAATATGTAATGAAGTTAGAATTTCGGTACCAAATATGAGCGGCTCGAACCGTGTTTAACAGGAATACGGTTCAGTATAATAGATTGTATTAGCTATTAGAATTTGATATTGATGTCATAATTTTTAATTTTTACTTTTAGGGTTCAATTTTAATAAATAAATTATTAGAGAAAATATAAAATGTATTTTCATCTTTTAAAACTCCATAAATATTAGAAAGTTTAAAGAATATAAAAATTAAAATGTAATCTCTTTTAAGGTTTTAGTTTTTTAAGAAAAAAAAATTATTTTATATGAAAAATGTCATCAATAATATGTAATGAAGTTAGAATTTCGGTTTCAAATAATAGCGATTTGAAACGTGTTTAACGGGAAGGTGGTTCACCAGAATATATTTTATTAGCTATTAGAATTTGATATTGATGTCATAAGTTTTTTTTAGGGTTCGACTTTTATGGACAAAAATTATTGTATAAATCTTTATAATATATGTTAAAATTGGAATTTCGATTTTAAAGAGAGAGCGGTTCAATCGAAAAAAATCATATTTAACAAAAAACCAGTTGATCAGAAAAGATTATATTATTATTGATATGGGCTAAAAATAAGCCCTAAAGACACATTTAATGTTGCACTAATTAGACCCAGCATGGTCCAAACGTGGGGCCCATTAATGAGGTTAGAATCCCTATTTTAATATTAATTTCGTAATTAATATTAAGGGTAATAAACAGCTCAGCAAATAAGAGTTGGATAAGGATAATATCCCCTTCAAACTTATCCAATAAGGCGTCCAATTCAATATGGAAACTGATTCCTACAAGGAATAGATCTAGAACATTCCTCAAAGACTTGCCCACCAAGTCTCCAAATCCTACCATAATTCTAAGGCTTCTCAGCCTATATAAAGGGCCTGACCCCTCATTCTCAGAACTACGTTTTTGGCTTGATTCTCTAATTTACAGAGATACGTAGGCATTCTGTGAGGACCGCTTAGTCTCGAACGCAGAAGCAGCCATTAAAGCACGAAGCTCACGAACCCTAGCATTAAATACACAAACCCTAGCCGCAATAATTTCAACCTAGTTTTTATTCCACAACATTTGGCGCCGTCTGTGGGAAGACAACATCAACCATGGTTCAAACACGAAGAACAACACCAGTTGCAACTGAGGCCATACCTCTCAGATCTGTTCCACCCATCACCGAACAGGTTCCCCCAGCATCAGGGGCGATCCCCCACGTTGAGAGTACATTACCTCCGATTACCCGTACAAGACGAGAAACCAATCCTCTTCAGATGGTGGTCTCTCCTCTGATTGATCCGAACAACCCATCGGATGGGGTCCAGATCCACACTATAGATCTCCCCGTGAGTACTAACCCGACATACGGGCTGCCTAATTATCCTCCTATCCAAGGGACAGGCCCAAGTGGTCACGCTTTGCAGATCCGAGATCGAGAGTATCACGATTATTCGGGTCCTTATACTGATGAAACCTCCTCCGACGATGAGGATGATGACCGTGATGAAGCCCCGAGGAGGCGACGTGCTAGTAGAGAACATCGAAGGAGGACTCAAGACATCCGTGATGGACAATCTTTGACAACTGCTGAAAGGATCAAGGCTTATGAGGCCGAGATCTTAAAATTGAAGGAAGATATGGCAAGGCAACAGGCAAGACAGAGTTTAATTCGACCCCCTCCAATCTCAGGAAGGATTCCCGTTATAGATTTGGAGAGGTCCTCAAGAAGACAGAAGAGGGCTGATGTCCCAACAAGAGAAGCTATGAGGGTGGAAACCCCCAGGAGTAACCCCAAGGATCTCATGCCACTTGGAGATCCTGATGATCCCACACCCCCGTTCACCGAGGAAGTGATGAATGCTCACATCTCTAGGAAGTTTAAGATGCCTACAATAAAGGCTTATGATGGAACGGGTGATCCTGCAAACCATGTGAGAACATTCTCGAACGCACTGCTGTTGCAGCCTGCTAGTGACGCTCTCAAGTGTAGGGCGTTCCCTCAAACCCTGTCGGGTATGGCTCAAAGGTGGTACAGCCGTTTGCCTGCAAATTCGATTGGATCTTTTAAGGAATTGAGCACTGCTTTTATCAGCCAATTCATTAGCGGAAGGGTGCATGAGAAGAGCTCCGCGTCTCTTATGTATGTGGTGCAAGGAAAGAATGAAAATCTGAGGGATTACCTCAAGCGATTCACTAAGGAGACCCTGAATATCACTGATTTGGAAAATAAGGTGGCAATGGTAGCCCTGGAGCACGGAACCACTGACCTCTTCTTCAAGAGATCATTGGCGAAGCATCCCCCGGAGAACATGGCTGAGCTCCAACGAAGGGCTGATAAGTATATTAAAGCTGAGGATAGCTTGAAGAAAGAAACCACCGTAGGTGGAGGGGGAGGTAACAATGACTCCAAGAAGCGAAAGCAAGACCAGGACTATGATGATCAAGAGTATGATGCTAGGGACAAGTATCCCCGAACTAGCGAGGACTCCGACTCTGCCCCTAAGAAGAACCAAGGGTCAAGGTTCACTGAGTATGCAAGGTTGAATACTCCTAGGAGTCGAATCTTGTTGGACATTGAGAATGATAAGGATTTCAGATGGCCGAAGCCACTCAGGGGTGATCCCGCAAAGAGAAACCAGAATCAGTATTGCAGATTCCATAGAGACGTGGGGCATGACACTGACGATTGCAAGCAACTCAAAGATGAGATCGAGTTTTTGATCCGTAGAGGGAAGCTGAGGCACTTCACTAAGGGTGAAGACCGTGGTAATCAGAGAAGAGACTATAATAGAAGGGATGACGATCAAGATCGTAACCCACAGCCCCGAGGGCCAGTAATCAACATGATCTCAGGAGGCCCGACTGCGGCCGGGACAACTAGGAACTCTCGAAAGGCTTATGCCCGAGAGGTGTTGCACATCGTGGGAGAGGCCCCGAAGCGTGCAAAAACTGAGGTAGCGATTAACTTTGATGATTCAGACTTGGAAGGGGTGAAGTTCCCCCATGACGACCCGTTGGTCATAACTCCTGTGATTGGAAACTCGGAGGTGAAGCGAGTCTTGATAGACAATGGAGCTTCCATTGACATTCTGTTTCATGATGCATTTGTGAAGATGGGATACACTGATTCTCAGTTGACCCCCAATAACATGCCTATATATGGATTCAATGGAGTAGAATCCAAAGTTGAAGGGACAATTCAGCTGCCTTTAACTATCGGGCAAGAGCCCAAGGAGGCCACTCAGATGTTGAACTTCCTGGTAATCAAGGCGGCTTCAACGTACAACGCTATCCTTGGAAGGACTGGACTTCATGCATTCAAGGCTGTTGCCTCAACCTATCATGTGAAGATCAAGTTCCCTACCAGGAATGGTGTTGGAGAACATAAAGGTGATCAGAAGATGGCACGAAGCTGTTATGTAGCCTCGTTAAGGCCTGATGGAGTCGGGGGGCAGGTCCTTCCGATTGAAGACATGGATGCCTACAGTGGTAAGGAACACAAAGAAAGGTCAGCAGAGGACATCACACAGAAGCCTCGGACAGCCATTGAGGCTAAGCCGTTAACTGACTTTGTGGTTGAGTGCACCATTGGCAACCAAGAAGTTGGGGGGCAGGAGGTAGTACCCCGAGCCGGAAGTGAACTGCAGAATAAGAATGAGGAGACCAGAAGGAGTGGCGGGTGCTCTATTTTGATGGAGCATCAAAAACAAAATCAAGTGGTGCAAACCTAGTCTTGAAAAGGCTCGATTGGGCTTAAGTTATCCTAGTAGGACTTAGCTTCATATTTATATAGTAGAAGTATAAATAAGGTTTATTAAAACCATTGCAGAGCATGTTGCTCCGAGTAGGACAGTAGTACTCTATGTAAGGGTTGAACCCATTTCAAGTTATTAATGCAAGTTTGTTTTCCATTCATTGATTGTGATTTTATTTATGTGCCAAGCACCTGATGTGTGAGTCAAAGAAGACCAAGTACCGAAAATTAAAGAATACACGAATGAAAACTAACAAATGCATACCCCGAGTGGTAGAGTTAGGTTACAGCAGATAAGAGTTTAAGTCCTCGAAGGACCCTGGATAAAGACAAACGTTGAAGTCCTGATGGAACACCCGTTGAAGAAACATATTGCATAGCCCGAAAGCCAATGGAAGGCTCATAAAGTGGGCAATCTAACTAAAAGAATTCGATGTTAAGCCTTGTATAGCCATCAAAGCTCAGGCTCTAGCTGACTTCGTGGTTGAATATACCATTGACAATCAAGAAGTCGGGGGGCAGGAGGTAATAGACCAGGAAGGTCAGCAAGGTGAGAAACCCCTGGAAGAGAAGAAGGAAAATTGGATGCTCTATTTTGATGGGGCATCAAAAACAAAAAGCTCTATTTTCATGGGGCATCAAAAACAAAAACCAGTGGTGCAGGTTAAGTTCTGCAAAGCCCCGATGGGTTCACACTCGAGTATGCCTTGAAGTTGGACTTCCAAACAACCTACAACGAGGCAGAGTATGAAGCTTTGATAGCCGACCTTAGACTGACAAGAGCCCTGAGGGTCAAGAACCTGAAAGTCTGTGGAGACTCAAAGTTGGTAGTCTCACAAGTCAATGGAGAGTTTGAAGTTAGAGAAAAGAATATGGCCAAATACTTGAGGATTGTGAAAGCTGCGATAGCCCAGTTAGATGAGTGCCAGGTATATCCCAAGGGAGGAGAATACAAAGGTCGATGCCTTATCTCAATTCAAGGGTCGAGACCCATTCTGGGAGCGTCTACTTCCAAGTCCTGAAGACCCCCACCATCGATTCGAAGTTGGTGGCACCGTTTGATGTAGGAAGCTATCAGATAGACCCTATCAAAGCTCGTCTTAAGACTGGTTGGCTCCTTGATATTTCCTTGAAAGCACGGAAACTGTTAATGAGAGTGTTGAGATAAGAAGTCCTTTACAATTCCACACTTGAGGTCTTGAACTTCAAATCTCAAAATTCAAGCCTTGATGGCCAACAAGGTTATCTGCCTCCAAACGAACCTGACAAGAGGCATCAGGCTACTTAAAACCTAGCCAAGGTTCTACAAGTATAAGAAGAAGGTTGGAAACCTAGAAGTAAGATAGAGGGTTGACAACCAGCCAAGGCACACCAGACTTGAAGTCAAGTGCTCAGTGGCAAGTGAACTTCTTGAACGATCAACCGAGAAGCAAGACCCCCACTATATGAAGCAAGAGGGCAAAAACTAAGGGACTCCATCATTTCAACATCTTAGAATGAGAGTTAAAGGTTGAATGGTTGATGATAACCAACAACCACGAATGAATTCTCGTTTTCGAATCAAGGACTCAGCAAACAAATTAAGGCCCTGAAGGTCACGAAAGCTAAGAAACGGGTCGTTTCAAGGTTCTGCAGGAATCTCAAAAAATCGAAAATAATAAGGCTGAGAGCCCGACAAAAACCAAAGAAACGGTCCACAAATAAAAATTGGCCCAAAGGATAGGAGCCTAGAACACCAACGCCCAAGAAGCTAAATCTCCTAGGCGTTGGATCAAATAAAGCCTCCTTGGCGGGGATACCCACGCCAAGGCTGGAGTAACAAATGAAGGGTATTAAGTACCCACGCCAAGAAGACTTAAAATCATAAGACAAGGTATCACAAAGTGCCTCCTTGGCGGGGGTACCCACGCCAAGGTTGTACGAATTGAGGGTGAAAAAATACCCACGGTCAGGAAGCCATATCTCCTAAACGTGGTTGGCAAAAACATCTCCTAGGCGGGGATACCCACGCCTAGAGTGGTTGTACAAATTGAAGGCATGAAATACCCACGCCCAGGAGACCAACTTCCTTGGCGTGCCTAAGGAGAAGGTCTCCTTGGCGGGGGTACCCACGCCCAGAATAAATTTTGAAAATTGAAGGCATGAAATACCCACGCCCAGGAAACCAACTTCCTTGGCGTGCCTAAGGAGAAGGTCTCCTTGGCGGGGGTACCCACGCCCAGAATAGATTTTGAAAATTGAAGGCATGAAATACCCACGCCCAGGAGACAAACTTCCATGGCGTGCCTAAGGAGAAGGTCTCCTTGGCGGGGGGTACCCACGCCCAGAATAAATTTTGAAAATTGAAGGCATGAAATACCCACGCCCAGAAGACCAACTTCCTTGGCGTGCCTAAGGAGAAGGTCTCCTTGGCGGGGGTACCCACGCCCAAGGCTCCTCTTCGAACGACAAGCCATTTTTCAGAAATTAAAAAAGGAATAAAATCCTTAAAAATTCTGAAAATTGGCTAGAAGTGATGATAAAATGGGTAAAAATACCTATTAAATAAAAAAAATGTTTGAATAATTTATAAAATTATTTCTAAGGCATGAGGCCCAACATTTTATTTTTGGTAAAAATTATCGAAAATAAAATGTATAAAACCTGATGGTTAAAAAAAACAAAAAACTAAAAAAACAAAAAAAAAACGAAAAAAAAAAAAACTAAAAACTAAAAACTTACCCACGCCACCCAAGCTTCTCTCCTGGGCGTGGGAAGTGATATATGTCTCCTACGCGGGTGCACCCCCGCCTAGCCTCTATCATGAGATTAATGCCCAAAGTGCAAATAGGTACCTGAAGTTTTGGCCATTTGCAAAATGGTCCC
Organism: Saposhnikovia divaricata; assembly: GCA_036435485.1. NCBI lineage: Eukaryota > Viridiplantae > Streptophyta > Magnoliopsida > Apiales > Apiaceae > Saposhnikovia > Saposhnikovia divaricata. The sequence continues at coordinate 182,551,014 of CM071597.1, read as the reverse complement.
TGATGCTAAAAAAAAAAAAAAAATTCCTAAATTATTAGGAATAATTACGGAAAATACCTGTGGGTACATAAAAATTCCTAAATTATTAGGAATAATTACGAAAAATACCCGTGGGTACATAAAAATTCCTAAATTATTGGGAATAATTACGGAAAATACCTGTGGGTACATAAAAATTCCTAAATTATTAGGAATAATTACGGAAAATACCTGTGGGTACATAAAAATTCCTAAATTATTAGGAATAATTACGAAAAATACCCGTGGGTACATAAAAATTCCTAAATTATTAGGAAAAATTAAGAAAAATACCTGTTGGTACATAAAAATTCCTAAATTATTAGGAATAATTACGGAAAATACCCGTGGGTACATAAAAATTCCTAAATTATTAGGAAAAATTAAGAAAAATACCTGTGGGTACAATAAAAATTCCTAAATTATTAAGAATAATTTAGAAAAATACCTGTTGGTACATAAAAATTCCTAAATTATTAGGAAAAATTACGAAAAATACCTGTGAGTACATAAAAAATCCTAAAATATTAGGAAAAGTACAAAAAAAATACGAGGAAAATTATAGAAATATTTTCTTGACAAATTGAGCAATAATTTATGCTAATAATGCATAAAAGCTATATAAAAGTGCCGAAATTGCTAAAAGCAAGCACAAGTTAAAGCCTCGAATAAGGCAAATCGTCGTAAATGTGTAGGTCGCTCCACACTTTACAATCAAGACGATACTCGTGAAACACTAGTGTAAACCAAAATTCCCATATAAGGGTAGGAAAATTAAGAAGTCCCATGTAAGGGATAAAAACGATCCCGAGTCTCGATTAAGGCAAATATAACTTCTACGAAAACCTGATCAATTTTCCTAGAAGTTGGGGGCAAATGATATGGGCTAAAAATAAGCCCTAAAGACACATTTAATGTTGCACTAATTAGACCCAGCATGGTCCAAACGTGGGGCCCATTAATGAGGTCAGAATCCCTATTTTAATATTAATTTCGTAATTAATATTAAGGGTAATAAACAGCTCAGCAAATAAGAGTTGGATAAGGATAATATCCCCTTCAAACTTATCCAATAAGGCATCCAATTCAATATGGAAACTGATTCCTACAAGGAATAGATCTAGAACATTCCTCAAAGACTTGCCCACCAAGTCTCCAAATCCTACCATAATTCTAAGGCTTCTCAGCCTATATAAAGGGCCTGACCCCTCATTCTCAGAACTACGTTTTTGGCTTGATTCTCTAATTTACAGAGATACGTAGGCATTCTGTGAGGACCGCTTAGTCTCGAACGCAGAAGCAGCCATTAAAGCACGAAGCTCACGAACCCTAGCATTAAATACACAAACCCTAGCCGCAATAATTTCAACCTAGTTTTTATTCCACAACAATTATTAAAATTTAACATTAATAAGATAATATAAAGTAAATATTTATTGATTTTTTAAAAAAAATTGTAATGCCACCGCGAAGCGCGGCTTTATCGACTAGTATATATATAAAGGAGGATACACGGGAGTTTAGGTGGCGCTCTAAGATCGTCTCAATCTATTTTTTTAATTTTTTTTAGAGTTTTAGAATTTTAAATACTAATAAATAAGAAACTATCTTTCATACTAGAAGTAGAATAGGTGATATAGGAATCCTTTATATATATTATAGGCCAACAAGGCCTTTCAAGCCAATTTAGTAATTTACTAATTTGCCCTACCATCATATAAATATTAAAAAAAAAAGATGTTTATAATGAGAATTGAACCCATGACCTTTATGTAAAGAATGGATTATTTTCACATCTCCAACCACTACACCAAAGAAACTTTTAGAACCTTTTTATAACTCATTAAATACATACTCCAAGAACTCATTTGTTATGATGTCCAATATTTCTATTAATTCATATATTTTATAGTCAAAATCGAGCCAAATTGTTCATTGGACTAATCGGAGTTTTAGCGAGCAAAGTTCAAGTTTTAAATTACTCGATTCTTGAGGTTCGCGAGACTAATCGAACTTTTAATATTTAAAATTTTTAAATATTATAAATATCTTTCAATGTAAATATTCAATATTTTATAATGTTCATATATTTTATCAAGTTATACCCGTATCGAACATTAGTCGAACCGTTTATATTCAAATTTTTTTCACAATAGGTTTTATGAGTCAAGTTTCGAGGTTAAAATTAAAGGACCAATTGAACTTGAGCTCGAGTTCAAGCTCGACGGAACTTTTTAGCCGAGTTTGAGCTCGAGTGCGGCAATGTTCGATTTGACTCGATTACACCCCACTCTCATTGCTATTGGACAAAATATTTTGATAGACTAGAAAAAAGTAATTTAAGAAAAACAAAACAAAAATTATTACAGATGAGATTTGAAATTCATATTATATATTAGATAAACATTTAGATAAAACACATAGTTGGGTCAAAAATATTTATTAAAAAATAGATTATAGATATTCTTTTAAAAATAATATATTTAAAATGTCTAACTGTATTACTGAAATATGATACTTAGTAGATAATATATAACAATATTGATAATGTGTATTTTATACACGTTTTATCTTTTATTCTCTTGCATTTTTGTTAGTTTCAAATGTTGTTTTATTAATATTTGTTATGTTTTTCATCTTTCAGTGCCTCATGCTTAATTGTTGAAAAGATGGATTATTTTGGGCTTGAGAGCGAAGATTATTCAAGAGGGAAGTTAGAAGATGCAAGCTCGTGATGCCGGGAGGTGTTTAATGCATTATATTGAAGATTTTATCTCGTACGGGCAGCTGTACGGCCGTTCAACAGGCCGTTCAAAGGAGCAGAATTTTCGTACGGGCAGCTGTACGGCCGTACAGCAGGCCGTACGGAGCTGCTGAGTATTAAATGAACATATCATCTCTTAACCTAATATCATATCTTCACATCTTATTCTTGCCTCCTTGCTTAGCCTCTTCAAGAACCAAATTAGGGTTAGTCAAGTAGAGAGAAAAACATCAATTACTCATAATCTAGCATTGATTATGAGTAACTAACTTCATATATTTGGCTCAAGGAGGAGCTCTTGTATCAAAACCCATTTCATTTAAGTAAGATCTATTTCACTCTATCTTGAATATTTGTGTTGTATTGTTTATGATTTTGCTTGGAGATTGTAAGTTGCTTCACCTTACTCTTCTTGTAATTTTAATTGCTAATTGTTTGTGCTAATCCGTAATTGTTAGTGCATTCATTATAGTAGCACAAAATTTAGTGTACCTAAATCCACAAAATTCAAGTGCAAATACCTAGGTTGAACTTCTCATCCTTGGGTTTGTCCTAGCCTCTCTTTGTTTGATTCCTTGATTTGGTTAAACTAGTAGTGCTTCATTATTGGTTGCTATTATCAAGAGAACTAATTTATGTGCTTCACTAAATTAGTGTTTTTAGAAGAGAAATAAGTGATTGTGTGCTTCACCAATTATCTTGGTTAGGTAGAGTTGATTAAATCTTGCTTATATGTGTATGGGTGAAGAACTTGAGTTTCCATAATCCTTGGGTCAAATATCTCTTTATCTTGCTAATTTAAGCATTGTGCCTTGTTGTGTTGGAAAAATTGGATGATTGAAAGTCCCATAATCATATTTCTCTAGCAATTTATTTCTTGTAGTCAAGGTGTTTGATAAAACACCACAAACAACTAAAAACCCCCCACCATTTTACATTACTCTAGTATTGAACGCTATTCCCTTGGGTTCGATCCCTACTTGCCACGTTTGCTATATTTTATAGTTAAGTGCGAACATAGTAGAGCATAAACATTTATCTTTCAATTTGGCGCGTCGACGACGGGCGTGGCCAAATTTTGGCGCCGCTGCCGGGGAACTAGTTTTAGTTCAATATTAGTGCGCGTATAAAATTGTGAATATTTTAGTTCCGTTGTGCATATTTATCTATTTTTCTTGATTTTAGAAATTTTTGCTATGTATGACTCGATCCTCTTGTTCAGGTGATCTTGCGTATTCATCTAATCCCGAGAGACTCTTGCGAAGGAATCAAAGGAATTCAAGTGCCAATATAGATTCATCAAGTCAATTTATTTCTAGTTCACCTTCAGAAGAAGAGTTGGACGAGGGTCCTCCCCTTGTTATTCCTATCTCATCACCGGAGGACAACATTGATCAAGTCATGGAAAATCCTAATCAACGCACACTCAAGGAGATTGCTTCTCCTAGCTCCGTTCAACTACCATTGTGCATTGTATTTCCGGGAGGACAACCATTTGAGCTAAAGGGTGGTCTTATTGCCCTCCTTCCCAAGTTTGGAGGTGAAGGCACGGAAGATCCTTTTAGGCATCTTCAAGAATTTGAAATGGTATGTTCTTCAATGAGACCAAACAATGCTACGGAAGAACAAGTGAAGTTGAAAGCATTTCCCTTTTCCTTGAGAGACAATGCCAAGGCATGGCTATTTTACCTTCTTCCAAACTCAATCACTACATGGGAGCAAATGCGAAGTGCTTTCTTGGGGAAATTCTTCCCTACCTCAAAGGCTACGGGCATTTCCAAAGAAATTTGTGGCATTCGGCAATACTCCGGAGAAATATTGTATGAGTATTGGGAAAGGTTTCAAAAGCTTTGTCAAAGTTGTCCTCCACACTTGATATCGGAAGAGTTGCTCATTCACTACTTCTATGGAGGCTTGGAATATAGTGCTAAATTGCACCTTGATGCTTCAAGTGGTGGAGTTCTTGTGGATAAAACGCCGGAGGAAGCTAGGAAGTTAATAACCAAAATTGCAGAAAATTCCCGCCAATTTGGGGATCGTCAAGTGCATGTCAAGAATCCTTCCGTGAATGAGGTGTCAACTCAAAAGTTAGAGGGTCAAATCTCGGACCTTACATCATTGGTTCGTCAATTAGCCGTTGGGAATCTTCAACAACAAAAATATTGTGGTGTTTGCAATATGTCGGATCATGCTACTAATGAATGCCTATCATTCCAACAACCCGAAGAGCAAATTAATGCTATTGGAGGTTTTTCGGGACAACCACCTCAAAGGAAGTATGACCCCTATAGTAACACCTACAATCCCGGTTGGAGAGACCACCCAAATTTTCGATATGGAAATCCCAATGCACCAAACTCTAACCAGTACCAAAATCCAAACACTTACAACACCCAACATCAACAAAACCCTCCTCCATACTCACAAAAACGTCCCAATCAAAATTTTCAAGCACTTCCACCACCACCTCCATACAATTCCCAAGACCATCAAGGGTCTTCTTCATCTACATTATCATCACTTGAAGAAATGATTAAGCAAATGGCAACAAACAACCTCCAATTTCAAAACATCACTTCTCAAAATATATCCAACTTGGAAAAGAACACTTCGCAAAGTATATCAAATTTGGAAAAGCAAATGAGCCAACTAGCCACAACTGTGAATCGATTGCAAAGCCAAGGTTCAAGGCAACTTCCTTCTCAAGCGGAAGTGAACCCTAAAGAAAATGCTAGTGCCATGACCTTAAGGAGTGGAAAAGAATTGGAGGACCTTCATGCCAAGGCCAAGGGGATGGTGAATGATAATGAAAGTGGAAAGGTTGAAAATGATGACATCTTGGAGGCTAAGGATGAAAACCTTGAAGATAATATGGAAATTGAGGAAGAGAAAGTTGATAAGGGAAAGAAGGAAAGTGTTCAAGAAGACGTTCCACAAGCAAAGAAGCCAAGGTTCATTGATGAGGATGTGGTTATTCGACCTCCATTCCCTTCCAAATTTTCTAAACCAAAGAAAGAAATTGTTGATAAGGAAATGCTTGAGACCTTCCGAAAAGTGGAAATCACTCTCCCATTACTAGATGCCATAAACCAAGTTCCAAAGTATGCAAAGTTTCTCAAAGATTTGTGTACTAACAAAAGGAAGTTAAGAGGTGATGAAACTATAGTGGTGGATGAGAATGTCTCGGCCGTGATTCAAAGGAGGTTACCTAAAAAATGTTCGGATCCGGGCACATTCACTATTCCTTGCAAGATTGGAGGTAAATTCTTTGAAAGAGCTATGCTTGATTTGGGTGCCTCAATCAATGTGATGCCCCTTTCCATATTCCAAACTTTAAATTTGGGGGCACTTGAGAATACCAATGTGATTATTCAACTTGCGGATAGATCTAATGCCTATCCCGAGGGGGTAGTTGAAGATGTGCTTGTTCATGTTGACCAAATGGTTTTCCCCGCCGACTTTTACATCTTGAAAATGGAAGATGGTCCATCAAACATCAAGTCCGCTCCAATTCTCTTTGGACGTCCATTTCTTAAAACGGCGAAGACCAAGATTAATATGGATGATGGTTCTCTCACTATGGAGTTTGGCAATGAAGTTGTTAAGTTCAATATTTATGATGCCATGAAATTCCCTAGTGAGTCACACTCAATTTGCTCCATGGATGCTATTGATGGTTTAGCCCAACAAGCTTTTGACATGGGAAATAAAGAAGCTCTCCAAGTGGTTATTGAGGGATGTGTAAATGAAGATGATGGATTCCCTAATTCGGAAGAGGCCAATGAGGCAATTATGGAGCTCAATGTATTGCAACCTTTACCCCAAAGGTGTGAACTTGCAAAAATTGATCTTCCCTTGTCTTATTCCAAATTACTCCCTTCTATTGAGAATCCTCCTACTTTGGAATTGAAAGTGTTGCCTAATCATCTCAAATATGCTTATCTTGGGGACAATGAGACTCTTTCCGTAATCATAGCTTCTAATTTGAGTAACGTACAAGAAGAACGCCTCTTGCGGGTTCTTAAGGATCATAAAAGTGCTATTGGGTGGACCATTGCCGATATTAAGGGAATTAGCCCTTCCACTTGCATGCATCGCATACTCTTTGAGGATGGAGCTAAACCTACTAGAGACCCTCAAAGAAGACTTAATCCGGCAATGATGGAAGTTGTTAAAAAGGAGATTCTCAAGCTACTTGATGTGGGAATCATTTTTCCAATTTCGGATAGCGAATGGGTGAGCCCTGTACATTGCGTTCCTAAAAAGGCGGGTATCACTCTTGAAGAGAATCTTAAAGGTGAGCTTGTATCTACCCGAGTCCAAAATGGGTGGCGAATGTGCATAGATTATCGCAAGTTAAATGCGGTAACTCGAAAAGACCATTTTCCTCTTCCTTTCATTGATCAAATGTTAGAGAGGTTAGCCGGGAAGGAATTCTATTGCTTTCTAGATGGATTTAGTGGATATCATCAAATTGTCATTGCGCCCGAAGATCAAGACAAAACCACATTCACTTGTCCTTTTGGTACGTTTGCATTTCGTAAACTCTCATTTGGCTTATGTGGTGCTCCCGCAACTTTTCAAAGGTGTATGGTGAGTATTTTCTCCGACATGATAGAGAATGGAATTGAAGTCTTTATGGATGATTTCTCTATTTCGGGTGATTCTTTTGATGAATGTCTTCAAATCCTTACTCATGCTTTGGATCGATGCTTGGAAACTAATCTAGTGCTCAACTATGAAAAATGCCATTTCATGGTCCAAGAAGGTATTGTATTGGGGCATATTGTGTCTAGGAAGGGCATTGAAGTTGACAAGGCAAAAGTTGATATTATTGCAAGTCTTCCGTACCCTTCAAATGTCAAGGATGTGCGGTCTTTTCTTGGTCATGCCGGTTTCTATAGGAGGTTTATCAAGGATTTTTCCAAGGTTGCTCTTCCCCTATCATCTCTTCTACAAAAGGATGTGGAATTCAAAATTGATGAAAAATGCAAGGCGGCTTTTGACCATCTTAAGGAAGCTTTAACTTCGGCTCCTATCATTAAGGCTCCGGATTGGTCTCTTCCTTTTGAGATTATGTGTGATGCTAGCAATTATGCGGTTGGTGCGGTGTTAGGCCAAAAAGTTGACAAACGATCTCATGTGATTTATTATGCCTCTCGCACACTCAATTCCGCCCAAGTGAACTATACCACCACCGAGAAGGAATTGCTTGCTATTGTCTTTGCTCTTGACAAGTTTCGTTCATATCTTCTTGGTTACAAAGTCATCATATACACGGATCATGCCGCCTTAAGACATCTCTTGGCGAAAAAAGAGTCAAAGCCTAGGTTGATTCGGTGGATTCTTCTCCTTCAAGAATTTGACTTAGAGATCAAAGATAAAATAGGTGCCGAGAACTTAGTGGCGGACCACTTGAGTCGACTTGTGAGGGAGGAAGATGTTTCTCCTCTTCAAGAATTATTTCCGGATGAGCACTTATTTGGAATTCAAGGCGAGGTGCCATGGTATGCGGATCTTGTGAACTACATTGTATGTAAAACTTTCCCTAATGGCATGCCTAAGTATCAAAGGGAGAAGTTAAGAAGTGAAGCCAAACACTACATTTGGGATGATCCTTATCTTTGGAAACATTGTGCGGATCAAGTATTGAGAAGGTGTGTTCCAGAGTCGGAAATTTCTTCAATTCTTCAATTTTGTCATTCTTATGCTTGTGGAGGTCATTTTGGAAAAGATCGAACGGCAAGAAAGGTGCTTGAATGTGGATTTACATGGCCAACACTTTTTCGTGACTCTCACGATTTTTGTAAGCAATGTGAGCCTTGTCAAAGAACCGGAAATATTGCAAAAAGGAATGAAATGCCCCAAACTCCAATTATTGTGGTAGAAATTTTCGATGTGTGGGGTATTGATTTTATGGGACCATTCCCATCTTCTTCTCATGGAAATCTTTATATTCTCTTGGCCGTGGATTATGTCTCTAAGTGGGTGGAGGCCAAGGCAACAAAATCGGATGATGGTAAGGCGGTTGTTGCATTTCTCAAGTCTCAAATTTTCAACCGATTTGGTGTTCCCAAAGCTATCATAAGTGATCAAGGTACCCATTTTTGTAACAAATTGGTGGGAAATCTTCTTAAATCTTATGGGGTCTATCATCGAATGGCAACGGCTAATCATCCTCAATCTAATGGTCAAGCCGAAGTTTCTAATCGGGAGATTAAGTCTATTCTTGAGAAGGTGGTGAAACCTTCAAGGAAGGATTGGTGTGTTCGTCTTGAAGATGCTTTATGGGCATATAGGACGGCATTTAAAACTCCTATTGGTATGTCTCCTTACAAGTTGGTTTTTGGTAAATCTTGTCATCTTCCCGTTGAGTTAGAGCACAAAGCTTATTGGGCAATCAAGGCTTGCAATATGGATTTAAATGTTGCCGGGGCTCATCGGAAACTTAACTTGCTTGAATTGGAGGAAATTCGTAACAATGCCTATGAGGATGCTCAATCGTATAAGGCTAGAGTTAAGGATTTCCATGACCGTTCGCTTGTACCTAAATCATTTTATGTTGGGCAAAAGGTTCTTCTCTACAACTCACGTCTCAAGTTAATGCCCGGGAAGCTTCGATCTCGTTGGTTGGGTCCATTTGTTGTTGTAAAAATCTACCCTCATGGAGCGGTGGATTTGCGAAGTTTGTCTACCAACAAAGAATTCAAGGTAAATGGCCACCGTCTAAAGCCTTTCTATGGGGGATTTCAAGAATCTACCGTTGATGTCATCTCATTAGCGGACCCTCTTCATGAATGAGCTCTCGTTAGTTTGTGTGTTGGTGCTACGAGGCACATCCGGGAAGTCGAGCCACCGACAGTAAACAAAGGCGCTAATTGGGAGGCAACCCAAGGTACACATGTATTTATATATCATGTGTATGTCAAATTTTTGGTCCTCACTCGCATTTATGAAGGGTGTTATGCATTTTATGGGTTTGAGGATTGATCTAAATATTAATGAGTGGGATTTTCTTTTTCATCAATTTTATTTTCTAAAAAAAAAAAAAAATGTGTGTTGATTGATTTTTATGTATTGTTGTGATGTGTCTAGTGAATTTTATTTCACTGTAAAAAAAAGAAAAAAAAAAAGAAAAAAAAAAGAAAACAAAAAAATGTGACCCGCTCAATAATATTTAGTATCGCTAATTCCGATTTTTATGATTTTTATATTTATTCCACACTTGCCTTGATGTGTTTGTTCATGTTTTCAGGAATTAATATTTTATTTAAGCATTCAAGGATTTGTGGAAATTTTTTGAAAAAAAAAAAATTAAAAAAAAAATAATACAATTTTGTAAATTTTCAGGACTGTACGGGCAATCGTACGGGCTTCAGGCCGTGCAGCAAGCCGTTCAGCAGCCTGTACTTGGTTTTTATGGTTTCTGTCCGTGTTGTAGTTCAAATTGTGTGTTTTTTTCAATTCATTACCCACTTGTTGTACTGACAGTACAACTCATAAATCAGAAAAGCAAAAACAATTCCTACTCATTCCTCTCACCCCTTTTCACTCATCGCTTTTCAGATCTGTCCATTATCGATCCAAAACTTCAAACAACCCTGCCTCCTTCCCACCAGGACAATCAACACCCACAACAGCCCCGTTCACCTCCCCCTTTCAAACAGCACCACATCGCACCTGCTAACTGAACATCCTTAACACAACCATTACCTCCGTTCAGTCCTTCCCTACCCACACTTCTGTGCCAACACCTCCATCTATCTCCTTCACCATCGAACTCCAAACCATTCCCCCGTTTCTTCCCCTCCATTCTACTGCCACACCGCAGCTCCATTCTTCCCGCCCCCCCAACCTCCATTTCTCCATCGCAACAGCCCCCTCCTTCCCATTCACCAATCCCACCGCCAGTTCACCTGCAACACCATTCCACCCACCTCGCCAACATTTCACCACCACTACATCATTCGCAACACCACTGCCAACCTCCGTTCGCCCAATTCGACCTCCATCTTCTTCTCCCCTGCAACCACTCTTCCCAGCCTTTCACCACCGTCTTCTTTCTCCGTCTTCCGCCCACCCACACTACAGCCACCATCATCTCCGTTCCGCAAACAGCTCATCACCCATTTCCCTTCATCTCTCACACTCCATTTCCCCTCCCTTCAACCGCAACATCCACCACATCACACCTCTTCCAATTCCGCGCCTCCCGCGCTTCACGCCTTCAGCCTACAGCCTCCGTCGAATTACCTCTGTCCACCGCCCATCATTTCACCACACTCATTTCACCAATATCAGGTCCCTTTCTTCACCACAAACCCAACCATTTTCTATCCTCCCCATCTCGTTTCCTTCCTCATCCTTTCCTCCAACCACTGCAACGACTCCAACCTTCATCCCCTTTTCCCCAGCTCCTCTTCCCCAATCGCCTTTATCCCCTCCCCTGTTTCCTAAATGAACACAATAAACCCACCCCCCCCGTTTTGTGTATTGTAATTTTTTTTTATATATATTTTTGTTTATATTTTATTTTGTTTAGTTTAGTTTTAGTTTTAGTTCATTTATTTTTATTGATCGTTTTAATTTTGAGCTTTGAATGTGATTTTTGAAATTTTATTTTATTATTAATTAGTTAGTTTTTATTATTATTTTTATTATTATTATTATTATTATTATTATTATTATTATTATTATTATTATTATTATTATTATTTGATTTCTTAAATTTTATTTAATCTTTTGTTTTATTTTCAATTTAATTTGAATTTTGATTTTAAATTTTGATTTTTTTTATTATTATTACTTGCTTAGTTATTTTATTTTAATTTTTAATTTAATTTTCGATTTTTTTATTTTTTGATTAATTATTTAATTTTTCTTTTTCTTCTTTTCATAATAAAAAAAATTAATTAGTTTTAATATTTCCATACCCTTAATTGGTGTAATCAATTAGCTTTGAGGGGTGTATTGTCGTGTCGTTGATTATTGTAGCTTGGGGTATTTGTGGTATGTGGCGGTAATTCATTTCGGGGTTTACCATTTGGTGTTCAATTTTGTGGCGAATTGGTGGTGGGATTAGTGTTGGTTTGTTGGCTATCTTTGTGTTTGTGCTTGGTGCTTCTATTGGGTGGTTGTTTTGTCTGGTAATTCGAAGTTGGGATTAATCATCATGAGTGGGGTTTCTTCTCAACGCGGTAAAACGAAGGAAAAGCTTACATCTAAGCGTCGGAAAACCACTGCTTCATCTTCGGAGACAAAAATTTTTCTAACTCACAAGGAATGTGAAGAATCGGGTCTCCCATTACCACCTTCAAATTACGGGCTTGACTTGCACTCTGCTAAGCCTAGTTTGTCATTCTCCGGTGATGCTCTTGAGAGGTATAATTCCATTTCATCGCTTAAAGTTTTGCCTTTTCGCTATTTTGATAAGCATGTCATGGAAAAGCTTGATATTTGGGACAATGTTGAGAAAATTTTGACTACTTCCGGTTGGCCTTCATGGTTATATATGGATGAGCCGACTTGTCCGGCTTTGGTCTATGAATTCTTTACTACCGTGAAGTGTGATGTTGAAGTTGTGAATGAGTTAAGCGTACCCTCTCGCTTCACTTTTAGGATGATGGGTATGTGGTTTAGTGTTCGTTTGGAGGAGATTTGTGAGTGGTTTGGGTGGAAATACAATCAAGGCTTCCGGACATTTTCCACTCGGTTTTAATATTCTTTTTGGCGTGAGATTTCTTCGGATACTCAATGGCCTTCCGGTGGTCGGATTAAGTCCACCAAAATCAAGGACCCTAGTTTGTGCTATATTCATCGGGTTATGGTTCATTCTTTGTATGGTAATGAAGGTTCAAATAGCGCCATTTCTTTGGTAGAACTTGGGGTCCTCAATTGGTTGTATGATGAGTTTCTAGTAGATTGGGGGTATGTATTCTCTTCCCGGTTGTTGGAGCTAACTCGGCGTAAAGGAAAGGGTTCCCTTATCTTTGGCGGGTTTATCACCCGAATTGCTACTAAGCTAGGGATTCTTGATCGGGATATCTCCCCTATTTCATGGATGGAGGGTGGTCAACCCGTAGCTACTATTGACTTTGCTGTTTTGAAGAAGATGGGGGTTATCTCAGGGTCTTTTGATAATTTTCGATGGACGGGGCATAAATCTTCTCAGCCCGAGTGTGACACATCTCCTACTCGGCCCGAGGAGGAGCCGGTTTCTCAGCCTTTGCTACTTTCTGAAGATCGACATGCATCTCCCTCTCATAGTCATGCCGAAGAGTTTTCTGAACCTCAACGGGCCTACTTACAACGCATGGAGCAATCCATCAAGGACCATGTTGATATGAGGTTTTCTGAGCATCGAGAGTGGATGAAGCAGTTTTATGCTTCGATGATGGCTCATGGTTGCACTAGTTCTCGGGATCCACCCTTCGATCCTCCTCGCGATGCTTGAGCTTCTTGGTTTTGCTCCCGGTCCTTGTTGCCTATTTCGAGGGGAGTTTTCTGTCACTGTCTGTTTCTCTCTCATTTTTATTTGTCATGCATGAGGACATGCCATGTTTTAAGTGGGGGAAGAATTGTTTATTTTGGATTGTTTATTTTGATGTCCGTTTCGATTGCATTTGTTTGTAAAATTTATGACATTGTGAGCTTGTAGTCTTGTTTTCTCCTATTACGTGTCTAGCATTACCATTTTGATGTGAATCTATAAGTTTGATGCACCTTTTTGCACACACACACTTAAAATGACATGAAAAGTCTAGATTGTTGTAATTAAATTGTGAACATGACGATTATCTCTTAGCATACATGGAATCAAATCGAGAGGATGTTATTAAAACTTAAACCTTGTGAGGCCTTGAACGATGATTCTTTTGCTTGTGTGTTGCTCCCTCTTTATGTGTGTTTGTTGCTCTAGGGCTTGCATTAAATCTTCATTCATGGATGCACCATAATAAGGAAATTCTATTTAGGATAACCTTTTTGGCCTTTTTAGCTTATGAACCATGAAAATAATCCCTAGTTCCCCCCTTTGAAGCTTATATCCATATTTTTCTTCGTCACTCTCCCCTTTTATACATGAGTCATAGCCAAACACTTCACTCTCGACCTAGTCGAGCTAGTTGAGTCTTGGAAAGAATTGATTGATGAGCATGTGAATTTGGAGAAATTGTGAAGAGGGAGAATTCTATTTATTGTAAGTGGGAGCTAGTTCGATGTGTATATCTAGATGTGGTTCAAAGTTCTTTGTAGTATTTATTTATGTTAAGCATTCCCTTTGCTAAAAAAAATAATAATAATAAAGGGGATGTAAAAAAAAAAAAAAAAAAAGAAAAAAAAAGGGAAATAGAAAAAAAAAAAAAGAAACAATAAATCTTTGTACTTTATTTTTGTTTCAGTTTTCTTGGTAAATGTGGTTGTGTTTGTAATTGTAAATGAGTGAAGACATTTTTTTTAGTTTGAGAATTTGGTGGATGAAGCGAGCAAGCGTCATTTTGATTCAACTAGCGAGACTTTTACACCTTCCTTGAACTTAAATTTTCACACCTTCACCCAAGCCCCATTACAACCCATTTTATGAATTCCTTGTTTTTGGTGCAATCTGGAATTTAGGTGAACATGCAAGGTCAAGTAGAGCGCATGCATTTGGACTTGGAGTTGAGTGAAATCTCTAGCCCATACTTGTGTGATACATAATTGAGAGATGTGAGATTTTTCACCATACAATTTCATCTTCTTAATGCGAGGCCATGTATGCTTTGTGATAATCTTGTCTAGTGTTCACGATTGAAGTGCATTCATTCTAGCTTTAATGTCATGGTTACATTTTGCACAAGGTGTGTCATCTTGATTCTTGAATTGGTTGTTAGCTCGTTATAGTGGATGACAAGGTGAATAGCTCTATATGTTTGATTTTAGTTACAAGTAAACGACTCGGACATGTGAGTGTAGTAGTTAGTTTATTTAGTAGGTCTTGTTAGTTTTTTGTTTGTTGGTGATTTTTGTGATTTTGTGGGTACATCATCTATAAACCGCGTCCACTAGGGCTACCTAGGGGTTCCAAGGGCTTGTTGCATATGCCAAATGCAACCGTGATCACCTACGGAAGTGGTACTAGTTAGAATTATATGGTTATGTTAATTTTAGTTTGCTCGGGACTAGCAAAGTTTAATTGGGGGAAGATTTGATAATGTGTATTTTATACACGTTTTATCTTTTATTCTCTTGCATTTTTGTTAGTTTCAAATGTTGTTTTATTAATATTTGTTATGTTTTTCATCTTTCAGTGCCTCATGCTTAATTGTTGAAAAGATGGATTATTTTGGGCTTGAGAGCGAAGATTATTCAAGAGGGAAGTTAGAAGATGCAAGCTCGTGATGCCGGGAGGTGTTTAATGCATTATATTGAAGATTTTATCTCGTACGGGCAGCTGTACGGCCGTTCAACAGGCCGTTCAAAGGAGCAGAATTTTCGTACGGGCAGCTGTACGGCCGTACAGCAGGCCGTACGGAGCTGCTGAGTATTAAATGAACATATCATCTCTTAACCTAATATCATATCTTCACATCTTATTCTTGCCTCCTTGCTTAGCCTCTTCAAGAACCAAATTAGGGTTAGTCAAGTAGAGAGAAAAACATCAATTACTCATAATCTAGCATTGATTATGAGTAACTAACTTCATATATTTGGCTCAAGGAGGAGCTCTTGTATCAAAACCCATTTCACTTAAGTAAGATCTATTTCACTCTATCTTGAATATTTGTGTTGTATTGTTTATGATTTTGCTTGGAGATTGTAAGTTGCTTCACCTTACTCTTCTTGTAATTTTAATTGCTAATTGTTTGTGCTAATCCGTAATTGTTAGTGCATTCATTATAGTAGCACAAAATTTAGTGTACCTAAATCCACAAAATTCAAGTGCAAATACCTAGGTTGAACTTCTCATCCTTGGGTTTGTCCTAGCCTCTCTTTGTTTGATTCCTTGATTTGGTTAAACTAGTAGTGCTTCATTATTGGTTGCTATTATCAAGAGAACTAATTTATGTGCTTCACTAAATTAGTGTTTTTAGAAGAGAAATAAGTGATTGTGTGCTTCACCAATTATCTTGGTTAGGTAGAGTTGATTAAATCTTGCTTATATGTGTATGGGTGAAGAACTTGAGTTTCCATAATCCTTGGGTCAAATATCTCTTTATCTTGCTAATTTAAGCATTGTGCCTTGTTGTGTTGGAAAAATTGGATGATTGAAAGTCCCATAATCATATTTCTCTAGCAATTTATTTCTTGTAGTCAAGGTGTTTGATAAAACACCACAAACAACTAAAAACCCCCCACCATTTTACATTACTCTAGTATTGAACGCTATTCCCTTGGGTTCGATCCCTACTTGCCACGTTTGCTATATTTTATAGTTAAGTGCGAACATAGTAGAGCATAAACATTTATCTTTCAATTTGGCGCGTCGACGACGGGCGTGGCCAAATATACATGAATACAAACCAAAATTTTAGCTAATTTTAATATAAATTACAATAATATTAAATCACTATCACATGACCACTTCCACGCCACCACGACCACGACATGTACCACTACCAAAATTACCATAATTTTATATGTAACAACATGAACACCACCACTTACACCACCAAAATCACCAATACCAAAGCAAAATTACTAGGAATTCAACTAAAGTTACCAAAACTTAAACGTAAATCACTAAAAAATTTTAACGCAAATTACAAGAATATTCCAGATTTAGAATTGTGAAAATATTCGAAGCTGTTGGTAATGGTGTTGACGGTAGTAAATTGAGTAAAAATGTCATCGATCGACATTACTAACTTAGATCTATTGAGAGAAGGATGAATGAATTAGTGGAGGTGTGGTCGGGAATGTGAGTGTAATTCATGACAAACATGTTCATCAGTTACTTTCGAAGTGGTGGTGGATTTTGTGACAACAAAATATCACAGAGTGATGATGGTATACATACACACTCACTCTCTCTCACCCATTCACACACATTACACATATGTATGTATATATCATGAACGATGATGACAAATGGAATGAGGTGATGATAACTGTAGTGTAAAGGAAGTAATGGTATCTAAGGTCACCAAAAATGGAAGGGGCATAGGAGTGGATGTTGGTGGAGGTTGAGATGTAAATTAGATTTGAATGTGTGGTTATGATTAGTTTTTTATTCTCATATCTATAAAAATCTTATTTAGCACTTATCTATATATAAACACGTGAGTCTACTGACTCGTGATTAGATTTTTAATTACGTAGTGTTTAATCATTCCAAGTTATGTTTTTTAAATTTTTAGATGTGATTGTATTGTTATAATCGTATATGAACTTTAAGTAAGAAATTCGAGTTATTACTAATATTCATAAAAAATACCACACTAATGATGTATAGTGTTTCAAAAATTAGAAATCGTCTATTTAAAACAATTAAAACAACAACATTTTATGAATTTAAATGGTCACGGGCTTTCATGCTAGTTTAAGTTAATGGAGGATAAGAGTTTAAGTTTATAAAGAAGACATATTAAATAACATATTCTAAGTAGAAAAGAATTGCAAATTTATAAATGAACTCGAACTCTAATTTATAGGGAACACGTATAATTAGAAAAGTAATCCAAATTTATCTTATTAGTCTTGCCGGACGACTTTGAGCTATATAACGCCGTTAAGGTAATATATTTTGTTTTATCCATATGTGTTTTCCTTTGCTTTTGTTTTTTAATATTAACAGTGCATGTATTTGTGATCATTGTTAGCTGTAGTCGGTACAAATTTATTATTATTCGTAGTGCTTATTTTATTTAAATTTATGAATATAGGTGTTTTAATTATATTTGTAGTTATTTTTATTTGATTATTTGAATTTCTAATATTTCTCAAATTATCAACAGAAACGAGGCAGAAAGACGAAGATATAAATATGGTACACATTGTTAGCACCTTAGCGCCGGGCATTGTTATAGGTAATTATGTAGGACATTTTAACATAAGTTTTCTACTATGCTTTATAGTTTAGGAAATGACTATAAAATTATTTCAATCTATTTTTTAATATTTTAGAATTTAAAATAAGCATGGTAACATGTAATTAATTATGTAGTACATATATTAAATACCCTGTCCTATTTTGTAATTTAAGTGGCGTCTCTAAAATCATCTCAAATTATTTTTGTATTATTTTAAAATTTTAAATACTAATTAATAAAAAAAATTAACATTATAAAAGTAGAATATGTATTCGAATTTATAGAGGAGAAGAGTTTGAATTTATAGGAAAGACACACAAATCAACGTTTTATTTGAAATAGAATAGATATTTGAATTTATAAAGGAGAATAATTCGAAGTTATAAGCAAGAAATATATTTAAAAGTTCTATAAGTAAAATAGGTGTTCGAATTTATAGAGAAAAATGGTTCGAATTTTTAAGAAATACAGACATTTAAAAGTTTTATTGGAAGTAGAATGGGTGTCAATAAGACATAATTAGAAGTTTTATTTTTGGAAGTAGATATGTATGCGAATTTGTAAAAAGAAAGGAGTTTGAATTTATACAAAAGACATATAACTAAATTTATTAGAAGTAAATGTTTGAAATATATAGAAGAAAAAGTTTATAGAGTTCTTTATTCTTAGAATACTTTATTGTAAACATTTTAATCAAAGTTAACTGTACTTGCATTAGGAGAATATATCCATAAATTTAATATTATTTGCATACCAAAAAGTCTTCGTACTTAAAAAAATTGATGTTAGCTTAAAAGAATGACATTTCAATGAGGGAACCTGCATTAGGAAAATATATCTATAAATTTTATATTATTTGCATACCGAAAAATCTTCATATTTAAAAAGAAAAAAAATTGATGTTAGCATAAAAGAATGATATTTCAATAAGGGATCCATAAATTTTCTCTTTTGGGTCTATATAAACCTAAAATCTAAAGTATAGTTTCAGTACTTTATCAATTTAACAATGTATGATTTATATTTTTTTTATCTAAACAGTAATCATTTATTGTTTAATTTGATAAAAAAATTGAATGGATCATTATGACTAGGTTTGTATATGCACATTATGCTTCTATTATATTGGAATTTAAATATAAGTGTTTTTCAATTAAATTTTGTTGGATAAAAAGTTTTACTTTACAAACCGATATATTCATGTATCTATTCCATTTTCGTATAATTATATTTTTATCTATCTTGGGGTGTGATTGTTGGCTAATCAATATTTTTTATAAGAACATACGTGCATGTATATATTTTTGTGATAATACCTTTTTACGTTGTTTAGAATTTTTTTTAGAGTATGCAAGATTTGCCTCCATTCTTACAAATTTGTGATAATTGTGTTCGTGGATTTGATTTTTTAATGTATTTGAAATAATCTTGCGAATGTTTCTTATAATTTCTATTTTTGTCTGATTTTTAATTTTCAAGTTTTCTTTATACGAGATATCAAGTTTGAGCAATTTTTATAATAATAGATTTACTTTCTTTTATGATCGCTAATTTAGTTAAGTTTTGATTTGATTATAATTTGTTTTTGTTTAAATTTGAAATTAGTATATTTTAAATGGTAAGTAGCAAATTTAGTTGTCAAATTTAATAGTTTTATCGGATCAAAAGTTTATATAAAAACGATATGAGAACGGTAGCATATTTAATCTAAAATTGATCAAAATTAATTTTTAATTGTCTAAAAGTTTTGTAATTTCAAATATTTGCAGCTAATTTTTTAACATATTTAAAATACAAAAGATATTTGAATTTACAAGGAAATAGAATTTTATTCTATAAAAAAGACAAGTATTTTAGAATTTCATATGACATATTCTAAGTATAAAAGGTATTCAAATTATAGAAAAAAAAAGTTAATAGGAAAGGATTGAATTTATAAAAAAACAATTAAAATTTATTGGGAAGACATCTAATTAAAAAAGAATTACATTTAACAAAAAATAAGAACTTTTTTTTTAAATATTTGAACTAGAAAAGGAATTCAAATTTATTAAAAAAAGTACGTGTTATTCAAATATTAGAAATCCTTAATTTTGAATTTTTTATATAAGTCAATAGTACTTGCATTAGGAAAATATATCCATAAATTTAATATTATTTCTATAACAAAAAGTCTTCATATTTAAAAAAAAAAAAGAATTGATCTGTTAACATAATAGAAAGACATTCTCATGCAAAAAATCGTAAATAAATATAGGAATATCTATCACATATAGAAACAATAAGATGTATTTTCATTTATTGAAACTCCATAAATATTAAATATTAGAAAGTTTAAAACGTAAAAATTGGAATTCCATCTTTTTTTAGGTTTTAATTTTTAAAGAAAAATTTATCATATAATATAAGTATTATTAGTAGTACATAATGAAAGAATTTCGATTCCTAATGAGATCGGCTCGAAATGTATTTAACGGAAATGCGGATAACTAGAAAAAATCGTATTAATTATTAGAATTTAATATTGATATTATATATTATAAACTTTATTTTATTTTTAGGATTCGATTTTTGTGAATAATTTTTTATTTAAGTCGTTATAATATATGTAAAAGTTGGGGTTTCGATTTTAACCAAAAAACGGTTTAATAGAAGTATTGTATTTAACGATACAGCGTTTTATCACAGAGGATCGTGTTAACTTTTAAAGTTTAATATCGATGATATAAATAAGATGAATCTATAATGACCTTTTTTTACAAAAATTATTACGCCGTGAAGGGCGGCTTTAATGACTAGTTTTTATAAATTTTTAAATGGATGAACTTGCAAATATATCGAGCTTGACTCATTAGTTCACGAATAAAATTGTCTCAACCCACCTTGTTACTTAAACACGCCGCAGCGAAGGCGGTTTTAATAACTAGTTTTTAAAATTTTTTAAATGTATGAACTTGCAAATATATCGAGCTTGGCTCATTAGTTCACGAATAAAATTGTCTCAACCCACCTTGTTACTTAAACACGTCAGATTTGGTCGGAGATTTGAGCTACTTTAATTTAAAAAATGTCTAGATTCGTTAAAAAATATCCGAACTCGAATTCATTTGTTAGTTATTCGTCTCGATCTGATTTACAATTCTGCTAGGACTTGCATATCATCATCGCTTGGGCGTGTATCGTTCATGACGACTCGTTCATCTTTCGGGATCTGTTTAGATAATTTTCGACTTATAACAAGTTAGTTATAAAATTATCCAAATAATGTCGCTAGAAATATAATTTTTTGAATATATATTTTTGTATGAGGATTGACGGTGAGAAATTAAAATGTTATGAATACTCTGTGTACATCTACGAGTGTGACCTGTGAGCTGTGACGCTATTATTTACTCCTAGAATGCAATGCATTCTGAGAAAACACAGAAAGATTAATCATTCAGTAGCTGCTGATTACACCGAAATCAAAAACACAAATTGATGCGATTACACATTAAAAATCGTACAACCACCAAATCAATTAAAAAACTAACAAGCAATTAAATTAAAAACAACACTTTATTTTACTAAAATTAAATCAAATCACCGATCCGATACATCGGAAGCGAGCCTGGACGCAATAGCAGAGTGATACATCTCATGAGAATTAGCACTCTCAGCCGTCTTCATCCTCATCTGTTTCGCTTTCTCTTCCGTGAAACAACCTGCTCTAAACCTAGATCCGGTTTGCTTCACCGGATCTCCGGATTCACCTACATTCGGATCTTCAACACCGGATCCGGATCCGACAGTTTGAATGTAATCAGGTTCAGATGACCAGCCGAACAGCGAGGTCCACCAGCCGTTAGAGGACGCCGGAGTTGAGAGATTACGGCGAGTGACGACAGCGTTTGGCCTGCCGGCGACGAACGGAGATGGTGATACGAAGGAGAGAGATGTTGACATTGTAGTGTGATTTGTAGGGTTGTGTAGAGAGATTAATGATGTGAAATGTGAATGTTGTGAATGGAGAGAGATATAGAGAGAGAGAGGGCAGAGATATATTTTTGGATTGGGATGTGAGAGATGGAGATGGATAAGGCTGCTTACGTGGATTACACTTTTTCTGACTCACTTTTGATATTTCTTTCCCTCTTCCCATTTTTTCAATTTAAATTAATCCGATATTTTCTACAAAAATGCAATAAATTCATAAAATTTTAGAGTGGTTTAATTGGTACAGCTATTTTTTATCCCAAAAACTTTGGGTTTGATAAGAATTATAATATAAAGAGTATTTAGAGGAGAGAAACAATAGATTTTATTGAAAGAAATTATGTGTCTACAAGCTTAAGAATGGTGCCTATTTATAGGCTTGTAGGTTACATGAATCAAGTACAATGAAGGGTCAAGAGTCTCAATATTAATGAAGGAAAGTTAAAAGCCAAAAGTCATCCAATTATTACATAACACTCCCCCTGGATGACTTGTACGAACACCATGCCTCGTTAAAACCTTACTAGGAAAAACCCTGTGGAAAAAAACCCTAGTGAAGGAAAAGGAGTACATGTGTTGTACATATATTAAAGTGAAGTGTCTCCCCATCATTTTAGCATGACTATATAAATCATCATAAATCTCGAAGTTTACGCATTCCAATCTTGTGTACCAACTTCTCGAAGGGAGATGTAGGAAGTGCCTTTGTGAATAAATCAGCCGGATTATCACATGAGCGGATCTAACAGACATCAATTTCTCCCCTTTGCTGAAGTTCATGGGTGAAGAAGAATTTTGGATCGATGTGCTTTGTCCTGTCTCCTTTGATGTAGCCTTCTCTAGTTTGAGTGATACATGCTTCATTATCTTCGAATAGAACAGTAGGACTTCCTTTATTGACTGAAAGACCACATGATTCTCGAATATGATGGACCAAAGACCTTAGCCACACGCATTCTCGACTAGTTTCATGTAGTGCCAATAATTCAGCATGATTCGAAGAAGTTGCTGCAAGTGTTTGCTTTGTAGATCGCCAAGATATTGTGGTATCACCATACGTGAATACATAACATGTTTGTGATCTACCTTTATGGGGATCAGATCGATAACCTGCATCTGCATAACCAACTAATTCTATTTTTGAGTCTTTAGAATAAAACAAACCCATATCCATTGTACCTCGAAGATATCTAAAAATTTGTTTCACACCAGTCCAATGTCTTCGAGTTGGAGCAGAACTATGCCTTACCAATAAATTAACAGAAAAAGCAATGTCAGGTCGTGTACAATTGGCAAGGTACATTAGTGCACCAATGGCACTAAGATATGGTACTTCGGGACCAAGAAGTTCTTCTCCTTCTTCTCTTGGGCGGAATGGATCCTTTTTCTTTTCAAGTGAGTGAACAACCATAGGTGTACTTACAGGATATGCTTTATCCATAATAAATCTCTTAAGGATCTTTTCAATATATGATGACTGGTGGACAAAAATTCCTTTGGATAGATGTTCGACTTGAAAACCAAGGCATAGTTTTGTTTTACCCAAGTCTTTCATTTCAAATTCTCTTTTCAAATATTCAATTGTTTCATTAAGCTCATCTTGGGTCCCAATGATGTTTAGATCATCAACATAAACCGCAATTATAGTAAACCCCATTTTTGTCCTTTTAATAAAAACACATGGAAAAATTACATTATTAACATATCCATTTTTCAAAAGGTACTCACTGAGGTGATTATACCACATTCGACCTGATTGTTTTAACCCATACAATGATCTTTGTAATTTAATTGAATAAATTTCTCGGGGTTTTGATCTACATGCTTCAGGCATTTTTAATCCATCGGGGATTTTCATGTAAATATTATTATCAAGTGACCCATATAAGTAAGCAGTCACAACATCCATCAAATTCATTCGGAGCCCTTCTAAAATTGATAGACTTAGTAAGAATCTGAATGTTGTTACATCCATTACCGGGGAATAAGTCTCTTCATAATCAATTCCCGGTCTTTGTGAGAAGCCTTGTGCAACAAGGCGTGCCTTATATCTCACAACTTCATTTTTCTCATTTCTTTTGCGCACAAATACCCATCTATATCCAACGGGTTTCACACCTGCAGGTGTTTGGACAATAGGTCCAAAAACTTGACTTTTTTCAAGTGATTTCAATTCTGCCTCAATAGCATCTTTCCATTTTGGCCAATCATTTCTTCTTTTACATTCATAGATCGATCTAGGTTCATGATCCTCGATTTCTTCAGAAATGTCAAGTGCAGCTGCATATGCAAATATGTCATCCATGACAATTTCTTTTCTATTCCACCTTTTTCCTGAAATGATATAATTTATCGAGATCTCTTCATTGTCCTCAATTTCAGGTGTTTGATCAACCTTTGAAGACGTCTCTTCAGTGATCAATTCTATTTCATTTGGAATGATGTCATTTGATGTACCAGCTTGTTTATCAAGTTTCCTTGATTTTCTAGGATTTTTATCTTTGGATCCAATAGGTCTACCACGCTTCTGGCGTGCTTTAGACTCATTTGCTAGCAAGACTTTATTTTCTTCATCAGGAAGTTTTATTTTACAAGGAACATTGACAGCCGGTATATGTGACTTCGTTACTGTCTTGACATCGGTAAATGAATCAGGCAATTTATTTGCAACCTCTTGTAGGTGGATAATCTTTTGAACTTCAAGTTCACACTGATTTGTGCGAGGATCATAATGAGACAGAGATGCTGCATTCCACAAAATTTCTTGTCTTTCTTTTTCAAATTTTGACTTATCTCCCCCTAATGCAGGAAAAACTGTCTCATCAAACTGACAGTCGGCAAATCTTGCCTTAAATAAATCACCAGTCATGGGCTCCAAATATTTTATAATTGAGGGAGAGTCAAACCCAACGTATACCCCTAATCTCCTTTGGGGTCCCATTTTTGTTCGTTGGGGAGGAGATATCGGAACATAAACTGCACACCCAAAAACTCTCAAGTGAGAAATATTTGGTTCTTGACCATTTACAAGCTGTATTGGGGAATATTTATGATAAGCAGTCGGTCTTAAACGAACAAGTGATGCAGCATGTAATATTGCATGTCCCCAGGCAGTATTTGGTAATTTTGTTTTCATAAGCAGGGGTCTAGCAATCAATTGTAGCCTCTTAATAAAAGATTCTGCTAAACCATTTTGGGTATGCGTGTGCGGAACCGGATGTTCCACATCAATCCCAATTGACATGCAATAATCATTAAAAGACTGAGAAGTAAATTCTCCTGCATTATCCAATCGAATTTTCTTAATTACATGATCTGGGAATTGTGTCCTTAATCGAATTATTTGAGTAAGGAGTCTTGCAAATGCAATATTACGAGTGGACAATAAACTAACATGCGACCAACGTGTTGATGCATCTATAAGTACCATAAAGTACTGAAATGGTCCACTTGATGGTGTAATAGGTCCACATATATCTCCTTGAATTCGTTCCAAAAATGATGGACACTCAATCGCAACTTTCACATGAGATGGCTTTGTTATTAGTTTTCCTTGAAAGCAAGCAACACAAGAAAAATCTTTGGACAATGGAACAATCTTAATCTTTAGAGGATGTCCATTTGAATTTTCAATAATTCTTCGCATCATTGTTGAACCCGGATGACCTAAGCGATCATGCCACATAAGAAAATTTTTCGGGTTTGCAAATTTTTGACTCATTATCATGTGTGTCTCTACTGGATTAATAAAGGTATAATATAATCCAGATTTATATGATGGGAGTTTTTCTATTATTTGCTTCCTCCCAGAGACTATAGACGTGATACATAAATATTCATCGTCATTTTCATTTGTTGTTTCAATATGATAGCCATTGTGGTGTATATCTTTGAAACTCAAAAGGTTTCTTTTTGATCAGGTAGAGAACATGACATTCTCAATAAATAAATGTGTACCATTAGGTAACACTATACTTGCTCTTCCGGAGCCTTCAATAATATCTGATGCACCCGATATTGTATTTACATTAGCTTTAGCTAATATGAGATGCGAAAAATATTCTTTCTTTCTCAAAATTGTATGTGTTGTTGCACTATCCGCAAGACAAAATAATTGCTCATCTTTCATAGCACATAATGAGAGATCACTAACCATATTCCTTTGCAAAATAAATATATAAATGAAGATTAGAATAATATCCAAAACAATCCATTCATAATGAAAGAGAATTACACGGACTGCATAAAGTAAAGTCAAATCATTTTATAGTTCAAACAGAAATATGAAATATTCAATAAGCAAAAGCAAAGTTTTAATATATGGTTTAATTATTGCCACCACCAGATTTGGCCATCTCATCATTCCCATCTTCAAAGAAATCACCAACTTCCATGTGAGTGAGTCCCGAAGGATCAACTGGATCTGTACCACTAAGGTGTGCTTCAAGATGAGCAATTCCCAAGGGATCATTTTGTTCAGCAAAATTAGTTTCAACATTTTTCAAAGAGGCTTGATAAAGGTCAGCAAAGTGCTTGGAGGTACGACATGTACGTCTCCAATGACCTTTCATTCCACAACGACTACAAACACTTTCAACCCTTTTCACCATTGTACTTCCCTCGGGTTTCTCTTCCTTTTTTGTCCACTTCTGGTGGTGAGGCTTCCTTTTAAAGTTTGTGAAATTTTGATGATTATGTCCTCGACCATGTCCAAAATTACGACCACGGGCACGTCCACGTCCATATCCACGCCCACGCCCACGTCCAAATGGCTTATTATCTCCATATTCATTGTTAGTCACCACATTCACTTCAGGGAATGTTGTTGAGCCAGTTGGACGTGCTTGATGATTTTTCAGCAAAAGTTCATTATTTTGCTCAGCAAGAAGCAATACAGAAATCAGCTCAGAATATTTCGTGAATCCACGTTCACGATATTGTTGTTGTAGGAGCATATTATTGGCATGGAAAGTGGAATATGTTTTTTCCAACATATCTTTATCGGTGATACTCTCGCCACATAATTTTAATTGAGATGTAATTTTGAACATGGCAGAGTTATACTCGCACACACTTTTATAATCTTGCAATCGAAAGTGTAGCCAATCATAGCGAGCTTTTGGGAGTATCACCATTTTTTGATAGTCATATCTTTCTTTGAGATCCTTCCAAAGAATTGATGGATCTTTAATAGTTAAATATTCAGTTTTTAGGCCTTCATCAAGGTGATGGCGAAGAAATATCATAGCCTTTGCCTTATCTTGTTCGGAGGTTTTATTTCCCTCTTTTATGGTGTCACCAAGACCCATAGCACTCAAATGAATTTCGGCATCCAAGATCCATGTCAAATAATTTTTTCCAGTAACATCAAGTGCGTTGAACTCAAGTTTTGTGAGATTTGACATTGAAAGAACTAAAGCAGAAAATAAATCAATTCATCTTAAAATAATCAAATAAATAACAAATTAAAAGGCATCTTATCATATGCATCTTATAAATAGTTATGATGGATTTAATTAAAGGGAAAAAATAATAATTAATAATTAATATCCATATGACAAATACATGAAAAATCTATCAATCTACCAAAATTGTCCACACCAAATAAGTTAAGTAATATTCTTACAAGAATACAAGTTCATAGTTGCACATACTTATTAAAAAAAAACATATTTCGCATAGTAAAAGAATATATACACGTCTTCACAAAAATTATAGATCAATGGCCAAAACATAAAAAACAATCTGAGTAAATATAAACCTAATAGTAAATATGCATATCATTTGCATGCACTCAAATTGACAGAAACTTTAGCACAACCATTATACCATCATAACATGCAAAATGGAATGGTCAAAAGTCAAAACTTAATAAACTGTAATGATAAAATAAAATACCATTTCTTTCGACCATGTAGATTTTTCTACAAGAAACCTTTAGGAAAATGAAACAACTTCTTAGTGAGTTTATATAGCCAAGCTAGTTCTCTGTCCACGTGCAATTTTCACAGCTATCTATTTTTTTTTATTAAACTAATAAGAAAGCCATAATACAAGAGTATTGATGTACAAATTTTCACATAAAGTAGCAGGTTAATAAGTTTTCAAGACCAGACAAGTTTCTTAGATCAGTAGCAATTATTTACTCATCTATATATCTTTTTCTCATTTTACTTTACACATGGAGATGAAATTATAACACATGGAAATGAATATAACATGGATGACAAATAAATATGTAAACACAGTTAAACGCAGATGCATTTGTTAGATTATAAGAGGATTTAAAAGTTTTACCGTGCTATTTTAGAAATGTACAACAGGTTACAAAATGAACTGATGGTTACCTTGCTAGTGCTTGAAAAACTTGCAACTTGTTTAATACTATCTTGATGTACTCCTTCTTCCTTAATCGTGCTGATAACGTGATAAGAATTATAATATAAAGAGTATTTAGAGGAGAGAAACAATAGATTTTATTGAAAAAAATTATGTGTCTACAAGCTTAAGAATGGTGCCTATTTATAGGCTTGTAGGTTACATGAATCAAGTACAATGAAGGGTCAAGAGTCTCAATATTAATGAAGGAAAGTTAAAAACCAAAAGTCATCCAATTATTACATAACAGGGTTGAATTATCTCCTCTATCAATATTTATAGAATACTTCCTCCGTTTTACATGTTTTTTTCAAAAAAAAGACATATATTAAGAAAAAGGTTAGTTGGATAAAAATTTTCAATAAATACCTTTAATTATTAACATTAAAAAATGAAAATATTGTTAAATTTAAAAAAAGTCAAATTTTTGTTATAATAAATATAAGGATAGTTCTGGAAAATTGCCTTAATTTTGTTTAAAAGAAGAAAAGGGAAATGTAAAATGAGATAAATTCATTTTTCAAAAGAAACATATATTTTGGGATAGAGAAAGTACATATTAGTATATGTCCTTAGGCTTGATAAAAAAACATTATTTTCCCCCATTTTTTATGTGTTTAACAAATTAACAATGATCATATGATAGTTGCACGAAAAAGAAAATTTTAAGTTATATTATTTTATATTAATTTGTTTATAAATGAATTCTTGATTCTAGGTGGATATTTCTTCTTCTTCTTCTTCTACAGTACTAGCTGTTGAATTTGTATTACAAAGTAAAGCAAAATTTGGACACTAGCGGTAGTAATAAGGACGTAAACGAGTCAAATTATTTGTGATTTTATTCAAATTTGGCTTATAAAATATTCAAATTCAATTTGATAATAATTGAGTTGAACTCGAATTCGAGTAATTCGAATACATTATCAAGTCGAGTTTGATCTTCAAATTACTCGATTTGTAAACTTCATAAGACTAATCGAACTTTTTGTATTTTTAATTTTTATATATTATACAAGTATTTTTGCATAAATATTTAATATTTATATATAATTTATACATTTAATCGAGTCAAACTTGAGCCGAACCAATCACATTCAAAATTTTACCAATATTTGATGAAATCGATTCGAGCGTTTGAGCGAAATTCGAACATATCGAATTTTCTATGAATCGAGTTTCAAATTTGAAATGGAAGGCTCGATGAACTCGAGCCCAAACCTTTTATTTGAGTTCAAACTTGAGCTTAGCAGTTTTTGACTCGACTCGATTCAATTACACTCTAGAACCAAGTGTGAATATTTACTAGTTTGGGAGGGGGAAAAAACTAAGCAAGAATCCAAAAACTTTTCCTAAATGACGTGATTTTAATATCAATCAATCAATATATTATTATTATTATTATTATTATTATTATTATTATTATTATTATTATTATTATTATCAATATCAATATCAATATATTCTAAATAAGTGCTAGCATTAGCATTCCAAAATTACATAATCTATCCTTCCACTTTTTACCCATCATATATAACTTTACAGGCTTTTTGGTCATTTAACATTAAAATTACCTAATCTATCATTTCACTTTTTAAACATCTAATATATCTTTACAGGCTTTTTGGTCGTTTAACATTCAACTGGGTCATCCAAATCATACTAAATGGGTTATATCCATATCAATCTAATTTAAACTGTGTCAGTTTTAAACTTATATTCATTAGCCCATGATTATAGCCTTAACACGTACAATTCTGTTAACTGCAATCAGTTTTTCAAATTCAAAATTACGTTATCATCTCCGCAGAATCTTCAATCCTTTACCCATCCCCGATTTGTTAAAAGCATATGATGGGATATAGATATTGATATGTTGTTTGTGTGTTTAATTTGCAGAAGGATGAAGTGATGATCAATTTCGCCCCCAAGTCCCCAACTTCTTGATCGAGAGTAAATACAGGTGTCTTTTGATTTTGATTCTAACCTCGATACTCATATGTTTACTAATCATGTTTTGATTTTGTTTTTTCGCAGATTGATGTGAGTGGGAAAAACAACAATTGCAGAAATTACTGAGTTTTAATCTTACTGAGTTTTGGATTGGATTGCAGGGGATTTGCCCGGTTTCTGAATATTAGAGATGGCAAGGGAGCAACCACATGTGGATATAGGTAATTACTTACCGATCTTCTTGATTAGGGTTCCCTTTCTTGGGTACATTACATATTTGAATTCTGAAATTTAATAGTTCTTAATCCAAGAGGTGTTACTCAATCTTTACAACGTAAGATACACACCTCTTCTGTAAGCCTTAAACCCCTCTGTATTCATCCTCTTCTGTAATTATTTTTTTTTCTTATTGATATAATATTTACACTGATCAGTGCCAATATTTTTCTCCATCAAAGGTCCTTCAAAGAATTTCCAATTTACTCCATCGCTGAGCCATTCAAACAATAATAGTTTATCAGGTTTTTTATAAAGTTTTCAGAGGAACCAAACTACTCTGTTTAATTCTTTCGTATTTTACTTTTGTAGATTAATTAATTCTGGCATATGAAATCCTATCCATTTTAACAAACATGATTTACAGGACAAGTGTTCTCCTCGGTCCATATCCATTACTGCAGGTTTATAATTTCAATGATTGTTTTTGGAAAAATTTCAATCATACTAATTCTCCTCTTCATATTGCTGCTGTTAACGTCCAGATCCAGGTGGGCTTTCTCTTATAATTCTTGATGCGCCTTTTATGTTTTTGGCCGGGGTTTTGATTAATGTAAATGAGCTGTGTTTTCAGATTCTTTCCATGCTTTTGGATCGTGGTGTTAATCCTGATTTGGTGAATCGGCACAAGCAGGTTAGATATTTAATTCTTGCTTCTTTTTTTTCTTTCTATTTTAAGTACTTTACTGACAAAGTTGCAATCTTTTTGGTTGAATTGCAAGAATTAAAATGAATGTTGGATGTTTGATCTTTGTTTAGACTTCACTAATGTTGGCTGCTTTTCTACATTTCTTTATATGATTTATAAAATGATCAAAAATGAAATAATGTGTGATACATGGAAAACTCTTTTTTTTTCTATAATCAGATTTTGAAGTTTGATTCTCTTAATGGGAGAACCTGCTTGCACTACGCTGCTTATTATGGTCATTCCGACTCCCTTCAAGTCATTATATCCGTTGACTGGACCTCTCATGTTGCTTTCTCTTGGTGTGGCTATTTAATTATTTTGGATTTGAAGATTAACTTTTTTTTTTGGGTTGTATTATTTTATTGAAATCGAATTGGATTGCAGGGGATTTGCTCGGTTTGTGAATATTAGAGATGGCAAGAAAGCAACCACTTTGCACTTGGCAGCATGTCAAAAGCATCCCGATTGTGTTCATACATTATTAGATAATGGAAACTTGGTTTGTGCCTCCACGGGTGGATATAGGTCATTACTTACTGATCTTCTTGATTAGGGTTCCCTTTCTTGGGTACATTACATATTTGAATTCTGAAATTTAATAGTTCTTAATCCAAGCGGTGTTTCTCAATCTTTACAACGTAAGATACACACCTCTTCTGTAAGCCTTAAACCCCTCTGTATTCATCCTCTTCTTTAATCATTTTTTTTCTTATTGATATAATATTTACTCTGATCAGTGCCAATATTTTTCTCCGTCGCATGTCCTTCAAAGAATTTCCAATTTACTCCATCGCTGAGCCATTCAAACAATAATAGTTTATCATGTTTTTTATAAAGTTTTCAGAGGAACCAAACTACTCTGTTTAATTCTTTCGTATTTTACTTATGTAGATTAATTAATTCTGGCATATGAAATCCTATCCATTTTAACAAACATGATTTACAGGACAAGTGTTCTCCTCGGTCCATATCCATTACTGCAGGTTTATAATTTCAATGATTGTTTCTGGAAAAATTTCAATCATACTAATTCTCCTCTTCATATTGCTGTTGTTAACGTCCAGATCCAGGTGGGCTTTCTCTTATAATTCTTGATGCGCCTTTTATGTTTTTGGCCGGGGTTTTGATTAGTGTAAATGGGCTGTGTTTTCAGATTCTTTCCATGCTTTTGGATCGTGGTGTTAATCCTGATTTGGTGAATCGGCACAAGCAGGTTAGATATTTAATTCTTGCTTCTTTTTTTTTCTTTCTATTTTAAGTACTTTATTGACAAAGTTGCAATCTTTTTGGTTGAATTGCAAGAATTAAAATGAATGTTGGATGTTTGATCTTTGTTTAGACTTCACTAATGTTGGCTGCTTTTCTACATTTCTTTATATGATTTATAAAATGATCAAAAATGAAATAATGTGTGATACATGGAAAACTCTTTTTTTTCTATAATCAGATTTTGAAGTTTGATTCTCTTAATGGGAGAACCTGCTTGCACTACGCTGCTTATTATGGTCATTCCGACTCCCTTCAAGTCATTATATCCGTTGACTGGACCTCTCATGTTGCTTTCTCTTGGTGTGGCTATTTAATTATTTTGGATTTGAAGATTAACTTTTTTTTTTTTGGGTGGTATTATTTTATTGAAATCGAATTGGATTGCAGGGGATTTGCTCGGTTTGTGAATATTAGAAATGGCAAGAAAGCAACCACTTTGCACTTGGCAGCATGTCAAAAGCATCCCGATTGTGTTCATACATTATTAGATAATGGAAACTTGATTTGTGCCTCCACGGGTGGATATAGGTCATTACTTACTGATCTTCTTGATTAGGGTTCCCTTTCTTGGGTACATTACATATTTGAATTCTGAAATTTAATAGTTCTTAATCCAAGCGGTGTTTCTCAATCTTTACAACGTAAGATACACACCTCTTCTGTAAGATTTAAACCCCTCTGTATTCATCCTCTTCTTTAATCATTTTTTTCTTATTGATATAATATTTACTCTGATCAGTGCCAATATTTTTCTCCGTCGCATGTCCTTCAAAGAATTTCCAATTTACTCCATCGCTGAGCCATTCAAACAATAATAGTTTATCAGGTTTTTTATAAAGTTTTCAGAGGAACCAAACTACTCTGTTTAATTATTTCGTATTTTACTTTTGTAGATTAATTAATTCTGGCATATGAAATCCTATCTATTTTAACAAACATGATTTATAGGACAAGTGTTCTCCTCGGTCCATATCCATTACTGCAGGCATATAATTTCAATGATTGTTTCTGGAAAAATTTCAATCATACTACTGTTTATGATCACCATTCTCCTCTTCATATTGCTGCTGCTAACGGCCAGATCCAGGTGGGCTTTCCCTTATAATTCTTGATGGGCCTTTTATGTTTTTGGCCGGGGTTTTGATTAGTGAAAATGGGCTGTGTTTTCAGATTCTTTCCATGCTTTTGGATCGTGGTGTTAATCCTGTTTTGGTGAATCGGCACAAGCATGTTAGATATTTAATTCTTGCTTCTTCTTTTTTTATTTTAAGTACTTTATTGACAAAGTTTCAATCTTTTTGGTTTAATTGCAAGAATTAAAATGAATGTTGGATGTTTGATGTTTGTTTAAACTTCACTAATGTTGGCTGCTTTTCTACATTTCTTTATATGATTTATAAAATGATCAAAAATGAAATAATGTGTGATACATGGAAAACTCTTTTTTTTCTTTAATCAGATTTTGAAGTTTGATTCTCTTAATGGGAGAACCTGCTTGCACTACGCTGCTTATTATGGTCATTCCGACTCCCTTCAAGTCATTATATCCGTTGCCTGGACCTCTCATGTTGCTTTCTCTTGGTGTGGCTATTTAATTATTTTGGATTGGAAGATTAACTTTTTTTTTGGGGTTGTATTATTTTATTGAAATCGAATTGGATTGCAGGGGATTTGCTCGGTTTGTGAATATTAGAGATGGCAAGGAAGCTACCCCTTTGCACTTGGCAGCATGTCAAAAGCATCCTGATTGTGTTCACACATTATTGGATAATGGAAACTTGGTTTGTACCTCCACAGGTGGATATAGGTAATTACATACTGATCTTCTTGATTAGGGTTCCCTCTCTTGGGTACATTACATATTTGAATTCTGAAATTTTTGTTTATTAGCTTCCCTGGTAGCACTCCACTTCATTTAGTAGCATGAGGGGGTTCTGTGGATTGCATACAAGAACTTTTAGCTTGGGGCGCAGATAGGCATCAAAGAGATTCATCAGGGTATTGTGCAATAGTGTTTGATTTTTTTAGTTAGGTGTGCTAATGAATTATGAATCATCTTGCATTCCTTTTTTGACAGGAGAATACCGCATACAGTTGCATTAAAGTACAAGCATGGAGCATGTGCTTCCTTGCTGAATCCCTCTTCTGCTGAGCCTCTGGTCTAGCCATCACCTTTAAAATTCATTAGTGAGCTTAATCAGGAGGCTAAGGCTTTATTAGAACAAGCATTAATAGAGGGTAATAGGGAGAGGGAAATAAACATTTTAAAGGACACATCATATTCTGTTACATCATCATCTCATTCTGATGCGGAGATTGACGATAATATGTCGGAGGTAATAAACCTTTCTGGGTCGATCCCTAATACAATAATTTAGTCATATAAACTCTTTTGTGATTGTGACTACATATAACAAGTTGGCAGCTGTTGATTCCAAACTGAACCCCCTTGGCAACAGTGCTTACTTCCCGACAGGTGGAGATTTTTTGCTCTTCGTGATCCATCTCATAAGGATCCACATGAGCTAGGGCGTTACTACTAAATTAGTATTTCTGTTGTACATGTATATCTTACGTGTTGTATAACAACCCGAATATTTTTGAATAAATTATTATTATTATTTATTATTATTATTATTTTGCGTTGACGATAGATTTGACGAGCAAAGAAATATTCGAATATTATTTTAATATATTTGGAATGTGATTTATTTAAATTTATGGATGTGTTTAAAATTTTTGTGGATTTAATTAATGTGATTTAAATTGCTACGTGATTATGTGAATTTGTGTTTATGTGTTTTCGTGATAATTTGTGTATTTTTATTTGTATTTTGAGGATTTAAATATATTTAAATCATGCATTATTGATTTTCTAAAATTTTTATAAAGTCATCGGAGGGTTTATAAATCATGAAATCTTATGAAATATTTCCTTTATATATTTAGTGAGTTTTAAAAATATAAGGTCATTTATTTTCGGACCTTTAATACTTTAAAATGATTTTTGCCAGATACATGGTATTTTATAAAATTAAATTCTATTCTTATTTCGCTTCAACATTTTTATAAAATAATCGGAGTGAGTAAAAATCATGAAACATTCTATGTTATTATCTTTTTATATTTATGGACTTTTTAAAAATATGAGTTCAATTTATTTTGAGCATTAAGTATTTTAAAATGATTTTTACAAGGCTTTTTGTTTTAAAAGTACAAATCTTGTAAATTCATATTTAATTATTTATGGGTCCCAAAAATATTTTAAAAATACCTGGAGAGAGGTAATTTTGTGTTTTAAATATATATGCGAGAATTTTTATTTATAAACCATTCCATATTTTTATATGGATTTTTGAATTTGTGTAGTGGCATTTTTATTTAAGTGATGTAAATAGATAATGGGGAGTAAAAATTATATTGGGCCAAGCCCAATATAATTAGTAACACAGAGACAGACATATAGATGGATAGCCGGGGGGGATAAACAGATGAGAAGAATACACCACGGTGGAAAAAAAAAAAGAAACGTAGGAAAGGGGAAAAGAAAGAGAGAAAGAAAATGGAGATTGGGGGAAATCGGAAGAGGATTTTGTGTGTGTGTGTATATATATATATATATATATATATATCTACGTATACGTGTGTGTGGATGAAGATGGAAGGAGGAGGACGTGGTTTGGGCGGTTTGAGCTCGCCGGAGGACGGCGGCGACGAGTCCAGCAGCGGCGGCGGAAGGCTGGAGGCACGGTCGTAAGTGGTGGTTGCTGGGCAGGACAGAGAGGGGCTGGAGAGATGGTGCAGAGAGAGAGAGAGAAATAGAGAGAGAGAGAGAGAGAGAGAGAGAGAGAGAGAGAGATATATTGAAAGAGAAGGAGAGAGAGACTGATTTCCGGGCAAACACGTATCCTTTATTATTTTAATTTTAATCTTCGTAATTAAATTTTCGTTTAGTTTGATTATGCGAGTAATTATTTTCGTTAATTATTTTAGAATATTAAATTGTGAATTGTATTTAATCTTTGTATGTTAATTTAGGAATTTTATGGATGCTAATTGTGTTTTATGTTAAAATGCAAATTTACGCATAATTGTTATATATTTTGATTTAAATTTAGTAACTTGATAATTGTTAGAATTATAATTTCAGAAATAGAAATTTGGGGATTTTGACGAATATTTGTAGTTAATTAATTTCTAGAGTCGTAAATGGTTATAGGGTTTGTATACCTGTTTTATAATTATATGTTAATTTCTTACGTGTTTTAATCGAGTCAATGAGCTTAGTTGATTAATTGATAATCGAGTTTGCTTATGTGATTAATACTAAAATGCCATCAGTATATGTATAATTTTCTTATGTGTTTATCTGCGAGGAGTTGAAATGAGATCACGAGTCTTAAATGTCAATATTTAAGTACTTGTGTAATTCTCTTCAACTAGTTCCTCGGGCTTACGAATATCAATGATTAGTTGTCACGAGTATAATTAATATGCTTTAGTGACGTGATCACTGATGTAGCGTAAGTAATAGTTAATGCTGGGAGTTGTTTCCTAGGGCTTACGAATAGCAATGATTGGTCGTCACGTGTATCATTAAAATTCGTGAATGATATGGTCATTGTTATAGCGTAAGTAGTAGTTAATGCTAAATGTAAATGATTATGTGTATATGTGTTTACTGCATGTCGAGGCAGAATTTCTTATGTGGCAGTATAGCTGCAAGTCAGGGCAGCACTATTTATTCTTTTATATTGTTTGGAATGTTGATTGGTTGAATTGGGAAAACAGGTGGTTAGTCCATATTACGAACGGGTCATGCCCGATTTTCGGTAGAATTATAGTCGTTTAAGTGCTTAAATATTTATTATATATATATATATATATATATATATATATATATATATATATATATATATATATGGATGGTATTTCAAGGATTTAAATGTTGTTTACGCTTAACTACCAAACACACGTGGACTCAATCGCGGAGAATCAAATTCATGGCAACTGCAAGTGCATCGGACAAAGAAGGATCAATCAATGATCGAATATCGTGGGATGGACGAAGGAAGGATATTCCATGTCGCCGGGCATACTTACTAGCTAGGACCTAAGGCAAGTTATTTAACCATACTCTTTTGTTCAGAGTATGCATGTTTTTAAAATATCTATGTTGGTTGCTGGTATATAATATTCATATTTTTCTTAAAAATGAAAATCCTGTTTATTATACATGTTTCCCCAAGATGTTTATTCTATGTTAAAGGTTTTAATATCGATTTTTTTTATGTTGAAGTTTTGTAGTTCCTTATATCAAATGCTTTCCTGATCCCTTAAATATTTTATTGTCGCTTATTAAAATGATTTGATTTATTAAAGATGAATATTTTTAAAAATTCCTTATACTGGGCTGATCTGTTATCAGTGAGTATAAAGGACTTAAAAATTGAAATGTTTTAATTGTTAATAAATTGATTATAGAGTGGATAAGCATAAGAGGCTAGGGGTGGTTCCCCTAGTCCAACACTTTTTATTAAGCGTAAGAGGCTAGGGTGGTCCTAGTCCAGCACTTTTATTTAGCGTAAGAGGCTAGGGTGGTCCTAGTCCAGCATTAAAGGCCAATGTGTTGCCTCAACGGGAACCCAATTTCAAAGGAATGGGGACTTTACGTAGCTGATCACCCGTATTGTCCGTAATCAAGAGATAATAAAAATCAACTTAAATGATTTAATTTCTTTATAAAAAGGTTTTGTGAAAAGTATTGTTTCAAGATGGTAGAGTTTTATAGAAAGGAATATTGTGGATATTAGAGTTAGTTATTTTCTATATGATAAGATTTGAAAACTCAGTAAAATAATGAGATTAAGGGTGGATAGGAGTTTTTCCCAGTTATTCCCTCCGCAAGTAACATTGTACGTGAAAGTGAAGTAAGAATGATTGGGGGATTTCTTGATATTCTTTTTCTCAAAGTTTTATCTGAGATAGTGATGTTTTGTAGTAAATAGAAAAGTGTTATGTGAGGATATAAAAGGGTGTGTTTATGTTAGGAAAAAGGATATGAGTAAAGATATATGTAATGTTATTTCATAAGAGTAGTTGAATATTTTTGCTTGCTGAGAATAAAATACCAAATATTTTTACTGACTGTTATAACTAATTCGACATTTATATTGTCACTGAAGCATTTGTTGTACAGTGACGGTAGAATCGAGAATGAATCAAGATCTTCCTACTGTTCTCTTTACACCATTGTCAGGCCAGTTTGGCAGCTAGCATACAAGTGCTTAGTCGACAATAGTGAAATTATGAATAGTTGTGAATTTCTAAAAATATTGTTTCCTAGTAGCTGAAGCATCTGTTGCTCAGTGAACGAAGGTTTTTATCAAAAGTTAGTGAAAACTTCTAAAGTGTAATTCAATAAATTATCCATTTATCAAGAAATTTTCGTAATAAGTATTTTATAAATGATATCATCCATACATTGGATTTGAAAACTTCAAAATTATTTTAATTAAGTGGTATACTCTATTATACTTGCTGAGCGCCTTTTTCGCTCATTCTTGCTTTTGTTTTAAATCTTATTTTTCAGAGATATAATAGTGAAGCAGTTGAATTAGTTAGCTCGAAGCAGGGCATCTCCATGGACGCAGTGTTGGCGCAGAGGAATATTGGAATAGTCTACTAGACATATAGTTAGAATGGTATGATTGTATATTATTTGTTGTAATAATTGTTGTATTAGTTATTGTGGCTATTGTATACCTTATATCGGGGTGATACAAATGGCATAGGTTATATAAAATGATTGTTGTAATTAGAGTTTTGAATTGTAATAAAAGAAGTTGTATTAATATTTTGGATTCTTGTTCCTAGTCTATAACCTGAAAAGATTCTTGGGTAAGTTGTGTAATGTTTTAGTTTTATCTATTTGCAGTGATTATTTATTAGTAAGGTTTTCCGCGGTAGCAACCCATTTCCGTTGACCCCCGGATTTGGGGGCGTTACATGCTGCATTAGTACTTTTTTGGTCATTTTGTTTTCTTTTTCTCAAAATGATTATAGAAATTGAGGTGTGTGCAATTTATGTTAGGTGCCAATCTTTTTTCATATTTTAGGATTACCTTTTGTGTTTAAATTCTCCTTTTAAATAGATTTTGGGGTAAAATTGGTTGGCAGAGTTTTCATATAGCTACAACAAATATAAACAGAGAGAACTCAGTCATTTAATTACAATTTTTCATCCTGATTGTTGTGGACGATGTCTTAACAAAGGTGGCTAAATGACGAGTTCAAATAATATTATATTGCTAAAGAGGTTAGGCTGTGGTGGTATTGACAGTTTCTACTTAGTAGAACGAAAATTCTACAGTCTTTAAACCATTCATTCCATCTGACCTTATACGCACATTTTGGAACAGACAAGCTATCATACTTGGTGATAGAGTTATTCTATGGAGGTGACCTGCACACATTTCGGTTGAGGCAACATGGAAAACTTTTCATACACATTTATATGATGAAATTATTATGTGCTTCTCTGGTATATAAATAATCATTTTGCTTTATATAGTACTGGTGCTATAATTTCACTGCAATAAGTACTTGTTTCATTTCTATCTATAATCAAAGTCATATTCGTGCATAAGTTTTAATATAATAAAATATGAATGATTTGATCCTTTAAGCCAGATTTTTAGAATCCCTTGCAACCCTTGGCTCCTATTAATGCATGATTTGATGTATGCTCTTTTCAGCTATATAGAACTATATTCATATAATTTTCTTATCTTGTGTTTGTGGGTTAATCTATTATTTTTGTGGCAACAGCAACACTCTTCTGCGTGGTGTTGTATTTCAACCAGGGAAAGTTAGTCCAGTTGCACCAATTAATGATATTGGTATTAATGCCAAGATGTACAAACGACAAGATACTCCTACCCCAATCAACCCACCAAGCCAGGCTAATGGCTCTCTCTCTCAATCAATAAACACCATTGAGAACCATGTCCAGCTAGAGAACCAAGTACCTGTTGGATAAGACAAAATCGGCAGGCACAAAGCATGATCTCAATTCCAGGACCGCAAAATGAGTACAGCAACCATATAGCACTTGCCAACAACCATATGATTTGACTTCTCTAGGTCACTTCTTTATTAAGTGGTTATCTAAGGTGGTTGTGAAGTCGAGCTTTGATCATTTTCGAGGTATCCTATTTTATTTTGTTTCTCTCTTTTGTTTCAGCCAACTTCTAACCCTTTCTGCAGATGAGAGCTTACAGATTGAATCTTTGTACGTATTATAATTGTGTGCATGCGATGCGTATACATATTACGTACTACTCATTTTCTATAACAAATTGAATATTTCAATTTCGCTGATTCATCACACCTTTATAATTTTAAAACCTGCAGTAATGGATATGTCCCAGCTAATATGTGGAGGTTGCCGTATAAAATCCCAGTTAATTACTGCATACAAGTGTTCTCCTTGGTCCAGAGATTCCGTATTATTCATGCTAATTATGCCTTGTTAGGCTGAATACACACTAATAATCAATATTAGATGAGAGAATAACAATTAAGATGATTATGCACTATAAATCTTCTGGTATTAAAAACCCTCTTCGTGATGTAAACTATCACAAAGAGCTGCTAGGTTACAATAAAGATAGTTCGATGCACGATACCCTTCTAGGGTTAACCTAACTGTATTTATAAAACATACAGCTGCTATACAATCACTAATTGATATTCCTAATAATCAGCTATACAATGATATCAATTACAGATTGTCACACGTCTCCTAAGTCAACTCGATCTCTTTGATAGCTATCCAGTCTCCAAAGATCTCGCTTCCATATCAATCTTCAATTGATCTCTAATATCTTTTGTTGACTTCGTACGCGCTTCCTCCAGACAGAGTTTAACTAAACTCTGTCGAGCTTCCACAGTCAGTGTTTAACTAAACTCTGACTGCTTCCAGCTAAACTCTGATTTGTCGCTGTAGCTCCTAAACACTGTTTTCATCAATCATTTCTAACAATCTCCCCCAACTTGTTCATTAGCAAGAATGTACAAGTTTACAGTAAATGATGATGTCAAAACAAATACAAAATTACAGTGATTAATATACAAACAGAGTTTAAGCTTTTACTTAACAAAAATCTACAGAAATAAGAAAACTCTTACAGACTTTAACCTCTAATCTATTCAAGATCTGGTGTAGCTCTGAGATAGTCTATAAGCAATCTTCTTTCAGCATTTTCAAGTTCATTCTCCATAGCTTCCTTGATCTCTCTCAACTGAGGATCATTCTCATCAGTTTGATAGATAGCAGCTCTGAGATCTTAGATTTTGTTTCTTCTCATTTCATTTCCCAATCTGATATACTTCACCTCTTCAGACTTCACATTAAAATCAAGAACAGTGATTCCAAGATCAGTCTTTAGCTTTGTAGTTCCCTTTTCCATCTCTATCAGCTTTCCATTCCAGTCTCTGTACTTAGGAACATATTTACTGTTATACTTCATGCCTCTTCTTGCCAGATTCTGAAGCATCTTCTGTCTAAGCACATTGGCAACAGATTGAGTCCTTTGATTTGTTACCTTGAAAAGATACAGAACATGTTCTAGTTCTTCCCAATATTTCAAACCAATATCATTCTCCCCAATTTTAAAAACTGTTCCATCTGCCATGAAGTATAATAGAAAATCTTTCTTTAGGCTCTTCTGATAGACCAACTGTACTGATTCCAGTCTGTCTAAACTCTCTTGAGTGACAACACATTGACCTGGAATAGCCAGTGAAGATGGATCTCTAGGACTAACATTCTGCCTTTTATCCCTGTGTGATCCTATACCACCCTTGTTGTTTCCAATTTTCCCAGAAAATGCTCTTCCATCAGTGAAATCCATTGAACCTTTAAGTGCTTGATTTGGATCATGAAGAGTTCCCTTTCCAAAAGTTGATTTCAACTGAGAAGATTGTAAAGGTGTGGTCACAACTTGTGTAGCAACAGAGGTTGTGTTTTCATTCTTCTTTACAACTTGTGTAGAAACAGAGTTTAATCAACAGAGTTCACTTAGCACTTAACAAATCAAGGAAATATGAGCAACACATTACATAAGTAAAATTTGAATCTAACCAACATTCCTAGTCAGAACCAGAGACCATTCCTAGTTCATTGACCAGTCTTGTAAATGTAGCTTCACTCAATGGTTTGGTGAAGATATCTGCAAGCTGTTGTTCTGTAGACACAAAATGTAGTTCAATATTCCCTTCTTCCACATGTTCTCTGATGAAATGGTACCTTATGCTGATGTGTTTGGTCATTGAATGCTGTACTGGATTACCTGTCATAGCAATAGCACTTTGATTATCACAGTAAATAGGAATCTTACTGTACCTCAATCCATAATCCAGCAATTGATTCTTCATCCACAAGATCTGTGCACAACAGCTACCAGCTGCAAGATACTCTGCTTCAGCTGTAGATGTAGAAATTGATTTCTGTTTCTTGCTGTACCAAGAGACAAGTCTGTCACCAAGAAATTGACAACTTCCACTAGTGCTTTTTCTGTCTATCTTGCAGCCTGCAAAGTCTGCATCAGAATACCCAAGTAGCTTGAAATCTGATTCTCTGGGGTACCACAGACCTAATGATATGGTGCCCTTGAGATACTTGAAGATTCTTTTCACAACTGTCAGATGTGGCTCTCTAGGATCTGCCTGAAATCTTGCACAAAGACAGGTTGCATACATGATGTCAGGCCTACTAGCTGTCAAGTAAAGAAGAGATCCTATCATGCCCCTATAGTTTGTCATATCCACTGAAACTCCTGTGTCTTTGTCCAATTTAGTTGCTGTTGCCATGGGAGTTGATGCAGATGAACAGTCAAGCATACCAAATTTCTTGAGAAGATTTCTGGTATATTTAGCTTGATTAATGAAGATACCATCATCTGTTTGTCTCACCTGTAGGCCTAGAAAATAACAAAGCTCTCCCATCATGCTCATTTGATATCTGGACTGCATGAGCTTGGCAAACTTCTTACAGAGTTTATCATTAGTAGACCCAAAGA
Source organism: Saposhnikovia divaricata (assembly GCA_036435485.1). Taxonomy (NCBI): domain Eukaryota; kingdom Viridiplantae; phylum Streptophyta; class Magnoliopsida; order Apiales; family Apiaceae; genus Saposhnikovia; species Saposhnikovia divaricata. Next base: position 182,507,598 of record CM071597.1, on the reverse strand, counting down.
TAATGTCATCAACATATATCTGAACTAAAAGCAAGTCACTCCCAGATTTGAAATAAAACAGAGTTTTGTCAATAGTACCTCTGTTGAATCCACTTTCTAAGAGAAATTGAGCCAGAGTTTCATACCATGCCCTTGGTGCTTGCTTAAGTCCATAGAGTGCTTTATCCAGCCTGTAGACATGGTCTGGATATTTTGGGTCCACAAATCCTGGTGGTTGTTCAACAAACACTTCTTCTTCAAGCTTCCCATTCAGAAAAGCACTTTTCACATCCATCTGGAACACTTTGAATTTCTTGTGAGAGGCATATGCTAGAAAAATTCTGATTGCCTCCAATCTTACAACTGGAGCAAATGTTTCATCATAGTCTATTCCTTCCTGCTGTGAATAGCCTTTTGCTACCAGTCTAGCCTTGTTCCTTGTGATAACACCTTCACTGTCAGTCTTGTTTCTGAAAACCCATTTAGTACCAACAATAGATCTGTTCTTTGGCCTTGGTACAAGGGTCCAAACTTCATTCCTTTCAAATTCATTCAACTCTTCCTGCATTGCTGTTATCCAGTCAGCATCTTGAAGAGCTTCTTCCACTTTCTTTGGTTCATTCTTAGACAAGAATGCATGAAACAAACATTCACTTGCAGTGGCACTTCTTGTTCTTACTTTTGCATCTGGATCACCAATTATCAAATCAGGTGTATGTGATTTAGTCCATTTCCTAGCAGAAGGCAAATGACTTCTGTCAGCATGTGATCCTCCCCCTTGATCCATGCTCTCCTGATTTTGTTGTGGGCTTTCTTCATTTTCTGAGACTCCCCCTGAACTTGACTGCCCAGAGTCAGAATTTGAATTTTCAGAGTTTGAATCATCAGAGTTTGATCCAGATTTTCCAGTTGACTCAGTATCAATGTTTGAGTCTTCATCTTGATCATGCTCCCCCTCAACTGGTTCTTCCCTTTGTTGTGGCTGAGAAGTTTCTCCAGTGTTTACCAGTAGAGGTTCAGAGTCTGTTACAACAGAGTCTGTCAGAATAGTTTGATCAGAGTTTACTTCAACAGAGTTTAAATCTTCATTTTCAAAGTTCAGTTGATCATATTCATCTATGTCTTCAAGTCCAGTTATTTTCGTATCATCAAAAGACACATGTATAGATTCCATGATCACTTTAGTTCTCAGTTTGTAAACTCTGAATGCCTTTGTTGACAGTGGATAGCCAACAAAAATTCCTTCATCTGCCTTTAGCTCAAACTTGGTCAACTGTTCAGGATGAGTCTTCAAAACAAAGCATTTGCACCCGAAAATATGAAAGTATTTCAGGTTAGGCTTCTTTTTCTTCACGATCTCATATGGTGTCTTTCCATGCTTATTGATCAGTGTAACATTTTGAGTAAAACAAGCAGTTTGAACAGCTTCTGCCCAGAAATAATTTGGCAATTTTGCTTCATCAAGCATAGTTCTGGCAGCTTCTATCAAGGTTCTATTTTTCCTTTCAACTACACCATTTTGTTGTGGTGTACCGGGTGCTGAAAATTCTTGCTTCACTCTATTATTCTTGCAGAATTCTTCCATTGTTGCATTCCTGAACTCAGTTCCATTATCACTTCTGATGATTCTGACTTTGTTACTTGATCCTTTGTCCAGAAGCTTCACATGCTCCATCAGAGTTAATGTAGTTTCATCCTTCTTTGCTAGAAAATACTCCCAAGTGAATCCAGTGTATTCATCAACAATGACTAAAGCATATTTCTTCCTTGCTATAGACATAACATTTACTGGACAAAAGAGATCAACATGCAGAAGATGATAAGGATCAGTGATTGAAAATTCTGTCTTGCTCTTGAAAGATGACTTCCTTTGCTTGGCCTTTTGACATGAATCACATAGGCCATCAAAATTTAACAGAGCCTTTGGAAGTCCTCTTACAAGATCCTTTCTGATCAATTCATTGATGTTGTTCAAGTTCAAATGTGAGAGTTTCTTGTGCCACTTCCAACTCTCTTCACTAGACATTCTTGTAGACAGGCAAACAGCTTTTCCAACAGAGTCTATTAAGAGCTTGATTTCATAAATGTTGTTTTTCCTGTGACCAACTAGAACAACCTTTCCTGTAGATTTGCTGATAACTTCACAATATTCAGGTTGAAAATCTACATGATATCCCTTGTCACAGATTTGACTCACAGATAGCAAGTCATGCTTGAGTCTTGGGACATGAGCTACATTGTTGATGATGACATTTCCAAGATTAATATTGCCATATCCCAATGTTCTTCCTACATTGCCATCACCATAGGAAACTTTTGGGCCAGCCTTCTCCTCATAGTCTGATAGCAGGGCTTTATTTCCAGTCATGTGTCCTGAGCATCCACTGTCCACGACTAGGATTGCCTCCCTGTTGCCCTGCAATCATAAGCAATTACTGAGAGTTAGATTTAAGGATCCAGACTTGCTTGGATCCTTTGACATTCTTAACTTTGTTAGCTTTAGCAGCGGAATTAACATTATTAGAGTTTGAGCTAACAGTATTAGAGTTTACACTTGCAGTATTAACTTTAACCCATTTCAGATTGGGTTTCAGTTCATAGTAATTATGATAGATAGCATGATACTCTCTGCAAGTATAAATGGAATGCCAAGTGCTTCCACAGTGTGTGCATAAAGTCTGTGGCTTAGTTCTAGCAAAATCCTTCTTTACCTCAGACTTGGAAGGTAAAGAATTTATATTTTTGTTTTTCTTGCAGAAATTTGCAAGATGCTTAGTACTACCACAGTTATGACATGTCTTTCTTGGAGCATAACTAGCAAGCATTGGTTTATTTCCTGAAGTGATGCCTACTTTTCCATTTCTGTTCTTATTTGACACTCCCTGTTTCTTAACAGATTTTAACTCCTTCAGTTTATGTTTGAGTTGTTTATCTGTCATCAAACCAATATTAACCTGTTTAACACTAGTTTTTACTGGTTCACTTTTAACAGCTTCTTTTTCATTATCAGACAAAAATTTAATGGCTCCATGTACAAAATGAGGTCTGATTTTAACTTGACTTTGAAATCTAAGTTCATCTCCCTCATTATACCCTAGACCAACAGTGTCCGTTTGAAAAATCTGTTGAGTGTCCTTTCCAGAATTAGTCCAAGTCCTAATTTTCTTATTTGCTTCCTCCAACTCAGATTCTAGTTGTTTATATTTCTGAAGCAAATCCTGTTCTATAGAAACAGCATCATCTCTCTCTTTCTGAACTTGTTGCATATTTTTTAGCTTTTCTTCAACAATTTTATTTCTCTCTTTGAGTTCAGAATTCTCAGATTTAATCCTCTCATTCTCTAAAGTCTGATCCCTATAACTTATATGCAATGACTTAAGATAAATTCTTGATTGAGAAATGTCATCAATATTATAAGCATAGGTAGTTAGAGGTACCTGATTTTCAGAAGTTTCTGATTCAGTAGTAGCCATGAGAGCATAGTTAATTTCTTCATCAGAATCTGAAGTGTCTGCCCAATCTCTGCCTTTTGTGATGAGTACTTTTCCAGTTTTACCCTTCTTGCACTCAGGAGCATAATGACCCATCTCCTTGCACTTGTAGCATTGAATTTCAGACTTATCCTTCTTCCCAGACTTGGTTTCTTTTCTTTCAGACCTCCTGAAACTTTTTCTGTCTTCATTTGAATCTCTAGAAAACCTTTTCCCTTTCTTGAAATTCTTGAAACCCATTTTCTTGAAGGTCTTCACCATCAACACAAACATTTTTCTCATTTCTTCTTCATCATCCTCAGAGTCAGATGATTCAGAAGAGTTTGAATCACAATCAGAGTTTGATGATTCACTTTCTGAGTGTATGACCAAAGCTTTTCCCTTCATTTTCCTTCTTGATGCCTCTTTCTTCTGAGGCTTCTCTTCAACCTTAAGAGCAACAGACTTTGCCTTCCTGCTTGATCTCCTGTTTCTCTACTCCATTTCCAATTCATGAGTTTTGAGCAGCCCATAGATTTCATCAATCTCTGTTTCAGCAAGTTCATAGTTGTCTATAATAGTGGTTATTTTCACATCCCACTTTTCAGGTAGAGAAAGAAGAAACTTGAGATTTGAGTCTTCTAGATCATACTCTTTGTTGACCAATGACAGATCATTGAGCAGTTTACAGAATCTATCAAATGTTTCTGTCATGGTCTCTTCAGGTTTAGCCTCAAAGTGCTCATACTCTTGTGTGAGTATGTTTCTCCTATTCTTCTTAATAGCAGCAGTTCCTTGACATCTGACTTCAAGAGCATCCCAGATCTCTTTTGCAGTGGTGCAGTTAATCACTTTGTTAGACATAACATTGTCTAAAGCACTATGCAGTAAATGCCTAACCTTTGCATCCTTAGCAATTGATGATAGATCTTCAGGAGTCATGTCCTTCTTTTCCTTTGGAACTATTTTAGCTTCTTCATCAGCAGTTGCAACAGATAGCTTTGTAGGATTGTGAGGGCCTTCATTAATCCTGTCAAGATATTCTGGATCTGTAGCCTCCAGAAACATAGTCATCTTGACCTTCCACATGGCATACTCTGATGGCCTGAGAATAGGAACCCTGATTGGTTCATAACGACTCACAGTAGTAGGAGCCTTTTCAGAACTAGTAGATGTTGGTGGAGGAATTGCTGACATGATTATTGTTGTGTTTGGATCTTAACCTGTAATAAAGTAACAGATTGGCTCTGATACCACTTGTTAGGCCGAATACACACTAATAATCAATATTAGATGAGAGAATAACAATTAAGATGATTATGCACTATAAATCTTCTGGTATTAAAAACCCTCTTCGTGATGTAAACTATCACAAAGAGCTGCTAGGTTACAATAAAGATAGTTCGATGCACGATACCCTTCTAGGGTTAACCTAACTGTATTTATAAAACATACAGCTGCTATACAATCACTAATTGATATTCCTAATAATCAGCTACACAATGATATCAATTACAGATTGTCACACGTCTCCTAAGTCAACTCGATCTCATTGATAGCTATCCAGTCTCCAAAGATCTCGCTTCCATATCAATCTTCAATTGATCTCTAATATCTTTTGTTGACTTCGTACGCGCTTCCTCCAGACAGAGTTTAACTAAACTCTGTCGAGCTTCCATAGTCAGTGTTTAACTAAACTCTGACTGCTTCCAGCTAAACTCTGATTTGTCGCTGTAGCTCCTAAACACTATTTTCATCAATCATTTCTAACATGCCTTGGTGCTGATTAGGTAAACTTAGAAACACATGGACAGACAAGGTGTTTATTTATGGATTTTTTGTGAATATATTGTCTCTTTTATATTAGAATCATAGGTCTGTTTTGTTATCAGGGTAGCTTTATAGTAATTTTTATTTCTACGTTTTTGTGAATGATAATAAAGTATATATCTTGCCTATAATTTTCGATTAGTTGATTTATTGAAAATTGTAACTATGATTAGTCTTCATAAAAATCTTCATGTTGAAAAGCGTAGTACTAATTTATTGATTATTTAATAGTCATTGTTTTTTCACTACAAATGGTCTTAATGCGATAGACTCTTTTGCATCACAATGTAGTTGCAAAAGCTATTCATATCTGGTCTAATAAAGCATGTGAATATGTCACTGCGTCTTCTGAAGAAATGTAGCGTCTTCTGAAGAAATGTAAAGTTCTATGATAATGTTTGCTGGGAGGAAGAAGAATTGAATAGAACAAGTAACACAGAAAATAAGTAAAAATTTATGTTGTTTTAAGGTTAAGATCATCCACAACCATAATTACTCTACTACCATAACCGAATATATTCATGACAATCTACTTCCATTTAATATAACTTAACTTCATAATAATTTTCTATTGAGTTGATCCCAAATAACAAAATAAAATAGATACAAATTAACCTTTCAATTCCCTTACTCTTGATCATGATATAATTGCCAATATCATTCTATGCACTCAGGCTTTGGATTACAGATTGTTAGGAGCAATACTTTGTCATACGCCTGTAATGACTAATGCCTACAAAGCTTGCTAGCATTACAGGGTTTGTAATTAATAGCAACAAAGAACAGTACATTTCTACCACTTTATAAAGTCTAAAAAGATGATGACAAATCATGGAGCAGAATGGACAGCTAAAGGGGTTTTAATCTTTTCACTGTAAATACAATGGCAGCTTCCAACTAAAGTTGGTTTATTTGCATCTCATATGATAATAAAAATGTTTGTTAACCTTGCCAATTTAAACAATGGTCAGAGCAAGATCAGTCAAGTTCTAGCTTTTCTAAACGAAGTAATTTGATAGCTTATCGACAAGTTAAGTTCATAATATGCTTTTTCTAATATACCACTATCATATAGAATACAGGATAATTATTGACAAATAATTAGGGCAAGTTACAAAGCAATAAATTCTGAAATATTATATAAACAATTTGCAGGGTAAGTTATATATAATTTATGTTGTTTTAAGGTTAAGATTTATCTATAGTTTTATTAATTATTTAATGGATACAACAGGTAAATCACCTCTAATCTTCTTCACCTGTGTGCTACTGCATTTGCATTAACTTTTACTTTTTCTGTGTTGCTAGGTCGGAAGGGACTTCCTCTTGTACCACCGTCTCCTTCCACCGAAAATGGTTAGTCAATAACCTAGCGTATAATAATGATGGTTCTCTGTAGTTATGTTATCAATATAGTGATGTTGTAGATACCAAAAAAAAAAAAGAACAAGTAAATTGGGTCATAATGCTAATTGTAACGAGAACACGACCCAGTATTCTGTATCGGTCGAAAATAGGTCACCTTCCTTACAAAAGAGGAAAGACATCACACAACGCCCTTTATTTTCTAACGAGAACAAAGACCCCAATAATTCATGCTCATCTCACATAGGTGTGTTAATTTTGAATGGTCATTATACATACTTTTGTTGTACATTACGTTGTTTGTTTTATTGCAATTTTAACTATTAGCATACGTATTTCCCGAGGCAAATCAACTACTCCGCACTACGTACACGAAGAACATTCTATTTTTGAATAGTAGTGTTAAAGGTTGTTATTTCCGTAGAAGCTTACTTTTGATTATGTCATCCAAGTCCTTTCTGTATTCTTTTGTTTATTCGTTGGCTCTTATATATATTATTCATTCCGTATTAGTAGTTTTCGAGTAACATACTTCTCACCCTTATTGTCATAAAATTATTGTAGTTATACATACTTTTGGGATATGTAGTTAATCTACATTATTGTAGTTAGAGGATGCTTCTTATGACCATGTTATCAATGCTAATTGTTTAATTCTGTCTTGTGCAGGAGAAGTAGATGACCTTTGTGGCATCATCTACAACATCTGAATCATTGAGCAAGAGTTGCAAGACTTTTCTAATTTATCATTGCAGTAAAATTCATGATTAGTACTATGTTTTTTACCAGCAATTCTTATTTATGCATCTTGGTTTAAATTTTCATTTTTCTAAACTGGTTGCTGCCATGAAACCTATGATTTACTTTTAAGTTGAAATTTCGGATTAAATTGGTTTATCTTTCACTTTTATAAGATATTCTCATAAATTTTTAATTATATTTCCGGGTAGTTTGCAAATTTACAAAAGTACATATGAGTATATCCTTTGTTCTCTTCTCCATTCACCCTTCTGTGTCCCCTGCTCTTTTTGTATTAAAAAAGTGCCACTGGCGGGGCCTATTTTAAGGAAAAAAATAAAAAAATTATTTTCATTAAAATGGGCCCCGCCAGGGGCACACCTTTAATACTAAAAGAGCGGGGGGCATGGAAAAAGGGGGACAGAGGATCCAGACTCATTTTTAATGAACATAGAGGATTGGTGATGCATCAACCATGAGCGCCTTTATGGCAGGAATGGTTGTTGCAAGCCGTGTTGCCGTATTTTCCCAAGTTTCTATTTGGCCTCATTCTACCCGAAAAAAGCCTTGCCACATTGGAGATTAAACTAGAAGGATGAGAATGCCACATTGAGATGATAATTTATTTTAAATAATCTTTATAAGAAAATTAATGCATGCCAATTATTCAGTTGACTAATATTAAAATATTTTTTTAAGTTGAATTAATTTTAAATATCATATTTAAACACTTAATTATAGTTCCATGTAAATTTTACGCTTTTTAGATTTAAATCTAAAACGTGGAATGTGTATTTTTCTCTTCATATATTGGGTATTTTTATTTAGTAAAAATATTGGATCTTTTAACATTATTTGGTTCACCGTCGGAAGATAAATATTTTTGCAACAATTTACCAAATATTAAATTAAAGTTAATTTTTTGTTCGTAAAAGTAACACAACTTAATAATTGTAAAGAAATAAGTTAATTATTTCAGAAAAAAGTATATATTTCCTAACTTTTTTCCAGAATAAGTAACTTATTTCTGAAAAATAATATTTCCCAAACGTGCCCAAGAGTTTTCTAAACTAGAAAGCAAGTATAGGTGTTTCAAATGCACCAGAAATTTCTCACTTCCACAGAAAAGGTATTACTTTTAAGATTGAAGTAATTCTCATGTAGCAAATATTTGCATGTCGTTTTTGAACTTTACTTTATTTTTTATTTTATTATTAGGTATTGGATTGTTGTGCTGGCTGAAGATGAACTGAATTCCAGAGAGAATTAATGTATGTTCTATCTCTTTCAGATTTACATCTTAAAGTGATAATTGACATTTTGCTACTTACTTACAATAATGCTTCTATATACATTAGTAGGATGAGACAAACAAGAAATATCAACTGAAGTTAAAGATATCTTTGGGAAAGAGGTTACTTTACAAATTGAATTCAATGATGATAACATTCTACTCAGTACTATTATGTACCATGATACTGATGCATATGAATGTGGCAATGATAATTCGTCCAAGTCTGAGACAATATTATTTGATTTTAAATCTTCTTGATTTCGGAGATGTGAGTCAACAAAACATTGGTTTAACATATATATACATTGACAACTGCATTTCAGATTCACAGAATGTATTATTAACTTTTGAATTAATTAAGTCTGATATGTTCTATGTAGACTAAGATCATTGAGGTTACAGACTTTGGGTCCTGCCACATCATGCACCAAGAAAATTAAAATGGTTACATATATTTTTTATTATGATCTATACAAGACTTAATTCAGAACAGTAATACCTTATTCTGATTCATCCTTCTCTCTTGGTAGGAAATTTGAAGAGAAAATTAGCAATAAGCAGCGCTGCAGTTATAGAGCCTTTGAGGAAGAATCTGGCCAGAATTTCATTTTGAGCATTTGTTTTTCATTCTGTGAATTAATTATTTGTTGTTAGCTTACAATAGACATTGTCTTCTATTTACTTCCGAACATTTGTTACTTATTTTGAATGCTTCTGAATGTTAGTTAATTGTTTTAGACCATGGTGATTGGTTTCTAAATTTATGAATGTGTGATATGTCTGAGTTCAACCTCAAATTAAATCATAGATCGACGTTTTATGTTTTTACTAAAGAGGATGTAATTTTTACATTGAACTTCATAATATTATAGCAATCATTGTCATTTTATAACGAGTGCATTTATTCTACAAAATTAATTGACAAAAATGAATTTTCGTGTGCGAAGCACGGGAAATATTGCTAGTTATATTCTTAATACCTGCTAGTGAAGGATTTTTAAAATTACTATATATACCCCAATAATATATCCCAACTTCCTTACTCTTTTGTCCATTTTAGTCAATTTACATTAAATTAGACTATCCATATCTCAACCGGATAAGACCCACAACAACTAAGAATTTCAGCATTAGTGTTTTCAACAATTTAGATCAACCCATATCAGGCGGGTTCAACCCGAAATGAAGGTAACATCAACAATCAACTCCAGCTAATATCCCGCAAGCATTAATTACCTTTCTTCTTCCCAAACTTTCTCCTTTGTCTATTCCTTTCCTATTTATCCGTCCTTTAAAAATTTGAATTAGTTGTAACCTCAATTTTAAATACTGAAAATAATAATTCGATTGCAATTGCAGAGAAATTCCAAAATCAGGTATTGATTCATGTGTGTATATATATTGGGATTTTGAGAACTTGTAAGAGAAAAAGGACCCTCAGATTCATCTCAGGAAACTTTTTCTCAGATACTTTAAAAAATATACTTTAAATATGATTGGGCCCGCAGGGCTAATTAAAAATCTCTAATTTACAAAAATACCCACCCCATAAATATATCGATTTGCATATAATTCCCATATATATATCTCAGGCTCCCCAATCTCAACTTGTAATTATGTATTCATTTGAATCATCATTTTAATTAGTATCTACTGCAGCCTGCATGTCCACTCAATGTGTTTGAGATTCCACCATCCGTTTCATCACCCGTGCTCCTTGATCTTCATCCCGGGTATATATTTTGTTCCACTCAATTTCATTTTATTTCATTAACCGTGTTTTGGTTGATATCGTTTTTGTAAATCTGTTTCCTATCGTCCATCTAAAGAAAAAATCTATAATAAGTTAGATTTTAAAAGTTTCTACTTTTGCTATTCTTGAGTTAATTAAATATATACCTTGGTTGATTTTTATCTTCATACAATAATTTTGTATATTTTGTCTATTGTTTGTTGTCTAAACAACTATTTGATGTAAGGTATCAGATATTGTAATTAGTTTATTAGTTGAATTTTATAAGTATGTATTTAATGTTCGATTGCAAATATCAAAATCTAACTCATCATTCTCTTTCTATTTCATAGGTTGATGGATTTTTGCTCCATCCATATATTCAGGTTTTTACTTCATCTTTAGAATATGTTTCTCCTCATTGTGTTTATCTTTCATGGTAGTAGTTTCTTTTCATCTTTTGTTAGAAGATTATTTTTGTAAGTTTGGGTTATTTTGGCAAGCGGTGTTTTATGTCTTTTGGAGTGTCATATTTTTATCATTTTTAATGTGCTTTATATGTGACAAGTATTTATCTTTCATTTTCAATATTTATCCTTCTTATAATTGATAAAATTAAGAGCTATCATCTTATTAATCTTTACAAAAATTTTAGGGTGTTAATTGTCTTATTAGCCTTCTTATTATGTACCGATTCTATGAGTTGTTTGAAAACTATATGTACAAATAACATTCTGATGCAGAATATTTATATATAGCAAAGTAGGAAGAAGAGACAGCAAAGGGGAGACGTCCATAGATTAGATTGTTAGATTCTTTTGAGCTCAATATTCTTCAAATTTTTATTATATATACACTGTGAGAACATGAGTTTTTAAGTTTGTCTGGTATTTTGGTTTTTGAGTGCATTTTCTTTTTTACTTAAGTTTCTTAATAGCTCAATTTTCTTTTTCAGTATTTTTGGTTTGAGAAGATAAAAAATTTATACATCTTAATTTGCTTCTGAAGAAAACTTACCTATTTTTGCTATAAAAAATTGCAGCCATGATCAACCTCTACTTTATTAAATTTTATATATGGTCAAGTAACTCTGTTGTTTCCTACTTCTTAATTATAGGTTCTTAAAAAGGAGAACTGGGAACATAGATGGAAAGCTGGATGATAATATAGAGTTTTAAAGTTATTAAAAAATGAGGTACTCGTTACTGTATGTCCACATGCTGATTGCAAATATGAACCTGATTTATCTAAATATTGTAATTCTTGGAGTGAGTTCCTTATCGATAGAAATCTAATGAGTTGTTGTGCCTAAGTGTTGCACATTTTTGGAGAAGTAAATTGCTAATATACTAATTAAATTTTATTATTTTATCAGAATTCCAGTCAAACTAAATTTTTGTTGTGTTATTTAAATATTTAATTTTTCTTGGATTAGACATTTACTATCTGAACAAAAAACATGTCCGATTTCCGACTTTTTTCTGATTAAAAATCTGTAAAATTCAGGTCCCCACCTAAGATACTCAACTTTTTAAAAGATAGAAAATAATGTTTTCTAAACCAGATTCTTTTTAAATCAACGGCTTGGCTCAGGTTTCACCCTCCTCTGTTGCAAATGGCGTGGCCTCTCTGGCAAATCTTCACAACATGTGTTCATGGGAAGTCATTTAGCAAGATGGAACTGGAATTTTGTTGAGACATGGTGGGAACTCTCTAATGGAAAATTCAACCCTACCATTCTCACTGCATGGTCTCTTTAATCCTCTTAAAATTCAAAATTCAATCTTTTCAAGATAGTTGAAATGTAATAATAGCAGCTTTGTTATGGAGAATCTGGTTGAATAAAAATAACAAACACTTTCTGAACTTTTAAGGTTTAAAAAAATGCAGTGAGTTACATTATCAAAGCTAGATCATTCAGGTGGTTGGAACATACAAAAACATATAGCTACATCATATATATGTACAAAATATATAGCTAGGTATTAATTAGCTAAATATCATACCTACTGCATCTTTCTTAGGTACAATAACTCTTTTGAACTATATCCTTTTGGTAGATTCTAATGTAATATTATAGGATAATGTCATAGCTTCTAACGTTATTAATCATTTTACTTATTATGGTGTTTGGAGAATGAAGTGATTAAGGATCACTATGCTACAAAGTAGCTAAGAGATTCAAATGAAAAGTTAGAGGGAGGCAAGTGGTATTGCTCGGTACTTCTATACTTCCATATCATCTTTTTCAAATCCTTGCAATAGATAGGGCAAAATAACATGAAGACAATTTAAGTCAATTATATATATATATATATAATGACAAGCCATGAGTTACTGCTTAAGCGTAAACTTGGAGAAGAAATTATTATAGTACGAAAATGCCCAAATTTGAGATACATTAGTAGAATATTTTAATAACAATTACCTATTTATCATTTTTAAGTCTAAATCTCATTCCAATAGTTAAGGCTTTTTAAAATTGGTCTTCTCACAAGTACTTTGACTAAAGGCATGTTAAAAACATAATATCACCTCTTAATTTGAATACCTTTTTTTTGTTGATAGTTTTTTAGTACAAAGTTCTCTTACTCAAATTACTCAAATTAACTGATGTGACTTTCTTTCTGTTGCTCTGGATTTTCATCAGGGTTGGGAAATGAAATTGGCTCACACGAGATATGAGGAGATTGGATATCCACGATGCAGGATAAGGCAGTGTAAAGATCAAGTGCTTTGCATTTTGTTAATCAAACTACGTATTCGGTATTCTACAATTCCATGTTTAAGTGAATAGCGAGGGATGATTTCAGTTTATACTTCTACTTGCATTTGATTTGACATATCAGAATATTGATCTTTTTTTTTACATAATCGCAACATTGATTTTATTTTATTGTTTGAGATGGACTTTTGTGCATACATGATTAGGTTATGGTCTTGGAATGCAAGTTCTCTGTTCTCTTCTCCCTTAAACCTATCAATTTTGCATGTAAATATAATTTTGGATCAAAATTTTGAGAATGATTTTAATGAAATAAACATTTCTGTTAAAGTATAATATCTTAATTGCCAAAATCCTTTACAAAGTGGGAGGTCCCTTCCTATATATAGTGCTCTAAATGGGCCTAACCATATAAGTGGGCCTTGGGCCTAACAATCAGTCCCCCCCTAAGTACAAAAAGCATCTTTAGATCTTTTCTAAACTTGTAAAATATTACATATTGAACAGCCCAAAATATTACAGGAGGAAGATAATTTTAAAATTGAAAAAAAAATTGAATTCTTCAGTGGTACACGATTGTGTGTATAGCAGTTGAGTAGTCTTGTCTTTTGGCTTCCCCGCGTCTTGGAACTAGTACCATTACAGATAAATATCATATTTGCTTTTCTTTTTCTTCCATAAGTATCTCTTGCTTTTACTCCATTTCATTTGTTTCTTTTGCCCTCTTCTCTAACCGTCCTTTTCCTGGAACTCGAGGTATCTTCTTTCTTCTTACTTTATCCATCTTTCTTGTTCTTGTATTTTTGTTTCTTGTGTTTTCTTGTTTTCTGCTTTTTTGACTATGAAGGTTACTCTCGCCTCTTGTTCCTCTACTAAGAGTACTCGTCATTCTGATGGAAAAGATAGTTCCGAAAGTCAGCGCCCTGAATCCGTTGTCCGCCCCCGTTATAACCTTCGTACCCCCTCTTCTGTAAAAACTCTGACTTTTCTTCCTGAAGGAGATGAGAGTTCTGTTAGTGGAGTCCTTCCAGTTGCTGGGTCTGCCTCGTAAACCCCTTCTGTTGCTGATATAACTAGGCCTCGTTCTGGTGCTAATTTCGAGTCGAACAAGTCTTTCAACAAACCCAGTCACTACTCCAAACATCCCTTGGACCTCGATAGGTTATCTCAGTATGTCTCGTTCTCTGAGGGCTACAATGCTTTTGCCCCTGGTGCCGATGATCGAATGTGGAGACCTCCACATCCCGGTTGTGTCGCTATCCCCGATGTTTACTTTGCATATGGTCTTAGGTTGCCTCTTCATCCCTTCTTTCGTTTTATTCTTCAAGCTCTTGGGTGTAGTTTGAGTCAGTTGGTACCTAACATGGTGCTTCAGATTAATGGAGTCATCGCGAGATGCTACGAACTTCGTCAATTTCCCAGTCTTGATTTGTTCTTTTCAATCTTTCGAGTTAAAAATAATGGGGTTCAGCTTTATGTTGACAAGAAAGAAGGGTGTAAAAAACTGGTTGAAGCTCCGGTTTCTAGTTCTGATTGGCATGGGTTGTGGGGTTGGTATGAGGGTCCAGAGCTGGGACACGTAGGGCCTTAGCAAGTTCTTTGCCCTGGCCGTGTGAAGTCTGTGAACCGTCTGGGATCTAGGACCTCTGCGGAATTGCGAGTTTTTCTTGGTTCTGAGATTGAGTACCAACCGGATGAGTTTTTAGATACTCAGTTCTTACGTACACATTGTTGTAAGCCTGTGGCCCTCATCTTTTTCTTTGTATTTATTTTGCTTTGTATTTTATCCTTTGAATTGTTTGCTCTTTTTGATCTATAGTGACTGGTCCAGAGCTTCGTGAGTTGGTAAAGCTTTTCGCCGACATGCCTACTGAGGATTTTTTGGCTCGCTTTGTAAAGAGTAAAGCTGCTGGAGCATCAACTGTAATTCCTAGCTTTGGAATGGAAAGTGGTCCTGAGGCTATTTCAAAGAGTCTTATGTCTCCTTCTGGTGTGGCTGGTACGGGCATCCCTGAGACTGATGCTGTAAAGGATAAAGAGAAGAAGAGGCATCATGATGTTCATTCTTCTAGGAGTCATCACTCCAAGAAGCTGAAGGAATCTGCGAGCTGTCCTACTTCTGGTGGTCTGGTTTTGAACTCTGATGGAGATGTTGCGACTTTGCCATCCTTAGAGATTGGTTCGACTGCCTCTGGTAGTGTTGTTGAAAGTGGTCTTCGTGTTTGCAAGGGCTTGTCTGATAAGGTATACCTTGGCTCGATCTTTTGTAGTTTTGAGTTTATATCTTTGATAGTGTTGTTTATCTGAGTTTTTCTTGCATATATATGCTTTGTTTAAATTTTGTGTTTCTTTAGCTGTCTGCTGAGCTGGAGAAAGTGTTGAAGCTTGGCGATCTGGGTAATGCACTTGAAGTAAAGAGTCTTCGTGGAGAAGTGTATGAGCTGAGGAAGCTTTACAATGATTCAGAAGAGACTTCCAAGAATCTTGCTAAGGAGAATGTTGTTGCTGCTGATAAACTTTTGCTGCTCTAACTGAGAAGTCTGAGTTGATCACTGAATGTGATGCCTTGGGGGATCGTGTGAAGGCTTTGCTGTTGGAAAATCAGACCTTAAAGGAAGCTGTTAAGCTGTCAGAAGAGACTCTTGCTGCGGGATTGGATGCCTGGGCTGTTGAGAAGGCTTATATAGTGACCAAGATGGATGATTTAACTGGGAAATTAACTAAATTTCAGGCTGAGTCTTTATCTTCTTTTGAAGAAGGTTATGGAGAGGGTGTTGGTCGTTTTACGCAGCTTGGGATTGATGTGACTGGCCATACATTTGAATGTTACCTGGCAGACGTGGCAAAAAGAGGGGAAGTTGGAAAGACTGCTTCATTTGACGCCATCCCCAAAGATTGAAGGCTCTCCTGTCCGCCTGGGGTAGGCCCCTATAGGCGCTATATAATCTAGTTGGTCGCGGTCGCATCTTTTGGCTTTCGTTAAAGTATCTAGACTTTGTGTACTGGTTTATGTTTTGCATGTCTTTAAACCTTATCGTTATTGGCTGTTGCTTGGAAGAATTTTCACGTAATTTGCATCCTTGAATGGTTTCCTGCTTTTGATCTTTTTATATGGCTTGTCATAATTCTTCTACCTTACCTATTGTAGAAGTTGGCGAAGTTCTTGAGGTGCTTGAGCTTTATGTTTTTCTTCAAGTACTTGAAGTACTTTGGCGTATTTTTGTTCTCTTTTTTTTTTACTTGGCGCATCACTTGGAGATTTCTGTCGACTTGGGACGTTTTCTTTTTGGTGTCGCTCCATTTGTATGTCGTTCACATTTTTGGAGACTTGGTGTAGTAGCTTATTTTTTTGAAAAAATCGAAAATTTTTGGAGGTAGTTTGTTTTCTTCATTTGATGAAGTCTCGTCCTTTGGCGTATTTTAAGCTTACCTTTGCCTTATGTGTTTGGCGATTTTGCCGATTTGCATTTCTATTTGATGGCGACCTTTACCTTTTCATCCTATTTGTGGCGCATTTGGGAATATTCGTAAAATGTGGAGTATACTTTTGACTTCCTAGTGGTGTTCTTTGATTTTTCCTCTTATTCATGGTGAGTTTATGTATGTCCGGGAAGATATTGAGCCCTTTGAGCTGCTTGGGGCAATCGGAGTGTTGTATCTCAGTGTATTTTACCTTCTTTTTTCTCTTCCCCCGTTTTTTTATACTTCGACGCTGGAGATAGTCTTGGAGTTTTTTGATTTTTTCTTTAAGCTACTTTCCGAGGTAGACTTTATCAGCTTGAGCATTTTGTAAACCATAAATTCGAAGCATGCATGATAATCTTAACAAGTAAAGCATAATATAATATTTAATTGAAAAAGTGCGATAAATTGAAAGGTTTTTCACTCTGACTGAAGTTCTCCTTCATAAAAACTTAAATAAATGTCGGCTTAAATCGTTACTCGCTCCTGGGTAGAGTGAACTACGAATACGACTTGATTACACGGGGATTTTAAAAACTTGCTTCATACCTTAATTTAAATAACTTAGCAGAGATAGGCATTGCCTTTGTTGGCTTCACGGGTAGAATTTTTTGAGGTGGATGGTGTTCCATGAATTTGTCAATGGTGTGCCGTCTAAATGTGCGAGGCGATAAGTACCAGAGCCCAATACTTTAGTGATCCTATAGGGGCCTTCCCATGGAGAGGACATCTTGCTCTGTTTTTATGGTATTGACACAGCGGCTTCTCTCAAAACTAGGTCATTGACCTGAAAGCTTCTAGGCTTGATCTTTAGGTTATAGAACTTTGCGACCTTATCTTGGTATTTGGAGACTCTGATTTGAGTGGAGTCCCTGAGCTCTTCAATGAGATCAGTATTTAATCGAAGTCCTTCCTCTAACGTCTCTGGACTAAATTTTTCAATTCTTAAGGACTTAGAACCAATTTCCACTGGTAGTACCGCCTCTGTTCCATAGGCTAGTCTAAATGGAGTTTCGCCTGTGGATGCCTTAGGTGTAGTCCGGAGACTCCACAACACATTTGGTAGCTCATCTACCCAGTTTCTGTCTACCTTAAGCAGTCTCTTTTTTAATCCTTGTAATATTACCTTGTTAGTAATTTCTACCTGCCCATTAGCCTGGGGGTATGCGACTGAGGCCTTAACATGGTGAATATCAAGTTCTGGCATTGTATTATTCCACTTCTCGCCTGTGAACTGCGTGCCATTGTCTGTGCTGACCATTCTGGGTACTCCAAACCTGAAAACTATTTGCTCTATGAAGAAGTTGACTGCCTCGATCTCCCTTATTCTGGCTAGGGGTCTTGCTTCAATCCATTTTGTGAAGTGATCGACCGCCACGATGATGAATTGGCTTTGTTTGGAGCTTTTAGGTAGTGGGCCAACTAGATCAATTCCCCACATGTAGAATGGACACGGAGTTGTTGTTGGGTTGAATGAGACAGAGGGTTTGTGAGATACAGAACCGTACTTTTGACACGGCTCACAACGTCTCGTGAAGTCTTCACAATCTTGTTAAACTCCGTGTCTCATAATTTTTAACGCCATATTTTTTCCAGCCAGATGATCACCGCAAATTCCCGAGTGTTCCTCGATCATAGCCGTCTTTGCCTCATTTTGGTTAACACATTTAAGTAGGGGCTCAACTAGGGCTCTTCTATACAACTTGTTGTCAATCAAGCAATAGTTTTTGGCTTTCATTATCATTTTCCTTTCTTCTCCTTTTTCTAGCTCCCCTTGGGTTCCCTGAATGAAATTAACGATGGGAATTCTCCAATCCTCTTGAGTTGTTACACACAGAATTTCTTTTTGAAGAATTAAGGGTTGATATAACTCTTTGAAGTACACGGGCTCCGAACTGACCGATGTAGTTGAGGTGGCTAGTTTAGAAAGAGCATCTGCCCACTGGTTGTTTGCCCTGTCGATATTATTTATGGTACATGAGGCGAAGTTTTGTAACATTTTCGAAGTGATTTTTTTGTAAGCTGTCATCCTTTCATTTAGCGTTTTGAATTCTCCCGTGATCTGTTTCACTACCAGTTGGGAA
Source organism: Saposhnikovia divaricata (assembly GCA_036435485.1). NCBI lineage: Eukaryota > Viridiplantae > Streptophyta > Magnoliopsida > Apiales > Apiaceae > Saposhnikovia > Saposhnikovia divaricata. The sequence continues at coordinate 182,488,919 of CM071597.1, read as the reverse complement.
TCACTGAAGATGTCTAAGTTAGATGCTTCCAGGAAACGAGCTAGGGATACGCCTGCTATCAATCCCTCGTATTCTGACTCGTTGTTAGTTGTGGGGAATTTGAGCCTTATTACCTGCTTGACGACGAATCCCTCTGGACTTGTAAGAATGACTCCAGCTCCCCCGACCTGTGATGTGGACGATCCATCTGTAAATAAGGTCCATGCCTTATCTTTTAGGTCTGATTTTATCTCGCCTGGCTCGGAAGAAGCGAAGGTGCATTCTGTAATGAAGTCCACTAAAGCCTAGGACTTCATTGCAGTCCTCGGTTGATATTCTAAATGAAACTGGCTTAGCTCAACCGTCCATGAAGCCAGTCTTCCAGTCATGTCCGGCCTGTAGAGTATCCGACACAAAGGTTGGTTGGTCATTACAATAATCAACCTTCCTTGAAAATAATGCCTTAGCTTTCGGCTGGCCACTAATAAAGCATACGCCAATTTTTCTATGTTGGAGTATCTCTTTTCATCATCTTTAAGGATATGACTTGTGTAGTACACGGGTCGCTGCTCTTCGTTTATTTCTCTAACCAATACTGCTACCACCGTTGAATCTGATGTAGACAAGTAAAGCTTTAGTGGTTCACAAGGGAGAGGTTTAACCATTATTGGTGGGGACATGAGAAAGTCTTTGATTCCTTGCAGACTTTCATTGCATGCCTTAGTACAAACAAAGGATTTCTTTTTTGATACTTCTTTGATTGCCTCATACATTGGAAGACATCTTTTCGATGCTTGAGGTATGAAACGTCGTAGAGCTGAGATGGACCCTACTAGAGCTTGGAGCTCTTTGAGGCATTTTGGTGCTGCTATATCTTGTATAGCCTTTATCTGGTTTGGATCTGCCTCAATGCCTCTTTGAGTAATTAAGAATCCTAAGAATCAACCTCCACTTATTCCAAAAGAACATTTAGCTGGATTGAGTCTCATCTTGTGAGCTCTTATTCTCTCAAAGGTCTCCCTAATGTCCTTGATGTGCTAGGAGGCCTTATGCGACATGGCTATTTTGTCGTCCGCATATACTTGTATGTTTCTTCCAATTTGGGGGGCAAAAATCTTATCCATCGCATGTTGAAATGTTGCGCCTGCATTTAAAAGGCCGAAAGGAGTAACCTTATATCCAAAAACTCCTCTGTGAGTTATGAATGCTGTGTTATCTTGATCTTCTTCTGCCAGCTTGATCTGATTATATCCCGAAAATGCATCCATGAAGGATAATAATTCATTTCCCGCTGTGAGGTCGATGAGCTGATCGATGTTGGGCAGTGGGTAGAAGTCCTTGGGACAGGCTTTATTAATATCCGAGTAGTCAATGCACATTCTCCACTTGCCATTGCTTTTCTTTACTAAGACTGGATTCGCAATCCATTTTGGAAATTGGACTGGCTTGATGAAGTCAGCTTCCAACATTCTTTCTACTTCCTTTTCAATGGCTTCCTGCTTTTCCTTGGAAAAGATGCGTCTCTTTTGTTTTACTTCAACTACTCCTGGCTTTATATTGAGATGGTGTAAAGCGACCTCAGGTGGGAGTCCTGGCATGTCTTTAGGAGTCCAGGCAAATATATCTGCGAACTCCCTGAGCATTTGGATGAGGGCTTCACGAAGTTCTGTTAGTAATTTTGTACCGATCTTCACGACTTTGCTAGATTCATTGAGATAGAACGGTATTTCCTCAACCGGTTCATAACTTGCCACTTTGGGTATCTCTATCATGTCTCTGGGGTCCATTTCCACCACTTGATTTATTGAGGTCATCGGATTAGTTGACCTTTTTGGGATGGCTGAGCTGACATAACATTGGCGGGCCATCCTCTGATCTTCACATACCTCGCCTACTCCAAATCAGTAAGAAATTTCATCTTAAGATGTGCTATTGAAATTATTCATTTTAAGGCTGCGATAGTAGATCTTCCTAAAATTGCATTGTAACCCGAGACTGCGTTGACCACATGAAATTTGACTATATGCCAGTTTTGACATGGTGGTGATCCAAATAAAACAGGCATGTCGATGATTCCCGCTGTTCTAACCTCATTGCCAGTGAATCCGTATAAGGGAGATTCCTTCACATTGTTTAGTTTTCTATCCCCCAAATCCATTCTTGTAAAGGCACTGTGATACAATATGTCAACCGAGCTACCATCATCAATTAAATTTTTTTTCACAATATTCGTTCCAATTCTTGTGGTAATTACCAAAGCATCTTGGTGATCTTCAATGATTCTGTCCCCATAATCATCATCTGAAAAAGATATCACCATTGAGGGATTTTTCCTTAGCTTTTTATTATCTACTCTGAAGATCTCTCTGGCGTAGGCTTTTTTAGCTCTGTTCGATGATCCTCCCAAGGCAAGTCCCCCGGCAATCATGTCTATGACCCTCTCCTGTTCATCTCTTGGTTGCGTTGTACGATTGCTTTGTTCTACAAAGTGGGACAACTCTCCCTTTTGTATTTTTTCTTTAATCAAGTTTTTTAATTGGTAACATCTTTCGGTGTCGTGACCTGTATCTTCATGATAATAGCAAAACTTGGTGCTTGGAGCTCTATTAGGATTCATTGGTCTTGGGGGAACATATGCTGGATCAGCTTTGAGGACTCCAAGTATTACAGTTCTTTCTGTGTTCAGCTTTGTGAACTCTTTATCCTCTCGTGGACATTGCGCCCAGGAGCGTTGTCTTGGTGGAGATGCTCGTGAAGCAAACGACCTATTTGAAGTATAGGAAGTCTCTTCGCGTTCTTTAGTTCGGATTGGTGAGCGAGCTCAAGTTCTTTGCGTGCCTCAAAGAACTCGTTCACCCCTACGGTAATCCTACTGGGAAGTTTGATCAATCAATCTTCTCAGTCTTGAGCTCGGAGACCTGGAAGATTGTATACTTCCTACAGCTTCCTGGAGCGTCAACCGGTGTTCAAAGAGCTCTATAGCTGCTTGTGGCTCTTTCTCAAAGTATTCCTCCAACACCATGTTATGCCTGGATCGATCGATTCTCGCTGCCAAATATGTAATTGCTAAATTTTCCACCAAGTCCGGGATTTGAACCATTTCTGTTCGAAAGCAACTTAAATAATCCCGAAGACTTTCATTTGATCGTTAACGGAGGTTTACCAATGATGCTGTCAACTTTTTTCCATTCTTATTGGTTGAGAATCGTGCTCTAAATTTTTCTGTCAAGTTCGACCACGATCTTATAGACCTTGCAGGGAGATTATTGTACCACATGAGCGCTATTCCCTTTAGACATGTTGGGAAGAATTGGCATTTTGCTACCTCAAAATGTCCAAAGAAGGACATCCTTCCATCAAAGAGGTGAACGAAGTCGTAAGGGTCCGCGGAGCCATCGAATTGTTCTATAGGTGGAACTTTAAGATCTCTATTTATTTTCATTTTTTCAATACTTTTTACTAAAGGACTCTCCGAAGCGTCTTTAGTCTCCGTCGGGTGTGTTTTAATAAACTCCTTAAATTTTCTTATATCTTTCGCTGACAAACTTGCTGTGCTTGAATCCTCTTCATCCTCTTCCTCTAAGGTTGTTTGCTCCTCCCTTCTATCCTTACGCTTTTTTGATGCCCTTGAACCGGGCGAGGTCTCCAATCTGGAATATTTGGTATCCATAGATGTCCTCCAAGAGGATTCATGACCTTCAGTTCTGTAATCGGAGGAAATGTGACCTTCAGATACTTCCTGGAGTTCCTTTTGCAACCTTATTATCTCCTTTTTCCTTTTTACTTTTTCTGCCAACATTCGTCTATCCTCATCTAAACGGCGGATCTCATCATCGATGACAATGTTATCCGTTGCTTTATCGTTTTTCTCTTGACTTAATTTCCGTCGTCTGAGCTTTTCCAGGTGCAAGCGTGCATCACTCATGAGCACGTGCTTTCCTTGAGGAGTCAAAACCAGCTGCCGAGCATCATTTCTCGGTCTGCGAGGTCCGTTCAAAGGATCTGATAAACTAGGACCTGGAGGTGAGCGAAATAACGCCTGTTGAGCCATTAATATTTGACGATTTTCCTATCGTTTAACACTTGAAATATCGCGTGTATTCAGAGTTGTTTGTTTGCTCTTGATTTTTATCGGCCATTCTTCGCTCGAAACGAAGAATTAAGGTCGACTACAAAGTGTTACTCTCAGATCTGTTTCGATTTTAGTGTTTTTGTGGTGGTTGTGTTTTTTAGCGGAAAGTAAAACCTCCTTCTAATGCCAATGTTAAAGTATAATATCTTAATTGTCAAAATCCTTTACAAAGTGGGAGGTCCCGTCCTATATATAGTGCTCTAAATGGACCTAACCATATAAGTGGGCCTTGGGCCTAACAATTTCCAACAGTGATTTATTTGCATTTTATGATTTTGATGAACAGAGACTAGACCTGCGCGGTTTGTTGTATTGATTTGTGATTGTAAACTTTGAATTCTTTTTTCTTTTTATTGTATCTTATTCGAATTTCATTTTACCTATCATGGCTTTTGATTAATTTTATTTGAAAGCAGAGGCCTTGGTGAGGTGCAAGGCAGGGAGGGAGGGCCACTAATAAGGTGCGAAGGAGGGGCAGGGTTAGGAATAAAGGCAACTGAAGAGATGTAGAGAGTCGGAATAGGAGCCAGTAATTTGATCACAGGCAGGCAACAACTCATTTGTTATTCTTGAAGATGACATCCATATGCTGTCAATTTACGATTCTTTGGTGACTATACTGTATAGCAGACAATAATAAATATGCTCACGTTGCCAGTTTGTTGCTGAAGAATAGGTCATATGAAATTCCATTTGTTATTTATTTTATGATTTACCAAAAAATCTACTAATAGAGTTTTTGAGTCTTAGGATCTTGGCAACCCATTTCGATATTGAGGGTCTCGGATTTCCATATGTGCTTGAGTTGGAGGAGGATGCAATTTCCTCAAATGATACTAATTTGCCAGTTTGTTTTGAATGTTCTCCTATATTTATTTAATCATATAAAATATTTTATCATTAAATCTAACGGTTTGTATTTATTACTAAAAATTTAACGGTCATTATTTCTTGTATGCGGTTTTTTAATATATATTTTATTAGTGATTGAAAGATATGTTGTGATATTTTTGGGTATATATTACTGATTGCAAGGTTATGTTTTAAATTAAAAGGTAACGTGTTTTAATTAGAAAAGAAATATTAATTATTCGAAAATACTATATTTTAAGTGTTTATAAAGGTTAATATCTTCAATTAAAAGTAAATTTCTTTTAATTAAAAAAGTCAATCAGCTAATTTTCATTAATTACATTATTTTATTATTTATTTATTTTAATAATTAGGATAACCATACTGAAAATCAAATACCAAAACTTTTATTGTTTCGACTTTATTATAATAGTATAGATTATTAAACAAACCTTTTTATTTTCAAAAATTACAGATACCTGTTTTAAATCCAAACATTTCTCTTCAAAAACACAAATAAAGATAAATATTTCTTAACACATTGATCTTGAATATAATAGTATTATTAATCAAATATGTTTTGAAAATTTCTTCCCGTGTGCAAAGCACGGGCATATTCCCTAGTGATATTTAGTATGTACAATTTTGGGAACATTTTTAGGTTATCTAGCATTTTTTAAAATAAAAAAATTAAGATAAACCCGTAATTAAATATATTTTTGTTTATATAAAATAATTGGTAACTGGAAATATTCGTTTATATGAGCCAGTAATAGCTCGAAGCTCACCATCCCTTAGCATTAAATACACACAAACCCTAGCCACAATATTCGTAACCTAATTTTGTTCCACAACAATATTATTATTAGTTCATTTCATTAATTAGAATGATTATATTTTTGGAAAAAAGAGATTTTAGTTAGAAAAGTTAGAAAAGGTAATAGCTGAAAAAGATAATTGGTTAGTTATTATTTATGAGTATAGAAAAGATATTATCTTTTAGTTGGAAAGTTAATCAATTAGTTATTAGTAATTATAATATAATTAGTTTATTTCATTAATTAGAACGATCATATTTTTTAAAGACATTACCTTTTACCTGTGTTAGTTATTAGTAATTATAATATTATTAGTTTATTTCTTTAATTAGAACAATCATATTCTTGGAAAAAAGAAATTTTAGTTAGAAAAGCTAGAAAAGGTGGTAATTGGTTAGTTATTATTTAGGGAAAGTGTTGGGAAGAGATGCGTGTAATATATTGAGAAAAGATTGTGTTTTGTTTTTTATAATTAAGTTAAATAATTAAGGGTAATAATGTAAAACAATTAAATAAGGTAAGTACCGTACTGTATCGTACCAAAACTTTCAATGTTTCGTCTTTTATAATATAGTATAGATAGTATAGATAGCATAGACTTCCTCCGTCTTACATGTTTTTTTTTTAAAAAAACACACATATTAAGAAAAAGGTTAGTTCGATAAAAAATTTCAACTAATACCTTTAATTATTAACATTAAAAAATGAAAATGTTGTTAAATTTGAAAAAGGCAAAATTTTGTTATAATAAATATAAGGATAGTTTTGGAAAATTGCCTTAATTTTGAATTAAAAGAATAAAAGAGAAATGTAAAATGAGATACATTCATTTTTTAAAAGGAACATATATTTTTGGAAAGAGGAAGTATATGTCCTTAGGCTTGATAGAAAAAACATTATTTCCCCCATTTTTTATGTGTTTAACAAAATAACAATGATCATATGACAGTTGCACAAAAAAGAAAATTTTAAGTTATATTATTTTTCCTTATATTAATTTGTTTATAAATGAATTCTTGATTCTAGGTGGATATTTCTTCTTCTTCTACAGTACTAGCGGTTGAATCTGTATTACAAAGTAAAGCAAAAATTGGACACTAGCGGTAGTAATAAGGACGTAAACGAATCAAATTATTTGTGGTTTTATTCAAATTTGGCTTATAAAATATTTAAATTCAATTTGATAATAATTGAGTTGAACTCGAATTCGAGTAATTCAAATACATTATCAAATCGAGTTTGAGTTTCAAATTACTCGATTTGTAAGCTTCATAAGACTAATGGGACCTTTAGTACTTTTAATTGTTATATATTATACAAGTATTTTTGCATAAATATTTAATATTTATATATAATTTATACATTTAATCGAGTCAAATTTGAATCGAACCAATCATATTCGAAATTTTACCAATATTTGATAAAATCGATTCGAGCGTTTGAGCGAAATTCGAACATATTGAATTTTCTATGAATCGAGTTTCGAATTTGAAATGGAAGGCTCGACGAACTCGAGCTCAAACCTTTTAGTTAAATTCAAACTTGAGCTTAGTAATTTTTGACTCGACTCAATTCAATTACACTCTAGAACCAAGTATGAATATTTACTAGTTTGGGAGGGGGAAAAAACTAAGCAAGAATCCAAAAACTTTTCCAAACTGACGTGATATGATATTTAGTATGTACAATTTTGGGAACATTTTTAGGTTATCTAACATTTTTTAAAATAAAAAAATTAAGATAAATCCGTGATTAAATATATTTTTGTTTATATAAAATAATTGGTAACTGGAAATATTCGTTTATATGAGCCAGTAGGCCCATTACTAGGACAAGAGAAAATCCGGAAAGAAATGTAATGGTTTGGTTAATGTGCCCATGAGCCTTTTTAGTTTCTTTCCTTTCCCAAATTATCTCATTTTAAAATAGTTAGGCCTTGTTTTGGTCAGATATAGTGATATACGCATTACCCGAACTACAATTCGAATAAGAACTAGTTGATAAAGTCGCGCTTCGCGGCGGTATTATAATTTTTATTTTTAAAAAAATTCAATACATTTACGTTATATTATAATATTAATATTAAATTTTAATAATTAAATAATCTTCTCTAATGAACCAATTTCTTGTTAAATACGATTCTGTCGATTGAGCCGCTCTCTCGTTAAAACCGAAATCCCAACTTTTTAACATATATTATAAAGACTTATATAATATTTTTTTATCCATAAAATCGAACCGTAAAAATAAAAAAAATATGACTACAATATCAAATTCTAATAGCTAATACAATCTTTTCTAGCGAGCCCTCTTCCCGTTAAATACGTTTCGAGCCGCTCTTATTTGAAACCGAAATTCTAACTTCACTATATAAAGAGAGTAAATTCCAATTTTTATATTCTTTAAACTTTCTAATATTTATAGAGTTTTAAAAGATGAAAATACATCTTATATTTTCTGTATATTATAGATAAACTTGTATAAAAAAATTAAAATAAAGGATTTTTAGGAAAAAAGATGTATAGTTTTAAAAAAATCGTATATAACGTCTCCACCGTCCTCGTATTCTACTTCGAATAAAACATTTTATTTTATGTATTATATATTTAAACACTTTTTATACGGTCTTATTTAATGAACCGCTTTCTTGTTAAACACGGTTATTACTATTGATCCGCTCTCTCGTTAAGACCAAAAACCTAACTTTTACATATATTACTTGTATGATAATGTTTATCCATAAAAATCAAATCCTAAAAATAAAATAAAATTTATAACATCAATATGGTATTTTAATAGCTAGTACAATCTTTTATAGTGAGCCGTCTTCCCGTTAAACATGTTTCGAGCCGCTCTCGTTTGGGATCAAAATTCCAACTTCATTACATATTATTGATGATACTTATCTTACACAACAATTTTTTTCCTTAAAATCAAAACCTAAAAAATAGAGTGAATTCCAATTTATACTTTCTCTAGACTTTCTAAAATTTTTGGAGTTTATTAGAAAATGAAAACACATCTTATTTTCTCTTTATATTATAGATACTCCTGTATTTATTTAGGATTCTTGCATGAGATTGTTCATTTATTATGTTAACACATCAATTGTTTTCTTTTTAAATACGGTGAATTATGTTAACACATTAATTCTTTTTTTTTTTTAAATACGGTGACTTTTTTTATGACAATAGTATTGGATTTATGAATAAATTTCCCTAATATAAGTATAATTAACTTATATAAAAAATATATAATTTAAGAAGATCGTACTTTCTATAAAATATTTAATTATATTTCTGCTCTATATATTAAAACACATATTCTACTTCTAGTAGAATGTTTATTTATATATTTTTTTGATAAATTCGAACTCTTATTCTTTATAAATTCGAACTTTTATTCTACTTCCAATAGAACTTTTAATCGTATGCCTTATAAATACTTATTATACTTACAATAGAACTTCTAATCATATGTCTTCCCTATAAATTCGAACTCTTCTCCTTTATAAATTCGAACACCTATTCTACTTCTAATATGTTAATTGATATTTTTGTATTTATTAGTGTTTAAAATTCTAAAATTCTAGAAAATTAGAAAAATAGATTGAGACGATCTTAGAGCGCCACCTAAACTCCCGCTATCCTCCTTTATATATATATATATATATATATATATATATATATATATATATATATATATGAGAAAAATGTTCCTACAGTTAACTTTAGGAGAATTTCCTAAAGTTAACCTTTAAAATCATTTGATTGTTACCTTTTATTTACAAGGGCCCCGCAGGGGCATTAATAAGGTGTCTTTTTATTTAGTAAAGTATGTGATGTGTCTTTATTTCAGTGGTTAACTGTAGGAAATTCTCCTATAGTTAACTATAGGATCATTAAGCCCTATATATATATATATATATATATATATATATATATATATATATATATAGGCTAGCGTTCAAATAGAAACCAACCTTAGAATAGAAACTAGAAACCTACACTAAATAAATTATATTTCATTTATTTTAATGGCCCCGCTAGGGGCACCTTCACAAAAAACGTTTAAAATTCTTGGCTCTATTCAACAAAAATATAAAAAAAAAAATTTAAAAAGTTACTGTTCACGTGCCGCGTCATCACGTGAACAGTAACTTTTTTTTTAAAATTTTTTTAAATTTTTTTATATTTTTGTTGAATAGAGACAATAATTTTAAACGTTTTTTGTATTGGAGTACCCCTAATTTGGTCATTAGATTAGCTTGAAATATTTAATTTAGGTTTAGTTTCGAGTTTCTATTCTAAGTTAGTTTCTATTAGAACAAGACCCTATATATATATATATATATATATATATATATATATAGGGGTTCAATCCAGAGCCAAGGGTGTATAAATATTTTACACAACCAACAAATCACAGCCATTTATTGTAGAAAGGAACGGAGGAGATTAATCACTTCAGCAATGAACCATTGAGGAAGTCCCCGAAGATAAAATGTCAGATTTACCCTTAGTACCTCCCGCAATAAATTTATGGCTTCCTCAATGAAACATTGCTGCAATGGTGACTTCCTCAATGAAACATTGCTGCAATGGTGACTTCCTTAATGAAACATTGCTGCAACGGTCCACCGGGTCACAAATGTCGTAATGGTGGACAACCAAACAACTGCTGGACTTTTATGCCTTCAGTGGCCCACCGTGTTGGACTTTTACGGCTTCCTCAATGAAACATTGCTGTCGTAATGGTTATTTTCAATTTTTTTTATTTTGAAAATATTTTTTAAAATTGCAAACCACGGTAAAAATATGAATTTAAAATAAATGGAGGAAGACAAATGATTTTAATATTTTTCAATTTTAAATTTATTTTAAAAATGCAAAAGGTGTTTAATTTTTCTAATATGTGATGTTTAATTTATTATGTAAAATTGATTTAATATTCGTTAATAAAACATTGAAAAGGTGAATAATATTCGTTAAGAAAACATTGAAAAGGTGAATAATATTCGTTAAGAAATAAAATTGTGATTTAAGAAAAAAAAAAGAAAATTCGAAGTACACGTAAAAGAGAGGAAAAACAAGCAATACGGGTGTTTTTCAATTTATAAGTTTAAAGTTTCGGTAATTAGCAGATGTGGCATTCCTGGCCGGGTGGGTTGATATGCATCTAAACTACAAAGTTAAAGGTGCTTGAGCTGGAGCAATTTCAGGATGGGTGACCCCCTGGGAAGTCCCCTTTTTTTCAATTTTTTTTTATTTTGAAAATATTTTTTAAAATTGCAAACCACGGTAAAAATATAAATTTAAAATAAATGGAGGAAGACAAATGATTTTAATATTTTTCAATTTTAAATTTAATTTAAAAATGCAAAAGGTGTTTAATTTTTTTAATATGTGATGTTTAATTTATTATGTAAAATTGATTTAATATTCGTTAATAAAACATTGAAAAGGTGAATAATATTCGTTAAGAAAACATTGAAAAGGTGAATAATATTCGTTAATAAATAAAATTGTGATTTAAGTAAAAAAATGAAAATTCGAAGTACACGTAAAAGAGAGGAAAAACAAGCAATACGGGTGTTTTTCAATTTATAAGTTTAAAGTTTCGGTAATTAGCAAATGTGGCATTCCTGACCGGGTGGGTTGATATGCATCGAAACTACAAAGTTAAAGGTGCTTGAGCTGGAGCAATTTCAGGATGGGTGACCCCCTGGGAAGTCCCCTTTTTTTCAATTTTTTTTTATTTTGAAAATATTTTTTAAAATTGCAAACCACGGTAAAAATATAAATTTAAAATAAATGGAGGAAGACAAATGATTTTAATATTTTTCAATTTTAAATTTAATTTAAAAATGCAAAAGGTGTTTAATTTTTTTAATATGTGATGTTTAATTTATTATGTAAAATTGATTTAATATTCGTTAATAAAACATTGAAAAGGTGAATAATATTCGTTAAGAAAACATTGAAAAGGTGAATAATATTCGTTAAGAAATAAAATTGTGATTTAAGTAAAAAAATGAAAATTCGAAGTACACGTAAAAGAGAGGAAAAACAAGCAATACGGGTGTTTTTCAATTTATAAGTTTAAAGTTTCGGTAATTAGCAAATGTGGCATTCCTGACCGGGTGGGTTGATATGCATCGAAACTACAAAGTTAAACGTGCTTGAACTGGAGCAATTTCAGGATGGGTGACCCCTTGGGAAGTCCCATTTTTTTCAATTTTTTTTTATTTTGAAAATATTTTTTAAAATTGAAAACCACGGTAAAAATATGAATTTAAAATAAATGGAGGAAGACAAATGATTTTAATATTTTTCAATTTTAAATTTAATTTAAAAATGCAAAAGGTGTTTAATTTTTTAATATGTGATGTTTAATTTATTATGTAAAATTGATTTAATATTCGTTAATAAAACATTAAAAAGGTGAATAATATTCGTTAAGAAAACATTGAAAAGGTGAATAATATTCGTTAAGAAATAAAATTGTGATTTAAGAAAAAAATGAAAATTCGAAGTACATGTAAAAGAGATGAAAAACAAGCAATACGGGTGTTTTTCGATTTATAAGTTTAAAGTTTCGGTAATTAGCAGATGTGGCATTCTTGGCCGGGTGGGTTGATATGCATCGAAACTACAAAGTTAAACGTGCTTGAGCTGGAGCAATTTCAGGATGGGTGACCCCTGGGAAGTCCCCTTTTTTTCAATTTTTTTTTTATTTTGAAAATATTTTTTAAAATTGCAAACCACGGTAAAAATATAAATTTAAAATAAATGGAGGAAGACAAATGATTTTAATATTTTTCAATTTTAAATTTAATTTAAAAATTCAAAAGGTGTTTAATTTTTTTAATATGTGATGTTTAATTTATTATGTAAAATTGATTTAATATTCGTTAATAAAACATTGAAAAGGTGAATAATATTCGTTAAGAAAACATTGAAAAGGTGAATAATATTCGTTAAGAAATAAAATTGTGATTTAAGTAAAAAAATGAAAATTCGAAGTACACGTAAAAGAGAGGAAAAACAAGCAATACGGGTGTTTTTCAATTTATAAGTTTAAAGTTTCGGTAATTAGCAAATGTGGCATTCCTGGCCGGGTGGGTTGATATGCATCGAAACTACAAAGTTAAACGTGCTTGAGCTGGAGCAATTTCAGGATGGGTGACCCCTTGGGAAGTCCCCTTTTTTTCAATTTTTTTTTATTTTGAAAATATTTTTATATAAGTAGAGTTTTTTTATGGCTTCCTCAATGAAACAATGCTGCAATGGTTATTTTTTTTATATATGTAATTTCTATATTTTTACAAATATTTCTCGACGATCCAACCGTAAGGATGTCAAGATATATCTAATTAAATGATATTACCAAATTTTCAAAAAATAAAAAATTAATTTGGTTGGAGATCTTAATAGAACATTACTATATTGTCTAGTACTCGTAACTAGTGCTTCGTCCCAGACTATTGTTTCTATATTTTTAAAAATATTTCTCGACGATCCAACCGTACGGATGTCAATATATATCTAATTAAATGATATTCCCAAATTTTAAAAAAATAAAAAATTAATTTGGTTGGAGATCTTAGTAGAACATTACTATATTGTCTAGTACTCGTAACTAGTGCTTCGTCCCAGACTATTGTTTCTATATTTTTAAAAATATTTCTCGACGATACAACCGTACGGATGTCAATATATATCTAATTAAATGATATTACCAAATTTTCAAAAAAATAAAAATTAATTTGGTTGGAGATCTTAATAGAACATTACTATATTGTCTAGTACTCGTAACTAGTGCTTCGTCCCAGACTATTGTTTCTATATTTTTAAAAATATTTATCGACGATTCAACCGTACGGATGTCAAGATATATATAATTGAATGATATTCCCAAATTTTAAAAAAATAAAAAATTAATTTGGTTGGAGATCTTAGTAGAACATTACTATATTGTCTAGTACTCGTAACTAGTGCTTTGTCCCAGACTATTGTTTTTATATTTTTAAAATATTTCTCGACGATACAACCGTACGGATGTCAAGATATATCCAATTAAATGATATTCCCAAATTTTAAAAAAATAAAAAATTAATTTGGTTGGAGATCTTAATAGAACATTACTATATTGTCTAGTACTCGTAACTAGTGCTTCGTCCCAGACTATTGTTTCTATATTTTTAAATGCATAAATGATTAAATGCATTAGTTTACATGTAAATAATGTGAATTCGGAAAAAAATAAATTTAAATTTGATATAAAAAAGGTTAATTTTTTTATATTTAAATCAATCTAAAATGATAATTGTTTGTGGTTCAACAATAACAATTAGAAAATTTTTATTGTGATGTCTTGTTTAACGAAAGGAAAATGCTAAAAATCCCAATTTTTTTTTAAATGCTAACGTGTCACATATATATTAATAAAAAATTTGAATTTGGTAAAAAATCAAAATTTTCCATGTCATGATACATCATTTAATAAAAAATGGAGTGAGTGAGAGTATACGATTGATTGACAATGAAGTTGAGAAGAGGGGTGTAATTTTGCTTCTTTTGGATGAAGGATTTATAATATAAATAGATTTTCTCATTATTTGATTAATAGTTTATTCGAATTTTCATAAAAGTAGATATTTACAAAAGAAGCATGTACTTCATACATAAAATATTTTTTGGTCGAAACTCGAAAGGGCATGTAAACTGAAAAATAAAACCATCGAATTAAAGGAGTGGAATTGCTTCAAGTTCGGGAAAAATAAAAATTTAACTCTCATGTCCTGTGTCCATCATCAAGTGGTGGTAATTAATTAATTTAATGTTTACTAAAATGAATGAATGGTTAGAGAAAAAGATGTTGAGAAAAAGTTGTTAGATTAGAAAAAGTTGTTTTCAAAAAAGTTGTTAGATTAGAAAAAGTTGTTTTCAAAAAAAAAAATTAGAAAAAGTTGGGGTCTCAATTAATATAAATACTGTAGTAAATATGTTTCTGATTTTTTATTTGATTACTAATTAATAAATAAATATGCTTAATAAGAGAAATATTAATTATTGATTAAGGGTAGTTTTGCCATTAAATTTTAATATTGCTGCAGCAATGTTTCTTTGAGAAAACTGGGTGGCAGCAATGTTTCATTGAGGAAATGACCTGTAGCAATGTTTCATTGAGGAAGCTTGGCTCCCATCCAAGCTTGGCTCCTGACCTGTTGCCATATATATATATATATATATATATATATATATTGATTTTTGCTGTAATATGACACGGCTCTTTGAGCAATTGCAATAATGGGGTTCGTTGATATTCAAGTCCATTGGAGTATTGGACTATACTCCAGCATTTTGGGCAACAGGTCCACTACACGTTAAATTATTCAGCACAACAAACATTTCTTTCAGGATGGAACTTTGGGCGTAATAGTGATTCTACGGGCATATTTTATAGAACAGTCTTCTGATATAAAGAGTGGCTATAATTGGTTGGGACTTCACAATAAAAATGAGGAGGTCTGAAACCATCTTATAAGTTTGTGTTAATTCGGTTTTTTATTTCAAGATATTTATTACACACAGCCTAACAATAATTTAAATTTCAAAAAACAACAAATTGATACCCATTTTCTGAATTTATTAATAATTTATGACATATATCCGAGACTCTGCCCATGACAACAGTTTTGGGCTTGGAACCATATGAAATGTGATTATTTTTCTGTTGGTCATTACGGCCCATAGAACAATGCTCAGTTGTTCAAAATATTGTTATACATTTTCTTTTAGGCACATTAGCAGCTGTCAGAACAAGTGAACAACACCATTGCATTGTCGGCCAGAAAATGTTTAGTCCCGGACTCATCATTTCTCATTTGCTGCTGCTGCATCATGGGGATGAACCTGCAAAAACATAATATTAAGCATTATAAGCTCCAAAAAAACCGAAACCAGGCATACAACGGTTGCAAATAAAATGCTGAAAACAGCTCAACAAATGCAAGCAACCTGTACACATAATGCTTGTGTAAGTGAGTTCACAAGGAAAAAAAATGGGTCCTGTTTTTTTACCTGAATGTGTTTCTCTTCATTGAAATTTCCAGTTCTGACCTTGATCTCCCCTCTGTTAGTCGTCAGCTCATCTAATATTTCTGCATCACAAACTTCTTCTTCTCCATTCACAATTCCAGAACGAACCATTTCTCTATCCTGATTAAAAATATGATTTCACTTGAAATTCTTAGTGTTGTTTCTGGGGAAAAATCTCCAACTCGATGCAGATGAAAAATGTGATTGTTACGTGAGAAAATAATAAACATGTTAACGTTCACATACCCTAGAAGTCAAAGAGCCACTAAACAATTGTCTTTGACCACCAACTATTTCTTCATACTCAGCAGCATCCAGTTCTTTCAAATGATTTGGTTGGAACAATTTGGGCAGTACATGCTCTCTTAAGCTTACCAGTACAAAGAATGGCAAGGGGAAGAGAATACCAGCTATTGGGATCCAAGTCACTCCAAAACACAGCAACAAAAATGCAAACTGAAACAGCGTAAATCCAACAATGTATTTGAACGGTACTGACTCCACAAAGGAAGCATGATCACCTTCTAGAACTCTGCAACATTTTTCAAAATGAGCAATCAACAATTATTCTTGAGTGCTTTCATATTATCTTGTTCATATAAAACATTAGTGACATTTACCTGTATCTCCTGCTGGGAGAAATTAAGAGAAGTGTCATTCTTTCCCATAGTTGGTTTCCAGGGAGACTATCAATTGCCATGTAGGCAAAGTATCCCCATAGGATTGATGATGGAATCAGCTTAATCACAGGCATTGCGCATACAGATGCAGCAACAAGGAGAGACTGCAACAGATTGCTTACTCTCTGCTCATTAACTCTTACTGGCAAGTTGTCATCAATGTGCTTGTCGGGATCAAATGATTCTATCTCTGTTTTTCCATCACTTGTATTCATTACAGCATCCTTCAAGTCTTTTAACTCTGACACTACTGAGCTAGCCTGAAAAATACAGATTCACAAATTCAAGCTTAAGGAATTATTCTTTCATGAAATATAGAATGTTAAAATTAAAGTTGTATATTTAAATTCCAGATGTGTGATGCTTTTGCAAATCATAGAAATATAGAACCATTTGTTATGCACTTAAGATGGTATAGGAGGTACAAGTCTATGTTGCGGAATATAAATATTCATCTAAAGTCACTTACAACTGGTGAGCTGTCAATTTCTATGAAAACAGTTTGCATCTTGCTATAGATTTCGGACTTGCTAGCTTGCTCTTTCATGCTTTCTTTGGCACTTCGAACCATTTTTCTTCGAATAATCTGACAAATATTTTATGTAATTGATTTAGCATGCTACCATCATTATCCTTCAATGAATAATGCAAAGATAGCTTTTGTTTGTAATTTCCTTATTACCTGTCTTTTGAGAACAGCGAGGCTTTTAGTGTGCATTGGAGATTGTGGCAGGACACCATTTGAAGGAGGTAGTCCTATCAATCCACAAAGCAAAGTCTGTTTTCATAAACATAGACTATTATTATGGATGGTTGTGAATATAAACAAATTCAAGATGTTCGTGTACTAGTTTGAGATATACCATGAATCCCAGCAACAAGATGTCATAATGATAGGCGGAAGGTTTCTTGAGATTAAACTCCTTTTGTTGAGCTAGTTGTGAAGCAACACTGTGATCAAAAAAATATAGCCCAGCTACCATTATAGCAGGAACAATGGCAGCAAAGACATATACAAGAGGAACCTTGCACATGTCCTACAATTTAGAATTGAAGAATAAGTTAGAGACTATTTACTACAGCAACTTGAGTGAGAGTTTTGTGAAGGAATAACAAAAACATGTAATTTTTTTTTTTTTTTTTACCTGAATCACAGTCCAATGGTGAATGGAAGCAGACTCCCAAGGGAGTGGACTGAAAAGCCTTCTGGGAACTCCAGAAGGAAGTTTGCTAGGTCCACTAAATGAGAGTGTTGTCCAGACTAAGACCATTAAAGGAACACCATAATCTGCAATGAAACTTCTGAGCAACCCTGTTCGACATGTAAAGAATGTTATAAGGTTAAAGTTTATTTAGCAAAACAGAAAAAGAATGAAGTTGACAAACTGTAACTAGTATCATGTAAAATGTAGTGCACACCTGTAGCATACCACCACGATCTGGCCTTTCTGCTCTTTAAGGCGGTATAGAGAAGTCCAAATGAAAATATGATTGCTAGCAACCCATTCACGTAAAGCCACTGAAAGTCAAATTTTTCTAAATTTGCACTCTCACCTTTAGGGATGTTAAACTCACTTACTACTCCCTATAACAAATCAAACAAACCTAGTTTTAAGTACTGCCTCAGAAGTTGGAGTATGACTAGTGCCTTATGTTGTATACGACTAAAAAGTCATACCTTAATAGCCTCTTGGATAAATAGAAGAGCAATTAACATCCCAAAAGTTTCCCCAGCAACCCTTGTAAATCTAATGATAATTGTGCCAGCATTGAAGATCGCTAATATAAACAAGAAAAGAGCTGTCCAAACACAAACCCTGCAAAAAAAAAAAAACGTACAAGATGGCCTCTTAAATAGCATATCACAAATAGATGACCTTTTCATCATCGTATTAGAAGCATATACCATCCAGCCCAAGCTAAGAACAAGGCTTTCCCCAAATCCTCCTTCCCTTTAGCAAAGTTGTACAAGTAAGTGTACATTATAACAGTGGGTTCTGCCACTCCCAATATCAGAAGCGGCTGGCCGCCAAGTATGGAATGTATGATACCACATATAGCCGTAGAAGCTAAAGTTTCTACAGTGCTCAAGCTTCCGTCTACATCAAAATATAATATTAACATTTTCTTAATTCATTTCAATCAAACGATATATAAAATTAAATTGTTGTGATTTCTATGTGAATATTATATCTTTTTTATTTATTTAAATTTTTCGAGAGAAACAAAAGAGGCAGACAATAATATTGTGAATATTGTAGTATTTATAAGAGTGAATAGTAAGAACAAGCAACCTGTGTCTCTACTCAGTTGTTCTCCAAACGCAATGACAGGAAGAGCAGATGCGAAAAAGATGTACATGGTTGGAGCAAGTATCCTACAACAGCGAGAAACTCATTTAGTCAAATTCACCGGATTACTAAATGAAATATCGAATAATAAGAGTTAAAAGATTAATATGTGTACCCCAATCCGGAGCGAATTCCAGCAAGCCAGTCATGCTTATAACAAGACGCCCTTTCTCGGACATCTTCTGCAACACCTCTAAATGGAGCTCTGATGCTCTCCATTGCTGATAAGATATAGAGTGTTACAAACATTATAAAATTAAAAATAAGCAATATCGTCCAAATAATTTCATTTGTATACAGAAACCAGTGCACACAAACCAGTCACTCATCAGTAGATAAAATTACTCTACCCCCCCCCCCCTCTCCCTCCCTCCCTCTCTCTCTCTCTCTCTCTCTCTCTCTCTCTCTCTCTCTCTCTCTCTCTCTCTCTCTCTCTCTCTCCCTGTCCCTCTCCCTCTCTCTTTCTCTCTCTCTCTCTCTCCCTCTCCCTCCCTCTCTCCGTCTTCTCTCCCTGCCTCTCTCTCTCTATCACTCTCTCTCCCCCCCCCCCCTCTCGCTCCCTCCCTCTCTATTCCTCTCCCTCTCTCTCTCAAGAATCATTCAATTTCCAATATTGAGGATTAAGTAAGAGCAAGATACAAAAGCACATACAAATGTCGTGTGTGGAAATTAAGCATGGGTACTAACTCAGTCAAAAACAGATGTATACACACACGTACACATGCAGCTGACAAACAAACACATATCTAATGAGAAAGATTTACGGAATACTAACGGACATACACATACACATACACATACACATACACATACGAAGGAGTGAGTTATGAACATACAGAAGAGTGTAGAATTAATTGTGGCTCTTCCGCCTTAATTTCTAAATATCAAGAACAAGAATGAGGAGGAGGGGGGCTAATGTAGTTGCGTTGCCGTTATATATGTGAGCGTCTTGACTGGCCCCTTGCTTTTCTAATGTAACACGTCTTCACTACCCCCTATTTAGTTGGAGTATTTAATATTCTCAACAGTCACCACTATACAAATCTAATTAAGCTGGCAAATCTTCTACTTATAAGTCTATTATTCAATTAGTAATTAGTAATTCTCTCCTTTTCTTTAATGGGAAAAATAATTAGTAATATTCTTTTCTTGTTGACGGAATAAACGGAATAATTAGGAATATTCGATTCCTTGTTTGACAAACAACAAAATGCAGATGAATATGCAGCTAATTGTTTGGTGTAATTAACCAAATATGTTATTCATTCATTATATATGGCTGGATTATAGGGTCGTTAATCAGAAACTTAAATTTTGAATTTTTAATAAATATTTTCCTATTATTCTCCACGTCAAAATAAGTAAAGAAGAAATAACCAGAGTGAGATTATAGTCATGTGATTATGTGAGGTTCATTGTTTCTCGACAATTATATTCTTTTTTTGCTATGGGATGTAAAAATAGGAATGATGAAATATTTAATTATGATCTAATTAGGTACATCAAATTCCCTAGCTAAACTATGGATTGGTCCTCGCTCAGAAATAAATATTACACTACGTAAGATCAGTTAAAGGTTATGTTTGTTCTAAGACATTGCACCTTGAATTGACTTAGAGGGTGTTTGGGATTACTTAAAATAAGTTACTTTTGACTTAATGGGGGTATTTTTAACTTAAAGGAGAAAGTAAAATTGTTTGCTTTAAGTTGAATGAAAGTGTTTGGGTAATTTAACTTAAAGTTAAATGGGGATTTAACAATTTTGACTTAAAATTAAATTTGACTTAAAAAAAATTTAAAACTCATCATACTTAAGTTTTACAAGAATTGTGAAAAAAAAAAAAAAACCATAAGTCATAAGTCATAAGTCAAAAGTACCTAAATGGAACTTATGACTTTAAGCAGTTTTTTAACTTAAAGCATGGCTTAAAGCCGGTTACACAAACACTACACAAACTTCTTAAAGGAGCTTACTCCTTAAAGGAGCCTTAGCCAAACAGGCTCTTACAAATTTTTCAATCACATATTTCGTACTCCCTCTGTATAAAAAAAACGTTTTTCATTTTGACTGGACACGTTTGTCAACGTATACTTTTAATCTCAGATATCTTTAATTTCGTATTAGTATTAAATATAAAAACTTCATTGTATTAAATTACTCATAAATACGGATCAAACAAAATAATTCATGACCATATTTTATTTTATAAATTATGCGTAAATTAATAGTCAATCACTACTTATAATGAAGTGTACCAAAAATCAAATTGGGAAACTTATTATGGGACTGAGGGAGTTGGCGTCCGCATAATTTATGGATTGAAAAAAATCAACTTTAGTCTCTCTCTTTTTTTTTTTACAAGTTTTTGACAAGAACTTTAAGAGTGTTTAAATATAGAGATTAGGGAGCCTTATCTCAGGGAACTCATACCTATTTTTAATATGTAAAAATGGGATGGACATTTTAGTAAATTTAGAATTTTTTAATTAGTTCTATCTCAAGAAAAATTTCCTGAAATTTATCTCAGGATCCTTTTCTCTTAAATATATAGATTTTGTTGGATTTTTACGTCAATGTAAAAGATTTTCACGGATTTAAATAGACTTCACAGCTTCAATTTTTATGAATTATAAATTACCAATATTCCACAAAAAAAAGGTTAGTGTTTGAATAATAAAACCCTTCATTGTTCTACATGAAGATGAAAATGAAAAGTTGTGGTTAATATTCGATCAAATACGCTAGTACAACAAGCCTACAGGCTACAAGGTAATAACCGGTACAAGTTTATAAACGCTTCACGTAAACTAAATTTTTGACTTTTGAGTACAGTCTTCAAGTCTAGCAAGTTCGACGTAGTTTTTGTAAAAATTTTAAAAATATTTTAAATAATAAATCTTTTAGTAATTTAGGATAAATTCAAGAATTTTTATTTTAACAATGCTCCTTGTATATATATTTTTTATTATTATTATTATTGTAGTATAGCTTAAAACCTGTGCGCTGCACAGAATTCCTAATATTATGTAATTTTTTTAAATTTGAATTGAATTTTCTAAAACATAAATTTCGTACGCTTGAATTTTTAAATGATATAGTTTGATAACTATTTTATATGTGCTGCCCATAATATTTTTAGAAAATAATGGATTTTAATTCGAAAATATAGAAAATATGATACATTTTAACAAGAAAAGATAGTCGATTAATTATTATTTTATTTTATTAAATAAAATCGCTGGTGATATTATTGGGAAAAGAGATTTTAATTAAAGAAAATAAAAAAAGTAACATGTTTTAACTACGAAAGTTAATTGGTTAGGTATCGGTAATTATAAGATTGTTATTTAATTTTATTAAATAGAATTATGCATAGTGTTTTTTAAAAAATGAGAAATTATAGTTAGATAAAATATAAAAAAATATGTGTTTTACTTAAAAACAAGAAATTGATTGGTAATTTGAGATATTAGGTAACATATTTGACGTGGAAAAGTAAATTGAATAGTTATTGGTAACCATAATATTATTATTTAATTTTAATAATTAGAATAATCGTACTGAAAGCTAATCGACGAATTTTCAAAGATTCGGTTTTAATATAATAATATAGATAGATTAGAACGACAAAAAGAAAAGTAGGAGAAGAAAGTAAGAAAAAGATGTTAACATGAGTGAAAATGATATTTTATTGGTAAAAATAAAATAAAAAGAATTAAAAATGCCTTAAGTATAAGGAATGGAATACATATCCTAATTTTTAGATCAAATTTCTTAAATTTTAATTTAAAAATCCATTTAACTAATTTGTTGGACTTGTTCTTACGATCTTGAGTCTTGACCAAACATTTCGATTTGATGTTGTTCCATAATTAGTGCGGAAACGAATGTTGGTATGTAATTATCAAGTTACTCGTTGATTTATTGTGCTTCATTTTGTCGTGGTTGTGTTTTTTTTTTTTTTTGAAACTGGAAGAATATTATTAATCCATCAAACTTTCTCTTACAAGATGATCCAACACATAATGTGGAGGAGTCGAAAAATCGATAAAGCAACTAACATCACAAGGTACTCTAGCTACTAAATGAGCTACCTTGTTAGCTTACTTTTTAACAAATGAAATCGAGATATCTCTACGACCATTCAACATACTACGACACTCCTGAAACACACTACCCACCTCCAAGTAATTTTCTGAGTCACTACTGATAGCTTGGACCGTGGTTGTGTTTATTGTGGTTCTCACTATTTGTAGCTGGTATTAGATTTGATAATTTATCACATAATACGAATGACATGAAAATTTAATATCTGTATTTACATTTTAGAATAAAAGTATATGAACACGAAAGTATATAATCGAAATTTAGTGTTGATTTTGTATTTACCTTTTTATGTACACGACACGATACGAAATATACGAAATAAATAAATATGCATATAAATATTTATATTTATATAAGATATATTTATATTTATATTAAACAAATTAATATATTAATAGTATTATACATATTTTCATAATGTTATTTGTAAATATATTTATACTATCTATATATTATACTATACTATAATAAGCGAAATGGAGTATAATTTGTTATTTGGTGATTTCCTCATTTTTTGGTTATTTCTCATTCACAATCGTCAGATCTTCAATTCAAATAAATCATGACTGTTATATTCAACAATACTAATACTAAAAGTTGTTATATACAAGAGGTCTAAGATTCGATTTTTGCCAACAACATATGAATGTATGTTTAATAATATAAATTATTATATACAAAAATGTAAGGTTCAAATTATTCCAATAACAATTTGAAATTAATATAAATAAATTATATTTATATTACACTATAAATAAATTATAGAAAATTAAAAGTGACTCGTGCTTTGCACGGGCTATAAGCTAGTATAGTTTGTACATGTTCGTAATAATTTTATCAAAAATATTAGTATTTAAATATATTATTATATTATTATAATTTATGTTTTTATTTAAAATTACACGAAAAGTACACGACATGAAAAATACACGATACGGTACATGAACAAAAAATTATACGAAACCTAAATGAATTGTGTTTGAGTTTAACGTTCAAATACATAAAACACGAAAATATACGACACGAAAATACGTGGGACCAAAAAAATGAGTGACAGGAACGAATTGCTGGTCTAGCTGGCTTGAATGACGCGAGGGATTGCAGTTCGGTTTGGTTCACGAATCAAGTTGGGACCCGGAACTACCCCTATAACGTATAACGATGATTCTTACTCCCACCATCCCAAGGAGTTGTTTACATTTACTTTTTGCACGGAAACCAAGATAGTGGGTGTAATATTGTTAAAATAAGTGAGTTAGTGGGTGTAATAGTGATTTTATTGTTAAAATAAGTGAGTTAGTGGGTGTAATAGTGTAAAGTGTTGAAAAAGTGGAGTGAAGTAGTTGATGTAATAAAGTATTTTATTGTTAAAAGTTACTATTTTAGGAAACGTAAAGAATTGGTTGGGACATCCCAAAAAGGAAAGTGTAAAGAAATGGATGGGAAAGAGGAGTATAAACATAAGCCTAACCACTCGTGATTCAATTAAACCAGATGAAATGATTCGATTACATGATTTTATTTCCATATTTAGAAGAAACTAATCCTTCCTTTTTATTGTCATCAACGCAATAATAGTTTTCCTTCTTTTCACATTTCTTTTTAAGCCATGTTAGGAATCCCAAAATGATTCTCAAAATTGTTTCTTTTTTCCTTTCTTCAATATTGTGGTTCAGATTTATTGTTAATTCTGATAATGAGAAATATGTATAACAATTGTTTTTAGGAATTAATTTGTATACTGTTCTAAATTAATACTAATATTTGTTCTATAATATTACAAATATGTATAATAATATTTCTAAATAAAATTTTAAAATTTCATTACACCCAATCTATTTGGACTTGAGGACATGATTCTAATTTGTACCAAAAGTGTTAGAACACTTTTGGACTTGCTCTTAACTTAACACTTAGTAGCTTAAAATCCGTGCGATGCACAGATTCTTTTTAATATTATATGAATTTTTTTCATTAATTTAAATTATTTTTTAAAATATGAATTTTGGAGGCTTAAATTCTATTATGAAATGATTTGATAATAAATATATATATGTTATCCGTGTTATTTATAGAAAATGAAGAAATTTAGTTAGAAAAATATAGAAAATATGATAGGTTTTAGTTGAAAAATATATTCGATTAATTGTTAGTAATATAAAATTATTATTTTATTTTATTAAATAGAATGCCCGTGATATGATTGGAAATAAAGAGAATTTAGTTAGATAAAATTAAAAAGATAACATGTTCTAGGTGAAAAAGGTCATTGATTAGTTTATAGTAATTATAATTTAATTACGTTATTTTACTAAATACAATTACTCGTAATATTTTTAGAAAATGAGAAATTAATATTGTGCGTGATATTTCTATTAAAAGAGGAATTTTAGTTAGAAATTATAAAAAAATGATACGTTTTAGCTGAAAAAGATAATCGGTTAATTATTAATATTATAATATTATTAGTTTATTGTATTAAAAGAACCGCTTGTGATATAATTGAAAAAATAGAGATTTTAATTAGAGAAAATAGAATGGTAACATAAAAATTAAAAAAGTGACATGATTTATGTGAAAAAGGTAATTGATTAGTTTATAGTAATTATAATTTAATTATGTTACTTTACTAAATAAAATTTCTCATAGTGTTTTTAGAAAATGAGATATTAATGTTGCTCGTGATATTTCTAGAAAAAAGGTTAATTTGGAAAAAATAGAAAAGATGATACGTTTTAGCTGAAAAGGTAATCGATTAATAATTATTATTATGATATTATTATTTTATTTTTATTAAATAAAACATCCGTGATATAATTGAAAAAGGAGAGGTTTTAGTAAAAGAAAATAAAAAAGTTAACGTGTTTTGGCTGAAAAAGGTAATCGTCCATGATATAATTGGAAAAAGGGAGATTTAGTTAGAGAACAGAGAAAAAGTAACATGACTGAAAAGGGTAATTGATTAGTTAATAGTAATTATAATATAATTACGTTATATGATTAAACAAAATAGTTCGTATTGTTTTTAAAAAAAGAGAAATTTTAGTTAGATAGAATGTAAAAGATATTGTATTATACCTGGAAAAGGAAATTATTTTATTTTTGAAAATAGAAAAGATAATATGTTTATCCTGGAAAAGGAAATTGATTAATAAAGAAGAAATTTTAGTTCGATAAAATATATAAGATATTATATTTTACCTGAAAAAGGAAATTATTTAGTTATTGAAAAATAGAAAAGATAATATGTTTAACTTGAAAAAAGAAATTGATTAGTTAGTAGAATGAGTAAGGGTAAATAAGTAAAATCAACAGTTAGTGTACCGACCAACCAACCAACCAACCGATCGACCGACTGACCAAACTTTTAATGTTTCGGCTTTTACATAATAGTATAAATGTGTAATAAAGAAATAAAATCTTGTTGATCTCAAAAAAATTAAATCTTGTATAGACCTGTTCAGTTTGTCAATGTTGAGGACTTGAGATCTTGAGGACATGATTCTAGCCGGATGAGATAAATCCGGTTCAAAATGTACAATATTGTGTAAATAAACGCACATTTATGCAAATCTCTCAAATCACTACGTGATGACAACCTGGATGTTGGTTCGAAGCACGTACTCATGTAGTACATTGACTAGTCAATTATGCGGCATTATCGTCGGGGACGGAGGTCGCGGGGGCGGCCGCCACCCCAAAACTCCGTATAATAATGAAATTAGTAGTAAAATTCATGTAAAAAATTTAAATATTAATATTTTTAATATTAAATTATTGTAATATTTCGTCCCCTCAAATTTATATAAACTTTATAAATATAGTAATAAAATTTATGATGTTTATCATAATTTTGAATTTTAGTACTTGAATTTAAGTATATTTATAAAATTAAAATCTTTTATTAATATTTTTTTATTTAATTTAATAAAAAATTATTTTAACATATAAATTATGAAGAAAGAAAAAAAAATCGCCCCCGCGAGCTTTAGTTTCTAGTTCCATCCCTGATTATCGTGCGATTTCAGAAAACTATATTTAATAATTTATGAATATTAGTGAAAAATTATGGAATCATATGTATAAATTATGCATGATGTTAGTCAAATAAAAATTTCAAACATATAAAAATAAAATTTTTATGGTATTAAAATTTGAAATAAAACAAATATCTAAAAACATTTCAAGCACTATTTTTTTATGGTAATATTATATTTTAATAATTTATAGAAGGAAGAAAATGAAAATCATGACACTAATTTTCATTTAAAAAAACATTGATAGCTTTTTTCAATTGATTCAAACAATTCATATGAATAATTAGTTGGGAAAATACTTTCATTGTATATCTAAAATTTTAATATGTTAAAAAATCATAAACATGAAAATTAGCGATTACAATATGATCATAATTTTTACGATAAACAATAATAAATAATAAATATAATTAAATAACGTTCTTAAAAGCCAACACCCTCCTCATAACATACATGCTCAGAAATATTATAATAATTTATTTAATTATAATATATTGGAATAACGGATGTATAATTTCTTTATCGATTTAACTGTTTTAATCGAGTTGGTCACATCTCTTGTGTAATTCTATATACTTCTATAACTTATATGATTTACACGATTTACACGGTAATTAATAAAATTTTTCCCCCAAAAATTAACGTCGCATGTCCTCCAATCGCCCAAGAAAACTTGCAGAAATCTTAAATGGAAAATCGCATGGCACGATGTAAGTAATTTTAAGTCGTCATCTTGTGGGATATGTTCTTATTTTTCTAAAGAAATTAATATTTTATATTGAAATAATAATTATAAAGCCAAAATATATTTTGCTAAATTTTATATAAATAACAAAAGTAAATTATATAGATATTTAATAGGTGTAATTATTGATTAGTTCAGATGCTATCAAAAACAAAGCTCTCTTCTGTTTCTTATTATTTAGGCGCTTTCGTCCTTCCCCGTCCGGCGGTGGATTCTCCACCGGCCGGAGACCCTCTTTCTTTCTTGCATTGATCTTGTTTTTTTCCAATAATATTCATTCTTGTGTGAGGTGTATCTTTTGTACCCAATTTTTTTGTTTGTGTGTTGTATCTCCTTGTGAGAGTTTTGTATGTTTTGGTATTTTTTGAGTTCTTTTGTGTTGGTTGTTTTGTTGAGAATGCATGATTAATATGGTGTATTAGGGGATCAAGAATACTCGCATCGAGGTGGTGTGGAATAGAACGGTGGTAGAAATCGCAAGAGCTCACCTTTCACAACAGAAGATTGTTCATATTGTGGGGGCATCTGTACCTCCGATCTCAGTTAGTGCAACTTAAATATCTGAACAGTGGACTACATCTAGATTTAATTGTGTGAAGATCAATTATAATGCTACTATTTTTAGAAAGAAATCGAAAGTTGGTGTAGATTGTATTACTCGCGAGACCATTAAATTCATCTTGAGTTTCATGAATATTTGTATTCAGTATGTTAAGCGATCCGGAAACAAATCGGCTAATTGTTTAGGTCGTTTATTTGTTTTTTCAACCTGGTTGCAACCCGGTTGAGTTTCTTTAAAGTTAAAGAAATTTAATTTAAATTTGTCAAAAAAAAAAAGATGCTGTCAAAAACCACAAAAAGGTTTATTAAAAAAATTCAAAAAATAAAAAAGGAATTTTTTTTCAATGATCTTAAATATGAAATAAAAAAATGACACAACATTAATAATTTTAAGTCACCTTTTATCTAAAAATAATCTTACTGTGGGTTTGAAAGCTTTAGTGTTAAATTTTAAGTCGTCATTTTAAATAGAAATATTTATTATATTGCTAAAATAAAGTTTCCTAAAGTTTTTTTTAAATAAAATAAAGTAAATTTAATATATATTTAATAGGTATAAATAATGAATTATTAGGATGTTATTTAATATATTTAAAACAATTTTAATGAAAAATTAAGAAAACTATCTTAAACGTTTCTGGTAACTTTTTGATTTCGTGGAATTATAATATACATAATCCGCGCTTCACGCGGTTTGTAAAATTTTATTTTAAAGTACTGAAAATAGATAAATTAATTTCTATTACTTTTACAAATTGATTGGTCTATTATGAATTTCCTAAAAAAATGGATTTAAAAACAATTTACATGGAATATTAGTTGGAAAATACTCACATTGTATATCTAAAATATTGATAATTTTAAAAATATCACAAACATATAAAAATAAAAAATACAATACAAACGTAATCTTTACGATCAATAGTTACAAATATTGAATATAACTTAATAATGTTTTTTAAAGCCAACACTACTTCCATAATATACATGTTCAATAATAGTGCAAAAATATTTTTAACTAGAATATTAATCTATTTTGACACAATATAACGAAATAACGGATGTAAAATTTTTTTATCGATTTAATATTCCGATAAAATGGATGAGTTTGTTCAATTTAATTAGTTTGGTCATAACACATGTGCGATATTGTTGTGGAATAAAAACTAGTTTTCGATTTGTAATTAATGCTAAGGTGGTTGAGCTTCGAGCTTTAATGACTGCTTCTGCGTTCGAGACTAAACAGTCCTCACAGAATGCCTACGTATCTCTGTATTAGAGAATCAAGCCAGGAAAACGTAGTTCTGAGAATGAGGGGTCAGGCCCTTTATATAGGCTGAGAAGCCTTTAGAATTATGGTAGGAGTTAGAGACTTGGTAGAAAAGTCTTTGAGGAAAGTTCTAGATCTATTCCTTGTAGGAATCAGTTTCCATATTGAATTGGATGCCTTATAGGATAAGTCTGAAGGGGATATTATCCTTATCCAACTCTTATTTGCTGAGTTGTTTATTTCCCCCAATATTAATTACGAAATTAATATTATAATAGGGGTTTTGGGCCCATCTGGTGGGCCCCACGTTTGGACCATTCAGGGTCTAATTAATGCCATATTAAATGTGTCTTTAGGGCTTATTTTCAGCCCATATCATTTGCCCCCCAACTTCTAGGAAAACTGATCAGGTTTTCCTTGAAGTTTTAACGGCCTTTTTCGAGACTCGGGTCAGGGTTTATCTTTAATATCGTTTTGACGTAAAGCGTGGAGCGACCGACGCGTTTACAACGACGCTAGATTGTGCCAGTAGCATTGAACGGTGCTAAACGGCACTAAACGACACTAAACGGTGCTAAACGGCACTAAACGACACTAAACGGTGCTAAACAGCCTTAAACGACGTTTAAACGATGTTAAACGACGCTAAACGGCGATAAACGGTGCTAAACGACACTAAACGGTGCTAAACAGCCTTAAACGACGTTTAAACGATGTTAAACGACGCTAAACGGCGATAAACGGTGCTAAACGGCACTAAACGACACTAAACGGTGCTAAACAGCCTTAAACGACGTTTAAACGATGTTAAACGACGCTAAACGGCGATAAATGGCGCTAAACGGCACTAAACGACACTAAACGGTGCTAAACAGCCTTAAACGACGTTTAAACGATGTTAAACGACGCTAAACGGCGATAAACGGCGCTAAACGGCACTAAACGACACTAAACGGTGCTAAACAGCCTTAAACGACGTTTAAACGATGTTAAACGACGCTAAACGGCGATAAACGGCGCTAAACGGCACTAAACGACACTAAACGGTGCTAAACAGCCTTAAACGACGTTTAAACGATGTTAAACGACGCTAAACGGCGATAAACGGCGCTAAACGGCACTAAACGACACTAAACGGTGCTAAACAGCCTTAAACGACGTTTAAACGATGTTAAACGACGCTAAACGGCGATAAACGGTGCTAAACGGCACTAAACGACACTAAACGGTGCTAAACAGCCTTAAACGACGTTTAAACGATGTTAAACGACGCTAAACGGCGATAAACGGCGCTAAACGGCACTAAACGACACTAAACGGTGCTAAACAGCCTTAAACGACGTTTAAACGATGTTAAACGACGCTAAACGGCGATAAACGGCGCTAAACGGCACTAAACGACACTAAACGGTGCTAAACAGCCTTAAACGACGTTTAAACGATGTTAAACGACGCTAAACGGCGATAAACGGTGCTAAACGGCACTAAACGGTGCACCTGAAAAAATCAAGATTCAGGTTCAGAAGCTGCCCGAGAATTGCTGAAAAACCAAGATTCAGGACCACAAGCTAACCCGCGATCGGCCGGATCGAGGGCTAGCTTGTGGTCGGCTAGCTCCTGGTCGGCCGAAGGGCCTCCAACCAAGGTGGTCGGCTGACACCTGGTCGGCCGGAGGGCCTTGACCCCAGGTGGTCGGCCGGCACCTGGTCGGCTGAAGGCTGGTCGGCCGGGGCTCCTGAATTTGCCTTGGTCGGCTAGCTTGTGGTCGGCCGGGGCTCCTGAATTTGCCTTGGTCGGCTAGCTCTTGGTCGGCCGGGGCATCTGAATGTGCCTTGGTCGGCTGCAAGGTGGTCGGCCATGGCTCCTTCGGGTGTTGTGGTCGACCATTTCGAAGGATTCAGAAGCTGAATCTCGATCCTCGGGATTCAGAAGCTGAATCTCGATCCTCGGGATTCAGAAGCTGAATCTCGATCCTAGGTTGGTTTTTTGGTCATCCGTGACTTTCAAGGATTCAGAAGCTGAATCTCGATCCTAGGGATTCAGAAGTTAAATCTCGATCCTAGGGATTCAGAAGCTGAATCTCGATCCTAGGTTGGTTTTTTGGTCAATCGTGACTTCCAAGGATTCAGAAGCTGAATCTCGATCCTAGGGATTCAGAAGCTGAATCTCGATCCTAGGTTGGTTTTTTGGTCATCCGTGACTTTCAAGGATTCAGAAGCTGAATCTCGATCCTAGGGATTCAGAAGCTGAATCTCGATCCTAGGGATTCAGAAGCTGAATCTCGATCCTAGGTTGGTTTTTTGGTCAATCGTGACTTCTATCGGAATTACACCTTAATTCAGGATTAGCACTACTAACCTCGTGTTTAAGATTAAACTCGTTGTTTATCTCTTTAAGTGCAAACATCCATGCAGTAAATATTTCAGCTGTTTCTTTTCCGACAGATATGAATTATAACGATTCTTTCTGTATAACGTGGATAATTTCTGTCCTTTTTCGTCTGGAAACGATAGATGACCTGTTAACACGAACCGAGCTGAGATTCAACCTGATGTACCAGGTCATGTATTTTCTATAATAGAGGAGAAGTAGCCTTCATTTCCATTCACTTCTTCATTTCTGAGCTTTCAGATTCTTAAGTTTTCTAAGGTTCAAGTTACAAGATCCAGTTCGAGCTTCAAGATCAAGTTTCAGATTCAAGATCAAGTTTCAGCTCCTGCATCAAGATGTCGGAAGGTGATCAACCAATGGCTCCCCCGGTCTCCATGATGGAAGCCATGTCAAAGAGGAGTAAAATGAGGACTGCTAAAGGTAAAGAAAGAATTCAACCTCCTTCATATGTTGAACATAGATTCGAATCCTTGCTAGAACTTTTAAATATCATGAGGGATACATTTCCCAACTGTTCTAGTCTAGATTCTTTTAATAGTTCCAGTAAATTGTTGGAACGGGACATTCAGAAGATAAGGGAGTCTTATCACTTTCCAAGTGCCATCCAGGTTCGTCTCCCGAGCCCATCAGATAGAACTTGCAACTGGCATCCTGAAAGGATCTGTGTTTACTGGGGTGCCTTAGATGCTGGGTTCAGGTTCCCGGTTGACAATTTTATTATTAGGCTGCTGGCTGAATATCAAATCCACCCCTGTCAATTGTATCCCAACGCCTGGAGGTACATTTCTATTTTCTTGATAAGGTGTCGGGAGCTGGGGATTCATCCGACAACCACAATGTTTCGAAGTATTTTCGGGGCCAGCAACTCTTCTGAATCCAAAAAAGGATGGGTGAGCCTCAAGCACCGAGCCAAGCTTCCACACATGGTGAATCCCTTCTCCTTTCCAGATTCACAACATTTCTGGGAAAGGGAGTTTGTAGTTCTTGAATGGAAGGGCGGTGATTGGGGCAACTTCTTTGTGAAGAAATTCGGGTCTGTCGAAGATAGTTCCCACTTCGTGTGTGACCTTTCTGATCCGGAATTGTTGGACCGGGATAGGCTTCTTGCTGACGACGGTCGCACACACTATAAAACTATTTTAAACGAAAAGAATCTCATTGGGGCTGGCCTTAGCTTTCTTTCCATTGAGGGTAACTTTCTTACTTGAACTTATTGTGAACTCTGTTTGTTCTTATACCGATGTTTTTCTCTTTGTATTTCAGCTGCTGAGGAGATTGATAATCGTCCCAAGAACCGGCCAACTGTTACCAAGAGGATGCAGAAAAGGGCTGAAGAGAAGCTGAATCCAACTAAGCCTCACATCCCTAATTTCTTGGAGCGTTGTTCTCAAGGTGGTAAACGATCCCGAAACGCTGACGGGGATGTCCGGACTCCTTTCATACCTCCTTGGGGCATCTGCGAACAAGACTCGGTCTTCGGGAGTCCTCATCTGGCCCTAGACTGGTCTAAGCTTTCCATCACTCCGCCTGACCAAGCGACAATGCATGCAGGTGACAAGCTGGATGAGTCTCAACTCATGGGCGCCTAGGCCTTGTATCAGGTATGAAATTCCTTCTGTTATGTTTGCCATTGTCATTGATTTCAATTCTGCATATTCCTTGTGGCTCACTTATTTCCTTGTTGCAGGCCAACGCCTATTTTCAAACCATTTCGACCCAAGGCCGGGCCTTTAGGGACGAAAATGTTAGCTTGAGAAATGACTCCATGAGGTTCAGGGAAGAGATTGATGATCTACACTCCCAAGTTGTTCGAGCTGAGGCCAACGCCGCATCTACCCGCAAACAGCTTGCTTCTCTAGCCAGAAAGAAGGCCTCTGATGCCGACAAGGTGATCCAGGCCTACCATAGGTCTGAAGATTTCCTTAAGCTCATTGATGATCATGATGATGAGGTGCGTCCCTTCAACATGTCTGTTGGTTGGGAGAAGGCTATTAATGCTGTGAGTCATAGGCATCCATCTGTTGTCAACCCAGCAGATTTTCCTTGCCCAAATTGGGGTGCCCTCCCGGTTAACCTAGCTTCTGGTTCGGGAACTAAAATTGTTCCCCAGGCATCAGGATCCGGTTCCAGAGGCTGTCATCGTCGTTCCGGGTCCAACTCAAAGGGGGTTGTTCCCGCTGCTAGCCAAGACTCACATTCTTCTGGCTCCCGTGGGAAGAAAGTCGCGCCTGCAAAGAAGGTTGGAGTAGTTCGCCAACCCATCCCTGGGAAAAGGCTAATCCGGAACGAGGGCAGTTCTACTTCTTCTTCATCTTCCGAGGGAAAAGGAGCCGAAGTTGCTAGAGCTCAGCCAATGGTGATAGCGGAGTTCGGTGGTGATTCCAGCGAAGACTCAGAGGAGGAGAGTGAGGAAGAGGAGAGCGGCGGTGAGGAGTCTGGAGAAGAGGGTTCTGGGGAGGAGTAGCTGGAGTTAGTTCGTGGCCTTGCATGGCCTTGTTAGCCAGATGTGGCTTTATTTGTCTAGATTTCATTCACGGTCCTTGGGGACCAAACTTTTATCTATCTTGTTGATGTAACTTAACTGTTGGCCCTTCGGGGTCTTTATTTATGCATTTGTTTCCTCATTAGTTTGTTTACTTGTTTTCGGTACTTGTCCTTCCTAGACTCACACTCAACAGGTGCTTGGTACATAAACAAAATCACAAAATCATTGAAGGGAAACAAACTTTGCATTAATAATCTGAAATGGGTTTAACCCTTACATAGCTTATTATTGTCCTACTCGGGGCGTAAAGCCCTGAAATGGTTTCATCGAACCTTATTTCTACTCCTTATAATAAATAGATAGAAAGCTGAATCCATGCAAGGATAGCTTATACATAATAAACTTTGAGGTTCAAAGCATGCCAAGTACGGGGCACCTCAACCCCGTCCAAGGTCTCCAACTTATATGATCCTCGTCCCAACGTCTTCTTGACTCAATACGGCCCTTCCCAATTAGGGGCCAGCTTTCCCTTCTGGCCAACTCCAGAAGCCTCGATCTTCCTTAGAACCAGGTCGCCTTGTCGAAAGAACCTTTTCTTAACTCTATGGTTGTAATAAAAGGATGCTTTCTTTTGATGTTCCACATTTCTAGCGTTTGCCTCATCCCTGACTTCGTCGATCAGATCTAGGGCGAGTCTCATGCCCTCTTCGTTAGTTTCTGGTTCAAAAGCCTCAACTCGAGGTGACGCTTGCATGATCTCCAAAGGCACAACTGCCTCAGCTCCGTAAGCCAGCAGGAACGGGGTTGCTCCAGTGGTCACTTTACAAGTGGTACGGTATGCCCATAGTATGGGCAGCAACTCATCTACCCAAGTGTTTCTAGAGCGTTCAACCCTCTTCTTCAGTCCATCAAGGATAATTCGATTAGCTACCTCAGCTTGCCCGTTGGCTTGTGGATGAGCCACGGAGGTAAAACGAAGCTCAATTGCATTCTCCTCACAATATTTCTTGAACTCTTCATTATTGAACTGTGTCCCATTGTCTGTCACCAAAATTCGAGGGATTCCATACCTGCAAATTATATTCTCCCAAAAGAACTGGGCAACTTGTTTGGTGGTTATCTTGGCTAGAGGTTTAGCCTCAATCCACTTAGTAAAGTAATCAATGGCCACTATCAGAAATTTCCTTTGTGCTGAAGCTACGGGGAAGGGACCAAGTATATCCATCCCCCACATCGCGAATGGAATAGGGGAGTTAACCGATGTTAACATCTCGGGCGGCTGCCTTACTATCGGAGCATGCTTCTGGCATCGATCGCACCGCTTAACATAGCTCTGTGCATCGGCCAGCATTTCTGGCCAGTAGAATCCCAAACGAGTTATTTTGTGAGCCAGGGCTCTGCCCCCCAAGTGCTGCCCACAAATACCTTCATGAACTTCTTCCAAAGCTTCCCTTGCCTCTTGGGGCCTCAAACATTTCAAGTACGGGATAACGAAAGATCTTTTGTAAAGAACGCCCTCGATCAAGGCATATCTCAATGCTCTCACGGACAGCTTTCGTGCCTCCAAGGCACTGCCGGGGAGCCAACCAGTTTCTAGGTGAGCTTTGATAGGATCTATCCAACAGCTTCCCACATCAATTGGTGCCACTAATTTTGAGTAGATAGTCGGGGCCTTCAAGACCTGGAAGTAAACACTCCCTGCATAGTTTTCTATTTCGGAAGAAGCGAACTGGGATAGGGCATCGGCCTTAACGTTCTCTTCTCTCGGAATGTGTTCTACATAACACTCATCAAACTGAGTCATGACAGCTTTCACAACTCGCAGATACTTTGCCATAGTTTCATCCTTGGCCTCAAATTCACCACACTTGAGAGACTACTAATCTTGAATCTCCACAAACTTTGAGATTCTTGACTCTCATGATTCTGGCCAAGCCTAAACCAGCTATCAAGGCCTCATACTCAGCTTCATTGTTAGTTGTCTGGAAATCCAACTTCAAAGCATATTCGACTGTGAACTCATCGGGGCTTTGCAACACTAAGCCTGCGCCACTAGATTTTGTTTTTGATGCTCCATCAAAATAGAGCACCCAATATTCCTTCGGATCAGGTTCAAGTTCTCCATCTTTATCTTGCTTCTCAGGGGTTGTTATTGTCTCCTGCCCCCCGACTTCTTGGTTGCTAATGGTGCATTCAACCACGAAGTCAGCCAATGCCTGAGCCTTAATGGCTGTTCGAGGCTTATACGTGATGTCAAATTCTCCAAGTTCAATTGCCCACTTGATTAGCCTTCCACTAGCCTTTGGGCTATGCAATATGTTTCTCAACTGTTGGTCCGTCAGGACTTCAATCTTATGTGCCTGGAAGTACGGGCGTAACTTCCTCGAGGCTGTTATCAAAGCCAAGGCGAACTTCTCAATGGGAGAGTAATTCAGCTCAGCCCCGTGCAGTACCTTGCTCACATAATAGATAGGTTTCTGGACCTTCTTTTCTTCTCGAATAAGAACGGCGCTCAACGCTTGCTCAGATACCGCCAGGTATAGATAGAGAGTCTCCCCAGGACTAGGCTTGGCCAGCAACGGGGCTTCAACCATGTACTTCTTCAATTGTTCAAAGGCCTCTTGGCTCTTAGGGGCCCACTCAAAATTTTTTACCTTCTTCAATGCTTGAAAGAACGGCAAGCATTTATCACCAGACTTGGAGATGAATCTTCCTAAAGCCGCTACACGGCCTGTCAACTTCTGCACATCTCTTATAGAGCGTGGTGGCTCCATGTCTAAGATTGCCTTAATCTTGTCAGGGTTGGCCTCTATGCCTCTCTTTGAAACCATCAGACCCAAAAATTTTCCTGATCCAACGCCAAAGGCACACTTGGCTGGATTCAACATCATTTTGTGGTGCCTCAGCACTTCGAATGCCTCTCTGAGGTGCTTAATGTGGTCTGCCTTGAACAGGCTCTTGACTAGCATGTCATCAACATAGACCTCCATGGTTTTTCCAATTAGATGGGCGAATATCTTATTCACCAGTCGCTGGTAAGTAGCTCCTGCATTTTTTAGACCGAAAGCCATAACAAGATAGCAAAAAACACCAAAGTCAGTTATAAAAGATACCTTAGGGACGTCATCCTTGTGCATCTTAATCTGATTGTAGCCGCTGAACCCATCCATGAAGCTCAGCATCTCATGTCCAGCTGTGGCATCTATTAACATGTCTATCCTTGGTAAAGGGAAACAATCCTTAGGGCATGCATCATTCAAGTCGGTGAAGTCTATACACATCCTCCACTTACCGTTGGCTTTCTTGACCATCACAGGGTTAGCCAACCATTCTGGAAACTGAATTTCTTCAATAAACCCAGCTTCTAAGAGCTTTTCCACTTCTTGCTTTATGGCCTCTTGCCTTTCAGGTGCAAAGTTCTTCTTCTTCTGCTGTATTATCTTCCGATTAGGATCGACATTCAATCTATGAGTTATGAGTTGGGGATCAATCCCTGGCATATCAGCTGCTGTCGAAGCAAACACGTCGCTATTTTCTTGCAAGAATGCTATCAATTTGCCCTTCAGGGGTTCCTTCAGAGAGGCTCCTATATAAGTCACCTTTTCAGGGTCGCCTAGCTCCAGAGGAATAGGTATTAAGTCCTCCGCTGGCTTTCCTCTATGTTCATCATCACCACGGACATCCATGTCTTCGATCGGAAGTACCTGCCCCCCGATTCCATCAGCCCTTAACGCGGATACATAACAACTTCTTGCCATCTTCTGATCACCCTTTTGTTCTCCAACACCATTCCTGGTTGGAAACTTAATCTTCATGTGATATGTGGAGGCCACAGCCTTGAATGCATGAAGTCCAGTCCTTCCTAGGATCGCGTTATAGGTCGAGGATGCCTTAATCACAAGAAAATTCAGCATCTGAGTAGCTTCTTTAGGTTCCTGTCCAATCGTCATGGGTAACTGAATAGTCCCTTCAACCTTGGACTCAACTCCATTAAATCCGTAGATTGGCATGTTGGTGGGGGTCAACTGAGAATCGGTGTACCCCATTTTCATAAACGCATCGTGAAACAAGATATCAACAGAAGCTCCATTGTCGATCAAGACTCGTTTTACCTCCGAGTTTCCAATCACAGGAGTTATGACCAACGGGTCGTCATGGGGGAACTTTACCCCTTCGAGATCTGAATCATCAAACCCAATAACTATTTCAGTCTTGGCACGTTTTGGGGCTTCCCCTACGATGTGCATTACTTCTCTGGCATATGCTTTTCGAGAGTTTCGAGTCGTGCCGGCCGCTGTCGGGCCTCCCTAAATCATATTAACAACTGACCCTCGGGGCTGTGGGTTACGATCACGATCACGATCACGATCGTTATCTCTTCTGTCATTATCCCTTCTTTGGGTTACACGATCATCATTCTTCGTGAACCTGCTCAGCTTTCCTTTTCGGATCAAGAACTCAATCTCATCTTTCAACTGTCTACAATTATCTGTATCATGACCCACATCACGATGGTACCTACAGTATTGATCCTTGTTTCTTTTTGTGGGATCCCCCCTAAGTGGCTTCGGCCATCGGAAATCTTTATCCTTCTCAATATCTAGCAAGATCTGACTCCTAGGAGCATTCAGTCTCGCATAGTCGTTGAATCTTGATCCCAAATTCTTCTTCGGGGGTGAATCAGAATCCTTGCTAGTCCGGGGATACTTGTCCCGAGCATCGTACTCTTGCTCTTGCTTTCGTTTCTTCGAATCGTTAGAACCCTTGCCATTACTTCCTGTGGTATCCTTCTTCATGCTGTCCTCGGCCTTGATATATTTATCGGCCCTCCGTTGGAGCTCGGCCATATTTTCAGGAGGGTGTTTTGCCAAAGACCTTTTAAAGAAGAGATCTGTGGTTCCGTGTTCCAAGGCTACCATGGCCACCTTATTTTCCAGATCAGTAATATTCAGCGTCTCCTTGGTGAACCGCTTGAGGTAATCTCTCAGATTCTCGTTCTTCCCCTGTACCACATACATAAGGGATGCAGAACTTTTTTCATGAACTCTCCCACTAATGAACTGGCTGACAAAGGCGGCGCTCAGCTCTTTGAACGAGCCGATTGAGTTTGCAGGTAAGCGGCTATACCACCTTTGAGCCATGCCAGACAAGGTTTGAGGGAACGCCCTACACTTTAAGGCATCGCTTGCAGGCTGCAACAGCAGTGCGTTTGAGAACGTCCTAACATGGTTTGCGGGATCGCCCGTTCCATCATAGGCCTTAATTGTCGGCATCTTGAACTTCCTTGAGATGCGAGCATTCATTACCTCCTCAGTGAACGGAGGTGTAGGATCATCAGGATCCCCAAGGGGCATCAGATCCCTAGGGTTACTTTTGGGGGTCTCCACCCTTGTTGATTTTTCAATCGGGGCATCGGCCCTTCGTTGCCTCCTTGAGGGCCTCTCCAGATTTATAATGGGAATCCTCCCTGTAACTGGAGGAGGTTGAATCAGACTTCGCCTTGCTTGCTCTCTAGCAATATCATCCTTCAGCCTTTGGATCTCTGCCTCATGAGCCTTAATCCTTTCCTCGGCCGTTTGTGGAGGTTCATCCTGGATTCTTTGGGACCTCCTTCGAGGTTCTTTACTAGCACGTCGCCTCCTCGGGGCTTCATCACGATCATCATTGTCATCCTCAGAAGTTGAATCATCAGAATAGGGACCAGAGTAATCATCGTACTCCCGATCTCGGATCTGTAAGGCATGACCGCTCGGTCCAGGTTCCCTACGTTGAGGGGATAATTAGGCAGCCCATACATCGGGTTGGTGTTCAAAGGGAGATCCGTGGTGTGGATCTGTACCCCCAGAGGTAGCGTACGACCAGAGCTATCAAGAGGAGAAACCACCATCTGAAGAGGGTTAGTTTCTCGGTTTTGAGGAATAGCCACAGTTCCCTCAACATGGGGAATCGTCCCTGAGGGTTGAGAGGTTAGAGGTTGAATGACCGTCCCTGTTGGTGGGGGTAATTGTCCTCCCTCAGCGGTGACGAGCGGATCAGAGACAGCAGGTGGAGCAGTGCTAAGGGGTATGGCCTCAGTTGATGTTGTTCTTCGTGTTTGAACCATGGTTGATGTCTTCTTCCCACAGACGGCGCCAAATGTTGTGGAATAAAAACTAGTTTTCGATTTGTAATTAATGCTAAGGTGGTTGAGCTTCGAGCTTTAATGGCTGCTTCTGCGTTCGAGACTAAACAGTCCTCACAGAATGCCTACGTATCTCTGTATTAGAGAATCAAGCCAAGAAAACGTAGTTATGAGAATGAGGGGTCAGGCCCTTTATATAGGCTGAGAAGCCTTTAGAATTATGGTAGGAGTTAGAGACTTGGTAGAAAAGTCTTTGAGGAAAGTTCTAGATCTATTCTTTGTAGGAATCAGTTTCCATATTGAATTGGATGCCTTATAGGATAAGTCTGAAGGGGATATTATCCTTATCCAACTCTTATTTGCTGAGCTGTTTATTTCCCCCAATATTAATTACGAAATTAATATTATAATAGGGGTTTTGGGCCCATCTGGTGGGCCTCACGTTTGGACCATTCAGGGTCTAATTAATGTCATATTAAATGTGTCTTTAGGGCTTATTTTCAGCCCATATCAGATATATTCATGTGCAGAAGTAAAAAATTTGTCTATATTATTCGTATAGAAATTTCAGATATTAAGTAAAGATATGTGTACTTCCATATTTATTACGACTTCCACGATCATTGATAATAAAGATTGCTTGAGAAGTTATGGTCAATAACGTTTTTTAAAGTCGACACCCTTCTCATAACATACATATTCAATAATAATGTAAGAATTTATTTAATTAGTATATTAATTTATTTCGACACACTATAATGAAACAATGGATGTATAACGTTTTTATCGATTTTATCTTTCGATAAAATGGTTGGGCTTGTTAGATTTAATCGATTTGATCATAACCCATGTGTAATTTATTCATGTGTAAAATTACAAATCCGTTTGTATTGTTTTTATACAAATTCCAGATATTAAGCAAAGATCTTGTACTTCCATATTTTATTACAACTTTCTCAATCATCGATAATAAAAATTGCTTGAGAAGTTAAAGTCGTCTGCCCTACAGTCATTCGAAAAAAATTACAGTGATCTTGAATAGTGAATAAAAAAATGCAATATAAACAATTTTTAGTCGTCATTTTACCAAAATTAAATTTAACTATATATATTTAATATTCAATATTTAAATAATAACTATAACGTTCAAATAAAGTTTACTAATTTTTAAACAAATTAAATATAATAAATTTAATATGTGATTAATAGGTGTAATAAATGACTAATTAAAATTCCATTAATAGCTATTTAAATGCAAGAAAAGAATTATAATAAAAAAATGAAAAAAAATGAAAAATCAAGAAAAATACCTTGAACTCTTCTGGTGCATTTCTGATCTCCGGCCATTAATGCACGGGTTTTTTATATGAAATAAATTTATTTTATGATACAGTTACATTTTTATATAATTATTATATATTTTAATGTAAATTTAAATAAAGTATATGAATTTAATTAATGATATGCATAGTTTAAAACTTATATTATAAAATTTTAAATTAAATACGTCGTTGACGAAATTCGAATCTTGAATGTTTTGTAAAATAATTTAATCATAAAAAAATTTAATCATCAGATCTAACGTTTTTGATTTTTTTGCTAAAAATCTAACGATAATTATTCGTTGTATACGTATTTCTATTAGTGACTGAAAGATATAGCGTGATATTTTTGGATATATATTAATAATTGCAAGATTATATTTTAAACTAAATGGTAACATGTTTTCATTACAAAAAAAATTATTAATGATTGAAAGATTATGATTGTAAAATTAGGTTTTAAATTAAAATGTAACGTGTTTTAATTAGAGAAAAATATTAATGATTGGAACATGCGATATTTTAGGTGTGTATAAAGGGTAATATGTTCAATTAAAAGTAAACATCTTTTAAATTTATTGAAAGATACGATATTGTAGGTATATATTAAATTTTATTTAGTATTGCATTTATGTTTTTATATAATTATTAATTTAGTATTTTTTAATTTTAATTTAATTTAATATACTCAAATTTAAGGATTATACTAATGTTTTCTTATTATAAACAATGTATATGTATTTTTAATATATTTTATTAATTATTGAAAATATGGTGTGATATTTTGGGTATATATTAATGATTGTAAGATTAGTTTTAAATAAAAAAAAGGTAGCGTATTTTAATTAGAAAGAAAATATTAATAATTTGAAAATATGGTACGAATGATGT
Source organism: Saposhnikovia divaricata (assembly GCA_036435485.1). Taxonomy (NCBI): domain Eukaryota; kingdom Viridiplantae; phylum Streptophyta; class Magnoliopsida; order Apiales; family Apiaceae; genus Saposhnikovia; species Saposhnikovia divaricata. Next base: position 182,446,073 of record CM071597.1, on the reverse strand, counting down.
TTTTATAAAAGGTAATATTTTCAACTGAATGTAACGTTAAAATGACAATAGCTAATTACCATTAATTATATTATGTCATTATTTATTTTAATAATTAGGATAACCAAACCGAAAACCAAATCGATAAACTTTCAATTTTTCGGTTTTAATATAATAGTATAAATATAGATAGGATCTTGTTCATCAAGTTTGGCGACCTTGTTCAAAGCTAACAGTTAAATAGATTGGGTATAATGAAATTTTAAAATTTTATTCAAGGAAAATGGTACATATTCTCATGGGAACATCTCCCATAAAATTTCTTAGTTAAAATTATCTATGTGGCATGTAGGTGGCATTTTTAGAGATTATGTAAAAATTCTACAATTCCAACACTCTATGCCCTTAGAGCATCTCCAATGGTATTAGCTAAATATGGTTGGCTAAATCAGATAAAATATTGATTATGTAAAATTTGCTGAACCTGTAAGAAGTTGTGCTCCAATGGTATATTGGCAATAATATTGTATATATTGTAAATATAGTATGTTATTATTATTTCAGGTTGTTATTAATAGAATCTATTTTTTTAAGGTAATAGATCATGTAAAATCTTCCTTTCAGGTCTCTAGAGGTTGGCCAAATATAGCCAACGAAAAGAGATTATGTAAATTTTTTGCTAACAGTAATGTTCCATTGGAGTGATGTTTTTTTACATAATTTCTATAAATTTTATTTTTGGTAATATATTTGTAATTTTAGCTAAGGGGTCTTCTCCATTGGAGATGCTCTTAGTAAAAAATATAGCCAACCATGTTTTATTGGCTATATTTATCGAACCAATGAAACTGTTAGGTATAATTTTACACAAGCATAATTACAGATAATCTCATTCGAGTATATATTGGTCCCCTTAGCTAAAATTTTACGTAATCATTTTAGTCAATCAATATAGCAAACCATTATACATATTAATCTTGGAGATGCTCTAACCCGTGCAACGCATGGATTCTTTTCTAATATCTATAATTGAAATAATATATAACAACTATCAAGATAAAAAAAATAATTTAGTGATTATTTAACAATTATTTTCCAAGTAAAACTATCATTAAACAAAATAATAAAAGAGTGAAATTAACAAAATAATCTTTAATTTAGTGATGATTTAACAATTAACTAGCATTTTACCCGTACTACGCACCGAAAACACAATTTTAAAATTTTAAAATAGTTACAAAAATATATAGTGTATTAAAAAATAAATTATTTTGTTATATTTTGTTTTGAGTGTAGCGAAGCCAATATGCATCTCTAAGTAACTTTTCTCAAATTATGTATAATTGTATGGATGCGTGTTAAAAAAAATTGAAAATTTGTTTATATAAAAAAAGATTAATATCAAAACACATTCATTTGATATATGATAAAATTTACCTGAGATACATATCAATTTTCTTATTCCTTTTTGTTTTTTCCCCAAGTAATTTAACGACATTTTATGCTACTTTTACGGAAAGTTCGGTTCAATATAATCATGTTTGAGAATCAGGCGTTGAAAACAGTAAAAACTTAATTAGTATTAATAGAAAAAATAAATCAAATACATATTTTTCATTCTATAAATGAAAATAAAATAGGAAATGAGCAATTTTCTAGAGTAATTATAGAGGTCCCTAAAAAAATCTCAAAAAGTTAGTTATCATATTTTGATTGGTTAGTGTTCTACCTGTGCTACACACCGAATGATAAAATTTATTAATTAATTAATATAAACATAATATTATTCATTATTTATAAAAAAAAAGATAATTTCATTAAAATTTAAGTATAAATTATCGTCAATTTATACCAATTGCATTAATATCAATATTATCAAACAATTATCATACCATTCACATCCCAGCTCAAACATTCCAAACCTCTCTTTATTGTTTTTTCTTAATTTTATTTTACATTTGATTTCTCTCATTTTTTAGAATATTTCAACCAAGTTCATAAGTTTTTTATCCATATTTTAAGTTTCCTATGTGTTTGTTCCATATCATTTTTACAAATTTTATATTCTTTTATTAGTTATTTGATTTAGTACTATAGCAAAATAAACATTATCAATTAACCAAACAAATCCAATACATCCCGTTATTTGAGTAAGATATATCTGTTAGAGTTTATGGTCAGTTTGTTTTTAATGACAACTTTAAATGTGCATATTTAGTTTGGGAATTTGTATGTTGAATTTTTTTATTCTTTTCCATCAGAATATGGTATATTGAATATTAGTTTTCTTTTACGCATTAATAAGGAAGGGAAATTAATTCGATATGATGGTACCCCATTCGAACCCAAACCCGAATTTTTGGATTCAGGTTTGGATATAAATTTTAAAATCGAAATAGTTTCGATTTGCATTTGGATTTAAGTTGTACTGAACCGATAGCCTATCCAAAATCTGAAACCCAATACACTATCGAAATCCTATACATATGTAATATAATACATTAATTTGAAATTATTTCATGTAATATTTTAGATGTAAGACATATTATTTTGTTTATTTTTTTTCAAATATTTCCTTAGAAATAGTCAATACTAATTTAGTAATTAGAACTTATATTTCTCAATATCTAATTTTATTGATATATTCAAGATGTAATTTTGTTTACATTAATTTTTCATTTCTATGTATAAAAAGAATTATTTTTTTAACATATTTTAAATTTGACTTAGTATATTAATTCGTATAATATGTTATATTTTGACTACTTAAGTTAATCATTTTACTTTTTAATTTTTGTATAAATATACTTAATATTGTTTGCGTGTAACAATTATTTTAATTTTGACTACATTATTACTAATTTTGGATACCCAAAAAAGTCAAATCTAATCCGAAATCCGACGAATTTGGTTTTAGATATTGAATTTTGGATTTGGATTTATTTTTAAAACCCAAAAATATTTGGATGTTGGTTTGAATTTTACAAAATTCGGATCAAACCCAACCCGTTGTCATCCAAACGCGTAAAATAAAATATTTGAAAATGAGTATCACCTATCTTTTTTCTATTTGATTAACATGTTAAAATAGAAAACTGTACATGAAACTAAAATCAAATGTGTAATATATAAACACATAATCACATTATTATATATTTGTCCTTTTACATAATCATAATATATTATATATTATATAATTTATTTTAGGTAAATGTGTAAATCATTTACCTAAAAAAAATTAGTGATTTAAAAGAAAATTTGAATGATTATTTGTGTGGATGATAATATATGCCATTTTGTTGATAAATAATTAACCATAGCAAATATAGTGATTTATTAGGATTTTTGCGCTGAGTTGACCAATTTCCTATGAAATAAAAAAAATGATTTTTTAGAATTTTTGCGCTCAGTCAACCAATTTGCTATATAAATATTCACTAACAATATTTTTATTGATTCTGTAATGAATTTTTTTTTGGATTGATAATTTATACACCAAATAATGTCTAATACTATTTGATAGTATATTTAGTATCTTGAAAAATTCAAAAATATCGTCAAGTCAATTTATTTGTCCCATTAATTCTTGAAAAATAACGATAAGTAAAATTTTAATGATAACTGGTTTAAATTTCATTTTTAATATTTTAATTGGTTGAATTTAGCCTTTTTTTAATAATTGATTAATTTAAAAGTTTATATAACTTAAATTTTGAAGGTTAAGTAACCACGATAAGTAAATTAGGATGAGAATGCTATGATTAATTTAATTTTTTAGTGGTTAATTTTGACTGGCTCTTATATATATTTATGAAAATTAATCCGTAATATATAATAATGTTATTATGATTAACTATAAATCAAAGTGTGAAAAATTAATATTGCGAAAATTGCTTCATAATATATATTTATATAATCCTGATTGGTTTTGATTTAAAATATTAATTTATTATATTAAAAAAATAAAATATACGAATATGTTAAATCAAGTAAGTTACTCTATTTAAATTTGAATTGTTAACTAACCATAGTTAGTATAATAGAATGAGAATGGTAAATAAAGAAAAATTTTAATATAATATGATTGGTCTAAAATTTAGGAATGACCTTTGATTGGTACTAAAATAATTCAAAGTTTTGCATATTTTATATTTGTATAATCCTGATTGATTTTGATTTAAAATATTAATTTATTATAACTATTTTTTGACATTAAAAAAATAAAATATATGGATATGTTAAATCAAGTAAGTTACTCTATTTAAATTAGAATTGTTAACTAACCATAGTTAGTATAATAGAATAAGAATGGTAAATAAGGAAAATTTTTAATATAATATTATTGGTGTGGTAGACTAGGTTTGATTTCTTTTTAATAATTTTAATAATATTATGATTCTATTTGTAATTCTATTTAGGATTATAATTCAATTTTAAATATATTTAGAATGATTGATGGGTTTAACCTTGGTTAAAAGATAGCAAGTTAAATTATATAAGGAAACAAATTTGTTTTAATTTGATTGGTCCATGATTTAGAAGTGATCTATGATTGGTTCTAAAATAATTCATAGTTTTCTGATTGGTTAACTGGGTACGTGATTAATTAACTGGATGGTGTGGTAGACTCAGGTTTGATAATAAAGGATTTCCAATTTAAACTATTAAGAAATAAAAGAGTAAAGAAATTGATGATTTATTACGTTGAAAATTCTAGTCGTTTTAGAAAATCTACTTATACTTTCTTTTGATTATCAAATAAATTTTTTATTACTTGGAGATAGTTGTACAAAGAACCAAATACAGTTTTAATAATAAGTGTAAGACAGATTTTGTCCAAAATTTTGGTAATCGGTAGTTTGGTACTCAATACGATAAAATAAATAAGAACCTTTGAATCTTAAAATAAATAAATAAAAAATGTTGGATGTAGCATAAAAAATATTAAACATCCTAACATGTAAACTAAAAAGTATATTTATATTGAAATATGAAAAACATATATCAAAGATTTAAATCATATATAATTAGGTTTTCTACATTATAAAGGATTATCGATGCACATCTTCTACATTGAATAGGATTAATGTAAAAATTCATAATTATATTTTTTATTGAGATTCTGAGTGTTTCCATTTGAATAATAATTGTTAAATCATCTCTAAATTAAAGATAAGTTTATGAATCTCGTGGGATATCGAGATAGAGCCCAAATAGTAAATATAATTTTTTTAATATTAATGAAAAAATAAAATTCAATACTAATACAACCTTTTTTTTAATTATATACATTTCAGATTATAATTTCTTTTAAAAATTCAATTCTAATGGAACTTTTTTTTAATTATATTCTTTATAGATTATAATTTTATTTTTAATATGATATAATCTTAATTGTCTATTTTTATGAATATTAGATTTGAAAGTTGAGATTATTTTGGCGATACATTGACCAAAATTATGCAAAACACGGTTACTTTTATTTTTTTATAATTAATTTATAATATTGTATAATATTATAAATTTTAATTTCAATAAGTTGTTGGAAGTATTCGAATATTACACCTTTATATATAACAACTTTTAGTATTAAATATAAATTAATATGTTTTTGGCAGAAATCGAACCTTAGAACGCTGTATATAACAACATTTAATATTGTTGTATCTAACACTCATCATTTATCTAAGTTGAAGATCTAACGGTTGTGACTGAAAGGGATAATAAAAAAAAGAGTGGATAACCAAAAATAAAAAACTACAAAATATACCCCTTCTATTTATTATAATATATTATATATATAGAAATTATATCCTATTATATTGTTTTGCTAAGTTTTAAGATATCTATTTATATAGTTGTAATCTTCATTGTTGTTCAAAACTTCAAATTTAAATTATTTACAGATTGACTATTTTATGATAAATCTCCATTATTAATCAGAGCTAAATGTATAAAGTGATGACTATTTTACGATAAATTTGCTGATTTATATATTATTTGTGGAGATTGGTTTTTATTTTGAATCACCATAAAAAGAGATTATCCTCATAATATTTTCTCTAGCTAGCATATGTTGAATTCATCTTATTAGGTGGCACGCCACAACATGTCTGTTATAGAACTAAACGAGCAATTGTGATAACAGATCAGTCCTCTGACCAAGCATGTTAATTAAAACATATTACTTTAGAGGATTATAACATGCCCAGGAAAGAATAAAAAATTTGATGAAAGAATGGTTTTCTCAGTATAGTTATGTGGGGTTCATAGATGGTGCATGGAAATTATCGTCAACAGGTATTCTTCAGGTAGGCATAGGGGGTTTCATCATGAATAGCAAAGGTCGGTAATCTTCATCTTCTCAGGTCCCACAACAGGATCGTGTCCGAAGAAGTAGAATTACAAGCATTACAATTCCTATGCCAAGCTATAAAGGGCCATCAAGAGATAGAAGATAGTATTCTAATCGCAACAGATTCAATAATGCTGGCATAAGACATACAAAAGCAACAGAAAAATCCAACATGCAGGCAAACACAGGATTCCCAGATAAGCAATCTTCTATTTATACAGATAACACACTTAAATCGTGGTTTTAATAAGAAGCTGATAGATTGGCAAAAGAAGGGAAAAGTCGCAATAAGATCGTATCGTGTTGGGTTTGAAGTCAAAAATCGAACAAGAAAACCAGGCTAAAGCCTTTCAGTCTCAGAAATAACAAGCCACAAGTATTTTGGAAGTCCATCACTATTACTCCAAGTCTCGACAATAAACTAGGCCCAGCAAAGGCCAAGATACTAACATTTTACTATCATGGAAGCAAGGTGGCAGAGTATATCTCGGTTATAGCTAACATAAAGGTGATGCGTTACTACTTCATTAAAGAGTAAGATACGCTCATGTATGCATATCTGATCAGTAAAGAAGCTCACTTATTGGCTAGAGATATCAACCACTGTTATTTCCCAGTTAAGCACCACGAGATTGTAGAAGGGGGGTTAAATACAATCTCAACTAAATTCTTTCGACTTGGCGAGTTCTTAAGATCGAGTATTTAATAAGAACATAGAGTAAACAAGATAAACACTATACCTAAAACAAATGCAACACAAGATATAAAAAATCTCTGGTGGGTTTGTTCGGTCCACCTGATGGTTGTATTTGAAGAAAATACTTCTGTGTAGAGATACACAGCTGCGGGTTACAAAGTCTTAGTGTTTACAAGAATACCTAATGCAATGTGCGTTATGCTCAGTGTTTTTCTTCTTCTTTTTTAAAACTATGCTGCTCATCCAGCTTATTTAAACTATATGAAGACAAGAGCAACGTGAAATGTACTGATACATTTTTGGTATAACTTGTCACACACACATGCTTAAAGTGGTAGCCATTTATGGAATTGTCTTGAAGATCTTATTTCCTTGATTTGGACGGTCCCAGCATGCTTCAAGTCAGTGTATGTTTCTTTCTTCATAAGTTACTAAGTTCTTGAGTTGACTTAGCTTCCAAGCCCTCGTGGTGCTTTATGCAAAAGATCTTTTTGCTTTGGTTCTTTAACTCTGAAAGTAGCTTTAACCAAAAAGATAATCTTTTCGAAAGCCAATAAGCTTTTCTGCTTATTGAGGCGTGCTTGAACTTCCCAGATAAAATAGCTGATCCTTATGCATTCATCATGGCATCCTTTGGATTCGTCACTAGTAGTGTAATCATGTTAGAGGTTGCTTCCACTCTTATTGTTGCCCTTGAAGTCGGATAAACAGTGGCTGATTTCACCTTTCACTTGGAAGAGTTTGAGCCTTCAAATATTTACAATTTGACTCCCTACTCGTAACATCCTCTGTGTAATTGACCACTGTCTATAAGTCACGGGTCGCAAAGTAATTCTGGGTTTAGTCTCCATTCGATATGTTCCATTAGAGAACTTTGGCATTATTAAGAAACCAGGCTGAGTTCTCGAACAGATGAATCTTGAATTCTCGAATGTTGACTTCTCAAATAGTTCCTTTCTGTGAGTTCTCGAATGACTTCTCGAACAGCCCATTGTGTAGACTTCTCAATTAGTGTATGTTACAGACTTCTCAACACAGGAGCAGCCTGACTTCTCGAACTAGGATTTCTCGAATAAACCCTTTTTGTAGAGTTCTCGAATGACTTCTTGAACTCTTCTTTTCTTGATTTTTCGAAACTACTTGCATGGTTACAACAATCTCTCTTCTGATTACTGATACTTGATTTTAGCATCTCAAGGTTTGTTGCAGAAATACTTCATAACTGTTTGCAGAGTTACATTCTCAAGATGTTGCTTTAGTTGATCTGCATTTCAGTTGGCTTCCTGATTTATTCATCAACTTCGATTCTTTGATTCATTTTCTGACTTGTGGTATTTGTTATCATCATCTATAGACATGTATGTCTCAACAATCTCCCCCTATTTATGTCTTCAAGAGAAAGGCATAAATCCAGAGAGTGATGATAACAAAAACCACTCTTCAGATTTTTCTTTGACTAGAGCAGAAAATATTGATCAAGCTTCCATGACACAGTTTCTGGAATGTACTACTCACTTGACTTGAATACTTAGAACTGCTCCCCCGGTGTATAGCATCTACTCTTAGAGTTTGTTCTGTTCCTCCACTTGCTGGTTGGTCTGAAGGTTTCTTCTTTAAGATGTCTGAACTTAATTCTGAATCCCTTTCCCCTTTCCCCCTTTGTGTTGAGGAAAAATAAATTATGACTTTCCTTCTCCCCCTTTTTTGTTATCAGCAAGAACAGACAGTGATGTAGTAAGGATGAGATTCAGAGGACTGAGAAACTAGTATCTGCAGTAAAGAAAATTTCTTTCTTAATCTCTCTGTTTTTGCATCAGGATCTCATCCTGGTTCACTTCACACAACTCACCTTCCCTTACTAAAGAGGTACTCAATCTCTCCTTTTGCTCCTGGAAGAAATAGGAGGCCACTCTTGCACACACACTCACCTTTTGCCCTGGAGCAACCAGGCCTCTCCTGGTTTTCACTCCCTTCCCTCAATCCTAAAAGAGAATCAAAAAGATTCCATAAAGATGAGAGATGTATGGATATAGATCATTGGTGTTCAACAGACTGCCCTGTTAAGAGCTCAGAGAATACAAATTTGAGTGTTGGCCTCTCATGAAGAATCAAGAGTGTTTTGGTGTGAGTGTTGAAGTGCGACAGTTTCGCAAATTAGGTATCCATGAGTGGGGCTGAATCCTCTCATTTATAGAAGATCCATCAACCTGAATTTGAGAATTAGTGGAGTAACCTGTGTGTGCTCCCCCTGTGTCCCTGCAGCTTGTACTAACTCCTGGCTATAAATCAAGCATGCGAAGGTTGCACAACTGTGTCCCTTATCCTCACCAAGTGTGTTCCTGGTTGGGAACCGAATTCAATAGTTGAAGTATGTTAAGAGACTAAAACTAAAAATGTGGATGTCCTCTTTAATCACTATGCCTTTTTGGGAAGACATAGGATGGCTGGGTTGGTTTCACACACCCTTACCTTTCTTGTTCTTGTGGTTTCTTGATGTTTGCCACTTCTCTCACCCTCACTTTTCTCCTGTTCACTCCCCTCAAGTTAAGGTATTCAACAAGTTGTCAACTATAGTTTGTTGAGAAACTGTAGAGGGGGTTAAAGATGGTTAAAAAGTGAATATATGGTGGGTTGATTGGGTACAGAATCTGGGGGACATTCCAGCAATTCTCATTCAGCTTAAGAAGGCAATGATATAAGGACAACAGAATGCTGATAGGATAGAACTCAGTACATGAGCTGGGTGTATTATTTTAAAAGTCTGTCCAGTATGGAGGCTTAGTCTCTTGGCAATAACTGACACCATTGGCTTCTTGAATTAAGTTGACAATGTTCTTGAAGCTATACTTAGGAAAAAGAAACAATGTTGCAGAGAGAGTCATGGATAATTATTTAAGTATCTGCAAGAATGTTGCAATTAACCCTAATGCCTTAATTAATCAAATTAAGTTATAGTTCAATCAGCAAAACCAAAATTACCAATTCATGTGTTCAGGTTCAACTAATTAGTTCTGTTTTAAGCAGAGTTCAAATTACCTGTTTAGACTTTAGTATTAATTCTAGGTGCTTCCACATGGCAGATGGCAAAAGTAAAGAACCTAGTAAATAGATTACCCAAGTTTGCTTGTGAAAAGGGCACTATAACATCATCATCTCCTGTTGGTAAGTCAAGTCCTTGAGTACTGCAAACAGGAAATGAATATGGAACTGTGTAGCTGTTATAGCTCACTGATTGATTAGATGAATATGTTAATTAGAATTAAAACAACATGAATCATGGTCTTGAGATAAACAACCAATCTAGTTAGTTTGAGTCAAGTAGAGTTGAAATAAACTGGTTAGATTGGAGTTATCTTAAAGAAATGTGTACTTAATCACTTGCAAGTACAGAGTTACGCATAAGTTGAATTAAACTTACTAAGCCACATGGATTAGATTATTAACACAACTTAGGTGATTTAAGCACAATCCAACTTTATCTTATATAATTGTTCTTTTGAGTAAGTAGATCGAACTGAAATTATTTGCAGACACATGCAGAATGATACTATCATCAAGATAAACATCAGAACACAATATAGATAAACAAAGGATCATTTCATTAACAAAAAAAAATTTACATAGATGGTCAAAAGACCATTGACACAAAAACAGAATAAAAAGAAACAAATGAAGTCCCCCCACCTAAACCAACTAGGCAGCAGCGGCTAGATCGTCGACGGAGTCCCCGCGGTGGCGAGCTTGAAGAGCTGCCAAAGCTGCACGAATGACAGCTATGACCTTCTCCTCCTCGGCCATTAGCTCATCAATCTTCTCCTGAAGGGCTAGCACCTTCTCGTAGAAGGGAAGCGCCTCGAACTCCTCCACAGAGATTTTGAGAATGCTCTTCATCATTTTGAGAGGTTGAGAAGAAAGAAAAGAGGGTTTCAAAGAAAAGTGTGAGTCTAAGTGATTTCCACCCCTGCTTATTTATAGAACTAGAAGTCTAAAGGACGTGACTTAATAACTAGGGGTTAAAACGGGTTAAAGGTTAAGCAAAGGTCACACCACTTTAAACACACTAACGCATGCAAAAGAGATTACACGGTGTCCTAGACTAATCCTGACAGATCATTTAGACACACTAAAAAACAAAATATTATGTGTGTAACTAGTTTCAAAATCATTTAAGTCTGAAAGCTTAAGTCTAATCAACTCGAGACAAATAATTTTAGAGAATAGAGCACACAAAGCATTCGATTATTCTGGTTAAATGATAAAACAATTAAATAATATCAACAAATAATTAATCTGTTCGATATCTCAGATAATCAAATATTGATCATTCGACATTATCTGAACATTTACTGATTCGATATCTCTCAGTATTTGACTAGTCGATATCTCTAGCAAGAAAACTAGTTCGATATCTCTAGAAAATTAACTGATCGATATCTCAAGCAAAACATTCATTCGATAACTCAAATATTGACCATTCGATATCTCTAGGAAATTAGGTGTTCGATACCTCCAGAGTTATCATGCGAATAAGCAAATAAAAAACAAATAAAATCCAGAGAATAAAATTCACTGGCTGCAAAACAATTGATCAAATATTTGTGGATCAAGAGAGATTTAACATACCAAGCTCACTTACCAACCTCGAAAAAGTTGCTTCATCCAGAGCTTTAGTAAATATATCTGCCAATTATTTTTCACTTAGAACAAAATGTAGTTCCACAGTACCTTCCATCACATGCGCTCTGATGAAATGGTACCTGATGTCTATATGCTTGGTTCTAGAATGCTGTACTGGATTCTCAGAAATGGCAATTGCACTAATGTTGTCACACAAGATTGGAATCTTCACAACTTTAACACCATAGCCAAGTAGTTGATTCCTCATCCATAGAATATGAGCACAACAACGTCCAGCTGCTATATATTCAGCCTCTGCTGTCGAGGTAGAAACTAAAATTTGCTTCTTACTGAACAATGAGACTAGATTGTTTCCTAAGAGTTTACAGGTGCCTGTGGTACTTTTTCTATCCATCTTACAACCTGCATAATCTGCATCTAAATAGCATATTAGATTAAAACCAGAATCTCTAGGGTACCAAATGCCAAGGTTTGGTGTTCCCTTGAGATACCTGAAAATCCTTTTAATAGCTACTAAATGAGATTCCCTAGGATCAGCTTGGAATCTAGCACATAAACATGTAGCAAACATAATATTAGGTCTACTAGCAGTTAAATATAAAAGAGATCCAGCCATGCCTCTATAGCTTTAAATTTTCACCTTCTTTTCCTTAGTATTCAACTCAAGCTTAGTGGCAGTGGCCATGGATGTTTTTACAGAAGAGCAATCTGCTAAGTCAAATCTCTTTAAAAGACCAAAAACATATTTTGTTTGACTTATAAAAATTCCCTCATTTACTTGTTTAACTTGTAAACCAAGGAAATAAGTTAATTCACCCAGCATACTCATTCATATTTACTTTGCATAAGTTTGGCAAACCTTTTGCAAAGCTTCTCATCTGTAGACCCAAATATTATATCATCTACATAAATTTGAACAAGTATCGTAGAGCCATTGACAGATCTATAAAAGAGAGTTTATCAACGGTACCTCTGGTGAAGTGATTCTCTATGAGGAACTGTAAAAGTGTGTCATACCAGGCTCTAGGTGCTTGCTTCAGGCCATAGAGTGCTTTGAGCAAATAGTAAACATATTCTGGAAAATCTGGATCTTCAAAGCCAGGAGGTTGACTAACATACACCTCTTCCTCCAGAATACCGTTTAGAAATGCATTCTTGACATCCATTTGATAGACTTTGAAATTGGCATGAGCTGCATAGGCTAGGAAGAATCTGATTGCTTTTAACCATGCCATTGGTGCAAAAGTTTCTTCAAATTCAATTCCTTCTTCTTGACATTAGCCTTTAGCAACTAGTCTAGCTTTATTCCTTGTTACTATGCCATTCTCGTCCATCTTGTTCTTGAATACCCACTTAGTGTCAATCACTGATTTGTCCTTTGGTTTGGGTACAAGTTTCCATACTTTATTTCTTTCAAACTGGTTTAGCTCTTCTTGCATTGCTAAAACCCAGTCTGGATCTAGAAGATCATCTTTAACCTTCTTAGGTTCTTCATTAGAGAGAAAACTGCTGTACAAGCATTCTTCTCGAGTTGCCCTCCAAGTTTGGACTTTTGCATTGGAGTCACCAATTATCAGCTCAAAAGGGCGATCCTTAGTTCATTTTCTTTGTGGTGGTAAGATTGACCTTGATGAAATTACTATGTTCTCTCTATGTTGACCATCTTGATTTGTTATTGAGTGTTGACTGTGAGAAACTCCCCCTGAGTGTATGGACCTCAAGTTGAGTGGAGTTCTAACATAGTTTTCAACAGATACTTCTCTTTGGTTCTCAACAGATGCTTCAAAGTGATCTTCAACAGATGGTGTGAGTTGCTCTTCCACAGATGGTCCATTCTGCACTTCAACTGACGGTCCAGGTCTGTTCTCTACACCGATCGATAACCTCTCATCATCATCATCTTCGCTTTCTTTACCATTTGTCTCATTCTCGAATGAGAGCAATTTATGAAAACCTTCATCTACAAGTCCAGATATTTTCTTGTCGTTGAAGACAACATGTATGGATTCCATAATAATGTTAAGTCTTAGGTTGTAGATTCTGTAAGATTTTCCAGCTGAGTACCCAACAAAGATAGTTTCATATGCCTTTGGATCAAACTTCCCAAGGCTCTCGCCATAGTTCTTCAATACAAAACATTTCCATCCAAAGACATGCAGACAGTTAATTGTTGGCATCTTGCCTTTGAATAACTGGCAAGGTGCCATGCCTTTTGCTTGATTGACCAAATATATGTTCTGAGTGTAGCATGCAGTATTGACAGCTTCAGCCTAGAAATATGTTGGCAGCTTTGATTCTTCAAGCATAGTCCTTATAGCTTCAATAAGGGTTCTGTTCTTCCTCTCCACTACACCATTTTGTTGCGGTGTTCTTGATGCAGAAAATTCTTTAGTGATTCCTTCTTCTTCATAGAACTCTCTTAACATAGAATTCTTGAACTCAGTCCCATTATCGCTCTAATCCTTCTTACTCTGAAGACTGGATTGTTGTTGATTGTCTTGATATGCCTGATAATGATTTCCTTGCCTCATCCTTCGAATGCAGAAAGAAGGTCCAAGTGTATTTGGAGAAATCATCAACAATTACAAGACAGTATTTCTTGTTAGATATCGACAATACATTAACTGGTCCAAATAGATCCATGTGCAGTATCTGTAAGGGTTGATCAATTGATGACATTGACTTGGATTTGAAAGAGGCCTTCTTTTGCTTCCCTTTCTGGAATGCATCACATAGTCCATCCTTGGAGAACTCCAATTTTGGAATACCTCTAACCAAATCCTTCTTGACCAATTCATTCATAGCTTTAAAACTTAAGTGAGACAGTCTCTTATGCCAAAGCCATCCTTCATCCATGCTTGCCTTGCTGAAGAGGCATGTAGTAGAGTTGGCACTCGTTGAGTTGAAGTCATCAATGTACACATTTCCTTTCCTGTTTCCTGTTATCACTACCTTGTTGTCGTTTTTCTTGAAAACAATACAAGCTTCAGATATAAACCAGACATTTTAATTTTTATCACATAGTTAACTAATGCTAAGCAAATTCTGCTTAAGTCCATCAACCAGTGCTACTTCTTCAATGACAACATTTCCTTGTGAAATCAAGCCATATCCTCCAGTATATCCCTTGCTGTTGTCTCCAAGGGTAATACTAGGGCCAGCTCTCTCCTCAAACTTAGTGAGCAGGGTAGAATCTCCAGTCATGTACCTAGAACAACCACTATCCAGATACCAAAGATTCTTTCTCTCTCTCTGCACACATCAAAATCAAATCAAGTTGATTTTGGTACCCAAGTTTCCTTGGGTCCTGCCATGTTAGCCTTTCTCCTATTCTTCAAGCCCTTACCAACCAAGGGTTCTGATTGAATTAAATCAACCTTAACTCTTTGGGTAGGTCTAATAAAGACAGGGTGTTCCACTTGCTCATATGCATTACAGCTTGATGTACAATTAGGCATAGTCTGTGCATACGTGTTATTCATCATCCATGGCAACTGAGGCATATTAAAAGCATTGTAATATGGATTATGCATGAATGGCATGTTAGCATTTTGACTAGATGCATGAGCAGGTTGGACAAGCATATATAGCGTAACATTCATAGCAGGCATAGACATAGGTATGCAAGGCATAGAAGTATCTTTCACAGTTTTACAGTTGGAAGATAAATGATTAATACTACCACATTTTACACATTCCTTCATGGGAGCATACTTATCAGGAGTGTAGTTGTTGTGTTTGTTAATTCCTACCTTGCCATTTTTATTGTTCTTATTAGCCTTACCCTTTGGTTCTGTCTTTTCTAACTTATCCTTCAATTTCTTGATGGACAGGTGGCCTATGTTTCCTTATTCAACTGACTTGGTTTTGCTGCACTCTCCCACTACAAAGTTTTTGCTGACAGGTCCATATTGGTTATTCAGATTAACCAAGGTTGCTTTGCTGACAGGTTTCAACTTCAATGGACATTCCTCATCCATTGAGTCACTGTCTGAAGCAGTCTCCCCATCAACTCCTAACTTTGCTTTTGCTAATTTGTAGAAAGAATCAACTCCTTAAACATTACAGATCTCTTCAGTTTTAGCCTTTTATCCTTTCCACTTAGCGATTAATTCTTGTTCTTTTCTTAATTGTTCTTTTAAACACTCTTCTCTTTTTAGAGCCTCAAGTAACTCATTCTTAGCATACTTGCAATCACTTTTAATTGTTTCAAACTCAACTAACTGAGTCTCTAACAGAGTATTCTTATAACCTAACTTAATGTTCAGATCTTTAATCTTGTTGTTTTCTTTGTTAAGTGATTTCAATGTGACATGCATGTTGTACAAATCATTAGACATTTCATTAACAACATTATCACATTCATCTTTGGAAAGCTCAGTTAGATTTGTAGAGTATACCTGGTTGCTTGCTGAACTAGCCTCTTCATCATTCTCGTTTGCCATAAGTGCAAGATTGACAAACTCTTCCTCTGCATCTGAGTCTCCTCCAGCTTCCCAATCATCATCTCTAGATACAAATGCACTTTCCTTTTGCTTGAGAAGATCAAAGTATTTCTTTTTGTAATCAACAGTCTCAAACTGTTTCTTCTGTTTCTCAGCCTTGGATTTTCTGCATTCATTGGCAAAGTGACCAGCAATTCCACAGCTATAGCATTTGATCTTTGACCTTTCAACCACATCCTTGTTTGGTTGATAGCTTTTCTTGAATTTCCCGGCTCTTGCTGGATTCTTCTTGAATATTAACTTCGAAAATCTCTTTGACAAAAATGCCAAATATTCATCAAGATCTTCTGATTCATCCTCACTCAATGCATCAAGTTCTTCAATCATCTTGCCTTTGCCTTTGCTAGTTCCAGCTCCACCTTCACAAGTTCTTTGACTTGGTGTGGCTTCCACATTCTTCATCTTCTCTCCATCTTGGTTAGTTGGAATATTGACCACCAAATCTACATTTCCACCTTTCTTCTGGCTCTTCTCAACTTCTTCATCTTGTTGCAACTCGAGCTCATAGGTCTTTAAAATTCCATACAGTCTCTCAAGTGTAAAATCTTTGTAGTCTTGAGAATTCCTCGATGAGACTGTCACTGGCTTCTATTCTTTAGGTAAAGACCTCATAAATTTTAGGTTGGAATCTTTGGTTTCATAAACTCTCTCATACAACTTTAACCCATTTAACAGTTTCTGAAACCTGCTAAATATATCAGTTAAGCTTTCTCTTAAATTGAAGTGAAAATGTTCATACTGTTGTATGAGGAGTTGTTTCTTATTCTCTCTAACTTGCTCAGTCCCTTCATAGAGTGTTCGTATAGTGTCCGACACTTGCTTGGCAGTGGTGCAGTTTATGACATTATCGAACATGTCTTGATCAATACCATTGAACAGTATGTTCATGGTCTTCTTGTCCTTCTGGACTTCCTCTTTGTCTGCATCTGTGAATTCTGCTAGCATTTTGGGAATAGGCCTTCCAACAACTCCAGTTCCAGCTGCTTCTCCAACTGTAGTGTTAGCCTTCATAGGAATATGAGGACCCTTTTCTATGCAGTTTACATAGCCTTCATCAATGGATAAGAGATGTAAATGCATCTTTACTTTCCAGTGAAAGTAATTATCTTTGTCAAGGATTGGTATTTTCACGCCTGTATCCTTCTTTCCCTTGGTGGTGATCTTTAGACTTCTTGCATATTAGAAGCCTGCTTTGATACCAATTGTTATTTCCCAGTTAAGCACCATGAGATTGTAGAAGGGGGGTTGAATACAATCTCAACTAAATTCTTTCGACTTGGCGAGTTCTTAAGATCGAGTATTTAATAAGAACAGAGAGTAAACAAGATAAACACTATATCTAAAACAAATGCAACACAAGATATAAAAAAACCTCAGGTGGGTTTGTTCGGTCCACCTGATGGTTGTATTTGAAGAAAATACTTCTGTGTAGAGATACACAGCTGCGGGTTACAAAGTCTTAGTGTTTACAAGAAAACCTAATGCAATGTGCATTATGCTCAGTGTTTTTTTTTTAAACTATGCTGCTAATACAGCTTATTTAAACTATATGAAGACAAGTAAGCTACGTGAAATGTACTGATACATTTTTGGTATAACTTGTCACGCACACATGCTTAAAGTGGTAGCCATTTTTGGAATTGTCTTGAAGATCTTCTTTCTTTGATTTGGACAGTCCCAGCATGCTTCAAGTCAGTGTATGTTTCTTTCTTCATAAGTTACTAAGTTCTTGAGTTGACTTAGCTTTCAAGCCTTCGTGATGCTTTATGCAAAAGATCTTTTTATTTTGGATCTTTAACTCTGAAAGTAGCTTTAACCAAAAAGATAATCTTTTCGAAAGTCAATAAGCTTTTCTGCTTATTGAGCTGTGCTTGAACTTCCCAGATAAAATAGCTGATCCTTATGCATTCATCAAGGCATCCTTTGGATTCTTCAGTAGTAGTGTAATCATGTTGGAGGTTGCTTCCACTCTTATTGTTGCCCTTGAAGTCGGATAAACAGTGGCTGATTTCACATTTGACTTGGAAGAGTTTGAGCCTTCAAATATTTACAATTTGACTCCCTACTCGTAACATCCTCTGTGTAATTGGCCACTGTCTATAAGTCACGGGTTGCAAAGTAATTCTGGGTTTAGTCTCCATTCGGTATGTTCCATTAGAGAACTCTGACATTATTAAGAAACCAGGCTGAGTTCTCGAACAAATGAATCTTGAATTCTCGAATGTCGACTTCTCGAATAGTTCCTTTCTGTGAGTTCTCGAATGACTTCTCAAACAGCCCATTGTGTAGACTTCTCGATTAGTGTATGTTACAGACTTCTCGAACACAGGAGCAGCCTGACTTCTCGAACTAGGACTTCTCGAATAAACCCTTTTTGTAGAGTTCTCGAATGACTTCTCGAACTCTTCTTTTCTTTATTTCTCGAAACTACTTGCATGGTTACAACAATCTCTCTTCTGATTACTGATGCTTGATTTTAGCATCTCAAGGCTTGTTGCAGAAATACTTCCTAATTGTTTGCAGAGTTCCATTCTCAAGATGTTGCTTTAGTTGATCTGCATTTCAGTTGATTTCCTGATTTATTCATCAGCTTCGATTCCTTGATTCATTTTCTGTCTTGTGGTATTTGTTATCATCATCTATAGACATATATGTCTCAACAACCACCCACTAGCTTATAGGTTAGCATCTTCTTACCAAATCCAAAGCCTTTGAAGAAAAGAGGGAACGATGAAAATTCAAATTGGATGGGGGGACAAAAAGAATAGAGGGAGGATATTTATTTCGGCTGCTAGAAACAAGTGTAAATGAAGCTTATCATAACTCGAGATTAATACAGTGGTCACTGTAGATGATAGATATAGATGGAACGGGCAACTAAACTTATTGCTTCTTATTAGCACAGAGGGAGAGAGATGCCTGGACATTTGAGGCTATAAATACCAACACAAGAAAAGGTTAAAAGCTCAACTAACAACAAACCACAACACACAAAAGCTAGCAACAATGCCTTACCACCGGATTCCACCACCTCCAGAAATGATAAAAATAAATGTTCATGGAACATCTTCGAAGAACCCGTCAGTGTATGGGTTTCGTACGGGCATAGGGGCGGCATATAGAGACTCGGATGGTGCACTCAAACACCTAACCCTGGGAGTTATTTCACAACTCTTAACACTTGGAAACCAAATGTGGGCAATCTATATTGCTCTAATGCGAGCCTTCAAACTGGGGTACCGTGATATCATCATAGAAACAAACAATCTTGAAGCCTTCCTGGTGGTTAAGAACTATCATATTGGAGCACCAGCTGGGGTATCTCACATCGCTTCGCAGATCGACATCCTACTGAGAGACAGACGTTGGTTCTGTATGATTACTTACATAGTCCCAAACAGGCTCAAATTGGCAAGATTTCTGTCAAGGCTAGGTAAAAGGATGCGTGACATGCTATATACATGCAACATGCCGGTGGGGGGGTTGAAGAATTGATCGATTGGGATATGGGTATGGGAGTTGATGATCCAGCTTACCAATATGTTATCATACCAGATGGGGCACCAAGCCCGGTTGATTTCGACGAACTTTCCTTACCATCAGATGAAACAAAAGAACTGGGCCTCGGTCAAGAAAATATGCCATCGCACGTTCAGCTGGATAGAAGGTAAATGAAGAAAATAACTTGGAAGATGTAATGATGGAGGAGGTTTCCATGGAGGGATAACAGCAGGGGAGAATACTATGTTTGTTGGTGACAACCCGGTGATGGAAACACTTTAAACTCATCTTGGAAGTCGTATAACTAGCCTACATAACCTAAAGAGGAATATCCTCTAGCAGTAATTCGACTTCATTTTGTAATCTGCTAAGTATTCAGTGCTGGTTCGAACAAGGCTTGTAATGACAGGCTGGTAATATGTCTAGGTAGAGGTCATGTTAAGCATGCTAGTTTCCAGTTTCAAGTTCAATCCTAAGTTGCTATGTACTAGGGGTTCAGTCTGTATGTGCAAATGCAAGATTCACAATCTTGCTTATCTAATTAAACTTTTGTTTACCAAAAAAAAATATAACAATTATAAATAATAAATATTATATTTAATAGACCTGCCCTAATAAATTTAGAACTCGTTGTATAAAATTAAGTTTATATAATATATTGTCGTTCGTGAAAGTCGAAATTTTGACCTATGGTAGTACTCTTTTATTATCCCTTTTACTCTTATTATATAGTAGGATATAATTTTATTTTAAGGGGAATGTTTGTTCAACAAATACAGTCAATCAAATCCTAATTATCTAAATTTTTTGTTAAGGGAAATTGTGGTTGAAGTGTTATAAAATCAATCAAATTCTAATTATCTAAATTTTTTGGTAAAGGAAATTGTGATTGAAGTATTACAATTTTTACATATTTTCTATAATTTATGCCACATAGACATTTATCTAAGAGTTTTGTATCATTGAAAATGCTTTTAAACTTGATGTTATCTATTTTTTTTTCACAAAATGCGAACTGCATGTGAACTTTGTTTAGTCCTTAATTCGTTATGGTATATGATCGATCTATATTATTCTCGGAAAATTACAATTATATACATACCAAATTAATATTCGGGAAAATAAAATTAGAAACTATTTTTTTTTGCCACAGTGATTCTATTATCTTAGTATCTGTTCTGATATGTGGTAGGAGAGAATCGAATCTTAGTGGTTCGACAAGGCATAGTCCTCATTTACCACATGAGCTACACCATCACCCCTAAATTAGAAACTATTTTGGAATGTCTAACATCTTTCATTTACTAATACTTTTAAAGTCAAATTACCATTATCATTAATATTTTTTTCATAAAATCTACAAAATTGTTTAATGTGAATTTTGAGATGGTAAGTCCGTGAAATGGGGGCGTGGCAAAGAATTTGGAAAAATTGGATCCTTCATTTGTACTATATATGTTATAATGTCAGGACGTCAGGGGTGATGTGCAACAAGAAAGTCCCGTTAAAGTTGAAAGGGAAATTCTATAGAGCGGCAATCCGCCATGCGATGTTATATGGTTCGGAGTGTTGGGCGGCGAAGAAGGCCCTCGAGAGCAAGTTGGAAGCGGCTGAAATGAGGATGTTGCGGTGGTCTTGTGGGCGCACGATGTTGGATAGAATCCCGAATGTGGTTTTTAGGAGCGAGCTTGAGGTGGCACCTTTTTCTGCGAAAGCTAGGGAATGGAGGTTGAGATGGTTCGGCCACGTCCGTAGGAGGCTAGCTGAAGCCCCAGTGAGGAGGGACGAGAGTCTTTCGATTGTTGGGGTGAGGAGGAGAGGTAGACCGAGGAGGTCGTGGGAAGAGCAGCTTAGGTTGGATTTAAAGGCCTTAAACTTAAATGAGAACATGACCGCTGATAGGTGTTCTTGGAGGCGCCAGATCAGAGTGGTGGATTCTCTTTTAGGGAGTGGATCTGTGGTTGAGAGCCTCAGAGTTGGGTTGTCTCGGTTAGCTTTATCTTAGAAGTTCGGTTGTTTCGATCCTTTTTCTCGTTTTATTGTCTTCTGTTTTCTAGTTTCAGGTAGCTTGGCCAGGTGTCATCTTAGATCAGAGTGCTTTGCAGAGCGGAGTAGTCAATCCCTTGGTAGGTAAGCCCCATGTGTTCTAAGCCATGGGCTCAGGTATGACAATGACCTTTTTGAAATCTTAGATAACCCTTGTGAATATCACACACTATTAGCTTAATGTGCACTTAGCCGGGGGTCTTCACGGAAACAGCCTCCCTACCGTTAAAAGTAGGGGCATGGTCTGCGTACATCTCACCCTCCCCAGACCCTGCTCTGAGCGGGATATACTGGGTATGTTTGGTTTGGTTTGGTTATGTTATAATGTCAGGAGACCGGAAATGCACCAGAATCGTTTAAAATATTTTTCTTAAACTTTCACTTTTTTGCTTTTTTTTATTTAATTTTTTCTTGCATTAAGTAGCATCTTAATGACGTCTTAATAATCATTAATTACACTTATGAATATATATATATATATATATATATATATATATATATATATATATATACGTCATGTTATTTATATAAAAGATTAACAAATTTTATTTGAGCATTATAATTATTATTCAAATTTAAAATGTTAGTTATATGTATAAAACTAAAATTATTTTCATGTAAATTAACGACTTAAAATTGTTCACATTGCGTCATTTTTTATTACATGCTGAAGATTTTTGCAAACTTTTTTCGAACGATTGTAGGACAAACGATCTTAACTTCTCGAACAATATTTTATCAATAATTTTGAAATCGTTATAAGTTATAGAAGTATAATCTTTTGGTTAAAATCTAGAATTTGTACAAACTAATATTGACAGATTTTTTATTTTTTACATAATAAACTCAATCATTTTATTGCGCAATTAAGTCGATAAAAATATTATACACATGTTGTTTCATTATATTGTGTCAAAATAAATTAATATTCGAATTATATAAATTCTTATGCTATTATTGAGCATATATGTTATGAGATGGGTGTCGGCTTTCAAAACGTTATTTAGTTTTATTTAATATTGTATTTGCTACTTTTCATATTATGATATTTCTAAGATTATCAAACTTTTTGATATATAATTAGAGTATTATTCCAATTAATATTTCATACAAACCGTTTTAAATAACTTTTTAGGAAAATTTTAAAATACCAATCTACATATATTATAATAGCCGAAGATTGAAGAGGCTTTCACTCTGAAGCTTCAAAAAAAATTTCTCGATTTTTCACATTTTTTATTTTTTTATTAAATAATTTCCTTGCATTTAATAGGATTAAAATTAGTCATTAATTGTACCTATTAAACTTATATTAAATACACTTTATTTATACTTAAAACAAAATTTTAGCCAATAATTATTATAATTATGTATATAAAATATTTTAGTTATTATTATTTCTTTATTAGAACATTTTAATTATTATATTAATATAAAATATTAATTATCCATATAAAAGTACAATTATTTCAAGTTAAAATGATAAACTAAAATTATTTATATAGTTCATTTATAATCCTTATTCAAAATCATTGCAATTGTTTTGGCAATAATAAATAAACGATTTAAACTTTTTGATAAATTCGTGATATGGGCTGAAAATACGCCCTAAAGACACATTTAATGTGGCATTAATTAGGCCAAGAATGGTCCAAATGTGGGGCCCACCAGGTGGGCCCAAAACCCCAATTATAATATTAATTTCGTAATTAATATTGGGGATAATAGACAACTCAGCAATAAGAGTTGGATAAGGATATTATTTCCACCAGACTATGCCACCAAGGCATCCAATTCAATATGGAAACTGATTCCTACAAGGAATAGATCTAGAACCTTCCCCAAAGACTTGCCCACCAAGTCTCCGAATCCTACCATAATTCTAAGGCTTCTCAGCCTATATAAAGGGCCTGACCCCTCATTCTCAGAACTACGTTGGCTTGATTCTCAATACGAGATACGTAGGCACTCTGTGAGGACCGATTAAAGTCTCGAACGCAGAAACAACCATTAAAGCTCGAAGCTCAACCACCTTAGCATTAATTACAAATCGTAACCTAGTTTTTGATCCACAACATTTGGCGCCGTCTGTGGGAAGACAACATCAACCATGGTTCAAACACGAAGAACAACATCAACCGAGGCCGTGCCCCTTAACTCTGCTCCACCAGCCACTTCTGATCCGCTTATCGTCACTGAAGAAGGACAAATACTCCCATCAACAGGGGCGGTCATTCAACCTCTGCCCACTCAGCCCCCAGGGACGACTCCCCATGTAGAAGGGACCCACTCTGTGATTGTCCATCAAAGCCAAGAAACTAACCCTCTCCAGATGGTGGTTTCCCCTCCTGGTAACGTTGATCGCACGGGGGTACAGATCCATACTACGGATCTCCCTTTGAACACCAACCCTATGTATGGGCTGCCTAATTATCCCCCTCGACGAAGGGAACCTGGACCAAGCGGTCACGCCTTACAGATCCGGGATCGAGAATATGATGACTACTCTGGTCCCTATACTGATGATTCAACATCATCTGAGGATGATGATCGAGATGAAGCCCCGAGGAGGCAGCGTGCTAGCAAAGAACCTCTAAGAAGGACACGAAGAATCCATGATGGACTCCCCTTGACAACTGCTGAGAAAATCAAGGCTTATGAGGCAGAGATCTTAAAATTGAAGGACGATATTGCAAGAGAACAAGATAGATTAAATCAAGCTCAGCCTCCTCCAACTGCAGAGAGGATTCCAATTATAAATTTGGAGAGGCCTTCAAGAAGGCAAAGAAGGGCCGAAGCCCCAACTGAAAAGTCAACAAGGGTGGAGACGCCCAGAAGCAACCCTAAGGATCTGATGCCACTTGGGATCCTGATGATCCCACACCCCCGTTTACTGAGGAGGTGATGAATGCTCGCATCTCAAGGAAATTCAAGATGCCGACAATCAAGGCCTATGATGGAACGGGCGATCCCGCAAACCATGTTAGGACATTCTCAAATGCACTGCTGTTGCAGCCTGCGAGCGGCGCCTTAAAGTGTAGGGCGTTCCCTCAAACCTTGTCTGGCATGGCTCAAAGGTGGTATAGCCGCTTACCTGCAAACTCAATTGGCTCATTCAAAGAACTGAGTGCCGCCTTTGTCAGCCAGTTCATTAGTGGGAGAGTTCATGAAAAAAGTTCTGCATCCCTTATGTATGTGGTGCAGGGGAAGAATGAGAATCTGAGAGATTACCTCAAGCGGTTCACCAAGGAGACGCTGAATATCACTGATCTGGAAAATAAGGTGGCCATGGTAGCCCTGGAACATGGAACCATTGATCTCTTCTTTAAAAGGTCTTTGGCAAAACATCCTCCTGAAAATATGGCCGAGCTCCAACGGAGGGCCGACAAATATATCAAGGCTGAGGACAGCATGAAGAAGGAAACCACAGGAGGCAATGGCAAGGGTTCTAATGATTCGAAGAAACGAAAGCAAGAGCAAGAGTACGATGCTAGGGACAAGTATCCCCGGACTAGCAAGGATTCCGAGTCACCGCCAAAGAAGGGTTTGGGACCGAGGTTTTCTGATTATGCAAGGCTAAACGCTCCTAGGAGCCAGATCTTGCTAGATATTGAGAAGGATAAAGACTTTCGATGGCCGAAGCCACTTAGGGGTGATCCCACGAAAAGAAACAAGGATCAATACTGTAGGTACCACCGTGATGTGGGTCATGATACAGATGATTGTAGACAGTTGAAAGATGAGATTGAGTTCTTGATCCGGAAAGGAAAGCTAAGCAGGTTCACGAAGAATGATGATCGTGAAACCCAAAGAAGGGACTATGACAGGAGAGACAATGACAGAAGAGACAGCGATCGTGATCGTGACCGTAATCCACAGCCCCGAGGGCCAGTAATCAATATGATTTGGGGAGGACCAACAGCAGCCGGCACTACCCGAAACTCCCGAAAGGCCTATGCCAGAGAAGTGATGCACATCGTAGGAGAAGCCCCGAAGCGTGCTAGGACTGAGACAGTGATTGGTTTTGATGATTCAGACCTTGAGGGGGTGAAATTCCCCCATGACGACCCGTTGGTCATAACTCCTGTAATTGGAAACTCGGAGGTGAAACGAGTCTTGATAGACAATGGAGCTTCTATTGATATCTTGTTTCACGATGCGTTTGTGAAAATGGGGTACACCGATTCTCAGTTGAGCCCCACCAACATGCCAATCTACGGATTTAATGGAGTTGAGTCCAAGGTCGAAGGTACTATTCAATTGCCCATGACCATTGGACAGGAACCTAAGGAAGCTACTCAGATGCTGAATTTCCTTGTGATCAAGGCATCCTCGACTTATAACGCAATCCTAGGAAGGACTGGACTTCATGCCTTCAAGGCTGTGGCCTCCACATATCATATGAAGATTAAGTTTCCAACCCGGAATGGTGTTGGAGAACAAAAGGGTGATCAGAAGATGGCAAGAAGTTGTTACGTATCCGTGCTAAGGGCTGATGGAATCGGGGGGCAGGTACTTCCGATCGAAGACATGGATGTCCGTGGTGATGATGAACACCGAGGAAAGCCAGTAGAGGACTTAATACCTATTCCTCTGGAGCTGGGTGACCCTGAGAAGGTGACTTATATAGGAGCCTCTTTGAAGGAACCCCTGAAGGGCAAGTTGATAGCATTCTTGCAATAAAATGGCGATGTGTTTGCTTGGACAGCAGCTGATATGCCAGGGATTGATCCCCAACTCATAACTCACAGATTGAATGTCGATCCTAATCGGAAGATAATACAGCAGAAGAAGAGGAACTTTGCACCTGAAAGGCAAGAGGCCATAAAGCAAGAAGTGGAAAAGCTCTTAGAAGCTGGGTTTATCGAAGAGATTCAGTTTCCAGAATGGTTGGCTAACCCTGTGATGGTCAAGAAAGCCAACGGTAAGTGGAGGATGTGTATAGACTTCACCGACTTGAATGACGCATGCCCTAAGGATTGCTTCCCTTTACCAAGGATTGACATGTTGATAGATGCCAAAGCTGGACATGAGATGCTTAGCTTCATGGATGGTTTCAGCGGCTACAATCAGATTAAGATGCACAAGGATGACGTCCCTAAGGTATCTTTCATAACTCACTTCGGTGTTTTCTGCTATCTTGTTATGGCTTTCGGTCTAAAAAATGCAGGAGCTACTTACCAACGACTGGTGAGTAAGATATTCGCCCATCTAATTGGAAAAACCATGGAGGTCTATGTTGATGACATGCTAGTCAAGAGCCTGTTCAAGGCAGACCACATTAAGCACCTCAGAGAGGCATTCGAAGTGCTGAGGCACCACAAAATGATGTTGAATCCAGCCAAGTGTGCCTTTGGTGTTGGATCAGGCAAATTTTTGGGTCTTATGGTTTCAAAACGAGGCATAGAGGCCAATCCTGACAAGATCAAGGCGATCTTAGACATGGAGCCACCACGCTCTATAAGAGATGTGCAGAAGTTGACAGGCCGGGTAGCGGCTTTAGGAAGATTCATCTCCAAGTCTGGTGACAAATGCTTGCCTTTCTTTCAAGCATTGAAGAAGGTGAAAAATTTTGAGTGGACCCCTAAGAGCCAAGAGGCCTTTGAA
The DNA here is from genome assembly GCA_036435485.1 of Saposhnikovia divaricata. Taxonomy (NCBI): domain Eukaryota; kingdom Viridiplantae; phylum Streptophyta; class Magnoliopsida; order Apiales; family Apiaceae; genus Saposhnikovia; species Saposhnikovia divaricata. The sequence continues at coordinate 182,418,745 of CM071597.1, read as the reverse complement.
CAACTGAAGAAGTACATGGTTGAAGCCCCGTTGCTGGCTAAACCTAGTCCCGGAGACACTCTTTATATATACCTGGCGGTATCTGAGCAAGCGTTGAGTGCCGTTCTCATTCGAGAAGAGAAGAAGGTCCAGAAACCTATCTATTATGTGAGCAAGGTGTTGCACGGGGCGGAGCTGAATTACTCTCCCATTGAGAAGTTCGCCTTGGCATTGATAACAGCCTCGAGGAAGTTACGCCCGTACTTCCAGGCACATAAGATTGAGGTCCTGACGGACCAACAGTTGAGAAACATTTTGCATAGCCCGAAGGCTAGTGGAAGGATAATCAAGTGGGCGATTGAACTTGGAGAATTTGACATCACGTATAAGCCTCGAACAGCCATTAAGGCTCAGGCATTGGCTGACTTCGTGGTTAAATGCACCATTAGCAACCAAGAAGTCGGGGGGCAGGAAATAATAACAACCCCTGAGAAGCAAGATAAAGATGGAGAACTTGAACCTGATCAGAAGGAATATTGGGTGATCTATTTTGATGGAGCATCAAAAACAAAATCTAGTGGCGCAGGCTTAGTATTGCAAAGCCCCGATGGGTTCACAGTCGAATATGCTTTGAAGTTGGATTTCCAGACAACCAACAATGAAGCTGAGTATGAGGCCTTGATAGCTGGTTTAGGCTTGGCCAGAATCATGAGAGTCAAGAATCTCAAAGTTTGTGGAGATTCAAGATTAGTAGTCTCTCAAGTAAATGGTGAATTTGAGGCCAAGGATGAAACTATGGCAAAGTATCTGCGAGTTGTGAAAGCTGTCATGACTCAGTTTGACGAGTGTTATGTAGAACACATCCCGAGAGAAGAGAACGTTAAGGCCGATGCCCTATCTAAGTTCGCTTCTTCCGAGATAGAAAACTATGCAGGGAGTGTTTACTTCCAGGTCTTGAAGGCCCCGACTATCGACTCAAAATTAGTGGCACCAATTGATGTGGGAAGCTCTTGGATAGATCCTATCAAGGCACACCTTGAGACCGGGTGTCTCCCAGACGATGCCTTGGAGGCACGAAAACTTTCAGTAAGAGCATTGAGATACACTTTGATTGAGGGCATTCTGTACAAGAGATCATTTGTCATCCCGTACTTGAAGTGCTTGAGGCCCCAAGAGGCAAGGGAAGCTTTGGAAGAAGTTCATGAAGGGATCTGTGGGCAGCACCTGGGGGGCAGGGCCCTGGCTCACAAAATAACTCGTTTGGGATTCTACTGGCCAGAGATGCTGGCTGATGCACAGGATTATGTCAAGAGGTGTGACAGGTGCCAGAAGCATGCTCCGATTGTCAGGCAGCCGCTTGAGATGTTAACATCAGTCAGTTCCCCCATTCCATTTGCAATGTGGGGGATGGACATTCTTGGTCCTTTCCCTATGGCATCAGCACAGAGGAAGTTTTTGATTGTCGTCATTGACTACTTCACCAAGTGGATTGAGGCTAAGCCTTTAGCCAAAATAACCACCAAGCAAGTTTCCCAGTTCTTTTGGGAGAACATAATCTGCAGATATGGCATCCCACGAATCCTTGTGACGGATAATGGGACACAGTTCAATAATGAAGAATTTAAGAAGTACTGTGAGGAGAATGCTATTGAGCTTCGTTTTACCTCAGTAGCACATCCGCAAGCAAATGGACAGGCCGAGGTGGCCAATCGGATCATCCTTGATGGACTTAAGAAAAGGGTTGAACGCTCAAGGAGCACTTGGGTAGACGAGTTGCTGCCTATACTCTGGGCTTATCGCACTACTTGCAAGGTAACCACAGGAGCAACCCCGTTTCTGCTAGCTTATGGAGCTGAGGCAGTTGTGCCATTGGAGATCATGCATGCATCACCTCGAGTGGAGGCATTTGAACCTGAGACAAATGAAGAAGGTATGAAGCTCGCCCTAGATCTGATTGATGAAGTCAGGGACGAGGCAAACGCCAGAAATGCGGAGCATCAAAAGAAAGCACCCTTCTATTACAACCACAGGGTTAAGGAGAGGTTCTTTCAGCAAGGTGATTTGGTTCTGAGGAAGATCGAGGCTTCTGGAGTTGGCCAGAAAGGAAAACTAGCCCCAAACTGGGAAGGGCCGTATCGAGTCAGGAAGACATTGGGACGAGGATCATATAAGTTGGAGACCTTGGACGGGGTTGAGGTGCCCCGAACTTGGCATGCCTTGAACCTCAAGATTTATTATGTTTAAGCTGCCTCTGCGAGGATGTAGTTTTTTATTTATCTAGTAGGAGAAGTAGAAATAAGGTTCGATGAAACCATCCCAGGGTTTTGATGCCCCGAGTAGGACAATAATGAGCTGTGTAAGGGTTGAACCCTTTTTGAGTTATTAATGCAAACTTGTTTTCCATTTTATGATTCTATGTTTTGTTTATGTACCAAGCACCTGTTGAGTGTGAGTCTAGGAAGACCAAGTACCGAAAATAAATGAACATACGAATAAAACAAACAAGTGCATAAATAAAGACCCCGAAGGGCCAACAGTTAGGGTTACATCATTTAAACCAAATAAAAGTTTAATCACGAAGGACCGTGATTGAAATACTAGAAATAAAAGCCACATACAGCTAAGCTAGGCCATGCAAGGCCCGAAGCGATCCCAACTACTCATCCGAGGAATCCTCCTCGCCATTCTCCTCCTCATCAGTCTCTTCCTCGCTACTCTCCTCCTCGTCACTCTCTTCCTCAGAGCTTTCTTCAGCATGGCCTTTACCCGGTTCGGCTACCGCCACTGGTGGAGCTGTCACTTCCATCGCCTCAACCTCTTCCTCCTCGGAAGATGAGCTATCTTCAACTACCCTGTTTGAGGGGACTGCTTGACGAACTACTCTCCCCTTCTGCACGGTCATAGGCCGTTTCCCTCGAGGATCCGAGGAAACTGAGCCATCCATAGTTGCTCGGACACCCCTCGAACCGGAGCCGGAACGGCGATGACTTCCCCTAGAGCCGGAGCCCGAAGCCTGAGCTACTGGGTTGGCCCCGGCGCCCGAAGCAACTTGACAGTAAGGACTTGGAAAGTCCCTCGGGAAAACCACAGTAGGGTGCCTCTTACTCACAGCATTGATGGCTCGATCCCTGCCAACAGACATGATACCCGGGCGTACTTCATCGTCATGCTTATCTATAAGCTGAAATAAATCCTCAGACTCCTGGTAAGCTTTCACCACTAGCTTGCAGTCTGCTGCCCTCTTGTTATACAAGGAGTCATACTGTCTCTGGAGAGAATGAGCATCAGCTTCAGCCCGGATGGCCCTGGACTCCAAGTCTTGGTATTTCTCATCAAGAGTTGCTTTCTTCTTCTTCAAGGCCACATTCTCATCTCGGTATGCACGACCTAGCCGAGTGCTAGCATGGAACTGGGCATTTTCCTGGAACAAAGAATCAATGAGACAATTATAATCACAAGTTACGTGAAAACACTATGTCTAGGATGAAAGGTGGGAAACCTGATATAGGGCTTGAGCTCCGAGTTTCTCCGCTTCATCAAATTTGTCCCCGGCAGTTACTGTCAAAAGGTCGGGGGAGTGATGCTGAACTTGGACCAATCCAAGGCTGACTCTGGGCATCCCAAGACAGAATCTTGCTCACAAATCCCCCAACCAGGGATGAAGGGGGTCTTGACTCTCCCATCAGCATTCCGCGATCTCTTTGAAGAGCATCCCGACAGGAACTGAGGGATCTTCGGCCCAGGTTGAATGCAAGCCGCCTCGGCTTTCTTGATCATCCTTCTAGTAACTTTCGGCTGGTTCTCGGGCCGACTGTCGATCTCCTCAGCAACTGAAATGACAACAGAAAAGATATCGGAATAAGAACAAACAGAGTTCATAACATGAAGGTAAAAAATTACCATCAGCAGAAAGTAAGCTAAGGCCAGCTTCTACAAGTCTCTTCTCGGTTAAGAAAACTTTGTAGTGAGTACGGTCGTCGTCAGCAAGTAGTCTATCACGATCAAGAAGCTCCTTCTCGTCAAGATCACATACAAAGTGCGTAGCATCATGCACTTCCCCAAACTTAGACATAAAGAATTGGCCCCAGTCGCCACCACGCCATACCAGAATCACGAACTCTCTGTCCCAGTAGTGATGGGAATCTGGGAATGAAAAGGCATTCACAAAATGTGGAACATTGGATCTATGCTAAATAGTGACCCATCCCTTCTGAATCTCAGAAGAATTCTTGGTGGCGAATATACTCTGGAACATTGTAGTAGTTGGTTCGATACCTAGATCTCGGCATCTCAGCATGAAGATGATGATCAACCGCCATGCATTGGGATACAATTGGCAGGGGTGAACCTGAAGCTCCGCTAGGAGCCTTATGATGAACTGGTCTACCGGGAATCTCAGGCCTGCTTCAAGGGCACCCTTGTAGACACATAGCCTCTCTGGGTGCCAATTACAGGTTCTATCAGCTAAGCCAGGAAGGCAAACCTTGATCGCGTCCGGAAAGCCATATAACTCCTTAATCTTTTCGACATCTTGCTTGTCGAACTTGGACGGACTATGATACGCAGCTAACTCAGAGTTGTTGGGAAATGCATCCCTCATAGTACTCAATAAGTCAATTAAAGAATCAAATCGACGATCAATATATTTAGGGGGATTCAGTCGAAGATTACCTCGCAATGTTTTGGCCAAAGTTCTCTTGGTCATCGCCTCGGACATAGAGAATGACGAAGCTGGAGCGCGGTCGCCATCTGCCATCTTGGGCTCGAACTTGAAGCTAGAACTTGAGAGCTTTAGTGCTTGAGAGCTTTAGAGAGAATTTTAGAAGTAAGAAGAAGTGAAGTGAATGAAAATGAAGGCTCCTCCCACTCTTTTATAGAAGATGGATGACCTCCTATATCAGGTTGAAACACAGCCTGGTTCGTGTTTGCAGGTCATCTATCGTTCATATACAAAAAAATGGATTTCATCTGCTATATCCGGCAATAATTATACCGGTATGTATGATTCCGGGAAAGAAAAGAAGGATTTACGTGAAGATATAGAAATAAGCTGTGCCAAGGCAATCATCTGAGCTTAAGGAGCTAATTACGTTTAAGGAAGATAAAACACTATCAATTAGTCTTTGTTAATAAAGAGACTGATTATGCTCTGGAATGAGGAATACAACATCCATGATCAAGGACGTGATTCAAGAACGAGACTCCAGGCATTGCGAAAAGCTCCGAGAGGCACGACAAAGCAACCATGGAGCACCTTTCGGGCGATCAAGAAGCACCCGGTAGGCAACCAGAAGCACCTGGCAGGCAACCAGGATCTCCTGGCAGCCGACCAGGTGCCATGAAGAAGCTCTGGCCGACCAGGATCTCCTGGCAGCCGACCAGGTGCCATGGAGAGGGTCTGGCCGACCAGGATCTCCTGGCAGCCGACCTGGCACCTCCAGTCAGTTGGACGGATCGTTTGATGTTTCTGTTGAAGATTTCTTACTTTCTGAAACGAACATCGACCGCCAACTACACATCGTTCAAGCATCGATTAGCACCGTGTAGTGCCGTTAAATGTCATTCAACGTCGTTTAAACACTTCCAGGCAACTTGGAGCACCTGTCGGGCGATCAAGAAGCACTTGGCAGGCAACCAGAAGCACCTGGCAGGCAACCAGGATCTCCTGGCAGCCGACCAGGTGCCACAGAGAAGGTCCGACCGACCAGGATCTCCTGGCAGCCGACCAGGATCTCCTGGCAGCCGACCAGGATCTCCTGGCAGCCGACCAGGAGCACCTGGTAGCCGACCAGGAGCCACGAAGAGGTTCCAGCTGACTTCCCGGTACCCATCTTGGCACCCCTCATCGTTTGATTGAATCGTTTGATGGTTCTGTTGAAGGTTTCTCACTTTCCGTGACAAACATCGACCTTCGAATTGGCACCATTTAGTGTCGTTTTATGCCATTTAACGTCGTTTACACAAACATTGAAACGTCGTTTAAGCATCGTGTGACATTATTAATGTCAACCTGGATCTCCCGTCAACATGTCTGACGATCAAGAAGCACATGTCTGACGATCAAGAAGCACATGTCAGACGATCAAGAAGCACATGTCTGACGATCAAGAAGCACATGTCAGACGATCAAGAAGCACATGTCTGACGATCAAGAAGCACATGTCAGACGATCAAGAAGCACATGTCAGGCGATCAAGAAGCACCCGGCAGGCAACCAGGATCTCCTGGCAGCCGACCAGGTGCCTCAAGGAGGGTCAGCCGACCAGGATCTCCTGGCAGCCGACCAGGATCTCCTGGCAGCCAACCAGGATCTCCTGGCAGCCGACCAGGAGCACCTGGCAGCTGACCAGGACCCTTGTCGGTTGACTCGTTGCCCGGAAGAGGTTACAATTGTCCCGAATCTCCTCTGTTTAGCGCTGTTTATCGCCGTTTAGCGTCGTTTAACATTGTTTAAACGTCGTTTAAGGCTGATTAGCACCGATTAGTGTCGTTTAAGCACCGTTTAGTGCTGGTTAGCACCGAGTAGTGTCGTTTAGTACCGTGAGTGCCATTTTATCCTTTTAACACTGTTTAATTATTGTTTAAGGCCGTTTAGCGCCGTTTAGTGCCGTTTTATGCCGTTTAACATCGTTTAAACATTGTTTAAGCATCGTTAAGGCTGATTAGTGCCGATTAGCATCGAATTAACATTGTCGTGAACGCGTCGGTCGCTCCACGCTTTACATAAAGACAATACTCGTGAAACACTAGTGTACAAAGATAAACCCTGAACCGAGTCTCGAGTTAGACAAGTAAAACTTCAAGGAAAGCCTGATCAGCTTTCCTAGAAGTTGGGGGCAAATGATAGGCTGAAAATACGCCCTAAAGACACATTTAATGTGGCATTAATTAGGCCAAGAATGGTCCAAACGTGGGGCCCACCAGGTGGGCCCAAAACCCCAATTATAATATTAATTTCGTAATTAATATTGGGGATAATAGACAACTCAGCAATAAGAGTTGGATAAGGATATTATTTCCACCAGACTATGCCACCAAGGCATCCAATTCAATATGGAAACTGATTCCTACAAGGAGTAGATCTAGAACCTTCCCCAAAGACTTGCCCACCAAGTCTCCGAATCCTACCATAATTCTAAGGCTTCTCAGCCTATATAAAGGGCCTGACCCCTCATTCTCAGAACTACGTTGGCTTGATTCTCAATACGAGATACGTAGGCACTCTGTGAGGACCGATTAAAGTCTCGAACGCAGAAACAGCCATTAAAGCTCGAAGCTCAACCACCTTAGCATTAATTACAAATCGTAACCTAGTTTTTGATCCACAACAATTCGTAATCAATGACCGTGAGAATCCTGATAAGTTACGGAAGTATATAAATTTTTCAATTAACATCTACAATTTAAAATACAAGTAATATTATATAATTTACTTTTACACATGAAACATGGGATATGATCAACTCGATTAAATTGAACCAATCCAACCTTTTTCTTTAATGATTAAATCAATGAAAAAGTTATACATTCGTTGTTTCATTATATTGTGTTGGAATAAATTAATATTCTAACTAAACACATTCTTATACTAATACTAATCAATTAATCGCGCATGTATGTTATGAGATGGATGTCGGCTTTGAATAACTTTTTATTTAATATTTATAAATTTTTATTATAAAAATTATGTTGATAGTGTAATTTGGTAGGAAAAAAATAAGAGGTCTTTATGAAGTTGATGAAGTTGATAATATGTTAGAGAATCTTCATTTTGCTTAAATAATTAATTTTAAACGACTTAGTGTTTATTCAGAATCCAATAATTTTTAGATTCATTTTTATTGGAGATAGAATATAATTACATGTACATATTTACTATAAAATTTGATATAAAAGTATTAAAATATGTGAGTACCATTTTGAACATGTGTCCATGAATTTAAATTAAATATTACATACAAATAAAGTTCTTACAAATAATGCTCAAAAAATTAATCAAATGATTATATATAAGTGTCGGATCACTCCAAAAAATATGAAGCATGAATTACAAGATGCATTTGAATTCTCTTTTGTTTGTCATACAACCAAGTTTATCGACAAGTTAAGTCAATCACACTTCTTATCACATTTACATTCTGCTTCTTTTCTTCGTCATACAAACAAATTTATCAACAAACTAAGCAATCACGTCTTTCATAATGGCATCGACAACAAAAATATTTCAAAAATGTTACTTTTACTTATCCATTGTAAAACTTTACAAATGTTTATCAATATTGAATTTCAAAAGCATTTTTTATGCAACAAAATAGATGTCATCAATATTTTTGAAAATAATATTATTAACACTTAAGAGTTTAACTAAAACATGTTTTCTTTTCTTTTCTCTGTACTTCTTAAACATTCAAATTTAATTATATTTTACACAAGTTTCAATTTATCATATCAACTTTCAAATAATAAAACTTAACGAACAATGATGTTATATATACAATTTTTAAAAATAGTTTCATGCCGCGCGTAGAGCGGCTTTGTTACCTAATTTCATTATAAACAGAAGCACATATACATATCGTGCATGAATAGAAAATAAAATATTAATATGTTTAAATTATTAAGAATAAAAATAATTAATAAATATTATTTAAATATATTTGTAGATAATTAAATGATAAATTTTTTAAAAATAAATACTATTTAATTATGTATTTATAGGGATTCAAATTAAATATGAAGTTAAAGAAATTTAAGTAAACAAATATGATATAATTATGTAGTTACATGGAATCGAACGTCGAATTTAAACATAATTAAATTTAATAATTTGGTATTATTACGTGTCATTTAATCATGATTTTTCACATTAATAAAAAGTATAAATTTAAATAATTTTTTTCCTAAATAAATAAGCATTGTAAACAAGAATCGTACTCCGATAAATTTACTTTGAAAAAACTACCTTTCCTGGTTTTTTTTTTTGTTATATTTGAATACAAATATTTATGAAAGAAATAAATTTTGGAAGTACAATTGCTCACGCGGCACACCGCGCTTTTCCAACACTGTACCCTGGGTGTTTGCAATGTCCAATGTCCGGCGGTATTGTTAAAATAAATGAAGTAATGAATGTAAAAGTGATTGTATCGTTAAAATAAGTGAAGTAATGGGTGTAATAGTGTAAAATGTTAAAAAAGTGGGTGTAACATTGTTAAAATAAATGAAGTAGTGAATGTAAAAGTGATTTTATCGTTAAACTAAGTGAAGTAGTGTGTGTAATATTGTAAAGTGTTGAAAAAGTGGGGTGAAGTAGTAGATGTAATAATGTATTTTATTGTTAAAAGTTATTATTTTTAGACCTTCTCCAACCCAAGACACTAAAATAGTGTCCTAGGAACACTATTTTGGTGACAAAATTACACCATTCACAAAATACACTCCAACCCATGATCACTATTTGACACTAAAAGGAATCTTTCACCAATAAAATAGAATATTCTAACTTTGTTCAATTTACATTATTAATATCTATTATATTTTAAATTGTAATGTTATGGTCGCATAATATTAAATTTATTAATATAAAAATTATTTATAAAAAAAAAATCAATATCCAAATTTTGTTGAAAATTGATATTTTAGAATTACGACATTTTAGAATTAACAAGAGCTAGGAATAAATAGTAGGATATAGATAAAAATTTAATAAGAGCTAAGAAGAAAAGAAGTTTAAATTGATAAAAATTTAAAGTTAAAAATTATGAGAACAGATAAGTTGGAAAAAAATTACAAGAACAAATAGTATGACATAGATGGAAAAAAGTTGTTTCGTTAACAAATATAGGGATATTGTTGGAATTTTGAAAGTCACCAAATTTGGTGACCAAGGATCACCAAATGTACTTTTGTCACCAAATTTGGTGACCCAAAACTCATTTGGTGATCTTGGGTCACCATTTTAGTGTTGTATTGGAGTGAGTTTGACACCATATCCATCACTATTATAGTGATTTAGTGATGGGTTGGAGTTGCTCTTAGTAATATAAAGAATTGATAGTACGCCCCAAAAAGGATAGTATAAAGAAATGAGAGGGACTGGGGAAGTAGTAATTACGCGGAATTTAAAAGCTTGAGTGCTTGAGTATTGTAAATCTATTTCCTAGTCTAGCATGACTATTAGCTACCTACAAGCATTGTTATAGAAATCGGCCGATTTTTGAAAAATCGTCGATAAATTGACCAAAAATTAGTCAAAATTTTGGAACCGATTCGGCCAATTTTGCAAAAATCGTCGATAAATCGCCGATTTTTCAACCGAATTACCCGATAAATCATAAATTATTACCTCAATCGAATAGTTCGATTTCCGAAATCTGCAACACTGCTAGGGATGGCAAACGGGTCGGTCGGTTCGGGTTTTGTGAAAACCAGACCCGGACCCAAATATGTATGTTGGATCCAGACCTAGACCCGATTGAAACCCAAATTCCAAGATCCAGACCCGATCCGTCGGGTTTCGATTTGGGTTTTAATCGGGTCTCATTTTATTTATACAATTATTTAATTATTTATCAACAATTTTTTTGAAACAATAAATAATCAATTAGAACAATATATTTAATCAAATGTCATGGAAAATGTAAATTCTAAATAAGCGCATGCATCATCCAAATATATAAAATTAAAAGATGAATAGTAAAAATATGTCTCTCAATTTGTAACTTTTGTCACAAATTGACTTGAATGCTTTATAAGATGAGTTTTTTTATAGTTTATGAACGAACAAATACTGTTGACGAGATACGAGAAACTATATAGTAACTTTAAGTTCAATGAGGTTTAAATTAATAGCATTAAAATAATTAGACTATTTAAACATTAATAATTTAAAATATTAAATATATATATATATAACTATATCATACACAAATATATATATATATATATATATACTTCGGATCCGGGATTGTTACTGGTTCGGTTCAATTTTCGGATTTCGGGTCCGATTCGGTTCGATATCACAAAACCCAAACCCGATCAAAATTTATTCGGATCTAAAAATAAATCCTAAATCCAGATCCAAAATTTCGGGTTCGATTAAACCCAATCGGATCGAAACGGTCCGGGTACCCAACGGATCGAAACAATTGTCATCCGTAAACGCTGCATACGAGTTAATTCCTCGTTGAGTGGTCCTACAACATTTATGTGGTGATAAAAAACAAAAATAAGGAATCCGCGTAAAATCCTGTCATGAAAAGTGAAAACTAGTACTCCCTCTGTTTTTATATATTAGTAGCTTGACTTCTGTACACGTAATTTTAAGTATTTTGATTGCATAGTTAAAATTAATTTTTTTCAATTAATTTTTTTTGTGAATTAAAATTTTGGTTACAGATTTTTATTCAAAAAAAGAAAGTTTCAAAAACAATAATTTTAGCTATGTAATCAATGCACCTAAAAATGTGTACAGAAAAGTCAAAAGACTAATATATAAAAACAGAGGGAGTATCATTTATTTTGGTTTCCAATGCAACTGGCATTTTCGTTATAGAAATGGTTGCCATCCTTCGAGGGACGTTAATATTTTTATATAATAAATATTATTTTATTATTATTTCTTTATATCATATTTGATACCAATTTTTTTGAAAATATTTCATTAATTAGTAATCCTAAATGCTAACCATTTTTATATAAAACATTGTATAGCATAAATAATACAAATAATAACATGGATATTACTTAAAGTTGCAGACAAGGTTATAAAATATTACTTAAAGTTGCGGACAAGGTTATAAAATAATATATTTTTATAATTATACAAATAATAAAAATATCTAGTTTTATCAACCGTATTTTTGGAAAAAATTTCTATAACATAGATATTTTTGAAAAAAATCCTAGACTTTTGACAATTTTTATTTTAAAATATAACATTCTTATTAACATTTTCTAAAATAATATATTTTTCATTATTAATAGTAGTGAATCCTACTAACTTACACCTACTTTCTTAACCCTTTTTTACCTTTATTATTTTTCTTAAATTATGATCCCTCAACGATGTTAGTAACTTATTAGCACGAAAGGAATAATATATAATTATGTAAGTATGGATGTGTTTTTGTGTTGCCTAGAATTTAAAGTTAACTAAAAATGTAAAAATGCATTTTGGTACGATAATTTTTAACAAAATAATACTCCATAGTTCTTTTTTCTAAAGTATTACAAATCAAATAAACTTCACATGCACTTTGTCTAGTTTTATCTAAAAAGGTTATATACGATTTATCACAGGCTCTGCATGAGAGTTGACGTGTGTGCATAAGACTAACTTTTTATATAAATGACATGTCCACTTGAAATGAAAAAAGCATCCATGAAATATGCTCTATTTTAGTGAAAACGAAGTACTATAAGTTGGTGACCATTAAATTTAAAAAACTTGACGATTACATGTGTGTGCCGGGGAATGGACTTCCCATGTGTGATCGTACTTGCATTTTGACAAGTTCAGACTCCATGGTACAGGTTTCATTTTATTCTTTCGTGCAGAAAGTATCTTACACACGCCATCAATTTTGAAAACAACTTTTTTTTTCTTTTTTTTGCTAAATAATTTTGAAAACAACTTTGGCGTTTGTTGTTTACATGAAAATTTTGTTAATTTTTTCGAAGAAGTACATTGTTAATGATGTCAAGCCCAATTAAATACAGAAGCCTGCATCCAATGATCAAGTCCAGCCCAATAGTTACACACGCTGACCCCAGCCCATTATAAACATTGTTAGTAAATGAAAAAAGCCCAAGCTATTAAAGGCAGCAAAGGTGGGACTGGGACAAGTATAAATTGATGACGGCCCCTCACAAGTTTGTTGCGCCTAGCCCGTAGTTGTAATAATCCACTTTATTTTTCTCACTCATAAATTCATACAAACACAACTACTGTATGTATTTCCCCATTTAATTTTGTTGCTCGTTTCAATTCCCAATAATAATAATAATTCAGATCTGTGGTGTTTGTGCTTCACAGATTTGATCCACAAGGGCTAGGAGGAGTTGTTTGATTTGTTTATTATACATACATACATTATACATAATCATCCCCCAAAGTTTTAATCTTTAGGGTTCCCACCTGTGTGTGTTTTTTATTTCCTTTTGCCGCCATTATATCTGTATGTTTCATTAATTTGCATATTGCAATTTGTGTGTTTGTGCAAGATTTTAATTTGAATTCTTGGAATTGGGGGTGTTGTAATTTTGATTGTTGTGGAAAATATGGATAAGAAGAAGGCTACAGTGCCACTTGTTTGCCATGGACATTCTCGGCCCGTTGTCGATTTGTTTTACAGTCCGGTTACTCCTGATGGGTATTTTCTTGTTAGTGCCAGCAAGGGTAATGCTCTTCATTTTTGTAATGTTTGTTTCTGTTGATTGTTTTCATCATGTAAATTTAATCGGGTTGTTTGAATTTGTGTACTATGTTTGCGTAAATTGTCAATGTAGTATATGGATCTAGCCAGAGCAATAAATTTGTTTAGTTTAAGTGTTAATTAACGAAAGGTATTACTATTTTTGTGTTGGTCACTTGGGTTACTGCACAATGCACATGGTAAACTAGCCCAAATGATTTCAACTTTTAGTTATGTTTCGTTGCTCTAGTATTTTGGCTGCTATATGTTGTTAAATCAATCACTTTGCCTAGGTTCACATGATCCTCTTCTTCAAGTCCAATGTTATAGAGTTAAGGAATCGTTGTTTAGCTGCCTTTATTGATAGTCTAAGCTATTTTTCAAACCTCATCTTTGTCTTGTTTTATCTAAAAAGGTTATGTATTTGGTTAATATACAGATCTTCTTCTTCAATTTAATACTGTAGGGTTGGGAATCGTTACATAGCTGCCACTATTGGTAGTCCAAGCTATTTCACTCTACCTTATTTCAAACCTCATCGACAGACTACTACCTAATAGATCATTGTGTTCTACAAGATAAATTATAATCAAGCATTATGCTTTCCAAGTAAGGGAGTTAATACAGGCTTGAGTTAGGAAGAGATGATTATATGATATAAGAATGATAAAGAGATAAATTTGGGTGGATTAAGCGCAGCAAATCCACTTCCGTAATGGTTTTCCAACTATTAAAGGGGAATGCATGATGGATCGCAACCTATTAACAAGGAAACTTAATTCAATATTGATATAAAAATCACTGTATGGGTAACCGAGTTTGGCAAAACAAGGGGACAGCATAAAGTATAAATTCTGAGAAATAAAATACTAACAGGCTAAGTCCCATATAATTATAATATATTATTAATTTTCTAAATAAAATACATATATTTATAAAAATAAAATAAAATTCTTCCACGTCAGTTCATCATCATGATGATAAAGATGTACTGTTGGAAGCTGATGAACTGTATACAATGAGTATGAGGTAGAATCTTGACGCTACGGATAAAATATTAATTTCTAAAATATATTATGCACTGTTTCATTGTTCCCTTGAGATGCTTCTACTGAATGTTGCCTTATAATGATTAATCATGTCAAATTGTTGGCACGGTCATGGTGTGCTGTGGCGTTGCCTGTGTTGTATATGATTGAAATATCTATAGATTTTAACAACCCGCTTTTTGGAATTTTACGTTGACAAACATATAATTCTTGGAATTATATTATAATCGAGCAACCCCTTCTAAAAACAGTTTAAGAAGTCTGAGCTTTTAAAACATGAAAACTTATTTCATTATGACTTTGGTCATGGTTAACACTTCACCCAGTAGTGTTGCAGGATTTTTTTTGATTGCTTGTGCTACTTGTGTATGAATCTGTTGTAAAGAACTGCAATATCTTCTTTCAGTTTATATTGTTTGTATTGGTATGTTGGTAATTAGTAGAAAGATTATATTGATACATTGGCTGCTTGGGAGGACAGACTTATATCTTTAACCATTACCTTGCCCTTTTCAGATTCTACTCCGATGCTAAGAAATGGAGAGACTGGTGATTGGATTGGTACATTTCAGGGGCACAAAGGTGCAGTCTGGAGTTGCTGCCTTGATAGTAATGCTCTTCGTGCTGCTTCTGCCTCAGCAGATTTTTCTGCGTACGTAGTCCAGCTTTTTTCAACTGTACAAATGCATTAACGACAAGTTTTAGCTATTAATATAGTTAATCGGATTTTAATGTAATTAAGACTTAGACAACCTAAATGTTGGATTGGCACTTTATTTGCTTTTATCAGAAGCTATGTTATATCCTAAAATTACTACGGGCCCTGTTTGATTAAAAATATATTTTTTTTTTCAACAGGAAACTGTGGGACGCGTTAACTGGAGACGTATTACATTCATTTGATCACAAGCATATCGTTCGGGCATGCGCTTTCTCAGGGGTTAGTAATCTGATGTGATCTTTAAACAGTCTACATATGATTGAGTGCTTTTGCTGTATGGATTGTTGAAATTATAGTGAGGTAATATTTTGCAGGACACACACCTATTACTTACCGGTGGTTTTGAAAAAAAACTTCGGATTTTTGATTTGAATAGACCGGATGCTGCTCCAAGAGAAGCAGATGACTCTCCCGGTTCAGTTAGGACTGTTGCTTGGCTACACAGTGACCAGAGCATATTAAGTTCCTGCAGTGATTCTGGGGGAGTGAGGTATGTACAGTATGCAATTTGACCTATATCTCATTGCTCTCGTGTTAAGATAATTAAGGCAAGAAACGGGTCTTATACTGTATTTAATTGACCTATAAGTTCATCTTGTCTTCCCTCCCCGGTTGGTGGTTAGAACTTAGAACCCAGCATCAAAGATATTGCCCGGTTTCCTCTAGAAAAAGCCTACTGTGCTCCATTTTTATCCACATAATGTTTGAATCATTGTACAGTTAATGAAGCCTTCTAAGTTCTAACACACATTTATGAAACAATGCACACCTAAGTCACTCGGACTCGGGTACGGAGTGTCGGACACGACACGGATCCGAGTGTCGGGTTCGAAAATTCTGAAATTTTAGGACACGGGGACACCGTCCAAAATTTGGACACGGGTACGGGGACACGGCAAATATTTTTAATAAATATTAATATTAATATTCATAGCAAAGACAAAAAAACCAATTACATAAGTTCCATAGTCCATACAAATTTACAATACCAATGCAAAAATAAAATGAGTCTAATACATTCAGAATCACAAATGTAAAATATTCAAAGATGGTGCATCTTCAATCTTCAAATGTGACTACTTCAATCTCCGGATCATCCAATGATAAATCTGCAATTTCCAAGAAACTATCACCTTGAACATTGTCCCCTCCTATGTAAAAAGACAAAAGAAAAGATTGTAAGTATATAAAAAAATTGCATAAAAATGAAGAAAATATGATATATATTAATCATACGGTCATACCTATATCCCAATATTTAGATGGACCTTCTGTATATTCTTTTTCCTTTCTTGAGAGCAATCTAACATTGTTGTGTATGTAAACCAAACTCTCAGTTCGCTCATTAGCTAGTTGATTTCTTTTCACACTTTGAATGGTGCCATAAGTACTCCAATTGCGCTCACAACATGATGATGATGCTGGTTGTGAAAGCAATCTAAATGCTAGGCCTTGTAGCAATGGTGTATATGAACCATAATTTGCCCACCATGACATAGGGTCTTCTTCCGATCTTGATGCTATTACATGTGGCTGACCAAAATAGTCAATGTCACAAGCAAATGCACCAAACTCTTTAAAAACCTTTTTCAAGTCCTCTGGATTGTTAAAAAGTCTTTTAAAACATAAGTCCCTATTCATTGACACCTCTTCATCCTCATGTGGTGCTACACAACGAATACCATGACCCTCTCCTCTCAACCACTCCTGACTATAATACTTTGGGACAAGGGAATGTGCTAAACAATGAAGCGGTGTGTTACTTTTATTCCACCTATCTTCCAAAACCTTCTGAATAGCATCAAAAAAAGCTGATTTACCCGTTAACAAGTCCTCATTCTCATGCTCAAAAATATGACCCCTTACATCTTCAATCATAGAATCCCACATATCATAAATAAAATGTAAAACACAAGAATCTTTATCTGCAACTCGCAAGAATTCCATCAGAGGTTCAGTAAATTTCAATATATAATCAACTTTGTCCCACCAAGTATCACTAACTAACGTGTCTTTTATTTCTCTAGATTTCAACTCATTTGCATTCCTCAAATTACCTCAATTTTTTTTCCAATCAGGATCCATTACAGTTTTTTCCAACGCATCTTTAACTCTCTTAATTCTTCTTAACATCACAATATGAGAAGCAAATCTTGTTTCTGCAACTTTTAGTAACCTTACATCCGAGTAACGAGTGAAAATAGTGAAGGGCAAGGAATGATTTAGTATGAAATAAGTAATATCACGTGCTTGGGTTACTACTTCATTTATCCATGCACAATGATTATAATGTGGAGATGAAGCACCAGGTTCACATATATACTTAATTGCTAAATTTAAACAGTGAACCACACATGGAGTCCAAAAAACTTTAGGATATTTAACCTAAAATATTTCTCGACGATTCAACCGTACGGATGTCAAAATATATCTAATTTAATGATATTATCAAATTTTCAAAAAATAAAAAATTTATTTGGCTGGAGATCTTAACAGAACACTACTATATTGTCTAGTACTCGTAACTGGTACTTCGTCCCACATTATTGTTTCTATTTTTTAAAAAATATTTCTCGACGATCTAACCGTACGGATGTCAAGATATATTGAATTTAATGATATTCCCAAATTTTTAAAAAATAAAAAATTAATTTGTTTGGAGATCTTAGTAGATCACTACTATTTTTGTTATATTTTGTTAAATAAATGAAAATTAGATAATTTTTTTGATAATTTTTAAATTAAATAATTTCTAACATCATGTTTGTTTACTTTTTTTATTATGTGTAAAGATGTTTATATAATTAATAAGTAATTTTCAGATTTTTTTTGACAAACAAAATAAGTAATTTTCAGAATTTAAAAAAAATGTATTCAATTACTCAAAATTTAAACTTTTCAAAATTATATTCAATTAATATAAATTGATCATAAGTTTAAAAGCCATTATTTATATGTAATTTACAATTATGAAATTTTTATAAATTTGATTATTTATGGATAAGATTTGCAAAATCATGATGTCAAATATAATAAAATATGTTAAATATGAACTTATAAATTGTGAAGTGTTTGGTAAAATATGAACTTATAAGTCACAAAAAATTGAAAAATTACTACCCAAACACAATTATAAGTATTAGAAAATCGGTTGAACAAATAAAAATCAATTACTAATAAATTTTGAATTAATTACAACAAAAATCGGATATATTAATTCTCATATTAGAAAATATACAGATCTTTGGACTTTGGAGGTATCAATGCACGGGGAAAATCAATTAAAATGAAGTAAAAACATGATTCTGTCCAGCACTAACTAATTGTTTTCATTAAAAATTTGGACATTAACTCCAACTTTACTTTACATGGTCTGAAAAGCTTTCTTATCATTACAAATCCATCCCCACCACTGTCCACTAAAAGAAAAAGCTTCCTCCCTCCTTCCTCACACTGGCGACCTGCAAAAAAAAAAAATCCGGCGAGCTTCAAAATTTTTCCGGCGACGGCAACGACGGATCCGATTTCACGCCCACGAATCCGGCACGTATCCCGTGTCGCGTCCCGGGTCGTGTCGTGTCAACACCGGTACGGCCACCGGAATTTCCGAGTCGGAGCAACTTGCTATGATACTTTTGGAAGCAAAAAGTTATAGTTGGTTAATTGTGAAGTGGCCTGAATTATGTTGGACAAATGTGTATTTTATCTGCTTACATTAGTATAAGAAAAACTAATAATCAAAGTCAGAATTTTATATAGCTTTATGGGCCTACTCCTAGCAAATATAAGAAAAACAAATAATCAAATTTATAATTTTATGTTGATTTATGAACCTAACCGTAGCAATTATATCATGGATGAGTAGGTTGTGGGATGTAAGAAGTGAGAAAATTGTCCGGACACTTGAGACCAAGTCATCTGTAACCAGCACAGAAGTCAGTGCTGATGGCCGCTATATAACCACTGCCGATGGCTCCACTGTCAGTTTTTGGGATGCAAATCAGTAAGAGTCTAATTCAGCTGTTTCTTTTTCTTTGTAATCTGCACCATCCAACAGTGGTGTACCATTGTCATACTTTAACATTCTTGTCTGCCTTGCTCGGACCATCATATTACAGTTTTGGTTTGATTAAGAGCTATGACATGCCTTGCAATGTGGAATCTGCATCACTGGAACCAAAGAATGGTAACAAGTTTATCGCAGCTGGAGAAGACATGTGGATCCATATGTTTGATTTTCATACAGGAGAAACAATTGGTAGGTATCCTTGAACCTTTAATTCTTCATAAAAGAAATATAAGTCCTCCATTTGTTCCCCTCATCTTGTAGTTGTTACGGTACCTAAGTTTTGCTACTGTACCCAACACTCAAGTGCGGGTGTTCTTTATATTTAATTATTCTAGCATTTTCAAAATTTTCAAAATTTTGAACATAGCCGAAATCCCTCCTTTTCTTCTATTTTCGCTTCTATGAAAGTTTTGTAAAATCAAGTACATTACTGTTAGTTTTTTAGCAGTCTTTCCCCCAGTGAATTACTTGAATCGCAATTCTGTGTAACATTGCCACGTGTCGCTAACTCATGTACAATGTTGTAGGATGCAACAAGGGTCATCATGGTCCTGTGCATTGTGTAAGATTTGCACCTGGAGGGGAATCATATGCTTCTGGGTCTGAAGATGGAACCATAAGAATATGGCAGACAGTTCCGTCAGGTCATGAGCATGATACATCTCTGGCCAATGGCCCAGATGGGAAAGTAAAGGGCACTACCGACGAGGTTGCCCGGAAGGTGGGGAATATTCATATCAGTGAAGGTGGAGAGAGTAAGGAGAAGTGAAATGAAGATAAGATCCAAGTAGGAACATAATGGTTGTTTGCCTATAATCTTTGTGATCTAGTGGTGGGAACTGTTCTTTCTTTGTTTTCCTTGATACTCCTAATTTAAGTTTTTTTGATAGACATACGTGCTGAATACTCGGTACTCGATGGATAGATATGAAAGAAATCAACAAATGAAGCTATATTTAGTTCTCAACCACGATGTGTATGGAACATGTTGTGCGTCTTAGGAAATGAGAAATCAGTTTACCTTCTTTACATATTGAAAATTGAAAATAGTTAATATTTAAGCATCGTGAGATAGAAATCTGTACTTGATTAAATGGTAAGTTGCAGGAAGTATGGATTTTATTCACAGTAGCCTAGTTAATACCCTTCAGTATAGACCAATAGTTGCGATCTTGAAGGGCTCACACAGGAGCCTAGTTTATACCCTTTATTTAGTATCAACTATCAACCAGTAGTTGCGAACTTGAAGGGTTCACAGTCAGATTCCATAGAAAGACGGGTATACGTGTTTCTTGGCGTGGTCTTGACTTTGCAAATATATGTGGGTATACCTGTTTAGATTTCTTATAGACTGTATAATCTCGTACTCTATATAAGTGCAGCTGTGTACGTGCTTTTGGGTCTCCTGTTCCTACATTAGTTGATAAATAGAGCATATGTGGTGTTTGAATATGGGGTGTCACTACTTAAGTTTTCATAATTTTACTTTTGTTCCAAATGAATTCAACCAAGATTATTAAGATACGGTATCATTACAGACTCTGGAGAGTGTTAAAAAGTTTGAGATTTCAAATTCTATTACATCAAGTTACAATGAAAATCTCTAATTTAAAGAGTGTTAAATAGTCTTAGAATACGTTATGTCGAACACATGTACAAGAATGTAAAAGAAGGTTCCTAAAAGTAATTAAGTTTAGTGAATGAGACTGGCAAAAAAAAAAAAGGTTTAGTGAATGAGATTAATTTAATTATATGGAATCCTAAAGTCTCAAGCAAGGTTATAAAAATTGGAACTCGGTTCGACTCGGTTTTGTTTCGGAAAAACGAGTACTCGGAGAGTACTCGGAATGAGTACCCGGACAACAAATCGAATATTTTTTTCTCATATATTAAATCCATTCATTCATATTTTAATGTACATGTGTTAAAATTTAGAATTGAACGGTAATATATATTTTATATATATACTAATAATAATTATTTGATAATATTAAAACCAATACATAAATATTAAAAATACGAGTAAGTGTAATTAGATTTGATTCCGAAACTCGGAACTCGGAACTCGAATCAAACGAGGAATTAAAAACGAGTACTCGGAATGAGTACTCGATTGACTCGGTGACTTTTAGAACCCTGATCTCAACTAATTAATCAAACAAGTCTATAAGTCTCTTAAAGCATCCTATCGATTATCGGCCTTCAATTCGTCGTCAATCTACTTTGAAATTTATTACTACCAGCTTATAACATGTGATGCATGAAAGATTTTAAATATTTTTATTTTAATATTTAATATTTTTATCTCATTATTCATAATTTTAATATTTAATTTTATAATTTTAATATTTGAATGTTTAATATTTTTAAGGCAGGTTTTATGAAATAATAAAAACCAATTAAGACAGGGTTTATGAAATTAACCAATTAAATATTTTTATCTTAATATTTAATATTTTTATCGTATTATTCATAATTTTAATATTTGATTTTGAAATTTATTATTACTAACTTATAACTCGTACGATGCACGGAGTAATTAGTAAGAAAGTAAATTATAGAAGATAATAAAATATAATAATACGTATTTGATAGTATTCTAAATGATAGTTTTTGCTTCTATTTTGAAAATAAATAAATAACTTTTTAAATTTAATATGTTTTTGACGGGAATTAAATCTTGAAATTCGGAGTAGTTTATAATATAATAATATAATTTTCAAAATTCAACGGTTGTTATTGAATGTACGAAATAAAGAGACCAAACTACCAACCAACCAAATATACCCTATTCCGCTTATATTTAAATTACTAAACGTATATTAACATAAAATTTTTACTTTTCACCTATCATTCTAAACAATTGTTTAAACTAAATTATTTTCAATTATTGTTTGTAACTTAAAATTGTTTAGAATGATAGATGAAAAGTAAAAATTTTATGTTAATATACGTTTGGTAATTTTGTATTATTTGGTAATTTTGTATTATAGATAATTTATGAATTATTAAAAAGGGAAAAATATAAATAAATATGATAAATTGTTCATAATATATATACACACACATACATGTATCTCTTCTTTTCGATGTAAGATATAAACCCCATCAATCCAGATAATCATTTCGACCTTTCTTCTTCAACTCAAGTAATTTCCGGTTTTTCTCTATTTAATTAATTATATAATCATTTATAATATACAATAAAAAGATTATCAATTAAAAAAAATTCCTACTAATTAAAATACTAGCCTACGTGCGATGCACGGCTTTCTTAAATTTAAATAACTTTTTATTTATATTTTAATAATTATTTATCTCATATATATTACTTAATACAATATTGGCATAATATATATTATTGAATAATAATCGTTTAATTATATGATATATTGTTCGAATTATGACTATATTTTGTCATAATAATATAAATATAAATGGAAGTATCTTATATATTTAAATTCAAATTTTTGTTGATATTATCATATTCAAATTATGATTCCGTAATAATCCATAATGTAATATTTGTTTAAGATAGAATTTAATATTAATTTGTAATTATGTAAAATTTTTATTGTTTATTACATGGTTTTAGTTTGTTTTCACTTTGTTGATTTATAATTTGTTGTAAATTTGTTAATAAATATGTGATATTAAAATTATTTAAATTGATTTTGAAAATATTTGGTTTCCAAGTAATTGAAAGAGTCTAAAAAAGTTGGGTGTAGGTGAAGAATTTTAACTCAAATAATATACTATATTATAAAAGACGAAATATTAAAAGTTTTGGTACCTGTTTTTTGGCACGGTACGGTACTTACCTTATTTAATTATTATACATTATTATCCTTAATTATTTTACTTAATTATTAAAAATAAACACAATTTTTTCACAAAATATTACACGCATCTCTCAACACTTCTACTAAATTAAAACTAAACAATTACCTTTTTGAGCTATTACCTTTTCTAATTTTTCATATTAAATCTCTTCTTTCAAAAAAAATGATCGTTCTAATTAATGAAATAAACTAATAATATTATAATTACTAATAACTAATTGATTAACTTTTCCAACTAAGAGATAATATATTTTTTATATTTTTTAACTAAAATATATCATTTTCAAACTTATTTTTATACTTAATTATCTTTACTCAAATATTTATTATTAGAAAAAACATGTTGTTTTACTTTATTATCCTTAATGATTTTACTTAATTATAAAAAAAAACAAAACACAATATTTTCTCAAAATATTACACGCAGCTCTTTCCAACACTTCTCCTAAATAATAACTAACCAATTACCTTTTTCAACTATTAGCTTTTCTAACTAAAATATCTTCTTTCCAAAAATATGACCATTCTAATTAATGAATAAACTTTTATATTTTACTTAAATATTAATTATTGGTAAAAACATGTAGTTCTATTTTATAAAATAAAATAACGATATTATAATTCCTAATAACAAACAAATTACTTTTCAGATAAAACACATTATCTTTTCTAACTTCTCTGACTGTAACCTATCTTTTCCAAAAATATCACGTGTCATTCTATTTAGCGAAATTAACTAATAAAATTATGAGAAAAAAGACCATTAACCTCAGGAAAGTTTCCTGAGAAACTTTAAAAAATAAGCTTTAAAACTTACTGGGCCCGTATGGCTAATTAATAATATTGTAAAATTTTAAACGAATCCTGATTTTACAAAAATGTCCACCCCATATTTGCATATAAAATTTGTGTATCCCGGAAACTTACCTAAGACATAATCTCTAAAATTATAATTACTAATAACTATTTGATTACCTTTTTCAGCTAAAATGTAATATATTTTCTATTTTTTCTAAATAAAATATCTCATTTTCAAACTAAATTATCTCATTTTCAAACTTTCTTTTCTTACTTAAGTATCCTTACTTAAATATTTATTATTGGTAAAAACATGTTAACTTTTCTATTCTTAATAACTGATTAATTTCATTTTTAGGTAAACATGTAAACTTTTATATTCTAAAAATATTACGGGCAATTATATTTAATGAAATAAAATAATATTACTATGATTACTAATAACTAACAAATTACATTTTCAACTAAAACATGTTACCTTTTATATTTTCTCTTACTAAAACCTATCCTTTTCCAATAGTAACACAGATAATTTTTATTCAATAAAATAATACCATAATAATTAATAATTGACTGATTACCTTTTTTAAACTAAAACGTATCATCTTATCAATATTTTTTAACTAATTTTTCCTTTTTTAAAAAACAATATGGCCAATATATGTATATATATATATATATATATATAATTATTTTAAAATCTTATTATTTAAAAATGTAATTTACAAAATTCAAATCATAAAAAATTCATTCGAATTATTGAAAAAATCATATAATAGTAAAAAAAATCCGTTCATTGCACAGGTTTTAGGCTAGTATAACTAAAAGAGTATGTAATTGAATAATAATTGGAGTGTAATTAAAAGAGTTTGTTATTAAGTTAAATATGTGGTTTATGTTTTGTAAAATAAAATTTCATTTGCATTTTAATTTATTTTTTCATTTTTGGAAGGTGTTAGCAAACTTTTTAGGATGGTGTTAATCGACCAACCAGCCAATCAATTATACCTTCAAATTATAATTCCATAATAATCCATAATGTAATATTTGTTTAAAATAGAATAGAATATTAATTTGTAATTGTGTGAAATTTTTATTATTTATTATATAGTTTTTTTGACTTATAATTTGTTGTAAATTTGTTAATAAATATGTGATATTAAAATTATTTAAATTGATTTTGAAAATATTTGGTTTCCAAGTAATTGAAAGAGTCTAAAATAGTTGGGTGTTGAAGAATTTTAACTCAAATATAACTAAAAGAGTATGTAATTGAATATTAATTGGAGTGTAATTAAAAGAGTTTGTTATTAAGTTAAATATGTTGTTTATTTTTTGTAAAATAAAATTTTATATGTATTTTAATTTATTTTTTCATATTTGGAAGGTGTTAGCAAACTATTTGGGAAGGTGTTAACCGACCGACTGACCAACCAATTATACCCTGTTTCGCTTATAATAGTATAGTATAGATATGTGGTTTATTTTTTGTAAAATAAAATTTTATATGTATTTTAATTTATTTTTTCATTTTTGGAAGGTGTTGGCAAACTTTTTGGGAAGGTGTTAACCGATCGACTGACCAACCAATTATACCCTATTTCTCTTATAATAGTATAGTATAGATATGTGGTTTATTTTTTGTAAAATAAAATTTTATATGTATTTTAATTTATTTTTTCATTTCTGGAAGGTGTTAGCAAACTTTTTGGGAATGTATTAACCGACCGACCAATTATACCATGTTTCGCTTATAATAGTATAGTATAGATAGATTGATAATTTTGTCGTTTATAATAAATAAACTAATATTTTTAATATAATTTTTTTAAATTATTATTTTTAGAAATGTGTTAACAATTTTTTTGAAAAGCGTTAACTAACCAATTTTTTATAAACTTGTTAATAAATATGTGATATTAAAATTATTTAAATTGATTTTGAAAATATTTGGTTTCCAAGTAATTGCATGAAAGAGTCTAAAAAAGGTGGGTGTAGGTGAAGAATTTTAAATTAAATCTATACTATATTGTAATAAGTGAAATGGGGTATAATTTGTAGTTTGGTTAACTCCTTTTTTGGTTATCCCCCATTTTTGGTTATCCCTCATTTACAAGCGTTAGATTATCAACTCAAATAAATCATAACCGTTAAATATAACAATACTGAAAGTTGTTATATACAGAAGGTTCGATTCCCGCCAACAACATATTAATTGATATTTAATATTAAAAATTATTATATACAAAGATATAAAGTTCAAATTCTTCCAATAACATATTAAAATTAATATTTATAATATTATATTATAAATTATAAAAAATTGAAAGTAACCCGTGCTTTGCACGGGTTATAAGCTAGTATAACTAAAAGTGCATGTAACTGAATACTAATTAGAGTGTAATTAAAAGAGTTTGTTATTAAGTAAAATATGTGGTTTCTTTTTTGTAAAACAAAATTTTATATGTATTTTAATTTATATTTTCAATTTTGGAAGGTGTTAACAAACTTGTTGGGAAGGTGTTACCGACCGACCAACCAACCAATCATACCCTGTTTTGCTTATAAGACCACTTCTTTTAAAATAATGGTGTAATACAATTTTTTATTCTTTACTTTTCAAATTTATATAGTTATTCAGCTCACAACCATGGTTTTTTTATATAAATTTTAAAATTCATATCCTTATTTTGCTTAGAATAGTATACAGTATAGATATATTGATAAATTTTGTTATTTATAATGAATAAATATATATTTTAATATACTTTTTTTAATTTATTATTTTTAGAAAGGTGTTAACATTTTTTTTTTAGAAAACGTTAACCAACCAAATTTGTTGTAAATTTGTTAATAAATATGTGATATTAAAATTATTTAAATTGATTTTGAAAATATTTGGTTTCCAAGTAATTGAAAGAGTCTAAAAAAGTTGGGTGTTGAAGAATTTTAACTCAAATATTATTAAAATAGTATGTAATTGAATATTAATTGGAATGTAATTAAAAGAGGTTGTTATTAGGTTAAATATGTGGTTTATTTTTTGTAAAATAAAATTTTATATGTATTTTAATTTATTTTTTCATTTTTGTAAGGTGTTAGCAAACTTTTTGGGAAGGTGTTAACCGACCGACTGACCAACCAATTATACTTTGTTTCGCTTATAATAGTATGGTATAGAGTCTAAAAAATTTGGGTGTTGAAGAATTTTAACTCAAATATAACTAAAAGAGTATGTAATTGAATATTAATTGGAGTGTAATTAAAAGAGTTTGTTATTAGGTTAAATATGTGGTTTATTTTTTGAAAAATAAAATTTTATATGTATTTTAATTTATTTTTTCATTTTTGGAAGGTGTTAGCAAACTTTTTGGGAAGGTGTTACTCGACTGATTGACCAACCAATTATACTCTGTTTCGCTTATAATAGTATAGTATAGATATGTGGTTTATTTTTTGTAAAATAAAATTTTATATGTATTTTAATTTATTTTTTCATTTTTGGAAGGTGTTAGCAAACTTTTTGGGAAGGTGTTACTCGACTG
The DNA here is from genome assembly GCA_036435485.1 of Saposhnikovia divaricata. Taxonomy (NCBI): domain Eukaryota; kingdom Viridiplantae; phylum Streptophyta; class Magnoliopsida; order Apiales; family Apiaceae; genus Saposhnikovia; species Saposhnikovia divaricata. The sequence goes on along the minus strand of CM071597.1, from coordinate 182,391,327 downwards.
ATTGACCAACCAATTATACTCTGTTTCGCTTATAATAGTATAGTATAGATATGTGGTTTATTTTTTGTAAAATAAAATTTTATATGTATTTTAATTTATTTTTTCATTTTTGGAAGGTGTTAGCAAACTTTTTGGAAAGGTGTTACTCGACTGATTGACCAACCAATTATACTCTGTTTCGCTTATAATAGTATAGTATAGATATGTGGTTTATTTTTTGTAAAATAAAATTTTATATGTATTTTAATTTATTTTTTCATTTTTGGAAGGTGTTAGCAAACTTTTTGGGAAGGTGTTAACCGATCGACTGACCAACCAATTATACCATGTTTCGCTTATAGATATGTGGTTTATTTTTTGTAAAATAAAATTTTATATGTATTTTAATTTATTTTTTCATTTTTGGAAGATGTTAGCAAACTTTTTGGGAAGGTATTAACCGACCGACCGACCAATTATACCGTGTTTCGCTTATAATAGTATAGTATAGTATAGATAGATTGATAATTTTGTCGTTTATAATAAATAAACTAATATTTTTAGTATAATTTTTTTAACTTATTACTTTTAGAAATGTGTTAACAATTTTTTTGAAAAGCGTTAACCAACAATTTTTTTTATAAATTTGTTAATAAATATGTGATATTAAAATTATTTAAATTGATTTTGAAAATATTTGGTTTCCAAGTAATTGCATGAAAGAGTCTCAAAAAGTTGGGTGTAGGTGAAGAATTTTAAATCAAATATAACTAAAAGTGCATGTAACTGAATACTAATTTGAGTGTAATTAAAAGAGTTTTTTATTAAGTAAAATATGTGGTGTTTTTTTTGTAAAAAAAAAAATTTATATGTATTTTAATTTATATTTTCAATTTTGGAAGGTGTTAACAAACTTTTTGGGAAGGTGATCAGAGTGGTGGACTCTCTACTAGCGGACGGCTCTGTAGTGGAGAACCTCAGAGTTGGGTTGTCTCGGATGGCCTTATCTTAGGAGTTCGGCTTTTTGCGATATCTTTTCCCTTTTTCATTTTGTATTTTTATTATCATATGTTGCCAGACTGTGCAGGTGCAGGGAGCTTCGCTTGGTGGTATCTAGAGGCATGGTAGGTAAGTCCCGTGTGGATAAAACCATGGGCTCAGGTATTGCTGTGAACTTTGTCGCGTATCTTTTAGATTTCTTTGTCTATATCACACACCGTATATGTCGTGCACATAGCCGAGGGTCTTCACGGAAACAGCCTCCCCACCCTAAAAAGTGGGGGCATGGTCTGCGTACAACCTACCCTCCCCAGACTCTGCTCTGAGCGGGACATACTGGGTATGTTTGGTTTGGTTTTTACCGACCAACCAACCAATTATACCCTGTTTTGCTTATAAGACCACTTCTTTTTAAAAAATGGTGTAATACAATTTTTTATTATTTACTTTTCAAATTTATATAGTTATTCAGCTCACAACCATGGTTTTTTATATAACTTTTAAAATTCATATCCTTATTTTGCTTAGAATAGTACACAGTATAGATATATTGATAAATTTTGTTATTTATAATGAATAAATATATATTTTAATATACTTTTTTTAATTTATTATTTTTACAAAGGTGTTAACATTTTTTTTTGGAGAACGTTAACCAACCAAATTTGTTGTAAATTTGTTAATAAATATGTGATATTAAAATTATTTAAATTGATTTTGAAAATATTTGGTTTCCAAGTAATTGAAAAAGTCTAAAAAAGTTGGGTGTTGAAGAATTTTAACTCAAATATAACTAAAAGAGTATGTAATTGAATAATTTTGGAATGTAATTAAAAGAGGTTGTTATTAGGTTAAATATGTGGTTTATTTTTTGTAAAATAAAATTTTATATGTATTTTAATTTATTTTTTCATTTTTGTAAGGTGTTAGCAAACTTTTTGGGAAGGTGTTAACCGACCGACTGACCAACCAATTATACCTTGTTTCGCTTATAATAGTATAGTATAGAGTCTAAAATAGTTGGGTGTTGAAGAATTTTAACTCAAATATAACTAAAAGAGTATGTAATTGAATATTAATTGGAGTGTAATTAAAAGAGTTTGTTATTAGGTTAAATATGTGGTTTATTTTTTGTAAAATAAAATTTATATGTATTTTAATTTATTTTTTCATTTTTGGAAGGTGTTGGCAAACTTTTTGGGAAGGTGTTATCCGACCGACTGACCAACCAATTATACCCCGTTTCGCTTATAATAGTATATTATAGATATGTGGTTTATTTTTTGTAAAATAAAATTTTATATATATTTTAATTTATTTTTTCATTTTTGGAAGGTGTTAGCAAACTTTTTGGGAAGGTGTTAACCGACCGACCGACCAATTATACCATGTTTCGCTTATAATAGTATAGTATAGATAGTATAGATAGATTGATAATTTTGTCGTTTATAATAAATAATATAATTTTTTTAATATAATTTTTTTAACTTATTATTTTTAGAAATTTGTTAACAATTTTTTTGAAAAGCGTTAACCAACCAATTTTTTTATAAATTTGTTAATAAATATGTGATATTAAAATTATTTAAATTGATTTTGAAAATATTTGGTTTCCAAGTAATTGCATGAAAGAGTCTCAAAAGTTGGGTGTAGGTGAATAATTTTAAATCAAATATAACTAAAAGTGCATGTAACTGAATACTAATTAGAGTGTAATTAAAAGAGTTTGTTATTAAGTAAAATATGTGCTTTATTTTTTGTTAAACAAAATTTTATATGTATTTTAATTTATATTTTCAATTTTGGAAGGTGTTAACAAACTTGTTGGGAAGGTGTTACCGACCAATCAACCAATCATACCCTGTTTTGCTTATAAGACCACTTCTTTTAAAATAATGGTGTAATAAAATTTTTATTCTTTACTTTTCAAATTTATATAGTTATTCAGCTCACAACCATGGTTTTTTATATAAATTTTAAAATTCATATCCTTGTTTTGCTTAGAATAGTATACAGTATAGATATATTGATAAATTTTGTTGTTTATAATGAATAAATATATATTTAAATATAATTTTTTTATTTTATTATTTTTAGAAAGGTGTTAACATTTTTTTTGGAAAACGTTAATCAACCAAATTCGTTGTAAATTTGTTAATAAATATGTGATATTAAAATTATTTAAATTGATTTTGAAAATATTTGGTTTTCAAGTAATTGAAACAGTCTAAAAAAGTTGAGTGTTGAAGAATTTTAACTCAAATATAACTAAAAGAGTATGTAATTGAATATTAATTGGAGTGTAATTAAAAGAGTTTGTTATTAGGTTAAATATGTGGTTTATTTTTTGTAAAATAAAATTTTATATGTATTTTAATTTATTTTTTCATTTTTGGAAGGTGTTAGCAAACTTTTTGGGAAGGTGTTAACCGACCGACCAAACAATTATACCTTTGAGAATAGAGGGATAAATTGGTAATTACAATACATTGAAAAATCTCACTATTTTTATCTTGTGTTGGCCTATTATATATATTAATTGGAGTGTAATTAAAAGAGTTTGTTATTAGGTTAAATATGTGGTTTATTTTTTCTAAAATAAAATTTTATATGTATTTTAATTTATTTTTTCATTTTTGGAAGGTGTTAGCAAACTTTTTGGGAAGGTGTTAACCGACCGACCAACCAATTATACCCTGTTTCGCTTATAATAGTATAGTATAGATTTGGTTTTCAAGTAATTGAAAGAGTCTAAAAAAGTTGGGTGTTGAAAAATTTTAACTCAAATATAACTAAAAGAGTATGTAATTGAAAATTAATTGGAGTGTAATTAAAAGAGTTTGTTATTAGGTCAAATATGTGGTTTATTTTTTGTAAAATAAAATTTTATATGTATTTTAATTTATTTTTTTCATTTTTGGAAGGTGTTAGCAAACTTTTTGGGAAGGTGTTAACCGACCGACTGACCAACCAATTATACCCTGTTTCGCTTATAATAGTATAGTATAGATATATATATGAGTAATAAGATAGAAATTATTAATCTATACTATATTATTATAAGTAAAACAACCTCTATTTGGTTGGTTGGTAGTTTGGTCACTTATTTGGTAACTTATTTAGTCACTTATTTGGTACACTCAATATCAATCATTGGATTTTAACATAGATTAATGAGAACTGTTGGATATAATAATAAAAAAACTCTTTTTATACATTGACAAGCTCAACCAAGACTACATATTAAATTTAACAATTATTTATCTATTTTTAATATACAATAAAAAGACTATCACTTATAATATTATAGTATAGATAGATGTTAAAAAAATTATAAAATAAATCAAAATAGTTAATTTATTTAACAAAACAAATTTTTATTTTTATAATGGGTGTTTTTGGTCCATCAATTTCAGCAACTATTCCATCAATTTTTGATGGAGTAATTGATGGATCAATAAAAAACTGATGTAATTAAATCCGTTCAACTACTTTTTTGGATTGGTGCATAAACTTCTAGGATTTCAAAATGTCATTAAAATTAAATAGCTTAAATGTTATCTAGCTAGAATCTTACTAATAGACCTCGTATTCAAATTTGTTTTAGGCTGAACTGATTGAATTAAGTTTTATTATTTTCTTACGTGTGAGATTTAAGTTTTTACTTTTTCCTTTTAAAAAAAATTAAGTTTATAAAGATGGTAGATTTCTTTTCTTTTTTTTTTTTTGAAGAAAAAAGATGGCAGATCTCTTAGAATTTTTTTGGATATTTACCAAAAATGCGGTCTCTTCAACCTCTTTTTGCAAAAATACGGTATATCTAGTTTCCTTGCACTTTTACCTTATTTACATTCTTAAATTGCCAAAATACGTTTTCACTTTTATAAACTTGTATCTACTCTCCTTCTCAACCTGATTCTCACTTTTAAACGGCTGAGTCACCGCCACCACCACCACCGCCATCGCCACCTCAACTCGCTGCTTTCACTAACTCAAGTCTGACTATTGGTGTTATCAATGTGATAAACAAGTATATAAGAATGCTAAAGGATATGTTTTATTCGTCGAAGCACTTGTTGATTCTCCTCAAATTGTTAATTAAACTCTTAATAAACAGTATATAAGAATGCTAAAGGATATGTTTTATTGATGTATTTGATCATCTATTTATAATTGTACAAGGACATAAAGATAACTACAAACTAATCTAAATCAATCCTACAAACTAGGAGCATTGCTGTTACAATGTGTACTTATGTATAACTAATAATTATCAACCTTGGTATATTTACATATATCAGAAATAACGCCTAATATCCCCCCTCAAGGTGGAACCGGTGTTGAAGCTTGACAAAGGCCCAACTTTGATACTAATCAACGAAACTGGTCTGCGCCGAGCGGTTTGGTGAAGATATCGGCGAGTTGAGCGGTGGATTTGATGTAGGTTGGTTGAATGATCTTTTGTTGAATCTTCTCACGTACAAAGTGACAATCAATTTCAATGTGTTTGGTACGTTCGTGAAAGACCGGATTTTCAGAGATATGTATTGCAGCTTGATTATCGCAATATACTGGTATGGGAGATGGAGGCAATATATGAAAATCATTAAGTAAGTAACGTAGCCATTGTAATTCAGAAGTGAGATTAACCAAAGCACGATATTCTGCTTCTGCTGATGAACGAGAGACTGTTGGTTGTTTTTTCGATTTCCATGATATGGGATTGTCACCCATCATAACTAAATAACCAGTAGTAGATCTACGTGTTGTAGGGCATCCTGCCCAATCTGAATGAGTAAAACCTTTTAAAGATAAATCAGTTTTTGAAGATAACATTATACCATAATCGATAGTACCTTTTAAATAACGTACTATTCGCAAAGCAGCATGAAAATGTGATGTGCGTGGCTTTTGCATGAATTGACTAAGATATGTCACTGCATAAGTAATATCTGGACGAGTGACTGTAAGGTACAATAAAAGGCCAATGAGGCGACGAAACTGGCCGGGATCTTGAATTAAATCACCATCAGTGGGAAGCAACTTTAAATGTTGTTCCATAGGGAACGGAGAAGATTTGGAATTTGATAAACCTGAATCGTGTAAAATGTCAAGAATGTATTTTCGCTGGCACAACGATATACCTTCCTTTGAGCAAGAAACTTCAATGCCAAGGAAGTATTGCAAATGGCCAAGGTTTTTAATTGAAAATAAAGACTCGAGTTTATGGATGAATCTTGTCATAGCTTGTTTGTTAGTACCAGTAATGACAATATCGTCAACATAGACAAGGACATATAACGATGTGTTGCCTTGATGATAAGTAAATAAAGAATAATCAACAATAGATTGTTTGAAACCAATTGAGAGTAGTGTGCTGGAGAATTTTGCAAACCATCGACGAGATGACTGTCGAAGTCCATAAATAGATTTATTAAGGCGACAAACCAAGTTACATTTAGGGGAAGAAAAACCTGGTGGTAAACTCATGTATACTTCTTCATCAAGGTCCCCTTGCAAAAAAGCATTGTTGACATCAAGTTGATGAACATGCCAACCTTTGATAGCTACAATGGATAATAATGTGCGAACAGTAGTAAGTTTTGAAACAGGTGCAAATGTGTCATGATAATCTATACCCTCACGTTGTGTGTAACCTTTTGCCACCAAGCGTGCTTTATAACGTTCAATTGAACCATTAGATTTGTATTTTATTTTATATACCCATTTGCATCCCACCAGTCTTTCCCAGAGGAAGGGGAGTTAATGTCCAAGTCTTGTTATGTTCTAAGGCTTGTATTTCACGAGACATTGCATCACGCCATTCTTGAGATTGCATGACGGTTTTAAAAGTTTTAGGTTCATTAGAATTGAGAACCTTGGATAAAAATATTTTATTGGAAGGTTCAAAATTATTACAAGATGAAGAGTGAATCAAAGGTGACGGATGATTGTGAGTGCATCCAACAAAATTGCAATGGTAATCATTTAAGTATGATGGCCGATTATGTGTGCGAGTCGAATGTCGCAAAGTAGGATTTTCGGCTTTAGGTGAAGAATTATGAGTTGGTGGAGATGGCATGATTTGCTCCTGGGATGGTATAGGGGAGATAGGTAGTGTGGAGTGCGGAAGTGTGGTGTGGGAAGCAGATGGAGTCGAAATAATACTCAGAAAATGAGAAATAGATTGGTCGGGGACTAAAGATATACGATTATTATGTTTGAAATCATCAAAATATTTTACATCTATAGTCGGTTGTGTGATTGGATGAGTTGTGGAAAATGTGTTCTCATCATAAGGAAAAATATTTTCGTGAAATGTGACATGTCGACTCATAGATTTTGTTTTGGTTTCAAGATTGTAAACAATGTACCCTTTTTGGGCAAATGGATATCCGAGAAAAATACATGGGAAAGCACGTTCATCAAATTTATGTTGAATTTTGGTATTGTGTGCAAAACAAAGGCAACCAAAAACTCGTAAGTTGTTATAATCTGGAGTTTCGCCAAGTAATTTTTCATGAGGTGATAAATGATTTAAAATAGGCGTGGGCATTTTATTTATAAGATATGCTGCTGTGAGTAAACACTCTCCCCAAAAAATTAAAGGAAGATTAGATTGAAATCGAAGAGCACGAGCAACATCTAAAAGATGTGTATGTTTGCGTTCGACAACCCCGTTCTGTTGCGGGGTGGAGACACAACTCCGTTAATGTATAATGCCATTTTTGGCAAACCATTCTTGAAGTTCCTTTTGTAAAAATTCATAACCATTGTCCGAACGAAATTTTTGTAAGTTTGAAATCAAAAAGGTTCCGGAACCTGAAGAAATGGTGTGAACATGAAGGCCTTGTAAAAATTCCATGGCTCTATCTTGGTTCATATTATTGAGAGTGTCACTGCCATGTCCGCAGACACAAATTTGAGTGGGTCGAATAGCATCAATCTCGTCCCATAGAGCACGAAGACGAGTATAATAATTCATAACAGAAGAACCTTCTTGCTTGATATTTGAGATTTGTTGACGCAGTTGAAAAATCTTGGGACCATTGGACTGATAATATCGTTGTTTCAGATCAGCCCAGATTTGTTGTGAGTTGCGATGAAAAAGAATTCTTGACTTAATCTCCGCAGAGACAGAAGCATGAATCCAACCAGTGACAAGGTTGTCAGCCCGTTTCCATAATAAAATTTGATTGGCATCAGTTGGTTCTAGAATGGAACCATCAACAAAACAGGAGTAACCAAAGATGCATTGGGATTTTCAGCAGGATGAATATAAAATGGGTCTACAGAAGTGTTGTTAACCTGCACCCCAGAATTTTGAAAATCCGTACCATTAACATTGGTAGGTATGAGATCCTCCTCTAAAGTAGGAGGATGAGATGTAACAGCAACTGAAGATTCAGCCATTGATAAAAGATGTGAAGATAAGAGTGATGTATAATGAGATATATGATAATGATATGATATTGCAGAACTAAATGTTCTGAAAAAAAACGTATTAGAAACCTGCTCTTGATACCAAATTAAACTCTTAATAAATAGTATATAAGAATACTAAAGGATATGTTTTATTGATGTATTTGATCATCTATTTATAGTTGTACAAGGACATAAAGTGTGTGTTTGGTTTGTCTTAACTAGGCTAGCTTATGGCTTATAAGTCCATAAGAGCTTATTGGGGGTGTTTGTCCATTTAAGTTTTAGCTCAACTTATAACTTATATGTTGATAAGTTGAATGTTAAGAAAACCTAACATTCAACTTTCAACTTATTCTTATTTCTCGATACACGCAATATATAATATCCTTTAAATCTTCAAAATCATATATCTTTTGATCCGTTCATTAAAAAATTGATATGCATATATCAAATTTCTCTACTCATCGATATCTATCCATTGACATCCATTGATATATATTAAAAAACAAATATTTTGAAAATAATAAAAAAAGTTAACTTATAAGTTCTGTTTTACCAAACACTCTACTGATTTATAAGTTCTAATTTACCAAACACTCTACTAACTTATAATTTCTTATCTACTTATCACTTATATGACACTTATGCTTATAAGCCATAAGCTACTCATTTTAAGGTAAGCCAAACGGCCCCAAAGATAACTACAAACTAATCTAAATCAATCCTACAAACTAGGAGCATTGCTGTTACAATAGATGTGTACTTATGTATAACTAATAATTATCAACTTTGGTATATTTACATATATCAGAAATAACACCTAATATTGTTTGTATTAATTGTAAGTGTGGCTTTATCGAGTCCATCACTGTTGATCCACCGTGTGTCGGTGGCACGTGTGGATGACGCGCCTCATTCTCCATCTTCTGAGTGTGTGGATGATGATTGTTTGAGAATTGAGCTTGACGGTTAGGAAGAAGAAGATGATGATGATAATAATGATAATGAAGATTACGATAGTGAAGATGGGGATGAGGTAGTTGATTAAAAGTGTCAACGGTTAGTACGAGAGAGATGAGATTGGAAGGAGTTGTTATTAGTTACTGGCTCGCAGGGAGAGAGGGTGAAAGATTGTCTAGTTGCTTTTAATTGATTTTTTGGTTGCTTTTAGTTGATTATTTGGTTGCTTTGATTTGGGTTGGAAGGCCCCGCATGGGCACTTATAACTCTATATTTCTAACAGTTGCAATTGAATGCAACCGCATGCAATTGAACGCAACCAGATATGTAATTAAATGCAACTAAAAACTAAAAGTTAAATTTCCATTTTTTGCTGTTACGCCCTTATATATAGCTGGAAGTTGGTAAAAAAAATGAAAATGAAAATTATAATTTTTAGTTGCATTCAGTTGCATAAGTTACATATACGACTGAATGCACCCTGCTGCGCAACCATTACAAATAAGATAATATTTTTGCAAATAAGATAATATTTTTTTTAAACAAAGTATTTTTGCAAAAACATTTTTAGACCCATTTTTTTTATAGAAAAAAGTATGAATAAATGGACAGCACACACACATAAAATTTGCATCCAAGGTATACGTAAGCCACTAAACCCGGAGAGATTGCAAGTTACAAACTCAGATACTTCCCATTTCACGAGGAAAAAACAGGTGTGTGGTTATGTAATTTTACTGGTTTGACGAGGAATAGTAGTAAATTATAGTATTTGTTTGACGAGGAATAGTAGAATACATACCGACATTTCATTTAATTTATAAAAGGATGAGGTGAGTATAAAAACAGGTGTGTGGGAGTAAAGAAAAGGGAAAAAAGAAAAACAGAGGAGAGAAGGACAGGGGAAGAAAATGTCGGGAAAGGGAGCAAAGGGTTTGGTATCGGCAGCGGGCAAAGCTCCTTCTTCCAAAAACATCTCCACTGACAACAACAACAAGAAGAAAGCTACCACTCGTTCCTCTCGTGCTGGTCTCCAGGTCTATCTACTTCACCTATCTTCTTGTGCCGTTTCATTTCATAAACCCTGCCTTAATTGTAGTTTATTCTTATTTCGCTCATTTCATCATTTGATTTCATGTTAATATACACCATATAGATTCACCCCCATCCCTCTAATTAACAATTAACAAATTTATGACCCCAAATGGTTTCGTTAGTTTTTAATTTTTGCTGCTTTTTTTACTTGGGATATCATCATCATCATCATCATCATCTTTACATCGATATTCTTTTTACGCAATTTTCTACAGACTAGTGACAGGTTAATACAATGTTTAATCCACCTGTTTATATTGGCTAAACAAGGCGTTACTCAGGGACAGTGGCCAAGGATTCTTCATCACCAGGGTTTGGGATTGTTCCCTACATTTACTTGTTCATCTAGTAGTGTGTAACTGCTACACACTTAACCATTGCTGACCACCACCTTGGTTTCTAACTAACTCATACTCAATTTCTTGTTGATTTATATTATCATCCATAATATGTGATTCTTTTGGAATGATAACCATATTCAACTTCCTTTTCGTGGAACATAGTGTGTTTACTCTTCTACTCTGCAAGGCAGTCTGTACCGGATAATATTTTTCTTAATTTTTATAGGATAGAATCAGCTGCTACATGTTTACTTGTACATATAGGAGAAATCCGCATTTGCATTGTGGGTTGCTTTTGTAGTCGTTCATCCATTTACCTATTGTTTGATTTAATTAACACCGTATTTTGCATTGTACTTGCAGGAAATGCTTTACGAGAAATATCCTTGAATTCAAGTTGTGTTAGTTATCTTGGCTAAATACATTTGTATTGTAGTTTAATTGATGTTGTTGTGTGATTGTTGTTTCGTCATATTGTGTATGATCAAGAATAAATCACATGTTGTTGCTCTCAGAGACTATTTCAGTTCTCTCTCGCTCTCATTTCTAGATGTCATTCTTTTATTTATTGCAGTTTCCAGTCGGTCGGATCCACCGGCTTTTAAAGACGAGGGTTTCTGCAAATGGAAGGGTTGGAGCAACTGCTGCTGTTTATACAGCAGCAATACTGGAGTATCTGACTGCAGAAGTGTTGGAGCTGGCAGGTAATGCAAGCAAGGATCTAAAGGTTAAACGTATAACGCCTAGGCACTTGCAACTTGCTATTCGGGGAGATGAAGAACTTGACACCCTCATCAAGGGAACCATAGCTGGTGGAGGAGTTATTCCTCACATCCACAAGTCACTAATCAACAAATCTTCCAAGGAGTAAGATGAACTTCTTGGTTCTACTCTTTGAAGCTGAGAAGAATGTAAAGAAACACACTGCAAAAATGGTACCTACAACGTACATCTGTTTCTTTTTTGTTTTGTGTTGGACAACCTTTACAGTGGCAAAGTACTTAGACATCAGTTTCGTTTGTCTGAAATATTAAGATTCTGAATTTTGTTTGCTGTTTGTCTTCCGGTGATATTTATGTGTTATAACACCTTTTAATATGACATGTGCTTGGGAGTATAACTTGTCTTTGTTTTGTGGAACTTTCTGGGACGGCCGAGCAGGGAGATGATATACTTCTGTTTTGTCCCCTACTTGGTGATTATAAGCAATTCTATTATGATTTATTAGTTTGGTCGGAGGGAGTAGTAAAAATTTTGGACCGGGAAAAAAATTGTAAGGACTATGTAAATTGGTGGATAATGAATGATTGGGATAGTAGAGTACAAACTCTAGCACGTAAAAATCTCAAAACTTCTGATTCTAATCAGAAGTGTTTAATTGATTTTTTTTTAAAAAAAAGTGTTTAAAGTTTTTAAAATATCAAAACTTCTAATTAGAAGTGTATCTATTTTAGAGTTATTTGCAGTTTGCATCCTCTAGTGGACGGGCGAGATACGTCTTGCTACGAAATAGATGATGAACAGGTTGCATTATGTAGCATCAATATAATTATAGAATGCGATGTGCAATTAATAAAATTATAAGTAACGAAGTGTTTTTGGCTTAAACTGAGGGGATACAAAGTACACATAACTCTTATTTTTCTTGCTTGGAGTTTCTACTGGAGCTCAAATTTGCCATGTGTGTTCTTTGTTGTAACTTGTTAAGCAACACATTTGTAATTTTCAGTTATAATTTTAGTAGTTGCATCTTTAATTTTCTAATTCAATTCCTATTGTATACCATCTCCTCGTTTTCATTACTTAAAAAACAAGATGAAGCTCAGGTACAATGCATTTCTTACCCTCCAAAACCGGTCAGATTGTTGTTTGCACGGACTTTTAGATAGTGTTTGTGTATATTCATATAACTGATTGTTGAGCGGCTGACAGATTCTTTGAATCTTCATTTTGCCCTCTAATCATTCCCGACCTTTAAAAAACAAGCCTAGACGGTTTAGTATGCAGCACTCCTAAAAATGGCTTCCGCTTTTACGTTTAACAACACAAACGCCCATGCTGCCACAAAACCGATAATTCATTCTGCTATCTTTCTCCCTTCATACTCTTAATACAACATTCACATCACCTATATATATATATTTTTTATAAAATAAAATAAAAAACCTTATGCATCCTACTGGTTTTGTGTTACAGGTACACACAATTGTGTTCGACATTAAAAAGAAAAACATATAAACACACCTTACTGATTATTTTTCAGCTCTTGCTTCCTGTTTTAATCTTAAAATTAAATTTTTCTCAAAACAAATTCTTATAAATAAATATTTCTACCAAAAAAAATCATAACTCTATGCCTACTCAAAACCAAAATTATTTCTACAAAATCGTAAGTGTATGCCTACTTCCGCCATTTTGTTATCTTTCAGATTTTAACAAAAGCTGAGTTCGTATTCTACTCCGAAAGGAGACAATAGCTTGTATCCTTTTCAAGAAAAAAGATGCAGAGGAATCCCTGTTATTATTAGGTTTCAACTTTTGGCCCTACGCAATATGCACATCGCAGTTCAAATTTATATTACATTTGACAATCAAGAAAAAAAAAAACACAAACTACTTCTATTTTAATTTTATCATCATAGCAATATCTAGCCTACCAATCTGAACCAGTTGAAAAAGTAGAAACAAGGAGAAATAATTGAAGATAACACAGAGTTTGCTCTGCAGAAAGCACGCCTAAGCGCTTTAATTACCAACGTAAATATAATGTACAAGGATGTTGGTCCACGACATAAGTGGTTAACAACAGGACTTCTGGAACACACTAAAATAGACTAGGCCTCACCAACAACAACAAAGAAGAGGAAAGATACAGAAAATACATGAAGAGTTCTAACAAATCCAGAGAAGGCTAATGGTATGGCTTCAAACTAACAGTCAAAAAACAACCAAGAGAAGAGATGTACTTCTTTTGAGAGTGAACTACAGGCTGGGAGAAGGACATATGTTATATAAGAAATTAAGAATGGAAATGAAAACCCCAGTCCCAAACCCCATAAATAAAACCTATTTGTACTTGGATCTGAAACGAATAGGTTCAAGAGTGACTCTCCCACTCCAGTCGTTGCTTTTAATTTAACAGAGTCTCTCCTCATGCGGTGGATCTTTTATCTTGGCCGGAGGAGAAATTGATAACAAACGGTCCTACAAGTTTTGCAAATCTTGTATACTTAAAAGTCTGCTTATGAAGGGTAATAAGGCTGCAAGCAATGCCTTAGGACACTCTTCATGCGGAAGATGGCCACAACCAGATATTGCTACCAGTCTCTGCAATGCAACAGGTCATTTTATGGTTAAATATGTTAATCATATACTTTATTAACAAATTCTTTGCACAGATTACATCAAGGACAAAACATAATGGAAATTTCTGTCCAGCATATCACAGGTTCAAACCTTGTAACAACTGTTTTTTGAATTGATACACATCTATTTATTTTTATCGAGGATTTATGAAAGTAGGAACACCTAACTATACAGTTCAAAAATATAAGTGCTCACTCCAGGTTATTATCAAAACTAAATTGGTCAATATACTCTAATTACTAAATTAGTGATAATCTCATTCAAAAGTTTTCATCCCCAACTACAATGTATCATTTCACTTTAGTCCCGAGACTTTATTATATTCACATGCTAACTAATGATTCATGAAGTGAAAGCAATAGTGCAATACTTACAGAATTTACAAATTTTGAAGCCATAGTTTGAACAGTATTTAAAGTGACAACAGCATCTTCAGCTCCTGCGATAACTAAAACTGGGATATCTTGAACTGCTGCTACTAAAGATGCTGCATCTTTCGGAGAGAGCACTGTTTCAAACGATAGTCTACCTATCTCATGGAGTGCTTCAACCCAGCCTTCTACACATAAAGGGGCCTGAATATAAATAATACCAATTTAGCAAAGGGAGTTTTAAAATGCTGATCTAGAGGATGGTAATATATATACAAACACCAATTACGAAACATGTCCCATTGGATGATAGATGAATAAACAGGAAAAACGGAATCATGTGTTTCTCTAGTTATTCACCACATTATATTAGCCAACATTTTTTGACCACTGTACATAATTAAACCAAATCACATATTTCCCTGTATAAATTGTAAAAAGAATATCAACCTACCCTAATAATAAACAAAGCATCCCTATAAAATAGCAGAGTGAGGAATGCTAATTCAACTGAAGATGGAAATGGTCATAATCCATGCTTTGGTGGTATTGTTGGAGCAATCTCACAAGTACTTGGGTTGGCAATTACCAAGATTGTAAATTTGTAATAATACAAATATCACATTCATGTGTCCAATACAAAACCATTACCCAACTATATAAAATATTGCTTTTATTCTAAAATCTAAAGATCCAATAATAATATATTGTTCATATTACAAAGTCCCCCGCTTCTGCTAATGAGATGGTATACTTTTTCAAAATGGAAATTTTTACTCTTTTGAACAAGTTTCCAAGAGAAAGAGATAAAAGCTGCAATGTAACTAAATCAATGGTGTGTTATACGTACTTATAAATTATAACTACAGAAAGAATTTTGCTCATGTAGTGTTCTAACAAGGTGAAGGAGATTAGCAAGTTAAAGGAAGAGACTTTGAATTCGTGCTGTACAAAGTATCTAGCAAGGGATAATTTATTTAGAATTTAGAACAAAAAGGGAGTTGCCAGTTTAGCAGATGGCAGACAGGCAAAGCACCAAGATACATGGAGCAGGCATATTAGTGTTTCATGGTTGTCAAGCAGGGAAATAGCCTTTATACATATTGGCTTTGCTTACCCTATAGAGGCTTGTGACTTCTGTTGTTAGCTTGGTAGCATCATACCAAGCACGCCGATTGACTACTTGTGTGATCTCTGTCCGAAGTAAACTTACAAGGTTTCTTTTGAGTTTAGTTCTCAAAATTATTCTGGCAAAGCCAGGAACAACTTCTCTTGACAAGCTTACATTCAGTAATACCACCCCCTTGATTTCAACCTGCACTCGCAATCATCAGTACTTTCATGTGGATCACGGTACATGTATGATAAAATGTGGGTAAGATATGGATTGACATGTAAATAGATTTAAACATAGAACTAGATTTACTTTATTCTTTATGAGGATCATGAGCATGCACAAAGATTAGAAATACAGTCTTATCAGATATCCAAAGTGCGAGCTCCTCACATTTACAGAGGTCGCAGAGGACATCACTTTCTGTGCAGCTTTCAGAGCAAGCAGGCCTCCATCATCATGACCAACAAGAACAACAGAAGAAAACCCCATCTCCGAACAAAAGTTTAGAAGCAGGTCAACCTGGATACATAAGTTACCGCAAAGATGTTCAGATAAGGGTTGTCAAGGAGAATAATACAGAGTAAAATGGGTATGAGAAAAAGGGCATAGAACTACGTGTATAATTGCATTAAAATATTCATGCACAAAACCACAATGAACATAACTGCGACGGTTCTTATTTTATAAATAAGAAAGGAATGCTAAGAAGAAGAAAAAGAAAATCAAAACTCAGTTTTATAAACAATGTGGTAGGATAACTTAAGCAACATTCATAATAGTAACTGAATCAAACTTAATGTGCAAGAAGAATGATATATTTTGCGGGCAATAACCTGCGTTTCAAGCTTGTACGGATTAGGCAGCTGATTATCTTCCCAGTCCTGTTTCCGTGGCCTGGATGTTAATCCCCATCCAGGACGATCAAAAGCGGCAACTTTACAGCCAACCTGCCGAGCCAACACACCCATTACATGCCTCCATGAGAATATACCCCCTCCAAATCCATGCACTAAAACAATGCCAAACTGACTATTTGTACTTGGATTTTCCACCACCACAGGAGGACGATGTCCACTCATAACCTCAGAATCACCATCTTCATCCAAGCTCAACATTGGAATTTCTTCTGACGGTCCAGGATAAGTTGATCGATCTAGTAGTGGTGTATGGAGAGAGGAGGAATTGAAGTGACTGCTAAAGCTCCTGTGAAGATGATACTTGCTTTTTGGATATACATTTACTGAAGGCCTATTAAGAAAGGTTGAAGAAGACAAGGAACGAGAAGGTGCACCAGATAAGCTAAGCTTGTAGTGTACATTAAGCCCTTGGGTCATCATAAATAAGCTGTCAGTATCTGCTAGTAACCGAACTGGAATTTCCCCATGACCGCTAGTAACCCCAGGCATTCTATTCAAGTCACTATCACTTCTTAGTGTTTTCCCTGCAAGGGGAGTGGGTGATCTTGGAACTTTCTGATAAGCAGAAAATGACATTTTACATGAAAGAATCTGTGATCATTAAAAAAGATTCATCAGAAAACAGCTAGGAAGCAAGGACACGGGTGCAGGGGTGCGGGTGCGTAGTACGGGGACACGCAAATTCGGAAAATTTAAAAATATGGGGATACGGGTGCGGGGGGACACGTCATGTATAACTATAAATTTTCATGTATAGTTTATGTTACACATATAGAAAACAATTGATAGAACCAAAAATTATAGGTAAACTGATTGAAATGCATAATTTGCTCATCCAAAACACCAAATATTAGTATAATATCTTCATTTTGTGCAATAATGAACGTGATAATCAATACTTTTATATTTGCTTATAGACATTGATACATAATTTTGTGATAGTACTTAGTTAATACAAATTTTGACTATAATTGGTGAAAACAAAATTTGAAAGTAGAATTTTGGAAGAATCCCCGTGTCCCATACGGGGACACGCGTGTCCAAGAATCCGACACGGGGATACGGCGGGTCACCGAAGTGTCACTGCTTCCTAGGAAAACAGAGGTCATAAAGTAGTATAAGAGCGCTAAATGTATAAGAAGCTAATATATAATTATTTGTAATTAAATCGTCAGAAGCTAAAGTGTGTTTCGAATTTATTTCACGAATATAGTGATATAAGACGTGATGTTTTCAACTTTATAATATAGGAAAATAAGTATTATAAGCTTACTGATTCTGGATCAACTCGATGCAACATTAGTTTCCTCCTTGCTCTGCAGCTTGTCCGATAAGCAACAACAATATGCCCTAAAGCAAAGACCACGGATGAGAGAAATAATACAGGCATCCCCCATGACTTTTTTAAATGCAGTTTCCGCTTTGACAGAGACAAGGAAGCTTCAGCCTCAATTTGAGAGTTGACAGAAAAAACACAAGCCTTAACCGAAAGAAGTAGTATCGAAGCAATGGAAGAGATCGTAACAGTTCCTAAATAAGGCCCATGAGAGAGAGCAGGTCCATCACACATATAATACACACCTGCAACAGATAAAGATAAAACAATTAAGGCTTAATCACAGACTGCACCATACACCAGTCTCCCACCTATATGCAGCTTTAACAAATTATTTGGTTAATTTAGGGATGAATCCAAAATTTCCTTTCATTTTAGTGCGAGAAATTAAAGTATCTTGCTCATCTGTTTAGGTCTTGATTTAGTTTTACTTGTCATCAACCTAAATTTCACTCTGATTACCCTTCTCATGAAAATCAAATTAACTGCAGGAAACAAACAAAACAATCTGTAAAGAAACATAATGTAGAACACAAACACCTAGATTCACGACGGAGCTAACAATGTACCATTTAAAAAATCCATATAGGCTACAAGACCGCATTTATTCATCATTTATGCAACATTTTGTACAAATGAAACAAAAACAATACAATGCTGCGAGCGAGAGAGAGAGAGAGAGAGAGAGAGAGAGAGAGAGAGAGAGAGAGAGAGAGACATACTGGTGATAAGGAGAGATCTGATGACGGAAACGAGGGGAATATCAATCAACGAAGAATTGAAAGCGTAACGATGAAGATGATGGTGAAAGGAATGACAAGTAACACAAGTAAAACTAGAAATTAACAAGGCAGGGAACAATATATCTCCAATTGCAACAAACAAAGGTAAAGACATAACCAAAAGCGAAGCCACCATTGCAATCATAAAATATATAGTACGAGTTATTCTTCTCAACTTCTCTATCAAACCTTTACTACTCGCCGCCATCCTCCCCCAAACCACCAAAACAACAACTATCTATTATTATTATTATGCTTAAAACAATCAACGACAAGCAGAGGATAAGTTGAATTAATGTATGTATGTATATGTGTATGTATATGTTGGAGAGATCGGAGATGAAGTAATGATGGAGGATGAATCGAGAAACACTAGCCGAAGAAGAAGAAGAGCGGTAACTCATTGGCCATCATGCTGACGTGGTGGCCGAGTCTCCGCTTTTGAGGAAACGGAAATTACAGGAGAATGTGTAATTTGGGTTAATTTTTAACAAGACGCCATGGCTAGGGTTTCAAGAGAAGCTTGCAATTTGAGGGGTAATGGTGAATTTGAATTTGACAGATTTTTGTGAGACTCTCTCTCTCCTCTTCTCTCTCCTTTCCTTTTCTTCTTGCTCTCTCTCTCTCTGTGTGTTGTTTTTTGTATGTATATGTGTTTGGGGCCTTTGGGCGAGATTAGTGTATATTTTAGTTAATTAATCTCACTGCCTTGTTGCATGCCTGGCAGCTTTTGTTTTTCTCTCCTCTCTCTCGCTCTCCCGTTCTATGACTTCTATCCATCCTCATTGTTCCGTTAATCCTTATTCCTATTCTCTGTTTTTTATTTCGCATTTGATTAAATATATTCTCCACTGGTATAATATTGACGTTTGGAGATGGTAACGCTGTTTTTTGGTTTTTTGGTAGGGGTGTTAATTTCAGGTTTTGGGTTGGATTCGTGTTGGGTTAAATTGTACCTAATTGTTTCGAATTGATTTTTTTTTTATCCTAACTCGTATCTACCAATTTTATGTCGGGTTTCGGATCGTTTCGTGTTTCATCACCTTAACTTCTTTTTAGAAAGATTGAAAATATACTCTTATATTATACATATTCCCTCCATCCCGATTTATAGGAAATGATTACTTTTGTAGAGATTTTAAGAAAAAATAGTTCATTCTCTTTCATTACACGTAAAAATTACAATTCAAATATATAATATGTATTGTACCCACTTTGTGAGGTGTTAAAAAGGGTTTGACATATAGAAAATATTGTTATTACTTTTAAATAATGATAAATCAACTAGCGAGTCTCTACATTGCACGTGAAAGTTACTTTATTGTACTTGAATTTAGTTATTTTAAACATAAAGTACTTCAAAAGCAGGGTTATAAAATGAGGTTTTCATTATTTTTCGGGTCATTTTCGGGTTTCGGGTTCGTATCTGATTGTACATGGTAGTTTCGGGTTGAATATTTGTTGACCCAAATTCGTATTTTTTCGGGTTGGGTTCGTGTAATGTTTCGGGTTGGGTCGGAAATTGTCACCCCTAGTTTTTTGCGTAAATATCCTTGCCTACAATTTTTTTACAAACAATTTTTTTACAAAAATTAATTACAAAAATACAAACTTATTTGCAAAAATACCATTTTATTTGTAACTGAAAGTTTAATTTGCATATGTGAAATACTCATCAAGTTGTATTCAGAGCATATGCAACTGAAAACTGAAATTGAAATCATTTTTTTCCCAACTTCGAGTTCGAGTTTATATAAGGACTGCGCAACAACAAAATTAGAAATCTAATTTCCTGTTTTCAGTTGCATCATACAACTGAATGCAACTGAAATTTGTAAGTTGAATTTTCATTTTTTGCTGCTGCGCAGCCATTATATACAATTGGAAATTGGTAAAAAAATGAAAATTCAACTTTCAATTTTCAGTTACATTCAGTTGCATATCTAACCTTCGTATTTTTACAAATATATTAAGAAAATGGTAAAATCGCAAAAAAAGAACTTAAAAAATAGTATTTTTGGTAAATATCCTATTTTTTTTACTTTATTCTTTTTTGGATAAACAATTTATTTTACTTTTATTTGTAATTAATATACTGTTTTTTTTATTAATGCTTAGAATACTGATTACTTTTTGTTCACAATAAATATTGATATAAGTGATAATCCAAAGATTTTGGAAAGAACAAAAGGATAACTTTATCATTATATTATTTTCAATCCATTAAATAATTCATTGTTAATAGAGTTCCTTCTTCAAAATTTGGCTTATATACATTTATCTACTGAATCAGGAATATTCAAACTCAAAATTGAATGATAGAAGGGAGAATCGAATCCAAATGGTAGGTTGATAAAAAAAAAAGTAATCATCACTTGAATTATTAAAAAAAATTTAATTTTAAATAATTAAATGGGCTTAATGATCTTATAATTAACTATAGGAGGATTTCATACCGTTAATCACTAAAATAAAGACACATCACATACTTTCCTAAATAAAAGACACATCATTAATACGTCTGCGGGGTCCTTATAAATACTCCCTACGTCCCTCTCATTTCTTTACAGTTTTTTTTCACTACTTGATATGCATTTTAAGGCTCCTAAAAAGTATAGTTCCATAACTTATTTTTAAAATTTTCTTTTTTTTTTTACAAAAATAGAACAATTCTATTTTTATACAAAAAAGAAAATTTTAAAAATAAGTTATGAAATTATCCGAAAAATGCACCTTAAAATCCTTGCGAGAATTAAGTTCCCCAAGATGAAGAACCAAGGGGGACAAAGGGAGTAAAATGTAACAATCACAGGATTTTAAAGGTTAAATTTAAGAAATTATCATAAAGTTAACTGTAGTAACATTTTTCACTAATTAAATTTATATATACTTAATACTCCATCCGTCCCTAATTAGTTATTCAGTTTGACTTTTAAGTGGTCAAATTGACCGAAGGTTAAAAGCTATCCTTCTATTATTTTAAAAAACGGAAAAGTACATATTAAAATAGATTAAATATACTTTACAATGATATAACTTTTTTTATTTTTTTTAAATATACAATATATATAAATTTTAATCAAAATTTGGTCAATATGATTATTAAAATGTTAAACTGAACAACTAATTAGGGAAGGAGTAATAAATGAGTAATTATTTTAACAAATTTCAAAATCTGTGAGAATCCAAAACATGAATCAACATCATTACAGTCACAAACGGAATTAGTAATTGGGAGGAAGAAAATCGAGGGGCGATATGACTTATCCAGATTCCAAACTCACGCATTCCAATAGGAAAAAGGGAGGTTAAAGTTGATAGGCAAAAAGTCAAAAAAGAGTGAAAATGGGTACCCAACAAAAGAGGGGAGGGGTGTTATGTTAGCCCAGGATGGACAAACGAACGGCACTACTCAATATATTTAGGAAACACCGCCCCAGAACGTGACCGTTATTTTCATAAAAGTGGATACTACACAACCACAAGGAGATCGTGCTCCGCATCTTTGAATCCCTTCATATCTGCGAAAGAATATTAATCCTTTTTTCACACTCAGCCGCACAGGGGAAAAGTACACATAAAGCTGATTTCACATTTTCATGCCAGGTTGCTTCTGGATTTTTATTTATTTTAGGACTCCAATTTTATTTTTAAAAAAGAATTCTGTACTGCTTTTACTAATACTCTACTTTCTTTCAACAATAATTGTACCAACATTTATGTTTTATTTATTACTAGTACCCTATTAAGGATGGATTCATAATATTGACAGTAGGATTGCAGTAAAAAACATTTATTCCCCGGGACAGTAAAGGACAATCAATTTTTCCCTTTTTTTTTTGCATGTATTCGTTCAATGTAATTTAAATATGCATATACGGATTATTAAATTGCGTAACCAATAAATTTATTCATTCAGCTCAGCATGAGAGGTCTACACTACACAGCTTTTGTTTCCAAAACATGTACTCCTTCCCTAAGGGTGGTCTTAGACCGTAGACGTAAGACATTTAAAACCCCCAAAAAATGTAAATTCTTTTATATAAAATTTTTAAATATGTATCATATATACACATTAAGGTCCCAATTTTTTATTTTGCTTAAGTTCTCATAAATTTTAGGGTCGCTCTTACCCTTTCGTATCAAAATACATGTTTGATAAACTTTTTAAACGTATTTTAAGGTGAATAAAAAACATAATTCCACATGTTATTTTTCGAAATTTTGTTGTGAATTATAATTTGATATTAGTCAAATGCAAAGGGGTATATTAATAAAAAAAATATTTGAAGCAAGAAAGTTAAAGCACTCATTTCATCGATGAGATTTGAAGTTTGAGCAATTAGCACGAGACTGTAGGGGATCTAATGAATTTGAAGTATTAAGCGGTAGAGGCACAAATCAATACACGTGACGATATAAAGACACATGATACAACGAAAACACAGTTTTAGCCGTTAATCTAGTTGAAAAGAGAAGAAAGTAGAGAAAAATAATTAATTTAGCACCAAATATTGTGCGTGCTCTAGTAATAAATCGGCGACACGTTTTGCCGCTGGTAAATTTAGGAAACTAATTTATCTTTTTTTTTTTCGAGTTTGTTATATTGTGGGTGTTTGGCTGATGCTCCTTAAAGGAGTTTTCTGCTTTAAGTCAATTTTGGTTTATTTGTCTCCTATGGCTTTAAGCCGGCTTTAAATTAAAGAACTGCTTTAAGGCATAAGTTTTATTTAGGTATTTTTGAATTATGACTTATGGATTTTTTTTATTTTTTATTTTTTTTCACAATTTTTGTAAAGCTTAAATATCATGAATTTAAATTTTTTTAAGTCAAATTTCACTTTAAGCCAAAATTATTAAACCTCCATTTAACTTTAAGTAAAATTACCCAAACACTTTCATTCAACTTAAATTAAACAACTTTACTTTCTCCTTTAAGTTAAAAATACCACCATTAAATCAAAAGTAACTTATTTTAAGCAATCTCAAACACCATCATCGTCATGACCTACCTTCTCTCTTCCTAAGTTGTCTCCTTCTTCTTTTTTCTTTTATCATATCATTGGGGTTTTTACCGATTTTTCTTGGTGAAAAGTCCCAAATCTTTTAATTTGTTTTGTTTATTTTTGTTACCTTCAATAATATTCTTTTTGGGTAAGGTATTTTACTTGTTTGTTTTGTTTGGTTAATTTTTTAGATCTAAATCATCGAAACTTCGGAATTTCTTTCGTCTTTGATTCAAACGAATATTATTGGATTCGAGTGTAGCCTGATTATCGCTTCTTGTGATTTCGTTTTCAGATCTAAGATTTTTATTGAAATTTCAATTTGCAATTTTAGCTTGTTTAAGGCTTGTTTATTTTTAGGTTGTAATTTCAGTTTTAATTTGTTATTTCAACCTTGATAGTCTTTCCTTGGTGAGAGTTTTGATATTTCTCTCCTTTATTTGTACTAGCTTGTAACTCGTGCGATGCACGAAAGATTTTAAATATTTTTATTTTAAAATTTAATATTTTTATCTTGTTATTCATAATTTTAATATTTGCTTCTTAATTAGTAAGAAAATAAAGTATACAAGATAATAAAATATAAAAAATATATATTTAATAATATTCTAAATGATAGTGTTTTGCTTGTATATTGAAAATAGATAAATACCTTTTTAAATTTATTATGTTGTTGACGGAAATTGAATCATGAAATTCTTGGAGTAGTTTATAATATACTTCCTCTTCCCCTATTTTGACTTTTCAAAGTCAAACTAATCGTATTTTGACAAATAATCAATAAATATTGATTAACATATACTCCCTATGTCCCTCTCATTTCTTTCACTTTTGTTTTTGGAACGTCCCACCAATTCTTTACGTTACTAAAAATAGTAACTTTTAATAATAAAAATACATTATTACATCAACTACTTCACCCCACTTTTTCAACACTTTACACTATTACACTCACAACTTCACTTATTTTAATAATAAAATCACTATTATATCCTTGGTCTTTGTGCTAAAATCCAATGTAAACTTCCTGGTGGGACGGAGGGAGTAAATTACAGTTAATTTATGTAAAGTATTATAAAAATTAATTTTTAAATTTGTAAAAAATATAAAACAATAAATTATAATTATAGTTAATTTTCGATGAATTTGATTTTGAAAAGTCAAAATGGGACACAATAAGTGGACGGAGAGAGTAATATAAACGTTTAATAATAATATGGTGAAAATATATAATATAAATTTTTAACTAAAATAAGCTGTTGAGGGAAATCGAACCGAGTAGTTTATAAGATTATATAAATGTTTAATAATAATATGTTGTTAACGGGATTCGAACCTTGAACCTATAAAAGTATTTTATATTTTATAAAAAGAATATTTTTTTAGCATTACATCCAATGGTTCTTGTTAATCTATCTCAAAATCCAACGATTGATATTGATTGTACCAAACTACCAATCAAATATATCATATTCCGCTTATAATAATATAGTATAGAAGAATATGATTTTCGATTTAGTGGTGAAAGTTTGTAGAGAATTGCAATTATGGTCAATAGCTCAAACTGAATTAGCTGCAACGGGATGTGGTGAAACGGGTACATGTAATATATCATATTCAACAAATCGCATGATTGTATCTCCAAGAAGAATGTATTAATTAGTGATGGTTTTTGTTACATGTTTGTTCGACTCAATTATTTTTATAAATGCCGTATGCCTTTTCATTATTGAATTAATTTCTATTAAAAAAAGTAAATTTAGGATGAAATACGTAATTTTATTAAGTTAGCAATATATATGTATTAAAAAATTTTGTGTGGGTAAACGGCGGAAATAATAAATGTAGTTTGATGCTTACACAACCGTTGCACAAACTTTCTGAAGGGGAATTTTAAATTTAAAGGACGTTAGAGACAAATACATCGTGCACATGGAAATCAATAACGTCGGACAAACATTTGACCAGCAATTTTTTTAAAATATGCATCACTCATTAATTTATTGCTTGCATGTCTGTATGATTATGTGCCTTGTTACTGAAATTTTTGAAATATTTAATTTCAAACTTTTATGTACTCACGCTAGCTAATAACTTCATGAAAATCCAAATCCTCAGACTTCATGGTGAATAAAAGAAAAATGGACTGAGGGAGAAATGATAATAAAAGAAAGAGTAAAAAAGCATTTCGTGTAATTGAATTTATACGAAATCTGCATTTGGGATACTATAGTTTAAATACCTTTATTTGTAATATCGCACTTTTAAACTTTTTGTAAAATGTGTATTTCCGTCAATTTCCATCTAACATCGTTACTTTGGCGAGGGCAGTTTGATCCTTTCAATTATTCTGTAAAATCTAAATAATGCAGAGCTTTAAGTTTCCGATCAAGTTTTATATACACTTTAACGATATATAATCAACAATAACAATTTGAAACCAACAAAAATAACAATTCACAATCGACTAAAATTTTATAGTAGCATCCCCATATATTCGAATTTAACAACACAAAAATGAACCGGAAAATTAATAGAAATTCGGCCAGAAATTCCGGCCATAGGCCCAGAATCCGGTGATCGACATCCATTCAGTCCAACCTCAAAAATCAAATTCACTGAACATACATACATATATATATATACATGGCATTCAGTTTAAATCGAACAATAAAGCGAACACCTCAACAAGAAACGGACGGAATCCGTTAGAACCAGAAAACTCCGGCGAACTTCAAGCTTTCCGACGACCAAAAAAAAAAAAACTTCCGATCTCTACACTCGATTATACTCTAATCCATACTTTAATATACTAATTCAACCATCAAACTCGCAAAAAATCGAGTTCCTATAACAAACCCGGTTCGAATTCTTTAAAAAAAAACCGGACCAAATTACCCACTGTTTAGAAGCTTGAACGGAGATGGTGATTTTGGCTTGAAATAAGCTGAGTTTGGCCATCGATTTTGATCGATTTTGACAGAGAAAAGGGGCGGCAGTGGTTGGAGTTTTTGATCGGGAGAAAAAAAAATATGCAGAGGAAGAGAAGAGATGCAGGTGAGAGAGAGATGATTGGGGGGTAAAAACGATACAGTTTGAGGGTAATAATATGTTTACAGTTGAAAGGACCAAATTGCCCTCGCCAAAGTAACGACATTAGATGGAAATTGACGAAAATACACACTTTGCAAAAAGTTTGAAAGTGTGGTATTACAAGTAGGGGTTTTTGAACTATAGTATTCCAAGCGCAAATTTCTTATAAATTCAAGTACACGAACTGCTTTTTATTCTAAAAGAAAATCCAAATCCTCGACTTCATGATTTCAGTGATATAATATCACAAAAAATAATTTGTTCAATAATCGTAATTTGAAAGAAGAAAATTTTGATTTAATTTATTTCATTACATATTTTTTAATATTATTTTTTAAATACTGCATAACCATTTATTAATTAATTACTTGACTATCAAAAGAAAGAAAAATGTATGTGAAATACTATTAGGCTAAAACAGTTCTTCAAATTTAGATATAACAGTGTTGATGTTTGATTTTTGATACGTGTTATACAGAGTTTTCAAGAAAAGGTTAAAGTAATATTTTAAATTTTAAATTAAAATTTTAACATTTAATTCAAATAAAATAAAATAATTATTTGTTTATGTGTTTTTTTGACAACCCGGATCAAATCCACGTCTTTTATGAAATTCAAGTCAAGTTTCGATTTCGAATCGACAATAAGCCGAATACTGATCCAAATGCAACCAATTGGGTAGTCATAAATCCAGCATAGGTCTCATATAAATTGAAGAAAGTACAAATTTTTTTCCATTTGGGATTGGGATATTACATTCTTAGCAATATCTTAAATTGTGTGTAAAAATTTATTAACGTCTAATTTTTTTACCAAAATCACCGTATATCTAAAATTATTTTTAATTTATTTAAAATGTGAGTGAATTTGGTTGCGGAAGTGAAGAAGAAGGGGGGATATTGGGCCTATTTGGCTAAGTTTTTTTTAAGTCCTTATATACTTAGTTTCGGGTAAAAATTTTATATTTTGATAATTTTTTTTAATACAAGTATTTAATATATGTTTAAGATTCTATAAGTTGCAAAAAAAGTTAACTTTTTTCAGAAAAAAATTAGAAATCTCTAATTTTGTCATAAAATAAGTTGACTTATTCTGTAAAAAAATTCCTCCAAACACCCCATTGATCAAGACAATAGAATCAAGTGAAGTCTCAATCTAGTTGTATCTTGTGCGTTTTGCATGCAAATGCTAGGGTGTTACCTTGCAGAAAAGTTGCGCATTGAGACATACAATTTTATGAATTATTATTAGCATGGTCACCCCATGGTCCATCCCCCTTGTTACCTTTCCAGACATCCAGCCACCACTATACACACACATATATTGCTACTGATAGGAACTACACGCACATCATATCTTAGAGCTGTTTCATTCTATGTTATTTTCTCCTTGACTTGCATGTGCTCTGCATAAATGTTTTTTAACGGACTACTTTCTTTTTATCTCGGTAATAATATTAAAATATTTATTTTTCGAAACAAAAACATTTAATTATCCATCTCGGATGCTTTACGTGTGGCAGGTACCATAGCCTTGTGTAGTTTTCCCCTCTGCTTAATCATTTTGTGAGGACCTCAGTAGACAAAAATCTAATCAGTTTCAGGATAAACAAAGGGGGATTAATATACGTAGTACAAAGTGTGCATTATTTGCATACCAGAATCAATTGTGGTCTTAATCATCACATTTAGACCTCAATAATCTTGCCACCAACCAAATTTGATACAGAAAGTAATTATATCCTATATATAATTAGAACTACTCCTATGTGCACTAGTACAAAACTGGTCTATTACATCGCCTTTTTTGGTCTTTTACGTCACACTTTTGACAACGTATACAGGGACGTCGTATAAAGTCACCATCTTTTACGTCAGTTAAAAAGGCGACGTATAATGTGTCATATACATCGGTTAAAAAAGCGACGTATAAGACCAAAAAGTACGACGTATAATGTCTAAAAAAGGGCGACGTAAAAGATCAAAAAGTGCGACGTGTAATGTCGTAAAAAGGGCGACGTATAAAATCAAAAAGGGCGACGTATAATGTCAAAAAAATGCAAAAATAAGACCAAAAAGGGCGACGTATATGTCTATTGAAAAATGACAATTTTTCCCCTGTTTATATTTATATATACATTAAAATTCCTGTTATTACAAACCAAAAATAATAATAAAGCTTGAAACCCAAATTTCTCAACAAAGTGACTAATTAAATTAAAATAATAATTACATACTTGAAAATACATCTCTATGTTTAATTATATAAATTTCTCCAATTTAGAATTAGCACTGGACTTGCTCTAAATAGCCTACTCTATTGGTCCTTGTAGATCATTTATAGCTTTAGCAAGCTCGTCAAACTTTTTCTTAGCATCTTTCTCCTTCTCTTTAGCTTCTATGTACTCGGCCTTCTTCATATCATACTTCAACCAAGGCAATTTCTTCTTCATTGAATCAACCTACAAATGATTAGGATGGTTAGCTTGTTTCTGTAAATATGAAATTATACTAATTGCAAAGAGAATCTATATTAGGGAATTAGAAGGCAAACCTTTGCTATGAGTTCTTCCCTTTGACGAACGTGCTCAACATCTCTTTCCTGCTTAGCATTAATTAACTTCAACTGATCCAAAGTTTCTCGATTTTGCCTAATTGCCTAAAATATAACACAACGTGTTTAGTATTGTTAAACAGACACTACAAGTCCAAAAACTATTCCAACTATTTTTAGAAAAAAAACTAAAAAAACTTACTCGTTCAAGACTTAAAGATAAATTATCTCCTTACAAGAATTTGGGAAAGAGATATTAAAGGACCTAATTTATATTTATAAAAAAAGGACCTAATTTATAACTGATGTACTTTCCAAGGTTAGATATTAAAATCCTGACCTTGCAAGATTCTGAAAAAATTAATTGACAAAATAGGGAAAAAAACATTGTTTTATTTGAATAAATAATAAATCAACAACTAGTTAAACTGCATTCTGAAGTTTGATCTTTTATTATAGTTTCGAAAGATAAACCCTGATGGTTTATTTCAAAAATGTTTTTAACAAACCATAACGACTCAACCAATCAACTCTTGCGCCATGGTGAAATACAGTCTGTTGCAAATTGCCACATTAAGTATTTGCATCAACATTTTAACAGATTCAGGATTTAACTATAATTACAAGCCAATGTAAAACTTAAAGATTTACAAGTCATGTTTCAGACCCATTTTGGATTTAAGCTACATAAAATATCATTCAATTGCGAATCAGAGAGGGATAAGTGCTAGTTTCCATCTGGGTAGATTCATTGTAGTGATAAATAATAGTATTAGATTAGTTGGCAAAACAACTGAAATTAAGGAATTTAGCATGCATATCAAAACAATGAATGACACTACATATAATATGTATTATTTTTCCTACGAAAACCAAGGGCACCAATACAAATCTGGATTCAGACAAGTTAATCATGTATTAAGAAATTAAGTTTGTTAGAACCAGTGTGAGTATAACAACTGAAATTATGTGGATGTGCCGTAAATTTCTTGTCTGTGCTAGTAAAGTTCAGGGTAAATTAGTATTCCGCTAATCTAGCACCAATTTATCAGAAGTTGAAAAAAAAGAGTATAAACCCTTAACCGACTGTTGCGCAGAAGGATTATGAATTTACACTGGATGAGAAAATATATAACAAAACATGTTTACTTCTATTTTATACATCAAACAATTTATATTGTTAAAATTAGCGAATCAATATTAAGGTTTAAAAAAGGTATTACATTGACTAGACTTAGTAAACTGTGACAAAATAATTAAAATATGTATTGAACATAATAAAATAGTAGATCAATGAACAATGCCCCTCAGGAGTCAACGACGGCCATCAAACACCATGGCCCCTTCACTAAACTTTTTCTGCTTACATCTACTCTTTTAGTTCTTTGTTTTCACATATGAATCTATACATGGCCAAACTGGAACCGGAACCGGAAAACCGGACCGGACCGGATCGGGTCAAAACCGGTCAAAACCGGCCCGAACCGGAACCGGCCCTAAACCGCCGGTTTATTTATTTTAAAGGTTCAGGTTCAGGTTTGTGTGTATTGAAACCGGTGAACCGGCGGTTCAAACCGGCGGTTCGAACCGGTGGTTAACCGTTAGTAATGACTGCTATGTATTAATGTAGTATAGATTATAAAAATTATTGTAATAAATTTTATTGTTTGTTGTATTCTTGTAAAACATTTAAAATTTATTGTAATATATTTACTAATGTTTTAATAAAAAAAAAAGTACCAATGAATTTAACATTAAATTAATTTACGTGAAAGTACCACTTAATAAAAGTGAAACTATTATATCCTTGAACTTTTAAAACGGTTTGCATCTTACAAATTTTAAAAAATTACTTAGAATTACAATACTTCTAAATTATAATTCATTCCATCAAAATTCAGAAAAACTTATCGTATTTCGAAAAAAAAACGTATCAAGTATAATGTATATATAAGGTTCAAACCGGAACCGGAACCGGGTCTTGAACCGGGTCAAAATCGGGTCAAACCCTGAACCTGAACCGTCTGAACCGGAATCGGCGGTTTATATCCTGTTAAGGTTTAGGTTCCGGTTCAAAATTTTTACGAACCGGAACCGGCGGTTCACGAACCGGAACCGGCGGTTCACGAACCGTGGCCATGTATATATGAATCAGACCATTTAATAAGTAGCTTCCTATTTTTTTTTCTTTTTTCCAATAACTAGGGGATTGCCAACTTCAAACAGATGAGAGAAACGCCAAAAAAATTGTAATTATAATGTGCACTATTGAACTTTAATGAGATCCAATATTCCAAAAAAATAAACTTTAGATAGCAGAACAAACAACCAAAAAAGCAAGAATGTGAGGAACCTTTCTAGCTGTGTCAACCATAGCAAACTCCTTGGACAAGTCCCGCAAAACATTCCAATCATCATATACTATGGTCCGAAACCACAATCAATCACAAAAACATCACTCAAGACATAAACATAAACAATTAAATCAATTACACACAATCAAAATCAATAATTACCTCAACTTTAGAGAGCTTTCCCTCATCC
Source organism: Saposhnikovia divaricata (assembly GCA_036435485.1). Taxonomy (NCBI): domain Eukaryota; kingdom Viridiplantae; phylum Streptophyta; class Magnoliopsida; order Apiales; family Apiaceae; genus Saposhnikovia; species Saposhnikovia divaricata. The sequence continues at coordinate 182,359,443 of CM071597.1, read as the reverse complement.
AAAATTTTAAAGGGCAAACCCAGCAGGAGTTTCAAATAAAAGAAGCATTTTCCTAAAAACCCACGAAGAAAATCATCAAATAAGCCTCAAAATCAAAACTTTAACAAAACCCATTAACATTAAAGCTATAATACAACTAACAATCCTCTGTAAAAACAGAAAAACTTGAAACAAAATCAAAGTCCTGTGCAACTTAAATGAATATATAGATAAAGATACTTACAATTAGCTAAATGGTAAGCTTGAAGCCTTTGTGAAATAGAGTTTGGGAAGCTGTCGTTGTAGCCGACAAAGAACAACACCAAAACATGGCTCCCTTCCCTTTCAACCAAGGTAGCAAGGCTTGGGTTTACAGCGGAAGGGAGACGTCAGGCTGAAAATGGAAGCTATCCGCGGGACTGAGAATTGAAAATGCCACCATATAGCAGAATTCCCCAAGTCAACAAATGGGTGAAAATACAACACTAAATAGCTTGGAACTTGGTTAAATAGATACAACCTATAATGGGTAAACAAAAAACACAAAAAAAAAATAAAGAATCATGAAAGATTCAAGTTTTTTCAGAGCTGGTGAACAGAGTTTCGGGACAGACCTGAAACAGATTTTTGGAGTCTAAAAACCAAGTTAACAAGGTGAAAAGACTCAAGAAAATTTGTAGAACATGAAGATATAACTTTAATAATTGATGGGTAATCAAGCAAACATAGAAAAGACCAAGAAATTTGAGCAGATCTTGATTTTTCCAGAGTTACGGCTAGCGTCTTGAAGAAAAGGGGAGGAGAGAGATTTGAGAAAAAAAGGGTTTCTGAAAATGACTCTCAAAACCGCCAATTAATACTAAGTTTTTAGTTTTATACGTTGGTTAATAAAAAATCCATAATATCATATACATCGGCTTTAGGATAATCCGACGTAAAATATCCTTTTTTTACATCGGTCAAAAGGGAGGCGACATATACGTTGACAATATACGACGGCTTTTACCTGAATCGACGTAAAAAGTCGACTTAAAAGGATTATATACGTCGCTCTTTTAAAAATGCGACGTATAAAGCATTATATACGTCGCCTTCCTTTATGAGCGACGTAAAAGAGACGACGTAAAAGGCCAGTTTTGTACCAGTGGTGGTTTGGTTATGAGGAATAAAATTACCATTTTATAGATATGATTTATAATTTTTCTAAATAATATTAAATAGAACTTAAAAATATAATTAAATTGTACACCATAGTGTAAAATTTATGAATGGGATTTATATACATTATTTTGTACTTTTTCTAAAAAAGAAATTAATTATATGTAATATAATAAAGTTATTGTGTGAAAAAATTATGAAAAATTTGAAATATAATGAATCTGAAATTTAAAAAAACATGTGATATGGGCTGAAAATAAGTCCTAGAGACACATTTAATGTGATATTAATTAAACCTAGATTGGTCCAAGGTTAAAGCCCATTAATGAGGCCCAAAACCCTAATTAAATAATAAATCCGCGGCTAATAAATCAGCCAAATAAAATATTTTATTATTGAGTCCAAAAGGAAACCAAATCATCTATGGAGTAGCCTCCAAGGCATACAACTCCTATAGTTATCAACCTCCCTCATAGAAGGATCTAGAATTGGGCCCAAATTGTATAACTTACCCACCAAGTTACTAAACCCTAATTCCAAGGGTTCTCAAGCCAATATAAAGGGCCTGACCCCTCATTCTTAGAAGAACGTTTTTGGGGGCACAACTCCATGCGTCACTTACGTCTTGGCTTAATCCTCGAATAAGGACATACAATCCACTACGCCATTACGTCGCGAGGGCGCATCAAGCCAAGTAGGCAATTACAGAACTACGTTTTGGCTTGATTCTTGATATTCATCAAGGTACGTAGGAATCTTGTTAGGACCGAGTTAGTCCCCGACAACAAGAGCAGCCACCATTAAAGCTCGAAGCTCTCAATCCCTAACAATCAATACACGAATTAATTACACCTTACTTTTTATTCCACAACATTTGGCGCCGTCTGTGGGAAAAAGATGTCAACCATGGAAAATACACGGAGATAAAAAATGGATGTGACGATCCACAGCCTCAATACACGTTTTGATCACCACTCTTGGTATGCAATCCACATGTACTAATGTTTAAGGGTTGGGTAATCGAGGAACAGGAATTTAAACGAGTCTCCAAGGAGAGGGAGTCCAAAGAACGATTCTAAACTCTCCAACGGCGGATCCCGAATCTCAGGCATGGCTATGCCCATAATAGGGTAGCATGATTACAAATCTCTACCATGGGGCTTACACCGCTTACAACTTAGAACCTAAGTTATGGGCTCCCACCCTAATGAGGGGATGATTCGCCCCATGTTTGGAACTTGGAACCTCCGCATATAGCATGAGGGAGGAGTCTCGATCGTTCACTAACGATGATGAAAGAACAATCAGACTGATGATCCACTCCCCTCGACTTTCAATCAGGGAATAACTCCCCCAGAGACACGTCTCCATGGGGTGATCCCCAAGGGATGATCCAAAATCCACTAACTCAAGGAGCGAATCCCTAATTTCAGATGGTGGTTTTACCTCTGACTAATGGAGCACCATGAGCACGGATCGCCACCACCGCCATGATTGATCCCAATAACTCAAAACCCCGTTATGGGTTGTCACTGTTCCCAACTGCTGATGGAACCATTAATTTACTCATGAGAAGTATGTACCTCAATAAATTGAAGGCTTGGTCCCCTTGTTAGAGGAAATCAAAGTCTTTATAGATCATACACAAAAGACGACTTCTCATCCGAAGAAGATGAAGAAGAGGACGTCCGTTATAGCAAGAGACGTCAAGGCAAGGAGCCCGTCATAGGATCGGGACGTTCTTAACCCTGAGGGACTCAAGGAACGGCTCTTTAGGCCATAAACGAAAGGATTTGTGGGCTCAAATTACTCATCCGCAGCAGCCGATTGTGGGTTTAATGAATTCAGGGACGAATTCCCTCCGGACAGTGGTGTCGCCCCTCCAGTGCACCGTTGGGACTATAGATGTCCATCTCCATCGTTAAACGATGAAATTAGGTTCCCACCAATGGGATGTCATTCATCGATGGTAGGAATAGCCAACAACACGAGGCATGCGTACCTCAATGAATTCAAGGCCAAGAACACCAATGAAGGAGTCATGATTTTTCCGGACCCTATATTGTTGATAAATTATCATCCACTGAAGAAGATAAATATCTCAGAAGGAGAACCAGGCAAGGAGCTCGAATGAGGGTTAGGGCCTTCTCAACCCCGAGGATCCAAAGGACTGGCTCCCAAGACTTCAGGAGGGAGGATATTTAATAGCTCATGAAGACGCACTTATCTGAAAATTAAAGAAAGATCTGGAAGTACAATAGGCTAGGCAGTCCCTAAGGGCTAGGATCCCCATGTTATTAATTTGAGTGGTTCCCCTATGAGGAGAAGGGTTGATACACAAAGGGATGATCCCGATGATTCTATGCCTCTAGGAGATCATGATGATCATATCCTATCATTCGCCAACAAGATAATGAATGCTCATATCTCAAGAAAATTCAAGACGCCCACCATCGAGGTGTGTGTTAGGGCAAGAGACCCCACTAATCAAGTGATGACATCCTCCAATGCACTACATATTTTAACCCGTAATTGACGTAATCAAGTATAGGGCGTTCCCTCAAACCCTGGGGGGCATGACACAACGATGGTAAAGTCGATTGCCCCCGAGCTCAATCAGCTCCTTTAAAGGACTAAGAAAGGCATTCGTCTCCTCGTTTATCGATGAAAAGTTCATGAAAAATGTTTTACATCCCCGTGAATGTGGAAAATGAATGAATCCTTAGGGGATTACATGAACCGAATCACCAAGGAAGCCTTGAAGGTCCCGAACCTGAATGATAGAGTGGTCATCAAGATAGAGGAAAGTGTAAAGGAAGCCTCAACCCCTGCTGGAGGCAATGGAGGTAAACGAGAAACGAAAGTAGTCACGAGTAGGACGTTAAAGATAGGTATCCTCGAATAAGTAAATAATCTGACTCTACCTGGAAGAAAAACAATCAAGGATCGAGGTTCGCTAGCTATGCACGTTTGAATACTCCTAACACCCAAATCCTGATGGACATTGCTTAAGACAAGGATCTCCGATGGTCGAAACCACTAATGACTGATCCCGAGTAGAGAAACAAGAACCAATATTATCGGTTCCATAAGGATGTGGGAAATAAATCTCACGATTATAGACAACCTGAAACATAAGATCAAGTTTCTGGTCCGAAGAACAAGGTTGTATAAGTTCACCAAGGATGGCCAATAGGGTAACCTAAAGCAGGACTATGAAGTAGTGATGATGAAAGGAAGGATGACAATCAAGATCGCAATCCATAACCCCAGAAGGCCGATGATAAACATGATTTCTGAAGACCCGACGACGGTCGGGAATACAAGGAGCTCTCACAAAGATTATGCTCGAGAAGCTATGCACATTGTAGGAGAAGCTCTATAACAAGCAAAAACTGAAATGGCATTTGCCTTTGATGATTCTGACTTTGAAGAGGTGAAGTGCCTCCATGATGGCCCGTTGGTCATAACACCTGTGACAGGCAACTCGCAAGTGAAAGGAGTCTCGGTAGACAATGGGACCTCTGTGGATATCTCGACGATGCGAAACAACGATTCTCAATTGAACCCCTCCAACATGCCCGTGTATGGGTTCCATAGAGTTGAGTCAAGAGTTAAAGAAACTATTCAGCTATCCATAATAATAGGACAAGAGCCTAGGGAAGCTATTCATATGTCGAACCTTTTGCTATTTAAGCAACTTCCGCTTATAATGTTATCCTTAGGAGGACAAGCTTAAGGCGGTTGCCTCAAGCTAGCTAAGACCTGAAGATTAAATTTCCTACAAGGAATATAGTTGATGAAGAAAAGAGAGAGCATTGCTATCCGGCCACCTTGAGGCCTGATGAAGTCAGGGGGAAGGTCCTCCCGATTGAAGACATGGATGTCCAAAAAGATCAGAAACAAAGAGAAAAACCCACCAAGGACTCGGTCCCCATCCCTTAGTTCGTGAAGAACCTGAAAATTTACCTACGTAGGGCATTGCTGGATGAATCCTTAAAGAATGAATTGGATGTGTTCCTACAAAAAAAACGGTTTGTGTTTGCTTGGAAAATAGCTGATATGCCAAGAGTCGATCCCCAATTGATTACGTAAACTAAAGGTCCACCCGAATAGGGAGACGATGAAACGGAAGGAAAGAAACTTTGATTCCAAGAGGCAGGAAGGCCAATGAAGATTGAAAGATATGTATGGACTTTATTGATATGAATGATGCATGTCCCAGTGACCTCTCCCCTACCAAAGAACAATACATTAACCAATGCATCAAAGATGACGACCCAAAGAGGCGACATACCGAAGACTGATGAATAAGATCTTTGAGCATCTTAATGGGAAGACTAAAGAAGTCCATGGAAATGATATGTTAATCAATAGTCTCGATAAGGCACATCTCATCGAGTATTCTCATAAGGCGTTTGAGGTGTTAAGGCATCACAAGATGATATTGAATCTAACTTAATGCACCTTCAGCATAGAATTAAGAAATTTTTTGGATTTAATGGTCTCCAAGCATGGAAATAGAGGCCAACCCCGATTAGGGTAGAGCAATCCTTGATACGGAACCTCACGTGTTGACAATACTTGACATAACCGAATTACGTAAAGTCGTTGTATCTATACTTGACTATACTTAATACATCTTTGAGTATCGTCCTCGCGAAAGAGGAAAACAAAGTTCAGAAACCCGTCTGTTACGTGAAAGAGGTCTTGCATTGGACAAAGTAACCATAATAAATCCTTAAGCACTCACTGACTTCATGGTTGAATACACCATTGACAACCAAGAAGTCGGGGGCAGGAGGTAGTACCCTAGGAGGGCAAGGAATTAGAGAAGGAAGGTTAAAGAGCGGTACTAAAGAGTAATGGATGCTCAATTTTGATGGAGAATCAAAAACAAAATTAAGTGAGAACATACCTCGATGGGTTCATGATTCCCCAATGACAAACAATGAGATTGAACGCAAATCCGTGATAGCTATACTTGGTTGGGCCAGAGCCCCGAGGGTCAAAACCTTAAAGTCTGTGGAAACCCAAGATCGATAGTACCAAAAGTGAATGGTGAGTTCAAGGTCAGGGCTGGAACCACGACAAAATACTTGAAGCTTGACTCAGTTCAATGAGTGTTACATGAAGTACATCCAGAGGAAGGAATATGAAAAGGCTGATGTCCTACCCAAGTTTGCCTCCTCGGAGTTAGATAATTTTATAGAATATTTCACTTCAAAGTCTTGAAGGCCCGAAGCAATGACTGAAAAACTAAACAACACCTGTAGGTGTGGAAAGCTACTGGATAGATCCTACAGAGGCTCACCAGGAAACCGGTTGGTTACCCGACAATGCCTTGGAGGCACGAAAGTTGTCAATAATAACACTGAGGCCTCAAAACGCAAATTTAGCCTTGAAAGAAACTCATCTGGAAATATGGGGGGCAGTACTCGGGGGGGGGGGGGGGCAGGACCCTTTCCCAAAAGATGACCCGATTTGGATTCTACTAGCCAGGCATGATGGCTGATGCCAGAAGTTATGTACAATCGATATACATAAACACGCAACTGTTGATCAATCCCCTGAAATGTTGAAAACCATCAGTTCCACCATTTCCAGTGGCAAATGCCCAGAGGAAGTTCCTGATAGTTGCAATTGATACCTTCATGAAGTAGACTAACGCCAAACCCCAAGCCTGGATAACCATCAAGTAAATGACAAAATTCCTGTGGGAAAGTGTGGTACGTAGATATGGACTTCCACCAATCCTTGTAGCCAGAAATGGATGACAATTCAAAAATGAGCCTCTTACAAGCTGGAATTGTTTGAAAAAAATGTGGTGCTTAGACTTGGCACACCCCAAACCTTGAGGTTTATCGTATCTGAGCATTCGGTTAGGACACTCCACATGGCCAGCCTAATTGGAAATAAGGTTCGATGAAACCACAAGCTTCTAGCTCTAAGGAATTGAAGGCTCGAATAGGCCGCATTCCATTCAATTGAAGGCTCTAATAGGCCATGTTCCATGCAATTGAAGGATCGAATAAGCCGCGTTCAATGTAATTGAAAGCTTATCAAGTAAGAAATCGAACTATGAGAATTTGATGTTAAGTACAAGCCTAGGACGACCATCAAGCCCAGGCTCTAGCTGACTTCGTGGTTGAATATACCATTGACAACCAAGAAGTCGGGGGCAGGAGGTAATAGGCCAGGAAGGTCAGCAAGGTGAGAAGCCCCTGGAAGTGAAGAAGGAGTGTTGGATGCTCTATTTTGATGGGGCATCAAAAACAAAAACCAGTGGTACAGGTTTAGTTCTGCAAAGCCCCGATTGGTTCGCAGTCGAGTATGCCTTGAAGTTGGACTTCCAAACAACCTACAACGAGGCAGAGTATGAAGCTCTGACAGCCGGCCTTGGATTGACAAGAGCCCTAAGGGTGAAGAACCTGAAAGTCTATGGAGACTCGAAGCTGGTAATCTCACAAGTCGATGGAGAGTTTGAGGCTATAGAAAAGAATATGGCCAAATACATGAGAATTGTGAAAGCTGCGATAGCCCAGTTCGACGAGTGCTACGTTGAGTATATCCCAAGGGAGGAGAGTACAGAGGTCGATGCCTTATCTCAGTATACTTCTTCAGAAGTTGAGACCCGTTCTGAGAGCGTCTACTTCCAAATTCTGAGAACCCCTACAATTGATTCTAAGCTTATTGCTCCTATCGGGATACGAGGATGCTAGATAGATCGTATCAAAGCATACCTTGAGAATGGCTGGTTACCAAACGATGCCACGGAGGCAGGGAAGCTAGCTGTAAGGAACTAAAGGCTCGAAAAGGCCACGTACCATTCATTTGATGGTTCAAAAAATGCGAGAAATAAGTTTAAAAAATATATTTCAAGGAGTTAGAGCTCGAAACAAGCTTCGATCTGATATATTGTAATTTTTCAATACTCATGGAATAAGCGGGCCTAATAATCGAGTTAAAGGACAAAAATGTGACCTCAATCAATGTCTTCAAGGGGCTAAAATTTCAAGTCACGATTGACCTCCTCTAGGTCTCAGAGATAAGGTTGTGATGACCCAAGACCTAGGACAAATGAGGCTTTAAAAAGACTTCAATCGAGGTCACAGAATGAGGTCACAGACCTCACGACCAGTCAAAAAGGGGGCCTTTATACGACTTCAATCTAAGTCATGGATGGAGCTCGTAAGTTCTACGACCAACCGAAAATGAAGCCTTGTGGCGAGCTCAATCCAAGTCGTAATTGAGGTCGTAGAACCTCAAAACCTAGGTAAAATTGAGTCATTTCAAGACCTCAATCCAGGTCGTGGTTTGAGATCGTAGACCTCACGACCATTGATATTTTGGGTCCTTACACGACCTCAATCCAGGTCGTGCTTTGAGATCGTAGAGCTCACGACCACTAATATTTTGGGTCCTTACACGACCTCAATCCAGGTCGTGGTTTGAGATCGTAGACCTCACGACCATTGATATTTTAGGTCCTTACACGACCTCAATCCAGGTCGTGGATTGAGATCATAAGCCTCACGACCAGCTCAAAGTAGAGGCCTTATATACGATCTTAATCCATGTCATGGATTGAGGTCAGAAACTTCACGATCTCTGAAAAATTGGGCCAATACATGACCTCAATCCAGCTCTTGAATTGAGGTGTAAAACTTCACGACCATGTCAAAAAGAAGGTCTTACACGACCTCAATCCAGGTCGTGGATTGAGGTCTTAAGCCTCACGACGAGCCTGAATCGAAGGCCATACACGACCTCAATCCAGGTCATAATTGAGGTCGTAGAACCTCAAGACCTGGGTAAAAGTGAGTCATTTCAAGACCTCAATCCAGGTCATAATTGAGGTCGTAGAACCTCAAGACCTGGAGTAAATGAAAGCAATGTGACGACCTCAAACCAGGCCTTAGAATTGAGGTCCCGAAGACCCCAGACCTGGACAATTTGAGGATTTAGTTTGCCCTCAATTCAGGTCTATCAGGGCTTGGACCCCCACACAAATTACAAGAAATATTATTATTTAATAATAATTTGTAATAAAATATTATTAATTAATAATAAAATCCGATCGGACTTTATTCAAGTAAAATTTTATCCAGGTAGGACACCCCTAATTCGGGTATAAAAGTTATTCAAAATTTGAATAAAATAAATAATATTATTCAATAATATTATTTAAAAAAAAATCTTCACGACCTCAAATGAGGTTGGAATTGACCTCGGAAAAACACACGAGCCCTGCCATATTGAAGCCTTTGACGATCTCACGTGAGCTCGTATTTGTCCTCCAAAAAAGCTACGACCAGGGCCAAATTAAGGCCTTGGACGACCTCAAATGAGGTTGGTTAGAAAAAGTGCAATTTAGTATCCCTATTTTTGCCATGTTCACAAAAAGAGCCCCTGGAAAATTATGAAATAATCCCCCTAAAATGCATGTGTGCACAAATTTAATATTTTCAATTAAAAATTTTGAATTATTTTCATGAAATTGTCAAGAATAAGCCAAAAAATACCCGTGGGTACAAGAAAATTTCTAAAATATTAGGAATAATTACGAAAAATACCCGTGGGTACAAGAAAATTTCTAAAATATTAGGAATAATTACGAAAAATACCCGTGGGTACATAAAAATTACTAAAAAATTAGGAATAATTAAGAAAAATGCCTGTGAGTATATAAAAATTCCTCAAACATTATGAAGGGTACAGAAAAATATGAGGAAAATTATAGAAATATTTTCTTGACAAATTGAGCAATAATTTGTGCTAATAATGCATAAAAGCTCTAGGAAAATGCCAAAATTGCTAAAAGCAAGCACAAGTTAAAGCCGCGAATAAGGCAAATCGTCGTAAATGTGTAGGTCGCTCCACACTTTACAATAATGCGATATATGTGAAACATTAGTGTAAACCAAAGCCCCATAGAAGGGTAGGAAAATTAAGAAGTCCCAGGTAAGGGATAAAAGTGACCCCAAGTCTCGATTAAGGCAAATATAACTTCTACGAAAACCTGATCAGTTTTCCTAGAAGTTGGGGGGCAAATGATATGGGCTGAAAATAAGTCCTAGAGACACATTTAATGTGATATTAATTAAACCTAGATTGGTCCAAGGTTAAAGCCCATTAATGAGGCCCAAAACCCTAATTAAATAATAAATTCGTGGCTAATAAATCAGCCAAATAAAAGATTCCGTTATTGAGTCCAAAAGGAAACCAAATCATCTATGGAGTAGCCTCCAAGGCATACAGCTCCTATAGTTATCCACCTCCCTCATGGAAGGATCTAGAATTGGGCCCAAATTGTATAACTTGCCTACCAAGTTACTAAACCCTAATTCCAAGGCTTCTCAAGCCTATATAAAGGGTCTGACCCCTCATTCTTAGAAGAACATTTTCGGGGTACAACTCCATGCGTCACTTACGTCTTGGCTTAATCCTCGAATAAGGACATACAAGCCACTACGCCATTACGCCGCGAGGGCGCATCAAGCCAAGTAGGAAACTACCGAACAACGTTTTCGCTTGATTCTTGATATTCATCAAGGTACGTAGGCATCTTGTTAGGACCGAGTTAGTCCCCGACAACAAGAGCAGCCACCATTAAAGTTCGAAGCTCTCAATCCCTAGCAATCAATACACGAATTAATTACACCCTACTTTTTATTCCACAACAACATGAATTTTCATTCAAAAAGACACAATAACAACTAAAATAATAAAAGTTAATATTAATAAAATAAATATCACCAATTCAGTAAAATTTGCAAATATTATTTTATAATTTTTGGCAAAAAAAGTATAATTTAAATATTAAAAAAAACTCATGAACAATATTTTTAAAGTATCACTTTATAAAGCTAGTAAATATAAAATAGTTGTATAGTAAATAATAATTGAAGCTACTTGGAAAAAAATAATGTATTAAATAGGAGAAGTTGGAAATCAAGCAGTACAGGTTGTTGAAAAACAAGGCATGCACATATGGGCTCGTTTGTCTCTTATGCCATCACAACGTTATACTGTACTAATGTTTTGAGTATTATATTAATGGCCGTTATGTCACAAAGTTTGAAAATGAGAACCGCATGAAGTCCGCTGTCCGCCCCGGTATGTACAAACGGCAAGTGGTCATTACTCTTTATTCATTATACATTAACATTAGTTCAGATTACTGTACATTTATATATTAATAAATGGTATTTGCTTACAAATGACAAGATAGATTAATATAAAATTATTGAGTCTGATTATGATGCGAATGTTAAAATGTATTCGAAACTATTTTGGCCGAAGAGGAAACGAGAGGCAAGCCCAAAATGTATAAATTTGTTTATTTCAGATGCTTGGATTTGAATATTTGGACAAAGGCTGCTCGATTCGATCAACCGTTTTTGCCTATGTTAAAAATACTATAGTTATAGAATAATGGGATATAGTATCTTCATCTGTGTTACAGACTACGGTTTGGGTCAAGTCCAATCCATATAAGATGGGCAATAGCCCAATTTAGTCCAATATAGGGTTAGTACGAAGGACTTGGTTGGAAAAGCAATATACCGATACCATAGTGGACTGCCGAACAATTCACATGCATTGTGCAGTTTATGGTATCAAAATTTTGAGTTTGTGTTCAAACCCCGCTACTTCAATATCTTCGTGTATTTAATATCAACACCGTTATTATAACTTATTTACAACTCTAGGACCATGTTTGTTTCTTGGGATTAGAGAAAGGATTGGATTATAATCCTTTGAAAAATTTATCCCTTGTTTGTTTTGAAAATTAGATAAACGAATTATAATCCTTGGATAACAATAAAATAAAACTTAATGTTATTTGATGAGATAATATAATACCTGCTCAACCCAGGTATTATAAAAGGATTAAAATTTGATAGACAAAAATACCATTGCATAGTTAAAATAATTACAGCTGCATACCGTAAACCTATATTCACATTCCAGCTTCATTTCTTCTCTGATTATACTCGCGCAGCCTACATGGCTTCTTTACATACAAATACATATATATGTATATTTCTACATTTCGTCGTCGCCGATCAATTAACAAACAGTTATCGTCTAATCTAGTAAGAAAATTCTAAGCCTATTTTTTGTTTTGTGTTAATGGGTTTTAAACAACTATTTTGTTGATGATTTTCTTCTGATTCTCAAATATTTTTTTAAATCTTAAGCAAGTTCGATATGGAGTTGATGTATGTTTTGTGTTGTTCATATGTTTTGTGTTGTTCTGCATGGTAATTTTGTGTTATTTTTTATCATTTATTTTTCTGTTTCTTATGTAGATAAACTATTTTTTAATGTGTTCGATTCAAGTTTTAAAATAGGTATATGTGTTAAGGTTAATATATAGAGTTGATTTTGTGTTGTTTGTACAAATTAGCTATTTTAGTACTGTATAAAATTAAAATCGAGTCATTAGATAGTTGGGTGCATCTATATAAGTACAGAAAATCTAACAAGTTTGTTGCGACTCTGTTTAGAGATATACGTTATGAGCTCCTTGGAGAATTTGATGATGTTACAACAACTAGTGCAGCATTTGAGTATGTTATTGTCATAATATGTGCATATCATGCATTTATTACGTCTGCTGCATCAAACCTCTGAAAGTACTTCGAGAGTTAGTAGGGATATAAGATTACTTCGTAGAAAGAGGGGGGCTGATTACTTGGATGATACCACAAATGACGGGGATCTGACCCTTAAGGAGCAACTTCGTATGAATAGGAATACATACGATATCTTGTGTGAATTGCTTCGCGAGTATGGTCTTAGTGACTCGAGAGATGTGAATGTTGAAGAACAAGTTTGTTTTTTCTTGCACATATTAGTTGGCCATAAAAAAAATAGGTCAATTAAACATTCTTATCGAAGATCAAGTGAAACCGTGAGCAAATATTTCAACAATGTTTAAATTGTGTCTTACGGCTGCACAATGTTCTTTTAAAAAAGCCCGAGCCAATTAATGAAACCTGCAATGATCATAGGTGGAAATGCTTTCAGGTAGAATCCATCACTTATAAAACCTTTTGATGCACAGTAGTAATTTTTTAATTTTTTTAATGTTTGTTCATTTTGTAGAATTGTTTAGATGCTCTTGATGAAACTCATATTAGAGTTAGAGTTCCTCCACACGAGCATGTGAAGTATAGAAATAGAAAGGGAGAAATTTCAACCAATGTGTTAGGCGTATGTACACCAAATATGATGTTCACGTATGTGTTACCTGGTTGGGAAGGCTCTGCTGCAGATGGCAGAGTACTTCGAGATACTATAACTCGTAAGAATGGCTTACGAGTTCCTGCCGGTAAAGCTAATATTCTTTTCTAGTTGGTTTAGTCCTCGTTTAATATTTTTGCAAAATTAAATTAATTTTGATATATATATATATATACACATATATATATAGGATATTATTATCTTTGTGATGCCGGATATACAAATGGTGATGGATTCTTGGCTCCACATAGGGTACATCGATACCATCTAGCAACATGGCGAAATGGTAGGCGGCCGAATTGTCCAGAAGAATACTTTAATATGAAACATTCTTCTGCGCGTATGTAATTGAAAGAGCTTTTGGATTTCTTAAATTACGTTGGGCTATTTTAGGAGCCCTTTCTTTTGTCCTTACAAAATTCAGTGTCGCATTATCATTGCATGTGTTCGGTTGCACAATCTCATTAGAAAGGAAATGGGCAGCGATCCTTACGATGCAATTTATGATAATGATCAGGTCAATCAATCAGCATTCAACTTGGATTTCAATGTAATTGACACATGTGAGCCATCTAGTCAATGGACAGAAAAAAGGCATCAAATGGGTATGACAATGTATAATGAGTGGAGGGCAAAGAGAGGTCTCGCTCCTTGGCAGGCCTGAAAGTAGTAGTAATTGATTGTAATAGTTTTTAATATATTAGCATTCTGGAATCTTGTATTGTGACAAGTTATTAATATTAACTTTTGAGATATTAAAGTCTGTTGGTTTTATGTTTTTTTTTGTTTCAATGATTTGTTGGTTAGCATATATGTGATATCAAGTTGTTGTACGTAATATAATTGCAAAATGTTTCTTTTCTGGTACAACATAAATATTGTTATTGTTCTTTATGCATTGCTTGAAACATTGATAATGGTACTTTGAAAACATGAAGCTGGTAGTCTGGATCGATATATATATTGCCTTACTGACACTGTTTAGATTCATGTTGTAGATTGTGGCAATATTTTGTAGGTCTTTAAGGTTGACACACGAAATTCGCAGGAAGCTGTAGTTGCTCAAGTTTCAAGTACTTCATAAACATTCAAATCCATTTTTTAGCTTACTTAAAGAGCATTTGTCTGACTAGAGAATTGTAGGTTTGAATTGTACCATTTCAGTGAATGTTGGTACTATTTCTGCTCTGTACATCTCGTATTAATTGGCTTCTCAACTCTGTAATCGTACACTCCTTTCTGGTTGCCGTTCTAGCCTAATGACAACATACTCCCAATTAATTAGAACTGTATTAATGAAGGATGACAAGATTAGGACATATTTAAGTAGGTCTTTTTTTTTTTTATGAAACACAGGTCTTATCTGTTAGTAATTGATACTAAAAAAAAAGAGCCTAAGATGATTAATTGCTATGGGATCATAATGCAGATATCCTGAAATTTGTAATTGCTATCTTTGAATCAGATATAACTATTATAAGCCCTGTTTAACTATTATAAGCTGCAGGCTTAAATATTTTTGTTTGAACATGATTGTTTACTTGGAATCATTGTAATATGTTTACTTGGTCTTTAGGCTTGATTGTAGTAAGTTTCGCTAGTATGATAGTTATTGCAGAACTGCAGTGTGATTTTGGTTTACTGGATTGGTTTTATTTTTTCGATTTTCGTTTGTCTGTACATAGGATTTTAGCAATTGCAGTGGACAGTGCCTAGTGTGCACTCTGCAGTAAAATAAAATAGCTATAGAGTCCACTATCCAGTAGCCAATTTACCTCAGACCAGAAAGAAAGTGACATTCATGAACTTCTGGTTGAGAAGTCATTGCATTGTAAGGATCTATGTTCTGTTTTCTTTTGATTATAAATATATCCATGGGAGCTCTTGGCATTTTTACTTCTCTTCTTTTGTGTTTGTGGTAATCATTTCAGGGTGTGCCTGCCAGTAATTTTTTTTGCCTTGTTTGTTTTTCTAAAGTAGCCTCATTTTCACAGTCACAATAAGGTATGTTATGGAGTATTATTTATAGCTGGTCTTTTTTTATCCTCTTAATTTCAGAAACCTCTCATGGCATCCTCATCATCAAGTGGAAAACATCCGAGAGAAGGGAGAGAGACGAATTCTCGCCAAGTTTCGAAGAATAGGAGGACGTGGATGTTTCAAGAAGAAAAGGCTTTGATAGATTCCTTTTATCAAATAATTGCGGATGGCTACAAGTTGAATAATGGGCAATACAAAACTGGCTATCAACTTGAATCGGAAAAGTATATGATTAGATTCATTCCAGGAACTGATTTGCGTGAAAAACCACATATATAGTATAAAATAAAGGCATGGAAAAAATTATGGGGTTCTATATATAGTGCTTGGGAAACTAGTGGTATTGCTTGGAATGACTCTCGTAAAATGTTGAGTATTGATGATGAAGATGTGTGGACTCAAATGTGCAAGGTAAATATACAATGTCTAGTTATTCAGTGTTGTCTACGTTTTTTTTCCCAGACTTGTCTTTGCATTTCTTGCTTTGAACCAACGTATGTGATTTTTAAGCTTAAATGTTATTTTCTTATAGAGAGATTCAAAATTGGTTAAACTCCGTAACAAGCCTGTGGAGTGGTACGATGATTGGCAAATTTTTTTTGGTAAAGACAGAGCTACAGGTGAACATGCTGAGGCCCCTGCGAGTATTGTTAAAAATCTGGATAAAGAACAATGTGAAGCTGCTGGATTTTCCTGCTCTACTGTTGATTCCATGTAAATGAGGTAAAGAGAAAAAAAGCTAAGTTACAAGATGCTCTATTAGCGTTAATGGAGAAAATGCAAGAAAATGTTGAAAGTCTACTGAAGACAACTGTAGAACAATTTGGAGTAATGAGTCAAAGAATTGGATATGAGCATGATTTGGGCAAGTCGTGACGAGAGGTGTATGGTATTATCAACAACATCAGTAATTTAGACACTACACAAAAGCTGTTAGCAGCATCAAGAATAGTTGATAAGCCAGCTGATGTTGATCTATTTTTAAGCCTGCTAGAAGAAATGTGAGCAGAATTTGTGAGCTTGAAGTTATCTGGACATGTGTGAGACTCATTCTACAATAGTTTTTTGGGTTCGTTGATTTGGTGGTGATACCCTGAACATCACAATATTTTGTAGTAAATTTAAGGGAATTTGGAATCTTCTGTCTTGCTAAACAATTATGCTATTTTTTATTTTATGCTACTAGATAATCATGAATTTCTATATTATCTTATTTTATGCAATTTTTATATAATTTTATGCACAAATAGGTTTATTTGATTTTTTCCATCTAACTTGATTGGTTGTAATCCAATTATAATTTAAAAAGAACATAACATAAAACATGATTTTTTTAGCAACAAATAATCCTATATTCAATCCTTTACATAACAAACATGGGATAGGACTATTTGAAGGATTATAATCCTTGAAGTGAATTTTGCAAACAAACATGGGATTGGACTATTTTAAAGGATTATAATACTTGGACTAATAATGAAGGGATTATAGTGATTGGATTATAATCCGGGGATTATAATCCCACAAAACAAACATGGCCTATGTGTCGGAGACTTGTTATACATTAGAGTATTACATTTGTTATGGTGATCCAACTTTAATTTGTCAAGGGACTATAAGTCTACACTTTCGGTTACAAACTTACGATGACATGTAAAATTAGAATCAACCCGCAAAATGCGAGTATGCGACCTTATAATTTAATCCATAGGTTTAGTGTCAGCATAGACTTAGAGCATTTCCAAATTTATGGGTGACAATTTCCGACCCAACTCAAAATTCGACATAAACCCAATCTGAGAAAATACGAATTTGGATCAATAAATATTCAACCCGAAATAACCAGGTATAATCAGAGACGAACTCGAAACCCGTAAATGACCCAAAAATTAATGAAGCCTCTATTTATAACCATGTTTTTAAAATACTTTATGTTTAAAATAACTAAACTTAAGTACAAAAAATTAACTTTCACGTGCAATGATAGAGATTCGCTAGGTGGTTTATAATTATTTAATAGTAATAACAATACTTTTTATATGTCATATCTTTTTTTACACCTCACAAAATGGGTACAGTACATATAATACATTTAAATTGTAACTTTCACGTGCAATAAAAGAGAAATGAACGGTTTTTCTTAAAATTTCAGCAAAAGCAATCAGTCCATATAAATCGGGACAGAGGGTGTATATAATATAAGAGTATATTTTCAATCACTCTAAAAAAGAGTTGCGGTAGTGAAACCCGAAATGACCCAAAACCCGGCACGAACCCGATAGGTACGGGTTAGGGCTAGGAAAAAATCAACCCGAAACAGCTAGGTACAATTTGACCCCACACGAACCCGACCCAGAATTCGAAATTGACACCCCTATTTCTAGTGATAATAGATATAATACTTGGCTAGAATGATTGGCTATAACAATAATGTAAATTTTTTATAAGAGTGAAGATATGTACTCCAATGATCTTATCTATTATTATGATTCTGTAAAATTATACAAAAGGGCTTTTGTGTTTCAACAAATATAGCCTACCAAACATGCTTGGTTATATTTTTTTACTAAGGGATTAATGGTTGGAATGAATAAGTTTTTACATAATCTCTAAAGTGTTCCACCTAGATGCCAAATAGATTTTTTTAACTAAGCGTTTTACATCATTGGAGATGCTTTTAAAAATTAAATCCTTGCCTAGCATCGAAATTTCAAGATCACAATGGGATGTAACATCCGATTTTTAGAATTATTAATTCTAAATTAATATAAAATACAATTTATTAATTCAAGAATTTCTTACAAAGATCACTATTAGAAAAACGTAGTTAACGATATCTAAAAATCAAACTATTTCGAGCCTAAGCTCCTCAACTTCCAATGCTATCCATTTATCTTAAAGGAAGGTAAAAATTCATAGCCCACCAAGTAACCAAACAATTTTACCGGTACGACAAAGCAACAAATATATATATATAAGATAATACAATATTCAAGTAGATTTCAAGTTCCGTACTAAGTTTGGTGAAGGTGTTGGTCAGGCATGTAACTTTTGTGACTCGATCAAGGGGTTTTATCCCGGTATGAAATGCAATTCGGCTTATATATAAAAAAAATATATTCAATACAATATGATTACATATAAGATAATACAATATAATAACGATATACGGAAAATCACTTACTTTCATATTCTTATTTGATATTACGATACGACACCACACATAACAACTTGAAACCACAATTCATATCACGACCATTTCAACCTGGTGATAACAATCCTAAATTTTCAGAAAAATTTCACTACAACCTGGTGACTCGATCCTTAATCTTATTTTCACAAATCACTGCATAAATGAGAGTCCCAAAATTATTGTTTACACACAGCACGTAGCGGTGATACATATAACTAGGGGTGATCGCAGTGAAGGCGGTGCGATTTTTCTCCAAAATCACGGACCAATCCGCGCATGCGGTTTGGTCAAATTTCCAAACCACAACCGCATGCGCGGTTTGGTCAAATTTCCAAACCACAACCGCACCGCGAAAATTTAAAACCGCATAAACCACACCACGAAAATGCGATGCGGTGCGGTTAGTGCTGTTTATACCTTCGCTAAAAATAATTATAAATTTGAAATAGTAATCATGCATGTGGAATTAACTTCAAAGTTCTTACTCAACCACATTTCTTAATTTGTATGCAGACCGTGACCTCTATAGACTTAATGAAATAAAAAAACTGTAGTATGAAATATTGTGATATTAAAATAGAATAAGATGTGCTAACCCATCACAATTGATCAATACAATCCCAACATAAGCCTCTAAAATAAACTATTACTAGGCAATAGGCAGTAATGAAGCAAATAGCTTGAAAACTATCGCTTAAATCATTAAAAAAATACTAATATATATATATATATATATATAATTATATAAAATTAATATATATATTATAATTTTTTAAATACTACGGTGCAGTGCGGTTTGAACCGCATTTCAGAAAACTAAAACCGCAAACCGCACCATGCGGTTTGTCAAAATTTAAAACCGCAACTGCACCACAGAAGATAAAAATCGCACGGTACGGTGCGAGCAAGTTTTGGGTTTTGGTACGGTTTATGATCACCCCTACATATAACTTTAAAATATAATCATTTAGCCCAAGTTTATATAAGCAAATATATGCACATAACACATAATTTCGAAACACAAGAATGATCAATCGAAAACTGACCTCGACACGAAAAATCAGGAATTCAAATCATCCTAGATCATGTATCCAATCATGATTAAATATGTATTTGATCATTTTGATCCTCTGAGCAATGTTTTCTTGATAAACTTAAAACACGAAAGTTGTAAAAAACGAAATATTAGGAATAATTCATGAGTTGTGATGTTAAGAATAAAATTTGCATATACTTCTTGTATATCCTGATCGTATAAAGGATTTAGCACTTTGTATAGGATATATGTGTTAGACAGTGATCTGTAGAGTTAAATCAAGAACAGTGTGTCAAGGACTCATTTCAGGAATTATGAGCAGATCCTGATACGACAAGTCAAATACTGATGGATGTCGAATCCTGATGCAAGGTGAAATCCAGATATTAGTCCTACTACTGATGATGTCATTACGAATGCTACAGAAACTGGTAAGTGCTATAAAACAGGATCGTTGTTTTAAAGAACAAGCAAGAAGGTATCATAAAGGAAAAGAATTTTCTATTGATGGAAACTATCAACTGGACGGCAGAACATTATCATGTATAGATTATAACTTTCTGTTATTAGTTGATAGGTAGCATTATAAATACTCTCTCTGTATCATTGTAAAAAGAGTTCGTAGAGTTCGTGAACGTGAGCTTAGTATAAGGTTTGTATTCGAGAGTTTGAAACAAACAGAGAGAGATTTGTATTGTCAGCAGCTGCTAAAGGTATTGTACACCTTTGGTAGAGTTTGTATTTGATTTTATTAATACAAACAGTTTGATTTATTCGTTTGTTCTTGTTCATCTAATCAAACAAAAATCAGACACGATTATATAACTTGTATTCAACCCCCCTTCTACAAGTTATTCGAGTTAACAATTGGTATCAGAGCAGGTTAATTTCGAATAATCATAAAGATCTGCAATCATGTCTGGTTACAAGGATGGTAATACTAAGATTCCTATGCTCAAGAGAAACGAATACACTCTATGGGAAGTGAAGATGTTGCATCACCTGGAAGCAACAGATCATGATTATCTTGACAGAATAAGAGATGGGCCTTTCGTTCCAACAAGGGTTGTTCCTCAAGCAACTGTCGAAGGAAAAGTTGTTCCAGAGCACACGGCAGAGAAGCCTAAATCCGAATGGACAGATAAGGACAAGGAGAACGTTCTTAAGGATGCTAAAGTGAGAAACATACTATTCAACAGTCTTGATTCTTTTCTCACTAACTATGTTCTCTCTTGTAAGACTGCTAAGGAGATTTGGGACAATCTAAAGGTTCACTGTGAAGGAACAAAACCTGTCAGGAAGAATATGAGGACACTTCTCATACAACAGTATGAGTACTTTGAATCCAAGTCTGGTGAGTCACTTATTGATACCTTTGATAGGTGTGGTACCCCACCGATCCGGGGTACAGAACTGGGGGCCCTAACTTCAATATATAATCTAAACATACCTGTGCAGATGCATAATAATCATAATAATAATAATAATGGCACAACCCCATATCCAAGATCGCATACAAGCTATGGTCTGAAACAAGCTACTAAATATTGTTATTACATCCCAATTCTGAATTTAAAATATTTTACAAACCAACTTTAAAATTTAACTGATTGACAACCCAAAAGCATATAAGATAAAGCTACTGTAGTAACTACCCATCCTAGTACAACCACACGTCGGTCACCCCTGCCACCTGCACCTCTCCTCCTAGGCATCCTCTGATTTAGCTGAGGAAAAATAAATGTCACAAAGCAAGGGTGAGCTAACAATGCTCAGCAAGAATAACAACAGTATATCAATAGCATGAACTGATATAACTATAATCAATCACCAGGGAATTTCACAACAGCTACAAAGATTTGGATATGGATAAACTCAAGTTCTATTTTTTTAGAGTAGAATTGGATTTTTATATATAATTTTAAAAAATAGTGGAGTTAGGCGGTTGATCAGTCCCGCACTAACCCCGGACAGTGCACACAGCAAAGTCCCTCCTCTAAATGGATCCACGGCACACATTGGCCTCAATTTTGACCAATAAACTGGTCTCCCCGAAGGGACTCCCCTGACCATAATATGGTCTCCCCGAAGGGACATTGTTTGCACTAAATCACGCAAGTGTACGTGGTCGCAAGTAATATATGAATAAGTCGAGTTCGTTCCCACAGAGATCTGGTTATGGTTTTAATTCAGTTATTGTACCTATGCAACAATGTATGATTATTACTCACTGCTAAGACAAATAACAAATTGGGTTTAACTAACTAAATTAACTAGAAATTAAATTAACAACTAAGAATTAACTAACTAACAAGAATTGAAATTGAATTACGTCTACAAGAGTAACATGGAATCCTAACTTTATTAAATACTTCGCTTAGATCTGACGCCTTTAATCACTATATGCAATGGTTATGATATCTGATCGGATAACACGAAACAAGTACACGCTACCTGTCAGTATACGTATACCAAACTAAACATACATCCACAAAAGAGATAGAAGATGAATAGACACCAATTATGCTTAGACCCTATATGTCTATAGAATTTGAAAACATAACGGTTGAAGAACAAGTTATCCATAAAGATCACACAGGGCAATATAAGTATTTTCATCTCATACTACAAATCATGTTGATAAACAATCATGAACCTATGCTAGCATGGCAAGTTCTAAATCTCAAGATCCACTTTCACTTCACAAGAGATTAACAAATTAGATGTTAGCTACGCATCTAGCAATTAAGCACAACCATACGAGGATATCAGATATACATCACACACAGATCTTTAAAGCAATCAAGATACTAAAGCTCCATAAATAAATCTGTTAGAATCCCATGACAACGATTAGTTCATAATCGAACCTCTCGTCATCATGGGATCTGATGAAACCATGATAAAAACAAAGTATGAAAAGATACAAATAAAACTAAGTAATTGATATGTAATGGTCTCCTAAATTACAATGGTAGAATGTGTTTATATAGGCTCTAGAAGTCTTGTCCACCAAGCAATTGCCTTTTTAGAGTTGGAATAAAAGATTGGCAATTTCCGTTCTTGAATGAGAATAGAATTGCAAATTCCATGTGTAGATCTGATTCTGGAATGTTCTAGCCGCCCAAAGCAATTACCATACTTATTAGAAGTAGGAATTATAGCAATTTCCTTGTCAAAGTTGAATTTCTGCAGTTCGGCACATAATACGTTTCATAAACTAATTCTGTTTTTAAGGAAAATTCGTAGCTGACTTTTCTTCAATATTTCTGGGCCGTTCCAATTGTAAGTGGACATCTGGACCACTTTAGAATGATAGAGAATCTTGTTAGCTTCGCGTGGACTGTAAGAAAACGGACTTCTAGAACTCAAGATATGGCCAAAACAAAATCAGAAATTCTGGCTGATTTTTCACCCGCACGCCGCAGCGCTGGGGCGCCGTCCGCGCCTGGAGCGCCGGTCCAAACTGCATAAAACAAGGCTGGGGCGCCAACTGGGGCTCCCGGCTTGGTCCCGATCTGCGAAAATTGATTTTTCTTCGATTTTTAAGCTTTTTCTTCCGTTCCTTTTGTATGAGCTTCCGTCTTTCATCCTTAATGACTTGTATACTTCTTGGTAGTTGACCTTAGCCTCCATTCTTCATTCCATATCATAAATCAACTCCAAATAACGACGGAAACTACACCTTTAATCGATATTTCTTCAACCCTGCACAATTAAGCAAAACACATCAAAACTACCACAAACTTGAGGCCAAAGCAATCAATTTAAGCCGAATTAGAATGTTCCAAGTAGATATAAAATCCACTTATCAGACATTAAAAACATTCCAATTCTACATTCAACGTACTGGGTGTCGGAACAATCGACAACCCCTGTCAATCAGACAATCTAGAACACTCACCATCCAGAACAACTCAACTATTCAAACAAAAGGGAATCAATTGTCTATCTTCGTTATCAACAAGATTGATATAGAAAAGGGTGATAACTGAATAAACAATAATAAGAATAAATATCAACGAGTTTAACAATAATTGGGGTGATAATTGCATAAACAACGGTAACAATAAATATCAACGAGATCAGCAATAAATGGAATAAAAACATAATCAGAGGAATTTAAATAACTTTCACTTGAACAAAAAGTGAAGAGAGAACACTTGCCTGATACTCAAAAGCTTTTACAGGCTACCGTTCTGATAACTACTCGACTTTGGCTTTGCCTCTGTCCCTCTGGCTCGACTCTATAATAATTAGGTTAAATTAATCACATATATAACTCAACTTAAACTCGCTAACGGTCAACACATATAACTCACATAGCACTTATGCATATAATTCTCACATAACCATCCATATAACTCGCTCTAATAATTAACTGAACTCAAGAAATAATTTTAAAACCATTTTAAATCTTGGTTTTTAAATAAAATCCCACTCGTAATATTTGAAAATATTTTTAAAATATTTTCTGGATTTTTAAACAATTTTCTACTATTTTTAAATCATTTTTAGATATTTAAAACAGTTTTAAATTAATTTTAAAACACATTTGAATTAATCAGAAATTAAATAATTCTAATTAAATTAATTAAAATCAACTAATAACTAATTAAAGAAATTATTTGATAAATTATTAAATTTATCAAATAATTAAATCAATTATA
The DNA here is from genome assembly GCA_036435485.1 of Saposhnikovia divaricata. NCBI lineage: Eukaryota > Viridiplantae > Streptophyta > Magnoliopsida > Apiales > Apiaceae > Saposhnikovia > Saposhnikovia divaricata. The sequence goes on along the minus strand of CM071597.1, from coordinate 182,335,112 downwards.
TTATTAATTGAAATTAATTAAAGTAATTAAAAGTATTTTATTCTAATTAATTTTCAAATAAGGAAAATTGCTAAAATAAATCATTTTGGAATTAAATAATTAAATAAATAATTCAGAACATTTTTCTGAATTTAATTATAATTTTTCAATAAAATTTCTGAATTTTAAAATAAAATTCAGATTTTTAAATTGAATAAATATTTAGTAAATTAAAATAAATAAGTAAAAAATAATTCAGTTTTACTTTTTAAAGTAAAACTGTAAAAAGTTAAAAACACATCAGTTTTTACTGTTGCTGACGGAAATGGATCAAGACTGACATTCATCAAGAACATCGCCGGAAAATGAAGAACACCCCAGATTCCTGCGACTCCAAAAACTCAGTCAAACACTCATTTTTTCCAGTCGATTTTAGCAGCCAACACATTTGTTTTACTCCCCTCTAAACTCTGGTACCACAATTATCAACAACAACCCCCGAATTAAAAGATTCCGGCGACTTAGAACTTAATTCCGGCCAAAATGCTATCTTCGTCGTTTGTGAATCAAATTACGCAAATAAGGTGTCTAATCAAAGCTGGGAACACAACAAATCTAATCATAATCTCTAAATATCCAGAAAAACTCCTAAAATTAAGAAACAACGAAGCAAAAATTCGAAAACTTATGTAACTCGATTTCGGCATTTATGAACATAAATCTCACAATTTGATATGTAATTCGACTCCTGGAAACTAAATAAAGCTTAAGGAAGCATCAAAACATTCAGAAAATCGACGAATCAAAAACCCCTAATTTTTAACCATATAAACCCTAATTTTCGAGTATTAATAAGAAAATTAATAACAATTCAAGAAATATACCTGGGGTTGATTTGATTACAGAATATGAAAGTAGAGATCACGAGCTTCGATTTGACTACAAGATCAACAAAAACGGACACCGGAATCACCTCCTACCAAAGCTTCAATCTTCAAGAACACTATGCTTTGTTTTTTTTTTTTTAATTTTTGAAAATAATTAGATAGTGATGAATGGATGATGGACAAGTGGCTATGATCTGGTTGGTCATCAAAAGTTAGCTGCAGATTGGTTTAGATAACATCACGTGCACAGTCGATTAATTAATCCCGAAAGTACAATTTTACGGGTCCGATTCGAATGAAATATTTCCGAAAAATATCGAATTAAATACTGAAAATTTATAAAACTTGTAAAAGGAATAAGAATATAGGTTTCGAATATTTTGAGATTTATTTGATGAATATTGATATGAATTGATTTAAAATCGAAGCCCCAGGGATTTTGAAAATGGGATTTATCGAATAAAATAAACGAATTCCACGAATTACGAAAAAAAACTTCTATTTCAAATCTAATAACACATATCACATACTAACCACATACGGAAATCTTTTCGAGCAATAACATACTTAACATATCAACCCATCAATCCTCGAATAAAATATAAAATATTTTCGTTCTAGTTCACCAAAACAAAAATTTTATAAATTAAATATTCAAGGTTCTTACAGTCTTTCCCCCTAAATAGGATTCTGTCCTCAGAATCACGCTAAGCAAATAGATGAGGGTACAATTCCAACATCTCGCTCTCCAGTTCCCAGGTAGACTCTTCTACCTTAGGGTTTCTCCACAGAACTCTCACTATTGGTATTGTCTTGTTCCTTAGGACCTTCTCTTTACGATCTAATATCTTTATCGGTTGCTCCACATAAGATAAGTCTGGCTGAATCTCTATCGGTTCATATTCTATGACACGCTTAGAGTCAGGGTGGTATTTCTTAAGCATCGACACATGAAACACGTTGTGAATATGCTGCATATGAGGTGGTATTGCTAACTCATTAACGACCTTTCCCACCTTCTGCAAGATTTCAAATGGTCCGACAAATCGTGGACTCAATTTTCCTTTCTCACCGAACCTCACTAATCCTTTCCACGAAGATACTTTTAGCAAAACTGGTTCCCCTTCTACGAAATCTACATTCTTTCTGGTTAAATCAGCGTACTTCTTTTGTCGATTCTGAGCTGCTACTAGCCTTTTCTGAATAAGCTGGATTACTTCTTTGGTCTGCTGTACCAATTCTGGTCCTAGTATTTTTCGTTCACCAACTTCTTCCCAATATACAGGAGATCGATACTTTCGTCCATACAATGCTTCGTAGGGCGGCATTCCAATGCTGGCATGAAAACTGTTATTGTACGAAAACTCCACCAACGGCAAATGATCATCCCAATTGCCCTTAAAGTCCACTGCACAAACTCTGAGCATGTCTTCAATCGTTTGAATCGTTCTTTCAATCTGACCATCTGTCTGGGGATGATAAGCAGTCCTCGTCCTTAATTCGGTGCCCAAACACTCTTGAAAGTTTCACCAGAATCTTGAGTTAAATCTCGGATCTCGTTCAGAAATTATTAACACTGGGACCCCATGTCGCACTACAATTTCCTTTATATAGAGATGAACCAATTTGTCCAGCGAAAATCTTTCGTTAATCGGAAGGAAATGTGCAGATTTTGTCAATCGATCAACAATCACCCAAATAGCATCATGATTAGATCTTGTTCTTGGTAATCCTACTACGAAGTCCATCGCGATATGTTTCCACTTCCATTCAGGAATCTCCAACGGTTGTAGCAACCCACTTGGCCTCTGATGTTCAGCCTTCACCCTTTGGCATGTCAAACATTTGCTTACCCATTCAGCAATCTCTCTCTTCATATCTGGCCACCAGAAATTCTTTTTCAAATCCTGATACATTTTTGTACTTCCAGGATGGATCGAATACCTTGAACTATGTGCCTCTTGTAAAATCTCATTCTTTAGCTCCGTCACGTTGGGTATCGAAATCCTTGAAGAAAATCTGAGTATTCCTTTATCATCCACTTGAGTGCACTCACCTGTTAGTTTGTTGATATCTCCGCTCATGATTTCCTCCTGACACCTTAGAATCTTTTCTAGCAACTCCGGCTGAAATATCATAGTATAGACCATATCCGTAGGATCATCTGGTACTCGAACCTCTAACTCTAACTTTTCAAATTCTCTAAACAACTCCTCAGTCATAGTCAACATGTTTAATCTTTCCTTTCGACTCAAGGCATCTGCCACTACGTTCGCCTTTCCTGGATGATAATTAATGGTACAATCATAATCTTTTATTAGCTCCAACCATCTTCTTTGCCTCATATTTAACTCCTTCTGGGTAAAGATATATTTCAAACTCTCGTGGTCTGTATAAATCTCACACTTTTCCCCGTATAAATAGTGTCTCCAGATTTTCAGGGTAAACACAATTGCTGCTAATTCCAAGTCATGGGTTGGGTACTTCAGTTCATGAGGTTTCAGTTGTCTAGAAGCATAAGCAATTACCTTGTCATGCTGAATCAACACACAACCTAGTCCCTTGTGTGACGCGTCACTGTAGATCACAAAATTACCTTGATCATCGGGTAATACTAGTACCGGTGCTGAAATAAATCTCTTTTTCAGTTCTAGAAAACTTTCCTCACACTTCTCATTCCATTCAAACTTTTCATTCTTCCTTGTCAGCTTCGTTAAAGGGGCTACAATCCTCGCAAAATCTTGAACAAACCTTCTATAGTACCCTGCCAATCCCAAGAAACTTCGCACTTCCGTAGGTGTCTTCGGTCTCTCCCAGTTCATAACAGCTTCAATCTTCGCGGGGTCTACCTTAATTCCTTCACTACTCACTACGTGTCCTAAAAACTGCACTTCTTTCAACCAAAACTCACATTTGGAAAACTTAGCGTACAACCTTTCCTTTCTCAAAATTTCCAAAGCTATTCTCAAATGATCTGCATGTTCCTCTTCAGTCTTTGAATATATCAAATATCATCTATGAACACAATCACAAATTTATCCAAGTATTTCTTGAAAACTCTATTCATCAAATCCATAAAAGCTGCAGGTGCATTTGTCAATCCAAATGCCATCACTAAATATTCATAATGCCCGTATCTGGTTCGAAATTCTGTCTTTGGAATATCCTCCGGCTTGATCTTCAACTGATGATAACCAGATCGTAGGTCTATCTTAGAGAAACAAGATGCTCCTTTCAACTGGTCGAACAAATCATCAATTCTCGGCAAGGGATACTTGTCGATAATCAATGCATAGCCTCATACTTCCGTCTTTCTTCTTCACAAATAGTACTGGTGCTCCCCACGGGGACACACTGGGTCTTATAATTCCTTTATCAAGAAGATCTTGCAATTGAATCGCCAATTCTTTCATCTCTACTGGTGCCATATGATAAGGAGCCTTAGACACTGGTTCGGTACCTGGTGCTAAATCAATGGCAAATTCTATTTCTCTATCTGGGGGTAGGCCGGGAAGTTCATCTGGAAAAACATCAAGGAACTCGTTTACTACGGGAATCTCTTCTATCTTGGGTACTTCCTGCTTAGTATCCATTACGTAGGTCATATAGCCCTCACACCCTTGTCTCAACAATCTCTTAGTTTGCATAATGGTCAAAAATTTCCTAGTTTGTTTTTGACCTCGAAAGACAACTTCCAGATTATCAGGGGATCGCAACCTCACCTTTTTACCCTTGCAATCTATCTGCGCATTATTATCTACTAACCAATCCATTCCTAGGATTACATCAAATTCACCTAACTGGAAAGGTATCAGATTAGCATAAAAACAATGTCCTGAGATGTCAATATCGCAACGAGGGCACACATGATTAACTGGTATAAGCTCCGAATTAGCTATCTCTATAATTAAAGCCTCGTCTAACAAGTGCATTTCACCATTCAATTTACGAGCAAACTCTTTTGATATGAAAGATTTAGTAGCTCCAGAATCAATTAACACCTTGGCATGTACGGAATTTATAGGAAGCGTACCTGCCACCATATTTGAATCTTTAACAGCTTCATTCAGTGTCATATTGAAAGTCCTGGCTATTGGCTGAACAATCTCTGCCGGTTTCGCTTCTATTGCCCGAATCATGGTATTAACTGGGGCTGGGGGTCTGGCTATGGGTACCCTGCAATCTCTCATCATGTGCCCCGGCTTCCCGCATCGATGACAAACAATTCCTATCTTGCAGTCTTTAGCATAATGCCCTTTTTGGTTGCATTTAAAACATGTTATATCCCCCTTATTACAAGCTCCCGAATGTTTCTTACCACATGTCCTGCACTCTGCAAATGGTGGTCTGAGAGATTTCTGTTGGTTTGCTTCTTGTGGGCGGCTGCCTTGTCCTTCGTTCCTTGCTCCTTCTCCCTTAACATTTGCATCTTTCCCCGACTGGAACCTTGGTTTCTTATTAGGATAGTTTTGAGAGCTACCCTGAGTCTGTCGTCCTTCAGTTGATCCTGCCTTCTTTTTCTTCTTTTCTTTCTCCTTCGAATACAAATCACTCTCTCCCTCCGCAATCATTGCTTTTTGCACCACTGCTGCATAAGTATCCAGCTCCAGAACTGCCAACTTACTCCGAATCCACGATTTTAATCCCTGCTGAAATCTCTTCGCTTTCTTCTTATCCGTATCCATATATGTTGGAACAAACCTTGCTAACTCAGTAAATTTTGCCTCATACTCCAACACAGTCATGTTACCCTGGTTTAACTCTAGAAATTTCACTTCCATCTGATCCCTCATAAAAGCTGGAAAATACTTCTCTAAAAACAACTCCTTGAATCTAACCCAAGTAATTACCTTTGTGGCTTCCAAAGCTTTCACAGACTCCCACCAATAAGTAGCTTCATTCTTCAAAAAGTAACTTACATACTCAGTCTGCTTATCTTCCGGAACCCTCACCAATTCAATAGCCTTTTCCATTTCTTTCAACCATGCTTTTGCTTCCACTGGATCTGCTGCCCCCTTGAATTCTGGAGGTTTGACTGCCTGGAAAGATTTAAAAGTAACAGCTGGAGGAACCGGCTGTTGTTGCTGCTGCTGTTGCTGTTGCTGCTGTGCCAACAACTGCTGCTGTATTTGTTGCTGTTGCTGTACTAGAGTAGCAGTCTACTGGGTAAGAGTTTGTAATATCTGTGCCAGGACAGGATCCATATGGCCTCCAGGAGGTGGGTTTGCTCGTTCTTCTTGATTAGGGTTTCGGTTGTTGGTCCGATTACTTCGTCTTGGAGGCATAATTCTGACAACAAAGAGACAATTTATTCAATATGGGTTGACAATATTCTGGTTATCTAAAAGTGCCATAATTTGCTGAAATGTAAATCATGGTTCATGGTTGTCGACAAATTAACAAATAAGTTCGCAAGATATAACAGGGTATACCAATAAAATTAGGTTACAGAATATATATAAACATCTGGTAGGTGCCATAACTGGAACAACAAATATGGTGCCAAAAGTAAATGAAATACTGAAAAGGAAATATAGTGCGGAAAAGTAAATATGGTACCCAAAAGTAAACAATAGCATGTCAAAGAAATTTAACAACAATTCTGCAAAAGTGATCATGATATATATATATAGATCTGGTACAAGCGTAAGAACAACGCTTCGATAGTGGTACAATACAATACTAAAAAGAATAGACTGCTAGCAACTAGTCACAGTACAACATATATCTACAACAAAACTGGCTGCACTGCAAACCCTGATGCACTACTGCTACCATACTATGCATCTATGTACCATGCGTCAGGATGGAATCACTACACTACGACATATAAAATCCCACCCTCAGCCCTACCAACCAACTGATCCTCGTCTACTGATCTGGTTCGATAATGTCATCTAGCTCACTCATCACAAATGTCAATGTCACATGGAGTGAAATGGCTGAAAGCTCATCATCGGACACGTTTTGAGTCCGCGTTTGAATAATAGTCCTCATCACCCATAGCCGCATCCGGATCTGTCCCAGCTCCTCCACTGCTCGGGCTCCCTCTCTAGCCATCTGTGTCTGTGTCACCTGTAGAGCTCTAACCTTAGCTAACTGTCCAAATAGAAAATCTCTCTGTGCACCCACTCTCTGGTACTCATGATATGGAACATGGGGCTGAGTAAACCGATATAGTGGCCCGTTCACCGAGCTCTGCGAACCTACAAGTGGGGGCACGGACCTCAATGGCACTGGCTGTGGTATAGGGTCTGCGTCAACTGGATCCTCTGACGGGTCAGAATCAGAACTCGAACTAGGAGGCTACAATGACAATAACACCTGATAATCTGATATACCAGTCCCTCGAAGTACGACCGTACCCTCCCGTTACTCTACCCAAAATTCTCCCACCTAACTTGTTTCAGTGACCATAGCCTGTAGCTCTGATACCAACTGTGGCACCCCACCGATCCGGGGTACAGATCTGGGGGCCCTAACTTCAATATATAATCTAAACATACCTGTGCAGATGCATAGTAATCATAATAATAATAGCACAACCCCATATCCAATATCGCATGCAAGCTATGGTCTGTAACAAGCTACTAAATATTGTTATTACATCCCAATTCTGAATTTAAAATATTATACATACCAACTTTAAAATTTAACTGATTGACAACCCAAAAGCATATAAGATAAAGCTACTGTAGTAACTACCCGTCCTAGTACAACCACACGTCGGTCACCCTTGCCACCTGCACCTCTCCTCCTAGGCATCCTCTGATTTAGCCGAGGAAAAATAAATGTCACAAAGCAAGGGTGAGCTAACAATGCTCAGCAAGAATAACAACAGTATATCAATAGCATGAACTGATATAACTATAATCAATCACCAGGGAATTTCACAACAGCTACAAAGATTTGGATATGGATCAACTCAAGTTCTGTTTTTTTAGAGTAGAATTGGATTTTTATATATAATTTTAAAAAATAGTGGAGTTAGGCGGCTGATCTGTCCCGCACTAACCCCGGACAGTGCACACAGCAAAGTCCCTCCTCTAAATGGATCCACGGCACATATTGGCCTCAATTTTGACCATTAAACTGGTCTCCCCGAAGGGACTCCCCTGACCATAATATGGTCTCCCCGAAGGGACATTAAAAACATTCCAATTCTACATTCAACGTACTGGGTGTCGGAACAATCGACAACCCCTATCAATCAGACAATCTAGAACACTCACCATCCAGAACAACTCAACTATTCAAACAAAAGGGAATCAATTGTCTATCTTCGATATCAACAAGATCGACATAGAAAAGGGTGATAACTGGATAAACAATAATAAGAATAAATATCAACGAGTTCGACAATAATTGGGGTGATAATTGCATAAACAACGGTAACAATAAATATCGACGAGATCAGCAATAAATGGAATAATAACATAATCAGAGGAATTTAAATAACTTTCACTTGAACAAAAAGTGAAGAGAGAACACTTGCCTGATTCTCAAAAGCTTTTACAGGCTACTGGTCTGATAACTACTCGACTTTGGCTTTGCCTCTGACCCTCTGGCTTGACTCTATAATAATTAGGTTAAATTAATCACATATATAACTCAACTTAAACTCGCTAACGGTCAACACATATAACTCACATAGCACTTATGCATATAATTCTCACATAACCATCCATATAACTCGCTCTAATAATTAACTGAACTCAATAAATAATTTTAAAACCATTTTAAATCTTGGTTTTTAAATAAAATCCTACTCGTAATAAAATCCCACTCAGTCAAACACTCGTTTTTTCCAGTCGATTTTAGCAGCCAACACATTTGTTTTACTCCCCTCTAAACTCTGGTACCACAATTATCAACAACAACCCCCGAATTAAAAGATTCCGGCGACTTAGAACTTAATTTCGGCCAAAATGCTATCTTCATCGTTTGTGAATTAAATTACGCAAATAAGGTGTCTAATCAAAGCTGGGAACACAACAAATCTAATCATAATTTCCAAATATCCAGAAAAAGTCCCAAAATTAAGAAACAACGAAGCAAAAATTCGAAAACTCATGTAACTCGATTTCGGCATTTATGAACATAAATCTCACAATTTGATATGTAATTCTACTCCTGGAAACTAAATAAAGCTTAAGGAAGCATCAAAACATTCAGAAAATCGACGAATCAAAAACCCCTAATTTTTAATCATATAAACCCTAATTTTCGAGTATTAATAAGAAAATTAATAACAATTCAAGAAATATACCCGGGGTTGATTTGATTACAGAATATGAAAGTAGAGATCACGAGCTTCGATTTGACTACAAGATCAACAAAAACGGACACCGGAATCACCTCCTACCAAAGCTTTAATCTTCAAGAACACTATGCTTTGTTTTTTTTTTAATTTTTGAAAATAATTAGATAGTGATGAATGGATGATGGACAAGTGGCTATGATCTGGTTGGTCATCAAAAGTAAGCTGCAGATTGGTTTAGATAACATCACGTGCACAGTCGATTAATTAATCCCAAAAGTACAATTTTACGGGTCCGATTCGAATGAAATATTTCCGAAAAATACCGAATTATATACTGAAAATTTATAAAACTTGTAAAAGGAATAAGAATATAGGTTTCGAATATTTTGAGATTTATTTGATGAATATTGATATGAATTGATTTAAAATCGAAGCCCTAGGGATGTTGAAAACGGGATTTATCGAATAAAATGAACGGATTCCACGAATTACGAAAAAAAACTTCTATTTCAAATCTAATAACACATATCACATACTAACCACATACGTAAATCTTTTCGAGCAATAACATACTTAACATATCAACCCATCAATCCTGGAATAAAATATAAAATATTTTCGTTCTAGTTCACCAAAACAGAAATTTTATAAATTAAATATTCAAGGTTCTTACAATAGGTTTACTAAACTCATCAATGAGATGGCCATGCATGGTAAATATTATGACTTGGAGGATATGAATACTAAGTTCATGAAAGCCTTGCCTGATTTCTTCAACGAGAAGATATCTACAATTGAGGAAGCTAATGATCTGGATGAAATATCATTAGAGGCAGTCTATGGAAAAATTTGGGCTTATGAACTTGACATGCAGCAAAAAAAGAGTAGGAGTGAAGGAAAGATGAAAACTGTTGCACTCACTGCTCAATCTGAATCAAATAAGATTCTAGAAGAAAAGTCTGAATCTACTGAAAGAGACTCAAGGAAGAAGAAGAGCAAAGAAAGTTTTGAGTCAGAGACTGCAGATATAGACTCTGACAATAGTGATTCTGAATAGATATGCAAGAACTCTTTGCTATGTTTGCTAAAGCTTTCAAGAAAGGAAGATTCAACAGGAGAAGATTTAGCAAAGGATCTTCTCAAAAGAAAGAGGAGAAGAAGAGTGACAAAGGGAAAAGTACAATTATCAAGCTTGATAAGGCCAAGATCAAGTTCTTTAATTGCAGCGAGCTTGGACACTTTGCTAGTGAGTGTAAGAAGCCTAGGAATTCAGGAAAAGGTAATGCACTCATGGTCATACAGAAGGATTGGGCAGATTCCAGTGATTCTAAAGATGATGTAAAACCCCGTTAATTTTTATTTTATTTTATTATTATATATTAGATTTTTAAGTCATTTTTTATGTATTAGATTTTTAAGTCATTTTTTATTTATTTAGATAAATAAATTGTTTAGTAATTTTTAGATTTCTTTTTATTTTATGCAAGATATTTTGAATAAGGATGATATTTTTATTAGAGGAAAGAAGTGTGAAAATATTTTTAGAGAATCAGTATCATTTAATTTAAGATATTTGTGTAAATTAGAATATTTTAATTTACGTATTAGTTGGAAAATTGTACGAAAATTTTAGGATTACCTTAATTAATTTAGGGTTTTTGTACCTATATAAGAAACCCATTAAAATAGTTTGAGACTCGTACATATCTTAATTCACTGTCGCAGGTATGCCTCGACCCGTTTTACCGAATATTAGCAGATAGTAATTTTATGTGCTATGTGTTCTCTTTGTATGTGTTAACATGAATTCTAAATCATATTCAATTTATATATGTATCTGTGCCAACTTGTATACACTGATTTGGAAGCATATGTGTACTGGTTTATTGATTATTTCTTGTCTTTGTGTTGTAGCCAACATGTGTTAATTTAATGTATTAAAGTTTATATGTGTAGATCATGTCATGTATGTTGTGAGTTTAAGGTTACCTAGATTATTAAATTATGAGAATATAGTTGTATGCCATGTTTTAGGTTATGGATTTAATTCTATAATATCTGTTAATTAATAATTTTAATAGTTAATGGTTAAATTCATGCTAATGTTCCGGTTTTGCTGATAATAAGTTAATAAAATTTAATTATATTAATGTCCAGTAATTGAAGATACTTGAGCCATGCCTTTGCTTCATGATTGCTTTCTGCCTAAACTTTAATGCATACATAGTATTTATAAATTTTATGTTAATTACATGCTCCTTGTTCTATTTTCGAATATGTTATATTAATAGATTAGTGTTGATTTTACTTTGTTAATAGACTTAAGTTAATTAATTCATAATTTATGCATGGAAATCAATTAAAATTTATGTACACTTTTTATGTTAAACGTGAGTATGCTCAATGGTTTGTTTTATTAATTCATTTAATTTTACTTTGTCACTATTTATTTGTTAAATTTTAGAAACAGAAGTAAAGAATTTTCAAACCATCTTGTTTGTCTTACTAATTTGGTTGACTTATCATCCATGCATTGATTTTTACTAATATTCAGAATGTACAGAGACATCATATACAGTTTGTTTGGCTTAACCGCTTAATTGCATGTTGGATATGGTAGGAAAGATTAGGTACCTTCATGTAATTTGATATATTAACTGGACATGTCCTGTGTGTGCCGTGTTGGGCCTTAAGCCCATTTATGTTTCTCTTTTATATGCTTGGTGTGATTTGTACTGTCTGGCCACCTAATATGATTTGATAATTTAGATTCTATAAATGCGTATACTCCTGTTAGTGTAGTATCATCACATTAATTTGGTGTCAAATATTCTGTTTAATTTTAAATATTTTGTTTCAGTTGTTAATTATTCGTTATTTAATATTTAGGATTCATTCGTGCATTATCTTGATATTCAGTATTCAGTCGCTTTTGAGGTAAGTACTTTTGACTTACTTTTAATTTCTGAAAATATATTTAGATATTGTATTTTTCGATTTTCGTATAAGATAAAAGAATTCTGTTTTGAACTGTATAAGTATTTGATTTTAGAACCCAGTCTCTACGTTTCGAACCCGTTCGTAATTTACGCTATAGTTCCGGAACTAGCCTTAGATACCCTTAGTAGGCGCACAAGTGTGCAACTTTAGATACCTATTAAGGGCGCGTAATTATTGAACTTTAGATGCCGGTCACTGGCAAAGTGTGACAATAGAATAAGAATAAGAATAAGATGCCGGTCACTGGCAAAGTGTGGTCGTAGAGCAAGACTGTGGTATTTCCGATTTTCGTTTCGTTTTATTTCTATTTTCTGCTTCTGTTTCTGTTTTAAATTCTGTATTTTGAAAATATAAAACTTTGGGTTGGATTTATTTCCGCAAAGGTTTTGAAAAATTATATTTGATTTTGAAAAATTATTTTATTAAAACACCCATTGATTTTTAAGAACATCTGTTAGTCAATTTGTACTTGCTGAGCTGTGTAGCTCACCCCTTTTCTAATATTTCAGGTTTGATTTTTGGAAGCTTATTGAGAATAAGATGTGAACTTATGGACCTTTGTGCTAGCTATTTTAGATGCAATTATTGGAAAAGTTTTATCGTATTACTTGAATAAATTGTCAGTACTTTATTAGACAGTGATTATTGAATATTGTATTTATGGAGCTGCGTCTTCGATTTGATGATTTTAGAATATTGAATTTGACCGCTGCATTTGACTTTCATGGAATATTTGATTTATTTGAATAAAGAATCCATTTTATTTAAGTTTCGTAATTAGAATTTAATGTCCCGAAAATCCGTGATGTTACAGATGAATTGGATTATGACAACATTGCTTTGATGGCAAGTGCTTCAGACAAACCTGGATCTCCAAAGAAAACTTTTTCATCTTCTGTTAAGGTATCACTTCACTTTCTTAATTCGTTTGATAGCTTAGATTCTGATGATATTAGAACTATCCATACTGAGTTTAAGAATCTTATGACTAATTTCAGAATTCTTACTAGTGAAAAAGATGATCTTAAGATTAAGAATGATGAATTAGTTGGTAGAAATAATATTCTTGAATATGAGTTAATTCAAATGGAACATTATAGGTTAAGTTCTGATAAAGCTAAGCATGATTATAGTGTTATTCTTGAGGCTTATGACTATGTCAGAAAAGAACTAGAGGAAGAGAAAGAAAGGTTTCACATGTGGAATACATCTTGCAAAAAGACTCATGACATTATCAATAATCAGATACCTGGTAAGGTTTATACCTTAGGTTTTGAGAAGGACAAAAGTGAAACTCCTGTAGCTGTTGTCCTGAATGATAATAGTAAAGTAGAAGCTAGCACATCTAAATCTGAAGGTAAGAAAAAAATTCCTGAACCAAATCATGTTAAATTTGTTGATTCAAATGATACCTCAGTTGTACACAAGAGAATTAACAATAATAGTTCAGATGAGAAAGTTTTAGATAAACCTAAGAATGTCAACATAGGCTTTCTGTCTAAGTCTCAGCTGAAACAGAAACTAGAAGGTCTTTCAGAGTCTAGTAAGATCAAGAGAAATAGGAATGGAAAAGAAGGTATTAACAAAGAGAATAATTACAAGAATGTACCTGATGCACCTAGGAAGAAATGCTATAAGTGTGAAATCATAATCATTTGCCCCTAGATTGGAATCAAAAACCTTCTTGGAAAACTGAGTCCAGATTCCCCAAGACTCAGAAAATTCAATACCAACAACTAAAAGCTTGTTATCATTGTGGTAGTTTACTTCATTCCATATATATGTGTAAAGAATATCATGAACTGTATTATGACTATTATTCTCTGAAATCTGAAACTTCTAGTCAAAAACAGTTTGTGAAATCAGAGTCTAAGATAGACTCTGCAACAGGTAAATCCAAAGTAAAATCTTCAAAACCTGTTGTTTCTAAATCTAGTAAGAAAGGACCCAATCAAAGTTAGGTCCTAAAAATTTCTAACTAGTTACTTTTTGTTTGCAGGGCACAGGAAAGAAGTATTCAATTATCTTGGATAGTGGATGCTCTGGACATATGACTGGAAAGAAGTCCCTGCTTACAAAGTTTGAGAGGAAAGCTGGCCCAGTAATATCTTTTGGAGATGGCAACAAAGGAGAAACTCTGGGATATGGCTCAATTGTTTTCGGGAATGTCATCATAGAAAACGTAGCACTGGTTGAAGGCTTGAAACACACACTTTTAAGCATAAGTCAACTGGGTGATAAAGGTTACCAATCAATCTTTGATAGAGAAGGATGCAAAATCTTGAATATGAAAAATGGAGACATTGTTCTAACTGGTCAGAGACATGGTAACATCTATGATGCCAGCTTGGGTGATACATCTAAAGGAATTTTTAGATGTCTTTACAGCAAGGCATCAAATGAAGAAAGCTGGAATTGGCACAAGAAGCTCTCACATCTTAACTTCAAGAAGCTTAATCAACTTGTTAAGCACAATCTAGTGAGAGGCCTACCTCAGGAAAATTATGTGCAAGATGGACTTTGTAATGCTTGTCAGCTTGGAAACAAAGAAGAACCACTTTCAAGAGCAAGACAGAAAATTCAATTACTGAACCATTTCACATGCCGCATATTGATCTATTTGGTCCAGTAAACATTATGTCTATCAGTAAGAAAAGATATGCTCTGGTTATAGTGGATGATTACACAAGGTTCACATGGGTATTCTTTCTACACAAGAAGAATGAAGCTCCTCAGCAAATCATTGAACTTGTCAAGAATATTCAGAATAGCTCTGAGTACAAGGTCAAAGTACTTAGGAGTGACAATGGAACAGAATTCAAGATCTACAATGGAGGAGTATTATGCAGACAATGGAATCACTCAATAGTTTTCTGCACCTGGAACACCTCAGCAGAATGGTGTAGTAGAAAGAAAGAACATGACTCTCATAGAGGCAGCAAGAAGCATGCTTGCAGATGCAAAGCTTCCAACCTATTTCTGGGCAGAAGCTATCAACACTGCATGTTTCACTCAAAATTGTACCTTGGTAAATGCTCATGGTAAGACTCCTTATGAGATGATCAAAGGAAAGAAACCAAGTGTGAAATATTTTCACATCTTTGGATGCAAATGTTATGTCCTGAAAGTTCATCCAGAACAACTTGGAAAGTTTGAAGCCAAATCGGATGAAGCAATCTTTCTAGGATATTCAGCCTCAAAGGCCTTCAAAGTATACAATCTCAGAACTCACATTGTTATGGAATCAATTCATGTTGCATTTGATGATAAGAAGTTTGGAATTTTACAAACTAATGAAAGCCATGAAAAATTGAAATTTGAAAATCTTAATGATTCTGAGATTCTCTCCACTGATGATGAAGTTTCTCCAGAGGAAATCTCTATTGCTTCTCAAAGGAATGCTATTGTTGAGGGGGAGCAAGTTAATCAAGGAGAACACAGTACTCATCAGGAGCAGACTAGTCATTCAGAGTCTACTCCATCAGGAACTGATCCTTCACAGTCTAGTGAAGGAAGATCAGAAACTAGTAGCAGTATAGAGTCTACTGATTCTACTGATCAAGGGGGAGCTTTTGAAGGCATAGAAAGTTCTTCTACAAGAGATACCACTAACTTAGGGGGAGAGTCTAGCAGGAGTAATCTACCACCTGTTAGAAAATGGACAAGGGATCATACCGAAGATTTGATTATTGGTGATCCAAACAGTGGTCTTCGAACTAGAAGATATATTCAAAATAAATGCTTGTACAGTTGTTTTCTCTCAAAGAATGAACCTAAGAAGGTTGAAGAAGCCTTACAGGATCCTGATTGGGTAATAGCAATGCAGGAAGAATTGTATGATAGACTTGTTAATAAATATCAGGATCAAGATTACTATCAGGATGCTGACGTCATCAGGATTTCTGTGTCAGTATCAGGATTGTGAAATTTGTTTAGTCTGTGACTTAATGTTTCAAATCCTGAAGTTCAATTTATTCAGTGGTCTAATTCTGAGTTTTGATTAAGTCTATGCTAGCAAGTTTTAACACATGCATACTGATAATTTATTCTTTATTCAGATCAATCAAATAAACAACAATAGACAAGTAGATAATAAGAAAACTTGTATTTTCATTAATCAAAAGCATTAAATACATGGAAATGAAATACAAACTTCTTTTTGTCTATCTTCTACTGATAATCCTATTCTTGTCTAATGTTATGGTTATTGGATCTTGCTTCTTTCATGCATCTAAGATACAGGACAAGGAGCATCTCAAAATCCATTTGGGGATTTGAACAGTTCCATCTGCTCTTGAAATTCTTCTCAAGATGACTTGAATAAGAGCAGCTGGTACAATCCCATGTTTATTGAGGACTGATGGATAAATGAATAGCATCTCCATTAGGATCAACCCCAGACTCTTCACCAAATTCTTCATCCTCAAGGTGTGAAGAGATTAGAGGAGGATTTTGTTCAACTGGTAGATGTTTTAGAGGAGACTTTTGGATATCATTTGGGTTGATACCAACCATATCTAACTCGATGAGAAAAGTCATCTCTTCTAAGAGATAGTTCACTTGCTCCTGATCATCAAGAGCATAGAACTCATCAGAGGAAATGAACCAAAAGTTAGGGTTCATATGAATATTTAGGTTGAAAGCCATTAGGAAAGGAGTGATTTACAGAGAAAAGATTGGAAGGTTTTTGGAGTGAAGAATGGCATAAGACGTCTGTTGGTTTTATAGAAAGACGTGAGAAGCTGAACAGTCGCGTGGAGATTATCAATGCAGTCAGTCATTATTATTGCACGTGACTGTATTTCTTGTATTTTCAAGAAATTTTAAATGTATCTAACCATTTGATTTTGTTCAGATTATTGTTTATTTCTTTTTCAGATTAAAAGAAAATGCCACGTGGAAACTCCATTCAGTCTCTGGAATCAGGATGATATTGATCAGGATCTACAAGTGTGATCATCAGGATTTGTGAATATCATTATTTGTAAATCACATTGCAATTTATGATTATCTTGAATAGAAGACCACATCAGGAAAAGGACGCTGATCAGTATTGATTTTTATCTTGATTATACCCTGATTTATTTTATTGAAATCAATTTTGGATTTTATTTTCCAAAAATCATGGGTAACTGCATTTTTCAGGAACTGACACCTGTCAACCTACGTGTCAACGTAGGATAATGGGTCTGAAGGATTTTTGAAATACACTTGTTTTGAAACTCTAATTGTGTATTGCTTTTTCTAAATTCACATTTTCTAAAGCAAAAACACTCTCGAGTTCTCAAAATCACTAATTAATTTCAAGATTTCTCAAATTCTTTTCAGATCAAAATGGCAGCTCAAAGAAGACTACCCAAATCAGTAGCTTTCAAGTTTGGTGACTTTTGATTTTATGATGAACAATCATGTTGCAGCAATCACCAACAAGGAAGGGGTGTCAACTGATTTTCACCCGATTATGGACCTTATGGCGAAAGGACCATTAAAGTATGCCTTGACAACATCTCCACAGATTAATCAAGCAGATGTTTCACAAGCTTGGGAGAATGCTGAGGTAATTGATTATACTCAGAGTCAAGCAGGTAAGATTGTTCTACACTTAGGACAAGACTCATTTGATATTACTGAATTTGTTGTTAATTCAGTACTTTACTTACCTGTTAGTATGAATTTTGAGAATGTACCATCTGATGATAATGTAAGAACCATATTATCTGATTTAGGTTATAATGACCTCTTGATAACATGAGCCAGTTAAATAGATCCTTTTTTTTTTTTTATAAAAGAATGGTCTTTCTTCTTTGACCAACTTGCTAAATGTTTTACTGGTAAATGTAGTTCTTTTCAACAAATTACTGCTGTTACATCTCACATTGCATATAGTTTGCTTTATAACAGAGTAATTAACATTAGTCACATTATTTTAAGTCAGATGTGTATCAAACTTGGGTCAAGAGATCAAGATAGGAAAATGGTTTATTACCATAGATTCATGCAATTGTTTATTAACCATTTTATTTTTGATGTTGAAGCTAGATTTGGTAGAGAACACTGTGTTTCTTGTTATGTACAGCAAAAAAGAATTTTCTCTGACATTACAAAGAAGGACAATGAAAAGAATCTAGATGAAATACCTGCAATACACTATCCACAACATGTTCAGGTACTTCTAAGAACTCATCTTCCTACTATCTATAATTCTTCTTTCTTTGGTGGTGAAATGACTCAGGAATCTCAATTGGTGGAGAACCCCCCTGTGTCTACCCAAGTAACCCAACACATTATAGTCTCTGAAATAATTCAGGAACCAAATTTTGATTCACAGCCTATTGTTTCAAAGAAACCAACCTCTGGTGTTTCTCAAAAGACATCAGTTGTAAAGAAGAGAAGATTTGTTGTTTCAAGTAGTAGTTCTAGTGAAGATGGTGATAATATATCTCTTACTGAGAGAGCAGAATTGAAGGTTGCAATTCAAATTTCTAAGCTAGGACAAAGAGATGTACAACCTAGTCAAAGCCAGGCTGCAGTCTCATAAAAGGCTGTAGTTCTTAAAAAGGGAAAACAGTTACTGGATACTGTCTCTCAAAAGACTTTGTCTATTGAAAAAGGATCTCATCCCAAGATCACTTCTATGTCTACACCTCTTGAGTCTTCTCAAGATAAATCTGTTGCTCACCATACCAGGAGAACAAGGAGAAAGATTCATTTGTCACCTACACACACAGAGTCTAGTCCAACTAACATTATGCAGGTCTCTACAAATAAAGCTGTATCCAAGTCAGCAATTGACAATAGAGATCTTGATATTGATTCTTCATGGGAAACAACATTGACATACAGACTGGCTATGAAGGTTATTTCTGTAAAAATAAAGCTTTCCAGGATTGTTCTACAATTTCTGATTGAAAAAGTTCCAAGACTTTCATTTCCTAAAGAATATGGACTTCTACATCAAAGACTTGATTTAATGACGATGCCTTTCCATGTATCTATCATAAAGGAGTTACACAAGTCATTTGAACTTTCAAAGCATGGTGCACTTCAATCAATTCATACATACTTGTTTCACAAGGATTTCATTGTTGAAGATGCTCCAGCTAAAGGTGAACAAAAGGAGGTAGTAGACAGTGTAATGCAGTCAACAGGAGATACTATTGCACCAGTGGTGAATAGTAGAATAGATCAGATCACAGTCACTGTAACACAAGAACCATCTAGTCAGAGGTTGGATGACTCAGGAACTATGATTGCTGATGCTGAAAGGTCTTCTGTGATGACTGAAACTACAAGTGAGATACCCTATGATATGGGAGGAATGACTTTGATTGATTTTTCTGAAGATCAAACAAATATTGTTCAGTCAGAGTCTATCCACCTTGAGGGTGTGTCTCAGCAAACAACACTTAAAGTTGGTAACACACAAATTGTAGTGTCTAATGAAGTATTACTGAAGGCATTAAAGTTTCGTGTAGAACCTGAAAGTGGTATACTAGAGCCTGTAGTCTCTGGAAAGAAAGTTGATGTTTGTGAGGGTTCAGAGACTATGGCAGCTCACTCCATGGAGAAAACCTCAAGCTCCTTGCCAGATGAGGAACCCTCTCTCCATGTGAGTTCAGGTATAAAAACTTCTTCTAACCCCTATTTTTCTGTAGGTCATGAGAGCACTTATCCAAATTTGAGTGATACACTTGAAAAGATGGACATAGATCCACAAATAGAGAGGCTTCTCCTGACCAGGCAAAAGGAGAGGTAGAAAGAGTGTTGACTTTAGATAGTCAAAGTGAGAATGAGGGTATGGATGATCAACTCCATAGTGAGGGAGAGAAAATTAGGAAAACACCATCGTTTGATTTTTGGGATCAGGCTTTTCCTGAATCTTGGTCTGACAATCTTGGTATGGATGCTGGTACTTATTCTTTTATCAAAATGTATGAGAAGAATGACTTAGCAAAGCACAATGCAAAGCCAGAAGTTAAAGCTCAGAAGCAAAAGGAAAGGCTTGCAGGAATCATCAATAGAAGAGGTGAAAGGCTAAGACAATCTCTTACTCCACTTGTACCAGAAGAAATTCCTAATGATCCTAGTATTTCTTTGTATGTACTTCCAATATCAGTTAGAATTGAGACATCAACCGTATCTGATCACTCTAAGGAGGAGTCAGGATTTGTAGATGTTAGTACACAGAATATTGGTGAAGGACATGATGATCATATTTCAGCTCCAGATCAGAAAGATAAAGATGTTTGTACTTCTACTCAAGTGTTATTACTTGAATATCATTCTACACAGGCAACTTCTTCTACAAGAATTGATGATAAGGTTCTTTCTGCATCTGAATCTGAAGATACAATAAGCACTTCCAACATTGAAGTTCGTTCTGAAGTTCTAAAGGATATTCAGAAATCTAAAATTGCTATTCAATCGAGACTTCAAATACTTGAAGATAACCAAGTCACTATTATGGAAAATCAAGCAGTTCTGATGAATCTCATTTGTTTTGTTACTGAATCTCTTGGAATTAATGTTGCTGATGTCAAAAAGGGGGAAATAAAAACAATTCAAAGGCAACAGACTGGGGGCGATACAAGAAGAACTAAGGATGACAGAGGTGAATCTCAACAGGGAAGTGGTAAAGGAAAAGAAGCATCAAATAGTTGAATTCTTTCTTCTAAGTACTAGATACTAATTCTACATCTAAAGAAGGAGGTACTTAACTTCATGATCTTAAATTCATAAATTCTATTCTGGTTGTATTGTTATATGTTTTGACATCTACAACTTAGATTTATGCTTCAGATTCTAAAGCATAAATAGGGGGAGATTGTTAGGAATAATTCATGAGTTGTGATGTTAAGAATAGAGTTTACATATACTTCTTGTATATCCTGATCTTATAAAGGATTTAGCACTTTGTATAGGATATATGTGTTAGACAGTGATCTGTAGAGTTAAATCAGGAACAGTGTGTCAAGGACTCATTTCAGGAACTATGAGCAGATCCTGATACGATAAGTCAAATACTGATGGATGTCGAATCCTGATATCAGTCCTACTACTGATGATGTCATTACGGAAATCAGATTATAACTTTCTGTTATTAGTTGATAGGTAGCATTATAAATACTCTTTCTATATCATTGTAAAAAGAGTTCGTAGAGTTCGTGAACGTGAGCTTAGTATAAGGTTTGTATTCGAGAGTTCGAAACAAAAAGAAAGAGATTTGTATTGTCAGCAGCTGCTAAAGGTATTGTACACCTTTGGTAGAGTTTGTATTTAATTTTATTAATACAAACAGTTTGATTTATTCGTTTGTTCTTGTTTATCTAATCAAACAAAAATCAGACACGATTATATAACTTGTATTCAATCCCCCGTCTACAAGTTATTCGAGTTAAGTCGAAAAGATCTTTCCGACAAGTCCATAATTGACGAATTATAACTTACCATGAATTTACTAGGAATTTTAGAAGATTGCTGATTTGTATGTGAACAAATTCTACGAATTTTGATAAAAAAAATGAGAAAAAAGAATTTGATGTATATATAATGTTATAAAATTCAATTCCGAGCCTACTAAATATTAGTTTTTAAATTTGATCCATGTTCAAGGTTCACTATTCTATTTAAATTTTAAAATTTATTTATTATCTAGTCTTGTTCCATTTTTTATTATGCTTTTATTATCAATATTATAAAGATTACTGGATATTATGGGCCAGTTTGGTTTACCTTAAAATAAGTAACTTATAGCTTAAAGTGATAAGTGTCATATAAGTGATAAGTAAATCAGAACTTATAAGTCAGGAGAGTGTTTGGTAAATCAGAAATTATAATTCAGTAGAGTGTTTGGTAAATCAGAACTTATAAGTTAACTTTTTTTTTTATTATTTTCAAAATATTTGTTTTTTAACATATATTAATGGATGTCAATGGATAGATCTCGATGAGTAGAGAAATTTGATATATACATATCAGTTTTTTATTGAACGGATCAAAAGATATATGATTTTGAAAATTTGAAGAATATTTTATATTGCGTGTATCGAGAAATAAGAATAAGCTGAAAGTTGAATATTAAGACTTAAATGAATTATCAGCATTTAGAACTGATACTTTTTTCCTTCAGCAATCGACGTTAGACAATAAGGCAATATATATCTGTCAAAAAGTCACCACGGCTCTGTGAGACTGTGACCATATTTATGCTCAGTGTTGTAAAAAGCGGAAAGCGGTTCTAAGCGGTGGGAGGACCTTCTAGCGCCTAGGCGGGCTAAGCGGGCGCCTAGGCGGATTTCTAAGCGGGACGTTAAGCGGATTGTGAATATATACATAAATATTTTTAATTTATTTAATTATATATGTTTATTATATATATTAATTTATAATATAAAATTTGAAAAATATGTAAAGAAAAAATTAAAAAAAAATAATTAAAGGGTCAAAATTTGGTCAAACCGCTTAATCCCCGCTTAATCCCCGACTAAATCCCCCATAAATCCGCTTAATCCCGCCTAAACCCGCTTAATCCCGCCTAAACCCCTGAAAAACGCTTAATTCCCCGATTTCGTACTAATCGAAGCGGTTAGACCTTCAAAACCGCCTAGGCGGCCGCTTAGGCCGCTTTTTAGAACAGAGTTTATGCTACGATTTTTTTTCATCACTATCTAATGGATCAACCGAAAAAACCAATACTTATTCCGTAACACTCATTTTTATACAGTTTTTTTCACTACTTGGCTCGCATTTGAAATCTTCTATAGTTTTATAGCTTATTTTTAAAATTTTCCTTCTTTAGTAAAAATTTAAACATTAAACTTTTTTTCAGAAGAAAAAAAAAAGAAAAATAAATTTTGGAATTATACTTTTTAAGAGACTTAAAATGCGTGTCACGTCCCCGTCCCCAAATGTATACAATTTAGGAGGACTGAGAGAGTATTTTTTGATGTACTTTCGTTTTTTTTTTTGCCCAAGAATGAGAATTTTCATTAATAAGAAAGCGAAGTACAAAAACCCAAAGAAGAGTGGGTCTTGGAGGTTTTTTTCATCCACAAAAGCTTATCATCTAACCGAAAATTATGCTTAACCAATCCATAGGCCGTAACCTAAGGAAAGAGATTCCCCCGAAGTTTAGACAGTAAAACATTAAATGTCTGAAAAGAAAAACCATGAAAAGAAGGTCTCTTTAAAATTCCGCAAAAGTAAAATCCCTGGGGAAAAAAACTTAAGGGGAAAAGGAGTGTCTTACAAAACATAAACAAATAGACTAGTAACTATTGGTAGCTATAGTGAGTCTTTATTGTCGTCAATATTAATAGCTTGGTTGACTTGTCCACCAAGATCCTCTTTTCTTCCTCTATTTTCTGCCTTTAACATCCAAAACTCCATAAAATATCTTGTGTATATTTAACAGAAAAAACATAAAATCGACAAAAGAGCAAAACATAAAATCATTTGTATGATATAACAAAATAAACTTATAAAAATATCTCGAAAAACAAAATTAATAAATAATATTATAGTATAATAAAATATAATAAAGTAGAATATAACCAAAGGGGTCCTTTGGTTAGATACTCATTTTAATCATTTTTCATTAATAAGGCATAATAAGAAAAAAATTATGTATTTAAAATATATAATAGTATTTTAATTTAAAATTTAATCATACACAAAAAATCGAAATATAGTTAATGTACTTTTTTGCAACCCGCTAATAATATATACTCATTAAACATTTAAAACAAGGTAAATTAATATAATACGAATCAATAAATTATTCTATTAAGAAAATTAAATATATGTAGCTTAAAACAAGGTAATGTAATTGAGCAAATCTATACTATTATATAAAAGTCGAAACATTAAAAGTTTGGTCGGTCGATCGGTACAGTACTTGTTGATTTTACTTATTTATCTTTACTCCCTGATAAAATTCATCTTATTAGCTAATCAAATTCCTTTTTCAGGTTAAACATATTATCTTTTCTATTTTTCAATAACTAAATAATTTCTTTTTTCGGGTAAAATACAATATCTTTTATATTTTGTCTAACTAAAATTTCTCCTTTATTAATCAATTTTTTTTTTCAGGTTAACATATTAACTTTTCTGTTTTTCAATAACTAAATAATTTCCATTTTCAGGTAAAATACAATATCTTTTACATTTTATCTAACTAAAATTTCTCCTTTTTCAAAAACACTACGAGCAATTTTGTTTAATAAATAACATAATTATATTATAATTACTATTAACTAATAAAAAAACCTTTTCAGCCAAAATACGTTACCTTTTCTCTTTAATCAAACTAAAATCTCTTTTTTTCTAGTTATATCATGGACGGTTACCTTTTTCAGCCAAAACACGTTACCTTTTTTCTTTTCTTTTACTAAAACCTCTCATTTTGCAATTATATCATGGACGTTTCTATTTAATAAAAATAATTATATTATATTATAATACTAATAATTAAGCGATTACCTTTTCAGCTAAAACGTATCATCTTTTCTATTTTTTCTAATTAAATTTTTTTTTTTTCTAAAAATATCACGGGCAACATTAATTTCTCATTTTCTAAAAACACTATGAGCAATTTTATTTAGTAAAATAACATAATTAAATTATAATTAATATAAACTAATCAATTACTTTTTTCACATAAATCATGTCACCTTTTTAATTTTCACGTTACCTTTCTATTTTTTCTAACTTAAATATCTCTTTTTGCAATTATATCATGGGCAGTTTCATTTAAGACAATGAACTAATAATATTATAATATTGATAATTAACCGATTACCTTTTTCAGCTAAAACGTATCATCTTTTCTATATTATCTAACTAAAATCCCATTTTTTAATAGATTCATCACAAACAATATTAATTTCTCATTTTCAAAAAACATTACGAGCAATTGTACTTAGTAAAATAACGTAATTAAATTATAATTACTATAACCTAATCAATTACCTTTTTCACCTAGAACATGTTACCTTTTTAATTTTCTCAAACTAAATCCTCTCTTTTTCCAATCATATCACATGCATTCTATTTAATAAAATAAAATAATAATTTTATAATTAGTAACAATTAATCGATTACTTTTTACAACTAAAATCTATAATCTTTTCTATATTTTCTAACAAAAATCCCTCATTTTCTAAAAATATCACGGATAACATTTATGTTATTATTATTATCAAATCATCTCATATAAAAATTTAAGCCTCCAAAATATATCCAGAGTCTAGCAGTTCGGATCCTCTAGCAGTTCGGATCCTCTCGCATGTGCTCTGAATATTAAGACTTAAATGAATTATCAGCATTTAGAACTGATACTTTTTTCCTTCAGCAATCTACGTTAGACAATAAGGCAATATATATCTGTCAAAAAGTCACCACGGCTCTGTGAGACTGTGACCATATTTATGCTCAGTGTTGTAAAAAGCGGAAAGCGGTTCTAAGCGGTGGGAGGACCTTCTAGCGCCTAGGCGGGCTAAGCGGGCGCCTAGGCGGATTTCTAAGCGGGACGTTAAGCGGATTGTGAATATATACATAAATATTTTTAATTTATTTAATTATATATGTTTATTATATATATTAATTTATAATATAAAATTTGAAAAATATGTAAAGAAAAAATTAAAAAAAAATAATTAAAGGGTCAAAATTTGGTCAAACCGCTTAATCCCCGCTTAATCCCCGCCTAAATCCCCCATAAATCCGCTTAATTCCGCCTAAACCCGCTTAATCCCGCCTAAACCCCTGAAAAACGCTTAATTCCCCGATTTTGTACTAATCGAAGCGGTTAGACCTTCAAAACCGCCTAGGCGGCCGCTTAGGCCGCTTTTTAGAACAGAGTTTATGCTACGATTTTTTTTCATCACTATCTAATGGATCAACCGAAAAAACCAATACTTATTCCGTAACACTCATTTTTATACAGTTTTTTTCACTACTTGGCTCGCATTTGAAATCTTCAATAGTTTTATAGCTTATTTTTAAAATTTTAAAAATTTAAACATTAAACTTTTTTTCAGAAGAAAAAAAAAGAAAAATAAATTTTGGAATTATACTTTTTAAGAGACTTAAAATGCGTGTCACGTCCCCGTCCCCAAATGTATACAATTTAGGAGGACTGAGAGAGTATTTTTTGATGTACTTTCGTTTTTTTTTTGCCCAAGAATGAGAATTTTCATTAATAAGAAAGCGAAGTACAAAAACCCAAAGAAGAGTGGGTCTTGGAGGTTTCTTTCATCCACAAAAGCTTATCATCTAACCGAAAATTATGCTTAACCAATCCATAGGCCGTAACCTAAGGAAAGAGATTCCCCCGAAGTTCAGACAGTAAAACATTAAATGTCTGAAAAGAAAAACCATGAAAAGAAGGTCTCTTTAAAATTCCGCAAAAGTAAAATCCCTGGGGAAAAAAATTTAAGGGGAAAAGGAGTGTCTTACAAAACATAAACAAATAGACTAGTAACTATTGGTAGCTATAGTGAGTCTTTATTGTCGTCAATATTAATAGCTTGGTTGACTTGTCCACCAAGATCCTCTTTTCTTCCTCTATTTTCTGCCTTTAACATCCAAAGCTCCATAAAATATCTTGTGTATATTTAACAGAAAAAACATAAAATCGACAAAAGAGCAAAACATAAAATCATTTGTATGATATAACAAAATAAACTTATAAAAATATCTCGAAAAACAAAATTAATAAATAATATTATAGTATAATAAAATATAATAAAGTAGAATATAACCAAAGGGGTCCTTTGGTTAGATACTCATTTTAATCATTTTTCATTAATAAGGCATAATAAGAAAAAAATTATGTATTTAAAATATATAATAGTATTTTAATTTAAAATTTAATCATACACAAAAAATCGAAATATAGTTAATGTACATTTTTGCAACCCGCTAATAATATATACTCATTAAACATTTAAAACAAGGTAAATTAATATAATACGAATCAATAAATTATTCTATTAAGAAAATTAAATATATGTAGCTTAAAACAAGGTAATGTAATTGAGCAAATCTATACTATTATATAAAAGTCGAAACATTAAAAGTTTGGTCGGTCGATCGGTACAGTACTTGTTGATTTTACTTATTTATCTTTACTCCCTGATAAAATTCATCTTATTAGCTAATCAAATTCCTTTTTCAGGTTAAACATATTATCTTTTCTATTTTTCAATAACTAAATAATTTCCTTTTTCGGGTAAAATACAATATCTTTTATATTTTGTCTAACTAAAATTTCTCCTTTATTAATCAATTTTTTTTTTTCAGGTTAACATATTAACTTTTCTGTTTTTCAATAACTAAATAATTTCCATTTTCAGGTAAAATACAATATCTTTTACATTTTATCTAACTAAAATTTCTCCTTTTTCAAAAACACTACGAGCAATTTTGTTTAATAAATAACATAATTATATTATAATTACTATTAACTAATAAAAAAACCTTTTCAGCCAAAATACATTACCTTTTCTCTTTAATCAAACTAAAATCTCTTTTTTTCTAGTTATATCATGGACGGTTACCTTTTTCAGCCAAAACACGTTACCTTTTTTCTTTTCTTTTACTAAAACCTCTCATTTTGCAATTATATCATGGACGTTTCTATTTAATAAAAATAATTATATTATATTATAATACTAATAATTAAGCGATTACCTTTTCAGCTAAAACGTATCATCTTTTCTATTTTTTCTAATTAAATTCTTTTTTTTTTCTAGAAATATCACGGGCAACATTAATTTCTCATTTTCTAAAAACACTATGAGCAATTTTATTTAGTAAAATAACATAATTAAATTATAATTAATATAAACTAATCAATTACTTTTTTCACATAAATCATGTCACCTTTTTAATTTTCACGTTACCTTTCTATTTTTTCTAACTTAAATATCTCTTTTTGCAATTATATCATGGGCAGTTTCATTTAAGACAATGAACTAATAATATTATAATATTGATAATTAACCGATTACCTTTTTCAGCTAAAACGTATCATCTTTTCTATATTATCTAACTAAAATCCCATTTTTTAATAGATTCATCACAAACAATATTAATTTCTCATTTTCAAAAAACATTACGAGCAATTGTACTTAGTAAAATAACGTAATTAAATTATAATTACTATAACCTAATCAATTACCTTTTTCACCTAGAACATGTTACCTTTTTAATTTTCTCAAACTAAATCCTCTCTTTTTCCAATCATATCACATGCATTCTATTTAATAAAATAAAATAATAATTTTATAATTAGTAACAATTAATCGATTACTTTTTACAACTAAAATCTATAATCTTTTCTATATTTTCTAACAAAAATCCCTCATTTTCTAAAAATATCACGGTTAACATTTATGTTATTATTATTATCAAATCATCTCATATAAAAATTTAAGCCTCCAAAATTTATGTTTCAAAAAAATTATTTTATATTAATGAAAAAAAATTCATATAATATTAAAAAAAATCTGTACATCGCACGGGTTTTAACCTAGTATGAATGAGACAGAGAATCCCTAATTCTAGTTATTGTTATTAAATTCATTAAACTAGGAGCCTTTATGATGTACTTCCGTTTTAAAATAGTTTTCTACTATGATTTTTGTGTGACATATTTTTAAGTGCTATTGATGACATAGTTATAGAATTTTTGAAAGAAAAAACTTCTTTTTTAATAAATATTTAAATATTAAATTTTTATTTATAAAAAGAAAATTTAAAATATCTATATGTATTATAATGTCAGGACATCGAAAAGTTACCAGAAGCAATCAAGATAGTTTTCTTAAATTTTCCTTTTTTTTGATTTTTTTATTAAAATTCTTTTCTTATATTAAATAGATCTTAATTAGTCATTAATGACATCTATTAAATATATATTAAATTTACTTTATTTTATTTATACAAAACTTTAGCAAACTTTATTTTAGCAGTATAATAATTTTTCTCATTTCAAATGACGACTTAAAAATTTAACATTAAAGATTTCAAGCCTAGCATCTTAATTAATCATTAATTACAAATTAATCATTAATTACACCTATTAATTATTAATGTAATTTAATTTATTATTTATATAAAATTTAACAAATTTTATTTTGGCATTATAATTATTATTTCAAGATATTATTATATAGAATTTTATTGATACAAAAGTAATATGGACATGTTTTCACTTTTGCACATAAAACAATTACACATGAACTGTGACTAATTTGATTAAATTGAATCAACTCAACTCCTTTCTCGATCGACTAGATCGCTAAAGAAATTATACCCCGTTGTTCTATTAGATTGTGACGAAATAATATCGTATGTTTATGATTATTTTAAATTTATCAAAATTTTAGATATACAACTAAAATACAAATACGGTAAATATTAGAAGACCAAAAATTCGAAAAAGTTTGGAACGCTTTAAAAGTCTATTTCTTTAGTTTTCTCATTTCTAAATTTTTTTACTAATTTTTTGCTTCCATTTAATAGTATTTTAATTATTCACAAATTACACCTATTAAATATAAATGTAATATACTTTATTTAATTTATATAAAAGTTTAGCAAAATTTTTATGGGCATTATAGTTATTATATTAATATAAATTATTAATTTTCTATAGAAAAGTAAAAACGTTTTTAATTAAGATGATGACATAAAATGACTGATAAGTAGATTTCATATCCACTTGGAGCGTTCCATTTCAGCTTAAATTGATTTACTTGGCCTCAAGTTTGTTTTTTTTTTTTGAAACAAACAGGAAATTTTCATTAAATCAGAGCATCCGACACAAGTGTCTCCAACACACACGATGGAGGAGACGTAATAATAATGAAGCTATTAAGCGTACAAGGTAACCTAGCTAGTTTATGCGCTACCTTGTTTGCTTGCTTCTTAACAAAAACAACTGAGACATCACGTCTCCTACTAAGAATCGCACGACATTGTGCTATCAAGTCACCCAACTCCAGCCGATTCTGCTTGGCCTTATTAATCACCTGAACACTTGCCAAGGAGTCGCTTTCTACAACAATGTCTTGCCCTCTAAACTCATTAGTCCATGATAGAGCCTCTAGGATACCCACCATTTCTGCCTCCAAAGCCGTAACCCTACCTGCAAACCTTTTCGTCTTTCCTAGAACAAACAGGCCTTGATGGTTACGCACAACCATACCAACTGAGAACGATTCAGCACCATCGAAAACTGAGGCATCTACATTTATCTTAAGAGTTTCAGTAGCTGGAGCCACCCACCTGTTAACATGTTTCAAAGTTGGTTCTGCCAACTGGTTCGTGGTGCCATTCCTGCGTTTTTGAGCTTCTCTCCATTCCATAATCTGTTTAGAACTCCAGTCCATAGCCACCGGAGGAGTTAAAACCTTCCCTTCCCACACTCGTTGATTTCTGGCCCACCACACTCCCCATAAAATCGTAGTTATTTTCACCAGATTATCAGTTGACTCTATGCTCAGCTTATCCAGCAACCATTCTGATGCATTATCAACCTCCCTCGTGTCGTAAGGAAGACCCACTCGTTGCCAGCAGAGTTTAGCAAACTCACAGTCCAAAAAAAGGTGCATTAGATGCTCTACGTCTCCAACGCACATCACACAAGAAATAGGCACTCGAATGCCTTTGCCTCTTAAAATATTACGAACAGGGACATTGTTATGGCAAATTCTCAAAAGCAGGACCTTGATTTTGTGAGGAATTCCCAGACGCCATTTCTTTCCCTATCCATCTGATTGTTGTAGAGATACATCTCTCATATAACGTGAATGCCAATCATGATAAGCCGATTTCATAGAGTACTGTCCATCCTTAGAATGAACCCAGGCTATCCTGTCAGTTGTACTGTTTTGTGGAATTCGAACTGCTAAAATGGCTTCAGCATCTATATTGTTGAATGTACTTCTGATCTTCGTTTCATCCCAAGCTTTCCTGTTCCTCATAAAATAGTCGCAAACCCTTTCATCTCCTCCACTGGTATTATCTACACAGAAGTTATCTGGCCTAAAGTTTGTTGTGCTTTTGATGTGTTTTCGTTTAGTTGTGCAGGTTTAACTATAGGTTAGGGTTGGAGATTTCCGTGTTCTTGGAGGAGATTCTTAGCTTGGAATGAAGAAATGAGCATTTCCTTATGTTACTATGGAGATTTTGAGTTAAAGGAATGGAGTATAGCATTACATGAAGAAGGAACAGGAGAAAATGGTTGTAAAACGAAGAAAATAGCAAGATAATAGTCGCCAGCAGGTTGCAGGGCGCGCCACGGCGCATGGAGTACACCACGGCGTGGCTGGACAGGAACAAAGGCGGGCCACGGCGCGGGTGGGCGGGCCACGGCACGGCAGACATGCTGGAAAATTCGGAAATTACCTTGAAAACCTGTAATTCTTTCCTGTTTCAAATTTTCAGTGTAATTTTGGACTTTTCTTGTTGGAGAAGTATTCTAGGGCCTATATAAACACATTTTATCATTGTAATTGGAACATAACTTAGAAACACAAGGGAGAAAAGCAGAGAAGGTTCACCAACGCTCGTGACAAGCAACAAATCTAGATCTACTTCATCTTTTGTATTCTTTTCTTAGGCGTACTTTGGATTCCAATTTTCGGATTTGTTTTCTAAACTCAACTTTAGTATTATTATTATTATTATTATTATTATTATTATTATTATTATTATTATTATTATTATTATTATTATTATTATTATTATTATTATTATTATTTACATTCAGTCTTTGTTTCATATCATGTCTTCATCAAATCCCATGGTGACGAACGGTTCGATTATGAACTAATCGTTGTCATGGGATTCTAACGAATTTATCTATGTAGTTTAGTATCTTGATGCTTTAAAGATCTGTGTGTGATGTATATCTGATATCTTCGTATGGTTGTGCTTAAGTGATAGATGCGTAGCTAATATCTAATCTGTTAATCTCTTGTGAAGTGAAAGTGGATCTTGAGATTTAGAACTTGCCATGCTAGCATAGGTTCATGATTGTTTATCAACATGATTTGTAGCATAAATAGAAATATATTATGTTGCCCTATGTGATCAATATGGATAACTTGTTCCTCAACCGTTATGTTTTTAAATTCTACAGACATATAGGGTCTAAGCATAATTGGTGTCTATTCATATTCTATCTCTTTTGTGGATGTATGGGTAGTTTGGTATACGTATGCTGACAGGTAGTGTGTGCTTGTTTCGTGTTATTCGATCATATATCATAACCATTGCATATAGTGATTAAAGGCATCAGATCTAAGCGAAGTATTTAATGAAGTTAGGATCCCATGTTTTATCCCTCATATGTAATTCGATTTTACTTCCCATTAGTTAATTGATTCTTAGATTGTTAAATTGCTTCTTAGTTAATTTTAGTTAATCAAAAACCCAAATTTGGTAATTGTTTTAGCAGAGAATAAAAACCATATATTGTTGCATAGGTGCATTAACTGAATTGAAACCTTAACCAGATCTCCGTGGGAACGAACTTGACTTATATCAATATTACTTGTGACCACGTACGCTTGCGTGATTTGGTGCGAACAAGTTTTTGGCGCCGCTGCCGGGGATCATCGGTGTTTTATTTTTAGTTTATGTGCTTGTCATCAGTGGTCGTTAGAGTTCACTGACTCGGATTGTTTCTTACTAAGTTACTTTGGTTGTGTGTTTCAGGTACTTGAGCGTGTATGCGAACACGTTCTCAAACTCGAAACTTGGAAGACGTAGAGCCAGTAGCAGATAAAAAGGAAGAGGAACTTGAACCAACAGTAGAGATGGGTGATCGAGCAGCAGCAGTAGTTAAGGCTTTGAAGGACTATTCTTAGCCGAAAATCAATGACAGCCAATCTAGTATTGTCAAGCCAGCCATTGCAGCTAATACCTTTGAAATCAAGCCTGGTACGATTCAGATGGTATATAATTTAGTTCAGTTTGGGGGTGCTCCAACGGAAGATCCTAATATGCACATCCCGGATTTCATCGAGATCTGCGACACTTTCAAGTTCAACGGTGTGTCGGAAGATGCTGTCAAATTGAGACTTTTCCCATTCTCGTTAAGGGATAAAGCTAAGGGATGGTTACAATCTTTACCAACCAGTTCCATTACTACTTGGGAGGATCTTGCTCAGAAGTTTCTCACTAAATTCTTCCACATGGCTAAAACTACAGCAATAAGGAACGCTCTTACTCAATTTGCACAGCAATCTGGTGAATCTTTGTGTGAAGCTTGGGAGCGCTACAAGGAGATGCTTCGAAAGTGTCCTCATCATGGAATTCCTGATTGGATGGTGATTAATAGTTTTTATAATGGGTTGGAAGCACAATCTAGAGCTTTACTAGATGCAGCATCAGGTGGAGCTCTATGGGCTAAGAGCTACGAAGAGGCTTATGATCTAATCGAGACGATGGCTGACAACGAATATCAGAATCCAACTCAGAGACTAACTCAAGGCAAGGTAGCAGGTATTCTGGAAGTTGATGAAGCTACAGCTATTGCAGCTCAGTTGAAGGCCTTAACTATGAAGGTGGATTCTCTCACCAACTATGGAGTACGACAGGTTGCAAGTGTGTGTGAGCTTTGTGCGGGTGCACATGATACGAATCAGTGTGCTATCTGTTCTGAATCGGCACAGTTTGTGAGCAACTTTCAGCGACCTTTGCAACCATCTCCAGCCACCTATCATCCAAATAACAGGAACCATCCTAATTTTAGCTGGAGCAACAATCAAGGTGCTCAACAACCACAGCCTTACCAGCAATTTCAGGGTCAGCAATATGGAGCAAGGCCTTACAATCCCCAGAATTTTCAGCAACAGTATGCTCCAAGGCAGCAATTCCAACCTCCAGGATTTCAGCAACAGCCTCATGCAAGTGCGGGGCAATCTTCGACTGAAAAATCTGAATTGGATGAATTGAGGTTGATGGTTAAAAGTCAAGCGGTATCTCCCAAGACGTTGGAGAATCAGATAGGGCAAATTGCAAGTGCCTTACTTAACAGACCGCAAGGTACTCTTCCTAGTAATACGGAGGCTAATCCAGGCAAGAGGGAAGTCCATGAACAGGTGAAAGCAGTTACTTTGAGATCCGGAAAGGTTACAACAGAGTAGAAATCAGCAGCTAAGGAAGATGAAGAAGTTCAGAATCAGCATGTTGAAAAATCTGCAGGGCCAGAAATTGAGAAATCTGACTTGATGGCTGATCAGTTGAATGGTGAAGTGGAAAAGTGTAAGAAGTCTGCTGAAAAGTCTATTCCGGAGTAGTCTACAAAGAGCAATCATGTCTATCTGCCTCCTCCATATCCTCGACGCTTGCAGAAAAGTCAAGAAAAGCAATTTCAGAAATTTTTGGACGTCTTCAAGAAATTGTCCATTAATATTCCTTTTGCGGAAGTTTTAGAAAAGATGTCGAGCTATGCTGAGTTCATGAAGGGGATTTTATCAAGGAAGTTGAAACTCGATGAATTAGAGACCGTTGCTTTGACGGAAGAGTGTAGTGCTGTTCTGTAGCAAAAGTTGCCTCATAAATTTAAAGATCCGGGAAGTTTCACCATCCCGTGCACTATTGGAAATTTATCTTTCGACAAGTGTTTGTGTGACTTGGGAGATAGTATCAATCTAATGCCTTTGTCTGTCTTCATGCAACTTGGTCTACCTGATCCAAAACCTACGAATATCTCCTTACCGCTAGCTGATCGGTCGATCACGTATCCAAGAGGAATAGTGGAAAATGTCTTGGTAAAGGTGGATGAGTTTATCTTTCCTGCTGATTTTGTCATTCTAGATTTTGAGGAAGATAAGAAGATTCCCATCATCTTGGGAAGGCCATTCTAGCTACCGGTCGAGCTTTGATTGATGTTCAGAAAGGGGAGCTAACTATGCGGGTGCAAGATGATAAGGCCACTTTTAATGTGTTTGCTCCTATGAAGATTTTAGATGATCCAGAATGTGCTTTTCTGTGGAATCCATTGCATTGTCTTCCCAAAAAAAAAGGTGATTTAAAATTGGATGCAGTGCCTAGTGTTCCAAATTTTTCGGAGAATTCTGAGTCAGTTAAGATGCTCGAGGAAAGTGATGTTGATAAACCTTCCATACAAGATCTCTCAAATGTAAAGCTCGGAAAACTTCCACCGCATTTGAGGTATGTCCTTTTGAATGATGAGTTAGCGATTTTTGAAGAGGGTCATGATAATGTGTTAAGAAGGTGGATAGTTGATGATGAGGTAGAAGAGTGTTCTATTCAGTCGGCTGAGAGGGATAAACACCTTAGAGGTGCGAGGAAGAAAAAGAAGGCGAAGAAGTCGACGGGTGGAAAAGTCAAGGTGAAGAGTGAAAAAAAAGTTGTGTTGGGAGTAAGCAATCAAGATGTCAACGTTCGTATGAATGGTCTTTCCGTTTAGGATGGTTCAGTTATTCTCTTGAAACCGCCATGAAGTGAGAAAGCAACGTCCGGTTAAATGACGTCAACGACAGCGCTTCATGGGAGGCAACCCACGCTTTTCGGCATTTTTATTTAGGTATCTCTACTATCCCTTGTATTACCTTCAATTCAATTGGGATATTGAATATTCTAAGTTTGGGGGTGATTTTGGGGGATAAGTAGTGTTAGTCGAGTCTTTGTTCATGTAGGAAATCATATATTGCATATTAGTGGTAGTTCATTCATATGTGTTCGTATTATTGCATGTTTGTTTCATATATGGCATTTTGTTATTTTGTTTCCGTATACCATGTGAGTTCCATATAGTTGTATTTGCATAGCATGCATATTTCATGATCACTTAGGATGAGCTAATTCTGATTGGTAGGTCGATATCTATTTGAGTGTGGTAATGATGAATAGAGGGTTGATTTATAGTTCCTAGGCTTGCATGTTACGGAAATAAAATCTTTACACAGTCTCGTCGTTTGCTTTTGGGCTAGGTTAATGTCATGCTTGTTTGGTTGTTTGAGATTTAATCACTTGATTATATTTAGAATTTTCGTTATTCCCTTGCTGGTGTAGGAGCACTAAAGTCTAAGTTTGAGGGAAAACAGGGATTTCATGCTAATTCTTAATAATTGTCAATAATGGCTAGGTGTCAAATGGCTAGTAACCGGCTCATATTTATATGAGTAGTCTAGGGTTGGAAATGAGAATTCTCATTCCAGATTGCATATGGAAAAAAAAAAGAAAAAAAAAAGAGAAAAAGAAAAAAAAAGTTGTTGTGTGAATGTTTAAATGCAAAATTAACCAGGGTGAGCTCTTTAATACTCGAGCAATTAAGTTCGCGGGGACTTTGTGCCTAGTGACCTAAGGCTTTTATATTCTGGGATCCACTAACCCAACACTCGCTACATGGGTATTATTGTATAAGCCTTTTGGGGTCTCATCCATTACACGGTTAAATAAGCATGCTTGTATGTTATGTGTCGTAGTTGTTGTTTAGTAATAAAGCATGATTTCTGGCTGACTCAGATGAAGATGGAGGTGTTCTAGGTTATGAAGTGTTTACTGTTCATTCTATTTATAAACTTATGATTGTCTTGGCGAAGAATAGGTATGATTTTGATCTAGTTTTGGGAGTATTTCTGATGAGCATCGCACACACGCACGTTTCTGTTCATGTATTGTTAGTATACGGGGACTTAGTCGTGCTCTATTTGGAGTTAGTTGAATTCTTTGAGATATTTGCTTGCTAGTTGGTTTTGGTTAGTTCGAGGGGATCGTTGAATTTTCATATTAGTTGCATTCATGCATTGCATTGTTTAGTTAGAGGGATTTTGTGGGTACATTCGCTATAGGCCCTCACGAGACCTTACTCGTCCACTAGGGCTGCCTAGGGGTTTAAAGGGCTTGTTGTATATTGCAAATGCAACCGTGATCACCTACGAAAGTGGTACTATTTAGTTAGTGTCTAGTTGTTTATGCTTGAGGACAAGCATCGGTTTAAGTTTGAGGGTGTGATAATTGGATTTTATATCCACTTGGAGCGTTCCATTTCGGCTTAAATTGATTTACTTGGCCTCAAGTTTGTTGTGTTTTTGATGTGTTTTCGTTTAGTTGTGCAGGTTTAACTATCGGTTAGGGTTGGAGATTTCCGTGTTCTTGGAGGAGATTCTTAGCTTGGAATGAAGAAAGGAGCATTTCCTTATGTTACTATGGAGATTTTGAGTTAAAGGAATGGAGTATAGCATTACATGAAGAAGGAACGGGAGAAAACGGTTGTAAAACGAAAAAAATAGCAAGATAGTAGTCACCGACAGGTTGCAGGGCGCGCCACGGCGCGTGGAGTGCGCCACGGCGCGTGGCTGAAAACCTGTAATTCTTTCCTGTTTTGAATTTGAAGTGTAATTTTGGACTTTTCTTGTTGGAGAAGTATTCTAGGGCCTATATAAACACATCTTATCATTGTAATTGGAACACAACTTAGAAACACAAGGGAGAAAAGCAGAGAAGGATTCACCAACGCTCGTGACAAGCAACGGATCTAGATCTACTTCATCTTTTGTATTCTTTTCTTAGGCGTACTTTGGATTCCAGTTTTCGGATTTGTGTTCTAAACTCAACTTTATTATTATTATTATTATTATTATTATTATTATTATTATTATTATTATTATTATTATTATTATTATTTACATTCAGTCTTTATTTCATATCATGTCTTCATCAAATCCCATGGTGACGAACGGTTCGATTATGAACTAATCGTTGTCATGGGATTCTAACGGATTTATCTATGTAGTTTAGTATCTTGATGCTTTAAAGATCTGTGTGTGATGTATATCTGATATCCTCGTATGGTTATGCTTAAGTGATAGATGCGTAGCTAACATCTAATCTGTTAATCTCTTGTAAAGTGAAAATGGATTTTGAGATTTAAAACTTGCCATGCTAGCATAGGTTCATGATTGTTTATCAACATGATTTGTAGCATAAAGAGAAATATATTATGTTGCCCTATGTGATCAATATGGATAACTTATTCCTCAACCGTTATGTTTTCAAATTCTATAAACATATAGGGTCTAAGCATAATTGGTGTCTATTCATCTTCTATCTCTTTTGTGAATGTATGGGTAGTTTGGTATACGTATGCTGACAGGTAGCATGTGCTTGTTTCGTATTATTCGATCAGATATCATAACCATTGCATATAGTGATTAAAGGCGTCAGATCTAAGCGAAGTATTTAATGAAGTTAGGATCCCATGTTTTATCCCTCATGAGTAATTCGATTTTACTTCTCATTAGTTAATTAATTCTTAGATTGTTAAATTGCTTCTTAGTTTAATTTTAGTTAATCAAAAACCCAAATTTGTTAATTGTTTTAGCAGTGAATAAAAACCATACATTGTTGCATAGGTGCATTAACTGAATTGAAACCTTAATCAGATCTCTGTGGGAACGAACTTGACTTATATCTATATTACTTGTGACCACGTACGCTTGCGTGATTTAGTGTGAACAATGACTTATATCGTATCATTTTCTATTTCCAATTTAAGATTATTACAATTTTTTCGGGTGATTGGAGGATAGACGATGTTAACTTTTCGTAATATTCTTTATCAGTTATCGTAAAAATTGTGTAAATCATGATGAGTAATGGAAGTAAATAGATTTTTCGGCTACCATCTGAAATTGCTACACAAGGAACATCTAGAGCTTTTATTTTTGCACATGA
Source organism: Saposhnikovia divaricata (assembly GCA_036435485.1). Classification (NCBI taxonomy): domain Eukaryota; kingdom Viridiplantae; phylum Streptophyta; class Magnoliopsida; order Apiales; family Apiaceae; genus Saposhnikovia; species Saposhnikovia divaricata. The sequence goes on along the minus strand of CM071597.1, from coordinate 182,296,259 downwards.
ACAAATTACACACGAGATGTGACCAACTCGATTAAATTAAATCAATCTTATCATTTTCTCGGTCGATTAAATCGATAAAGAAATTGCACATTCATTGTTCCAATATATTGTGGTGGATTAAATTAATATCCTAATTAAGTAAATTGTTACACAATTTTTTTGCATGTATGTTATTAGATGGGTATCGGCCTTTACGTTATTTAGTTATATTTAATATCTATAATTTTTAACTTAAAAATAGTGATCATTTTGTAATCTCTACATGTTTATGATTTTTTTAAAAAATTATTGAAATTTTTGATATTTAATGAGAGTATTATTCCAACTAATAATTCATGTAAATTGTTTGAATCAATTTTTAAAAGGAAATCTAAAAATAGCTTTCAATGTTTTTGAAATAAAAATTAGTGTCTTGATTTTTTATTCTTCCTTCAATAAATTATTAAAATTTAATATTATCATTCAATAGGTAATGCTTTAAAAGTTTTTTGTTATTTGTTTTATTTCAGATGTTAATTTAGAATTAATTTTAATACCACAAAAGTTTTATTTATTATGGGGGTGTTTGGGAGAATTTTTTTTTAGGATAAGTCAACTTATTTTAATACAAAGTTAGAGATTCCTAACTTTCCAACTTATTTTTCAACTTATTTTTGCAACTTATTGAAACTCAAACATACATTAAATACTTGTATAAAAAAAATTCAAAATATAAAATTTTTACCCGAAAATAACTCCATAAATCCTTAATATAAGCTCAGCCAAACAGACACTATATGTTTAAAGAATTTTTGAATAATATCATGCATAAATTATACATATGATTCCACGTTTTTTTTACTAATATTTATGAATTATTAAAGATAGTTTTCTGTAACCGCGCGATAGTGTGGCATAATTGCCTAGTGTTACATAACTATCCGGTCAATCTATATATTCTTAATGAGTGGTGTAACCCATATAAATTTACCCATGGGTAAAAAAATTTACCCAAGTCTCTCACATACTTAACCCATTTCCTAAATGGATAATCCATTTAACCCACCCATTAAACCTACCCTATTTTACTGATAATAGAATAACTACATTCCATAACTATAGCAGTTTTTATAAATTTGAACGTAATGATTGACAGCTATATTCACAATTTCTCTGTTTTTTAAATTTTGAACGTAAAGATTGATAGCTATATTCAAGGTAACAAAATCATTATTGAATAAAAGAGATTTGTTTTCTGAATTCTCGAGGAATCATTCTCCAAAAATCATCAGATCAAAAACAGAGACAGACCATGTAACCTAAATCGAAATCATCAATCCAGGTCATTGAATTTGGGTCGTGCATTTTTTGGACGTCTTTGATCCTTATATCGTTCAACTACATGGATTTATCAGGTCTAAAATCATCTAATAACCAACAATCAGGTAATATCATTCAATTTTGGATCCTTACAGATGTTCATTCTATATGGATTTATCAATGATTGTATTCTCTTTTTGTTGTGTTTGTTGACATGTTCAAAACGAACACATCTTGGTCATGTTGTTGATAAATCCGTAGTAGTCAAAAATCACACAATAGCTGTTGACACGCAAAATCCATGTAGCCGTCATAATGTCGAGAACCAGGATCCCAACATATAAAAACAATCATCCATAAATTCATCAGCAACATCTCCATTCCCGTTGTATAATGATTCAACAGGTTTGTTCTTTATAAATCTAAGGTTTGTTCTTTATAAAACTGTTGCTTATCGTTCATATATGGAAAAGATTGTTTTACAATGTATTGTACATTATATGAAAGGTTGGATTAACAATTTTTTTTATGTCAGGAACAAAGCGTAGAGTGCGTGGCCCTAATGTTAATAAGACCTTTAGTATGTTTTAGTATCCTTTATTCATTCAAGTTGTAGTCAAGCATTAATATTTTTAACACTGATTAATGCAACTTTTTCCATGTTTAGGTAATTCGATAACACCTTTAAGAGTTTTTGGCAATTCAGGTAATGTTCTGTTTTCACCTCACTCATTAAACTATTGTCATTTGCTGTGTTTATTCTATTTTTGTTTTACAGAAATATGATAATTATTTCAATGCAGTTAGTTCATCAGTATTAGAGGGAGGGTGTAATTCAAGTAACAGTACTAGTATTCCTTCAATTCATTATGTTGATTCATATATTTTTCACCACTGTGTTACTGATATTAACACATACTTTTACTTCAGTACAAGGTCAAAAGAAGAAGACACGTGGAGCTAATGTCAATAAGATGCAAAGTACAAGATAACCGCATTATTGACTTTATCAAATTTTGTCTTTATTTGAAACATAATTTACATTCTTAATTTTTTCATTTTTTGTAGTTGATCGAATTCCTCTACAGTCAACAGATTCAAACACTGATGGTATTTCCTCTATTTACAATTAGTTAAACTCTGATTGTATTTACATGGTTCATTAATTGTGCCACAATGTTTTAAATAGCTGTCAAGTGTCGTGTCCGTCGTCCTAACATTGAAAAAGAGTTCCAACGTAAGATGGAAGAAACTCCTCAGTCTTTTGATCAAATGCAATCTGTTCTTACATATCAACAGACGCTATGTAAATTAAATGATGGAGTTGTCGAAGTTCCACCAAAAGGAACTAATGCAAGTAAGAAATTACCTGTTGATTTTTCAAGTGGGATACGGAATCTCCAAGCAGAATTTGATGATGCTGGTATGTTTGTTTTGCTTAAATTTTTGATTTAGATAATTTTTATTTACATACCAATGTCTCTTACTATTTGATCTGACAACACTACAGATTCATTTTCCCATTGCTTCAATGTTCCTACTGATAACGACAATCCTATGGATGATTCCGATAAAGATATGAAGATGTTGAGGGAAAAAACAACATATTCAAAAAACAATCAATCAATTACGGTGAATCTACCATGGGAAATAGGATCCCATATACAGAATATATTACATTTGATCGAGGTATATACATATTTTTTTTTAAATTCAAACATGATATGTTTTCATTTTACTTTTGAAAATGCTATCCTATGAACACTACAGATCAAAATTACGATGATATGGATGTACCTCCTGATTCCGAAGATCCCATGATTAATGAAGGAGAAGATGAATTCATTCCTAATCCTGATTTATGGAGAGGGTACATGGATCTTGGTTGCCCTGATAAAACATGTCAAAAGTGTAATGCAACTATGTGGAATGAAGAGCGTAACAACAAAAGTTACAAACACAAATACCCAACATTTTCACTTTGTTGCCGGAATGGACAGGTTCTACTGGAGAAGGAGCCACAACCTCCTGAACCACTTGCTTCTCTACTATATGGTGGTTATAAATCAAAATATTTCAAACAAAATATCAGAGTATACAATTGCATGTTTGCTTTCACCAGTACAGGTGGCAAATTTAATAATGGTATCAATAGAGGGAGAGGTCCTTATTGTTTCAAGATAAGAGGACAGAATTATCATGTGCTTGGAAGTTTGGTTCCTGTTGATGGAAGTACGCCTAAATTTTGTCAACTTTATATTTATGATACGGATAATGAAGTTGAGAACAGAATTAACGCTCTTGGAGGAGATAACGACAGTGTTGATCCTGATATTGCAGAATCACTTCTCGCTATGCTTGATCAAAATAATAAGTTGGTTCAGCATTTTCGTATGGCTCGAGATAGGTTTGAGAATAACGATCTTGATGACTTTAAGTTGGTTCTTATTTCATCCAGTTCAGCGAGTGGTAGACCAAATCCCATTGGTCCGTCTAACGAGATTGCTGCTTTCATTGTCTCTGATAATGCAGACAGTGGTGGTACGAGAGACACTGTTGTGAGTACTAAACAGAATGGTTTGAAGAGTATATACGAAACCGATCCATTGTTCATGCAATTTCAGTATCCTTTGTTGTTCCCACATGGAAGGAAAGGTTTTCACTTACACATTCCATTGCAGAATGTGAAAACTCCTGTACATGTACAAAATAGTGACGATGACCAGGATCGTGAATCAAAATCTAGGGAAACAGTATCTCTGAAGGAGTATTATTGCTATAAAGTCATAATACGTACATCTGAGGGTATTATAAGTTTATAAGTCAATATAATTTTTTTCCAATTGGTTACATCCAATATTTTATTAATTTGTTTTTTTTTCCAATTTTATAGGTCTAACTCTACATCTTGCTGGCCGTTTGTGGTAACAATATATTGTTGATGCCTTTACTGCTTTTGAACAATATCGTTTAGATTGGGTTTCCACACATCAGAATACAATTCGAGCTGATTTATATCATTCTGTACGTGATGCTTTACGTAAAGGAGACCATGATCCGAATTATGTTGGTAAAGATGTAATACTTCCGGCTTCATTTACCGGGTCTGCCCGATATATGTCTCAATACTTTAAGGACTCATTGGCCATATGTCGTGCGATTGGTCATCCTTCGTTTTTTCTCACCATGACATGCAATACAAAATGGCCTGAGATTCATAAAATGCTTGAGATCCTACCAAATGTGGATGTTGTTGATGCCCCCGACATCATTGCAAGAGTTTTTAAGTTAAAATTGGACCAGTTAATTGAGTTGATAAAGAAAAAAACTATTTTGGCAGATGCATTGGAGGTATTATTGTTTTACATTTATTTCCTTTAATATATTATATTAGTAAAACATATTGCTAAATTTTGTAAATTGTATCCCTTCAACAGTTATGCATGTAATTGAGTTTCAAAAACGAGGACTGCCCCATGTACACATGTTAATATGGTTACATCCAGATGATAGGCCAAACAACATCGAAAAGATTGATCAATTGGTATCTGCCGAAATACCTGATAAAGTTTCTGATCCAATAGGATACCATGCTGTAATGAATTATATGATACATGGTCCCTGTGGTATTGACTGCTCTTACTCTCCCTGCATGGTTAATGGGAAATGTATTCGTCATTTTCCAAAGCGGTAAACATTATTAGTTTTTTAATAGTCCTTATCATATATGATTGTTTTAGCCTTGAGTTTTTGATAATTTTATTTTTTCAATGCAGATATAATGGAAAAACTTTCGTTGATGATAGTGGTTTTCCTGTATATAGGAGGCGTAAAACTGGCTGTTTTGTCACGAAAAAAGGTGTAAATCTTGATAATCAATATGTGGTACCGTATAATAGAGATTTGTTGGTTCGCTTTCAGTGCCATATAAATTTAGAGATTTGTAACAGTTCAAGATCATTGAAATACCTTTTTATGTATTGTCTGAAAGGACATGACACTGCCACAATGATGATTAAGAAGAATAAAGGTGCTTTAACCTCAAACGATAAGCAGAACAAGATAAAAAGTTTGGATGAAGTTCAAAATTACCTAGATGGCTGATATGTATGTGCTTCTGAAGCATCATGGAGAATATTTGGTTTTGATATTCACAGCCGTTGGCCAAGTGTGGATCGTTTACCTGTTCATCTTCCTGGTGCCAAATATATCAATTTTAATAATTCTTCTGATTTGAAAAAGGTTTGCAACAGAGCCAAAAATAAAACTTCTAAACTTGAAGGTTGGTTCATAGCTAACAGGGATATTCCTCATGCTCGCAATTATACATATGCTGAATTCCCAAGCCATTTCACATGGTTGGCCAAGGAATCTAGGTGGAAGATACGCCAAAGAGGTGACCTAGTTGGAAGGTTGACCGAGGTGCACGCAACAGGTGGGGATACACTGTACCTTCGGATGCTTTTGTTACGAATCCGAGGTGCGACCTCATTTTCCGATCTCCGTACCGTAGATGGTGTTGTTCATCCTACATATAAGGAGGCATGTGATGCTCTTGGTCTGTTAACTAATGATCACCAATGGCATGAAGCATTGGTTGAAAATTCACATTCTGGTATGCCTTCTCAACTTCATGCTTTGTTTTTCAACATTTTGGTTTCAGATAGTTGTCAACCACTTTGACCTTCCAAAAGACAACGTATGTCTATCTGCTCTCTTACAGCACTTGGTAATGGTAGCAAGGATGTTTTGGAAGATATTGGTCGAGTTCAACGTGAATTTCTTAGTATTTATCGTTCTTCTCAAAGGCACTTACCTTAAGCAAAATTTCTACAGCATACTGATCAATCTCTGACCATTTCTATACTCTCTTTATAAACCTTCATTGTTTACTTACCTTAGTCATAATATATTCATGGAATTCATAATACCCTAACATCATACATCTCAAGTCACTAAACTTATATTTTTACTCGTAATCTTGGACAATCATATACACATGAATCACTTTAGTACGGGTGACCCCATGCTAAAAAAATCTAGTAAATTCCCAATCTAAACACGGGTTGCAAAGGGTTCAGGAGAAGATTCCTACGATCTCATTAATGTTTCCTTTATATCAGAAGCCCTTGAAGTCGGTGCTTACTTAGAAGCAACCCTGCTTTGTCCTTTCATTGATGGTCTAGTCACTTGATAATCCTTTGTGACTTGACCTCAACTAGCCCCACTATAATAAAAATATGTGATTCTAGGGGTTGGCTAATAGCATTACCTTTCTAGCAATTACCGGCGTAGTGCCTTCTTCTTTGATACCTTTCTACCTTTCCAAAACTTTACTCCATATAAGTCTTAATCGACTTCTCGGCACCGACTCTGGTCACCTTTCCTCTACTTTTATCTTTTCAACTATTCTTATCAATCCCGCGTGCCACGCAAGCTTACCATTCCTGGCATAACAGCCTTTTCACTTAAGTCAATCCCGGAGTTTCTCAGTCCGGCTAGTTTCTCACTTACATTTCCTGTTTTCGTCCAATCTCACTTCATCATTATATTTCTACAATCAATCGCGATAATCGGGGTCTGTCCACCAACCCATATGGCGGCTACCTTACCCAATTCGCGGGGTTCACCCCAGTTTCTACTCTCTTCAATGATGTTCTCTGATAATCAGAAAGACAAGGTTTGCCAGAATTCGCCGAATTCCTTTCCAGAATTAGGGAAATTTTGGTCAATCTATCCACCTACTGGTAACATTAAGGAGACCAGTTTTAAAACCTGAAGAATAATCCTATGAACCACCAAGCAGGTAGAACCATAAGCAGTAATAGTTAACGAAATAATCGTCATCAGATTGGAAGTTTAACTACTAGAGAGGAACCAATTATATATACATCCCTTAGAAGGGAATCAACAGTCTCAAACTGAAACCTGCCATAACGTCCTGATACCTATACGTCCTGATATTCAATATTACCAAATGTCAGTCTACCTGGCTACTAGTCTCAGAAGGAACATTACCGTCGGAGTTGGTTGTTCCACAAAATTGGCACTACTAAGGTCGTGCTGTCCGAATGCATCCGCAAGTACTTTGTCGTGCTGCGCAAGCACACATCCTAATCATTTATGCGAAGCGTCGTTGGAAGCACCAAGTCTCTTTTTTTTTATTAAGCGGTGCCAACTCTTGGTCATTACCAATTTCATCTTCTAGCTCCAGGAAGATTTTCTCACATTTTTCTCTTTAACTGTTGATCATATTACTTGATCCTTTATAATTCCGCGTCGGAGTAAACTTAAGGTAACTACTATAATCCATTCAAAGAAAGAATTTAATATTCCTCTGAATCACATACATCTAACATTTCTGGTTCATCATTTTATCGAGTTAAAATTAACCCTATACTCAGTCTCTGGCAGTAGTCTCATTACGAGTTCATCTTGACTCACTGGTCTTATCTTCCGGTAGGTTCTGAGATCATTGTCTTGCTTACTACTTCCTTATATAACTTTATCCAATCATGCTGTCACTTCCCAATGTCGTTACTTTCTAACTTATTCATTCATAAAATGAACATTTCCCTTAATAAAACCACCTCATTAACCTCAATTTGGTTCCATAATTTGCAACCTATGACACCTGCCTTCTCATGGCGAATTAATACTGACAATATTCATACTAATTCATTTGTCAAATGATATGGCACTTACTGCCTCCTTCTTAACTATTCCTAGGGACTCTGCTCCTCGTCCTATATCGATGTCTTTGATAATCATACATCCCTCTAGCTCTTTCTTCGTTAATATGAAAGTCTCTAAGGATTCTCGTCTATTCCCATATAAGATCTCAAGTAATTCTTCCAATCCGTCTTACTTGGTGGTACTACATCCAGTAGTCCGGCTACGAATCCAAAATGAATCTTTGGTTCTCTTGCTAATAGCTTAGCTCTTTATGCTCACTTTTCTGAGCACTATACCTTAATCATCTCAGTCTTTCTGGCTGCGGCCCTCATCCCTCAAGGGTAAGCTCCTTATCCTAACAGGATTTTCCTTATCTGCTGGAACCTCTTCCGGGTCTCCAGTAGGGTACTCCATCGAATTTACCCGCTGATCTTCAGCACATAAAGCATCATCGCGCTGTTGCTCTTATGCCTCAAGGTCTGTCGCCTTATTCATCGATACGATATCGAGCTAAGTTACAATCATGATACTTAAGAGTTCCCATAAGGGTTTTATACGTCATCACTACCTTAAGTAGTCCGACTATGAACTTGGCAAGAGTTCTTATTATCTTAGTGAATTTATTGTTTTAACGTCGCCTCATCTCTGGGGTTTATAACGTACGCTCTGATACCACTTCTGTAACACCCCCAGATCCGGGGTCCGGTCGTTACGGTCTCCATTACTGTTCACAATACTTGAACTTACTTCAACTCAAAATAAATTACATCTTTATGACCCAACACAACAATATAAAACACACCCGTTATAGTCCCAGAGATGAAATCAGAGTAACTACCAAATTTAATTAAGCACAATATGAGTTCTTACAATCCAAAAGAAGTTCAATATGAATACATACACTTTGCCATCCATTTGCATAAGTCATACTAGACCATATACTTGGTACTGAAAGAATAAATCTATCCTACCAATAGCTTTCTCTTCGGCTCTGGTAGTCTCATCGTCCTCGCCAGCGTCGATTGCGCCTTGTGCGAGTCATCTGGTCTAGCTGTTGTTGTGATATAATAATAAAGCAAGGGTGAGGAATAGCCCACCAACAATAATATTTAACTTAACGATAATATATAAAAGTTCAAAAGTATCTTTCAAACCATATGCCATGCATTTACGGAAATGATGCCAGTATAATATGAACGATGAAGTTACAAGGTAACTCAAAATGTAAATATATCTGGGAATATCTGCTATGTCAAAAATAAGCAAGATATTATCATTTATCATTTAAGAGGAACTTGCAAGGAAAATATTGCAATTCCAGTTATTAACATTTTTCGAAGTCCTACAACCTGAAAGAAGTCTCTTCGATACGTGTTGCGGAAGACACCGTCAACCTGAAAGAAGTCTCTTCGATACGTGTTGCAGGGAATTCAAAATTTGGGAGATGAACCAATACTGGAGTTATCACGCGCCAGCTGTCCTACTCCCTGATGATCAGTCGGGGATGGTACATCCCAATATAGTTTACTACCGGTAGAAGGAAGAACTGACGGCTCCACTTGTCGATTGCCTTTAATAGTAACTCCCTGGCCAATGGTTAGGTCTTGTGATGGACCGCACGACTTGGCCTCTTACACACGACTCCTAGTTCGAATAAATCCATAGCATTGAAACGTAGAGTTTGTCCTCCCTTCCCCAAGTGAAATACTTGTTGATAAGACTCCACAAAGTAGTCGTATCTAGTTGGAAAGGAAAATTCACCAACATTTCCCAAGATTTTGCTTGTTAATGGATATCAACTTGTTCCAACAATCTTACCCCTCGAAAGATGAGAAGGTACACTCAGACTTAATGAATCCATAGCAACCAAGTTGCGAGTGAAAAGGATAAATTATGAGATTTATGACCGGGAAGTCTACAAGATAAATAACATTGCTCAAGTAGGTTCCCCTATAACATGGAAGTTTGAGCGAGCATTTAAATCCTTTAAGATAGATTTAAATGAAAAATAAAGAGTTGGGAACCTTTCCTTGATAAGATAGTCGTAAAAAGACTCCGAAATATTTTACATAATAACTGGAGGTGAAAGATAATCTTCGAATAATATAAATCATTTTAAAAAGAATTTAAAAGAATTAAATAAATATTCCAAGAATATTCATTAACTCAATAATAATTACGGAATATCATTAAATAATAATATTGCTCGTAAGTAATCCTCGAATGAATATATAGAATTATTTGCTAAATAAAACCCTCCTTAAATGAATATTCAAAATAATATTCATTAAATAATTAAACTCCAATAAATATTTAAAATAATATTCAATAAATAAGTCAAACCTTAAATGAATATTTGAAAATAATCTTCTAAATGAATATCCAAATAATATTCATTTAGTAATCAAAACTTTAAAGGAATATTCGAAATAATATCCCTTAAGTAAATATAACTTCCAATGAATATTTTAAAATAATATTCATCAAGTACATAAAACCTTAAATGAATATTCGAAAGTAATATTCATTTAATAAATAAAATTCCCCTGAATATCAAAGTAATTATTCATTTAATAATCAAACTCTAAGTGAATATTCAAAAATAATATTCACTTAATATTTCTCGGCTGAGATAATACTCAAATAACATTCTTCGAAAGATTTCCAAGTAATTGATACTTTATGGAAATATAGATAATGTTTAATAATAACATTCCTCAAGATAAATAGTAATCTGCCATTGGAATTCCTCCGGGTTTCCACGACTATCTATATCTCAAAATACCGACTCCCGGTCTATATTTAATAATGAATATCATATGCCCTTCGCTAAGGGTCTTACCAAAACAATCCGGCTTATAACTGATAATTCGTATCTAATCTATAAGCCAATATCAATTCAGGGAACAAGTATCACAAAAACCAGAGTCACAATATAATTGGAAACAAGCATGCATGCGATGGCATATGTAAAACAGAAATCATATACATATATTATCACAACAACAGGTTCAAAGGTTTGAACACTTGCCTGGTAATTGGGTGTGGGTGGAGATAGCGTGTCCTGGGTCTGCTCGATGATCTATAAACAATCAGAACATTCAAGATTAACCACTTAACACCTTTCAAAAGTCCAGGTATAACTTCACTTAAATCGAAACACGTTTTCGAATTATCTGTTTATACACCTTTTAGTGTAACTCCTTTTTATTACTGATACGATCCGATATTTGTTCGTTATTACGACATGTCATCATACCCACACTTGGTATATATTTAAGTCGTATAAGTTCTAAAGTCGATCGATTACGAACCGAGATTATACCTCGAGTTTTATCGTTCGTTTTCTAAGTGTTTTACCAAAGTTAAAACCAAGCGGGTTTTTAGGGGTTCGTTCGCGTTTAACTTCGATTCCAACATTTTTATAAAATCGGAAAACGATCCGTTTGATATGTGGTTTTCTTTCATACCTTCTTTATGACCCCTAGTATTTATTTACCAAGATTCGCCACTGAGTAACATGCTTTAAGAGGGTTCAATTGAAGTTACGAACTTTTACTTACGGTTCCGAACCAATTTTAGTAATTTGATCATAACTCCTATACCGTAAGTCGGAATGTTTCGATTCTTTCGCCAAAACGATCTATGACTCGAGATCTACAAGGAAATGTCATGTTAATAACCAGTTAGGGCAATTAATCCTACTGTCAATTTTGGTTTCTAAAGGTTTAACGAAATTCGGGCATTACGACGGCTATAAATCACAGGTTTGAAAAATCATCACATCGATACCAAGCCACACCGGGCATCCATACAACTCAAATACATGATTATCAACTTAACAAGTCCAGAAGTTCATCACTTATTCATCATATGTATCATATTGCTTAATCACTAAATTACTAGCAAACCATGCTTATAATCATCATCATAACCTTAACTACACTAAACTATCAAGAACATGCTTAAATATTCAAAACAAAAGCTAGGGTTTTGATGAGATATACCTTCCTTGGTGAGTGCTAGAGCCTTACTAAGCCTTGAATAATCCTTGTACAACCTTAACTAAGCTTGATCTAACAAGAAACATCAAGGATATAATTAAAGATTTTCGGAGCTTCTAAAACCCATCTGAAAGATCATGAAAAACGAAGACCTTACCGAGGTTTTCTGGACATGGCTTCTAAAGGAGAGTTGTAGAGCATCTAACCAGCTTTCCAACAAGCTAAAGAACACGAAATTTCATGGAGTAATGAAGGAGATATGTTCAGTTGAAAATCGTCCCAGAAACTGTCAGACAACCTGGACAGTTTGGTTCTTAAACTTGGGGAGGTGATTTCACTAGGCTACACTCATTAGATGGCCATGATATTTTGAGCGAATTTTGCCTATGGAGTGGAGGGGCTGTGGTATAAATTTGGTGATTTTATCATGGATAGATATGGAGATATGAATTTTTTCTTCATCTATGGTTCTGCTGGACAGTTTGTAAGAAAAGAAAGAAATGGAGTTTGTTTGCTTGGTTTGTTCTTGTTTGGTCTCATCCAATGCATTATTGCTATGCCAAAATAATATCTTGTCCATAAAGCCACTTTATTAAAGGCATGAGGTCATTGCATGCATCACTTGAGCCATGTGTTGGTTTATCTTGTTTTGTAAGCTAAGCACTTAGTTAGCTCCTAATTGATCTAGTTCCTTTGGTAACTACTTGGTTACTTGATTCTATCCACTTGCACATACTTTCATCTTGGTTCTCTGCTTGTTTCTTTGTCCGTTTATTGCTCAATTCATTGATCGTTCGGAGGAATAACTCATTCGTTTCTATTTAGGGTTTTACCGGAAACCGTTTTAATATTTATACTATCATCCTCCATTCTCTTTAATAATTCTTGAACCTATCTTCCTTAAATCCCTTCAATAATTCCTTAAGTCTTTCAGTGTCCAGGGAAATCTCGGGGAAAATAAAAGTGCTGTTTTTCATAATCCGACAGCTTTTACATACACTCTTTTTCTCCCTGGATCACTAATACGAACTCAGAATTTCGTTCCGGGTACTTCCATATAGCGTCGTCTAATAATATTCCTAAATCCACCAAAATCACTATTCATCCATTTTTCTTTACTCATCCTCTTAGGGTTGTACAATTGTCCCTGATCTCTTTCGATCGTTCCTTAACCTTTTTACGGACCCACTGGACCAATATCAGATATCGATTTGGATGACATAAGAATAATCTTCTCCTTTAGAATGATCCAATCTCAATTCCCTAGGAGATAGATAATTCTTATCTAAAGTGTCAACCAATAGTATTCTTCAAGTCATATAAATATTTAAATCGAATTCCATTCCTTCCATTCATTATCTCAATCGTTACATCGTAGTCGTAATCACTATTCACCATTACCTCAGTACATAATAAAAAGTTTTAATTATATCCAAAATTTAGGGTTCTTACAGTCTCCCCTCCTTAAAAGGATTCCGTCCCGGAATCAGGTAGGAAGCAAAGAGTCGTTTGCCTGTCGTTCACTTTTTAGCTTCCCGGTCAATTCTTAGTCGTCCTACCCTTTCTCAGCACATCTTCTAGTGCTACAATCCATACTTTATCCTTTTTCCATCAGCATTGCTCCTTTTCGTACCACACACTATCCGGGTTATGCTCTTACTCAATCTTATCCTTATTGATACCTGCAGTAACATTGGTATCACTATCATACTGCGAATTCGGAGGTAACCTCGCTCATACTGTGCATTTCCTGATCGCTTGAATCTTCACAATCTCGATCAATATAGAGAAGTGGAAAGATTTATTGAGAGATCACTTTGATCAATGAACACTTGTTATATTGCATAGTTAGTACAGAAGGGGGCCAGCCTTTAGTACTTGACAAGCAACTAAACAAGTTATGGTATTCCACTTAGACTTCTATCACATAGACAAATAGTCACGTAGCAGTACCTCCCCTCCTTAAAGGGTTGTTCTTCTCAATTCATAAAGAAGATGAATAAGAGAGAAGAAAAGAAAAGAATTCTAAAGGATTATAGAAAGTTTTCATGATTGTAAAATATCATACTCAAAATTTACCTCTGAACTATAGAGGTTCATCAAAGAAGAAAATAATCATAAGTATATCCAATACTATTTGATCGCAACCTCATGTGTCAACATATCTTGCTGCTTTGTCCACTATTCTATGGACCTATACTCTGGTTCAACCTTAGCACACTTACTTTTGAAAAATCTTTGAACCTCTCAGGTTGTCATCCCGAGAATTCATCAGAAAACCCATTTATTAATCCATTCATAACATTTCTTGCTTCACATTCCATAGTTGCTTTCCCAACCTTTTCTTTATCAATCACATCCTTCTTATTAGCTGATTCTTGTTCACTTCTATTATTTACCTCCACCGTCATCTCTTTATTGAGGCATCTTTTGAACTTGGCACCTCCTTATTGGTATCCCGTCACATTTACTCTATAATCATCATATTATTCCAATTTAAAACCTCCGAAATGAATCTGGCCGATTTCTTTAACTTAGATCCAATATAATCTACTTCTGCCAACCTTGTTTCTCATCACTTGTTCTTTTCTACCCGTGGTTTTCCACAGGTTGTCTTTCGTAAGTCAGACCAGGTCGTACACCTACCTGCTCGCACTCTTATCATCTGTTGAGCATCTGCATTTTACTGGCGTAGCCTTGCCACATGAAACACGTTACGATCATGCTGTAAGTTTTGGGGGTAAAACTGGCTCGAATGCCACCTTCCGAACACTTTTAAACTCTCAGGTGGCCTAATAAGTCTCGGGCTCAACTGCCCTTCTCTCTAAGTCTCATTAATTCTTTCTACGGGAATACATTTAGCATCATGAATCTCCAACCTCATATTCTCTGTCTTGTTTGCCCCGAAGTACACTAACACAAACTTGCTTGTCGTTCATCAACATGCCATTTAGCTTATCAATAGCAGCACTTTCTTTATCTTTACGTTGTCATCTACTTTCTTAGAAGAATCACCATCGCTTGTTGTTTACGTAATGCGTTAATAGCTAACCCTACGGGTTTCAAATCCTTTAGGGAGACAAAGTAATCACTATTCCTTATATAAGGAACACTTCCTAAACTTGATGTAGATATTACATGAAGTAGATAAAATTGCAGAAGAGTTTCAAGCATCGCAGCTAGGTCCGGTTGATGAAACTATCACTCATGCATCTTCCATAAAAGACTGGAAATTAAATGGTTTACTTCGTCAATTTTGTATCATGGTCCTATTTTGCCTCAAAACGGGACCTTCTACGGTATGTAATATGCTTAAGACACCATCAGGAATCGAATCTTTATTTAAACTATTATTACCGTCGATTCTTGCACAGTTATCAGAAGGAATGTAAATTCCTCCACTCCGATATGACCTTCAAGGCCCTTCCAAATATCATTCTGTTTCTTCGGTATGAACATTTGTAATTATTCCTCTATACTTAGACTGTCGGCCACCTTATTGGCCTTTCCTGATGATAATGATTTCTTGTAATCCATGTTCCCTGGATACATTTCAACTCAAATTTTTCTACCTCATTCCTATTACTGTTGGGTGAAAGCATTCTCCCTTAAGCTCTGCTGAAGGAGAAAAATATATCTATCAGTCTTTTTCCATAAGTCATTGCTTCCACCTACCCGTGGGAACTTTATCAAAGTTACCCTCAATCATACCTGGAATATTTGTTCTCTTAGTTCTTTCTTGTTCTAGGATAATCTAAACCTTCTTGGATTCCATCCATACCTCATCATGGTTTTCATACATGCCTCATCTGGTATTATTGTTATTGTGTCTTACATTCTCTACCAAACTTCTATTTTGAAACTTAGAATGTTAACTTTTTCCTTGTAAGGTTTATTAGGTCATCCTCATCATTCCTCCTGTATTTTCTAGGTACAGGGTATATCAAACCGTCATTGATCAATACTCTAATAATTATATCTATGTTCTTTCCGGGACTCTTTTTAACAATCCTTACAGGTAATTGTTGCCTTAACAAATCCAACTAATATCATCTGAATTCATAATGACTTTATTATGGTTAATGCCGTCCCTTGTGCATTCCCTGGGGTTTGTCTTAATTTATGGATATCCTATCCTTAATTCAACTCCCAAGGAATTCTTGCATCCAATAATTGGCAATCAGATCATGTATCCTTAATAAGGGTCTCTTTCCAATCGTTCTCATTTGATATTTGATCGGTGGCTTAATGTTAACCTCTTCTTTCAGATAGTTGTCAACCACTTTGGCCTTCCAAAAGACAACGTATGTCTATCTGCTCTCTTACAGAACTTGGTAATGGTAGCAAGGATGTTTTGGAAGATATTGGTCGAGTTCAACGTGAATCTCTTAGTATTTATCGTTCTTCTCAAAGGTACTTACCATAGGCAAAATTTCTACAGCATACTGATCAATCTCTGACCATTTCTATACTCTCTTTATAAACCTTCATTGTTTACTTACCTTAGTCATAATATATTCATGGTATTCATAATACCCTAACATCATACATCTCAAGTCACTATACTTCTATTTTTACTCGTAATCTTGGACAATCATATACACATGAATCACTTTAGTACGGGTGACCCCATACTAAAAAAATCTAGTAAATTCCCAATCAAAACACGGGTTGCAAAGGGTTCAGGAGAAGATTCCTACGATCTCATTAATGTTTCCTTTATATCAGAAGCCCTTGAAGTCGGTGCTTACTTAGAAGCAACCCTGCTTTGTCCTTTCATTGATGGTCTAGTCACTTGATAATCCTTTGTGACTTGGCCTCAACTAGCCCCACTAAAATAAAAATATATGATTCTAGGGATTGGCTAATAGCATTACCTTTCTAGCAATTGCCGGCGTAGTGCCTTCTTCTTTGATACCTTTCTACCTTTCCAAAACTTTACTCCATATAAGTCTTAATCGACTTCTCGGCACCGACTCTGGTCACCTTTCCTCTACTTTTATCTTTTCAACTATTCTTATCAATCCTGCGTGCCACGCAAGCTTACCATTCCTGGCATAACAGCCTTTTCACTTAAGTCAATCCCGGAGTTTCTCAATCCGGCTGGTTTCTCACTTACATTTCCTGTTTTCGTCCAATCTCACTTCATCATTATATTTCTACAATCAATCGCGATAATCGGGGTCTGTCCACCAACCCATATGGCGGCTACCTTACCCAATTCGCGGAGTTCGCCCCAGTTTCTACTCTCTTCAATGATGTTCTCTGATAATCAGAAAGACAAGGTTTGCCAGAATTCACCGAATTCCTTTCCAGAATTAGGGAAATTTTGGTCAATCTATCCACCTACTGGTAACATTAAGGAGACCAATTTTAAAACCTGAAGAATAATCCTATGAACCACCAAGCAGGTAGAACCATAAGTAGTCATAGTTAATGAAATAATCGTCATCAGATTGGAAGTTTAACTACTGGAGAGGAACCAATTATATATACATCCCTTAGAAGGGAATCAACAGTCTCAAACTGAAACCTGCCATAACGTCCTGATACCTATACGTCCTGATATTCAATATACCAAATGTCAGTCTACCTGACTACTAGTCTCAGAAGGAACATTACCGTCGGAGTTGGTTGTTTCACAAAATTGGCACTACTAAGGCCATCCGATTTGTTAGATCGTGCTGTCCGAATGCATCCGCAAGTACTTTGTCGTGCTGCGCAAGCACACATCCTAATCCTTTATGCGAAGCGTCGTTGGAAGCACCAAGTCTCCTTTTTTTTTTATTAAGCAATGCCAACACTTGGTCATTACCAATTTCATCTTCTAGCTCCAGGAAGATTTTCTCACATTTTTCTCTTTAACTGTTGATCATATTACTTGATCCATTATAATTCCACATCGGAGTAAACTTAAGGTAACTGCTATAATCCATTCAAAGAAAGAATTTAATATTCCTCTGAATCACATGCATCTAACATTTCTGGTTCATCATTTTACTGAGTTAAAATTAACCCTATACTCAGTCTCTGGCAGTAGTCTCATTATGAGTTCATCTTGACTCACTAGTCTTATCTTCCGGTAGGTTCTGAGATCATTGTCTTGCTTACTACTTCCTTATATAACTTTATCCAATCATGCTGTCACTTCCCAATGTCTTTACTTTCTAACTGATTCATTCATAAAATGAACATTTCCCTTAATAAAACCACCTCATTAACCTCAATTTGGTTCCATAATTTACAACCTATGACACCTGCCTTCTCATGGCGAATTAATACTGACAATATTCATACTAATTCATTTGTCAAATGATATGGCACTTACTGCCTCCTTCTTAACTATTCCTAGGGACTCTGCTCCTCGTCCTATATCGATGTCTTTGATAATCATACATCCCTCTAGCTCTTTCTTCGTTAATATGAAAGTCTGTAAGGATTCTCGTCTATTCCCATATAAGATCTCAAGTAATTCTTCCAATCCGTCTTACTTTCTGGTACTACATCCAGTAGTCCGGCTACGAATCCAAAATGAATCTTTGGTTCTCTTGCTAATAGCTCAGCTCTTTATGCTCACTTTTCTGAGCACTATACCTTAATCATCTCAATCTTTCTGGCGGCGGCCCTCATCCCTCAAGGGTAAGCTCCTTATCCTAACAGGATTTTCCTTATCTGCTGGAACCTCTTCCGGGTCTCCAGTAGGGTACTCCATCGAATTTACCCGCTGATCTTCAGCACATAAAGCATCATCGCGCTGTTGCTCTTATGCCTCAAGGTCTGTCGCCTTATTCATCGATACGATATCGAGCTAAGTTACAATCATGATACTTAAGAGTTCCCATAAGGGTTTTATACGTCATCACTACCTTAAGTAGTCCGACTATGAACTTGGCAAGAGTTCTTATTATCTTAGTGAATTTATTGTTTTAACGTCGCCTCATCTCTGGGGTTTATAACGTACGCTCTGATACCACTTCTGTAACACCCCCAGATCCGGGGTCCGGTCGTTACGGTCTCCATTACTGTTCACAATACTTGAACTTACTTCAACTCAAAATAAATTACATCTTTATGACCCAACACAACAATATAAAACACACCCGTTATAGTCCCAGAGATGAAATCAGAGTAACTACCAAATTTAATTAAGCACAATATGAGTTCTTACAATCCAAAAGAAGTTCAATATGAATACATACTCTTTGCCATCCATTTGCATAAGTCATACTAGACCATATACTTGGTACTGAAAGAATAAATCTATCCTACCAATAGCTTTCTCTTCGGCTCTGGTAGTCTCATCGTCCTCGCCAGCGTCGATTGCGCCTTGTGCGAGTCATCTGGTCTAGCTGTTGTTGTGATATAATAATAAAGCAAGGGTGAGGAATAGCCCACCAACAATAATATTTAACTTAACGATAATATATAAAAGTTCAAAAGTATCTTTCAAACCATATGCCATGCATTTACGGAAATGATGCCAGTATAATATGAACGATGAAGTTACAAGGTAACCCAAAATGTAAATATATGTAGGAATATCTGCTATGTCGAAAATAAGCAAGATATTATCATTTATCATATAAAGAGGAACTTGCAAGGAATATATTGCAATTCCAGTTATTAACATTTTTCGAAGTCCTACAACCTGAAAGAAGTCTCTTCGATACGTGTTGCGGAAGACACCGTCAACCTGAAAGAAGTCTCTTCGATACGTGTTGCAGGGAATTCAAAATTTGGGAGATGAACCAATACTGGAGTTATCACGCGCCAGCTGTCCCACTCCCTGATGATCAGTCGGGGATGGTACAGCCCAATATAGTTTACTACCGGTAGAAGGAAGAACTGACGGCTCCACTTGTCGATTGCCTTCAATAGTAACTCCCTGGCCAATGGTTAGGCCTTGTGATGGACCGCACGACTCGGCCTCTTACACACGACTCCTAGTTCGAATAAATCCACAGCATTGAAACGTAGAGTTTGTCCTCCCTTCCCCAAGTGAAATACTTGTTGATAATACTCCACAAAGTAGTCGTATCTAGTTGGAAAGGAAAATTCACCAACATTTCCCAAGATTTTGCTTGTTAATGGATATCAACTTGTTCCAACAATCTTACCCCTCGAATGATGAGAAGGTACACTCAGACTTAATGAATCCATAGCAACCAAGTTGCGAGTGAAAATGATAAATTATGAGATTTATGACCGGGAAGTCTACAAGATAAATAACATTGCTCAAGTAGGATCCCCTATAACATGGAAGTTTGAGCGAGCATTTAAATCCTTTAAGATAGATTTAAATGAAAAATAAAGAATTGGGAACCTTTCCTTGATAAGATAGTCGTAAAAAGACTCCGAAATATTTTACGTAATAACTGGAGGTGAAAGATAATCTCCGAATAATATAAATCATTTTAAAAAGAATTTAAAATAATTAAATAAATATTCCAAGAATATTCATTAACTCAAAAATAATTACGAAATATCATTAAATTATAATATTGCTCGTAAGTAATCCTCGAATGAATATATAGAATTATTTGCTAAATAAAACCCTCCTTAAATGAATATTCAAAATAATATTCATTAAATAATTAAACTCTAATAAATATTTAAAATAATATTAAATAAATAAGTCAAACCTTAAATGAATATTTGAAAATAATCTTCTAAATGAATATCCAAATAATATTCATTTAGTAATCAAAACTTTAAAGGAATATTCTGTTGGTGTATACTGAAAATATTTATTTGAAGTATTTACATTTATTTCTGGCCGGTTTAATTGAGAATCATTTAAATGTTTACATGTTGTCTAAATATTATATATTGTGAATAATCTAGTATCAAATGGGATACAGAATATTAGATTATTAAATACGGTTTATATAATATAATAAGGTTCACAGCACAGGTGGAGTTAGACAATCCACTGGAATGGCTGTAGTATTATTTAGATTAGTTTATATTGACTAATAAATAATACTAGTATACTTTGTGTATATTGAACAGGATCAAATTTAGAATTGTTCCCTTATACTGATTAAGAAGGTGAACTAAAATTCTATGTTATTATTAATGCTTAGGTTCTTAATCCGGAAATAATAATTGACACGTATATATTATTTACATGCTTTGATTTATATATGAAATAATTCTTTTGATTTATTTCATTATATTTTGGGTGATGAAATATTATTTACATATTCGACATAATATCCCTTAAGTAAATATAACTTCCAATGAATATTTTAAAATAATATTCATCAAGTACATAAAACCTTAAATGAATATTCGAAAGTAATATTCATTTAATAAATAAAATTCCCCTAAATATCAAAGTAATTATTCATTTAATAATCAAACTCTAAGTGAATATTCAAAAATAATATTCACTTAATATTTCTCGGCTGAGATAATACTCAAATAACATTCTTCGAAAGATTTCCAAGTAATTGATACTTTATGGAAATATAGATAATGTTTAATAATAACATTCCTGAAGATAAATAGTAATCTGCCATTGGAATCCCTCCGGATTTCCATGACTATCTATATCTCAAAATACCGACTCCCGGTCTATATTTAAGAATGAATATCATATGCCCTTCGCTAAGGGTCTTACCAAAACAATCCGGCTTATAACTGATAATTCGGATCTAGTCTATAAGCCAATATTAATTCAGGGAACAAGTATCACAAAAACCAGAGTCACAATATAATTGGAAACAGGCATGCATGCGATGGCATATGTAAAACAGAAATCATATACATATATTATCACAACAACAGGTTCAAAGGTTTGAACACTTGCCTGGTAATTGGGTGTGGGTGGAGATAGCGTGTCCTGGGTCTGCTCGATGATCTATAAACAATCAAAACATTCGAGATTAACCACTTAACACCTTTCAAAAGTCTAGGTATAACTTCACTTATATCGAAACACGTTTTCGAATTATCTCGTTATACACCTTTTAGTGTAACTCCTTTTTATTACTGATACGATCCGATATTTGTTCGTTATTACGACATGTCATCATACCCACACTCGGTATATACTTAAGTCATATAAGGTCTAAAGTCGATCGATTACGAACCGAGATTATACCTCGAGTTTTATCGTTCGTTTTCTAAGTGTTTTACCAAAGTTAAAACCAAGCGGGTTTTTAGGGGTTCGTTCGCGTTTAACTTCGATTCCAACATTTTTATAAAATCGGAAAACGATCCGTTTGATATGTGGTTTTCTTTCATACCTTCTCTATGACCCCTAGTATTTATTTACCAAGATTCGCCACTGAGTAACATGCTTTAAGAGGGTTCAATTGAAGTTACGAACTTTTACTTACGGTTCCGAACCAATTTTAGTAATTTGATCATAACTCCTATACCGTAAGTCGGAATGTTTCGATTCTTTCGCCAAAACGATCTATGACTCGAGATCTACAAGGAAATGTCATGTTAATAACCAGTTAGGGCAATTAATCCTACTGTCAATTTTGGTTTCTAAAGGTTTAACGAAATTCAGGCATTACGACGGCTATGAATCACAGGTTTGAAAAATCATCACATCGATACCAAGCCACACCGGGCATCCATACAACTCAAATACATGATTATCAACTTAACAAGTCCAGAAGTTCATCACTTATTCATCATATGTATCATATTGCTTAATCACTAAATTACTAGCAAACCATGCTTATAATCATCATCATAACCTTAACTACACTAAACTATCAAGAACATGCTTAAATATTCAAAACAAAAGCTAGGGTTTTGATGAGATATACCTTCCTTGGTGAGTGCTAGAGCCTTACTAAGCCTTGAATAATCCTTGTACAACCTTAACTAAGCTTGATCTAACAAGAAACATCAAGGATATAATTAAAGATTTTCGGAGCTTCTAAAACCCATCTGAAAGATCATGAAAAACGAAGACCTTACCGAGGTTTTCTGGACATGGCTTCTAAAGGAGAGTTGTAGAGCATCTAACCAGCTTTCCAACAAGCTAAAGAACACGAAATTTCATGGAGTAATGAAGGAGATATGTTCAGTTGAAAATCGTCCCAGAAACTGTCAGACAACCTGGACAGTTTGGTTCTTAAACTTGGGGAGGTGATTTCACTAGGCTACACTCATTAGATGGCCATGATATTTTGAGCGAATTTTGCCTATGGAGTGGAGGGGCTGTGGTATAAATTTGGTGATTTTATCATGGATAGATATGGAGATATGAATTTTTTCTTCATCTATGGTTCTGCTGGACAGTTTGTAAGAAAAGAAAGAAATGGAGTTTGTTTGCTTGGTTTGTTCTTGTTTGGTCTCATCCAATGCATTATTGCTATGCAAAAATAATATCTTGTCCATAAAGCCACTTTATTAAAGGCATGAGGTCATTGCATGCATCACTTGAGCCATGTGTTGGTTTATCTTGTTTTGTAAGCTAAGCACTTGGTTAGCTCCTAATTGATCTAGTTCCTTTGGTAACTACTTGGTTACTTGATTCTATCCACTTGCACATACTTTCATCTTGGTTCTCTGCTTGTTTCTTTGTCCGTTTATTGCTCAATTCATTGATCGTTCGGAGGAATAACTCATTCGTTTCTATTTAGGGTTTTACCGGAAACCGTTTTAATATTTATACTATCATCCTCCATTCTCTTTAATAATTCTTGAACCTATCTTCCTTAAATCCCTTCAATAATTCCTTAAGTCTTTCAGTGTCCAGGGAAATCTCGGGGAAAATAAAAGTGCTGTTTTTCATAATCCGACAGCTTTTACATACACTCTTTTTCTCCCTGGATCACTAATACGAACTCAGAATTTCGTTCCGGGTACTTCTATATAGCGTCGTCTAATAATATTCCTAAATCCACCAAAATCACTATTCATCCATTTTTCTTTACTCATCCTCTTAGGGTTGTACAATTGTCCCTGATCTCTTTCGATCGTTCCTTAACCTTTTTACGGACCCACTGGATCAATATCAGATATCGATTTGGATGACATAATAATAATCTTCTCCTTTAGAATTATCAAATCTCAATTCCCTAGGAGATAGATAATTCTTATCTAAAGTGTCAACCAATAGTATTCTTCAAGACATATAAATATTTAAATCGAATTTCATTCCTTCCATTCATTATCTCAATCGTTACATCGTAGTCGTAATCACTATTCACCATTACCTCAATACATAATAAAAAGTTTTAATTATATCCAAAATTTTGGGTTCTTACATTAACATTCCATCAATGTGTTTGTTTTTTCTGAGTAATAATATCTTAATATTAACTTTTTCATTTAAAATTCAGAGATTGAAAAGCTGTTGAATGATATTGGCAAGAGCCTAAGAGATTTTTCAATGATTCCATTTCCCGATGAGAATTACTTCGGTAGTGCTTTAAATCGCCTTATTCTTGGATTTTGTGGGTACATTTGCTATAGGCCCTCACGAGACCTTACTCGTCCACTGGGGCTGCCTAGGGGTTTAAAGGGCTTGTTGCATATGCCAAATGCAACCGCGATCACCTACGGAAGTGGAACTAGTTGGTTAGTTAGTTGTAATTGTTTATGCTTGGGACAAGCATCGGTTTAAGTTTGGGGGTGTGATAAGTGGATTTATATCCACTTGGATCGCTTCAATTCGGCTTAAATTGATTATCTTGCACTCAAGTTTATTGTAGTTTTGATGTGTTTTGCTTAGTTGTGCAGATTTACAAGAATGTCGATTATGGGTGATGCTTCTATCGTGTTTGGAGAATTAATAGATTAAAATTCGGATTTTCCGGGAAGGTTGCGCAGTCTACACTGTTTTGGGCATATCTGGAGTTCTAGAAGTCCGTTTTCAGCGATCTTACTGTCTACGCGAAGCCTGGAAGATTTTCTACAACTTAGAACAGGATTCGCGCGCGCAAGTTGCGTGTGATGGGCGCAGGTTGCGTGACAAGCAGACTGATGGGAGCAGAGAATTTACTGTTTTGCCCTTTTCAAGTTCTAATTGTATTTTGGGCAGTTTTTGGTACATAAACCGAATTCTAATTGTAATAGAAGGCAATTTCTTGCTGGGCAAGACTTGAAGTGTCTATATAAACACATCCAACCCCTTTTAAATTGGGGAATTAGATAATTATATATCTTGTACATATCATAGCTTAGATCTGCAAGGGAGAAAATGAGAGAAAGATTCAACGCTCGTGACAAGCAACGGATCAAGATCTAATTCATCTTTTGTATCATAGATTTGTTTTCTCAACTCTTTATTTTATTAATATTATTATTATTATTCATACTTTGTTTATTATCATGGTTTCATCATATCCCATGATGACGAGCGGTTCGATTATGAACTAATCGTTGTCATGGGATTCTAACGGATTTATCTATGTAGCTTAGTAGTTTGATTGCTTTAAAGATTTATGTGTGATGAATTCTTGATATCCTCGTATGGTTGTGTTTCATGTGTTTAGATGCGTCATGAACATCTAATTTGTTAATCTCTTGCGAAACGAGAGTGGATCTTGAGATTTAGAACTTGCCATGCTAGCATAAGATAGGTTGATGTTTTAACATCATGATTTGTAGCATAAATAGAAATATTATGCTGCCCTATGTGATCAATATGGATAACTTGTTCTTCAACCGTTATGTTTTCAAATTCTATAGAGATATAGGGTCTAAGCATGATTGGTGTCTATTCATCTTCTATCTCTTTTGTAGATGTATGTTTAGTTTGGTATTCGTATACTGAGAAGTAGCGTATACTTGTTCCGTGTTGTCTGATCAGATATCAAAACCATCATATGCATTGATTAAATGCATCAACTTTAAGTGAAGTAGATGATGAAGTTAGGATTCCATGTTTTCTCGCATATAAGTAGTTAGTAATTTTTAGTTTGTTAATTTGTATCTTAGTTAATTATAGTTAGTAAAAAGTTAATCTTGATATTTGTCTTAGCAGTGAATAATAATCATACATTGTTGCATAGGTGCATGAACTGAATTGAAACCTAACCAGATCTCTGTGGGAACGAACTTGACTTCTATCTATATTACTCGTGACCACGTACGCTTGCGTGTTTTAGTGTAAACAAGTTTTTGACGCCGCTGCCGGGGATCATCGGTGTTTTATTTTTGGTTTATGTGCTTGTCAATAGTGGTCGTTAGAGTTCACTGACTCAGATTTTTTCTTACCTATCTTGTTTAGTTCGGTGTGTTCAGGTACTTGAGTGTTTGAAGATGGCATGCGAGAAGTTGCCATGGTGGGCATATTCGAGGACATCCATGCCTCAGCAATGTGAGCGGTGTTTGGGCGTGCATGATCCCTCACAATATTGTTACTATGAAGGAGTTGATCCATATGTCACTTATGAGGAGCAACCATATTTTCAATACCATCCTCAACAGTACCAGCAAGATGTTCCAGATATGTCATATTTTTTTGGAAGTGAAGAGTTTCAACATCAGCAACCTACTCCTACTTTTCAGTCAGATAAGGTTGTTACTATGGAGGAGCTTAAGATGCTTGTAAAGAGTAGGGAGGAGTCTATCAAATCTTTGGAGATTCTAGTTGCTCAAGCAGTGAGATCCTTGGAACAAGAAAAACAACAATTCATACTAGATGCAATTCCAGAAAATAACGGTGACTTGGAGCATGGTACTGCATGCTTAATTGAAGAAGACAAATTCCAAGGTGAGGTGAGCTTTCACAAGCCATGTGAGGAATTTGATCAAGCTAGTGAGGTGGATGATTTGGAAAGGGCACAATTTGAGACACACATTGATGAGCTGCACAAATTTGAAGAATTGGTATGTGCGTACCAAGAGGACACTGATGAGCTACGCAAATTTCAAGAATTGGTATGTGCGTTCCAAGAGGCTGATGATCATGGGACAGATGCAGGTCTTCTACTTGTCTCAGAGTTTAAAGATGGAGGTAGCGCATTAGAGCCAATGGAGGAAGTTCTCTTTGAGAAACCAAAGGCTTCAGCAACTTACATTTATCCTCCTCCATTATATTCAAGCGAAGCCCGCGAGTGTGATTTGTTCTACAAATTGACAGATTTTGGGTCAACAGATGAAGGCATTGGAATAGGACATATTTGTTATACGAATAGGCCAAGCGAGGAGAAGGGGCAGAAAGTGTGCCGCCGTGATGACGATGAAGTCTCACGAAGAGAGGACCATGCAAACTATTATCATCCTTAATGGAGGCTTGGAAGTAACGTCAAGCTATTGACGTTAAAGAAGCGATTCGTGGGAGGCAACCCACGCATTAGTGTAGGAAGGAAAAAAAATTGAGTGTTGTATTAAAAAAAAAATAAAAAAAATTGAGTGTTGAAAAAAAAAAAATCGAAACAGTGATTTTCACGCAGGCTGCGCCTGTGTCACGCAGGCGCAGCCTGCGTGTCTATATGTCGCGCAGGCTGTGCCTGCGTGACGCAGGTTGCGCCTGCGTTACTGGGTGTCGCGCAGGCTGCGCTTGCGTGACGCAGGTTGCGCCTGCGTGACTGCTGTGTCTGCCAGATTTTTTTCAGCTGTTATACAAAAAAAAAATTCAAATTCCTTTTCTACTCCTATTCTTTCATCCCTAAACCTATTCCTAATTTCATAGCAATTCCAAAACCCCCCATCTCCTATTCAAATCTCTAAACCTATATCAATTCAAATTCTTTTTCTCTAAATTATTAAATCCTTTTTCTATCTTACCTCAAATTCATACCCACTCAAAATTTCTCCCTTACACGTTCAATTTTTATTCATCCAATCCCTCCATTATATATATACACCTTTTCATACAAACCCAATTCATTCTCTAAACCTCTACATCTCTACAGCTCTAAAAAATTCGAGTTCAAGAAGGATTCAAGTTTGGGGGAAGTTTAATTGCAAGTTCACCTCTTCGATTCGTATTGGGTAAATCTTTTTCTCTAATCTTATTTTTATTACGAATTTGTGTTCTTGTAGTTGGGGGTTTTGTAGTATTCTTGTTATTTGGGAAGTGGCTAGTCTATGAGCTCGTACGCATTATCCTCCACCAGATTCATCCGAGGAGGGTGATGACTCAGCTGGTTAGGTATGTTTTCTACTTTCCCTCGTAGTTACTTCAATTCAATGCGGACATTGAATATTTTAAGTTTGGGGGTGATGGTTTGAGGGATTAGTATTATTTGTTCATGTAGGATTTCATGATTTGCATATTAGTAGTAGTAAATTATGCATTTATGTTCGTGTTATCTACGTTTGTTTCATATAGGGCATTCTGTTTTTATGTTCGTATATCATATGAGTTCATAATAGTTTGCATTTGCACCCATGCTTGATAGGAATTTTGTGTTGTTGACGCTTTTGATTGAGAAGTGATATGCTTTGTTCTTGCGCATACACATACACTAGTAAGTTGAAGCTAGTGGACTTATTGAATGTTGTGAGTAATTAGAAGGACATGAATATGTGCAAGTTGATTTAGTTTGCATGCTTTGAATACAAGTCGGTGCATTAGAGAGATTTTTGCTTGGGATTGAGTATGTTTTTCCCGCCAAGTGAGCTTTTGAGCCATATTGCATTTGTTGCAATTTTATTCGTTTGCTTGAGTGTCCACGGATTGTTTGCATTGCTAACAGTTGTTTGAGGTCTTTCTTGAAACGCATGACATTATTTGACGATTAAAATGATAAAGGCATTTAGGAATAACCACATATTTTCCCATATTACCACACCATGTTTACATGATCAATTAGTTAACCCGTTGAGCTTAATCCTATTTTTTCGGTGACATACCACATTACTTGCCTAGACCTTTTTCTTGTATTGGCCTTACATTAATTTGAACCCACATTGTCAAAGGCTAGTAGGGTGTTTAAGGGAGTAATAAGGTGTGCAAGGAGGGGTTTATTTTTGGTCATAATTTTGGGGGAAATATTGAAATTTTGGTTTGGTTGTTGCTTGATAGTCGGCATGTGTAATAAAATCGTGGGATCATTGTTATTGTCTATATTATTGTTGCTTTAGCTCTCGAAAAAAAAAGAAAAAAAACAGAAAAAAAGAAAAAGAAAAAAAAAGAGAATTTTTTTTTTATATTATGAGAGCATGTTTGTGTTTGTTGTGATCCTACTTTAGTCGACTAGTTGAGCGTTTTTGTTGGAAGAAAAATAATAAATTATGTGGGGGGAAAAATAGGGTGTTGTGTATGATTCATCATGGTACTTACTAGCTATTGGCACTTCACCTATTTTGGCTTATCTGACATACCTTGTCCCTAGCCCCGTTACAACCCAAATAAAGACCTTTTGATTATCGTCATTGATGTATATTGTGTTAAGAGTTAGATTGATACCAAATGTCAAGCATGCTTATGATTTTGTTGGAATTGAGTGATACACTTACCATTGTTCTTGAGTGAATATTCTTTTATGAGTGGATTGTGAGTGTTTGCTTGTTTTTGCGTATGAGATCCCGAGTTTTGTCTCAAAGATGTACTCTTGTAGGCTTAGCATGTTTACTAACTTATTCTTACACTTGACATGGACTTGTGAGAACTTATGCATGTTCATTGAGTAGACTAGGTGAATACTTGCACTTTCGACACCAAGACATTGCGTATTTACTTTGATTCTTAAGTTGATATGGCATGAGAGGATTTGAAGGTATGGTAGGATTTTAGTACTAGATTAATTGCATTTTCATATTAGTTGCATTCATGCATTGCATTGGATTTTGTGGGTACATTCGCTATAGGCCCTCACGAGACCTTACTCGTCCACTGGGGCTGCCTAGTGTTTTAAAGGGCTTGTTGCATATGCCAAATGCAACCGTGATCACCTACGGAAGTGGTACTAGTTAGTTAGTTAGTTGTAATTGTTTATGCTTGAGGACAAGCATCGGTTTAAGTTTGGGGGTGTGATAAGTGGATTTATATCCACTTGGATCGCTTCAATTCGGCTTTAAATTGATTGTCTTGGACTAAAGTTTATTGTAGTTTTGATGTGTTTTGCTTAGTTGTGCAGATTTACAAGAATGTCGATTATGGGTGATGCTTCTATCGTGTTTGGAGAATTAATTGATTAAAATTCGGATTTTCCGGGAAGGTTGCGCAGTCTACACTGTTTTGGCCATATCTGGAGTTCTAGAAGTCCGTTTTCAGCGATCTTACTGTCCACGTGAAGCCTGGAAGATTTTCTACAACTTAGAACAGGATTCGCGTGCGCAAGTTGCGTGTGATGGGCGCACGTTGCGTGACAAGCAGACTGATGGGAGCAGTGAATTTACTGTTTTGCCCTTTTCAAGTTCTAATTGTATTTTGGGCAGTTTTTGGTACCTAAACCGAATTCTAATTGTAATAGAAGGCAATTTCTTGCTGGGCAAGACTTGAAGTGCCTATATAAACACATCCAACCCCTTTTAAATTGGGGAATTAGACAATTATATATCTTGTACATATCATAGCTTAGATCAGCAAGGGAGAAAATGAGAGAAAGATTCAACGCTCGTGACAAGCAACGGATCAAGATCTACTTCATCTTTTGTATCATAGATTTGTTTTCTCAACTCTTTATTTTATTAATATTATTATTATTTTTCATACTTTGTTTATTATCATGGTTTCATCAGATCCCATGATGACGAGCGGTTCGATTATGAGCTAATCGTTGTCATGGGATTCTAACGGATTTATCTATGTAGCTTAGTAGTTTGATTGCTTTAAAGATTTATGTGTGATGAATTCTTGATATCCTCGTATGGTTGTGTTTCATGTGTTTAGATGCGTCATGAACATCTAATTTGTTAATCTCTTGCGAAACGAGAGTGGATCTTGAGATTTAGAACTTGCCATGCTAGCTTAGGATAGGTTGATATTTTAACATCATGATTTGTAGAGTAAATAGAGATATTATGCTGCCCTATGTGATCAATATGGATAACTTGTTTTTCAACCGTTATGTTTTCAAATTCTATAGAGATATAGGGTCTAAGCATGATTGGTGTCTATTCATCTTCTATCTCTTTTGTAGATGTATGTTTAGTTTGGTATTCGTATACTGAGAAGTAGCGTATACTTGTTCCGTGTTGTCTGATCAGATATCAAAACCATCACATGCATTGATTAAAGGCATCAACTTTAATTGAAATAGATGATGAAGGTAGGATTCCATGTTTTCTCGCATATAAGTAGTTAGTAATTTTTAGTTTGTTAATTTGTATCTTAGTTAATTATAGTTAGTAAAAACTTAATCTTGATATTTGTCTTAGCAGTGAATAATAATCATACATTGTTGCATAGGTGCATGAACTGAATTGAAACCTAACCAGATCTCTGTGGGAACGAACTTGACTTCTATCTATATTACTTGTGACCACGTACGCTTGCGTGTTTTAGTGTAAACACATTGCCTCATAAACTTAATGAGTGGTGCAACACATATGAAAATGATGTAAAATATTTTTTTTTCAAATATAATTTTTTTTCAAATCTAGGGAAACAGTATCTCTGAAGGAGTATTATTGCTATAAAGTCATGATACGTACATATGAGGGTATTATAAGTTTATAAGTCAATATAATTTTTTTCCAAATATTTTTTTTCAAATATAATTTTTATAATTATTAAAAAATATTTTACATATATTCCATCCTTAAAAATATTGAAGCAATTGAAAAATAAAAAATTCATGATATGTATGTCAATAATTTGGCCATAAAACAAGTTATACCATCTTCACACTCCAAACATTTGATTTGATTTGTCTTAATTATATGTTATATCTTTCTAAAAAGTTGAATGAGATTACATGTAGTTTTTTTAATCATTTTAATTTTAAAATGACCAATCCACTATACGTAATATCTTAATTTATACAATTTTCACACTCAAAATATTAGATTTGATTTGTGTTGCTAATATCTTAGATCTTTCTAAAATATAAAAGGAGATAGCATGTAATTTCTTTCTATCATTTCTAAGTATTGTCTAAAAGGCCATGTCACTTCCACTATACGTCATTTTATACATACATATCTTAATTTTTAAAGATTAAAAAAGGCAGAAGTCGAACAGTTTATCTATCTATGCATGTGAACTGTTGAGTGGAAGGAAGTATCTCATTAACTACACCTTTTTCCCATTCTCCAAAGAACTTAATCATATTCATTTCTCAAAGAGTTTGCCTTAGATTAATCACATTTTCTCTCATTGCTTTTTAAGCTTTAACATACCAAGCTCCTGAAACATTTTATATTCAAAAACATGGATGGTAATAATTTGCAAAATGTACGACGTGATGTTATTAGCCAAATCTTCAACTTCATTATAATTGAAGAACAGAACTTCCACACTTTTTCCTTCATGTTCATAGCATGGGTTTTAGGTCAATCCAGGTAGACTATTAAGGATGTTTTGGAGAGGCTAAACTGGGATGCTCTTTACCAGTTTTACAATGAGCCTTCTGAAGTTGTACGTGATAAATTTTATGGTTTCATACAATATGCTGTTCGGTATGATGTTGAGCAAACAAAATTTTTTAACTCAAGTCGGAATCTTCTGCTCAGACAGGATGTTGATCATCGCCTCTCTGTTTTGTCTGATTTATCTGGTAACCACTTTCCTTCGAGATTCTCCTATTTATTTTTTAAAGCGATATATAGGACCTTTGAAAGGAATCAAACAGCTGAGGAGATGTCTGTCTTGCTTAATACAGCTCATCTCAAGAATAGGATAATCGAACAAATTAATTTTCTTTGTGATATGTATTTTGACATGTCTGAATTCGATAACCTGTTGCCTGTTTATAAATTTTGCCCAAATGCAAGGAATCTTGATCCTATATATCAGATTGAGGGTATTCCTTTGGGGGATGAGCTATGGTTCTCTCTCTGTCCTACAACAGTTGAAGATAACTACATTGATGATTCTCATCCATGGGGCAAGTGTATCACTATGAAGCACATGTGGGATACAAATTGTATTCATTGCAAGCTGCAGATCATCCTGTTTAAAGTACTCTTATGTTCTGTTCAACCTTAAGTATTTAAGTTTCTTTAAACTTTATATTGTTGGACTGATATTCAAATGTGTATTTCGTATTGTTTTTTGAATTTTAGACCAAGTTGTTGCTTTTCTGAATCTTATTATTATGAATTGAGGTTTTTGTAGTTTTCTCCGTTTCTATATATGTTTAGATTTGGTACTATATGTGAAGTCATGTTGGTTGGTAATATCAACATTGATATCTTTTGCCTAGATTAAGGTCAAGAAGTTAAGAATCAAGTAGTTAGTTGTATTAATTTAGAACTTCACCTGCACTTCATTTCCCAAGCAAAATGTAGCAGATTGAAATTAATCAGATGTACATAGGTGTTCCTAGACATGTATCAAATGTAAATAGGGTATCAGATGTTATCGACTCAAGCATTGTTGGTATAAACATGTGTGTACAGGACTGCATGTATTAGTTTTTAGTTCATAGTTATGCAGTAATATAAACACATATTGTAATTAACTGTGAATCATATTAAAGGTTTCAACATATGATTTAATCTTATATTTCATGTTTAGACCCTTAAAAAAATGTTTTTATGTCCTTGAAATCTTTATACCAATTTGTACACATTTCCATGTTATGGACATACATATTTTGGTATGCGTAAATTGGAAATCTAAAGTGAGGTAAGCATATTTCATGATTAGATTTTACTCTTACAAGCAACATATATAATTATTCTATGCTTTGATTACCGTGCTATTAAGAAGCTTAACCCACCTTTTAGTATTGCATGCATTGGGTTTGTGTATTTTTAGTTATGTAATTTACTATAGCAGTTTCCATACTTTCTAACTCTATCAAGTAGGCATTAGTCCATTTTTCAACTTATATCTCCCTTATGATTCTTAAAGAATGGTGAACAACTAACTTGATATAATTTTGGACAAAAATGAACTAACATAAACCAACTAATTTAATAACCGATGACAATAATCCAAACATGAATGAGATGCTACATAATTCCCTTAGAGACATATTCCTAACTTAAATCAACTGAGATAAAACATCATACTATGAATATAGAAATCTATAATTTCTAACATACTATATACTATGGCTGAAATCTACAAGCTTTGCACTCAATTCTGTTTTGCGTTTCTCAATTTCACCAGCCTTGCCTATCCATCCATTAATCTTTTGTAGCCATTCTCCTTCAAATTTCTTGAAACCTGTTAGCATTTCTTCCAGCAACTCTTTAAACTGTTTTACATGTCCATCCAGAGAAGTTTTAGTATCCTCTACAAATCTATATTCTCTTCCTGCATAAGTACTCTGACTCTGAACATTCCTTTGAGATGATTCTCCAACTGTTCCACCATTGTTTCCGTCTAAGACTTCAGAAATTTTCCTAGAAGAAAGAACAGAGTTTAATTATATAAGATACAAGAATAAACATTACTAATAAACATCACTTAAGCAATAATTGTTGTTTTCTAAGACAAATATATGTACAAGTATTTTTCCTATATGCCAAGTGTTCGAGCAAACAATTCGTTCTGCCTGTCTGCCATGTTCTTGAAGAACAGTCCAAAATCTTCATTTGCTATACGCATATCTTCATTTAACTCTGCTGAAGTAATATTAATGTTGTTTAAGTCATTCACCACCAAATTCTTCATGTCTGAGTACCTTTTTCTTTTTGCAGATCTTGAACTCATTTTTTAAAATATGTAGTGTTTCAAATGTTTGTTTTATGAAATGTTTGTGACTGTCTTACTAACGTATTTATAATTTATAATAAGTTTGAATAGTTGCGGTTACTTAACAATGAAATATCATGTCCAAGATGTTTCAAATATTTGCGGTTATTTAACCAGTAAACCACGTCCATAAAACTACCAAGTCACATCCTTAGAAACTGCAGTGTGTGTTGATAACTTAAAAACTACATGGTAGTTATTGTTTTATATTTTTTGGATATAATTTTTTTTGAATACACAAATGTTAGATTTGGAAATGTTAATAATTTCAAGCATAGCAATAGCAAATGAAACATATTATGAACCTATATAATAATTTATATCATAGCAATAACATTTGAAACATATGTATTAATAATTTAAAATTATTTCATCCTATACTTTTTTCAAAATAAATAGTAATAGACATATTACAAACACCACTAATATTTTAAAGCATATAAAACAAAAAATATGAAATAAATGTATTAATATCTTTGGCCATGCCAGCGTTAAATGATATTTATAGTGTACTGATATTTTGTTACCAAATTTATACATCAATAAATATATTTTATGATTTTTTTATTCTCAAATTATAATTTTAAAAAATTTTAGTTGTTTGGAAAAAAAATAGTTTAAACATTATTTTTTACATATTTTATTATATTTTATGGAATTTTTATAGTTTGTACAAATGATTCTAGTAAAAATGTAGTATTTATATCCAACATGCCATTTAGTTGAATGATTTGTGTACTACATAATTTATTAACTTAAAGTTTTTTTTGAAATAAATGTATTAATAGCTTTGGCCAGCGTTAAATGATATTTATAGTGTACTGATATTTTATAGGGAAATTTATACATCAGTAAATATATTTCATGATTTTTTATTCTTAAATTATTTTTTTAAAAAATTTTAGTTGTTTAGACTTAATAATATTTTTAAAATTATTTTTTTCACATTTTATTATATTTTATGGAATTTTTATAATTTGTACAAATGATTCCTGTAAAAATGTGGTATTTATATCCAACATGCCATTTAGTTGAATGATTTGTGTACTACATAATTTATTCACTTAAAGTTTTTTTTTGAATTGGAATATTTAAATATTTAAATAAATTTATTATGTATCAAGATAATTTTTAATAGGAAAAAAACATGATTTTGTTTAAATTTAACGCTTTTTGAAAGTCCATGGTGGAATTTTTGAATTTATAAATATTATAATTAATTGAAGAAATTTTAAATATACGATTAAGCATTGCAACGTATAACATAGTATCTGGCATTAAGCATATCATTTAATTGAGGAAGAGATTTCAAATATATGATTAACATTTGTAAAAAAGGAAATGTTTAACAATTCGTACTAAAAATATTAAAACGTGTAATATAGTATCTGGCATTAAGCATATCATTTAATCCAATAACAAACTCTTAGACGTTGATAAGGTAGTTTGTTATGAAAATTAATTTATAGTTATTAAATCAAGCAAATTACGGTGTTATTAAAATCAAATCAATAAGTTTGTTAGAATTGATATTTCATAATTTATCTCTTTTTGGAGTGCTTTATATACAGACATTTAGAACGTGTACTATCAAGCTTCCACATCCCGGACTTTCAAGTCTCTACTCATAAACCTCGTTATTGTAATACTCTTAGTACATATTTCATTATAGTTTAGATGTTGTTTGTAATATATGAGTTTCCTTTACATATTTTCTGTCTTTTGCAGCGTGTTAATCAATGGCTCAGCTTTCGTTTGATGGTCTCCACAATCTCGAAAAATCAAGGATGGACTGGAAAATTAAGGTTAGGGTAACCAGGATGTGGCCAACTGTTACACCAGATACCGGAATAACCAAAGGTCATAACCTTATACTGCTTGATGATGATGTAAGTATGGAACTTTAAACATCTTAATAGAGTTTGCACGATTTGTTTTCACACGATGTTATCATATTAGCCTCAACTCATTATGTTATATATATTTTTTTGTGTAGAATACACACGTGCATGCTTTTTCTTATGCGGATACATGGAATGCTATTGGCACAAATGTTGTTGAGGGTGGTGTTTATGTCATCCAAGATTTTGCAGTTAAGGATACTGCTGGTAACCTCAAACCTGTGTCAACTAGAAATACCATAAGGTTCAATAATGGGACTACATTTGAGCCTTCAGTTGATAATTCCATGATACCCCTACACAAGTTTGAATTTATAGACCTTGGTGGACTTTATAATATTGCAAGTCTCTATGAGCCCAATGAGAATCCTGAATTTGCAACAGGTTAGAAAAGTTTGTTTTTTGAATCTAGAGTCCCAAATATATAGTCATTTAAAATGTTTAATATTATTCTATAGATGTCATTGGAGTTGTTGAAGATTTTGAAAAGCTTAAGAGGATTAACACTAGGTTTGGAGATAGAGACATTGTTCGTTTTAAACTATGTGACGAAAGGTATGAACATTTTAAAATCTATATTTATTCGTATTTATATAATTCAGAATCCCAATATATCATCTTAACATGTAAAACATTATGTTTGCTTGTAGTGTTCGTCACAGAGTTGCTATATGGGGAGAATTAGCTAAGTCTGTGAATGATGACTACCATCCTGAACTGGAGAAACCTGTAATCGCAATACTCACCAGTACCAAGCTGACTACATACAAGAGTAAGGATTTTCTTATATTATGTTGATAATTGTACATATTGTATCATAAAGTAGTTTTTGATTTGAGGTTTCACATAACTACTTAATGTTTTTATGTCTTTAGATACCGTGCAAATTAGTACATTGCCATCATCCAAAGTTTACTTTAATCTAGAGAATGATTATGTTGTGGACATGAGGCAGAGGTATTATACTAAATTCTGTTTTATTATTGGATTTCAGTGGTGTCATGTATAATGATTGTTACACATTTATATTGTTGTATTTATTCATAGTGTTGTATTTATATTGCTGTATTTATTCATTTTTTTAAAGGCTTGAGGAGGAAGGATATAAGTCATCTTATAATGAGGATGACTTCACTAATGATATGAGGATTGTTAACACTTTTGAGGAAGTTACTCTTAAGGAGTTAGTTGAGAATCCAAAAGAAAGAGTCAAGGTATTTAGAATTAAACTTAACTTTGTTAGTTTAGTTCAAGTGCAGATAGCATCGTTTATGAATATGAATTTTTTGGCAGAAGAATATTTTCTGCACTTTTGTCATTGCCAAAGTTGAAGAATACTGTTTCTGGTGGTATAATTCATGTAATTCATGTAATTCGCAAGTGTCAAAGATTGAAAGGATATTCAAATGTCTTGAATGTGGTAGGAGCATTTCAGTGGCGGATAAGAGGTAATCAACCTTTTTTAATACTAAACTTTAATTTTTGGCCTATCTTATTAAATATTGATACTCTTATGACCATATATATATTTCTTTTATTTTAGGTATCGTGTTTCGGTAGTTGGTGAAGATCAGACGCTTTCAACTAAAGTTTTTCTTATGGATCGTGTTGTTAAGGAAATGATTGGAATCAGTGCTTCCAATCTTAAAAAATCTACGGACAATGTAAGCAGATTTGTATTTACAACTATCAAAGTTAGTCATGTTTGCACGACCGTAGTACATGTATAGTTTTTGTTATTGTTCTCTTTCATTATCATATGATTTTGTAATGTTTGACACATTGGTTTTTTAATATTTTAAAGGATCCGAAGATGGTTCCTGATGTTATTGCGCGACTTGCTGGTAATGAGATTACTGTCACTATAAACGTTATTGATGACAGTACTGATGAGAGTAGTTTTGTTTTTCATGCAACTGATCTGTATGAGAAAACCAAGATAAGCACATCCATTACTATTGGTTCACCTCCTCCAGAAATCCCAATAATTACATTGACTGATGTTAGTATTTGCCTTACACATTTGACATTTTAATAGTTCCAATTTCCAATTTTTGCATTTCTGATATTGGAATTGTTCTTATTGTAGTCATTGAATCGAAATGATACAGCCAGGACTCCTGGATCTGCTATGTCAGTGAATAAGAAGATAAAGATGGTACACTTGATACTTTCTATTACATTCCCGTTTTTTCGTTTATAATCATGGAGCAACAATTTTTCTAATTTTCTAATACTGAGTTGCTTTATGTTTTGATCAATTTGCAGGAGAAGTAACTACTACTCATTGGAGAACTGAACTTCTACTTTCAGATCTCTCAATATGACTTGCTTGCCCAGTTTTTCCTTTCAATAAAATTTGTGGAGATTATGATCTTAATAGTTTTGATTTTGAGTTTTACCAAATTTGGATTTGGTTGGATTGTTTTGATAATTGATTTTTGTCCATCATTTTACAAATGGTTTGAATAAAAGTTTATGCATTTTGTTTCCTCTTGGTATTGATTGTTAATCATTGTGTATTTAATTACTTCTTTTATCACAATGAAGTTGAGATATCGTTTCTGAATACATTATATTATTTTTTAATCAACACCAATTTTCTTCCAATTCAATTGGCCATACTCCTAATCAATCATGTTAACTGCATGATCTCATTTCACTTCACTGTCTAAAATTTTTTTTAACATCTATCCAATACCTATGTATAAACCTTAAATGCCAATCAGAAAGTTTTTGCATCAACTACTATAAAAGTCATTCTTAGTGCACACGGTTTAATTATTTAATACCTTATTTTTCACAATCACACTACATTATTCACAATCAAACTACATTATTCACACATTATCATATTCTGAACAATTTTCGATACGTTACGTAGTGCTTTAAATTGTCCAAACATCCCAATATAATCTTTAAAAACTAAAGTACGTCAAATATTAGTTGGCACACAGTATAACAATAGATTTCCTTTAGTTCATCATAATAAAGGTTGAGAAAACTAAACAAAAATATGACTGTACATTGCCTTCAAAATTCATACCATGAATACGCCATGTTAATACAGAGTTATTTTCCAAAATCAAAAAATACAAGCAAAAGCATTATGGTGTTACTGAATCTGAACAGTAAATGTCCATATTCCTTGGATATTCCCCAACAGAGTGAAACGAAGTCTGTTGTTCAATTCTATTTCATTATCTCTAACGAACTTATTCCATCCGGCAGAAATTCTTGGTGATTCTTTAGACAAGACCAAACCAACTCTCCAACTTCCTCTTTCAGTTTGCAAGATAATTTCATCTCCTTTCATCCAATTACGGTTGCTTGGAGTTATATTTCTTAGAATGTACTGTAAGAGATTAGATAAAATTGTGTTTAGTTAATGTTTACAATGCATTAGAACAAAGTTTGAGGATATTCCAAAATGATGAGATTTCAGTCTTACCGCACCATGACATGTATTGTTCACATTTGAAGTAGTCATAACAACTTGAAAACCAGCACCATTGACATTATTATCCTGTTCCAGTTGATCTTCTGCCAGGTCCTTAATTTCTTCATCATTTCCGCTTTCATTTTCTGAATCTGCAGAGTATTTAAAAATCATACAACAACTTGGTTAATGATATTTTTGAACTTAAATATCACTATATCAGAAGAAGATGGATTTTTAAGATTACCATAAATGATTTCAGGCAACTCAAATAATCGTTCCACTTTTGTTTTATCAAACACACTTAGCTCAAAACGACCACTACCACAAAATGTGAACATTAATACATCAAACATTTTCACAAATTGTTTCCTATATAAAGGTGCAAGACCATATATTCTTTTGTCCACCAAAGATAGTTTTCCAGCTAAGACGTCTCCATTGTTCAGTATAATATAAACATCTTTTGGCATTTTTCTACAAAACATTTGTTGGAATGTTTCTGGAATGACCTGTTATCATTTGTTAAACATTTGATATTAAGTGAATGTGAAATTGGTTAATGAGTTTATAGGATTGCATTTAGAATTTCTTACAGCTCCGCCATGTGTCTGCATGAGACCAATGCTTAATGACAGAAAGTTCCAACCTACTCCTGTTTTCCTTTCTGGTATGAAATGAGAATTCAAAAAGTATCAGTAAGTTGCACCAAATGAAGATTTCTATAACAGATAAAATTTCATATATAACATACCTTTTAAGGTCACCATGTCACGTGGTCTTTGTCTTAAAGAGTTATAGTCGTACTCCATATAGGATTCATTGAAAACGTTTATTAAGAAATTTCCACCACCTATATAACATATTACAATGACCCCTCTTTCCCTAATATCAAAATCTTTGTAAATCTTGCCAAAGTTTGTAAAACAGAGTTCTTTTTTACTGTATTGCACATGAAACTGTTGTCCATATGGTGTATGTAATTTGACAACTGAATTCAGCTCTTTTCCATATTGATTGTCATAATCCTTTTCGACTCTCTAAAACAGATAAATGTAGTAAGATAATAATGCTAGAAAACAATCAAATAGGTTATAGATAGTTAAAAATCCAATTTGTTATCATACCATGATATTGTTTTCAATTTCGTCCAAGTGTACATATCTCAAGAGTTTAGGAATTTTTCCATCCGGCGTAACCATGATTCCAGGAATACTCTTTGGATTGTAAGAAAAAGACATTTAAATGTAAGAATCTAAATGTTCTCTTATATGGTGAGGAATATAAAGCAACAAATATCGGTTTTTATCCTTATTTATTTCAGAAGGTTTTTCCAAATCAAAGAGCACAAACACATTGGAAAGCACAGTTCATGAAAATCTATTAATTTCTACATGATTGTCTAACATTCAGAAGAACATTTTTGTACATATGACTTAGAGTCCATAACACATCCAAATATACAAAACCCAGAACCAAATTTGGGATTTTATTGAGTAGAAATATGATCCATAACAATACATAACGCTATGTATTCCATTTTTGTCATTGTTACGCACAATGAAAAACACAACTCTAACATACACCGATCAATAGAGATAACTTTGGTAATCAAAATCAAAGCATTACATACATAATATATGATGTATTCAAGGCATAATATAAATGAATTGATATGAATAAGAAGTATTAAAGTTACCTCCATTGATGCTTTCCGTTTTGCCCTGCTCGATCAAAGATCTATGCTCTATCAAAGATCTATACACTTATCCTCCGTATATATAAGTGTATATATATGCCTTATGCTCTGAGGTTTTTGGGGATTTTTGGTGTTTCAGTCTTTTATTTCATTTTCAGGTTTAAAAAACATTTTTTATATGACTTTTTTTTTAACTTTTTTTAATAGAATTTGATTTCTATAATATAATTAAACTAAATTTATTTTTTTTATAAATGTTAAA
Source organism: Saposhnikovia divaricata (assembly GCA_036435485.1). Classification (NCBI taxonomy): domain Eukaryota; kingdom Viridiplantae; phylum Streptophyta; class Magnoliopsida; order Apiales; family Apiaceae; genus Saposhnikovia; species Saposhnikovia divaricata. Next base: position 182,254,242 of record CM071597.1, on the reverse strand, counting down.
TATTACTCATTTTACATAAAGTGGAGGATGCTGAATAAGGTTTTTTTTATGATGTGATGGAGATCCAAAACATTTTGTTTTCGTTACATTTTAATTTAAATTTTTTTATGTAATTAATTAGTATTAAACATATTAAGAAGAATAATAAATTTTATAATATTTTAATAAAAATAATAATTTTTTCGAATTGCGTACGTAGCGCGGGCAAAGTCCCTAGTGTAATTTAAAAACGTGCACAAAGTCAAACATAACCATTATTTTGAAACGGAGAAAGGTACCGATCAACACATTCTAATGCATAATAGTTTTGCATTGGTACTTTATTATTGATAAATTAAATTGGTAAGTTTGTAACAATTTATTAATCTCAGCACCTTGACAAAACACAAGCAACTTGGTAATCCTCATGATTAGGAGAAATGAGAGATCTAGAATGTGCACCCATGGAGCGGAATAGCGGCAATACCGAATGATGCAACAGGAGAAATTGTTTTCGTCTGACCATAAATAGCAAATTTGAGGAGTGTATTCAATTAAGATTTTATTGGATTATTAGTAATTCATGGATTTTATTGGATTTTGTAAATTCACGGATTGTTCAAAAACTACAATAGATTTTATACAGATTTTTTAAATTCTACACAGATTCTGTTGGATTTTAATGGATTGATTTATCAAGATTTTTGTGGATTAAAAACAATCCCAAAGATTCTATTGGATTGATTTTATTTTATTTATTTTATTTTAAGATATCTATATATAAATTAAAATAATATTATATATAATTCAAAATAGTTATTTATCTAATCTAACTTTTCATCCATGTGTTCTTCGTTCTCATTATATTACTTATATCATCCTCTACATTTGTCATAGTACTAATAAAATACGAAAATATTATCTTGAAATTTGTAGATATATACAATCCATTAGCAAAATTACAATATAGAAAATAATACTTCGAAAATATAAGCATTTTCCGTGGTAATGCAAAAAACAAATATTAATATATTCTCTGTTGGGCCGCTAGCGAGCCTAACTCCACATTAGTATGATATTGTCTGCTTTGGGCCGAGCCCGCACGGATTTGTTTTTGGGTCACTCCCAAAAGGCCTCATACTAATGTGGTTAAATGGCTGCTTATTAACTAGCTATCTGCCCCTCCCACATACGATGTGGGACAACTCCCAACAATCTCCACCTTCACACATCAGGCTCGACACCTGTCGAATCTGCCTCCTTCTTTGTGATCCGGCTCCCCCTTGACCCATACTAGAAGCTCCTAGCTATCTGGCTCCCCGTAGGCCGATACTGGAAAGTCCACCTGCTCCCCCTTAAGCCCAATCTGGGTAACTCATCTGCCTCTTCATGGATCCATTCTGGATCCCATACGAGATTGTTATGGACCGTTATAACCATAGCTCTGATACCACTTGTTGGCCCGCTAGCGAGCCTAACTCCACATTAGTATAATATTGTCCTCTTTGGACCGAGCCCGCATGGACTGCTCTATATACAAGAGAATTATCTCTTCTCTCCTCGATGTGGTACTTGGGTTGACACCACCCAACAATCTTCACCATAAACTAAGAACCACATAACCCGTGGTCTTACACCTACGATTAATCTGTCTACATCTTGCACCGCCGCCATACCTGCAGAACTCGCCGCCTGAACACCTTTCAGGAAGACTTTCGGCACCGGGAACCTAACAGATCTCCAATCGCCAGCGAGGGGAACCTCCCACATTGAACACCTGCAGCCCATAACCCCCAGGATCCAATTACCGAACCATGGGCTCTGATACCACTTGTTGGGTTTGCTCAGCAGGCCTTAACTCCACATTAGTATGATATTGTCCGCTTTGGGCCGAGCCCGCACGGATTTGTTTTTTGGTCTCCTCCCAAAAGGCCTCATATTAATGGAGTTAACTGGCTGCTTATTAACTAGCTATCTGCCCCTCCCACTAACGATGTGGGACAACTCCCAACATTCTCAATATACATACCTAATCTTGGACAATAAAGTGTCCAAATAAGCATATTCGTAATAATATTTACGGAGGTGTATTATTTAATTGAATTGATTATAATCTATGAATTTTGAAAAATTATTGTTAATTTAATTATACTCGTCGTCTGACTGAGTTTATGTAAAATCTCGTAAAATTTTGTTGATTAAAATAAAATTTCTGGCAAATCCTTTAAAATCTCTTGGATTTTTAACAAATTTCAAAAGATATAAAATACACTAACAAATCCATCAAAATCCACAATTTTATGAAATCCAAAAAAATGCATGAACTTTTGAATACCATCAGATTTTAATGGATTTTTTAGAATCTAAATTGAATACCATCAGATTCTAATGTATTTTTTTAAATCTAAATTGATTACACCCAGATTTTAATAGACTTTTTATAATCCTTACTGAATACTACCGGATTTTGAAGGACATTTCAAAATCCAAATTGAATACCCACAAACTTTAGAAATTCGTAAAAATCCTTTAAAATTTTAATTGAATACATCCCTCTTATTTCTTGTTCTGCAATCTGCACCACAACAATCACACCGTTAAAAAAAATGAAAAAAATTCCAACTTTTCTACTTTTACCATTACTTGAAACTGAATCATGACCATATTTCTACTCTCCACCAATATTAAAGTATAATCTATGATGCTCAACTTTCACGTTTGCAACATTAGAGCTTTTTACGTTTGCAGACTGCAGTCAACCGAGTCCAATTAAACTTCTGGAAATAACATTGTAGAAAAAAAACATAAAAACAGGTACGACAGCTTCAATTTCCCGTTTGCCGAGGGTAAACCAAAACCAAACATACCCAGAATTTCCCGCTCAGAGCAGGGTCTGGGGGGGTGAGATGTACGCAGACCATGCCCCTACTTTTAACGGTAGGGAGGCTGTTTCCGTGAAGACCCCCGGCTAAGTGCACATTAAGCTAACAGTGTGTGATATTCACAAGGGTTATCTAAGATTTGTAAAAGGCTCATCGTCATACCTGAGCCCATGGCTTAGAACACATGGGGCTTACCTACCAGTGGATTGACTACTCCGCTCTGTAAAACACTCAGATTTAAGATGACACCTAGACAAGCTACCTGAAACTACAAAACTAGAAAACAGAAGATAATAAAACGAGAAATGAGAACGAAACAACCGAACTTCTAAGATAAAGCTAACCGAGACAACCCAACTCTGAGGCTCTCAACCACAGAGCCGCTCCCTAAAAGAGAATCCACCACTCTGATCTTGCGCCTCCAAGAACACCTATCAGCGGTCATGGTCTCATTTAAGTTTAAGGCCTTTATATCCAACCTAAGCTGCTCTTCCCACGACCTCCTCGGTCTACCTCTCCTCCTCACCCCAACAATCGAAAGACTCTCGACCCTCCTCACTGGGGCTTCAGCCAGCCTCCTACGGACGTGGCCGAACCATCTCAACCTCCCTTCAAGGCGCCACCTCAAGCTCGCTCCTAAAAACCACATTCGAGATTCTATCCAACATCGTGCGCTCACACGACCACTACAACATCCTCATTTCCGCCACTTCCAACTTGCTCTCGAGGGCCTTCTTCGCCGCCCAACACTCCGAACCATATAACATCGCAGGGCGGATTGTCGCTCTATGGAATTTCCCTTTCAACTTTAACGGGACTTTCTTATCGCACATCACCCCTGAAGCTGCCCTCCACCTTAGCCACCCAGCCTTGATATACGATGCGTGACATCGTCTTCAATCTCACCTTCCTTCTGGATGATCGAACCCAAATACTTGAACTTGTCCGTACGAGGGACGATTTGATCTTCAATCCTAACCTCCACCCCTTCCTCGTTGGCCTCACCACTGAAGTTACACCAGAGATACTCGGTTTTAGACCGTCTCAGACGCACGTCTTGGGACTCCAAAGTAGATCTCCATAACTCCAACTTCTCGTTCACCTCCCCCCTCGACTCCGCCACTACCACGATATCATCAGCGAAAAGCATGCACCAAGGGACGCCATCTTGAATCCCTCGCGACATGACATCTAGGATAAGGGCGAAAAGAAGAGGACTTAGTGTCGACCCCTGGTGTAGCCCAATCTCAACAGGGAAAAAACGGGAGTCACCAATTGGGGTCCGGACGCAAGAACTAACTTGGGAGTACATGTCTTGAATCACCCTAACGTACGACGATGACACTCTCCTCTCTTCTAGGCTCTTCCAAATAGCTTCACGGGGGATGCTATCATAAGCCTTCTCAAGATCAATGAACACCATATGGAGGTCTTTGCGACGTTCCCTGAACTTCTCCATAAGGCGTCTGACGAGATGAATGGCCTCGATCGTCAATCTCCAAGGCATAAAACCAAATTAATTCTCTGAGATTTCAACTTCTCTTATAATCCGACATTCAACCACTCTCTCCCAAAGTTTCATAGTATGACTGAGTAATTTAATACCCCGATAGTTACTACAACTCTGAGCATCTCCTTTATTCTTGAAAAAAGGGACCACAATACTACGCCTCCATTCAGCTGGCATCTTAGCACCCAAGAGGAGCACATTGAACAGATCTGCTAGCCATTGAACGCCAACCTCACCAAGACACAACCACACCTCGATTGGGATCTGATCTGGACCAACCGCCTTCCCTCTAGCCATCTTTTGAAGGGCCCCCTTGACTTCATCCTTGCTGATACGCTCACAGGAACCAAAAGAACGCACAGACGAAAGAGAGACCTCTTGCTCCACACCGGCACCACTCCTCCTAGCCTCATTGAAAAGAATATGAAAATACGAACTCCACCTCTCCTTAATAGCATCTTCATTCACTAATACTTGGCCTGAATCATCATTAACAAACTTAACAGAACACAGGTCGCGCCGCCCTCTCTCCCTAGCTTTAGCTAGTTTAAAGATAGCGTTCGCTCCTTCCTTGGTATCTAGGCGCTTATACAACCCCTCATAGGCTTCACCTTTGGCTTTCGCCACAGCTTTTTTTGCCTCTCGTCTCGCCACCTTGTACGCTTCCATCTTCAGAATCCTCTCCGCCCCTGCATAAATCGACAAAAGCTTTTTAAAGAGCGCAAGTTTAGTCTTAACTTTCTTTTGAACCTCCTCATTCCACCACCACGACTCCTTAAGACCACTGAACTTTCCTGAGGAAACCCCCACCACCTTCTCGCCCACAGACTGAATAGCCTTCGCCATGTTGGTCCACCTAAAGTTGACATCTCCACCACTCGCAAAACAACCTCTTCCCTGGTTTTGTGACAAAGTGGAACGTAAATGGCACTCTTCACCTTAACCTGAAATATTAAAAGAAAAAACAATAGGCCGGCAACGATACGATGTAGTTCAAGGCTTTGTCCCATTTCGACATAATTTTAACAAAAAATGCTCAAAATAGTACTCCTGATAAGCTGGCCCTCAAATGGCACAAAACTCACACATCTATGAGCTGCGTTAGAATGTAACGCATCTGCAATATGCGTTACATGTGGAAAATGCATTTATAACATTCGTTTCAGAGCCAAAACGCATTTAAAGCATGCGTTACAGTGTCAAAACGCATTTACAAAATGCGTTTTTGACATAAAACGCATCTTACGCATGCGTTTTCAGTATTGACTCAGCCAAGCGCTGGTTGGTTTTTTTTTAATTTGTTTTTTCTTATTTTTAGCAAATATATATTTGCAAACACTATTAAAAAACTTATAATCAAATAGCCATTTCAAATTGTATTTTTTTTACTGAGTATGATATACGGTTTATTCGTTATTCTGAATATTTCTAAAACCCAAAATGAAAATTTTGAAGCCCAAAAGTTAACTGCTGAACCCTTAAGGAAATACAAATAAAATTTACCGAGTCTGGCGACAACCCTGAACCCTAAGTCTGTATACGATTTATTCGTAATTTTGAATATTTCTAAAACCCAAAATGAAATTATTAAACCCCAAAAGTTAACTGTTGAACCCTAAATGAAATATAGATAAAATATAAAAATTTTAATTAAAAAATAATAAATCAATTTTTATTATTTAATAATTTAATAATAGTATTTTAATATTTAAAGTATTGCGATGATGTTATTTATATAGTACTGAGAACGGGTTCTAAGAATGAAAATGTTTTTAAAAAAAATTGAAAACATTTATATAGCTTATGTTAGGAAAGTGCGAGTGAAAAGCCAGCTTTTCAAAAATGCATTTTGGACATTCAATCCCAATTTTGTGTCATTTTGAACATTTTATTGTAGTTTAATTAGGTTAAACCCTTGAACTTTAAACACGATATCAAATATGTTCCCGAACGTTGTATTCGTGTTGTAAAAGTTCAAAATTTAGGATAAGTTTTTGTTATTGTATGCAAAATTATCACGTCTAATCATAATATATTATATCTTATATTTTATATTATTAATAGCACAATAAGCCAATTTGTGAGATAATTTATTCATTTTAAAATTACTAAATTACCCCTAATACATTAAATTAAAGAAAAAAAGTGTTTTTAATGAGATTTGAACCCTTGACCTCTAGCATTGAAGTGAAAGTCCATACCACTACGCTAGATATGAGTTTTGTGTATTTTACAAAACTCATTATTAATATATTGCGATACAACCCCCATATATTATGTTAATGATAAAAAATTGTTTTTAATAAATATTGAATTCTTGGCCTCTAACTTAGAAAAGAGATTTCTTACCACTGTGCTAGACATCAGTTTTGGATATATTACAAAACTCATTATTAATATATCGTGAGATAACCGGGCCCCATATATTATATTAATGATAAAAAAATTTGTTACTAATAAGAATTAAATCCTTAAGCTCTAACTTAGAAGGGAAATTACTTACCACTATGCTAGAAATCAATTTTAAATATATTATAAAACTCATTATTAATATATCATGAGACATTTTAATTATCATGAAATTACTAAATTACCCCTTCTATATTATGTTAATAATAATAAAAATTATTTTTAATGAAAATTAAACCCCTTACCTCTAACTTAGATTGAGATTTTTTATCACTATGCTAGATATCAGTTTTGAGGATATTTCAAACAGTACGTAGTTATGAAACATTTTTTTTATTCTAGAGTAAAACGAAATTATTTGGATTAAAAAGATATATACCGTGATTTATGTATTAATTATATCTTACGCATATCTCTTAATCAAGGACAAAATGCACAAGTTGGTTGTGGATGATCAAGCAGTCACTACTAACGTAAATTCTTATATACTCATAACTCAGTTAGGCCTGTCAATAAATAGAATATCCAACACGATTCGATCCGATCTGTAGCTAAATTAGTAGGTATGATCGTTCCCAAAAAATTTGATCTGTTAATGTTCTGATCCGATAAGGGTCCGATCTAATAACGAACGAATATTGATTTTGTATGATCGATCCATTCGAAGATATTATATTTATTATATATTTTATATACTTATGTAATATACTATAATATATATATATATATATATATATATATAATATAACATTTTATATAAATAATATTATATTGAAATATAAATTTGGATTTATCAAAGCATGTCATAATTTTAATTTTTACCTCGTCAAAAAAATTTCAAAAATACTATTTTATAGATTGAAAAAATATTTTTTTAAAAAAATTGTTGAACGGATCGGATCTCCGATTCGATAACTCGATATCTGAATGGATCAGATACGGATCGACCTAAAAAATATCTGACTACTTATCCGATCCGATCCGAGTCCGAAAAATCTTAACGAATTCGTATATGGATTTATGTTGATCCGACCTGAATCCGACCCGTTGACAAACCTAAATTCAATCATTTAAACATTCGTTCAAAAAGATTATCACATTGAAATTTATTTAATTTTAGTTGTACATATATCATGAATTAGATCATCTTTTAGATATATTTTACATACTAAGTATTAACATGTTGCAAGCACCAATTAGCAAAAAAAAAAAACATGTTGCAAGCACCATTTAATTATAAAGTAACATAAAAACATATTAACATGATTATACTAGCAAGCCCGTGCAAGCTAGTTTAGTGTAATTTGCGGAACGTCATTTTCATGTGTCTTCTTTAAACTTGTTTGCCACTAATGCGTACATGGTCCCAATATGAGTGTTGATCATATGACTCTGAGTGGGCATGCCCCTGTTCGAAACATTGATTCCCGTTTTTATTTAGATATACCAGGTCTGCTATATAATGGGGGCGAAGCCAAGTTGCCAATCATCCGAAGAAAATGCACCTTTCAAGTCCCTACTACATACGTTTGACACAACTCATTCTGTGGTCTTAGCTCTTAGAGCATCTCCAATGGTATTGGTTAAGTCGATTGGCTAAATTTCAAAAAAGTAATAGTTGGCTAAAATTTACTGAACCTGTAGAGTGTTTTGCTCCAATGGGAATTGGCTATAATGGTTGGTTATATTTCAAAAAAGGTATTATTATTACTATTATTAATTATTTTGGTTAAATTATAGAAAGAAAATGGGCGGGAAATGACATGGCATTTGCTACAGATCTCTAGAGCTTCAACAAATATAGCCAATATTGAAAAAATATAGACGATTGGCTAAAATTTTAGACAAGGAGAATGTCCCATTGGAGTGATGAATTTTTAACATATTATGTATAATTTTTAATTTTGGTAACTTATTTAAAATTTTAGCTAAGGGTTTTGCCCCATTGGAGATGCTCTTAGGTAACTGTCATTCTCTACTTTGCATGAGTAATTGTTATTACTAGTAATAATTTGTTTTATAATCGCATTTCCAACTTTCCTGGTTAACCCTTAAATATGATATAATTTATATTATTTATAGCAAGTTATTACATAAATTTCGGTATCAATTCCAATAATACTATTTATCTTGATTCTTAATTTATATTTTATTAATATTATAAATTTAATGACAAACATTTAAATTCAACCATATGCATATGAATATTTTATTAGTAAAAAGAATTAAGAGTCATGTATTAGTTCATAAAATTAAGGAAAGTAAATAAGCTCTTAAACATTTTAAGAGCAATTAAAAATCTCTTGGCACCTAATTTTTGCTCATCATTACTCCTTTTTTTGGATTTAAGAATTTGTTTAAGAGTCTCTTGGAAATCCTCTAAACCATTAATTGCACTCCCTTCGTCACATATTGTTTTTCCTGTTTTGATTTTTTATACTATTCATTATAAGCGGTTGATTACTAATTTACACATAATTTATAAGTCAAAATATAGTTATGAGTGATTTTGTTTGATTTGTATTTTTGAATACTTTAATACAGTAAGATTTTTATATTTAATACTGACACAAAATTAAAGATATTGACGATCAAAAGTGTGCGTTGGCAAACGTGTCCAGAAGAAAAGTAATAAGAGACGGAGGGAGTATCTCTTTACTTTTCAACGTACAAACCATCACTCTCCAGCAATTCGTTCGTATTTTGTACTTTCGAGTCGTATATTTTTATGTTTTGTGTAAATAAACGCTAAACCCAAATACGATCCATTTAGGTTCTTATATTTTTGTATTCATGTATTTTCGTGTCGTGTACTTTTCGTGTCATGTTTTCGTCTAAAATTTTAAATAAAAAACATAAATTAAAATTAATAAATAAAATATTTAAGTACTAATTATTTGGTGAAATTATTGCAAACATGTACTAAATATATATATTTACATCATTTTTTTGCTAAATATTTACCTCATATATACAAACAACATTATAAAATTTATGTATTATACTATAAATAAATATTAATTTATTTAATATAAATATAAAGAGTTAAGTGTTATGGAGACCAACATTTGAATGGAGACTCTATACATTATGCACTTAAAACATTGCAAAACATATATATTTGCAAAGAATGTTCAATGAACATTATTATTCATTCAAAATCTTAAAAGAATAAATTTTGGCTTACACCATTATTCATTACTAAAACACTACCTAGATTATAGGACTAGTATATTACTCTATAATTATATTTTTTATTTTCTTAAAATGGGCCCCGCTAGGGGCACTTTTTTAATACTAGTAGTGTTTTAGTAGTGTATAAGGGTGTATCCCAAGATTTACTCATCTTAAAAATCATATATGATTTGCAAGCAGAACATGTTTTGGAGAACAATACGTTTTGCAATTTTTTTTTTCAGAACATACATGATTTTCAAGATTTTTGATGAAATTTGCATGTAAAACATATATGATTTTCAATATTTTCAATGAAATAAATGAAATAGTAATTTTCATAGAACATTATTTTCAAGGAATAAGTTTTTGAATTGTTTTGATTGATATATGGTCTTCAGTCTGCACTAAAATTTTGGTCACCACTGAACTTAACTCTGAATATAAATATATCTTCTATGAATATTTGTTAGGAATTCCCGTTTCCTGTCTTTGCGTAAATAAATACGGAGATTATAACAGTCAATAATAATAACAGATATTGACAGATGAACACCAAGATTTATACGTGGAAAACCCCCTTAAGCCAAAGAGGTAAAAAACACAGGACCAACTCCGAATGTTTCCACTATAATGAAAATAATGGTTACAATATTCTCTCTCAAGTTTACGAAGTAACACTTGAGGTACACCTGAATAGTAATATAACGATTAACTATTCCTTCGGTACTGGACCGGATAACCTGGACAGAACTGTCCCTTCGATACTTGATCGGATAACCTGGAGAACTCCTCTTGTTGCGGCTGCAATGGCTGGACGAACTCCTAATGCTGTAGACCCAGATGGCTACAGCCCGACCAAACTCTCACACTAACTCACCCGAAACGAAAGAAGAGAGAAGCACGAGGGCCCCCTATTCTGACCTGCCTGAAACTACTGCGAGGTAAGTTTCCTACTAGACAGACTATCTAGCAGCTATGATGGAGAGAAAAGAGTAAGATGTATTGGTGTAATTTTAGAATGAAGGGGAGAGGGGTATTTATAGGAGGGGGTAGTAGGTGGGGGGGTAGGTGGTGAGGTTGGTAATAAGATTGGTAAACTAATTGTTAGGCTACTTAACAATCTCCCCCTATTTCCAAACTCACAACTAATCACTTGCACTCCATACTTGCGCCCTGTTTGCACAGCTCCAACTTTTCCCGTGGAACGACCTTCGTCATCAGATCAGCCGAATTCTTATCCGTGTGTATCTTCTCTATCTGTATCACCCCATCTTCAACCTGTTCCCGTAGCCAATGGTAACATACATTAATATGCAATTTTATGAAATCCAAAAAAATGCATGAACTTTTGAATACCATCATATTTTAATGGATTTTTTAGAATCTAAATTGAATACCATCAGATTCTAATGTATTTTTTTAAATCTAAATTGATTACACCCATATTTTAATAGACTTTTTATAATCCTTACTGAATACTACCGGATTTTGAAGGACATTTCAAAATCCAAATTGAATACCCTCAAACTTTAGAAATTCGTAAAAATCCTTTAAAATTTTAATTGAATACATCCCTCTAATTTCTTGTTCTGCAATCTGCACCACAACAATCACACCGTTAAAAAAAATGAAAAAAATTCCAACTTTTCTACTTTTACCATTACTTGAAACTGAATCATGACCATATTTCTACTCTCCACCAAAATTGAAGTATAATCTATGATGCTCAACTTTCACGTTTGCAACATTAGAGCTTTTTACGTTTGCAGACTGCAGTCAACCGAGTCCAATTAAACTTCTGGAAATAACATTGTAGAAAAAAAAAACATAAAAACAGGTACGACAGCTTCAATTTCCCGTTTGCCGAGGGTAAACCAAAACCAAACATACCCAGTATTTCCCGCTCAGAGCAGGGTCTGGGGGGGTGAGATGTACGCAGACCATGCCCCTACTTTTAACGGTAGGGAGGCTGTTTCCGTGAAGACCCCCGGCTAAGTGCACATTAAGCTAATAGTGTGTGATATTCACAAGGGTTATCTAATATTTGAAAAAGGCTCATCGTCATACCTGAGCCCATGGCTTAGAACACATGGGGCTTACTGTAATATCCCGTAATTTTTAGAATAATAATAATAAAGAATAATAGAATAAAAAGGATTAAAATTAGATTATAAATATGATTTAAAATTGGATTAGAATATTGGGCTTAAAACATGGATCAGATTTGAATACGGATAACTTTTAGGTTTGGACATAGGGTTTTGTAACGCTATATAAACATCATATTCTTCTTCTTCATCTTTATTTACAAAATTCGTAGGTCTATTCTTCACACAAATCTGCTGTCTTGTAAAATTCGTAGAAAATTCATCGTAAGTCGGAATTCGTTGATTCTAGACTTTTTGGAAAGATATTTTCGTGCTCTACAACTTTCGTTCTTTGAGTTTTTCAAGAAAATGTCTTTTAGAGGGTCAAAAAGGCAAAATACAGATCTGGTCAGAATTGAATACATGATCTAGGATGATTTGATTCTTGAGTTTCCGCGTAGAGGTAAGTTTCTGATTGATCTATCTAGTGTTTTCGAAATTATGTGTTATGTGTATGTACTTGTTATCAAAACGTGGGATAAGTGATTATATTTTGAATTAATATATATTATTGTATATATGTGTTATGTGTAAGCAATAGTCTTAGAGCTCTGATTTATGCCATGGTTTGCGAAAATAAGAATAAGGACCGAGTCACCGGATTGTAGTGACAGTTTTCTAAAATTTAGGACCGTTATCACCGGGTTGTAGTGGTCGTGGTATGAATTGTGGGTTTCAAGTTATTGTTGTTATGTGGTATCGAATAATAATATGTGTATCGAAAGTTAATGTTTCATATATCGTATCGTATTGAATATTGTGTTATTTTATATGTGTATGTATGTTACTTTGCCCGACTGGTTAGATCGATTGGTTACTTGCTGGGCTGTGTAGCTCATCCGTTTCTAATATTTCAGGTTTCAATCTTGGAAGCTTAATAAGAATAAGGATGTGAATTTTGTGGACTTTCGTGCTAGCTGTTAGATGCCTTTATTGGATTAGACTCTTTGCACTATTAGAATAAAGATTGTTATTGAATATTGGATTTATGGAGCTGCGTCTCCGTTTTTATGATTTTGAATTATTAAGTATGACCGTTGCGTTGACTTTCTTGGGATTTTGATTTATTTGAATAAAGAATCCGTTTTATTTAAGTTTTGTATTTAGAATTAATATCCCGAAAATCTAGGATGTTACAGTTGGTATCAGAGCAGGCTGTCCTTCGGAGTGTATTAGGTATGGGACTAGTACATTCTCTAGGATGCGATCCTATAGACTATCATTTAGGAGTAGACGTTTAGAATAGATGTGTCGCGGACTTTTGGAGTATAGGAGTTTGAGAATTTGAGGACAAATTCTTTTTAAGGAGGGTAGTATGTAATATCCCGTAATTTTTAGAATAATAATAATAAAGAATAATAGAATAAAAAGGATTAAAACTAGATTATAAATATGATTTAAAATTGGATTAGAATATTGGGCTTAAAACATGGATCAGATTTGAATACGGATAACTTTTAGGTTTGGACATAGGGTTTTGTAACGCTATATAAACATCATATTCTTCTTCTTCATCTTTATTTACAAAATTCGTAGGTCTATTCTTCACACAAATCTGCTGTCTTGTAAAATTCGTATAAAATTCATCGTAAGTCGGAATTCGTTGATTCTGGACTTTTCGGAAAGATATATTCGTGCTCTACAACTTTCGTTCTTTGAGTTTTTCAAGCAAATGTCTTTTAGAGGGTCAAAAAGGCAAAATATAGATCTGGTCAGAATTGAATACATGATCTAGGATGATTTGATTCTTGAGTTTCCGCGTAGAGGTAAGTTTCTGTTTGATCTATCTAGTGTTTTCGAAATTATGTGTTATGTGTATGTACTTGTTATCAAAACGTGGGATAAGTGATTATATTTTGAATTAATATATATTATTGTATATATGTGTTATGTGTAAGCAATAGTCTTGGAGCTCTGATTTATGCCATGGTTTGCGAAAATAAGAATAAGGACCGAGTCACCGGATTGTAGTGACAGTTTTCTAAAATTTAGGACCGTTATCACCGGGTTGTAGTGGTCGTGGTATGAATTGTGGGTTTCAAGTTATTGTTGTTATGTGGTATCGAATAATAATATGTGTATCGAAAGTTAGTGTTTCATATATCGTATCGTATTGAATATTGTGTTATTTTATATGTGTATGTATGTTACTTTGCCCGACTGGTTAGATCGATTGGTTACTTGCTGGGCTGTGTAGCTCATCCGTTTCTAATATTTCAGGTTTCAATCTTGGAAGCTTAATAAGAATAAGGATGTGAATTTTGTGGACTTTCGTGCTAGCTGTTAGATGCCTTTATTGGATTAGACTCTTTGCACTATTAGAATAAAGATTGTTATTGAATATTGGATTTATGGAGCTGCGTCTCCGTTTTTATGATTTTGAATTATTAAGTATGACCGTTGCGTTGACTTTCTTGGGATTTTGATTTATTTGAATAAAGAATCCGTTTTATTTAAGTTTTGTATTTAGAATTAATATCCCGAAAATCCGGGATGTTACAGTCTAATTTTAATCCTTTTTATTCTATTATTCTTTATTATTATTATTCTAAAAATTACGGGATATTACACTTACCTACCAGGGGATTGACTACTCCGCTCTGCAAAACACTCAGATTTAAGATGACACCTAGACAAGCTACCTGAAACTACAAAACAAGAAAACAGAAGATAATAAAACGAGAAATGAGAACGAAACAACCGAACTTCTAAGATAAAGCTAACCGAGACAACCCAACTCTGAGGCTCTCAACCACAGAGCCGCTCCCTAAAAGAGAATCCACCACTCTGATCTTGCGCCTCCAAGAACACCTATCAGCGGTCATGGTCTCATTTAAGTTTAAGGCCTTTATATCCAACCTAAGCTGCTCTTCCCACGACCTCCTCGGTCTACCTCTCCTCCTCACCCCAACAATCGAAAGACTCTCGACCCTCCTCACTGGGGCTTCAGCCAGCCTCCTACGGACGTGGCCGAACCATCTCAACCTCCCTTCAAGGCGCCACCTCAAGCTCGCTCCTAAAAATCACATTCGGGATTCTATCCAACATCGTGCGCCCACACGACCACTACAACATCCTCATTTCTGCCACTTCCAACTTGCTCTCGAGGGCCTTCTTCGCCGCCCAACACTCCGAACCATATAACATCGTAGGACGGATTGCCGCTCTATGGAATTTCCCTTTCAACTTTAACGGGACTTTCTTATCGCACATCACCCCTGAAGCTGCCATCCACCTTAGCCACCCAGCCTTGATATACGATGCGTGACATCGTCTTCAATCTCACCTTCCTTCTGGATGATCGAACCCAAATACTTGAACTTGTCCGTACGAGGGACGATTTGATCTTCAATCCTAACCTCCACCCCTTCCTCGTTGGCCTCACCACTGAAGTCACACCAGAGATACTCGGTTTTAGACCGTCTCAGACGCACGCCTTGGGACTCCAAAGTAGATCTCCATAATTCCAACTTCTCGTTCACCTCCCCCCTCGACTCCGCCACTACCACGATATCATCAGCGAAAAGCATGCACCAAGGGACGCCATCTTGAATCCCTCGCGACATGACATCTAGGATAAGGGCGAAAAGAAGAGGACTTAGGGCCGACCCCTGGTGTAGCCCAATCTCAACAGGGAAAAAACGGGAGTCACCAATTGGGGTCCGGACGCAAGAACTAGCTTGGGAGTACATGTCTTGAATCACCCTAACGTACGACGATGACACTCTCCTCTCCTCTAGGCTCTTCCAAATAGCTTCACGGGGGATGCTATCATAACCCTTCTCAAGATCAATGAACACCATACGGAGGTCTTTGCGACGTTCCCTGAACTTCTCCATAAGGCGTCTAACGAGATGAATGGCCTCGATCGTCAATCTCCTAGGCATAAAACCAAATTAATTCTCTGAGATTTCAACTTCTCTTATAATCCGACATTCAACCACTCTCTCCCAAAGTTTCATAGTATGACTGAGTAATTTAATACCTCGATAGTTACTACAACTCTGAGCATCTCCTTTATTCTTGAAAAAAGGGACCACAATACTACGCCTCCATTCAGCTGGCATCTTAGCACCCAAGAGGAGCACATTGAACAGATCTGCTAGCCATTGAACGCCAACCTCACCAAGACACAACCACACCTCGATAGGGATCTGATCCAGACCAACCGCCTTCCCTCTAGCCATCTTTTGAAGGGCCCCCTTGACTTCATCCTTGTTGATACGCTCACAGGAACCAAAAGAACGCACAGACGAAAGAGAGACCTCTTGCTCCACACCGGCACCACTCCTCCTAGCCTCATTGAAAAGAATATGAAAATACGAACTCCACCTCTCCTTAGTAGCATCTTCATTCACTAATACTTGGCCTGAATCATCCTTAACAAACTTAACAGAACACAGGTCGCGCCGCCCTCTCTCCCTAGCTTTAGCTAGTTTAAAGATAGCGTTCGCTCCTTCCTTGGTATATAGGCGCTTATACAGCCCCTCATAGGCTTCACCTTTGGCTTTCGCCACAGCTTTTTTTGCCTCTCATCTCGCCACCTTGTACGCTTCCATCTTCAGAATCCTCTCCGTCCCTGCATACATCGACAAAAGCTCTTTAAAGAGCGCAAGTTTAGTCTTAACTTTCTTTTGAACCTCCTCATTCCACCACCACGACTCCTTAAGACCACTGAACTTTCCTGAGGAAACCCCCACCACCTTCTCGCCCACAGACCGAATAGCCTTCGCCATGTTGGTCCACCTAAAGTTGACATCTCCACCACTCGCAAAACAACCTCTTCCCTGGTTTTGTGACAAAGTGGAACGTAAATGGCACTCTTCACCTTAACCTGAAATATTAAAAGAAAAAACAATAGGCCGGTAATGATACGATGTAGTTTAAGGCTTTGTCCCATTTCGACATAATTTTAACAAAAAATGCTTAAAATAGTACTCCTGATAAGCTGGCCCTCAAATGGCACAAAACTCACACATCTATGAGCTGCGTTAGAATGTAACGCATCTGCAATATGCGTTACATGTGGAAAATGCATTTATAACATTCGTTTCAGAGCCAAAACGCATTTAAAGCATGCGTTACAGTGTCAAAACGCATTTACAAAATGCGTTTTTGACATAAAACGCATCTTACGCATGCGTTTTCAGTATTGACTCAGCTAAGCGCTGGTTGGTTTTTTTTTAATTTGTTTTTTCTTATTTTTAGCAAATATATATTTGCAAACACTATTAAAAAACTTATAATCAAATAGCCATTTCAAATTGTATTTTTTTTACTGAGTATGATATACGGTTTATTCGTTATTCTGAATATTTCTAAAACCCAAAATGAAAATTTTGAAGCCCAAAAGTTAACTGCTGAACCCTTAAGGAAATACAAATAAAATTTACCGAGTCTGGCGACAACCCTGAACCCTAAGTCTGTATACGATTTATTCGTAATTTTGAATATTTCTAAAACCCAAAATGAAATTATTAAACCCCAAAAGTTAACTGTTGAATCCTAAATGAAATATAGATAATATATAAAAATTTTAATTAAAAAAATAATAAATCAATTTTTATTATTTAATAATTTAATAATATTATTTTAATATTTAAAGTATTGCGATGATGTTATTTATATAATACTGAGAACGGGTTCTAAGAATGAAAATGTTTTTAAAAAAAATTGAAAACATTTATATAGCTTATGTTAGGAAAGTGCGAGTGAAAAACCAGCTTTTCAAAAATTCATTTTGGACATTCAATCCCAATTTTGTGTCATTTTGAACATTTTATTGTAGTTTAATTAGGTTAAACCCTTAAACTTTAAACACGATATCAAATATGTTCCCGAACGTTGTATTCGTGTTGTAAAAGTTCAAAATTTAGGATAAGTTTTTGTTATTGTATGCAAAATTATCACGTCTAACCATAATTTACTGTAATTTGCGGAACGTCATTTTCATGTGTCTTCTTTAAACTTGTTTGCCACTAATGCGTACATGGTCCCAATATGAGTGTTGATCATATGACTCTGAGTGGGCATGCCCCTGTTCGAAACATTGATTCCCGTTTTTATTTAGATATACCAGGTCTGCTATATAATGGGGGCGAAGCCAAGTTGCCAATCATCCGAAGAAAATGCACCTTTCAAATACGTTTGACACAACTCATTCTGTGGTCTTAGCTCTTAGGTAACTGTCATTCTCTACTTTGCATGAGTAATTGTTATTACTAGTAATAATTTGTTTTATAATCGCATCTCCAACTTTCCTGGTTAACCCTTAAATATGATATAATTTATATTATTTATAGCAAGTTATTACATAAATTTCGGTATCAATTCCAATAATACTATTTATCTTGATTCTTAATTTATATTTTATTAATATTATAAATTTAATGACAAACATTTAAATTCAACCATATGCATATGAATATTTTATTAGTAAAAAGAATTAAGAGCCATGTATTAGTTCATAAAATTAAGGAAAGTAAGTAAGCTCTTAAACATTTTAAGAGCAATTAAAAATCTCTTGGCACCTAATTTTTGCTCATCATTACTCCTTTTTTTGGATTTAAGAATTTGTTTAAGAGTCTCTTGGAAATCCTCTAAACCATTAATTGCACTCCTTCCGTCATTATAAGCGGTTGATTACTAATTTACACATAATTTATAAGTCAAAATATAGTTATGAGTGATTTTGTTTGATTTGTATTTTTGAATACTTTAATATAGTAATTTTTTTATATTTAATACTGATACAAAATTAAAGATATTGACGATAAAAAATGTGCGTTGGCAAACCTGTCCAGAAGAAAAGTAATAAGAGACGGAGGGAGTATCTCTTTACTTTTCAACGTACAAACCATCACTCTCCAGCAATTCGTTCGTATTTTGTACTTTCGAGTCGTATATTTTCATGTTTTGTGTATATAAACGCTAAACCCAAATACGATCCATTTAGGTTCGTATATTTTTGTATTCATGTACTTTCGTGTCGTGTACTTTTCGTGTCATGTTTTCGTCTAAAATTTTAAATAAAAAACATAAATTAAAATTAATAAATAAAATATTTAAGTACTAATTATTTGGTGAAATTATTGCAAACATGTACTAAATATATATATATTTACATCATTTTTTTGCTAAATATTTACCTCATATATACAAACAACATTATAAAATTTATGTATTATACTATAAATAAATATTAATTTATTTAATATAAATATAAAGAGTTAAGTGTTATGGAGACCAACATTTGAATGGAGACTCTATATATTAAGCACTTAAAACATTGCAAAACATATATATTTGCAAAGAATGTTCAATGAACATTATTATTCATTCAAAATCTTAAGAGAATAAATTTTGGCTTACACCATTATTCATTACTAAAACACTACCTAGATTATAGGACTATTATATTACTCTATAATTATATTTTTTATTTTCTTAAAATGGGCCCCGCTAGGGGCACTTTTTTAATACTAGTAGTGTTTTAGTAGTGTATAAGGGTGTAGCCCAAGATTTACTCATCTTAAAAATCATATATGATTTGCAAGCAGAACATGTTTTGGAGAACAATACGTTTTGCAATTTTTTTTCCAGAACATACATGATTTTCAAGATTTTTGATGAAATTTGCATGTAAAACATATATGATTTTCAATGAAATAAATGAAATAGTAATTTTCATAGAACATTATTTTCAAGGAATAAGTTTTTGAATTGTTTTGATTGATATATGGTCTTCAGTCTGCACTAAAATTTTGGTCTCTATTGAACTTAACTCTGAATATAAATATATCTTATATGAATATTTGGTAGGAATTCCCGTTTCCTGTCTTTGCGTAAATTAAATACGGAGATTATAACAGTCAATAATAATAACAGATATTGACAGATGAACACCAAGATTTATACGTGGAAAACCCCCTTAAGCCAAAGAGGTAAAAAACACAGGACCAACTCCGAATGTTTCCACTATAATGAAAATAATGGTTACAATATTCTCTCTCAAGTTTACGAAGTAACACTTGAGGTACACCTGAATAGTAATATAACGATTAACTATTCCTTCGGTACTGGACCGGATAACCTGGACAGAACTGTCCCTTCGATACTTGATCGGATAACCTGGAGAACTCCTCTTGTTGCGGCTGCAATGGCTGGACGAACTCCTAATGCTGTAGACCCAGATGGCTACAGCCCGACCAAACTCTCACACTAACTCACCCGAAACGAAAGAAGAGAGAAGCACGAGGGCCCCCTATTCTGACCTGCCTGAAACTACTGCAAGGTAAGTTTCCTACTAGACAGACTATCTAGCAGCTATGATGGAGAGAAAAGAGTAAGATGTTTTGGTGTAATTTTAGAATGAAGGGGAGAGGGGTATTTTTAGGAGGAGGTAGTAGGTTGGGGGGTAGGTGGTGAGGTTGGTAATAAGATTGGTAAACTAATTGTTAGGCTACCTAACAATCTCCCCCTATTTCCAAACTCACAACTAATCACTTGCGCCCTGTTTGCACAGCTCCAACTTTTCCCGTGGAACGACCTTCGTCATCATATCAACCGAATTCTTATCCGTGTGTATCTTCTCTATCTGTATCACCCCATCTTCAACCTGTTCCCGTAGCCAATGGTAACGTACATTAATATGCTTAGTACGACTGTGACAAGTAGCATTCTTTCTCAAGTCAATAGCACTTTTGCTATCACAATAGAACTCAAAGTTGTCTTGCTTCTGACCCAATTCTTGGAGAAACCGCTTTCACCAAACCAGCTCCTTGCCTGCTTCACAAGCAGCAATATACTCTAATTCGGTTGTTGACAACGCAACACACTTTTGCAACTTGGACTGCCATGCTACAGCTACCCTCGCAAAAGTGAAAAGCATCCCTGACGTGGACTTCATCCCATCTGGATGTCCTGCCATGTCTGCATCTGTAAAACCTTCCAAGACTGGTTCACCGTGTCCATACTTCAAGCATAACCCGGAAGTGCCCATAATATATCTGAGAATCCACTTAACAGCTTCCCAGTGCTTTCTTCCTGGATTTGACAGATATCTACTCACAACTCCAACAGCATGAGCAATATCTGGTCTTGTACAAACCAATGCATACATAAGACTCCCCACTGCGGATGAGTAGGGAACTTCCTCCATATCCTCCTTCTCTTTGTCTGTTGACGGACAAATTTTCTTGTCCAGTTTAAAATGTCCCGCCAATGGTATGCTAACAGGTTTAGCATAATCCATATTGAACCTTTTCAATACTCGTTCAATATATCCTTGTTGTGACAACCACAACTTCCGAGATGTTCTATCACGAACAATCTTCATCTCTAGGATTTGTTTTGCTGGACCCAAGTCTTTCATATCAAAGAACTTGGACAAATCTTCTTTCAGCTTGCGGATCATGTTAGCATCTTGGCCGACCACTAACATATCATCAACATAAAGCAGCAGGATAATGAAGTTACCGTTAGGAAACCTTTGCACATAAGCACAGTGATCAGATGCAGTTATCTTGAACTTATGATTCCTCATGAATGAATCAAACTTTTTGTACCACTGTCTTGGCGCTTGCTTAAGCCCGTATAAACTCTTCTTTAGTTTACAAACCATGTGCTCCTTCCCTTTCATTTCAAATCCTTCTAGCTGGTTCATGTAGATCTCTTCCTTCAAATCTCCATGAAGGGATGCAGTTTTTACATCTAACTGCTCAAGCTCAAGATCCATGCTAGCCGCTAATCCGAGAACTATTTGGATTGATGTATCTTTACAATCGGAGAAAAGATTTCATCGAAATCAATGCCTTCCTTCTGTGCAAAGCCTTTAACCACCAAGCGTGCTTTATACTTTACAAGCTTTTCATCATCCCTTTTTACTTTGAAGACCCATTTGTTCCTCAAAGCCTTCCGTCCTCTCGGAAGTGTAGTCAACTCATAAGTTTCATTCTTGTTTAAAGAATCCATCTCCTCTTGCATTGCTTTCAACCAGCAATTGCTTTCTTTATGAGTCTTGACTTCCTCAAAGGTCTCGGGCTCCCCCTCATCAGCAATTAAGATATACTCGGATGAAAGATATCTTCCTGATGGTCTCCGTTCTCTTGTAGAACGCCGTGGCTGAGTTTCTTCAGCTTCAGGCTGAGGCAGTAGCTCCCCCTGCTCAGCAGCCTCATCATCTGCCATATCATCTCCCTCATCTTCTACTGTATCTGGATTTCTAGCTTTCCTTGGTTGTTAAGTGCTCCCAAAATTCTCATAATTTTGAGACTCATGGAAAACCACATCTCTGCTCCTGAATATCTTCTTTGATTCAGGATTCCACAACCGATACCCGAACTCTGGATCCCCGTAGCCAACGAGAATACACGGAGTTGTTTTATCTTCAAGCTTTGTTCTATGCTCCTTTGGGATATGTGCAAAAGCCTTGCATCCAAACATCCGCAAGTAGGAATAGGAAACATCATTTCCTAACCAGATCTTCTCTGGAATCTCAAAATTCAGAGGTGCCGATGGAGATCGATTGATCAAGTAGTAAGCTGTTCTTACAGCTTCTCCCCAAAATGACTTCGTCAATTTAACCATTTTCAACATGCATCTTACTCGTTCAGCAATGGTGTGGTTCATTCTTTCTGTAACGCCATTCTGTTATGGGGTGCTAGGAACTGTTCTTTCATGCCGGATACCATGCCTTGAGAGGTACTCTTGAAACTCTTTTGAAGTGTACTCCCCCCGTTGTCACTACGAAGGCACTTCAGTTGTTTCCCTATTGATCTTTCAATCATGGCATGAAACTTCTGGAAGTACTCAAACACTTGATCTTTGGATTTGAGTAGCTCAACCCACACCTTTTGAGATGCTTCATCAATAAAGGTAACAAAGTACCTATTTCCGCCTAAGGACTCCACCTCAAACGGATCACAGACGTTAGAGTAAACTCTTTCTAGCACCACCGAATTTTTCTTCAGTGGACTGCTAAAAGATACTCGATGTTGTTTCCCGAATAAACAATATTCGCAGGGCTGCAATGCAGTATCTTTAGCAAACGGAATGAGGGATTTCTTCGCTAATATCTGCAGCCCTTTCTCGCTCATTTGACCAAGCCTCTTGTGCCACAAACTTGCTGAAGCTTCATCTTCAACTGTATTCAAATCATTTAAACACATCGTCACTTGTGTCTTGTACAAAGATCCACAAGTGGATCCTCTTGCAACCACCAACGAACCCGTAGTAAGCTTCCACCTTCCACCACCGAAGGTATTTACGTACCCCTGCTTGTCTAGTGCCATGCCGAAAATCAAGTTGAGCCGTAAGCCCGGAATATGCCTGACATCTTTCAAAGCCATTGAACAACCTGTGTTTGTCTCAATACATATTGAAAGGCATATGACTCAGCCTATTTGTAGTTAGAGGATCCTAATCAACTTAAACCAAATTGTAATGAGTAAATATACATATGAACTGTCACAGGAATCTCAAGAAGTATTATCTGTCAGAAGAAAGAAGAAAAGTCAATCTATAGTTTTGATGTCATACACTGGAAGACGATTCAGTTATCTGATCAAGCCCCAGTACAGCATTGAAGTTAATGGATTCATTTGAACAGTGACAGAGATTTTTCGAGTGATAGTTTGAAGATCAGTTACAGTACAAGAGAATTGAGAGAAGAAATAAACCACAACCTAAAGTCAAAAGTGAAGAAGCGTCATTGAAGTTAGTCGTTCATGAACCAGACAGTACATCGAACGTCAACACAAATCAGTGGTAATTCTTTACTACCTTTAGTGGTTTGTAAGAATTAAATTAATTATTTATTGATTTAATTAAATTCATTTATAATTGATATAAATTAATTTAGTTGATTTAATTAAATGAATTAATTCTGTTAGAATTAATGTATTTATTAAATTAATTATTGTA
This sequence comes from Saposhnikovia divaricata, assembly GCA_036435485.1. Taxonomy (NCBI): domain Eukaryota; kingdom Viridiplantae; phylum Streptophyta; class Magnoliopsida; order Apiales; family Apiaceae; genus Saposhnikovia; species Saposhnikovia divaricata. The sequence goes on along the minus strand of CM071597.1, from coordinate 182,230,216 downwards.
TCAATTAAATATGAATTAGTTAAAATATTAACTAATTAATTGGATCAATAAGACTTAAAGAAAGAAAGTTTATTAAGTCTTGGAAGGGATAAAATTCGGTAAGACTTAATTTAAGTCTTACTGACAGAAGCCTTTTCTGATTTAAGTCCTACCGACCTGATTTAAGTCCTACCGACCTCTGCCAGCTGTTATAAGTCTTACCTAAATTCTGGTAAGTCTTACCGACACATTTTAGGTCATAATGGAGGTTTGTGTAAGTCTTATTGAAGGAAAATCAAGTCTTGGAAGCTGTTTAAGTCATGCTGAAGCTATTAAATATCCTACAGAAAGCCAGCAAGACCTGTTGTTGATATAAAAGATCAGAACAGACCAGATTAAGTCATAACTGAGGAAACACAGCAGAAACATTTCATCAAGAACAGATTTCTCTCTCTCAAGAACACCAAAGCTTAAACAATTCCCAGAAATTCAAGTTCTTCATCTTTGTGATATTCTATCCGATAGAACTTGTTTATTTGTGATTCTTGTACTACTAGCGAATTAAGTTTCCTAGTTCTTATCTTGATTATTATTAACTAAATTAGAAAAGTTCATGTCGAATTTTCTAATTAGTTATTAACATCTTGATAAGTTGTTATACTGATTTTGTAACACCACATCAAGTTAATATACAGTTATATTCAACTTGAAAAATTGTGTTAAATATTTCCGCAGATAAATTTGTCTTTATCAAATTTAATTTAAAGGACAAATTTCGATAAAAAGGTTAAGATTGTATTCAACCCCCCCTTCTACAATCTTATCGGACCTAACAATTGGTATCAGAGCAGATTGATTGATACACAAATCAACGATCCCATTTTACTCGATTAAAAATTATCCCCGAATTTTTTAACTCTCTTAAAAAATTCATCATGTCTTCTAAAGTTGGAACTGTGAAAATACCCATATATGACAAAAATAGTTATGATATGTGGAAGAACAAAATGTTAATGTTCCTCGAGGTTGCAAATCCTAAATACATGAAAGTCTTATCAGAAGGACCAATAATACCTTTTGGAGTAATTCCTGAAGTTGTTACTGATGGAATAGTTATTACCCCTGTAAGGTATGTATACAAAGACTCTTCTGATTACACTCTTGCTGAAAGAGAGGAATCTGCACTTGACATTAATTTGAGACTGATCTTAATAGATTCTCTAGACTCTGTAATGTACAGTCATGTGATTAACTGCAAAACTGCAAAGCAAATGTGGGAAACCATTGAAACTGTGAATGAAGGAACAGAGGAAGTTAGGGAGAATCGACTAGAAATTCTGACATCTGAGTATGAACACTTTCGATCAGCATACAATGAAAATATTCAAGATGTGTTTGAAATATATAACAAACTTGTCAACAATTTACAGATGCATGGCAAGTACTACACTCAGAAAGAGATCAACAGAAAATTTCTATTGTCAATGCCTGTTCATCTAGAACATAGAATTACAGCTATCAGAGAGTCAAGGAATCTAAGTGAAATAACTGTAGAAAGACTCTTTGGTGTCTTAAAAACCTATGAACTGGAACAATCTCAACAAAAGGAGATTTATGGAAAAGGAAGAGTTGCTAATACTTCTACAGCTCTTATTGTTGAGAACAAATAGGAAGTTGAAGATAAGGTTATCCAACCTTGTAAAGTTGACAGTGGTAAGCTTGAAGTTGAAGTTGGTCAAACGAATGCTAGTCCAGATGAAGGTGACTTCTATTCGTTAGAAGAGCTAGATCAGTTGGAAGATGAGTCCATGGCTTTGTTGGTAAGGAAATTCAGCAACTTCAGATTCAGGAAGAATCCCAAGTTCAGGTACAAATCTAACAATAACAGGTTCCAGAGAGGAGGTTCTTCATCCTCAAGTAACAGAGGAGGTTACAAAACTGGAACAGTTGAAAGAAGTAAAATTAGATGCTACAACTGTAATGAACTTGGACATTTTGCTACTGAATGTCAGAAGCCAAAACAAAACCAAAGAAAAGACTTTGGATCTGAGAAGAAGAAGACAGGTAGAGCCTATGTGGCTGCTGGAAAGAGTTGGGATGATACAGACTCTGAAGATGAAGAGTATGGCAATCTTGCCCTGATGGCAAAATCTGATAACTCCAGTGGTACATCATCTGAGGTATCATGTACTGAAAGTCAATATATTTATCAACTTACTGATACACTGGGTAATGCTAATAGAGAGATTGAAAGGCTAAATTTGTTAAATACAGATCTTAGTAATCAATTATCAGAATTACATGATGTACAAAATTGCCATGTTATACAAAAATCAGAAATAAGAATGGTAAAAGAACTTGAGAGGTCTCTAGCAGAGATAGTGGTTCAACAACGTGAAACAATAGCTGAACTAGAAATAAGGGTTAGTGCTACTTCTAATTCTTGTAAAGTAACTAAAGAGTTGTTTAACCAACAAGCAATTAATCAAACTGTAGGAATTGGGTTTGATTATAATGAAGCTATTGGACGGAAAAGCATTAATACCCCTAATCGTGTGAGTGCTGTAGATAGGGGTATACCATCAGTGCTTAAGAGTGTTAGTAACCCACTCTTTAAGACATCCATAGCAGAACCTTTGGATACATCATCTTTAATCATTAAGGAAGAGATGCGCATTGAGGATGTAGCTAATGGCGTAGTCTTAGAAAGTAATCAAGTTGTTAAAAATGATAAAGATAGAAAGACTGTGTTTGTAAAAGCAGAAAGAGTTGGTGAGTCTACTAGTTCATTGAAAACTAGTAGCAGAAGTAACAATATGAATAAATGCAACAACAAATCTACCATGCATGTTATTCCTGTTATTGATACTGCTCATAAGAAATGCGATGCTGTTAATTGCATGTCTTGTGCTTTTAATATAATGTCTGCTTATTTTAACGGTAATCATGCATGTGTTGATAAGAATGCTCCTAGACAGCAGATGAGCAGAAATAAACATGTTAGATCCAGGACTGTAACAGCACCTAATTCTAAGATTAAGACTTCAAGTCTTTCTCAGGATATGGTGAAGACATGGTTACCCAAGCTAAAACCAAAACAAGTTAAAGCTGTTTACAGGGTTAAATGTCCAGTACCTGTAGAAAATGTTGTTAAGATAAAAAGTGTTGCTTTACCTGATAAAGGTCAATTCTTTAAGTTCTCCGGACCCAATCAAATTTGGGTTCCGAAGAAAGTCTAACCAATTTTTCATTGCAGGGTTTGAAACAGGTTGATCGGGTCATGTGGATTCTGGACAGTGGATGTTCAAGGCATATGACCGGAGATAAAGCCCTGCTGACAAATGTGGTGGAGAAGGCCGGCCCAGTCGTTACCTTTGGAGATAACAGTAAAGGTAAAACTGATGGATATGGCAGATTAGAAGCTGGAAATGTTATCGTTGAAGATGTCTCTTTTGTGAACGGCCTTGAGCACAATTTGCTCAGTATTAGTCAATTCTGTGACAGAGGTTATGAAGTTCATTTCAACAAGAAGAATTGTCTAATATCACACAAGAGAAATGAAAGGCCACAGTTGACTGGAGTAAGAAAAGGAAACTTGTACATAGCCAATATGAATTCTGGAAGCACAGAAGAAATTAGATGTTTTTATTCAAAGGCATCCACTGATGAAAGTTGGTTATGGCACAAGAAACTTTCTCACCTTAACTTCAAAACAATGAATTCTCTAGTGAAAAGAGAGTTGGTGAGAGGTTTACCTTCGATTGAATTTACTCAGGAAGGTCTATGTGATGCTTGTCAAAAAGGGAAGTTAAAAAGGGCAACTCACAGGAGCACTAACATATCATCAATAACTGAACCATTAAAACTTCTCCATATGGATTTGTTTGGTCCAGTTAGTGTGATGTCTATGTCAAGGAAAAGATATGCTCTAGTGATTGTTGATGATTTCTCAAAATTCACATGGGTACTATTTCTGAACTCAAAAGATGAAACTCCACAACTGGTAGTTGATCACATTAAGTTAATTGAGCTGGATTCTAATCGTCCAGTAAGAGCTATAAGGTCAGACAACGGAACTGAATTCAAGAATGCAGTTCTGAATGACTTTTGCACTGAAAAGGGTATAACTAGACAGTACTCGGCTCCCAGAACTCCTCAGCAAAATGGGGTAGTTGAAAGAAAGAATAGAACCTTGATTGAAGCTGCACGTACTATGCTAAGTGAATCAAGGCTTCCATTTAGCTTTTGGGCTGAAGCTGTCAACACTGCATGCTATACCCAGAATCGAACACTTATCAATAAAGACTTAATGAAGACACCATATGAAGCTCTACATGACAAGAAACCAACTCTCAAGTACTTCCATGTATTTGGGACAAAATGCTTTGTGCTGAAAGAAGGAGATGATCAAGGTGGTAAATTTGAAGAAAAAGCACATGAAGCAATATTTATTGGTTATACTAGAAGAGCCTACAAGGTGTATCTTATTGATCAACAGAAAACTTTGGAAAGTGTCAATGTTACATTTGATGACACGAAACTCCCAAATATCCAAAATGAAGATCCATCTGAAAAGCTTAAGTTTGATGATATGTCAGGCTCAGATTCAGATGATGACAATCAACCTGACGTTGTTGCTGATAATAATAATCCAAATGTTGGTGGTAATGATCAAGGTGATGCTGGTGAAAACAATGATAATTTTCAAGACACCACTGATACTCTTGAACCATCAACAAGTCAAACTGGCAACAACTCAGGGGGAGATAATGAAGGGTCAACAAGTCATACTCAACATCATACTGAAGATCAAGGCGAATCGTCAAGATCAATTCTTCCCAGACAAACTGTTTGGAATAGAGCTCATCCTTTTGAGCTGATTCTTGGTGATCCAGATGTTGGTGTGAAAACAAGAAGAGCTTATCAGAATCAATGTAATTATTCTGGGTTCCTGTCTGTCATGGAACCTAAGAAAGTAGAAGAAGCTCTATCTGATCCTGATTGGGTGATTGCTATGCAAGATGAACTCAATCAATTTAAGCAACTAGAAGTATGGAAGCTGGTACCCAGACCTAAAGATAGAAAAGTGGTGGACACAAGATGGGTATTCAGAAACAAACTAGATGAAGATGGCACTGTGATAAGAAACAAAGCAAGACTGGTAGCTAAAGGTTATTCTCAAGCTGAAGGCATTGATTATGACGAGACCTATGCTCCAGTGGCAAGACTTGAGGCCATCAGAATATTCTTGGCATATGCATCCTATTCAAGATTCAAAGTTTATCAAATGGATGTCAAGAGTGCCTTTCTAAATGGTAAGCTAGATGAAGAAGTGTATGTAGAACAGCCTCCTGGTTTTGAAGATCAAGATCATCTGGACTATGTCTACTTTCTTTACAAAGCTATCTATGGTCTTAAGCAAGCCCCAAGAAAATGGTATGACACTCTTTCTGAATTTCTATTAGAAAATGGTTTTATAAGAGGTGTCATAGACAAAACGCTCTTCACTAAAAGACATAAGAATGATATAATACTAGTCCAAGTCTATGTGGATGATATTATATTTGGGTCTACTAATGAGCTTCTGTGCAAGAAGTTTTCTAAGTTAATGCAGGGTAGGTTTGAAATGAGCATGATGGGAGAACTGAAATTCTTTCTTGGATTACAAATAAGTCAGAGACAAGATGGAATATTTATTTGTCAATCTAAGTACATCAAGGAGCTCCTCAAGAAATATCACATGGAGGAGTGCTCATCAGCAAAGACACCATCAACTATAGCTGTCAAAATTGGTTTATGTGAAAGTTCTGCCAAGGTAGATATCACAGGCTATAGAGGTATGATTGGCTCATTGCTTTACCTAACTGCTAGTAGACCAGATATAATGTTTGCCACATGCTTGTGTGCAAGGTTCCAAGCGAACCCTAAAGAAATACATCTCACTGCTATCAAAAGAATCTTAAGATATCTAAAGGGTACGCCTAATTTAGGCATCTGGTACCCTAATGAATCTGGTTTTACTTTAATTGGATATACAGATTCTGACTATGCAGGAAGTGTTGTAGACAAGAAAAGTACATCTGGGAGTTGTCAATACCTAGGTGGAAGGTTGGTATCCTGGTTCAGTAAGAAACAGCAAACAGTTTCCAACTCTACAGCCGAAGCTGAATATATAGCTGCTGGAAGCTATTGTGCTCAGATCTTATGGATAAGGAATCAATTAATGGACTATGGCATTGTATTGGAAAATATTCCTATTTTATGTGATAATACAAGTGCCATAGCAATCGCAAGCAATCCTGTGCAGCACTCAAGGACAAAGCACATTGACATAAGGTATCATTTTATAAGAGAGCATGTAATGAATGGTACAGTGGAACTACTATTTGTAGGATCTGGAGATCAAACTGCAGATATTTTTACTAAGTCGCTTAATGAATCCTCATTCACTAGAATTGTTAGTGAATTGGGTATGTTAAACAGTCCTAGTAATTAATATCTGAAATTTGATCTTTAATAATTCTACAAGTGATTTTTCTGTGAATATTTGTTGTTTGAAATCACTTGTATAATTATTTTACCATCTGATTTTCTTGGTTGTTTAGTTATTTTTCACTCTGTTTATTCATATTATTTAATACTTCATACTTCTATGTTTTTAGAATATTTGTAAATATTAATTTCTATTTTATTAATTAATTTATCATATGTTTTGTAATGTTTGTCCTGTTAACATTACTTTGTTTTCGTTAATAGGTTAGCATATGGTATGTATAATTATTTTTATTATTTGTTTAATTTTATATAACATTTTTTTATTATTTTTATAAATTATTTGTATATTTAATAGTGTTTTTAATGTTTATTTAAAATAATTATGACTTAAAATTAGTTAAAACTCTCAATATGACTTATAAAAATTCGTTATGACTTAGACTTCGACTTAGGTTAAGTCTTACTGAGTCTATCTAGAATTTCGACTTAGACTTCGACTTAGGTTAAGTCTTAATGAGTCTATCTCGAACTTCGACTTAGGTTAAGTCTTACTGAGTCTATCTAGAATTTCGACTTAGACTTCGACTTAGGTTAAGTCTTAATGAGTCTATCTCGAACTTCGACTTAGGTTAAGTCATATTCATGTGTTTGTAAATAAGTCTTAGCGAGTTTTTAATTTAGTCTTATTCGATTTATTTTTAAGTCTTAATCATAGCAGTTAGTTAAGTCTTGTTAATATTAAGTCTTAATTTAATCTTAGTTTTAATTAAGTCTTATTCAATGTACATATCAGTTATGTCTTAATATTTTTTTTTTGGGTCATAGTCTTTAGTCAGTGTAAATTAAGTCTTAATCACCTGTAAGTTAATTAAGTCTTAATTACTTATTTTTAAGTCTTATTCGTATGTATGTATTTTTAAGTCTTATTTGTCTTAATGTAGTTAAGTCTTATTAGTAATATTTTTAAGTCTTATTCAACCATTTAGTATATATATTCAGTAGTTAGAATGTTAAGTCATATTTTCATTTTAGTCTTACTCTCAAGTTAAGTCTTAGAGTACACACAGTTATACATACGATACACACACTCACTTAGTCGAATTCATGCCCATTTTTCTTCTCAAAAATTGCTGATAATCACGAAACTAACCACATATTTGAACTCCTTGCTTGATTATCTTTGTTTTGAGTGGTTAAAATTGAGATTTAGTTCGGTTTTGAAGAATTCTATTTTCGAAAAATCGATTTTTAGATCTGTTTTTGTGAAAAACTGGGCTTGATTCTTGCAAAACTAAAAATACACATGTGTTTGTGTGTATACAAGGATCATTGTGTGAATTTTTCAGAATTTTTGAAGAACTTTTAATTTTTTCGAATTTTTAATTAATTATTAATTCGAAAAATTAAATTTTAAATTAAAAATTTGTAAAATCTGAAATTTTCAAAGAAATTAAATCTTGATTAAAATGGCTGATCGATCTGAAATTATTAAACATAATTTAATCGGTTATTTTGATCCAGAAAAATGTTCAGTTGAACGTTTTCGACCGTGGATTCGGTTTTTAAATGAAAATTCACTGGTTCGCAATGCTTTGAGATTGGATGCTCCTCTGAAAATTGAACCTTTGCGAATCATATGTACTACTGCTGTCATTTCTAATGATAACAGATCTTTTGTCTTCTCTGTAGGAGATAATCAGTACACAGTGAATGAAAATACAATAAATACGGTCTTAAATTTTCCAACTGACAATTTCGAAGAATTACCATCAGATCAAGAAATGATAAATTTTTTAAATGGTGTATTCTATCAAGACAGTCCTGATCAAACTGTCTGGAATAAAAAGAACTTCGTTCAAGAATGGGATTATCTGTTTGACACACTAGGTAGAGTCTTTGCCAACACTACAAAAGGGAACTTCGGGGTATTACCATCTTTCTTGCAGCATATTGGATATGCAGTTGCACACAACCGAAGGATTAATATTGGTAGACTACTGTGTGTTCCGATGGTTAGAAGAATCATTAATGCAAAGAAGAATTTTGATAATGGACATAAAGTTTCATGTTTTTATCCAAGATTCTTATCATTGATTTTTAATCATCTTGTGGAACTAGAAAACCAAGCCCAATTTCTGAATGGAGAATCACTGGCGTCAGGTAAACCTACTACCAGATTGTTCACTGAGTACAGCAACAAGCCAAAATTCACAAACATACCTGTAGTTGTCACCCAATACATGTCAAACTATATACAACTACCTGTTATTGAACCTGTACCAGAACCTGAACAACCAGAACTAAACCCTGAACCACCAGTGGAAAACATACTTGTTGATAATGAAAATCAAGGCAATCAACAAGTTGAACCTGCTCAGCAAATTGTTCCTCAGCCAGCTGCTCTTGCTGTTGAACATCCAGTGCAAGAAACTGCATCTGTCCCTGAACCTGAATTGGATCAACCCATCTTATCAGAGACTGTTGCGGAATCAGCTGACCAGGTATTGCCTTCTGTTCCTCAAACTACTACTGCTTCTCAATCTTTTTCTGGAACCCAAGTGGTTGGTAGGTCTGACCAAGGGGCTGTAGTACCACAACCTCTAACCAAGGTCGTAGAGCAAAACACTCAACCACCAAAACTCATATCTTTTCACTCCAGAAAGAAATTGCAAGTAAAAAGAAGTCGAATCAGTAGTGGCAGTATGAGTGAACCCACAGCTCTGCCTCTAGAAAAGAAAAGTAGAACTCAAACTGAGGCAACTGTAAGCCCGTCTGTATCCTCCCAACAGGATATGGAAATTGATATGGCTGTTACACAGTTACTAGAATCATCTTCTCAACAGGATGATTCTATTGAAATTCGCCATAGGGCCGTGGCACCTTGTAGTGAGTCAAGCACACCTCCCCTATTACTCACAATGGGGGAAGACATACAGTTAAATGAGTCTCAGGACACACTGCAAGGAGAGCACGTAGAAAATGTGACAGTGCCTACCATAGTTACGGTAGAAGAGTCTTCACAGGCTTTAGAGGGAAATCTTGGTTCTCAGCCAACTTTAATAGATTTCAAATGTTCAAGTAGATTTGATTAAGGACAGGGATTTGCGAACTCCCATTGCACCACCACTGACCTTCCCAGAGGAGGCTAGGGTGATTTTACATGCAGGTACAAATCTGGAAGCAGCTAAGGAATCTGAGAGGAGTGATGTGAGGAATACTATAAAATTGAGTGAAACACATGCACTTCAGGTGAGTGGATCTCAAATTGAACGTCAGGTGAGCGCACACACTGACACATACACTCTCTCATTATTAGAAAAGATAACTGCTTTAGAGAAAGAACTTGCAGTCAGCAAGGCTGAAACAGAAATTCTTAGAGCACAAGTGGGTGAGCGATCTTCTACATCCACCTCTGTCAACAGTCAGCTTGCTGTAATGAAGAAGGACATAAACTACTTAAAGACATCTTTCACCAAGAAGATAGAATCTCTCGAACTCTCTCATGAAAAGGCACTTGATGACTCTGGAGATATTACTGTTGCTCAGGACATGTTAATTTCTGAGATTTCCTCGAAAGTTGATAATCTACAGTCAGAGGTACAGTACAATCAAGAATCTACTGATTCTCGTCTGGACCAGATCGAAAAGCAAAATGCACACCAAGCTAAAGGGTTAAGACATTTGTTTAATCTTGTAAGTCAAAGTCGCAAACCTACAAATGAAGAAATTGAATTCTTTACAAGTAAGGGTGGTGATGATGATGAACAGGATCCTGAAGCTGGGGCAACTGATAAGTCTGTAGAGGATTCCTCAACTAAGGGGGAGAAATCAAAGGGGTCACAAGAAAAATCTAAAGAAAGAGAGGGAGGAGAAGGAAAATCTGGTAAATCTGACCAAGGTGAAGATAAGAGGAAGAAAGTAGTTGAAGAAATTGAAGAAGAAATTCAAGACAAGAACACAGGTTATTATTACACGGGTGAACCGGATAACTTCGATGTTTTTGCTGATCTTGAATTCCCTGATCAAGGTGAAGAACTTCCTGAACCTGATCTTAGTCACTGGGAAGATGAAGGACCAGTGATATCTGAATTTGAAGCTCAACAAGCTGAGAAAGAATCTGAAGAATTATTTGCTCAAAGAGAAGCAAATTTGCAACTGAGAGAAGAAAAACTTCAAAAATCTTTAGAGCAAATTGCACGAAATGAAGAACTTCAGAAAGCTGAACAGCAAGCATTACAAAGACTACATGCTATAAATGTTGAGAAGAGAAAAACATACATCAGACTAAAGAGCGGTGACAAATGGGAACGTGCTCAAAGAGCAATTGATTCACCTCAGAGTTCTGATTATGAAGATCGTCGTCTTGGACAAATTCTCGAAGAATTCAAACTGGCAAATCCAATTCACGAAATGTATATAAAGGCCTTACAGGTAGAAGTCATCAGGATAACTACTGCATTTGAACCCAAATCTGATGAGCTAGTAATATTTGTAGATTGTCATAAAGTTGGAACATTCAAAGTATCTATTCAGTTCTTTTATGACAGATCACTGACAGAGATATGGGTACTTAGGCCTAAGGTAAGAACATCTTCTGAGCTAGGTGTATTGTTACATGAAAAGTTCAAAGAATTTGCTGAAAGAGCTGGACCTGAAGTGATTAAGGAACCTCCACAAGTAAAATTTCTTAAGGGAGAGGTACTTCACACAATCAATCTTCAGTCAGATGAGCTATACGAACATCATGCAAAGCACTTGGTATATGCTGAATATGCTCTCAGAAATCATGGATACTTGACTGAAGAAAAGGTAATAGCTGCAGATCACATCCGTTCCTATGCACAAACGAACATAAAAGATTACAAGAAATTTCAAGGTGAACTGAGAAAGAAGCTTGGAATTCCTTTAGTCTTACCTCAAGGATTGTCATCAAGAAGAGAACGTCTTGTTGATTCTGATCTACACATGAAACTTCAAGTCACAGATGAGCCAGAAGAAGGAGAATTCAGAATGGAAGACAATTGAAGATAAAGATTTGCTCTACATGTTATATCTTTAGAGCTTAGATAAATCTTGATAGGAATTTATATCATATGATCAGTCTAGAGGATCATCTATCTTGTATTTATCTTTCATGTTTGAATCTGGCAAATGTTAAATATAAACTAGAACTTTTTTTCATATTTACTTAGTATTTAAAGTTTTATCTTTCATTTGGTTAAGTTGGATTAGTTGAGGTATCCTCTAGGAATTTGCTTGTTATTATCTAAAAAACAAATAGGGGGAGATTGAAAGGCATATGACTCAGCCTATTTGTAGTTAGAGGATCCTAATCAACTTAAACCAAATTGTAATAAGTAAATATACATATGAACTGTCACAGGAATCTCAAGAAGTATTATCTGTCAGAAGAAAGAAGAAAAGTCAATCTATAGTTTTGATGTCATACACTGGAAGACGATTCAGTTATCTGATCAAGCCCCAGTACAGCATTGAAGTTAATGGATTCATTTGAACAGTGACAGAGATTTTTCGAGTGATAGTTTGAAGATCAGTTACAGTACAAGAGAATTGAGAGAAGAAATAAACCACAACCTAAAGTCAAAAGTGAAGAAGCGTCATTGAAGTTAGTCGTTCATGAACCAGACAGTACATCGAACGTCAACACAAATCAGTGGTAATTCTTTACTACCTTTAGTAGTTTGTAAGAATTAAATTAATTATTTATTGATTTAATTAAATTCATTTATAATTGATATAAATTAATTTAGTTGATTTAATTAAATGAATTAATTCTGTTAGAATTAATTTATTTATTAAATTAATTATTGTATCAATTAAATATGAATTAGTTAAAACATTAACTAATTAATTGGATCAATAAGACTTAAAGAAAGAAAGTTTATTAAGTCTTGGAAGGGATAAAATTCGGTAAGACTTAATTTAAGTCTTACTGACAGAAGCCTTTTCTGATTTAAGTCCTACCGACCTGATTTAAGTCCTACCGACCTCTGCCAGCTGTTATAAGTCTTACCTAAATTCTGGTAAGTCTTACCGACACATTTTAGGTCATAATGGAGGTTTGTGTAAGTCTTATTGAAGGAAAATCAAGTCTTGGAAGCTGTTTAAGTCATGCTGAAGCTATTAAATATCCTACAGAAAGCCAGCAAGACCTGTTGTTGATATAAAAGATCAGAACAGACCAGATTAAGTCATAACTGAGGAAACACAGCAGAAACATTTCATCAAGAACAGATTTCTCTCTCTCAAGAACACCAAAGCTTAAACAATTCCCAGAAATTCAAGTTCTTCATCTTTGTGATATTCTATCCGATAGAACTTGTTTATTTGTGATTCTTGTACTACTAGCGAATTAAGTTTCCTAGTTCTTATCTTGATTATTATTAACTAAATTAGAAAAGTTCATGTCGAATTTTCTAATTAGTTATTAACATCTTGATAAGTTGTTATACTGATTTTGTAACACCACATCAAGTTAATATACAGTTATATTCAACTTGAAAAATTGTGTTAAATATTTCCGCAGATAAATTTGTCTTTATCAAATTTAATTTAAAGGACAAATTTCGATAAAAAGGTTAAGATTGTATTCAACCCCCCCTTCTACAATCTTATCGGACCTAACACATATGTCACCAATGCCTGCGATCTTTGATTGATCTGAGTTACCCATTCTTACAGTACCAAAGTCCCCTGACTTGTACGTCGTAAAGAATTCCTGAGTGGGTGTTGCATGATACGTTGCTCCAGTATCTATCACCCATTCGACCTTCTGATCATCAACATGTAAGCATTCTTCTTCCCCAAAAGAAAGGATCACAACATCTTCTGTCATAGCAGCTGTTGTACTTTTCTCGGCATGTTTCCCTTGCTGACCATTGTTCCGCTCGCTGAGCCAGGCCCTACAATTCTTTTTGTAATGACTTTCTTCTTACAATAGTAGCATTCAACATTGGCTTTAGACTTGCCACTGGAATTACCAAAATTCCTACTTTTACTACGTCCTCGGTTTGTCTCCCTGTAGTTGCTTCTGCCCCTGTTCTCAGTAACAAGAGCTTGGGAATCGTGGTTGACTCCCTGTACTCTTCTTCTCATGGATTTACTAAGGATACTCTGCTTAATTGATTGCAACGTTAGTTGCTCAGTTGGTACAGCATTATTTACTGTCACCACTAGCGTATCCCAGCCGGATGGTAAAGTATTTAGAAGAAATATTGCTTGGAATTTCTATTCAAACTCCATCTTCATATTTGATAGTTGATTTAACAACCCTTGGAATTCGCTCATATGCTCTGACATGTTGTTCCCATCCTGGTACCTCATGTTCACCAGCCAGCTGACGAACTAGAAAAGTTACATTTTGTGAACTTTTCTCTTGGAACGTAGACTCTAATGTCGTCCAAAGCGTATAAGCGTCTTCTTCTTCAGAGACATGATGATACTCCGAATTATCAATCCATCGACGAATGAGACTGATAGTTTTCATGTTCATCTTCTTCCCGTCAGCATCAGAATTTGCTGCAGGTTTGACTCTTTTCAGCTCCACCGGATCAAACAAGTCCTTTCTATAAAGCAAATCCTTTATTATGCTTTTCCACATCGGATAATTTGAAGCTGTTAGGCTTACCATTACACTGGAAGAATCATCCATTTTAATTTACCAAAGAATATGGGAATCTCACTTAGAACCACACAAGTTGGCCAGGAAAGTGGATGTGTTTGGGGAGCCTTCCGTATTAGTACGGCGCGTTATCAAGTAACCACTGCGCACAAAGCACTTTCCTAGACACCAACAACGTGGGCCCCAGCTTTGATACCAACTGTTAGGAATTCCCGTTTCCTGTCTTTGTGTAAATTAAATACGGAGATTATAACAGTCAATAATAATAACAGATATTGACAGATGAACACCAAAATTTATACGTGGAAAACCCCCTTAAGCCAAAGAGGTAAAAACCACGGGACCAACTCCGAATGTTTCCACTATAATGTTAATAATGGTTACAATATTTTTTCTCAAGTTTACGAAGTAACACTTGAGGTACACCTGAATAGTAATATAACGATTAACTATTCCTTCGGTACTGGACCGGATAACCTGGACAGAACTGTCCCTTCGGTACTTGACCGGATAACCTGGAGAACTCCCCTTGTTGCGGCTGCAATGGCTGGACGAACTCTTAATGCTGTAGACCCAGATGGCTACAACCCGACCAAACTCTCACACTAACTCACCCGAAACGAAAGAAGAGAGAAGCACGAAGGCCCCCTATTCTGACCTGCCTGAAACTACCGCAAGTTAAGTTTCCTAGTAGACGGACTATCTAGCAGCTATGATGGAAAGAAAAGAGTAAGATGTTTTGGTGTAATTTTAGAATGAAAGGAAGAGGGGTATTTATAGGAGGGGGTAGTAGGTGGGGGGTAGGTGGTGAGGTTGGTAATAAGATTGGTAGACTAATTGTTAGGTTACCTAACAATATTAATATTTATATTTATTTCGTACCCAAAAGGCAAATATAAAACCGATACTAAATTTCAATCTTTTATTTTGGAATTGTGTACCTAAAATGTAAATATAAATACTAAATTTTAGTGTCATATGATAAATAGCCGGATCTATCACCCTCCCATGTTGTTAATGGTGTGAACTGTGGTCAACGACGAAAAAATCAAACAAATATTTAAATTTCTGCAAATTAAATCATTTACTAATATTTTCAGCAATGTTATGACTTTGATCGATACATTCTAAAACATACATGTGAAAAATACAAAATAGAGACCCATTTAAAGAGTTTAACATATTTTCACCCCTTATAGTGTTGCTATTTTTCTTAATTATATATTCCATTTTTGATAAATTATAATTATATAACCCACATATTAACGAAGGAAACCAAAGAAAGTTTACTAAAACACGGTTTACTAAAAAAGAAAGAACATAGCGGTGGGTGAAGCAACCTTTCTTGACTAACCAACAATGCGTACCCACCATCCCACCAACCACCCGTCATTTTATATTATCTTTTAATTTTGTGGACAAGCCCGAAGCCTCACCAACTCCACCAACAACAATGTCTACTTCACTACAGTAGTATTAAAATCCATGCGCATTTTCGCTTAGCTCATTAGCTTCCACCTCTAATAAAATTCCCAACTTCTTCTCACTTCAACTCCCACCATGAACAACACCATGCCAGCTCCACCCCCTAACTTCTGGGGCGACATGCCGGAAAATGATTATTATAAATCTCAAGGTGTGACGAATTCCAAATCCTATTTCAAAACTCCTCATGGTACCATCTTCACTCAATCATTTTTACCTATATCTCAACTTGACAACAATGATGTTGCTACTCTTAAGACAAATCCCACTAGTCCCTCCGTAGCTCCTGTAAAAGCCACGGTCTACATGACTCATGGTTACGGATCCGACTCGAGTTGGCTATTTCAACAAACATGCATCGCTTTTGCCACGTGGGGGTACGCTGTCTTCACAGCTGATCTTCTTGGCCACGGCCGGTCCGATGGCATCCCCGGGTACATAGGTGATATGGACAAAGCCGCTGCCGCATCACTTTCATTCTTTCTTCATACTCGCAGAAGTGACCAATATCGTCACCTCCCCGCTTTCTTATTTGGTGAGTCAATGGGTGGCGCCGTCACAATGCTCATGTACTTCCAATCACCACCCGACACGTGGACTGGTATCATCGTCTCGGCCCCACTCTTTGCATGCACACAAGAGACGAAGCCATCTAGGGTAAGATTATTTATGTTCGGATTGTTGCTTGGAATGGCTGACACGTGGGCAGCCTGGCCGGAAGATAAAAAGTTACCAAATGCAATAAAAGATTTCGAGAAATTGAAAATAATGTTACAAAATCCACGTAGATATTCGGGACGGGCTAGGGTGGGGACTAAACGAGAGGTGGCAAGAATAGAGGAGTATTTACAAAATAATTTTCATAGAGTGAAGGTTCCTTTTCTGGCCGTTCACGGAGCCGACGACGGCGTGACATCGCCGGCGGGATCGGAGATGTTATATAAAAAGGCAAGTAGTGCTGACAAAACACTGAAGCTGTATGAAGGGATGTATCATTCGTTGATCCAAGGTGAGAGTGATGAGAATGTTAAAATTGTATTGGGAGATATGCGGGCTTGGATTGATGAGAGGGTTGTCAAGTACGGCCCAACTTGTAATGCTAAGTATTCATGATCCCAACTTTTTGCATGACAAACAATATTGTAATTGTTGTGCTATGTTGATCACAAAAGGATATCTATTCTTTTGAATCCACAAATCACATCTCTCGGTTTTCGTAATTTTAATGTAAATGCATGTGGCATTAAAAAAATTTAGTGAAAAAAATAATTATATAACTAATGAAGATGTTTAATTAAAAGGAAATAGAAATTTAAGTTCGCGTTTAGTGAAGCCATACAGTCGTACCAAATTACCACTGGGCAGTGGGCACCCATGACCCACCAACTATCCCATTTCAAATACATTATTATACAGCTTTGAACTATAAAATTAATTAGGGTAAAAATTCGTGCTAAATATGGATATTAAAATAATTTTTTATTCGAAATTGTTTATAAATCATTTGAGATAATTATATAATTAAAAACATGATAAAAAATAATTTTATTTCATATTTTTATAATAATTTTAAAGTATACCATGCCAATTTCATTAAATAATATTTTATGATTTAATTAAATTTCATATAATTTGAATAAATATCTATAAATAAATAATTATAAATAAATAATTAGATGATTACTTTTAATTGCTAAAATATTAATTTACATTTCAATGACATTATATGAACTTCGTCAAATTGAAAGACATTATATAATATTAATGTTTTTAAATCAATCATACATTTAAATTGCTGAAAGTTTAAGTAATTAATCGACCAAATATCCTAAATTCGACTCACATATTTAAAATTATATGTATGATGCAATTCTTAATTATGTGTGATTTGATAAATAAAAGTTACATGTTTCTTAAAAATAATTCATAAATTTTATTTTATTAAGACGAATGTAAATAAATATGTTTCCCGGACTCGATTACATTTACGTGTAATCTTATCTTAAAATTTTATTTTTTATATTCATCACTTAAAATGGAAAAAGTGAATTGCACGTATGCTTAATCGATTAAAATACCTTTTAATATTATATACTATACGATATTCTAAAAATAGTAAAAACCAACATTTTGTTACTCAAAAATAAAATAACATAACATCGGACAAGATGAGAAGATGCGTATTATCTAATAAGATTATTTTTTAAAAAAATCTAAATTGAATGTAGCACAATGTTCATGGTATAAATTTGAAAGGAGAAGGTTAGTGTTTAAATTCCCAAAATTTACATAATTTTATCTATTTTTTGCATAAATATTAAAATAGTGGCACTTTTATAATTTTTGAACCTATAAAGATAAAATATTTATGCAAAAAATTTTGAATTTTTGAACCTATAACAGGGGAACTACTTACCCCTGAATCATTCGCAGCTTCTCTCAAGAATTTTCTGGTTGTTTTCTTCATTAATGTCTTAGTACTTGCAGTCTTTAGATTTGTTATTGTCTCGGTAGTTTCCAATTTCTAGCGGCAGTCTTAGCCTTGCAGTTAGTAGGTCATGTCAAAGGTCTCTGCACCTCCCCCAGCAATTGTATTTTCAATCTCTTTATTAATGCTTTGGCTTTTCAAAAAAAAAAAAAAAAAAAACTTCTCAGTTATTTAATAACATTTTTTGCCGTTATATTATGGTTTAATATATAGTTATAGATCGATATATAGAGAAATCCATTATATTTATTATAGCTTAACATACCTTTTCATGTCATTTAGTAATTTACTAAAACACCCCTATATTATTATAAAAATATGCTAAAAAGATTTTGTTGTGTTGGATTGAATCCATGAAATTTTGATGCTAATATACATTATGGACACATTACAACCATTAGGCTAGAAGCTCAATTAATACAAATTTGAAACTCATCTACTACATGTCTATATGCCAAAGAACTCTTATTCTTTTTTTTTTTTGAAAATAGAACTCTTATTCTATATTTCATTTAAAATTTATATTAAATAAATTTAAAATAAAATAAATAAAATAATTATATATTTTAAAAAATATGAATATATGTATGTGTGTATGTGTTTGTGTGTGATTATAATTAGGAATAACTTACATATAATTTAGATATATGCTTCGTTGTTGGACAAAATCATATAATCCATAGTTGGTTTTGGATATAATATTATAAATCAAATTAATCATATAATAGAAAAAAGAAAAAAATATCATATAAAATTTGGATTTTAAACTGATCATTGATTAAATAAGAGGTAAAATATATAATTGGGTAGGCCTTGGAGTATCTAAAATTCATTATAGAAAAGATTTCTATTAACACGGAGCTTTAAACTATAATTTGGACATTTTTTCCTTATTTTTAATATTAAATAATAAAATGTATCGTTGACTTCGAATACAATATTGTAAATGAGATTATCCAGGTTGTACCTAAAGTTAAAAATAGTATCATATAATATTTAGACTCCATACTGGTTATCGATTAAATAATTAGATATGGAGGATTGAACTCATGTCCTTCGGATTACGAATGAATTATGTTCACATCTCTGACCATTGTATTGAGACATACACTAATAGGACATAACTGACAGCATGTTACCCCATGTGCTTGTCATCACCTTACTCCATGTTACTTACATTATCATCACCATGTTACTTCCACCTCCTGCATCATATGGACAGCTATGTAGGCTAGTGGTGTGCTCACTCTATGTAGGCTAGTAGTGTTCTATAAATATAGCCTTGTTCCTTCTGTAATGTAATCAAGCATTCACAATGTAGTCCTTTGTATTGTTCTTGTTCTTGTCCAGTTGTTATCATCAATTTACTCCATATTTATATAACTCTATTATGGTATCAAAGCTAGGAGGGATCATCAAGGGCCTCATAGCCCTCCCTTCGATCTTGCTCAGATTTTTTTTTCTCATTCGAATAAAAATTTTCTGCAGTTTTTCGAATTTTATGCCCACAATTTCTGCACTTTGTTTGCATGTTTTTCATCATTTTCAGTCATGTTTTTCAGTTTGTAATGCATCAACACAGCAGTGGTGTACTATCAGTTTAAATACTAGTTAGTTTCTTTCATTAGTGAGATAGTAACCTGCAGTTATATCATAGTTCTTCAACATTCAATAAAGATTCAGTCTTTTCTCTTACACCCTTGAGCTAATTTTTCAAGCCACACGAGTCAGACATTGTACCACCAATCTCAAACTCAATGACCACATCTCAAACACAATGATCAAACCAACAGGTACACCAACAGTTTGCGTCCTTTGCTAAAATTCAAAACCAGCAGCTCCTTACCTACTGCAGTTCGTGTGATTTTTTTTTCTGCATCATTTCAACACCATTTTCCTTCGTTTTGGCACCTTGGCACCTTCTATCTTCATCCATATACAACACAGCAGGCTCATTCCTACTCTCCTGCAAACTGCAACAACACAGCAGCCCTACTCTCCAGCCATATTTTTGATGTCACAACTACATAACAAGACATTGCAAAAACCAGTTCTGCAGCTCAATCTCTTCAGTGCACCACTAACATCATCATCATTAATATCACAAATCTCTACTCGTGATGTTCAGTTTATATCATTTTTATTCCACTTTTTTCTGTAGTTTCTTCGAGCAAGTCTATAGCTGTTTTCGACAAGTAGATAGCTTCACTTTCGGCATGTCTATAGCTAGGTTTTCTGGCATGTAGATAGCTGGGGTGTTTGAAAGCTTCCTTCTCAAAGCATTCTCAAAGAAGACTCTCCAAAATTGTGACGTTCAAGCCGGTCACTGCAAACGCACCACCGAAGCCGGTCCACGACCGATGTTTAATTCTTTCTTAAATTTGGATGCTTTCGATTCTCTTCACCATTCAACTTGAGGGAGGATATTGAGACATACACTAATAGGACATAACTGACAGCATGTTACCCCATGTGCTTGTCATCACCTTACTCCATGTTACTTACATTATCATCACCATGTTACTTCCACCTCCTGCATCATATGGACAGCTATGTAGGCTAGTGGTGTGCTCACTCTATGTAGGCTAGTAGTGTTCTATAAATATAGCCTTGTTCCTTCTGTAATGTAATTAAGCTCATTCACAATGTAGTCCTTTAGTTTCCCTCGGCTCATTGTAGTTCTTCTGTAATTCTCAATGAGCTTCTAATAAACAGATCAATCATTTCTACATCTAATTATCTAAAAGCTATTACATTGAACCAAAGAAGATACTTACAATGACTATTTAAAAATCATTTAATACATGCACAAATAATTCACATGCTCTATTTTATTTAATATATATTTTGAGATTTAATCAAGTTGAAATTATCAAAATGAATTGTATTGTATGTCTATTATGTTTAGTATAGGCCAAAATGATTTTTTGACGAGAACTCTTATACTATTTTAAAACATGGTTTTGTGATCAATTAAATAATTTACATGTGAGATATAAACATTGTATTGATTTTTAATTTAATAAAAGAAGCGTTGTTTGGTTAGGACATGATATTATAAATTAGATCATAGATTCAATATAAATAATTATGAGATTAAGATTTATACCTATATTAATGAAAGATAGATATTTAAAAAGAGAATACTAAATTGTATACAATACAAAAATTATAATTATCGATTAGTTGAATTTCAGGACTGTAAAAATCATTGAATTTAAAAACATAAATTTAAAAATTAACTAATTAGATTGTTGTTGTGCCCAAATTCATCATGGGCTGAATTTAGGCCCATTAGGCCCTAGGGTTCAATCCATATGAGCTAGAGGATAGATCCAGTACGAGTTATGAAGATCAGATAGAAGAAATGACTAAGGAAGTATGAGTATCAGGAGATTTCCAATGGTCAGGAAGCTGAGCTGGACATTAGAAGATCAGGTTCCTCCCAGAAGAAGAGTTCGAGTTAGCATAGCAACAGCCATAGAGATGACAAGAGCATGTGAAGAGCTATCCAGTCTAACCAGTTTGTTATTTGTGCAGGTACTGATGCCTAAAGGGAGGTCCCTAAGTGATATGTCCCGAAATAAGGAGGTTCCTGAGAAACAGGCTCCTGAGATATAGGTTCATGAGCACCAGGTTCCTACGAATTGCCAACAGAAGGTTCTAGAAGCCATCTAGAACAGATAAACGAATTGGTATTTGAGTATAATTCTAGGGCGCAGATGATCCTAGAATAATCTCTGACCAATGAGAGAGTTATAGTAGGGTACGAACTCGAGTTCTACTCTACTTAGCCAACTAGTTCGTGGAAGGCTCTAAAGGAACCTGAGTCCTACACGAACTAGGTAATCGAATACAACTATTTTCAGCAGAGATAGAGTCGCATTAGAACTACGTGAGCTTGATCCCTATATAAACAAGGGTACGTAGGCACCTCAAGGGTAAGACACATTCAGTTCTCTAATTCTCTCTAAAGGCACTTGAGATTATTGGAGACACCCTCGAGCACAGCTCAACCCCCACAATCACAACCCAAACCTTTCACAGAACAGTTGATCGTTAGCCTATACAACTACCCGTAGACCTCTCAAAAGTTGTTACAAAATCCACTCATCAACATTGGCGCTAGAAGGAGGGGACAGTTAACATCTTAAGAGTGGAAAAGATGGCAGGCGACTCTGATAGCGAAGCAACCCGTTCTGAGGAAAAAATTCACAGTGAAAACAAATCTCCTCGAAAAGCAAAGAAGGTTACTAAAGAAGATATGATGGAAATCTTAAAGACCGTTGGAGAACGATTGTCGACTTCGGAGCAGGCTTCAAGCAAAAAGAAGAAAAAGAAGGCAAAGAAAGGCAAGAAGTCGAAGGTGACTCCAAAACAACTGAATTTCGAGAAAGAAGAACCCGAAGATGGAGAGGAAGCTCCAGAAGATGATGAAGAGCCAAGACAGGATAATGGTGATGAAGAACCAGAGAATCCTGAGAAGGACAAAACTCCTAGCAAAAAGGGACCTTCCCAAGCCCGCACTGAGTCTAAGGGAAAGAAGAAGGTTAACACTGGAGGTTCCTCACAGAAAAAGAAGAAAGACAAAGACCCATCTGTTGAGATAATTGAAGAAGAGGAAATAGACTCAGATGAGGTTACTGAAGAATCCAGCACTGCAGAGTCAAAAGAGGAGGAAGGAACGAGCAAAAAGACAAAGGCAAAAGCCACTGGAGAGGTGACAGCAGAAGATATCAAGAAAATTTTGGCTCAACTCAAGGATGAAAAGAATCTTGCTGTGAACCCTATAACTGCTTCTCCTTTCACCAAAAGGGTTCGAAAGTCGGCTCTGCCTAGATCTTACAGGCCCTCGAATGAGTTGAAATTCGATGGAACCACTGATCCAATCGAGTACCTAAGTCGTTTCGACACGGAGATGGATGTCTATCAAGTGAAGGAGGCCACTAGATGTAGGTTACTGGCTGCAACTCTACAGGGTGGAGCTCATCAATGGTTCAAGAGGTTACCTGCTGATTCAATCGGTTCCTGGGAGAATATGGGAAAGCTCTTTGTTACCCAATTCAGAGCATCTGTCGCGTTTGCACCACCTACCAACACCCTGGCCAACATCAAGCAGAGACCTAGTGAGACATTGACTAAATACTTCAAGAGGTTCAATGCAGAGGTACCGAAGGTTAGGAAAGCATCTGAGGAAACCATAAATAATTTTTTAATTGCTGGAGTCAAAGGAGGCTCAAATTTTTGGAAAGCACTTCAGGGAAAAGAACCAGAGATGTTGGCAGATTTTTATGCCCAAGCAGAACCTTTTCGTCTCGTGGAGGAATCTTTGGCTGATTTGAAGAAGGATCCAGATTTCGTAAGGCAAAGTGGGTGGTCAGGCACCAAGAGGTCAAGGCCCAGAAGCCCCAATGGTCATGACAGTAAAAAAGTGGTTAGTCGTACATCCCAGGTGAAACCTGAAGCTGAAGCTGCAAATCCTACCAGACCTGTCATGAGTCAGGTCCCACCACCAGCTTCCTACAACAACAATAAACGTGAGAGACCCGTCTATGAAACTTTCACCCCTTTGGTAGCTCCAATCGATCACATCTACGCAGTGAATGAAAAGTCCTCATGGTTTAAGAAACCTTTTAGAACTGGCCCTCCAGGGAATAAGAATGAGCGTCCATACTGTGATTTTCATGACAACAATGGGCATAATACTGCAGACTGCCGTCACCTCAGGGACTTAATTGAAACTCTAATCCGGCAAGGGCAGTTAAGTGAATGGGTGGTTCAGGAAGGCAAAAAGTATAGAGATGAGAAGACTCAAAAGGTACATGAACCTGTTATGATGGAAGGACCACCTAAGGCTGGGTGCATACGCACAATTATAGGAGGTCCCCACATTGGAGGAAGTAGCAGGAGCGCCATGGAGAGGTACACTCGTGAAGCTAAAGAACGTCCTATGACCAGTATTTACAATCTGTCACAGAGGTCTCCCAAGCTGTTTGAAGGAGAGGATGCAGATATTACCTTCACTGAAGGGGATGCTTCTTGGGTACACCATCCCCACACGGATGCCTTAGTGGTCGAAGCAGGTATCGGGTCTTATGAGGTTCATCGGGTACTAGTGGATAATGGAAGCTCTGTAAACCTGTTGTCTTACTCAGCCTTCAAAAAGATGCATTTTCTAGATAAAGACTTAACCCCAACGAAGGATACCTTGTATGGCTTCACTAACAACCAGGTTCCTATCAAGGGTAAGATTCATTTACCAGTAACTCTAGGTGATAAACCATGTTGCATTACACAGCTAGCAGAATTCATTGTTATAGAAGACAATATGAACTACAATGCTATTCTGGGAATACCCATCCTGAAAGAAATGAGGGTGATAACCTCCATTTACCACCTGACTTTGAAGTTCCCAACACCAAATGGAATTGGTATAGTTCGAGGATGCCAGTATGAGTCTAGAGAGTGCTACACCAAAGCTTTGCAACATGCTGCTAAGGATGCTAAGTTACCTGAGCCAATGGACGAGGTTCCTGATGATTTTCCAGGAAAGAACCCAGATAAAATAACGCTCGATCTGCGTAGTTCGCCTTTGGAAGGTTTTGTACCAGCATCCTGTAGAGCTATAAGAATTGAAGAGATTATAGAAGAGGAACCTCATGCTGAGATTCCAGTTTTTCGGGGACCAGATACCCCTTACTTGCTGTTAGAAAGTGCACCCCCTATGGACAAGGATGGTGATGTGTGTATGGCAGAAGAGTTGGATGAAGAAAAATCTAGAAAACTGAAACATAATGGAAGCAGTGAAGACAGTCAACCAGCCTCAAAGAGAAGGAATGTCATATACGGAGTTCAAGAACCATCTGCAGTTCAAGAACCATCTGCAATCCAGGAACCTCAAAAGGATTTACCCACAGAAATGGATGTAGACTTAGATCCTTGAATGCCAGAAACCACGGTCAAGGCTGGACCAGCCGGTGAGACTTTAGATGTGAAGATAAATGACAAGGTGGTACGAAAGTGTTGAAGATTGGAGCTCGACTCGACCCAGCCTTAAAGGAATCTCTTATTACCTTTTTGGGTAAGAACCTGGATGTGTTTGCATGGTGTCACGCAGATATGGAAGGGATAGATCCAAGAGTCATGTGTCACAAGTTGAATATCGATCCAGAAAAGAAAGGAGTGAGACAGAAGCGAAGACCAGTTAGTGGAGAGAGAGCTCAAGCATTGAAAGAAGAGGTTGACAGGTTATTGGATGCAGGGTTGATTAAAGAATCTTTCTACCCGATATGGTTGGCAAACCACGTCTTGGTGAAGAAACCTAATGGGAAGTGGAGAACCTGTGTGGACTTCAAAGATCTCAACAAAGCATGCCCAAAGGACAGCTTCCCACTGCCACGAATTGATCAGTTAGTGGATGCAACTGCTGGACATGCCCTCATCAGCTTCATGGATGCATATTCAGGTTACAATCAAATCCCTATGTATGAACCTGACCAAGAGCATACTTCATTTATTACGGATAGAGGTCTTTATTGCTATGTATGCATGCCATTCGGGTTGATTAATGCTGGAGCCACGTACCAACGACTGGTGAACATGATGTTTAAAGACCAAATCGGTCATACTATGGAGGTATATGTGGATGACATGCTAGTCAAATCCAAGGAAGCTGTTGACCATGTAAAACACTTAGAAGAAATGTTTGGAATCTTGCGAAAGTACAGAATGAAGCTAAATCCCCAGAAATGTGTGTTTGGGGTAGAATCAGGAAAATTTCTGGGTTTTATGGTAAATCACAGAGGTATAGAAGCCAACCCAGCCAAGATTAAAGCATTGATTGATATGAGGTCACCAAGGACTGTGAGAGAGGTTCAGTCCCTTACAGGGAGAGTCGCAGCCTTGAACAGATTCATTTCGAAGTCCACTGATAGGTGTCAGGAGTTCTTTAAAGCCATAAAGAAAGGAAGCAAGTTCGAGTGGACAGAGGACTGTGAGATAGTATTTGGAAAGTTAAAGGAGCATTTGGGGAGCCCCCCACTTTTAGCCAAACCTGTGGATGGAGAAACATTGATACTTTACCTGGCTGTATCAGAATATTCCATTAGTGCAGTTTTGGTTCGAGAAGAGAATGGACAGCAGAGCCCAGTCTACTACGTCAGTAAAAGGTTACTTGATGCAGAAACGAGGTATACAGGAATGGAAAAGCTGGTTTACGCATTGAGATGGTGGAGGAACAGACAGAGAATGACAACTGCGCACCCTGGTGGACACTGTATGTAGATGGAGCAGCTAACAGTAGTGGAGCAGGTGCAGGCATAGAGCTAGTTAGTCCGGAGGGACACAAGCTCCATAGCTCGATTCATTTTGCCTTCAGAGCCACAAACAATGATGCAAAGTATGAGGCATTGATTGCAGGCCTAAAGCTAGCTTTGGAGATGAAAGTTGAGAATATCAGAGTGTTCAGTGATTCGATGTTAGTAGTTTGGCAGATTCGTGGTGGCTTTCAAGCAAGAGGTCCACGGACAGACCTGTATTTAAGGTACTCCCAGGAATTGATCGCAAAGTTCAAAGAGGTGAAGTTAGATCAGATACCACGAGTAAAGAATACCAATGCAGATGCATTAGCTAAGCTAGGGTCTCAGAGAGAGTCCACATTATTGGGAGTAATTCCACTTCAGATTCAGGAGCAACCTAGCGTTTTCAAAGAAGAAGTGATGGACATCGAATTTCCAGTTGAAGATTCCTGGATGACCCCAATACATCGTTACCTGGATAAAGGGGAGCTACCTCCCAGTCAAGATGAATCCAGGAAACTGAGGTATCATGCAGCCAAGTATGTAATCTATGATGGAGTTCTGTATAGACGAGGATTCAATCAAACTTTGCTTAAGTGTGTAGCTGGAGAGCAATGTAAGTATATCCTCGAGGAGATTCATGAAGGAGTATGTGGAAATCACTCGGGGGGTAATTCTTTAGCCATGAAGGTCCTTCGACAAGGATATTATTGGCCAACCATCAAGGCAGATGCCTCTAAGTTTGCACAGTCATGCGGCAACTGTCAGAGGTTTGCAAATTTTGATAATCGTCCTGTAGCACCTATCAAACAGATTGTCAGTCCTTGGCCATTTGCTGTTTGGGGGATAGACCTCATTGGAGAGCTCCCGAAAGGAAAAGGAGGAGTGAAATATGCAGTGGTTGCAGTTGATTACTTCACAAAGTGGGTAGAAGCAGAACCACTTGCTAAGATTATAGCAGCAAAGTTGACTGAGTTCGTGTTTCGAGCCATTGTATGCAGGTTTGGTATTCCGTAGAAGCTGATTTCTTACAATGGGAAGCAGTTTGATAGCAGAGAGCTTAGAGGATTGTGTGAACAGTTTGGAATTCAGAAAGCATTCTCAGCAGTGTATTATCTGCAGAGTAATGGACAGACTGAAGTTGTAAACAAAATTATCAAGCATACTTTGAAGGCAAGGCTTGAAGATAAGAAAGGAAGCTGGCCAGAGGAGCTTCCTGGAGTCCTGTGGTCGTATAACACCACCCCTAGAACTACAACTGGTGAGTCTCCTTTTACTCTTGCTTATGGTTGTGAAGCTATGGTACCTGTGGAAGTTGGAACAGGTTCCCTGAGGAGAAAGCATTTTGATCCCGAGAACAATGAGGTTAATCATAGACTGTATTTGGACATGGTCGAAGAGTTGAGAGCAGATTCGCAAGTGAAGTTAGCAGCATATCAACAGAGAGTTCGAAGGTATTACAACAAAAAGGTGAAAGCAAGACCTTTTAAAGTTGGAGACCTGGTTTTGAGGAAAGTCATGCCAAACACCAAGGTTCTGGCACACGGAGCTTTTGGAGCAAATTAGGAGGGACCTTACCAGATAAAGTCAGCCATTTGGGAAGGAACCTACCACTTGATGGATATGAATGGGAATCTCATTCTGAGAGCTTGGAATGCAGAACATCTCAAGAAGTATTATCAGTAACTCTTTTACTGTGTTTTTTCTTAGGAAAAGTAAGGCTCTTTCAGCCCAAGAATAAAGGCAGCTTATTAGTTATAGCTGACCAGCATTTTGATTTCAGTATTTGATTATGCATGTACTCGGGGGGTACTTGATGTGAACCTCCCTACTTGCAAGACAGTTTTTTTTATTAAGTATTGAGCGATTGATAGCTCTACGATTGAATATTTTGAATGCATTTCTAGCAGTTATAGCTCCTTAATAGCTCTTTTACGTAATAATAATTACCCAAAAGAACTGGGGGGCAGTACTTCTACTTAGACAGTATTGTGCATGATATGATTTGATATTTCATACGCCAATTTGTAAAAAAAAAAATTTAAGTGCTTGCTTTAGTACTTGAATTGTATGTGCAGGTTACCTTGACTAACAGGTTCCTGTAGCATTGATAGTATTTACAGGTTACCTTGACTAACAGGTTCCTGTGGCATATGACAGCTTTTGTAGGTAACCTCGATGAACAGGTTCCTGTAGCATTGACAGTATGTACGAAGTATGAATACGATTTGACAGAATACGCAGACTATGAATGATTTATGAGAAAAGCCCCAGGTAGCTTCCTGGGCACGAGAAAAAGCCCCAGGTAGCTTCCTGGACATGAGAAAAAGCCACAGGTAGCTTCCTGGGCACAAGAAAAAGTCCCAGGTAGCTTCCTGGGCACGAGAAAAGCCTCAGCTGACTGAGCACGAGATCCTTGCTAAAAGCCTCAAGTTCCTTGAGCACACGACCTAAAGTCCTGACAAAAGGCACCTAAAGTCCTGACACAAGGCACCTAAGGGGACCTGTATGGATCCGAGACTGGCATACAGGAACCTGAGACTGTACGTTTCAACCCTCCGTGGAGCCGCCACTGGCACATGAGGAAGTTGGAACCTGTGTGGAGCCTAGACCGGCACACTTGTTCTTAAAGAGAAGCCTAATAAGCTCTCCCTCATGTGGAACCCTCTTTGGCACATGAGAAGAAGGGATAAAACCCTTAGCATTTACCTTCATGAAATGTCTAGCCTAACACTTGAAGAAGAGGAAACTGTGTGGACTCCTAGAACGGCACACAGGTTCCTAGAATCGCCTCGAGGCGAAGAAATAAAAGGAACCAACATACCTTGAGGAATGTTGGGACCTAGAGTTCAGGATTGGAACCTAAGCAGGGGACCTTTCGAAGAGTTGACCCGAACCGAACGAAAGAAATTTTAATAACGTTAACTAGCTTCTGTTTTATGTTTGTTTTGCAGGATTAGTGATCATTAGCAGCTTATCCATGACAAACCTGATTCTATTATTCAGCAGCAATAAGTTTGGAAGTCGTTAAAGTAAGTTATAGTGTGGGTTATGAAGTTGAGCACATGTTTCGCAGTATAAGTAAAGAGGTTCCAAACGTACAAGTAAGTTATATTTTGTTGCATATACCTTATGAGTGAAAGTATGAATGTGTTCTGTTTCTTACAACGGGTTAGCCCACGTAAGCTTGGATATATGAGTATGGACACTAATTAGTTTTAGGATGCATAGAGATGGAGTGTTGTATAAAGTTTTGAGGAAAAGATGTGCATGGTATATAAAACATGTATGCATCGATATAATAATTATGAGCAAGAGATATGGCAAAAGGAACTAGTTGTCATTGGAAACATAAAAAAGTTACAGGGTACCCCGACCCTAGAAAACCAACATTCAAAGTTATTGGCACGAAGGCCATGAAAACCAAATTTAGAAGTACAACTTGCGAGGCACTACGAGGGGCCCGCGACCTCATCAAAGTTATCAAAAGTTACTGAATAAATCAAACGGATTAAAGGTTTCAAGAAGGAGGAACTTCATCAGGAACCTTGGTGACATCTGGTGCTGAGAGAACAGGTGGAGTATCTTCAGCAGCAGGAACCTCTGCAGTCTCAGGGTCAGAACCTAGAGACCTCTCAACCGTTTCCCCGGGAGGTACAGAGTCTTGCAGAGCTGCAGTTTTCTTCTCGAAATCTTTGATCATTCCCACCACGTCTTCGACCAGGAGGGACTAGTCTAGATTGGGCATCTTCTCTCATGTGGAGCGTATATAATCATTAATACCTTCATCGTAGCCCTCGTCATATCTGGTCTTCTCCTTGACGAGCATGGATGACTTCACAACCTCAGCAGCAGCATTCAAGGCGTCCACCTGAGCTTCTAGTTCACTGGTTTTTTCCAGCATCGACAGTTTCTCGTCCTTCAGGGCTTTGACTTGACCTTGAAGTTCGACTTTCTCATTTCTTAAAGAGGTCTCCACAGTCTTTGCCCTTCTGACAGCCGCAGTGGCAATGTTCGCCTTGTCCTCACTAGCAGCTAGCTCCGCTTTGAGTTTGCGAATCTCTTCTTGAAGTTGGAGGTCGTATTGGGTATTTACAGCAAACTCGTCGCAATATCTAAGGGCAAAGAAAGCAGATTGAGCAGTGGCAAACCTCATGGCGTGCATGGCTTCAGTAGAGCTCATTTTACTCCAGGCAGCTATTGTCTCTGTAGGAACATGGGTGTCAATCATGTCCTTGAACAGGTTTGAGGATTGATCAGGGTCGGTTTTCACTGCCTTGCTTTTCTTTGACGAGCGAGTTTGGGGAGCCACTGAGAGGTCGAGAGTTGACTGGGCAAATTTCCTCTTTGAAGAACCAGAGTGAGTAGTTTGGGAAGCAGGAGTGCCAGGAACCTGATTAATAGGAGTTGCGTTCAGCGGAACCTCCTTAGTTTCAGTTTTGAAGATCTCATCCACGTTCTTGGACCTTTTGATAAATGATGGAGCCTTGGGAGCCATATCTGCAAAAGAAATTACAAGATAGGATTAGAAATTTACATACAGAGTAAGCAGGTGAAAGTGCAGATGTATAATAATTGAAAAGAGGGCATAGCAGCAAGGAACTTCGTACCAGAGGTCGAGGGGATAAAACCTAGGGTAGATAAGTTATCGGGGGTCAACATAATCATACAATCCCTTATGGCCGAAGAGTGCTTCAAAGCCTCTTCAGCTCTCATTAAACAAGCTCCAGTTAGAACGGTCTGTTTTGGAATTAAGGGGCGGTAATTAAACTCAAAGCGAACAGAGGGGCAATCAAAGTAGTAAAGGAACTGCTCTTGCCATTGGTCAAAGTTTTGCTTAATACCTTTTATACATTGGCCTTGATGACCAGGCCAGGCACTCAAATAGAAACAACCGGAACCCTTCCCAGCGTCTTTCAATCTGAAAAAGTAACCTAATTCAAGTGCAGATAGTGGGGTTGTAAACAAGATGGTGTACAGAATGTAGGTGCTGATGGCTAGCCTATATGAATTAGGTGTCAATTGGAGAGGGGCCAAGCCATAGAAGTCAAGAACTTCCCTCAGGAATGGATGTAGAGGGAAGTATACGCCAACATTTGAAGAAGGCAGCAGAGGTCACAACATTTGGAATACCTCGATCAGGTGTCCTAATATCAAATCTGTGAGCTTTCTCACCAGGTTCAGGGATAAAAATGGAGCAGGTTGGGCGAGGAAATTCCTCGTACAGTTTTTCTAACTTAGTCAGGGTCATGAGGGAATCCATTTTTTCGCAGAAAGGTACGATTTCTTGCTTATACAACTCTCTCTCGACGGACACCTCGTTATCAAAATCAGGATCTGGGATCAAGTTGTGATCAGGCTTTGACACTTCCTCTTCGTCAGAGGGCCAATCATCCCCCAAATCCACAAAGGTAGGAGCAGGAGGATTTGTAGAGGGTAAGGTCGAAGGTTTGATGAGAATATTTCCAGGTTCATAAACGTTTGGAATAACAACCCTAGACCTAGTTCTTTCCCCTATTGGCATGATAGAAGGATGAATTGAAGATAAGTGGTCAGAGTGAGTAGAATCAGAGGACATCTGCAAAAGACAGACGGAGAAAAGTCAGGTTTTGAGCCTTCTAAAAGAGAAATTGTGGTTCTAAAGTTTTTGGACAGACATAACTATGAGACACAGGGTAGTCAGCGAATTACACAGAAACTATACACCATTAAAACGAAGCATATCGACTATGGTATGAATCAAAAACATGTGAGTATAGAATGTGAATAAACAATAGCGAGTCTCGGAGAAACCAGGGTCACGAGACTGTAAATCGATGACCAAACAAACAGGGTGTAGTGAACAATCGTATGAGAAGCATGGACTGTGAGAAATAGATACAAACGCAAACATACCAAGACTAGAAACAAAGAACATCGGCATGCAAGACACAAAAGTGTAGATAGTATGAAATGAAGTCAAGATTATGAAAGAGAAAAAAGGGTAAGTCGAAACCGTACCTTAATTAGCAGAAAGCGGCGACGGAGAGTCTGGATCGAGTTGGTGACCGTCGGACTTCCTCTTTCTCTCTCTCTCTAAGGGTTTTGGAAAATATTTGGTAAAGGTAAAAACGGACCTGAGGGGGTGAGAGGTGATTAGATAGTCAAGGTAAATGGGAAACATTTCACATACGTGGCATCAAGTAATTGGGGCGACGATTGAAGAGGTGCACGTGTGAGAGGCGTGTGAACCTTGGGAACTCATACATTAACTACAGCTTTGGTAAGTGATAAGTTTAGTTCAAATTTTGAATTATCTCCTGCTGCCAACCATTATCTCTTCCTATGGGTTTTTTTTTTAAATTTGAAGAGATGTGATGATAAGAAATAAGTTAGTTTCCCTGGGAAGCTGAATGCAAACATAGAGTAGGTTTCGAGAGCTGCGATTTGAAGAAAAAGATAGCAAGATAACAAGTTCCCTGGTATAAAGGAAGCTTACTCAAGATTATGTTAAGCTGAAAATATTTTATGTCCTGTTTCCTACGCCGAGTTAGCTCATGTAGGCTTGGATATAAAATGTTAAAGCGAGGTATTGTTACTAGAATGGTTTAACATTGAACCTTTGATCGTAGAGTAAAACTAGGTTCCTCTCACATTACATGATTTCAAGGAACCAGGGGGGTACTTGTTGTGCCCAAATTCATCATGGGCTGAATTTAGGCCCATTAGGCCCTAGGGTTCAATCCATATGAGCTAGAGGATAGATCCAGTACGAGTTATGAAGATCAGATAGAAGAAATGACTAAGGAAGTATGAGTATCAGGAGGTTCCCAATGGTCAGGAAGCTGAGCTGGACATTAGAAGATCTGTTTCCTCCCAGAAGAAGAGTTCGAGTTAGCATAGCAACAGCCATAGAGATGACAAGAGCATGTGAAGAGCTATCCAGTCTAACCAGTTTGTTATTTGTGCAGGTACTGATGCCTAAAGGGAGGTCCCTAAGTGATATTTCCCGAA
Source organism: Saposhnikovia divaricata (assembly GCA_036435485.1). NCBI lineage: Eukaryota > Viridiplantae > Streptophyta > Magnoliopsida > Apiales > Apiaceae > Saposhnikovia > Saposhnikovia divaricata. Next base: position 182,196,837 of record CM071597.1, on the reverse strand, counting down.
ATAAGGAGGTTCCTGAGAAACAGGCTCCTGAGATATAGGTTCATGAGCACCAGGTTCCTACGAATTTCCAACAGAAGGTTCTAGAAGCCAACTAGAACAGATAAACGAATTGGTATTTGAGTATAATTCTAGGGCGCAGATGATCCTAGAATAATCTCTGACCAATGAGAGAGTTATAGTAGGGTACGAACTCGAGTTCTACTCTACTTAGCCAACTAGTTCGTGGAAGGCTCTAAAGGAACCTGAGTCCTACACGAACTAGGTAATCGAATACAACTATTTTCAGCAGAGATAGAGTCGCATTAGAACTACGTGAGCTTGATCCCTATATAAACAAGGGTACGTAGGCACCTCAAGGGTAAGACACATTCAGTTCTCTAATTCTCTCTAAAGGCACTTGAGATTATTGGAGACACCCTCGAGCACAGCTCAACCCCCACAATCACAACCCAAACCTTTCACAGAACAGTTGATCGTTAGCCTATACAACTACCCGTAGACCTCTCAAAATTTGTTACAAAATCCACTCATCAACAATTGTATTTAACAGAAATTCAAAATAATAGGTTAATAAAAGTGAATTTTTAAAATACGACTACATGTAATGTACATATACATAATTATATAATTGTTAGTGGTTACTTATGGAGCTTCAAGGAAGAATTAAATATAAAATTATACATAATACATAAAAAAATCATAGATCATGTATTTCATGTTAACAATCAATTTGTAAAAAAATACTATATATAAGTCATGTGTTTCTCGATGGATACATCACTATCAGTAGTATCACTAACAACACATCGCTGACACCATTACCACCATCACTGCCATACATCACCATACCGTCACTATCACACACCACCACTAGAATCACGAGCAAATCACTAAAACTTTTCATGCAATCACATCAACACCACCCTTTGCACCACCAAAAAATCAAAATGAAAGCAGAATTACTATACATTTAACTTGATCATCACCAAAAACTGAACCCAAATCACTAAAATTTTAAATGCAAATTACCAAAATTTCCAAAATCTGAAATCCTGATAGTGTTTGGAGGTTCTGGTGTTGACGGTAGTAGAGTGGGTGTAAACGACATCGATGGGGCTCTATAAACTCGGACCTTATGTGAAAGGACGAAAAACAAGATGAATGAGCTAGCGGAGTAAGGTGATTAGAATTCGGTTGTCAACGTGTTCACAAATTATTTTTAGAGTGTTGGTCGATTTCGTGACACGAAGGAAATGTTAAGTGAGAAAGGTGTATAAATGTATACACACAATGTATAAGTGGAGAAGAGGTGGTGATGACATTGGTGTATTGTCGAAAATGGTGTAAAAAAAATCTTCAAAAATAGTAGAGGTAGAAGGGTAAAGTTGGAGATGTAGGTTACATTTGAATGTGCACCACCACTTACACCACCAAAATTAAAGCAGAATCAAACAACATTCAACTTGAATCACCAAAATTATACTAAAAGTTTGGAATACAAATTACCAAAAATTTTCAGATATGAAATTTTGATAGTATTCGAAGGTGTTGATGATGACATTGATGGTGGTAGAGTGGGTGAGAACGACATCGGTGAGGATTTATAAACTCGTTTATATTGTGAGAGGATGAAAAATGGAATGAATAAACTATCGAATGTGGGGTCGGGAATGTGGTTGGAACTCAGTAACAAAAATCTTAGTAAATTATTGCTAGAGTGATGATCGATTTGGTGACACGAATGAATGATTGAGTGAGAATGGTGTATATATGCACACATTATACATTTGAGCATGAGATTATTTCTCAGTCCTCATTATAATATGAGTTATCATTTGAGCACTTTCATATATATATGTCTACACGTAAATCTACTAAGTCAAGGATAAATTTTTCAAAATACTTATTGTTTTGTCTTTCTAAACTAAATTTTTAAAATTATTTTTAAAAATGCATACGAATTCTTAAGTGTAAATAAAATGTTACGATCATATTTGAAATTCAGGTAAGTGTTAACACAAAATCACGCAAGCGTACGTGGTCACAAGTAATATAGATATAAGTCAAGTTCGTTCCCACAGAGATCTGGTTATGGTTTTAATTCAGTAGATGTACCTAATGCAACAATGTATGGTTATTACCCACTGCTAAGACAATTAACAAATTTGGGTTTAATTAACTAAACTAACTAAGAAGTAAATTAACAAACTAAGAATTAATTAACTAACGAGAATTGAAATCGAATTACGTCTACAAGAGTAACATGGGATCCTAACTTCATTAAATACTTCGCTTAGATCTGATGCCTTTAATCACTATATGCAATGGTTATGATATCTGATCGGATAACACGAAACAAGTACACGCTACCTGTCAGCATATGTATACCAAACTAAACATACATCCACAAAAGAGATAGAAGATGAATAGACACCAATTATGCTTAGACCCTATATGTCTATAGAATTTAAAAACATAACGGTTGAAGAACAAGTTATCCATAAAGATCACACAGGGCAATATAAGTATTTTCATCTCATACTACGAATCATATTGATAAACAATCATGAACCTATGCTAGCATGGCAAGTTCTAAATCTCAAGATCCACTTTCACTTCACAAGAGATTAACAAATTAGAAGTTAGCTACGCATCTAGCAATTAAGCACAACCATATGAGGATATCAGATATACATCACACATAGATCTTTAAAGCAATCACGATACTAAAGCTCCATAAATAAATCCGTTAGAATCCCATGACAACGATTAGCCCATAATTGAACCACTCGTCATCATGGGATCTAATGAAACCGTGATAAAAACAAAGTATGAAAAGATACAAATAAAACTAAGTAATTGATATGTAATGGTGTGTTAAATTACAATGGTAGGATGTGTTTATATAGGCTCTAGAAGTCTTGTCCACCAAGCAATTGCCTTTTTAGAGTTGGAATAGAAGATTGACAATTTCCGTTCTTGAATGAGAATAGAATTGCAAATTCTATGTGTAGATCTGATTCTGGAATGTTCTAGCCGCCCAAAGCAATTACCATACTTATTAGAAGTAGGAATTATAGCAATTTCCTTGTCAAAGTTGAATTTCTGCAGTTCGGCACATAATACGTTTCCTAAACTGATTATGTTTTTAAGGAAAATTCGTAGCCGACTTTTCTTCAATATTTCTGGGCCGTTCCAGTTGTAAGTGGACATCTGGACCACTTTAGAATGATAGAGAATCTCGTTAGCTTCGCGTGGACTGTAAGATCGTCCAAAACGGACTTCTAGAACTCAAGATATGGCCAAAACAAAATCAGAAATTCTGGCTGATTTTTAACCCGCACACCCGCCGCGCTGGGGCGCCGATTGGCCTGGAGCGCCGGTCCAAACTGCATAAAACAAGGCTGGGGCGCCAATTGGGCTCCCGGCTTGATCCCGATCTGCGAAAATTGATTTTTCTTCGATTTTAAAGCTTTTTCTTCCGTTCCTTTTGCATGAGCTTCCGTCTTTCTTCCTTAATGACTTGTATACTTCTTGGTAGTTGACCTTAGCCTCCATTCTTCATTCCATATCATAAATCAACTCCAAATAACGACGGAAACTACACCTTTAATCGACATTTCTTCAACCCTGCACAATTAACCAAAACAGATCAAAACTACCACAAACTTGAGGCCAAAGCAATCAATTTAAGCAGAATTAGAATGCTCTAAATGGATATAAAATCCATTTATCACACCCCCAAACTTAAACCGATGCTTGTCCTCAAGCATAAACAATTACAAACTATCTAGCTAACTAGTACCACTTCCGTAGGTGATCACGGTTGCATTTGGCATATGCAACAAGCCCTTTAAACCCCTAGGCAGCCCTAGTGGACGAGTAAGGTCTCGTGAGGGCCTATAGCGAATGTACCCACAAAATCCAATGCAATGCAATGCATGAATGTAACTAAATGAAAATGCAATTAATATCCTACCATACCTTCAGATCCTCTCATGCCATATCAACTTAAGAATCAAAGTAAATACGCAATGTCATGGTGTCGAAAGTGCAAGTATTCACATAGTCTACTCAATGAACATGCATAAGTTCTCACAAGTCCATGTCAAGTGTAAGAATAAGTTAGTAACCATGCTAAGCCTACAAGAGCACATCTTTGAGACAAAACTCGGGATCTCATACGCAAAAACAAGCAACACTCACAATCCACTCACAAAAGAATATTCACTCAAGAACAAGGGTAAGTGTATCACTCAATTCCAACAAAATCATAAGCATGCTTGACATTTGGTATCAATCTACTCTTAACACAACATACATCAATGACGATAATCAAAAGGTCTTTATTTGGGTTGTAACGGGGCTAGGGACAAGGTATGTCAAATAAGCCAAAACAGGTGAAGTGTCAAAAGCTAGTAGGAACTTATAATAAATCATACACAACCACCTATTTCCCTCCCATACTTTTCTCAACAAAAACACTCGACTAGTCGACTAAAGTAGGATCACAATAAACACAAACATGCTCTCATAACATAATATATATATTTTTTTTCCATTTTTTTCTTTTTTTTTTTTCGAGAGCTAAAGCAACAATAATATAAACAATAACAATGATCCCACGATTTTATTACACATGCCGACTATCAAGCAACAACCAAACCCAAATTTCAATATTTCCCCCCCAAACTTATGACCAACAATAAACCTTTTTTTGCACACCTTATTACTCCCTGAAGCACACTACTAGCCTTTGACAATGCGGGTTCAAATTAATGCAAGGCCAAAACAAGAAAAAGTCTAGGCAAGTAATGTGGTATGTCACCGAAAAATAGGATTAAGCTCAACGGGTTAACTAATTGATCATGTAAACATGGTGTGGTAATATGGGAAAATATGTGGTTATTCCTAATGCCTTTATCATTTTAATCGTCAAATAATGTCATGCGTTTCAAGAAAGACCTCAAACAACTGCTAGCAATGCAAACAATCCGTGGACACTCAAGCAAACGAATAAAATTGCAAAAAATGAAATATGGCTCAAAAGCTCACTTGGTAGGAAAACATACTCAATCCCAAGCAAAAATCTCTCTAATGCCCCTACTTGTATTCAAAGCATGCAAACTAAATCAACTTGCACATATTCATGTCCTTCTAATTACTTACAACATTCAATAAGTCTACTAGCTTCAACTTACTAGTGTATGTATGTGCACAAGAACAAAGCATATCACTTCTCAATCAAAAGCGTCAACAACACAAAATTCTTATCAAGCATGGGTGCAAATGCAAACTATTATGAACTCACATGATATATAAAAACAGAATGTACTATATGAAACAAACGTAGATATCACGAACATAAATGCATAATTTACTAATACTAATATGCAAAGCATGAAATCCTACATGAACACAGTAACTAACAATCACATATATATACACTACTTATCCCTCAAACCACCCCCAAACATAAAATATTCAATGTCCTCATTGAATGGAAGTAAATATGTGACGCCCCCAGATCCGGGGTCGGAGATCTAGGCGCTCACGGTCCATTTTCCATTAATAACATACCTGTTCTTGCACATAATATATATAACACAGCCATCGACCCCACAATAAACTCACACCACATACACACACACAGGTTAGAGCCTCAGAAACGTCACACATTGATTAAACAAAAATAAAATTATCAGAGTTATTACAGACCGAATTAAATAGTATTTATGCTACTAGCAACACTTCGATATGAAGCAAAGTTGGCGGCTTGAAAGTTTGTTACGATACACTGCCTTGCATAGGTCATACTGATAAATAAAACGAACTAACAAAAGCTGACAACCAATCCGGCTAATGGGGCCTACCGGTGGAATCTCAACTGCTGGCTCGGGTCTAGTCACCTGCTTTCGAGCAGTCTGTCTGGTTCTTGCCATTTCGCTTAGCTGTTGTGTTTGTAAATTTGAAAACAAGCAAGAGTGAGCAACTATAGCTCAGCAAGAAATATATGTATAAGGTAAGCAATATAACATTTCATATGATTGGCAGTTATTAAACTTGTTTGTATCAATCAGATATAAAATCACTGGTCATAGTTGATAAATCTCGAAGGTGCAACAATATGTGCCCTTGTTTTCAAAATAAACTTGCAGTTCTAGATACTGCTTTGAGTCAACATCTTTCTCATCAAAATAGAACACTATCAACAACTTGGAACAAAAGCCTAAGAAGCAGTGTCAAAGCATTTTTCCAAAATGGAGGAATGGGACTTAAAGAAAACACAAAACCTGACAAGGATTGACGATGATCAGTCGCCACATCCAAGTCCAATAATCCGCGGGCCTTCTCTACCGGTAGAAGGATAGAAACTACATCCGTAACTATCCTCGGGTGAAAACTACATCCGTAATCACCCTCGATGAAAACTACATCCGTAATCATCCTTCGGCAACACCTGGGCTGGAATAATAATTGATGGACCGCATGGCTCACGGCCGCTTACACATCCCGGGAATCGTTCGTCAACGGTTCCCACACCTGCCAGAGTCCCTTTTTCTTTTTCTTTTAAAACTTGATTTTGATTGAAAATAAAGTAATTGAAGTCCGACATCAGTCGACCGATGATTCTTGAAATCATACAAGAAGCAGAATCTGACCGGGGGTTTTCGAAAATGTTTTGAGTTCGAAAGAGTTCAAGTTTGAAAGTATTAAATGTATCTTGGATTAACTTTGTCTTTAAATAATGAACAATAATTAATAAATAATATTTTAAGATTTAATATTAATAATTAATAAAATAATTAATCGATAAAATAAACTTTTAATCCAAGATAGGGTTTCGAGTATTTACGAAGATATGAACATAATATTTGAGTATACGATACTCCCCGAATGACCCTTCGGGTTTTCGCAATCTAGATACGATATAATAATATACCGCTCCCCGGTCAATAGTATATACGGACCGCTACGACCTCTATTGCTAGAGTCGTTGTCCGAAGAAAACATTTCAATCTAAGTTCAAGGGGTACAAGCATATTTGTACTTATACAATCTCAATTGCATCAATACTTCGATAAACATAACATTTGATATAATTGAAAACTACAAACACAACAGTGAAGTTCCTTGTATATGGATAAGTTTTGAAAAGTAAACTTGCCTTGGTTTGGTTGGGGTGGTCGAGCGTGCGGAGTCGAGCGATCTATACATAAGCAATAACCGCTCGTTAGTACCTTAATCAATATCTCTTTAATTACGGGGTTTTAGGGGGTACGAAATTAACTTAATGACTTCATCTTATGACACCCTAGCCCCACTATAGGTTCATGTCATCACTCGATTACGCTCGTCACTTAATCGACTTAATTTAGTCACCACATTCGAATCATAACCAATAACCCTAGAATTATGCTCCACTAATCGACTTTTTCCCTTGCGCGAAATTTACTCTAGCATTTTTATAAAATCCAAAAAATCATATTTTAATCCAATTCTTTTTGGGTGGTCTTCACCACTGAATTCCCTAACTTCTCAAATTTTTCCATGATCCCACATATATTTTTAGGGGTTTAAACAAGGTTCACAAGGGGGTCACTTAGTGCAGTCCGGAATCCAGAAACACAATTCACTCCTCCTGCCATAACTTAAAATCTATACATCACCTACCCATGAAACTTACATTTACAGAAACTACATTCAATTATCTTTCCAAAAATATATGGTAGGACATCAGGGGACAACATTTGGGGGTTCAAAACCGTGTTACAATACAGGTCAATGCTCCTGGAAAAACTCAGCAAGCACATACTACTTAGATCAACCATTTTTCACAATTCCACAACACAACCAACACTTAATACACTTAGTTCATGGTTCTTAACACTCATGGAGATATATATATTATCCATAATCATAAAAGTCACAATCTCAACATCAAAACTCAAGATCCATGTCATCCAATACTTATACAACCAAGATTAGCTCATATATACATGGATCTACTACCAAACATTATAAATACTACATAACCAAGGGGGTTTGTGATTTTTATACCTTCTTGAGCACCTAGGAGCCTTGGATAAGCTTTACACAACTCAACAACACCTTGAATGGTCTCCTACAACACTTACAATCCAAGATCTAAAAGAAAATCAAACATGGTTACTATTTACCCAATCTTTAACAATTTATAACTTGAATTTGGGTGGATGAAATGGCTTGAAATTACTAACATACCTTGTCTAGATGATGGAGATGGCCTAGGATTTATGTTGTGATTTTTCTTCTTCCTTTTTCTCCTTGGCCGAGAGCAAATAACAAGGGGGGGGAGAGTGTTTTGGTTTTTGTGTTTTGTGTGTTGTGTGGTTGAATAATTGAGGTTAAGTGTTGGGTGATACATATCATGTATGTATAGGCAAGTACTAGCAAGGCATGGGCATGTGTACTACTTGTCTCTCTTTTTGAAAAAGCAAGTAACTAGTTACTATTCCTCTTCCAATTTGCTAACTAGTTTGCTTGATTTCTAACCACTTGGTTGCATGGGACTTGCATGCAATACTACTCCTTGTATCATTATTCTTCCACCAATGCTTGTCATTTAATCTTTAATTCGTATCGTATCTTAATTAATCTCTCGTAATAATATTTTGTCGCGTAGACTTGCATGCAATACTACTCCTTGTATCATTATTCTTCCACCAATGCTTGTCATTTAATCTTTAATTCGTATCGTATCTTAATTAATCTCTCGTAATAATATTTTGTCGCGTAGAGATTTCCCCTATAATTTCTTAAGTAATAATTGTGTAAATTCCTCGAATGTCCATAATTCCACGTCATAATTCTCAATAAATCCTTTAATACTCTAACCATTCTCAAATCCCAAGTTTTATAAATCTTACTAACAATAAGACTCATGCCTTCACAATCTTCCTTTTTATCTTACATAATGAATGCAACAACGCAGTTTCTCAGACAATCAATTCTATTAATCAACAGGGATGACTAGAAAAGGTTCCATATTGACAATGTCACAAGATATTAAATAAAAGGAAATATTACCAAAAATTAGGGTTCTTACAGCCTCCCCTCCTTAAAAGGATTCCGTCCCGGAATCAGGTTGAAAACAGTTGGGGGTGCTTTTCACGCATCGCGCTCTCTAGTTCCCATGTTGATTCTTCGACATTCTGATTCCTCCACAAAACTCTCACTAATTTGACAACCTTATTCCTCAGCACCTGTTCCTTTCTATCCATGATTTCTACAGGTTGCTCTACATATGTTAAGTCTGGTTGCAGATCCACTTGATCATGTTCTATCACATGTCGGAAGTCGGTATGGTATGGTCTTAGCATGGACACATGGAACACATTATGTACTTGCTGTAAGCTCGGGGGTAAAGCCAATTCATAGGCTAACTTCCCAACTCGTTTCAAGATCTCAAAAGGTCCAATAAATCTCGGGCTTAGTTTTCCCTTCTTACCAAATCTCATCAATCCTTTCCACGGTGATACCTTCAACATCACAAACTCTCCTACCTCATATTCTTTGTCCTTGCGGGTCTGGTCCGCATACTTCTTCTGTCTGTCTTGGGCCGCTACCAGCCGTCCTCTTATGAGTTCGATAGTTTCTCTTGTCTGTTGGACCAGTTCAGGTCCTAAAATCTTCCGCTCTCCAACTTCTTCCCAACACAAGGGAGACCGACATCTTCGTCCGTATAAAGCTTCATATGGGGGCATGCCTATACTCGCATGGTAACTGTTGTTTAGGAAAATTTGATCAACGGCAAGTGGTCATCCCAACTTCCCTTAAAATCAATGGCACATACCCTCAACATGTCCTCGATGGTCTGGATGGTCCTTTCACTCTGTCCGTCTGTTTGGGGATGGTATGCAGTATTCATGTTTAACTTGGTCCCCACACAATCCTGAAAACTTCTCCAGAACCTGGAGTTGAATCTTGGGTCTCTATCTGATACAATGCTCACAGGAACCCCATGCCTAACCACAATCTCCTTTAAGTAAATATCTGCCAGCTTGTCGATAGTATATCTCTCGTTGATTGGAATAAAATGTGCTGACTTGGTCAACCTATCGATAATTACCCAAATGGCATCATGATTAGTCTTGGTCCTTGGTAATCCGACCACAAAGTCCATCGCAATTTGTTCCCACTTCCACTCGGGTATCTCCAAGGGTTGCAACAATCCACTAGGCCTCTGGTGTTCGGCCTTCACTCTTTTACATGTCAAGCATTTACTTACCCACTCTGCCACGTCCTTCTTCATATTTGGCCACCAATAGTATTCTCTTAAATCTCTATACATCTTAGTGCCTCCAGGGTGAATTGAGTACCTTGAACTATGAGCCTCTTGCAAAATCTCGTCCTTTAATTCTTGAACGTTCGGGATCCATATCCTAGATGCGTACCTCATAATTCCATTCCCGTCCTTCTCACACTTAATTTCCTCGCCAGTCAAAATTTTCTCCATCGAATTCTTTTCTTCTTCTATCTTCTTTTCCTGGCATAACTTAATCTTTTCCAATAGCGGTGGTTGGACTTTTATTTCCATTAGACTCTCTTGTCCAATTCCTGGTAACCTCACCTCAATCTCCAGTTTCTCGAGGTCCTTGATCAATTCGTCCACTGACGTTATCATCTTAAACTTCTCCTTACGGCTAAGTGCATCGGCCACTACGTTGGCCTTCCCTGGGTGATAATGAATTTCACAATCATAATCCTTGATTAGCTCTAACCATCTTCTCTGCCTCATGTTTAACTCTTTCTGAGTGAATATGTACTTTAAGCTCTTGTGATCCGTGTAGATTTCACACTTTTCTCCGTAAAGATAATGTCCCCAGATCTTCAAAGCAAAAACTATCGCTGCTAATTCCAAATCATGGGTGGGGTATCTTATCTCATACTCCTTAAGTTGTCTGGATGCATACGCGATCACTTTACCGTGCTGCATAAGCACACACCCTAAACCTTTATGGGATGCGTCGCTATAAATCACAAAATCTCCCTTATCATCAGGTAGGGCTAGTACTGGTGCTGTCACCAACCTCTTCTTCAACTCTTGAAAGCTCTCTTCGCATTTCTCAGTCCACACAAACTTCTCGGTCTTGCGAGTTAGTCGGGTCAAAGGGGCTGCTATCTTGGCAAAGTCTTGGACAAATCTCCTATAGTAGCCAGCCAGTCCTATGAAACTTCTCACCTCTGTCGGAGTGGTTGGTCTCTCCCAATTTGATACAGCCTCTATTTTGGCTGGGTCCACTAGAATGCCTTGTTCGCTAATCACATGCCCTAAAAACTGAACTTCCTTCAACCAAAATTCACACTTCGAGAACTTAGCGTACAACTTTTCTTCTCTCAATGCTCCCAATACAATCCTCAAGTGCTCTGCATGTTCCTCCTTCGTCTTGGAATAAATCAAGATGTCATCGATGAAGACTATAACACACTTGTCCAAGTACTTCTTGAAGACTCGATTCAGTAAATCCATGAAAGCTACAGGGGCATTCGTTAACCCAAATGACATCACTAGGAACTCATAGTGTCCGTACCGGGTGCGAAAGGCCGTCTTTGGTATATCTTCCGGTTTAATCTTTAACTGGTGATACCCGGTCCTCAAATCAATTTTGGAAAAATAAATTGCATCTTTCAATTGATCAAACAGGTCATCTATCCTGGGCAAGGGATACTTGTTCTTGATAGTCACCTTGTTCAACTCCCTGTAGTCTATACATAATCTCATACTGCCGTCCTTCTTTTTCACGAATAACACCGGGGCTCCCCACGGTGACACACTAGGTCTTATCATCCCTTTATCAAACAACTCTTGTAACTGAGTGGCTAGCTCTTTCATCTCCACTGGGGCTAGCCGATATGGGGCTTTCGAAATTGGGGCCATACCCGGAACTAAGTCTATAGCGAACTCGATGTCTCTATCAGGTGGTAGTCCGGGAAGATCATCCGGAAATACGTCCGCGAACTCATTAACGACAGGGATTTCCTGTAGGTTTGGTGCCTCCTTCTTGGTATCCTTCACATAGGCTAAATAGGCTTCGCATCCTTTACGTAACAGCTTCTTAGCTTGAATCATAGTCAGGAACTTTTGGTTTTGCCGTTTCCCACTAAACACTACTTCCTCGTCCCCTGGCAGTCTCAAACTTACTTTCTTCTTGACACAATCAATCTGGGCTCCGTGGGTTGTTAACCAATCCATACCTACTATTACGTCAAACTCCCTTAGTTTAAAAGGTATTAAGTCTACCCGAAAGTGTCGCCCTTCTATTTCTAGGTCACAACCTGGACATACTTGGCAAACGGGAATAATTTCATGATTAGCTATCTCTATTTGCAATCTGTCCTTCAATGGTTCAGTCTTAAGGCCTAACTGACATACAAAATCTAGAGATATGAAAGACTTGGTAGCTCCCGAATCAAATAAAACATTTGTCTTAACTGAGTTTAGTAGTAGAGTACCTGCAATCACATCCGTGTTCCTCACGGCATCCTGCACCGTCATGTTAAAAGTTCTTGCAGTAGGGGCCTTGTTAGAAGCAGTTCCACTCACTCTTGATGCAGCTTGCCCAGAGGACATACATTCCCTCATTCGGTGCCCTGGTTTCCCACACTTGAAACAATTACCTCCGGCACTGGTGTTGTTACTAGTTCCTCGACAGGCGTTAACATAATGTCCTGTCAGCCCACACTTGAAGCACTTCAAATCTTGCAGGTTACACACGCCCGCATGTTTCCTTCCACATTTATTACATTCTGGGGGTTGGGCTCGAGATGGGGTAGAGTAAGACGATCCTTGTGGTCGGCCGCTCTGGCCCACACTCCAACTTTCAGCTCTCTTGGTTCCAAAGTTTCCGCTGGGTTGGGACATCGTTCCTCGCTTAAATTTGCTCGAAAAGCTCCCACCCGCAGAGTTTCCCTTTCGACTATCAAACTTCCTCTTCTTTCCTTCTCTCTCCTTCTGCATCTGTTCACTCCCAGCCTCAACAATTGACGCTTTCTGCACCAGGGTGGCATAGTCTGTCAGCTCAAGAACCGCCGCACGATTCTGAATCCATTTTTTTTAGCCCTAATTGAAACCTTCGGGCCCTCTTTGCCTCAGAGTTCAAATATTCCGGCACAAACCTCGATAGCTCAGTAAATTTGGCCTCATACTCGGCCACCGTCATGTTTCCTTGCTTCAGTTCCAAAAACTTCAGCTCCATTTGTGTCTCCATGAACCTAGGAAAGTACTTCTCCAAGAACAGCTCGCTAAACCTCTCCCAGGTCACCACACCTCTTCCTTCCAAATTCTTCTTAGCTTCCCACCAATAGTTCGCCTCACCCTTCAGAAGGTAAGTGGCGAAAACAGTCTTCTGCTCCTCAGTGACACCTAGTATCTCAAAAGATTTTTCCATTTCCTTCAGCCAGGCCCTTGCCTCGACCGAATCGGCGGTTCCTTTAAATTCTGGGGGTTTCAGGGATTTGAAGTTCCGGAAAGCATTTGCATTAGCATTTTGGGGTGGTTGCTGAACTGGGGGACGGTCCAAGTTCTGCCTAAGTAACTCCATGAACTGTTCCATAGGGCCTCCCCTAGGATGGTCTGCCTCTCGGGTGTCATCACCAGCTTCTTCTTCTTCACACTCAGAGTCATCAAACAAGTTATGATCGTTGCCCTCACTCTCACTCAGGTTGACATTCTCCCCTTCACGGTTCTGGTGGCCTCCGGTTCCATGGTGGCTACCCTGGCCCTCAGAACTGATCGGGTGAGCTCGAGTATTCATTCTTCTGGGTGGCATGATTCTGATAATAAAACAAGAAATGGGTTAGGGTTTCCCAATTACCCGACAGCGTTTGCACGGGTTAGGAGCGTATCGTTCCTCCTCATAAGGTGGAAGTTGCAAAAGTTTTAATAATCCGATGTTAGAGATAAAATGTCAACATTTTTGGGGAAAAATCCCTTTGGGATGCGAAAACATTTACAAGAGTTTTCAAAACTTCGAAACCTCAAAAATATATTTTTTTTTTTCTCAAAATTTCAAAACAAATTTTTTTTTTTAAAAAAAAATTATTTCTAAAGATTGTAGGAACATTTTTGGAAATTGTAGAAAACAATTTGAAATCGCATATCGTAAATTTGAAACAGCATGGTTGTATTTGTGGCTTGTAGCAATTGTATAATCACAGTTGTATATCAAAACAGTAAAGCATTGCATCGGAAAGTAAAGCAGTTGAGGCAATATTAAGGAAACTGAAACTAAATAAGTACGGTACAAGGGTTATCACAAAGTTTGGATGTTAGAGCCAAATACATAGTTCCGATGTCAAAGTCTAGCAAAAGTGGAACAAATACAAGTACATCATCCGAATAGTCAGGCTACACAAAAGTAGGGCTACATCCGTACATGCTACCCGAAGTCACACCTACATATCTGTAGGTCAGTCTACTCATCCACTGGTCAGAAAGGATACCACTGCACAAGTCAACTACCCCGCAAAATCGACACACTAATGTCATCTGAGCCTAGGGGACTGAGCTATCAGTAACACATCACGGGGCCGCACCGCGGCGGAGCAAGGTCCTCACTCGGGCAAATGCATGACGCACAACACGCCTAGCATCCCTAACCTGGATCACTCCGCCCCCGTGGATCCCTAAACCAAGAATCCTATCGCGACTCCTCCTCTCAATCCTATGGAGTCGAGCCCTAGTCCTCCTAGCAACAGCGGTCCTCATCTCAGCCTGGATCCTCAAGCGCGCCTCGCGCTCCTCCACTAGTGCCCGCCTCGCCTCATTAAGTCGGGCCTCTGCAGATAGTAAGTCTCGGGTCAGGAACTGTACCACGTAATCGTGCTCAGTACCCGACACTGGGGGTAGGTCCATCGGTGGAGGTGGTATGACAGGAATAGAAGCAGGTGCAGCAGCAGTAGCAGAAGCAGGAGCAGTAGCAGGGGTAGGGTCAAGCTCCTCCTCGCCAGAAGTATCATCCTCGGAGTCACCATCCGATGAAACAGGGCTAGATGTCTGTGGAGAAGGTGGGGGTGACACAACACGACCCTCACCAGATCTCACACTCTCCTCATCAGTAGCTACAGGAGATGGGGTAACAGGCTCTGGCTCAGGCTCAAAGGGCTCCTCAACGGGATCCTCATCATCAGTATCCTCTATCAGTGTAATCCAGGGGCCAAGCTCGGAGTCAGCACCCATATCCTCATCAGGATCCTCGGTCTCTCGCATCAGTGCCTCATCATGCTCTCTCTCAAACGCCTCAGGGTCTGGTATCTCCTCCATCTACACAAGGGAAATAAGGTGGGTCACTAACCATAAAAGAAAGGTTTAGGAGTAGTTCCCTCACGGGCCTTAAAGTCAGGGCTATATCCGATAACCCGACTACAAACTCGATGAGAGTTCTAGGTATTATTAAAGTTGTTATTAGGGTTATCGTTATTGTTATTATTATTAGGGTTGCTTTCTTAAATTACTATCGTTTCTGAGAACTGTAACCTGGCTCTGATACCATTTCTGTGACGCCCCCAGATCCGGGGTCGGAGATCTAGGCGCTCACGGTCCATTTTCCATTAAAAACATACCTATTCTTGCACATAATATATATAACACAGCCATCGACCCCACAATAAACTCACACCGCACACACACACACACACACACAGGTTAGAGCCTCAGAAACGTCACACATTGATTAAATAGTAATAAAATTATCAGAGTTATTACAGACCGAATTAAATAGTATTTATGCTACCTGCAACACTTCGATATGAAGCGAAGTTGGCGGCTTGAAAGTTTGTTACGATACACTGCCTTACACAGGTCATACTGATAAATAAAACGAACTAACAAAAGCTGCCAACCAATCCGGCTAATGGGGCCTACCGGTGGAATCTCAACTGCTGGCTCGGGTCTAGTCACTTGCTTTCGAGCAGTCTGTCTGGTTCTTGCCATTTCGATTAGCTGTTGTGTTTGTAAATTTGAAAACAAGCAAGAGTGAGCAACTATAGCTCAGCAAGAAATATATGTATAAGGTAAGCAATATAACATTTCATATGATTGGCAGTTATTAAACTTGTTTGTATCAATCCGATATAAAATCACTGGTCATAGTTGATAAATCTCGAAGGTGCAACAATATGTGCCCTTGTTTTCAAAATAAACTTGCAGTTCTAGATACTGCTTTGAGTCAACATCTTTCTCATCAAAAAAGAACACTATCAGCAACTTGGCACAAAAGCCTTAGAAGCAGTGTCAAAGCATTTTTCCAAAATGGAGGAATGGGACTTAAAGAAAACACAAAACCTGACAAGGATTGACGATGATCAGTCGCCACATCCAAGTCCAATAATCCGAGGGTCTTCTCTACCGGTAGAAGGATAGAAACTACATCCATAACTATCCTCGGGTGAAAACTACATCCGTAATCACCCTCGATGAAAACTACATCCGTAATCATCCTTCGGCAACACCTGGGCCGGAATAATAATTGATGGACCGCCTGGCTCACGGCCGCTTACACATCTCGGGAATCGTTCGTCAACGGTTCCCACACCTGCCAGAGTCCCCTTTTCTTTTTCTTTTAAAACTTGATTTTGATTGAAAACAGAGTAATTGAGGTCCGACATCAGTCGACCGATGATTCTTGAAATCATACAAGAAGCAGAATCTGACCGGGGGTTTTCGAAAATGTTTTGAGTTCGAAAGAGTTCAAGTTTGAAAGTATTAAATGTATCTTGGATTAACTTTGTCTTTAAATAATGAACAATAATTAATAAATAATATTTTAAGATTTAATATTAATAATTAATAAAATAATTAATCGATAAAATAAACTTTTAATCCAAGATAGGGTTTCGAGTATTTACGAAGATATGAACATAATATTTGAGTATACGATACTCCCCGAATGACCCTTCGGGTTTTCGCAATCTAGATACGATATAATAATATACCGCTCCCCGGTCAATAGTATATACGGACCGCTACGACCTCTATTGCTAGAGTCGTTGTCCGAAGAAAACATTTCAATCTAAGTTCAAGGGGTACAAGCATATTTGTACTTATACAATCTCAATTGCATCAATACTTCGATAAACATAGCATTTGATATAATTGAAAACTACAAACACAACAGTGAAGGTCCTTGTATATGGATAAGTTTTGAAAAGTAAATTTGCCTTGGTTTGGTTGGGGTGGTCGAGCGTGCGGAGTCGAGCGATCTATACATAAGCAATAACCGCTCGTTAGTACCTTAATCAATATCTCTTTAATTACGGGGTTTTAGGGGGTACGAAATTAACTTAACGACTTCATCTTATGACACCCTAGCCCCACTATAGGTTCATGTCATCACTCGATTACGCTCGTCACTTAATCGACTTAATTTAGTCACCACATTCGAATCATAACCAATAATCCAAGAATTATGCTCCACTAATCGACTTTTTCCCTTGCGCGAAATTTACTCTAGCATTTTTATAAAATCCAAAAATTCATATTTTAATCCAATTTATTTTTGGTGGTCTTCACCACTGCATTCCCTAACTTCTCAAATTTTTCCATGATCCCACATATATTTTTAGGGGTTTAAACAAGGTTCACAAGGGGGTCACTTAGTGCAGTCCGGAATCCAGAAACACAATTCACTCCTCCGGTCATAACTTAAAATCTATACATCACCTAGCCATGAACCTTACATTTCCAGAAAGTACATTCAATTATCTTTCCAACAATATATGGTAGGACATCAGGGGACAACATTTGGGGGTTCAAAACTGTGTTACAATACAGGTCAATGCTCATGGAAAAACTCAGCAAGCACATACTACTTAGATCAACCATTTTTCACAATTCCACAACACAACCAACACTTAATACACTTAGTTCATGGTTCTTAACACTCATGGAGATATATATATTATCCATAATCATAAAAGTCACAATCTCAACATCAAAACTCAAGATCCATGTCATCCAATACTTATACAACCAAGATTAGCTCATATATACATGGATCTACTACCAAACATTATAAATACTACATAACCAAGGGGGTTTGTGATTTTTATACCTTCTTGAGCACCTAGGAGCCTTGGATAAGCTTTACACAACTCAACAACACCTTGAATGGTCTCCTACAACACTTACAATCCAAGATCTAAAAGAAAATCAAACATGGTTACTATTCACCCAATCTTTAACAATTTATAACTTGAATTTGGGTGGATGAAATGGCTTGAAATTACTAACATACCTTGTCTAGATGATGGAGATGGCCTAGGATTTATGTTGTGATTTATGAGTGATGGGAAAGGGGGAAGAAGAATTTTTCTTCTTCCTTTTTCTCCTTGGCCGAGAGCAAATAACAAGGGGGGGAGAGTGTTTTGGTTTTTGTGTTTTGTGTGTTGTGTGGTTGAATAATTGAGGTTAAGTGTTGGGTGATACATATCATGTATGTATAGGCAAGTACTAGAAAGGCATGGGCATGTGTACTACTTGTCTCTCTTTTTGAAAAAGCAAGTAACTAGTTACTATTCCTCTTCCAATTTGCTAACTAGTTTGCTTGATTTCTAACCACTTGGTTGCATGGGACTTGCATGCAATACTACTCCTTGTATCATTATTCTTCCACCAATGCTTGTCATTTAATCTTTAATTCGTATCGTATTAATCTCTCGTAATAATATTTTGTCACGTAGAGATTTCCCCTATAATTTCTTAAGTACTAATTGTGTAAATTCCTCGAATGTCCATAATTCCTCGTCATAATTCTCAATAAATCCTTTAATACTCTAACCATTCTCAAATCCCAAGTTTTATAAATCTTACTAACAATAAGACTCCTGCCTTCACAATCTTCCTTTTTATCTTACATAATGAATGCAACAACGCAGTTTCTCAGACAATCAATTCTATTAATCAACAGGGATGACTAGAAAAGGTTCCATATTGACAATGTCACAAGATATTAAATAAAAGGAAATATTACCAAAAATTAGGGTTCTTACAAAATACGAGGGAAAGTAGAAAACATACTAGTATACAACAATGCTTGGGTTGCCTCCCAAGAAGCGCTTCTTTAACGTCAATAGCTTGACGTTACTTCCAAGCCTCCATTAAGGATGATAATAGTTTGCTTGGTCCTCTCTTCGTGAAACTTCATCGTCATCACGACGGCACACTTTCTGCCCCTTATCCTCGCTTGGCCTATTCTTATAACAACTATGTCCTATTCCAATGCCTTCATCTGCTGACCCAAAATCTGTCAATTTGTAGAACAACACACACTCGCGGGCTTCGCTTGAATATAATGGGGGAGGGTAAATGTAAGTTGCTGAAGCCTTTGGTTCCTCAAAGAGAACTTCCTCCATTGGCTCTAATGCGCTACCTCCATCTTTAAACTCTGAGACAAGTAGAAGACCTGCATCTGTCCCATGTTCTTCAGCCTCTTGGAACATACATAACAATTCTTGAAATTTGCGTAGCTCATCAGTGTCTGTCCCAAATAGTGCCCTTTCCAAAGCATCCACCTCACCAGCATGATCAAATTCCTCACATGACTTGTGAACGCTCACCTCACCTTGGAATTTGTCTTCTTCAATTAAGCATGCAGTACCTTGCTCCAAGTCGCCGTTATTTTCTGGAATTGCCTCTGGTATGAATTGCTGATTCTCTTGTTCCAAGGCACTCCTAACTTGAGCAACTATTGTTTCCAAAGATTTGATAGACGCCTCGTTACTCTTTACACGCATCCTAATCTCTTCCATAGTCTCTTGTTCCGATGATCTCACAGCTTGAGCAACTAGTGTCTCCAAAGAATTGATAGACTCCTCGTTACTCTTTACAAGCATCCTAAGCTCCTCCATAGTAACAACCTCATCTGACTGAAAAGTAGGAGTAGGTTGCTGATGTTGAAACTCTTCACTTCCAAAGAAATATGACATATCTGGAACATCTTGCTGGTACTGTTGAGGATGGTATTGAAAATATGGTTGTTCCTCATAAGTGACATATGGATCAACTCCTTCGTAGTAACAATATTGTGAGGGATCATGAACGCCAAAACACCGCTCACATTGATAAGGCATGGATGTCCTTGAATATGCCCACCATGGCAACTCCTCGCATGCCATCTTCAACACTCAAGTACCTGAAACACACCGAACTAAACAAGATAAGTAAGAAAAATCTGAGTCAGTGAACTCTAACGACCACTATTGACAAGCACATAAACAAAAAATAAAACACCGATGATCCCCGACAGCGGCGCCAAAAACTTGTTAACACAAAATCACGCAAGCGTACGTGGTCACAAGTAATATAGATATAAGTCAAGTTCGTTCCCACAGAGATCTGGTTATGGTTTTAATTCAGTAGATGTACCTAATGCAACAATGTATGGTTATTACCCACTGCTAAGACAATTAACAAATTTGGGTTTAATTAACTAAACTAACTAAGAAGTAAATTAACAAACTAAGAATTAATTAACTAACGAGAATTGAAATCGAATTACGTCTACAAGAGTAACATGGGATCCTAACTTCATTAAATACTTCGCTTAGATCTGACGCCTTTAATCACTATATGCAATGGTTATGATATCTGATCGGATAACACGAAACAAGTACACGCTACCTGTCAGCATACGTATACCAAACTAAACATACATCCACAAAAGAGATAGAAGATGAATAGACACCAATTATGCTTAGACCCTATATGTCTATAGAATTTGAAAACATAACGGTTGAAGAACAAGTTATCCATAAATATCACACAGGGCAATATAAGTATTTTCATCTCATACTACGAATCATATTGATAAACAATCATGAACCTATGCTAGCATGGCAAGTTCTAAATCTCAAGATCCACTTTCACTTCACAAGAGATTAACAAATTAGATGTTAGCTACGCATCTAGCAATTAAGCACAACCATACGAGGATATCAGATATACATCACACATAGATCTTTAAAGTAATCACGATACTAAAGCTCCATAAATAAATCCATTAGAATCCCATGACAACGATTAGCCCATAATTGAACTACTCGTCATCATGGGATCTAATGAAACCGTGATAAAAACAAAGTATGAAAAGATACAAATAAAACTAAGTAATTGATATGTAATGGTGTGTTAAATTACAATGGTAGGATGTGTTTATATAGGCTCTAGAAGTCTTGTCCACCAAGCAATTGCCTTTTTAGAGTTGGAATAGAAGATTGACAATTTCCGTCCTTGAATGAGAATAGAATTGCAAATTCTATGTGTAGATCTGATTCTGGAATGTTCTAGCCGCCCAAAGCAATTACCATACTTATTAGAAGTAGGAATTATAGCAATTTCCTTGTCAAAGTTGAATTTCTGCAGTTCGGCACATAATACGTTTCCTAAACTGATTCTGTTTTTAAGGAAAATTCGTAGCTGACTTTTCTTCAATATTTCTGGGCCGTTCCAGTTGTAAGTGGACATCTGGACCACTTTAGAATGATAAAGAATCTCGTTAGCTTCGCGTGGACTGTAAGATCGTCCAAAACGGACTTCTAGAACTCAAGATATGGCCAAAACAAAATCAGAAATTCTGGCTGATTTTTCACCCGCACACCCGCCGCGCTGGGGCACCGATTGGGCCTGGAGCGCCGGTCCAAACTGCATAAAACAAGGCTGGGGCGCCAATTGGGCTCCCGGCTTGATCCCGATCTGCGAAAATTGATTTTTCTTCGATTTTAAAGCTTTTTCTTCCGTTCCTTTTGCATGAGCTTCCGTCTTTCTTCCTTAATGACTTGTATTCTTCTTGGTAGTTGACCTTAGCCTCCATTCTTCATTCCATATCATAAATCAATTCCAAATAACGACGGAAACTACACCTTTAATCGACATTTCTTTAACCCTGCACAATTAACCAAAACACATCAAAACTACCACAAACTTGAGGCCAAAGCAATCAATTTAAGCCGAATTAGAATGCTCTAAATGGATATAAAATCCATTTATCAGTAAGAAATTCGACTACTATCAGTCTTTATAAAAGATATATTTGATAAAATATATCACACTAATAACGTATAATATTTCAAAAATTTCGAGTTATCTACTTCAAAAATAAAAAAAATTGAATTACACGAGTTTAAATGATGCCCGTGCTTTGCACGGGTTTTCATGCTAGTTACAAATGTATAGTTTTTCATAGTAAAAAAGTTATAGAAAGATAATGTACATGTGATAACTTTTAAAATATTTAGTGATTGTTCATATACATTCTTCAAACTAAATTATATGAATGTGAGAATATGCCCAAAATGCCTACCATTCAATATGGATGGCCCATATTACCTATTTGCAATAGAAGTAGCCTTATTTGTCCATCACTTACGCATATAGTGCATCACTTTTGGAAAAAGACAAAACTAACTTGTCTTCATTCATGCTGTGCACCGCAATTTTTATTTTATTCTGCTAATTCTGCATGAATTTTGCATTAAGAAATTTTATGAATTCCGCATCGAAAAACTTGGTATCAGAGCCTAGTTAATATTCTTTTAAAATGAATCTTTTAAAAGATAAAAATCAGATCCCTGAGGAGGAAACATCTGATAATTTAGAAATCGAGTTTTCAGAATTAGAAAAAGGCTTTCAAGCCAGTTTTCTAATAAAACATGATTCAATTTCTAAAATCAGGAGCACTAAGCTTGATTTAAAGAAAGAAACTATTTTTAATGTTCCTTGGTTGGAACGATTAAAAAGAAAAAATAATATCTTTTATCTACAAAAGAAATGCATGTAGATATAAAAGATACTACAGGAAAAGTGTACTTGCCTTAATTACTAAAGAAGAGATTAATAGACAATTACAGAAAATGGATTCAAAGACGAGATCAACAATCTCTATGGTTCATTTAGGAGCTTTTAAGATTTTGATAAAATCTGAATTCCCTGAAGGTATAGATTCTCCAATAAAAATGGCTTTACTGGATAACCGAATTATACCAAGAAATGACAATATTTTAGTCGCTGCTAGAGGTAATTTAGCATACCAAAAATTTATGTTTACAGTATATCCCAAATACGCAGTTAGTTTGGATACTGAAAGATTTTATCAAATTTTATCTTTTATTCATGATTTTGAAAGAAAATATTTGATGCAAAAAGGTAACAAAGTATTTAGCATTACTTATTTAGTTGCTTATGCTTTAACCAATAGTCATCATAGCATTGACTATAAGAAAAAGGAATACATCGAATTGGACGACGTATTCTCTGAAGTAGGTTCAGTAGAAGATAAACAATTTGCAGAATTGACTCCTGCAGACCATACTTGGGCAATTGATATTGCCAGAAACAAACCTTCTTTAAAGGATAAACCTAGAAGAAGTTTCAGAACTAGAGGGAATCTAGCTATTAGAGAACCCTTAGCGGAAGGAAAAGATATGCTCCTTAAAAGCATGTCCCAAAGAATAGATGATCTATCAGATAAACTTGTTAATATCATCTAAAAATGAGCCTTAAAGAGCTAATTGAGGATTTCAATAACAATGTTAAGCCCCAGCTAACAGAAATTTTAGCTTTGCTTAAGAAAGATGTAGATAATGATATCAAAGGTAATATCGAAGCTGCTGCGGCAAAGATAATCACAGAATTGATAACGACAATTCAAGATTATCAAAGCAAAAATGAAACTTTTGAAGTAATTGGTAGACAACCAAAGACCTCAGAAGAAAAACAGATAGTTCTCACATCAGAACAAGGTAACAAAGATAAAGGTAAAAGCCGTTATCGATACAGTTATCCTAACCATGATGTAGGAAACGAAGAACTCGGAACAGGTAAGAATCCGAACAGTATGACTTGGCCATTTGGTTATGTTTCTAATAAGAAAATATGAACTATATGCAAGACATAGAAAAATTCTTTTGGGAAGTACTTGAATCGGACATTCAAGATGACCAACAAGAAAAACAATTTGCTAAGGCAATGGAATTACTTGAATTAGAAGATGATAATCTAGCTAATCAACAAGTAGAAAATAATTTAAAATTACAATCATTATTTGGATTTAATTCTACTAATTATTTGAATGTCATTGAAGAATTTAGTTCACCAGAATCAGATTCTCAGCAAACAGAAGATACATCAGACGAAGAATTTGTTTAACAACAAAAACAAACGTTCAGAATGTATAAACAAGAACATGAAGCACATGCCAACGAAAACCTGTTTGCATCAACTTCAGGAACAAAGAAAACGCCAGTAAGAAATAAAGGTGACTTCTATCCACCTACTACTGAGTTTAAAATGAGTCAAAGTCCTTTTGGTTCAAATGTCTTACATATTGATTGTGCATCAGGTAGAAAAGCATTAATTGATATATGGGAAAAGGAAATTAGTTTGATAATACAGACTAATCCTAAGGCTTATGATGATACAGACACAGTATTATTAATAGTGGATCATAAAACAACAGGAGTTGTTAACAAATTTATTAAAGATGTTGTTTGGAATTTCATCGATGATGAACCCATAGAAGCCTTTAATAAAATTGTAGATGCTATCTATACCATGTTTCTAGGAATAGATTATGTTTATTCTAAAGAACAGGAAAAAGATAAAATCAAACAAAATGCTAAGTTAGCTATGAGCAGAATGCAATAATGCGATATATGCCTTATTGACACATTCTTTTGTGAATATGAAAAGCATTTGGTCAATAAAGGAGATCAAGCAGGATATCACCTTTATGTAAAAGAATACATACATAAGATACCCTTGATAGGTGAAAAAGCAATGACTAAGTTTTTGCAGGAAAGATCAGACCTGACAAGACATAGTTTGGCTTTTGCACAAAAAATTGTGAAAGGTGAACTCACTAGATATTGTGATGATGCAAAGACACAAAAACAATTAAAAGCTTTTGGTAAAAAATGTTGTGAAAAGTTTAACAAAGAAAATTATAATTTCGGATGCAATCCAAATTATAAAAAGAAGAAGTATTCAAAAAAGAAGACATCTTCCAAATATCAGTTTAAAAAGAAAAAGAAAACTTTTAAACCAGGTAAGTATGTTAGAAAGAAAAACGTTTCTACTAACAAACAGAAACTTTGTCCGAAAGGAAAGAAAAATTGCAGGTGTTGGGTCTGCAACGAAGAAGGGCATTATGCAAATGAATGCCCTAACAGAAAGAAATACCCTGACAAGATCAAGGTATTAGAAGAAATCTACTACAATGGTTATGAACAGTAGAAGACATATATGATGAGAAAGAAAATATCTTCATCATAGAAGAGGTTGACCCTGGACCATCGTCCGAAGAGTCAGAAGATGAATCAACAGACGAAAGCGACTGAAGATTCATATTAAGAATTAGTAATGCCAAACATTACTAATCCATCTTTGATCTATATAAAGGTACACTTAATTTTGCTGGATATAAAAAGATCGAATTGCATTGTTATATTGATACAGGTGCAAGCCTATGCATAGCAAGTAAGCACGTCATTCCACCAGAACACTAGGTGAATGCTGAAAGACCTATTGAGGTAAAAATCGCTAATGGTAAAACCATCGTGATTGATAAGGTATGTAAAGACCTTGATATTATGATAGCAGAAGAAATATTTCATATTCCCACTATTTATCAACAAGAATCAGGTATAGACTTTCTTTTAGAAAATAACTTTTGTCTAGCCTACAAACCTTTTATACAGGTTGATGACAAAAGTGTTATTTTCACACTCAAATGTGAACCAGTATGGGTTAAGAAAGTTCTTCAAGCTAATCGAGTAGGTTTTCCTACGTTTTTGGAATCAAAGAAAAAGAATTCAAAAACAAAACCCGTCACACTTGTTAACATTTCTCAGAACAAAATCCAACTTTTAGAGAGGGGGAGAGATATGTTAAATAAATATCAAGAAATGAATTTTTCTCTAACAAATCTATCTCAAGATATTTAAGATCGAAAAACTCTTAGATAAAGTATGCTCAGACAATCCATTGGATCCTAAGAAAACCAGGCATTGGATGAAGGCATCAATAAAGCTCAACAACCCTAAGGATATTTGCAGGGTAAAACCCATGAAATATAGCCCTCAAGATGTTGAAGAATTTGCAGTGCAAATAAAAGAATTACTCGAGATGAAGGTAATCATCCCCAGTAAATCAGCCCACATGTCCCCAGCATTTCTGGTAGAAAACGAAGCTGAGCGACAACGAGGTAAGAAAAGAATGGTTGTCAACTATAAGAGGATGAATGATTTACTATAGGTGATGGTCATAATTTACCTAATAAGGATAGTTTGATAACCCTTATAAGATGTAAGAAAATGTTTAGTTCATTAGACTGTAAATCAGGATTCTGGCAGGTACTGTTAAACGAAGAATGACAGCTATTGACAGCATTTACATGTCCTCAAGGACATTATCAGTGGAGAGTGTTACCATTTGGTTTCAAACAAGCTCCATCAATATTTCAAAGACATATGCAAAACGCATTTAGATCCTTTGAAAAATTCTGTTGTATTTATGTAGATGATATTCTTATATTTTCTAACAATGAAAAAAGAACATCTTATACACTTAGCAGCAGTATTGAAGAAATGCGAGAGTCTTGGCATAATCCTATCCAAGAAAAAGGCGCAACTCTTCAAAACAAAGATTAATTTCTTAGGATTAGAAATTGATCAAGGAACTCACTGTCCTCAAAGTCATATCTTGGAACATATTCATAAGTTTCCAGATCAGATAGAAGACAGAAAACAGTTGCAAAGGTTTTTAGGTATATTAACTTATGCATCTGATTATATTCCTAAACTTGCAGCTTTAAGATCCCCTTTGCAGGTTAAGTTCAAGAAAGGAATTCCATGAAAATGGACAGAATCTGACACTTCTTACATTAAGAAAATTAAGAAGCAGTTGGTAAGTTTTCCTAAGCTCTATCATCCAAAACCAGGAGACAAACTTACTGCAGAAACAGACGCATCCGATAAACATTGGGGTGGAGTTCTCAAAGCCATTAATTCTGATGAACAAGAATTAATATGCAGATATGCATCAGGAAGCTTTAAAGACGCGGAAACAAGATATCATTCTAATGAGAAAGAATACTTGGCGATCAAAAGGGCTATTACAAAATTCTCTATTTATCTAACCCCTGTTAAATTTATTGTCAGGACTGATAATAAGAATTTTACTTATTTCCTTAAAATAAAGATTAAAGGAGATAATAAGCAAGGAAGACTCATGCGATGGCAACAATGGTTTTCCAGATACAGCTTCGAGGTTGAACACCTTGATGGAGTTAAGAACTGTCTTGCCGACTTCTTAACCAGGGAATATCAGCAAAAAGAAAAGGTATGACACAAAAACCCTACAGGTTTATGTCACATCCTATTGCAGGTATCCAAGGCACTTCAGGCCTATAAATAAAAGAGGAAATTAGCATTTAGAAGCCACACCAAACACCAAACATCCTCTCTACACCAAAGATCTTTTGCTTAGATCAAAGAGCTTTGCTCTATAAAAATCTCTTTCTTCGAGATAAAAGATATGGAATTTTCCATAGAAAAATTATTGGCAGAACAAATGATTTTGCTAAAAGAATACGAATCATTGGAAACTAGACTTTCAATCCTTCGAGAAAAAATAGCATTTGTGAGAAGGTACTCTCTTCCTGAACAACAAAAGGTTATCTCTGAACCTTCTTCTTCAAAGAATGAATCTGAGACTAGCCCGGAGCAAACGACTACCGGTAAAGGCATATCAACTCCGTTGACGCCTGTGGATTTGGCAAAAATCCAACACGAAGTTTCAACTTCGTCTCAAAAGGTAATTATTCACCTTTCTCAAAAATGAGTCAAGAAGTAACTAATCATGAGCAAACGGCTCCAGCTAAAGATTCAACAAATTCGTTGAAGGCTGTGAATTTGCCAAAAATTCAGAATGAGGTACAGACCTCCGTAACGTTAGTTAAACCCTCAGACTTAAGTTTGATACGTAACGGGGGAATTCAAATCCCTAAAAAGACTGGAGGTCAAACTTCAGCAGTTCCAGTTGGATATAAAGGCCCTAAAGCCTATTATGTTGTGTTTAATGGTCCTAATGCAGGGATATACACCACATGGGAGATTACAGAGAAGACTGTTAAAGGTTTCTCGAATATCAAATACAAGAAGTATAAATCTTTCGCAGAGGCAAAAGTCGCTTCA
Source organism: Saposhnikovia divaricata (assembly GCA_036435485.1). Lineage (NCBI taxonomy): Eukaryota > Viridiplantae > Streptophyta > Magnoliopsida > Apiales > Apiaceae > Saposhnikovia > Saposhnikovia divaricata. Next base: position 182,168,610 of record CM071597.1, on the reverse strand, counting down.
AACATTTATACTACTCAGCAGTCCAAGCCACCACTTGAGCTGATAAGTCACGCAGATGCATTACAACCAACTTATGCAGGTGCGGTTACTCAAAAGAAGGAATTTTCAAGCAAAATAGTGTTGGGAACAATTCCAAAAAGCCAACAAGCAGTGTTGACACAGCTAGAAGAAGATATTGAAACTATTGAAATTACATATTCAAGATTCAATTATCTTTATCAATATGGCAGAACAGCCATAGAACAGAAGTTCATCGATGAACATTTCTTCACCACAGATAAGAAGAATGTCAGCTACTTCAACTTCTATCCTAATGCCGTTCCAGACATGGTTTATAAGGCATATCAATATGGGTTATTAGCACAAGTTTATCCTACTGCTAGTAATCTCTTGGAAATCTCTAGATTCCCTAAGGAATTTAGAAAAGAAGTTAAGGCATACAAAACAAATTGTCTTAAAGGCCAAGAAGTCGATATCTTCATTAAAACTACCAGTACAATTATCAACTGGGAAGATAAGGAAGAATATGACTGTCCAGCAAATCAACCAACTCATTACATCCAGGTTGGTATTACAAAGGAAAAAATCTACTCTCCAAGTCAAGCCATGGATCTACCTTGGAAAAAGAAGATTTAAGAGAGCTTGCTGAGCAAAAATTATTGGTTTTAATCAATAAATTATTCAGCATCAAGCCAGAAGATAAATTAAAGGTTAACTTTGCAACATGTTATTTTTTAATAACATCTTACTCTCATAAGGGACTAACTGAAGAAGACTACAACAAAATCGTAGCTTTCAGAAAACAGCTATTGCATAAAGATGCTGTCGGTTCCCATAAGGATCACTTTTGCAAAAGAAAGCAAAAGGAGTTAAAAAAGTTTGGCATCCAGTTTGATTGCCGACATTGCAGTCCCACCACTACACCAGACGATAAGGCATCTGGAAAAAGAGTGATGGAAGAAAAGTAGAAAAGAATCTACTTTATGCAAGAAGACGAAGCTGATCTAGTGGACGTCGTTTTCAAAGACAGAATGAATCTACTTTTCTTTAGTTGACATCGTTTTAATGCAGCACCAGACAAGAAAGATAAGGAATCTTATCTCTTCAGAAGTTAGTGCATCAATTATATGCAAATTACGTATGCAATTACGTAAGGAATTTTGTACAGATCCTCACTCCTTATTCTATAAAAGGATGAGTTCCATTGCAGTATAGGGCATCTTGAATCAAGCAAAGCTTAGGCACGTACACAAAGCTTTCAAATAAACAAGAATGAGTGAGTAAAAACCCTACAGGGTTACGAGTGTAAACAGACTCATAATGAGTCTATATCTGTATAATTATATGAATCAATAAAAAGTTTTTCTTCTGAAAATCTTGGTTATGTCTTGAGTCATTCTGGAGTCCGCTTCGGAGCATAGGGAGTACCGCTAGGCAGGAGGCTGTTAGGGAAACGCCGCTCATAGGATTGAAGATCAGAGATAGTAACCCAAAGATTTAGAGAAGAAAAAGAATTTTTAAAGATCAATAATTTCATGCAGAGATAGATCATTGGAGAAATCCTGGTAAAACTCTTAACCCTGTTCTAAACAAATTTATATAAACTCTTTTACATAACAGTTTTTATCATGATTAGTAATAATCGCAGATCAGTAATGTTCCCCCGGACCTTAATCATTAATGGTGAAACCATTAGACTTAATGATGAAGATTTCTTCACAAGAATAAGAGATCTAGCATGTCTAGATATCAATAACAACAGACTAGACTGACTTAGAGAATTCTATATCAGTTTAGAAATGATGAACGAACAACATGGTATGTTCTACATTAGAAACAATCAAGACATTGACGGGTTAAAAAACCATATCGGTAGTTTTATTGGCTTAGGTAATAATGAACCTCAAGCTGGTAATATGTGTCATGCTTTTTGCTTTTGCAAAAATAAACCCGATAGATAATTATATTAATTATCCAGTCCATTACAGGACAAAATAGAAATGGGTATTTTGGACCCTTCTATTTGGAAATGGGTATTTTGGACCCTTTCCTTCCCAAGAAAGGTATTTCGGGCCTTCACCCTATGAATGTATAGTTTAATATATTATGTAAATTATATAGTACTTTATGATCGTGTAATAATTTAACTGATCATTAGTAATATTTAACGCAATTTTATAATATTTATGATCTTAAAATATATATCCTATTTTCATTTAGCATGACACATTAATAACAATATGCCTATATACAACATTGATCCTATTTATAAAATTTTCATTTTCTTAACATAAATTTAATTCATTTTGCAAATTTTTGTATATTTATTTTTTTAGACTAATTGTACATATAATCGTTCAAAGTCTAAATAGTTGGTCGACCAAAATCCTCTAATTTTATTCACATATTAAAAAATTTACAAACCTAAAAATTGTATGATGTTATTATATATGATGTACAATTTTATAAATAAAATCTATATCTTTCTAAAAATATAATACAACTAATTATTCGATAATTTAATAACTATTTAGAGACAAATATTAACAAATTCATATTTACATTTACGTATATTTTAAAATTTTAATTTTATAAGTAAGATAGAACAACAATTTACTTAATTAAAAGGTAAAATAAATAAAAAAAGAAAATATGTTAATAAAAGAACATGCAATTTATTTAATAAGTTTTCTGTAATAAATTCAAAAATGAAAATGATATGAATTTTGCAACTGAGCTAGTGTTTCGATTTGTGAAAGCAACACAAATTTATTTTATTTTTCATAAATTATGAAAGGATGACATTCTTGTAATTTTTCAATTAATAGGGATAAAATATAAAATCACAATCATTTTATTGGTATTTTTAACCCTATTTCTCTTTTAATATAAAAAAGTATATATTTTTAATGCTAAATTTTGAATAACATAAATTAGAATGTCATGTTATAGTTCAAAATTTTACTTTACATCCGAGTGTAATGAATTAAATTAAATTGAAATCCACGATTCTTCTGAAAATTCGACAAGCTTTTGGTCGTCCAATCTGATTAGTACTACCGTACTGGACCTGCATGGCTGCATACCTATCAAAGAAACAAAACATGCCACGTTTGGTCATACTGTATGGTCATGGTCGAAGCTGGTTTAGCTAGGGGTGAAGATGAATTGTACAAGAAATGTTTCAATAATTTTGTACACATTAATCAATCCAAACCCAATGTCAACGTTCTCCTTAGTTGTAGTATACGATCTTTTAAGTTTTAACGACGCAGATATTTGGCATATTAAAGACGGCCGTCCTATCTATTTCATTATTAATTTTTAGTTCTTTAATATTTGTTATTTTACTGTAAACTAGTTGATAAAACCGCGCTTCGCGGCGGAATTACAATTTTCTTAAAAAAATTTAATACATATTTACGTTATATTATATTATCAATATCTTAAGTTTTAATAGTTACATAATTTTTTCTATTGAACTGATTTCTTGTTAAACATAATTCTTTCGATTGAGCCGCTCTCTCGTTAAAACCGAAATCCAAACTTTAACATATATTATAAAGACTTATAATAATTTTTATCAATAAAAACCGAACCCTAAAAATAAAAAAAAATTGACATCATTATCAAATTTTAATAGTTAATACAATCTTTTCTAGTGAGCCGTATTTCCGTTAAAACATGTTTCGAGCCGTTCTTATTTGTAACCGAAATTCTAACTTCATAACATATTATTGATGACACTTATCTTATAAAATAACTTTTTTTCTTAAAAATTAAAACGTAAATTCTAATTTTTACATTCTTTAAATTTTCTTATATTTATGGAGTTTTAAAAGATGAAAATTCATATTATATTTTCTGTATATTATAGATATTCCTGTATTAATTTACAGCTTCCGCATGGAAATGTTTTTCTGTTATATTAAGACATCAATTTTTTAAAATGTGAAGACTTTTCATTGCGGGAATAATATTAAATTTATGGACATATTTTTCTAATGCAAGTATAATTAACTTGTATAAAAAAGTTAAAATAAGAATTTCTAGGAAAAAAGATATAAAATTTTAAAAAATCGTATAAGACGTCTCCACCGTCCTCGTATTCTACTTTCAATAAAACATTTTATTATATGTATTTTTTATATATCCAAACATCTTTTCTACCTCCAATTTATTTTTTAATTATATGTATTTTCTATAAATTCAAACGCTTCTTATTTATAAATTAGAACTCCTATTTTATTTACAATAAAATTCTTAATTATATGTCTTACAAAACACTTATTCTACTTCCAATAAAACTTTTAATTATATGTCTTATCTATAAATTCAAACTCTTATTCTAAATAAATTTGAATACCTATTATGCTTTTAAAATGTTAAAAGATGGTTTTTTAATTATTAATATTTAAAATCCTAAAATTCTAAAAAATTTAAATATATTTATTTTCTATTATATCATCAATGTTAAATTTTACTATTCAACACAATTTTCTTTAACGAACCACTTTCTCGTTAAACATGGTTATTCCTATTGAGTTGCTCTCTCGTTAAGATCAAAACCCTAATTTTTACATATATTACTTGTATAACAATGTCTATCCATAAAAATCGAATCCTAAAATGAAATAAAATTTATAATTAACATCAATATCAAATTCTAATAACTGATACAATCTTTTCTAGTGAGTCGTCTTCCCGTTAAACACGTTTCGTTCCGTTCTCGTTTGGGATCGAAATCCCAATTTCATTACATATTATTGATGATACTTATCTTATACAACTTTTTCCCTTAAACTCAAAACCTAAAAATAGAGTGAATTCCAATTTTTATTTCCTCCAAGCTTTCTAAAATTTATGGAGTTTTAAAAAATAAAAAAAATATCTTATTTTCTCTTTATATTATAGATACCCATGTTATTCTCTATAAATTAGAACTCCTATTCTACTTCTAATAGAACTTTTAATCACATACCTTATAAATGCCTATTTTACTTCCTATAGTACTTCTAATTATATGTCTTCCCTATAAATTCGAACTGTTCTCATCTATAAATTCGAACACCTATTCTACTTTTAATATGTTAAAAGATTTTCTTTATATTTATTAGTGTTTATTCGAACTCTTGTTCTACTTCTAATAGAACTTTTAATCATATGCACTATAATTAAATACATATTCTATTTCCAATAGAACTTCTAATTATACGTCTTCTTATAAATTTGAACTCTTCTAATCAATAAATTCAAACACCTTTTCTACTTTTAATATGTTAAAAGATATTTTTATATTTATTAGTGTTTAAATTCCTAAAATTCTAAAAAATTAGAAAAATAGATTGAGATAATCTTAGAGCGCCACATAAACTCCCGCATATCCTCCTTTATATATATATTGATGAATTTTTTTAAATACGAAGACTTTTTTATGATAATAGTATTAGATTTATTAATAAATTTTCCTAATAGAAGTATAATTAACTTATATAAAAAAGTATAATTTAAGAAGTTCATACTTTCTATAAATTATTTAATTTATATCTGCTTTATATATTCAAACACCTATTCTACTTCTAATTGAACTTTTAGTTATATGTTTTTTCTATAAATTCGAACTCTTATTCTCTATAAATTCGAACTCATATTCTACTTCCAATAGAACTTTTAATCATATGCCTTATAAATACTTATTCTACTTTCAATAGAACTTCTAATCATATGTCTTCTCTATAAATTCGAACTCTTCTCCTTTATAAATTAGAACACATATTCTACTTCTAATATGTTAAATGATATTTTTATATTTATTAGTGTTTAAAATTCTGAAACAATTAGAAAAATAAATTGAGACGATCTTAGAACGCTGAAAAAATTAGAAAAATAAATTTAGATGATCTTAGAGCGCCACATAAACGTCCGCGTATCCTCCTTTATATATATACTAGTTGATAAAGCCGTGCTTCGCGGCGGCATTACAAATTTTTTAAAAATTCAATATAGATTTTCGTTACATTTAACATATTTTCTAAAGACTTATATAATAATTTTTATCCATAAAAATCAATCCCTAAAAATAAAAATAAAAATTATGATATCAGTATCAAATTCTAATAGCTAATACAATCTTTTCTAGTGAGTCGTCTTCCCGTTAAAACATGTTTCGAGCCGTTCTTATTTGGAACCGAAATTCTAACTTCATTAGAACTTATCTTATGAAATAACATTTTTTTCTTAAAAATTAAAACCTTAAAAGAGAGTAAATTCTAATTTTAACATTTTTTAAACTTTCGAATATTTATGAAGTTTTAAAGATGAAAATACATCTTATATTTTCTATATATCATAGATATTCATCTATTAATTTACAACTTTCGCATGGAATTATTTTTCTATTATGTTAACACATCAATTTTTTCAAATGCGAAGACTTTTATTAGGGGAATAATATTGAATATATGGACATATTTTTCTAATGCAAGTATAATTAACTTGTATAAAAAATTAAAATAAAAGAATTTTAGGAAAAAAAAGATATAAAGTTTAAAAAATCGTATAAGATGTACATTTCCATCGTCCTCGTATTCTACTTTCAATAAAACATTTTATTATATATATTATATAAAAACATATTTTCTACCTCCAATTAAATTTTTAATTACATGTATTTTCTATAAATTCAATCTCTTCTTATTTATAAATTAGAACTCATATTTTTACTTACAATAAAACTCTTAATTATATGTATTACAAACACTTATTCTACTTCCAATAAAACTTTTAATTATATGTCTTCCGTATAAATTCAAACTTTTATTTTCAAAAAATTTGAACACCTATTATGTTTCTAATATGTTAAAAGATAGTTTTTTAGTTATTAATAATAAAAATCCTAAAATTCTAAAAAAATTTATATATATTTTTCTATTATATCATCAATATTAAATTTTTATATTCAACACGATTTTCTTTAATGAACCGCTTTCTCGTCAAACATGAATATTCCTTTTGAATCGCTGTCTCCTTAAGAACAAAACCTTAACTTTTACATATATTACTTGTATAACAATGTTTATCCATAAAAATCGAATACAAAAAATGAGATAAAATTTATATCATCAATTTTAAATTCTAATAGCTGATACAATCTTTTCTAGTGAGTCGTCTTCCCGTTAAATATGTTTCGAGTCGCTCTCGTTTGTGATCGAAATTTTAACTTCATTACATATTATTATACAAATTTTTTCCTTAAAATCAAAACCTAAAAATAGTGTGAATTACAATTTTTATTTTCTCCACGCTTTCTAAAATTTATGGAGTTTTAAAAATAGAAAAACATCTTATTTTCTATTTATATTATAGATACTTCTTGATGTGGGCTGAAAATAAGCCTCAAAGACACAATTAATGTTGCATTAATTAGACCTAGCTTGGTCCAGATACGAAGCCCATTAATGAGGCCCAAAACCCTAATTAAATATTGATTTCGTAAATAATAAGTCAGCTGATTTTCAGACTCCAATATTGAGTCCAAAAAGGGAACCAACTCCTCTAAGGAGTAGCCCCCAAGACATCTGAGTCCAATAGAAGTCAGCCTTTCTTATGGAAGGATCTAGAAGCCCATCCAAATTGTATAACTTGCCCACCAAGTTACTAAACCCTAATTCCAAGGCTTCTCAAAGCCTATATAAAGGGTCTGACCCCTCATTCTCAAGGAGAACGTTTTTGGGGCACAGCTTCATACGTCACTTACCACGTTTTAGTATTAATCCTCGAATAAGGACATGCATGCCAGTACGTCACTACGTCGCGAGGGCGCATCAAGCCACGTAGGCAACTCTAGAACTACGTTTTGGCTTGATTCTTGATGTTCATCAAGGTACGTAGGCATCTTGTTAGGACCGAGTTAGTCCCCGACAACAAGAGCAGCCACCATTAAAGCTCGAAGCTCTCAATCCATAGTTATCAATACACAATAAATACACCCTACTTTTTATTCCACAACATTTGGCGCCGTCTGTGGGAAGAAGACGTCAACCATGGAAAATACACGGAGATAAAAAATGGATGTGACGATCCACCAGCCTCAATATGCATTTTGGTCACCACTGTTGGTATGCAAACCACATATACTAATGTTTAAGGGTTGGATAGTTCATGAATAGGAATTTAAATGAGTCTCCAAGGAGATGGAGTCCAAAGAACGATTCTAAACTCTCCACGGGCGGATCCCGAATCCCAGGCATGGCTATGCCCATAATTGGGTAACATGATTACAAATCTCTACCATGGTGCTTCCACAGCTAACAACTTAGAACCCAAGTTATGGGCTCCCACCCCAATGAGGGGATGATTCGCCCCATATTTGAGACTTGGAACCTCCGCATGTAGCAGGAGGGAGGAGTCTCGACCGTTCACTAACGATGGTGAAAGAACAATCAGACTAATGATCCACTCCCCTCGACTTCCAATCAGGGAACATCCCCCAGAGACACGTCTCCAAGGGGTGATCCCCAAGGGGTAATAAAAAATCCACTAACCCAAGGAGCGAATCCCCAATTGCAGATGGTAGTTTCACCTCTGGCTATTGAACCACAATGAGTACAGATTGCCACAACCGTCTTGCTAATCCCAATAACTCAAAACCCCGTTTATGGGTTGTCACCATTCTTAATTGCTGATGGAACCATCAATTTACTCATGAGAAGTATGTGCCTCAATACATTGAAGGCTTGGTCCCATTGTTGGAGGAAATCAAAGTTTATCCAGAACATACACCAAAGATGACTTCGCGTCTGAAGAAGATAAAGAAGAGGACGTCCGTTCTAGCAAGAGACGTCAAGGCAAGGAGCCCGTCATAGGATCGGGACGTTCTTAACCCCGAGGGACTCAAGGAACGGCTCTTTAGGCCATAAACGAAAGGATTTGGGGGCTCAAATTACTTATCCGCAGCAGTCGACTGTGGGTTCAATGAATTCAGGGACGAATCCCCTCCGGATAGTGGTGTCATCCCTCTAGCACACCATTGGGACTATAGATGTCCATCTCCATCATTACACAACGAACTTAGGTTCCCACCAATGGGATGTCGTTCATCGATGGTAGGAGTGGCCAGCAACACGAGGCATACGTACCTCAATGCATTCAAGGCCAAGAACACCAATGAAAGAGTCATGATTTTTTCGGATCCTATACTGTTGACGATCCATCATCCACTAATGAGGATAGCTTTCTCAAAAGGAGAAGACCAGGTAAGGAGCTCGAAGGAGGGTCAGGGCCTTCTCAGCCCAGTGGAACCAGAGGATTGGCTTCCAAGACTTTAGGAGGGTGGATACTCGCTCATGAAGTGCATATCTGAAAATTGAAGAAAAACTTGGAAATACAATAGGCTAGGTAACCCGCAAGGGCTAGGATCCCCAATTTTATTAACGCGAGTGATACCCCTAGGAGGAGAAGGGTTGATACACAAAGGGATGATCCCGATGATTCTATGCCTCTAGGAGATCATGATGACCCTATCCTATCATTTTGCCAACAAGATAATGAATGCTCATATCTCAAGAAAATTCAAGACGCCCACCATCGAGGTGTGTGCTAGGGCAGGAGACCCCACTAATCATGTGAAGACATCCTCCAATGCACTACAAATTTTAACCCGTGATTGACGTAATCAAGTATAGGGCATTCCCTCAAACCCTGGGGGGAATGACACAACAATGGTAAAGTCGGTTGCCCCCGAACTCAATCAGCTCCTTTAAAGGACTAAGAAGGGCATTCGTCACCCCGTTTATTGATGGAAAGTTCATGAGAAACGTTTTACATCCCCATGAATGTGGAAAATGAATGAATCCTTGGGGGATTACATGAACCGAATCACCAAGGAAGCCTTGAAAGTCCCGAACTTGGATAATAGAGTAGCTATCAAGGTAGATGAAAGAGTAAGGGATGCCTCAACCCCTGATGGAGGCAATGCAGGTAATAACAAGAAGCGAAGGTGGTCACGAGTAGAATGTTAAGGATATGTATCCTCGAACAAGTAAAGACTCTGACTCTCCCTGGAAGAAGAACAATCAAGGATCGAGGTTCACCAGCTATGCACATTTGTATACTCCAAAGAGCAAAATCCCGATGGACACTAAGAAACACAATGATCTATGATGGTTGAAACCACTAAGGACAGATCCCGGGAAGAGAAACAAGAACCAATATGATTAGTTCCATAAGCCATTTGGGGATAACACTCACGATTGTAAACAGTTGAAACACAAGGTCAAGTTTCTGATCCAAAGAGCAAGTTTGAATAAGTTCTCCAAGGATGGCCAATAGGGTAACCTAAGGCATGATTAAGAAGTAGAGATCATGAAAGGAAGGATGGCAATCAAGATCGCAATCCATAACCCCAGAGGGCCAATGATAAACATGATTTCTGAAGACCCGACGACGGTCGGGAATACACAGAGCTCTCATAAAGCTTATGCTCGAGAAGCTATGCACATTGTAGGAGAAGCTCTATAACGAGCAAAAATTGAAATGGCATTTTCCTTTGATGATTCCGACTTAAAAGGGGTGAAGTGCCTCCATGATGGCTCGTTGGTCATAACACCCGTGACAGACAACTCGCAAGTGAAAGGAGTCTTGGTAGACAATGGGACTTCAGTGGATATCTCGTTTCATGATGCATCCTCGAAGATGGGATACAACGATTCTCAATTGACCCCCTCCAACATGACCGTCTATGGGTTCTATAGAGTTGAGTCAAGAGTTAAAGAAACTATTCGGTTATCCATGATAATAGGATGAGAGCCTAGGGAGGCCACTCATATGTCGAACCTTTTGTTGGTTAAAGCAACTTCCGCTTACAATGTTATCCTTAGGAGGACAGGCTTAAGGCAGTTGCCTCAATCTAGCTAAGGCCCGAAGATCAAATTTCCTACAAGGAATATATTTGATGAAGAAATGAGAGAGCATTGCTATCCAGCCACCTTGAGGCCTGATGAAGTCGGGGGGCAGGTCCTCCCGATTGAAGACATGAATGTCCAAAAAGATCAGAAACAAAGAGGAAAACCCACCAAGGACTCGGTCCCCATTCCCTTAGTTCCTAAAGAACCTGAAAAGTTACCCACGTAGGGCATTGCTGAATGAACCCTTGAAGGGCAAATTGGATGCGTTCCTACAAGAGAACATTGTTGTATTTGCTTGGACAATAGCTGATATGCCAGGGGTCGATCCCCAGTTGATTACGTAAACTAAACTTCCACCCAAATAGAGAGATGATGAAACGGAAGAAAAGAAATTTTGATTGCAAGAGGCAGGAAGGCCAATGGAGAATGAAGGATGTGTATTGACTTCATTGATATGAAAGATGCATGTCTCAGTGACTACTTTCCACTACCAAGGACGATACATTGACCAATGCAACAAAGGTGGCGTCCCAAAGAGGCCACATATCGAAGATTGATGAATACAATCTTTGAGCATCCTATTGGGAAGACTATGGATGTTCAAATAAATGACATGTTAATCAAGAGCCTCGATAAGGCACATCACATTGAGCATTTTCATGAGGCATTTGAGGGGTTAAGGAACCACAAGATGATATTGAATCTGACTTGATGTGCCTTCAACATAGGATCAGGAAAATTTATGGGTTTGATGGTCTACAAGCATGGAAATTGAGGCCAACCTTGATAAGGGTAATCCTTGACACGGAACCTCCACGTGTTGACATAAACGAATTACAGAAAGTTACTATATCTATACTTGGTTGTATTTAATACGGCTTTGAATGTCGTCCTCGTGAAAGAGAAAGACAAGGTTCAGAAAACCATCCATTACGTGAGAAAGGTCTTGCATGGGACAGAAACAATAAATCCACAAGCACTCGCTGACTTCGTGGTTGAATACACCATTGATAACCAAGAAGTCGGGGGGCAGGAGGTAGCACCCCAGGAGGGAAAGAAAATAAGGACAGGAAGATTGAAGAAAGGTACTCCAGAGTATTAGATGCTCAATTTTGATGGAGAACCAAAAATAAAATTAAGTCAGAACATACCCCGATTGACTCATGCTTGAGTATGCCCCGAAGTTGGATTTCCCAATGACAAACAACGAGGTTGAACGCAAAGTCGTGATAGCCATACTTGGTTTGGCCGGAGCCCCGAGGGTCAAAACCTTAAAGTTTGTGGAGACCCAAGATCGGTAGTACCAAAAGTGAATGGTGAGTTCGAGGTCAGGGCCGGATCCGTGACAAAATACTTGAAACTTGACTCAATTCAATGAGTGTTACGAGGGAGGAAAATGTAAAGGCTGGTGTCCTCTCTATGTTTGCCTCCTCAGAGATAGAGAACTATGTTGAAAGTTCTTACTTCCAAGTCTTGGAGACCCGAAGCGTTGATAGAAAAGATAATAACACCTATAGGTATGAAAAGCCATTGGATAGATCCTACAGAGGCTCGCCAGGAAACTGGTTGGTTAGCCAATAATGCCTTGGAGGCACGAAAGTTGTCAATAAGAACATTGAGGCCTCAAAACGCAAATTTAGCCTTAAAAGAAACTCATCTGGAAATATGGGGGCAGTATCGGGGGGCAGGACCCTTGCCCAAAAGATGACCCGATTTGGATTCTACTAGCCAGGCATGATGGCTGATGCCAGAAGTTATGTACGATTGATATACATAAACACGCAACTGTTGATCAATCCCCTGAAATGCTGAAAACCATCTGTTCCACCATTCCCAGTGGCAAATGCCCAAAGGAAGTTCCTGATAGTTACAATTGATACCTTCATAGTAGACTGAGGCCAAACCCCAAGCCTGGATAACCATCAAGTAATTGACACAATTCCTGTGGGAAAGTGTGATACGTAGATATGGACTTCCACCAATCCTTGTAGCCAGAAATGGATGACAATTCAAAAATGAGGCTCTTATATGCTGGAATTGTTTGAAAGAAATATGGTGCCTAGACTTGGCATACCCAAAACCTCAAGGTTTATCGTATCTGAGCATTCGGTTAGGACACTCCACCTGATCAGACTAAGTGGAAATAAGGTTCGATGAAACCACAAGCTTCTAGCTCTAAGGAATTGAAGGCTCGAATAGGCCGCATTCCATTCAATTGAAGGCTCTAATAGGCCATGTTCCATGCAATTGAAGGCTCGAATTGGCCACGTTCAATGTAATTGAAGGCTCATCAAGTGAGCAATCGAACTAGGAGAATTTGATGTTAAGTACAAGCATAGGATGACCATCAAGCCCAGGCTCTAGCTGACTTCGTGGTTGAATATACCATTGACAACCAAGAAGTCGGGGGCAGGAGGTAAAAGACCAGGAAGGTCAGCAAGGTGAGAAGCCCCTGGAAGAGAAGAAGGAGTATTAGATGCTCTATTTTGATGGGGATCAAAAACAAAAACCAGTGGTACAGGTTTTGTTCTACAAAGCTCCGATGGGTTCGCAGTCGAGTATGCCTTGAAGTTGGACTTCCAAACAACCTACAACGAGGCAGAGTATGAAGCTCTGATAGCCGGCCATGGATTGACAAGAGCCCTGAGGGTGAAGAACCTGAAAGTCTATGGAGACTCAAAGCTAGTAATCTCACAAGGCGATGGAGAGTTTGAGGCTAGAGAAAAGAATATGGCCAAATACTTGAGGATTGTGAAAGCTGCGATAGCCCAGTTCGACGAGTGCTATGTTGAGTGTATCCCAAGGGAGGAGAATACAAAGGTCGATGCCTTATCTCCGTATACTTCTTCAGAGGTCGAGACCCATTCTGGGAGCGTCTACTTCCAAGTTCTGAGAACCCCTACAATTGATTCTAATTTTATTGCTCCTATCGGGATAGGATGATGTTGTATAGATCGTATCAAAGCACACCTTGAGAGTGGCTGGTTGCCAAACGATGCCACGGAGGCAGGGAAGCTAGCTGTAAGGAACTGAAGGCTCGAAGAGGCCACGTTCCACTCGACTGAAGGCTCGTGAAGGCCCCACTCCGTCCAAATGAAAGCTCGTAAAGACCGTGTTTCGTCCAACCAAAGGCTCGAAAAGGCCACGTACCATCAATTTGAAGGCTCAAAAAATGTGAGAAATAAGTTAAAAAAATATTGCAAGGATTTAGAGCTCGAAACAAGTTTCGATTCGATATATTGTAAGCTCAAATCGGAGCAACGAGCAAAAAGATATGGATTTTTCAATACTCATGGAATAAGCGGGCCTAATAATCGAGTTAAAGGACAAAAATGTGACCTCAATCCATGTCTTCAGGGGCTCGAATTTCAAGTCACGATTGACCTCTCTAGGTCTCAGAGGTAAGGTTGTGATGACCCAAGACCTAGGACAAACGAGGCTTTAAAAATACTTCAATCGAGGTCATAGAATGAGGTCACACACCTCACGACCAGTCAAAATGGGGCCTTTATACGACTTCAATCCAGGTCGTGGATGAAGTTTTTAAGTCCTACGACCAACCAAAAATGAAGCCTTGTGGCGAACTCAATTCAGTTCGTAATTGAGGTCGTAGACCTCACGACCATTGATATTATGGGTCCTTACACGACCTCAATCCAGGTTGTGGTTTGAGATCGTTGACCACGCGACCACTAATATTTTGGGTCTTTACACGACTTCAATCCAGGTCGTGAATTGAGGTCGTAAGCCTCACGACCAGCTCAAAGTAGAGGCCTTATATGAGCTCAATCCATGTCTTGGATTGAGGTCTGAAACTTCACGATCTCTGAAAAATTGGGCCAATACACGACCTCAATCCAGCTCTTGGATTGAGGTGTAAAGCTCCATGACCATGTCAAAATGAAGGCATTCGAAGACCACAATCCAGCTTTTGAATCAAGGTCTAAGCACTTCAAGACCTCAATGTAGGTTACAGTTGAGGTCTGAGCATTCAAAGACCTCAATCCAGCTCTTGAATTGAGGTCTAAAGTCTTACGACCAGTGTCAAAAGAAGGCCTTACACGACCTCAATCCAGGTCGTGGATTGAGGTCGTAAACCTCACGACCAGCCTAAATTGAAGGCCTTACGCGACCTCAATCCAAGTCGTGGATTGAGGTCGTAAGCCTCACGACCAGGCCTTAGAGCTGAGGTCCTGAAGACCCCAGACCTGGATAATTTGAGGGTTTAGTTAGACCTCAATTCAGGTCTATTAGGGTTAGGACCCCCACAAATTACAAGAAAGTATTATTATTTAGTAATAATTTGTAAAAAATTATTATTATTTATTAATAAAAATCGATCGGAGTTTATTCAAGAAAAATTTTATCCGAGTAGGACAATCCTGATTTGAGTATAAAAGTTATTCAAAATTTGAATCACTTAAATAATATTATTCAATAATATTATTTAAAAAAAAGGAATAAAAAAAAAGGGAAATGGTCACGACCTCAAGTGAGGTCGCAAATTGACCTCGGCAAAGCAGCGACCTGTGCAAAATTGAGAGGTTTGACGACCTCAATTGAGGTTGGCTGGAAAAGTACTGTTTAGTACCCTAAACTTTGTAGAGTTGATAGATTGATCCCCC
This sequence comes from Saposhnikovia divaricata, assembly GCA_036435485.1. Classification (NCBI taxonomy): domain Eukaryota; kingdom Viridiplantae; phylum Streptophyta; class Magnoliopsida; order Apiales; family Apiaceae; genus Saposhnikovia; species Saposhnikovia divaricata. The sequence continues at coordinate 182,153,081 of CM071597.1, read as the reverse complement.
TGGACTTTGCTAATTGACAGAAAAATTGTTACAAAATTGCAAAAATGCACCTACAAAATGAATGTTTGCACATAATTAATATTTTCGATTTAAATATTCGAAAATATTTTCAGAAAATTGTCCGACGACACAAAAAATTACGAAAATTTTAAATTTCGTAGGACTGAGGTCCCATAAATTTTAAATCTCGTATAAGACCAGATAATTCATGAATGACATATTTAAATTAGTGAGAATGATCCAAAAAATACCTGTGGGTACAAGAAAATTCCTAAAATATTAGGAATAATTACGAAAAATACTTGTGGGTACAAGAAAATTCCTAAAATATTAGGAATAATTACGAAAAATACCCGTGGGTACATAAAAATTCCTAAATTATTAGGAATAATTAAGAAAAATATCTGTGAGTATACAAAAATTCCTCAAACATTAGGAAAGGTACATAAAAATATGAGGAAAATTATAGAAATATTTTCTTGACAAATTGAGTAATAATTTATGCTAATAATGCATAAAAGCCCTATGAAAGTGCCGAAATTGCTAAAAGCAAGCACAAGTTAAAGCTGCGAATAAGGCAAATCGTCGTAAATGTGTAGGTCGCTCTACACTTTACAATAAGGCTATATATGTGAAACACTAGTGTAAACCAAAATTCCCATATAAGGGTAGGAAAATTAAGAAGTCCCAGGTAAGGGATAAAAATGACTCCAATTCTCGATTAAGGCAAATATAACTTCTACGAAAACCTGATCAGTTTTCCTAGAAGTTGGGGGGCAAATGATGTGGGCTGAAAATAAGCCTCAAAGACATAATTAATGTTGCATTAATTAGACATAGCTTGGTCCAGATCCGAAGCCCATTAATGAGGCCCAAAACCCTAATTAAATATTAATTTCGTAATTAATAAGTCAGCTGATTTTCAGACTCCAATATTGAGTCCAAAAAGGGAACCAACTCCTCTAAGGAGTAGCCCCCAAGACATCTGAGTCAAACAGAAGTCAGCCTTCCTTATGGAAGGATCTAGAAGCCCATCCAAATTGTATAACTTGCCCATCAAGTTACTAAACCCTAATTCCAAGGCTTCTCAAAGCCTATATAAAGGGTCTGACCCCTCATTCTCAAGGAGAACGTTTTTGGGACACAACTCCATAAGTCACTTACCACGTTTTAGGCTTAATTCTCGAATAAGGACATGCAAGCCACTACGTCACTACGTCGCGAGGGCGCATCAAGCCACGCAGGCAACTCTAGAACTACGTTTTGGCTTGATTCGTGATGTTCATGAAGGTACTTAGGCATCTTGTTAGGACCGAGTTAGTCCCCGAAAATAAGAGCAGCCACCATAAAAGCTCGAAGCTCTCAATCCCTAGTTATCAATACACAATAAATACACCATACTTTTTATTCCACAACACTTCTGTATTTATTTATGGTTCCCATATGAGAATGTTCTTTTATTTTGTTCACAAATCAATTTCTTTTTATATACGAAGACCTTTTTTATGAGATTTGTATTGGATATATGAAACTTTTTCCTAATAGAAGTATAAATAACTTGTATAAAAAATATATAATTTTAGAATATCGTAAAAGATGTCACCACCGTTCTTGTATTCTACTTCTAATAAAATTTTAATTATATGTCTCCTCTATATACTATATTCAAACACCCATTCTACTTCCAATAGAACTTATAATTATATGTTTTTTCTATAAATTCGAACTCTTATTCTCTATAAATTCGAACTCCGATTCTATTTCCAATAGAACTTTTAATCATATGCCTTATAACTACATATTCTACTCCAATAGAACTTCTAATTATATGTATTCCCTATAAATTTGAACTCTTCTTATCTATAAATTCGAACACATATTCTACTTCTAATATATTAAAAGATTTTTTTTATATTTATTAGTGTTTATTCGAACTCCTATTCTACTCCTAATAGAACTTTTAATCATATGCCTTATACTTAAATACCTATTATACTTTCAATAGAGCTTTTAATTTTATGTCTTCCCTATTAATTCAAACTCTTCTCATCTATAAATTCGAACACCTATTCTACTTTTAATATGTTAAAAGATATTTTTATATTTATTAGTGTTAAATTTATGGAGTTCTAAAAAATAAAACATCTTTTCTCTTTATATTATAGATACTCCTGTATTTATTTAGGGTCCCTGCATGAGAATGTTCTTTTATTATGTTAACACATCAGTTCTTTTCTTTTTAAATACGAAGACTCTTTTTTATGAGATTAGTATTGGATTTATGAAATTTTTTCCTAATAGAAGTATAAATAACTTGTATAAAAAAATATATAATTTTAGAATATTGTAAAAAATGTCACCACCGTCCTTGTGTTCTACTTCCAATAAAATTGTTAATTATATGTCTCATTTATATATTCAAACACATATTCTACTTCTAATAGAACTTATAATTATATGTTTTTTTATAAATTCGAACTCTTATTCTTTATAAATTAGAACTCCTATTCGACTTCGAATAGAACTTGTAATCATATGCCTTATAAATACTTATTATACTTCCAATAGAACTTCTAATTACAGGTCTTCCCTATAATTTCGAACTCTTCTCATCTACAAATTCGAACACCCTTTTAATATGGTAAAAGATATTTTTATATTTATTAGTGTTTATCTGAACTCCTATTCTACTTTTAATAGAATTTTTAATCATATGCCTTATAAGTTATAATTAAATATCTATTTTACTTCCAATAGAACTTCTAATTATATGTCTTCCCTATAAATTCGAACTTTTATCATTTATAAATTCGAACACCTATTCTACTTCTAAAATGTTAAAAGATATTTTTATATTTATTAGTGTTTAAAATCAATAAATTCTAAAAATTAGAAAAATAGATTGAGACGATCTTAGAGCACCACCTAAACGCCCGCGTATCCTCCTTTATTTATATATATATAGTCCCCTTCTAGAGAGAAATTGTTACATGAAGAATTAGAGAGAATCATTATAAATCACATATCTAATGCACCCACACACAATTAAAATGCACCCTCACACATGCTAACCCAACCCATTTTTTAAAAAAATTATTTTTTTAAAAAAATAAAAAAAATTCTGATGAACAGTACCTTGCTAACCTGGCATGCCACATCAGCAGGTGACCCCATTTTGATGACGTGGTAGTGCCACGTGACATGACACGTGGTAGATGCTGACGTGGCATGGCACGTGGCACTGCCACATCATCAAAAGTGGGGGTCACCCGCTGACGTGGTAGTGCACGTGGCAGATGTTGACGTGGCATGCCACGTCAGCAAGGTACTGTTCATCAGAAATTTTTTAAAATTTTTTAAATTTTTTTTAGATGTAGTGTGTGAGGGTGCAATTTAATTGTATGTGCCCCTGGCGGGGCCCTAAGAAATAAATGGTTTAGATTGATTCTCTCATATTCTCTATATAAGGAGGTCCTCTCTAGAATAATGGCCTATATATATATATATATATATATATATATATATATATATAATAACTATTTATTTTAAAATTTAGCAAAAAATATGGCATAATGAAATAGTGAACAGAATAAAATTCTCAATTTTAATTACAGATTAAGAGAACATACATCGCTAAATAAAAAATTTACCCACCATTTTAATTAGTCTCGTTCGTAATTTGCGATGTTGCTTATTAGAATCAACCTTGTCAAAAAGTACGGGATCTAATCTAGGTTAAATGATATTTAAGGATGAAGACCAATTGGACTAAGCCCGTAGCATATATTTAGAAGAAGGAATCTCATTAAAATATTAAATTGAAGATTATGGAGATAAGCCCATGAAGACATGAGGCCTAAACCCAACACGGAATCAGTCTCGCCTAGGAGTGTAAATGAGCCAAATTGTTCGTGAGCTATTTGAGCTCGATTCATAAAAAACTCGAATTCGATTCGATAATAATCGAGTCGAGCTCTTCGAATAGTCTGCCGAGCTCGAGCTTTATACTACTTGGTTCGTGAGGCTCGCGAGCCTAATCGAGCTTATGATTTATTTATTATTTATATGTTATTTATATACAATTTTATGAATATTCAATATTTATATATATTTTTCATATTTAATCGAGTCGAACTCGAGCCGAACTTGTGACATTCAAGCTTTTCTCAATATTTCATAGAATCAATTCGAGCTTTCGAGCCGAGCTCGAACATATCGAACATTTTACGAGCCGAGCTTCGAGCTTGATATTTATGGCTCGATTGAACTCGAGCTCGAGCTTGAGCCCGAACTATTTAGTCAAACTCGAACTTGAGTCTGACAGGGTTCGGCTCGGCTCGTTTACAGCCTTAGACTCTCGCCCACTTGTGAAGGACGTCACCCTTAGTAGGAATATCATTTCGGGACAAAGGATTTGTGTTGTCAATTTTGACAAGGCTATCACTTTCAGGAAGACCTCGCCCTTTTAAGGGGTCTCGTTTACTTGGACATTGGAGTGAGAGAATCTCTCGAAAGTAGTGTTATTTCCCAGTTAAGCACCACGAGATTGTAGAAGGGGGGGTTGAATACAATCTCGACTAAATTCTTTCGACTTGGTAATAAGAGCAGAGAGTAAACAAGATAAACACTATAACTAAAACAAATGCAACACAAGATATAAAAATCTCAGGTGGGTTTGTTCGGTCCACCTGATGGTTGTATTTGAAGAAAATACTTCTGTGTAGAAATACACAGTTGTGGGTTACAAAGTCTTAGTGTTTACAAGAAAACCTAATGCAATGTGCGTTATGCTCGGTGTTTTTCTTCTTATTAAAACTACGCCGCTCATACAACTTATTTAAACTATATGAAGACAAGTAAGCTACGTGAAATGTACTGATACATTTTTGGTATAACTTGTCACACACACATGCTTAAAGTGGTAATCATTTCCGGAATTGTCTTGAAGATCATTTTTCCTTGATTTGGACAGTCCCAGCACGCTTAAAGTCAGTGTATGTTTCTTTCTTCATAAGTTACTAAGTTCTTGAGTTGACTTAGCTTCCAAGCCCTCGTGATGCTTTATGCAAAAGATCTTTTTGCTCTGGATCTTTAACTCTGAAAGTAGCTTTAATCAAAAAGATAATCTTTTCGAAAGTCAATAAGTTTTTCTGCTTATTTAGCTGTGCTTGAACTTCCCAGATAAAACATCTGATCCTTATGCATTCATCAAACATCCTTTGAATTCTTCAGTAGTAGTGTAATCATGTTGGATGTTGCTTCCACTCTTATTGTTACCCTTGTAGTCGGATAAACAGTGACTTATTTCACCTTTCACTTGGAAGAGTTTGAGCCTTCAAATATTTATAATTTGACTCCCTACTCGTAACATCCTCTGTGTAATTGGCCACTGTCTATAAGTCACGGGTTTCAAAGTAATTCTGGGTTTAATCTCCATTCGATATGTTCCATTAGAAAACTCTGGCATTATTAAGAAACCAGGCTGAGTTCTCGAATAGATGAATCTTGAATTCTCGAATGTTGACTTCTCGAATAGTTCCTTTTTGTGAGTTCTCGAATGGCTTCTCGAACAGCCTATTGTGTAGACTTCTCGATTAGTGTATGTTACAGACTTCTCGAACACAGGAGCAGCCTGACTTCTCGAACTAGGACTTCTCGAATAAACTCTTTTCGTATAGTTCTCGAATGACTTCTCGAACTCTTCTTTTCTTGATTTCTCGAAACTACTTGCATGGTTACAACAATCTCTCTTCTGATTATTGATACTTGATTTTAGCATCTTAAGGCTTGTTACAGAAATACTTCCTAACTGTTTGCAGAGTTCCATTCTCAAGATGTTGCTTTAGTTAATCTGCATTTCAGTTGGCTTCCTGATTTATTCATCAGCTTCGATTCCTTGATTCATTTTCTATCTTATGGTATTTGTTATCATCATCTATAGACATGTATGTCTCAACAATCTCCCCCTATTTATGTCTTCAAGAGAAAGGCATAAATCCAGAGAGTGATGATAACAAAAACCACTCTTCAGATTTTTCTTTTACTAGAGCAAAAAATATTGATCAAGCTTCCATGACACAGTTTCTGGAATGTACTACTCACTTGACTTGAGTACTTAGAACTGCTCCCCCTGTTTATAGCATCTATTATGAGAGTTTGTTCTGTTCCTCCACTTGCTGGTTGGTCTAAAGGTTTCTTCTTTAAAATATCTGAACTTACTGAGTCCCTTTCCCCCTTTGTGTTACGGAAAAGAAAATTCTGAAGAAGAAAAAAATATTCTGAATTCCCTTCTCCCCCTTTTTGTTATCTGCAAGAACAGTGATGTAGTAAGTATGAGATTCAGAGGAGTGAGAAGCTAGTATCCGCATTAAAGAAAATTTCTCTCTTAATCTCTCTGTTTTTGCATCAGGATCTCATCCTGGCTCACTTCACACAACTCACCTTCCCTTACTAAAGGGGTACTCAATCTCTCCTTTTGCTCTCCTGGAAGAAATAGGAGACCGCTCTTGCACACACACTCACCTTTTGCCTTGGAGCAACCAGGCCTCTCCTATTTTTCACTCCCTTCCCTCAATCCTAAAAGAGAATCATAAAGATTCCAAAAAGATTAGAGATGTATAGATATAGATCATTGGTGTTCAACAGACTGTCCTGTTAAGAGCTCAAAGAATACAAATTTGATTGTTGGCTTCTTCATGAAATGAGATGAAGAATCAAGTGTGTTTTGGTGTGAGTGTTGAAGTGCTACAGTTTCACAAATTAGGTATCCATGAGTGGGGCTGAATCCTCTCATTTATAGAAGTTCCATCAACCTGAATTTGAGAATTTGTTGAGTAACCTTTGTGTGCTCCCCCTGTGTCCCTGCAACTTGTACTAACTCCTGGCTAGAAATCAAGCATGCGAAGGTGGCACAACTGTGTCCCTTACCCTCACTAAGTGTGTTCGTGGTTAGGAACTGAATTCAATAGTTGAAGTCTGTTAAGAGACTAAAACTAGAAATGTGGATGTCCTTTTTAATCACTATGCCTTTTTGGGAAGACATAGGATGGCTGGGCTGGTTTTACACACCCTTACCTTCTTTGTTCTTGTGGTTTCTTGATGTTCACCACTTCCCTCACCCTCACTTTTCTCCTGTTCACTCCCCTCAAGTTAAGATATTCAAGAATTTGTCAACTACAGTTTGTTGAGAAATTGTAGAGGAGGTTAAAGACGGTAAAAAGTGAATATGTGGTGTGCTGATTGGGTAGAGAATCTGGGGGACATTCCAACAATTCTCATTTCAGCTAAAGAAGGCAATGATATAAGGACAACAAAGTGCTGATAGGATAGAACTCAGTACCTGAGCTGGGTGTATTATTTTAAGAGTCTGTCATGTATGGAGGCTTAGTCTCTTGGCAATAAGTGACACCATTGGCTTCTTGAATTAAGTTGACAATGTTCTTGAAGCTGTACTTAGGAAAAAGAAACAATGTTGTAGAGGGAGTCATGGATAATTATTTAAGTATCTACAAGAATGTTGCATTTAACCCTAATGCCTTAATTAATCAACTTAAGTTAGAGTTCAATCAGTGAAACCAAAATTACCAATTCATGTGTTCAGGTTCAACTAATTAGTTCTGTTTTAAGCAGAGTTCAAATTAGCTGTTTAGACTTTAGTATTAATTCTAGGTGTTTCCACATGGCAGATGGCAAAAGTAAAGAACCTGGTAAATAGATTACCCAAGTTTGCTTGTGAAAGGGTCACTATAACATCATCATCTTCTGTTGGTAATTCAAGTCCTTGAGTACTGCAAGCAGGAAATGAATATGGAACTGTGTAGCTATTATAGCTCACTGATTGATTAGATGAATATGTTAATTAGAATTAAAACAACATGAATCATGGTCTTGAGATAAACAACAAATCTAGTTAGTTTGAGTCAAGTAGAATTGAAACAAACTGGTTAGATTGGAGTTATCTTAATGAAATGTGTACTTAACTTGCAAGAACAGAATTACGCATAAGTTGAATTAAACTTACTAAGCCGGCTTAATGACCTTTTAACCCTCAAAGTTTCCACTGATATACCCATCAGCCCTCAATATTTCAAAACGTTCCTTTTAACCCTCGAAGTATCCATAAAGGTCCTAATAACCCTTAAACCGGTACAAAAAATAAAAAATAAAAAAACGGTATAACTCGGATGGGCAAAAGAGACATTTCACAAACCGATACCGAGGGTTAAAAGGTATACTTTAGATACTTTGGGGGTTAAAAGGTATCCTTTAGATACTTTTGGGGTTAAAAGGTATAACTCGTACAAATGAAGTTATTCTAGAAAACAATACTTGCATGAGAATCATCCTTAATCTCCTCGTTTACTTGTATCCTGGGTTTGTAGATGATATATGTGTACCAAAAACAATGCTTGCATGACTTTCAGGACAAGTTGCTTAATAGACCCTGTTAGATGACCTTTAACCTCATACTCGGGTATGATCAGGAAACAAATGCTAATCGAGTGTATCAACATAGAAGTAGTTTGAACCGATAGCAGCCTTTTTAACAAGCAAAGTAATTGATGATACAGTCAACACAGTATGTTTATCAGAATTACATTTGTAACTATTCAGCCCTACTACTAATAATTCATATAGTACGAGATATCAACCTCCCCATGCCAAACTAAACCCCAGACGAGAGACGCAAAACATATATTTGTTCTCCGGAGTCAAGTTTTTACACTATCCTCAATCACAAGACTCGAGCCATAGCTGCAAAAACCATTGTATAGCTAGAAATCTCAGTAACTAGCTAATAAAAAGAAATCAATCAAATTATATTCTTACTGTCATTATTCAGAATTTGTTCATTAGAAAACATATAACCATATTTTTTTCACTTGCCTTGGTTAACTGTCCTTTTCAATTTTTACTATATAAAAGCCGAAACATTGAAAATTTTGGTACCTGTTTTTTGGTACTTAGTAAATTTACTAATTTACCCTTCATTATAAAAAAATAAATACACCTAAAATAAATAATAACACCTAAAAAGATCAATCGTATCATATCTTTCAATCATTAATATTTCCTTTCTAATTAAAATACGTTGCCATTTTAATTTATACAAATCTTAAAATCATTAATATGTACCCGAAAATATCACACCATATTTTTCAGTTATTAATAAAATATATTAAAAATCGTATACATTGTTTATAATAACGAAACATTAGTATAATCCGTAAACATGAATATATTGAATTATATCAAATTAAATTTAAAAAAATTATTAAAAATAATGATTATATAAAAACACAACTATAATATTAAATAAAATTTATAATATAATACAAGAAACCCGTGCATTGCACGGGTTATAAGCTAGTGTTAATTAAATGTTAAAATATGAATATACCAAACGTAGAAGTATTAAAATAATGATATTTATTAAAAAAAATTAATAGCACAATGATATTATAAAGAATATCTTATTGAACATTTTCTAAAATTTTAAACTATGTCTAGTTCAAATATTTTGATAGTGATTTTCTAAGTATAGTAGATTGTTACATGTGTTCAAGTTCAAAGTGCAAAAAATTGAAATTAAAATAACTAATAAAATTATTTACTTAAATTTTAACGTTTAATTAATCGAATGATATTATATGCATAAGAATTAAAATAGATTAGGATACAATTTATAAGTCAAAAAATAAAAGAAAATGTTATTTGAAAAAGTTAAAATTAAAAGAATACGATTAAAAAAAGATTTTTTTTCAAAAATACCTATGTTGCATAAAATTTTTCAAAAATACGGTTGTAACCCTTACAAACTGGTTTGCAACCCAAATGTAACATTGTCCGCAATATTTAGTATTTTTTAAAATACTTTCAAAAAATTAGATATTCTTGTAAATATCCCTTAAAAAAATCCTTAAATATATTGGCCGTTTTTTTTTTGTCTGAATCCATGTGTACATGAAGTAGCTCCGTTCCAATATTCAAATGGCCTATCAAGAGATGTTACAGTGCTACTCATAACGATAGTGTTATGGGGAGAATAAAAATCGAATAAAAATTAAAATTGAACTGAAATTGATAAAAATTGAGTTAAATGTAAATTATAATCATAATTAAAATCAAAGTCGAAGTCGAAAAATGAAAACCAAACCGATATATGTGTTTTGGTTTCGGTTTTAAATCGAAACCGAACCTAATATATTTATGTACATTATATATCATATTTTATATATGCTTTTGAACTAAAAAAAATTATATCACAAGAAATTAAGACCTCTAAATTTTTTATACCGATTACTCCATTTCTGAGGTATACCTTTTAACCCCTAAAGTATCTAAAATATACCTTTTAACCCCCAAAGTATCTAAAGTATACCTTTTAACCCTCGGTATCGGTTTGTGAAATGTCTCTTTTGCCCATCCGAGTTATACCGTTTTTTTATTTTTTATTTTTTGCACTGGTTTAAGGGTTATTAGGACCTTTATGAATACTTCGAGGGTTAAAAGGAACGTTTTGAAATATTGAGGGCTGATGGGTTTATCAGTGGAAACTTTGAGGGTTAAAAGGTCATTAAGCCTACTAAGCCACATGGATTAGATTATTAACACAACTTAGGTGATTTAAGTACAATCCAACTTTATCTTATCTAATTGCTCTTTTGAGTAATTAGATCGAACTAAAATAATTTGCAGACACATGCAGAATGATACTATCAGCAAGACAAACATCATAACATAGTATAGATAAACAAAGGATCATTTCATTTAAAAAAAAATAATAATTACATAAATGGTCAAAAGACCATTTAAACAAAAACAAAAAAAACAAACGACGTTCCCCCCACCTAAACCAACTAGGCAACAGCGGCTGGATCGTCGACGGAGTCCCCCCGATGGCGAGCTTGAAGAGCTGCCAAAGCTGCACGAATGGCAGCTATGACCTTCTCCTCCTCGGCCATTAGCTCATCAATCTTCTCATGAAGGGCTAGCACCTTCTCGTAGAAGGGAAGCGCCTCGAACTCCTCCACAGAGATTTTCAGAATGCTCTTTGTCATTTTGAGAGGTTGAGAAGGAAGAAAAGAGGGTTACAAAGAAAAGTGTAAGTCTAAGTGATTTCCACTCCTGCCTATTTATAGACCTAGAAGTCTGAAAGACGCAACTTAATAACTAGGGGTTAAAACGGGTGAAAGGTTAAGCAAAGGTCACACCTCTTTAAACACACTAACGCATGCAAAAGAGATTACACGATGTCTTAGACTAATCCTGACAGATCATTTAGACACACTAAAAAGCAAAATATTATGTGTGTAACTAGTTCCAAAATCATTTAAATCTGACAGCTTAAGTATAATTAACTCGAGACAAATAATTTTAGAGAATATAGCACACAAAGCATTCGATTATTCTGGTTAAATGATAAAGCAATTAAATAATATCAACAAATAATTAATCCATTCGATATATCAAATATTGATCTTTTGATATTATCTGAACATTTACTGATTCGATATCTCTCAGTATTTGACTAGTCGATATCCCTAGCAAGAATACTAGTTCGATATCTCTAGAATATTAACTCATCGACATCTCAAGCATAACATTCATTCAATAACTCAAATAAGTACACATATTCATTCGATATCTCTAGGAAATTAAGTGTTCGATATCTCTGGAGTAATCATGCGAATAAGCAAATAAAATCAAATAAAATCCAGAGAATAAAATTCACTTGCTGCAAAACAATTAATCAAATATTTGTGGATCCTGAGAGATTTAACATACCAAGCTCACTTACCAACCTCGAAAAAGTTGCTTCATCCAGAGCTTTAGTAAATATATCTGCCAATTGTTTTTCACTTGGAATAAAGTGTAGTTCTACAGTACCTTCCATCACATGCTCCCTGATGAAGTGGTATATGATGTCTATATGCTTGGTTCTAGAATGTTGTACTGGATTCTCAGATATGGCAATTGCACTAGTGTTGTCACACAATATTGGAATCTTCTCAACTTTAACACCTTAGTCAAGTAGTTGATTTCTCATCCATAGAATCTGAGCACAACAACTTCCAGCTGCTATATATTCAGCCTCTGCTGTCGAGGTAGATACTGAATTTTTCTTCTTACTGAACCATGAGACCATCTTGTTTCCTAAGAGTTGACAGGCGCCTGTGGTACTCTTTCTATCCATCTTACAACCTGCATAATCTGCATCTGAATAGCCTATTAGATTAAAACCAGAATATTTAGGGTACCAAATGCCAAGGTCTGGTGTTCCCTTGATGTTTACACAAAAACACGCAAGCGTATGTGGTCACAAGTAATATAGAATTAAGGTGAGTTCGTTCCCACAGAGATCTGGTTTTGGTTTTAATTCAGTTATTGTACCAATGCAACAATGTATGGTTTTTACTCACTGCTAAGACAATTAACAAGATTGGGATTTGATTAGCTAAATTTAACTAAGAAGCAAATTAACAAAACTAAGAATTACTAACTAATGAGAATTAAAGTCGAATTACTTATGCAAAAGAAAACATGGGATCCTAACTTCATTAAATACTTCGCTTAGAGTTGATGCCCTTAATCAATGCATGTGATGGTTATGATATCTGATCAGACAACACGAAATAAGTACACGCTACTTCTCAGTATACGAATACCAAACTAAACATACATCCACAAAAGAGATAGAAGATGAATAGACACCAATTATGCTTAGACCCTATATCTCTATAAGATTTGAAAACATACGGTTGAAGAACAGTTGTCTATTAAGATCACATAAGGCAGTATAATATTTCTCAATTTACGCAACAAATCATGATGTCAATCATACATCAACTTATCCTATGCTAGCATGGCAAGTTCTAAATCTCAAGATCCACTCTCGCTTCACAAAAGATTAATAATTTAGATGTTAGCTACGCATCTAAAAACATTAAGCACAACCATACGATGATATCAAGAATTCATCACACACAAATCTTTAAAGCAGTAAAATTACTAAACTACATAGATAAATCCGTTAGAATCCCATGAAAACGATTAGTTCATAATCGAACCTTTCGTCATCATGGGATTTGATGAAAACATGATATGAAACAAAGACTGAATGAATATAATAATAATACTAAAGTTTGAGTTTGGAATACAAATCCGAAAACTGGAATCAAAGGTACGCCTAAGAAAAGAATACAAAAGATGAAGTAGATCTAGATCCCGTTGCTTTCACGAGCGTTGGTGAATCCTTCTCCGCTTTTCTCTCTTGTGATTCTAAGTAATTTTTGAATTACAAGGGTAGGGTATGTTTATATAGGCCCTAGAATACTTATCCAACAAGAAATGTCCAAAAATAGCAATTAAAATCGAAGCAGGATAGAATTCTTGCAATTTCCAGCATCACGGGCGCTGCCAGCCCCCAGCATTCTGTCCTTGCGCGCTGCCAGCCCCCAGCATTCAGTTATTGTACCTATGCAACAATGTATGGTTTTTACTGCCAGCCCCCAGCATTCAATTATTGTACCTATGCAACAATGTATGGTATTTAGGGTACCAAATGCCAAGGTCTGGTGTTCCCTTGATGTTTACACAAAAACACGCAAGCGTATGTGGTCACAAGTAATATAGAATTAAGTTGAGTTCGTTCCCACAGAGATCTGGTTTTGGTTTTAATTCAGTTATTGTACCTATGCAACAATGTATGGTTTTTACTCACTGCTAAGACAATTAACAAGATTGGGTTTTGATTAGCTAAATTTAACTAAGAAGCAAATTAACAAAACTAAGAATTACTAACTAATGAGAATTAAAGTCGAATTACTTATGCAAAAGAAAACATGGGATCCTAACTTCATTAAATACTTCGCTTTGAGTTGATGCCCTTAATCAATGCATGTGATGGTTATGATATCTGATCAGACAACACGAAATAAGTACACGATACTTCTCAGTATACGAATACCAAACTAAACATACATCCACAAAAGAGATAGAAGATGAATAGACACCAATTATGCTTAGACCCTATATCTCTATAAGATTTGAAAACATAACGGTTGAAGAACAGTTGTCTATTAAGATCACATAGGGCAGCATAATATTTCTCAATTTACGCTACAAATCATGATGTCAATCATACATCAACTTATCCTATGCTAGCATGGCAAGTTCTAAATCTCAAGATCCACTCTCGCTTCACAAAAGATTAATAATTTAGATGTTAGCTACGCATCTAAAAACATTAAGCACAACCATACGAGGATATCAAGAATTCATCACACACAAATCTTTAAAGCAATAAAATTACTAAACTACATAGATAAATCCGTTAGAATCCCATGAAAACGATTAGTTCATAATCGAATCGTTCGTCATCATGGGATTTGATGAAAACATGATATGAAACAAAGACTGAATGAATATAATAATAATACTAAAGTTTGAGTTTGGAATACAAATCCGAAAACTGGAATCAAAGGTACGCCTAAGAAAAGAATACAAAAGATGAAGTAGATCTAGATCCCGTTGCTTTCACGAGCGTTGGTGAATCCTTCTCCGCTTTTCTCTCTTGTGATTCTAAGTAATTTTTGAATTACAAGGGTAGGGTATGTTTATATAGGCCCTAGAATACTTATCCAACAAGAAAAGTCCAAAAATAGCAATTAAAATCGAAGCAGGATAGAATTCTTGCAATTTCCAGCATCACGGGCGCTGCCAGCCCCCAGCATTCTGTCCTTGCGCGCTGCCAGCCCCCAGCATTCAGTTATTGTACCTATGCAACAATGTATGGTTTTTACTGCCAGCCCCCAGCATTCAATTATTGTACCTATGCAACAATGTATGGTATTTAGGGTACCAAATGCCAAGGTCTGGTGTTCCCTTGATGTTTACACAAAAACACGCAAGCGTATGTGGTCACAAGTAATATAGAATTAAGTTGAGTTCGTTCCCACAGAGATCTGGTTTTGGTTTTAATTCAGTTATTGTACCTATGCAACAATGTATGGTTTTTACTCACTGCTAAGACAATTAACAAGATTGGGTTTTGATTAGCTAAATTTAACTAAGAAGCAAATTAACAAAACTAAGAATTACTAACTAATGAGAATTAAAGTCGAATTACTTATGCAAAAGAAAACATGGGATCCTAACTTCATTAAATACTTCAATTAGAGTTGATGCCCTTAATCAATGCATGTGATGGTTATGATATCTGATCAGACAACACGAAATAAGTACACGATACTTCTCAGTATACGAATACCAAACTAAACATACATCCACAAAAGAGATAGAAGATGAATAGACACCAATTATGCTTAGACCCTATATCTCTATAAGATTTGAAAACATAACGGTTGAAGAACAGTTGTCTATTAAGATCACATAGGGCAGCATAATATTTCTCAATTTACGCTACAAATCATGATGTCAATCATACATCAACTTATCCTATGCTAGCATGGCAAGTTCTAAATCTCAAGATCCACTCTCGCTTCACAAAAGATTAATAATTTAGATGTTAGTTACGCATCTAAAAACATTAAGCACAACCATACGAGGATATCAAGAATTCATCACACACAAATCTTTAAAGCAATAAAATTACTAAACTACATAGATAAATCCGTTAGAATCCCATGAAAACGATTAGTTCATAATCGAACCGTTCGTCATCATGGGATTTGATGAAAACATGATATGAAACAAAGACTGAATGAATATAACAATAATACTAAAGTTTGAGTTTGGAATACAAATCCGAAAACTAGAATCAAAGGTACGCCTAAGAAAAGAATACAAAAGATGAAGTAGATCTAGATCCCGTTGCTTTCACGAGCGTTGGTGAATCCTTCTCCGCTTTTCTCTCTTGTGATTCTAAGTAATTTTTGAATTACAAGGGTAGGGTATGTTTATATAGGCCCTAGAATACTTATCCAACAAGAAAAGTCCAAAAATAGCAATTAAAATCGAAGCAGGATAGAATTCTTGCAATTTCCAGCATCACGGGCGCTGCCAGCCCCCAGCATTCTGCCCGGCTGATTTTTCTGCTCTTTTTCTTCATTCTCTCTCCATTTTTCTTCCCTTCCTTTTGCATTAGCTGCCGTCTTCAACCCCAAGACACATGAAACTCCACGGTAGCATAAGAAATCACTCCTTACTTCATTCCAAGCTAAGAATCCACTCCAAAATCCATGGAAATCACCAACCCTAACCGATAGTTACAATCCTGCACAACTACACAAAACACATCGAAAAGGCGATAAACTTGAGACCAAGTCAATCAATTTAAGTCGATATGGAACGCTCCAAGTGGATATAAAATCCACTTATCATACCCCCAAACTTAAACCAATGCTTGTCCTCAAGCATAAACAACTAGACACTAACTACTAGTACCACTTACGTAGGTGATCACGATTGCATTTGGCATATGCAACAAGCCCTTTACATCCATAGGCAGCCCTAGTGGACGAGTGAGGTCTCGTGAGGGCCTATAGCGAATGTACTCACAAAATCCATCTAACTAAACAATGCAAAAACAATGCAATGCATGAATGCAACTAATATGAAAATGCAACGATCCCCTTAGACTAACCAAAACCAATCAGCAAGCAAATATCTCAAAGAATGCAATAAGTCCAAATAGAGCTCGACTAAATCCCCGTATGCTAACAATACATGAACAGAAACGTGCGTGTGTGCGATGCTCATCAGATATACTCCTAACACTATATCGAAATCATACCTATTCTTCACCAAGACAATCACAAGTTTATAAATAGAATGAACGGTAAACACTTCATAACTTAAGAACACCTCCATCATCATTCAAGTTAGACAAGAATTCATGATTTATTACTACGACACATAATAATATACACAACAACGCATGCTTATTTAACCGTGCAATGGATGAGACCCCTAAAGGCTTATACAATAATACCCATGTAGCGAGCGTTAGGTTAGTGGATCCCAGACTGTAAAAGCCTTAGGTCACTAGGCACAAAGTCCCATAGAACTTAATTGCTCGAGTATTAAAGAGCACACCCTGGTTAATTTTGCATTTAACAATTGACACTTTTGACTCTTTTTTTTTCTTTGACTACTCATAAAAATACGAGTCGGCTACTAGCCATTTGACGCCTAGCCATTATTGACAACTATTAACAATTAGCATGAAATCCCTATTTTCCCCCAAACTTATACTTTAGTGATCCTACGCCATCAAGGGAATAACGAAAATTCTAAATATAATCAAGTGATTAAATCTCAAAACAACCAAACAAGCATGACTTCAACCTAGCACAAAAGCAAACGATGAGACTGTGAAAAGAATTTGTTTCTGAAACATGCAAGTCAATTCCTAGGAACTATAAATCAACCCTCTATTCATCATTACCACACTCAAATAGACATTGACCTACCAATCAGAATTAGCTCATCCTAAGGGATCATGAAATATGCTACGCAAATGCAACTAAAATGGACTCACATTGTATAAAAACAAAATAACAAAATGTCCTATATGAAACAAACATGCAATCATACAAACAAATATGAATGAACTACCACTAAATATGCAAAATATGATATCTATATGAACACAATGACATAAATAACTACCACACACTACTTATCCCCAAACCACCCCCAAACTTAAAATATTCAATGTCCCCATTGAATGGAAGGTAATACAAGGGATAGTAGGAAACAAACCTAAAACTACCGAAACACATGGGTTGCCTCCCACGAGGCGCTGTCGTTAACGTCATTTAGCCAGACGTTGCTTCCTCACTTCACGGCGGTTTCAAAAGAATAACCGAACCGTCCTCAACAGAAAGACCATTCATACGAACGTTGACATCTTGATTGCGTAATCCCAACACAACTTTTCTTTCACTCTGCAACTTGATTTTTCCACCCGTCGACTTCTTCGTTTTCTTTTTCTTCCTCACTCCTCTAAGGTGTTTATCCCTCTCAGTCGACTGAACAGAACACTCTTCTACCTCATCATCAACTATCCACCTTCTTAACACATTATCATGCCCTTCTTCAAAAATCATTAACTCATCATTCAAAAGGACATACCTCAAATGCGGTGGAAGTTTTCCGAGCTTTACATTCGAGAGATCTTGTATGGAAGGTTTATCATCATCAAATTCCTCGAGCATCTTAACTGACTCAGAATTCTCTGAAAAATTCGGAACACTAGGCACTGCATCCCATTTCAAACCACCTTTTTCTTCTTGGGAAGACAAATGCAAGGGATTCCACAGAATAGCACAGTTCTAGATCATCTGAAATCTTCGTATGAACAAACACATTAAAGGTGGCCTTATCATCTTGCACCTACATAGTTAGCTCCTCTTTCTGCACATCAATCAAAGTTCGACCCGTAGCCAAGAATGGTCTCCCCAAGATGATGGGAATCTTCTTATCTTCCTCGAAGTCCAAGATAACGAAATCAGCAGGAAAGATAAACTCATCCACCTTTACCAAGACATCTTCCACTATTCCTCTTGGATACGTGATCGACCGATCAGCCAGCTGTAAAAAGATATTTGTAGGTTTCGGAACCGGCAGACCAAGTTGCATGAAAACCGACAAAGGCATAAGATTGATGCTAGCTCCCAAGTCATACAAACACTTGTCGAAAGATAAGTTGCCAATAGTGCATGAGATGGTGAAACTTCCCGGATCTTTAAGTTTAGGAGGCAACTTTTGCTCCAGAACAGCACTGCACTCTTCCGTCAAAGCAACGGTCTATAATTCATCGAGCTTCAACTTCCTTAATAAAATCCCCTTCATGAACTTAGCATAGCTCGGCATCTTTTCAAGAGCTTCCGCAAAAGGTATGTTAATCTGCAACTTCCTGAACACTTCAAGAAACTTGTCCAAACGCTTTTCGATCATCTGCTTGTAGAGTCTTTTTGGATATGGAGGAGGTGGATAGATTTGATTGCTCTCTGAGTTCTGCTTAAGAGTAGAGTTCTGCTTAAGAGTAGATTTTTCAGCAGAACTCTTACTCTTCTCCGCATCATCGACCAACTGATCAGCTGCCACATCAGATTTTACAATTTCTGGTACTACAGATTTTTCAACCTGTTGTTCATGAACTTCTTCTTCTTCTTCCATAGCTGTGAATTCTGATTGCTTGTAACCTTTCCAGATCTCAAAGTAACTGCTTTCACATGCTCAAGAACTTCCCTCTCGCCTGGATTAGCCTCTGTATCACTAGGGAGAGTCCCTTGAGGCCTATTCAACAAAGCATTAGCAATCTGCCCAATCTGATTTTCCAAGATCTTGATCGAGACCGCTTGGCTTTTGCACATCAACCTCAATTCCTCCAATTCTGATTTTTCGTTAGAAGATTGCCCCGCACTAGCATGAGGATGTTGCTACTGAAATCCCGGAGGTTGGAATTGTTGCCTTAGAGCATACTGCTGCTGGTAGTCATGATTGAATGGCTTAGCTCCATATTGTTGACCCTGAAACTGCTGATAAGGCTGAGGTTGTGAGCACTCTGATTGTTGCTCCAGCTGAAATTAGGATGGTTCCTGTTATTCGGATGATAGGTGGCTGGAACTGGTGCAGCAGGTCTCTGAAAATTACTCACAAACTGTGCTGATTCAGAAGAAATAGCATACTGATTCATCTCATGTGCGCCCGCACATAGCTCACAGACACTAGCAACCTGCTGAACTCCATAGTTCGTAAGAGAATCCACCTTTATTGTCAAAGCCTTCAACTGAGCTGCAATAGCTGAAGCTGCATCAACTTCAAGAATTCCTGCTACTTTGCCTTGAGATAGTCTCTAAGTTGGATTCTGATATTCATTAGCAGCCATCATCTCAAATAACTCATACGCTTCCGCATAGCTCTTTGCCCATAAAGCTCCACCTGATGCTGCATCTAGCAAAGGTCTAGACTGTGCTCCCAGACCATTATAGAACCCATTAATTACCATCCAGTCAGGCATACCATAATGAGGTCACTTTCGAAGCATCTCCTTGTAGCGTTTCCAAGCTTCACACAAAGATTCTCCAGACTGCTGTGCAAATTGAGTAAGAGCGTTCCATATTGCTGCAGTTTTAGTCATGGGGAAGAATTTAGTAAGAAACTTCTGAGCCACATCCTCCCATGTAGTAATGGAACCGGTTGGTAGAGAGTGTACCAGCCCTTAGCTTTATCCCTTAAAGAGAATGGGAAAAGTCTCAATTTGACAGCATCTTCTGACACACAATTGAACTTGAAAGTGTCGCAGATCTCAATAATGTCTCGGATGTGCATATTAGGATCTTCCGTTGAAGCACCCCCAAACTGAACCGAATTCTGCACCATCCGAATTGTGCTAGGCTTGATTTTGAAGGTATTAGCTGCAATGGCTGGCCTGACAATGCTAGATTGAATGTCATTGATTTTTGGCTGAGAATAGTCCCTTAAAGCCTTAGCTACTGCTGCTGCTCCTCCTACTACATCTCCCATCTTTTTAGCTGCTTCAAGTTCTTCTTCCGCTAATTTTTCCTCACGAGCTTGAGAACGTGTTCGCATACACGCTCAAGTACCTGAAAAACTCCGAACAAACAAGATATGTAAGTAAACAATCCGAGTTAGTGAACTCTAACGACCACTGATGACAAGCACATAAACTAAAAATAAAACACCGATGATCCCCGGCAGCGGCGCCAAAAACTTGTTTACACAAAAACACGCAAGCGTACGTGGTCACAAGTAATATAGAATTAAGTTGAGTTCGTTCCCACAGAGATCTGGTTTTGGTTTTAATTCAGTTATTGTACCTATCCAACAATGTATGGTTTTTACTCACTGCTAAGACAATTAACAAGACTGGGTTTTGATTAGCTAAATTTAACTAAGAAGAAAATTAACAAAACTAAGAATTACTAACTAATGAGAATTAAAGTCGAATTACTTATGCAAGAGAAAACATAGGATCCTAACTTCATTAAATACTTCGCTTAGAGTTGATGCCTTTAATCAATGCATGTGATGGTTATGATATCTGATTAGACAACACGAAATAAGTACACGCTACTTCTCAGTATACGAATACCAAACTAAACATACATTCACAAAAGAGATAGAAGATGAATAGACACCAATTATGCTTAGACCCTATATCTCTATAAGATTTGAAAACATAACGGTTGAAGGGCAGCATAATATTTCTCAATTTACGCTACAAATCATGATGTCAATCATACATCAACTTATCCTATGCTAGCATGGCAAATTCTAAATCTCAAGATCCACTCTCGCTTCACAAAAGATTAATAATTTAGATGTTAGCTACGCATCTAAAAATATTAAGCACAACCATAGGAGGATATCAAGAATTCATCACACACAAATCTTTAAAGCAATCAAACTACTAAACTACATGGATAAATCCTTTAGAATCCCATGACAACGATTAGTTCATAATCAAACCGTTCTTCATCATGGGATTTGATGAAAACATGATATGAAACAAAGATTGAATGAATATAATAATAATACTACTAAAGTATGAGTTTAGAATACAAATCTGAAAACTGGAATCAAAGGTATGCCTAAGAAAAGAATACAAAAGATGAAGTAGATCTAGATCCCGTTGCTTGTCACTAGCGTTGGTGAATCCTTCTCCGCTTTTCACTCTTGTGATTCTAAGTAATTTTTGAATTACAAGGGTAGGGTATGTTTATATAGGCCCTAGAATACTTATCCAACAAGAAAAGTCAAAAATAGAAATTAAATTTGAAGCAGGATAGAATTCCAGCAATTTCCAGCATCACGGGCGCTGCTAGCCCCCACTGGGCGCTGCCAGCCCCCAGCATTCTGCCCGGCTGATTTTTTTGCTCCTTTTCTACATTCTCGCTCCGTTTTTCTTCCCGTTTCTTTTGCATTAACTGTCGTCTTCAACCCCAAGACACATGAAACTCCACGGTAGCATAAGAAATCACTCCTTACTTCATTCCAAGATAAGAATCCACTCCAAAATCCATGGAAATCACCAACTCTAACCGATAGTTACAATCCTGCAAAACTACACAAAACACATCAAAAAGGCGACAAACTTGAGACCAAGTCAATCAATTTAAGCCGATATGGAACGCTCCAAGTGGATATAAAATCCACTTATCACTTGAGATACCTGAAAATCCTTTTAATAGCTACTAAACGAGATTTCCTAGGATCAGCTTGGAATCTAGCACATAAACATGTAGCAAACATAATATCAGGTCTACTAGCAGTTAAATATAAAAGAGATCCAACCATGCCTCTATAGCTTGAAATGTCCACCTTCTTTTCCTTATTATTCAACTCAAGCTTAGTGGCAGTGGCCATGGGTGTTTTTACAGAAGAGCAATCTACTAAGTCAAATCTATTTAAAAGATCAAAAACATAATTTGTTTGACTTATTAAGATTCCCTCATTTACTTGTTTAACTTATAAACCAAGGAAATAAGTTAATTCACCCATCATACTCATTTCATATTTACTTTGCATAAGTTTGGCAAACCTTCTCATCTGTAGACCCAAATATTATATCATCTACATAAATTTGGACAAGTATCATATAGCCATTGACAGATCTATAAAAAAGAGTTTTATCAACAGTACCTCTGGTGAAGTGATTCTCTATGAGGAATTGTGAAAGTGTGTCATACCAGGCTCAGGTGCTTGCTTCAGGCCATAGAGTGCTTTGAGCAAATAGTAAACATATTCTGGAAAGTCCGGATCTTCAAAACCAGGAGGTTGATTAACATACACCTCCTCTAGAATACCGTTTAGAAATGCACTCTTGACATCCATTTGATAGACTTTAAAATTGGCATGAGCTGCATAGGCTAGGAAGATTCTGATTGCTTCTAACCGTGCCACTGGTGCAAAAGTTTCTTCAAAGTCAATTCCTTCTTCTTGATAGTAGCCTTTAGCAACTAGTCTAGCTTTATTCCTTGTTACTATGCCATTCTCGTCCATCGTGTTCTTGAATACCCACTTAGTGTCAATCACTGATTTGTCCTTTGGTTTGGGTACAAGTTTCCATACTTTATTTCTTTCAAACTGGTTAGCTCTTCTTGCATTGCTAAAACCCAGTTTGGATCTAGAAGATCATCTTCAACCTTCTTAGATTCTTCTTTAGAAAGAAAGCTGTTGTACAAGCATTCTTCTCAGGTTTCCCTCCTAGTTTGGACTTTTGCATTGGAGTCACCAATTATCAGCTCAAAAGGGTGATCCTTAGTCCATTTCTTTGTGGTGGTAAGCTTGACCTTGATGAAGTTACTTCGTTCTCTTTATGTTGACCATCTTGATTTGTTGTTGAGTGTGAGAAACTCCCCCTGAGTGTATGGACCTCGAGTTGAGTGAAGTTCTAACATAGTTTTCAACAAATACTTCTCTTTGGTTCTCAACAGATGCTTCAAAGTGATCTTCAACAGATGGTGTGAGTTGCTCTTCCACAGATGGTCTATTCTGCACTTCAACTGATGGTCCAGGTCTGTTCTCTACACCGATCGATAACCTTTCTTCATCATCATCTTTGCTTTCTTCACCATTTGTCTCATTCTCGAATGAGAGCGATTTATGAAAACCTTCATCTACAAGACCAGATATTTTCTTGTCGTTGAAGATAATATGTATGGATTCTATAACAATGTTAAGTCTTAGGTTGTAGATTCTGTAAGATTTTCCAGCTGAGTACCCAACAAAGATAGCTTCATCTGCCTTTGAATCAAATTTCCCAAGGCTTTCGCCATAGTTCCTCAATACAAAACATTTGCATCCAAAGACATGCAGAAAGTTAATTGTTGGCTTCTTGCCTTTGAATAGTTGGTAAGGTGTCATGCCTTTTGCTTGATTGACCAAAGATATGTTCTGAGTGTAGCATGCAGTATTGACAGCTTCAGCCCAGAAATATGTTGGCAGCTTTGATTCTTCAAGCATATTCCTTGCAGCTTCAATAATGGTTCTGTTCTTCCTCTCCACTACACCATTTTGTTGTGGTGTCCTTGATGTATAGAATTCTTGAGTGATTCCTTCTTCTTCATAGAACTCTCTTAACACAGAATTCTTGAATTCAGTCCCATTGTCGCTTCTAATCCTTCTTACTCTGAAGACTGGATTGTTGTTGATTGTCTTGATATGCTTGATAATGATTTTACTTGCCTCATCTTTCGAATGTAGAAAGAAGTTCCAAGTGTATTTGGAGAAATCATCAATAATTACAAGAGAGTATTTCTTGTTAGATATCGACAACACATTAACTGGTCCAAATAGATCCATGTGCAGTAGCTGTAAGGGTTGATCAATTGATGACATTGACTTGGATTTGAAAGAGGCCTTCTTTTGTTTCCCTTTCTGGCATGCATCACATAGTCCATCCTTAGAGAACTCCAATTTTGGAATTCCCCTAACCAAATCCTTCTTGACCAATTCATTCATAGCTTTAAAACTTAACTGAGACAATCTCTTGTGCCAAAGCCATCCTTCATCCATGCTTGCCTTGCTAAAGAGGCATGTAGTAGAGTTGGCACTCGTTGAGTTGAAGTCAGCAATGTACACATTTCCTTTCCTGTTTCCTGTCATCACTACCTTGTTGTCGTTTTTCTTGAAAACAATACAAGCTTCAGATGTAAACCAGACATTCTGATTTTTTTCACATAGTTGACTGATACTAAGCAAATTGTGCTTAAGTCCATCAACCAGTGCTACTTCTTCAATGACAACATTTCCTTCTGAAATCAAGCCATATCCTCTAGTATATCCCTTGATGTTGTCTTCAAAGGTAATACTAGGGCCATCTCTCTCCTCATACTTAGTGAGCAGGGTAGAATCTCCAGTCATGTGCCTAGAACAGCCACTATTCGGATACCAAAGATTCTTTCTCTCTCCCTGCAAACATCAAAATCAAATCAAGTTGATTTTGGTACCCAAGTTTCCTTGGGTCCTGCCATGTTAGCCTTACTCCTATTATTCAAGCCCTTACCAACCAAGGGTTCTTATTGAGTTAAATCAACCTTAACTCTTGGGGTAGGTATTTGAAAAATAGGGTGTTCCACTTGCTCATATGCATTATAGCTTGATGTACAATTAGGCATAGTCTGTGCGAACATGTTGTTCATCATCCATGGCAACTGTGGCATATTAAAAGCATTGTAATATGGATTATGCATGAATGGCATGTTAGCATGTTGACTAGATGCATGAGCAAATTGGACAAGCATATATGGCATAACATTCATAGCAGGCACTGGCACAGACATAGGCGTGCAAGGCATAGAAGCATCTTTCACAATTTTACAGTTGGCAGATAAATGATTAACACTACCACATTTTACGCATTCCTTCCTGGGAGCATACTTATCAGGAGTGTAGTTGCTGTGTTTGTTAATTCCTACCTTCCCATTTCTATTCTTCTTATTAGCCTTACCCTTTGGTTCTGTCTTTTCTAACTTATCCTTCAATTTATTGATGGACAAGTGGCCTATGTTTCCTTGTTCAACTGACTTGGTTTTGCTGCACTCTCCCACTACAAAGTTTTTGCTGACAGGTCCATATTGGTTATTCATATTAACCAAGGTTGCTTTGCTGACAGGTTTCAACTTCAATGGACATTCCTCATCCATTGAGTCACTGTCTGAAGCAGTCTCCCCATCAACTCCTAACTTTGCTTCTGCTAATTTGTAGAAAGAATCAAATCCTTGAACATTACAGATCTCTTCAGTTTTAGCCTTTGATCATTTCCACTTAGCGATTAATTCTTGTTCTTTTCTTAATTGTTCTTTTAAACACTCTTCTCTTTTCAGAGCCTCAAGTAACTCATTCTTAGCATCCTGGCAATCTCTTTTCATTGTTTCAAACTCAACTAACTGAGTCTCTAACAGAGTATTCCTATCACCTAACTTAATGTCCAGATCTTTAATCTTGTTGTTTTCTTTGTTAAGTGATTTCAATGTGACATGCATGTTGTACAATTGATTAGACATTTCATTAACAACATTATCACATTCATCTTTGGAAAGCTCAGTCAGATTTGTAGAGTATACCTGGTTACTTGCTGAACTAGCCTCTTCATCATTCTCGTTTGCCATAAGTGCAAGATTGACAAACTCTTCCTCTGCATCTGAGTCTCCTCCAGCTGCCCAATCATCATCTCTAGATACAAATGCTCTTTCCTTTTGCTTGAGAAGATCAAAATATTTCTTTTTGTAATCAACAGTCTCAAACTGTTTCTTCTCTTTCTCAGCCTTGGATTTTCTGCATTCATTGGCAAAGTGACCAGCAATTCCGCAGCAATAGCATTTGATCTTCGACCTTTCAACCACATCCTTGTTTGGTTGATAGCGCCGGCTCCTGCTGGATTCTTCTTGAATCTTAACTTTGAAAATCTCTTTGACAAAAATGCCAAATATTCATCAAGATCTTCTGATTCATCCTCACTCAATGCATCAAGTTCTTCAATCATCTTGCCTTTGCCTTTGGTAATTCCAACTCCACCTTCACAAGTTGACTTGGTATGGCTCCCACATTCTTCATCTTCTTTCCATCTTGATTGGTTGGAATATTGGCCACCAAAGCTATATTTCCACCTTTCTTCTGGCTCTTCTCAACTTATTCATCTTGTTGCAACTCGAGCTCATAGGTCTTTTAAATTCC
The DNA here is from genome assembly GCA_036435485.1 of Saposhnikovia divaricata. Taxonomy (NCBI): domain Eukaryota; kingdom Viridiplantae; phylum Streptophyta; class Magnoliopsida; order Apiales; family Apiaceae; genus Saposhnikovia; species Saposhnikovia divaricata. Next base: position 182,126,411 of record CM071597.1, on the reverse strand, counting down.
ATACAGTCTCTTAAGTGTAAAATATTTGTAGTCTTGAGAATTCCTCAATGAGACTGTCACTGGCTTCCATTCTTTAGGTAAAGACCTCAGAAATTTTAGGTTGATATCTTTGGTTTCATAAACTCTCCCATACAGCTTTAACCCATTTAACAGTTTCTGAAACCTGCTAAATATATCAATTAAGCTTTCTCCTGAATTGAAGTGAAAATGTTCATACTGTTGTATGAGGAGTTGTTTCTTATTCTCTCTAACTTGCTCAGTCCCTTTACAGGGTGTTCGTATAGTGTCCCACACTTGCTTGGCAGTGGTGTAGTTTATGACATTATCGAACATGTCTTGATCACTACCATTGAACGGTATGTTCATGGTCTTCTTGTCCTTCTAGACTTCCTCCTTGTCTGCATCTGTGAATTCTGCTGGCAGTTTGGAATAGGCCTTCCAGCAGCTCCAGTTCCAGTTGTTTCTCCAACTGTAGTGTTAGCCTTCACAGGAATATGAGGACCCTTTTATATGCAGTTTACATAGCCTTCATCAATGGATAAGAGATGTAATGCATCTTTACTTTCCAGTGAAAGTAATTATCTTTGTCAAGGATTGGTATTTTCATGCCTGTATCCTTCTTTCCCATGGTGGTGATCTTTAGACTTCTTGTATGTTAAAAGCTTGCTCTGATACCAATCATTATTTCCCAGTTAAGCACCACGGGATTGTAGAAGGGGGGTTGAATACAATCTCGACTAAATTCTTTCGATTGGTGAGTTCTTAAGATCAAGTATTTAATAAGAGCAGAGAGTAAACAAGATAAACACTATATCTAAAACAAATGCAACACAAGATATAAAAATCTCAGGTGGGTTCGGTCCACCTGATGGTTGTATTTGAAGAAAATACTTCTGTGTAGAAATACACAGCTGCAGGTTACAAAGTCTTAGTGTTTACAAGAAAACCTAATGCAATGTGAGTTATGCTCAGTGTTTTTCTTCTTACTAAAACTATGCTGCTCATACAACTTATTTAAACTATATGAAGACAAGTAAACTACGTGAAATGTACTGATACATTTTTGGTATAATTTGTCACACACACATGCTTAAAGTGGTAGCCATTTCTGGAATTGTCTTGAAGATCTTCTTTCCTTGATTTGGACAGTCCCAGCACGATTTAAGTCAGTGTATGTTTCTTTCTTCATAAGTTATTAAGTTCTTGAGTTGACTTAGCTTCCAATCACTCGTGATGCTTTATGCAAAAGATCTTTTTGCTTTGGATCTTTAACTCTGAAAGTAGCTTTAAGAAAAAAGATAATCTTTTCGAAAGTCAATAAGCTTTTTTGCTTATTGAGCCGTCAGATAAAATAGCTGATCCTTATGCATTCATCAAAGCATCCTTTAAATTATTCAGTAGTAGTGTAACCATGTTGGAGGTTGCTTCCACTCTTATTGTTGCCCTTGAAGTCGGATAAACAGTGACTTATTTCACCTTTCACTTGGAAGAGTTTGAGCCTTCAAATATTTACAATTTGACTCCCTACTCGTAACATCCTTTGTGTAATTGGCCACTGTCTATAAGTCACGGGTTTCAAAGTAATTCTGGGTTTAATCTCCATTCGATATGTTCTATTAGAAAACTCTGGCATTATTAAGAAACCAGGTTGAGTTCTCGAATAGATGAATCTTGAATTCTCGAATGTTGACTTCTCGAATAGTTCCTTTTTGTGAGTTCTCGAATGGCTTCTCGAACAGCCTATTGTGTAGACTTCTCGATTAGTGTATGTTACAGACTTCTCGAACACAGGAGCAGCCTGACTTCTTGAACTAGGACTTCTCGAATAAACCCTTTTTGTAGAGTTCTCGAATGACTTTTCGAACTCTTCTTTTCTTGATTTCTCGAAACTACTTGCATGGTTACAACAATCTCTCTTCTGATTACTGATACTTGATTTTAACATCTTAAGGCTTGTTACAGAAATACTTCCTAACTGTTTGCAGAGTTCCATTCTCAAGATGTTGCTTTAGTTAATCTGCATTTCAGTTGGCTTCCTGATTTATTCATCAGCTTCGATTCCTTGATTCATTTTCTGTCTTGTGGTATTTGTTATCATCATCTATAGACATGTATGTCTCAACAAGCAGCTATATGGAGGATGCTGGAGACTAAGAGCCATGTTCCAAAACATATACTATCATAATCTTGGAAGAGGATCAGGCCCCATCCAGGCTAGTAGACATCGCTCTATTAGAATAGTCGGAGGGTGTCGCCCTCTAGTGATCTCAAGGCTAATCCTTTGACTGACTACTTTTACTCTATGGTCCAAGATGGGCGTTGACTTCGATAATTTCAGGTAAATGACTCGGCCGCCACGCTCTAAGAAAGTAGTTGGGCTCTAAAGGTCCAAGACGATTCCACTAAAGACGATGACCTCGATCATATGGACTATCCAAAGAAGGAAACCTAACCCACTTGGGTTATTTGTTCGTCAAAAATTGCATTTGACATATTTTGTATAAATAGGGTACGTAAACACATTGTATGGTACGATGCAATACTTACGAAAAGAAAAAATTCCCCATTCGATCTTAATTGTGACCAAATCTTCCATACAATCTCAGCCGTCTGCCGTCACTAACAACCACAATAATTCCAGAAATAATCCCCGATTTTTTTCAAAATTAAACATACTAGCTTATAACCCGTGCGATGCACGGATTTCTTTTGATATGTAATAAATTTTATTTTATGTTACAATTATATTTTTATATAATAAATTTTTTAATAATTTATTTAAATTTTAATTTAATAAATTTAATATAAATTTTATTAATGATATGCATGGTTTAAAAGTTATATTATAAAATTTCAAAATAAACATGTCGTTAACAAAAATTTTAGTAAATTAATTTAATCATATAATATATCTTATTATTAGATCTAACGATTCTGATTTTTTACTAAAAATCTAACGGTCATTATTCGCTGCATGCATATTTCTATTATATTTTGTTAGTGATTAGAAGATATGGTGTGATATTTTTGGGTATAAATTAATTATTGCAAGATTATGTTTTAAAGTAAAAGTTAACGTGTTTTAATTAGAAAAGAAATATTATTGATGGGAAAATACGATATTTTAGGTGTTTATAAAAGGTAATATCATTAATTAAGAGTAAACGAGAAAATTACCAAAATAATCATATTTGAGCATGTTTAGCCCTATTTACCGATCTAATACAGCATTTCGTGTGAAGTATCAGCGGCTAATACGGCATTTGGTGTGCCGTATCAGCGGCTAATACGGCATTTGGTGTGCCTTATTAGCAGCTAATACGGCGTTTGGTGTGCCGTATCAGCGTTGATACTTCACACGAAATGCCGTATCAGTGCTGATACTCTTACAGGTCTCGCGAGGGGCATTAAAATTTTAACCTAATACGCTACACCAAATGCCGTATCTCGTTATTGCTTCACATGAAACGCCATATCAGGTGCTGATACAGCACACGAAACGCCGTATCCTTGTGTTGCTTAACACAAAATGCCGTATCCCGTCGGTAAATAGGGCCAATATTCTGAATTTCAGTATTTTGGGCCTTTTGAGCTGAAAAATGATTATTTAGGGTCATCACACGTTTTTTAATTAAAAAAGGCAATCGACTAATTATCATTAACTAAATTATTTATTTATTTATTTTAATAATTAGGATGATCGTGCCGAAAACCGAACCGTCAAACTTTCAATACTTGTGCGATGCACAGGTTTCTTTTATTATGTTATAAATTTTATTTAATATTACAATTATATTTTTATTTAATCACTATTTTTTATAATTTTATAATTTTTAATTTAACATAATTTAATACACTCATGTTTACGAATTATACTGATGTTTTCTTATTATAAACAATGTATATGGATTTTTGATATATTTTATTAATAACCAAAAAGTATGGTATGATATTTTCAGGTATATGTAAGATTAGTTTTAAATCAAAAAATGTAACGTATTTTAATTAGAAAGAAAATATTGGTACGATTGATTTTTTAGGTGTACTTTATAAAAGACGTTATCTTCACTAAAAGTAAATGTGAAAATGGCAATCTACTAATTACCATTAATTATATTATGTTATTATTTATTTATATATTAATAATTGTATGACTAGTTTTAAATCAAAAAGGTAACGCATTTTAATTAAAAAGAAAATATTAATATTTGGAAGATATGTACTATTGATGTTTTTAAGCTTTCATAAAAGGTAATATCTTTAAATAAAAGTAAATATGAAAAAAACAAATAATTAATTACCATTAATTATAATATGTTAATATTTATTTTAATCATTAGGACGACCAAACCGAAAATAAACCGACAAACTTTCAATGTTTCGATTTTAATATAATAGTATAGATAGTATAGATTAGATATTCAAATTTTTGTTGATATTATCATATTCAAATTATGATTCTATAATAATTCATAATGTAATATTTGTCTAAAATAGAATTTAATATTAATTTGTAATTGTGTGAAAATTTTATTATTTATTATATAGTTTTAGATTGTTTTCACTTTGTTGATTTATAATTTTTTGTAAATTTGTTAATAAATATGTGATTTTAATTCAAATATAATTGAAAGAGTATGCAATTGAATAATAATTGGATTATAATTAAAAGAGTTTGTTATTAAGTAAAAAATGTAGTTTATTTTTTTCAAAATAAATTTTATATGCATTTTAATTTTTATTTTTTGGAAGGTGTTAACAGACTTTTTGGGAAGGTGTTAACCGACCGACCAACCAACCAATTATACCCTATTTCGCTTATAATAGTATAATATATATAACCTTACTGATAAATTTTGTTATTTATAATAAGTAAATTAATATTTTTAATATAATTTTTGAACTTATTATTTTTAGTAAGGTGTTAACAATTTTTTTGGAAGGTACCAACCAACTAACCAAATATACCTTATTTTGCTTATAATTATATAGTATACATAGATAATAGATTATAACCCGTGAGATGCACGACTTTCTTAAATTTAAATAATATTTTATTTATATTTTAATAATTATATATCTCATATATATTATTTAATACAATATTGGCATAATATATATTATTAAATAATAATCGTTTAATTATATGATATATTATTCGAATTATGACTACATTTTATTATAATAATATAAATATAAATGGAAGTATCGTATATACTTATATTCAAATTTTTGTTGATATTATCATATTCAAATTATGATTCTATAATAATCCATAATGTAATATTTGTCTAAAATAGAATTTAATATTAATTTGTAATTATGTGAAAATTTTATTGTTTATTATATAGTTTTAGATTATTTTCACTTTGTTGATTTAAAGAGAATGACCAAAATACACTTTTTTTTGCTAAGTTAAAATACACTATTTTTGTAGTCCCCTTGCCCAAAATGCCGATATGAGGGAACGTCCACCCAAATTACCCACGAACTACGCATGTTCAACTGGCGTAGCCAGTGATACGCATTCTGGAAATGCGCATCTGGGGTAATGCATCTCCCAGATGCGCAATGACGCCAGCTGACGTCATTTTGTCACAAACCACTCCGACGTCTCTCTGGAGCTCCAAATCGCCAATCTGGTCGCTTAATTCATTTGCACACCTCCGGCAACGTCCATTACTCCTAATGGCACCAAAAGAAAGCCCAGACCTGCCTCTACCTTTCCCCCAGTTAATTTGTTGTTTTCCGGCCCCGTAGGGGCGTGCACAGACCAACCGTAGAGTCCTTCGGAAAAAGAGGTTCAAATTTGGGGTTTTTAAATCCGGGAAGCGAAATGGAAGGTGAGTGGTACAGGATTGTAGATTGTGAGAAGGCGAGTAATTTGATATATAGCATGCTAGTGTACGATTGCTGTAAAGGGATGAACGAACTCGTCGAAATTTCGACCAAAACTTCGTCTCCGGCGACTGGTGGAAGACAGTGAACAGTACTCAATATACGCATGTTCAACATACGTATCCGGTATCACGCATGCTGAAAATGCGTATATACGCATGTTCAACATATTAAGGTTGGTTCACTTGTCCACAGAAACAAAATTATCGAAGTCCACGCATTAGGAGCTTGCGTATACACACTGTACGCATATTAAGGATGTGTATACCATCCATGCATGTGTGTAATGCGTGGTTCATGGATAATAAGTGCGGAGAGTTCCGTGAGGAATTAAATGGTGGGTATTTTAGTTTTTCATCCGTTGATTTATAATTTTTTGTAAATTTGTTACTAAATATGTGATTTTAATTCATATGTAATTGAAAGAGTATGTAATTGAATAATAATTGGATTATAATTAAAAGAGTTTGTTATTAAGTAAAATATGTAGTTTAATTTTTGTTAAATAAAATTTTAAATGTATTTTAATTTATTTTTTTGGAAGGTGTTAACAAACTTTTTGGGACCTGTTTCGCTTATAATAATATAGTATAGATTATTGACAAAATATGTCTTAATTTAATATAAATATAAAATCAAATATTAATATCTAAATAATAAATCATGATCAGTTATAAAGATAAATTCACACACAAAAAATGGAGCATATTCTTACTCATGGACAGCTAGATTTAGTTATCTTACATTGACCCTCAACCAGTTATTGGAACAAAATATCTGAAAATTTGATATCTGACCATTGCTTTCTTCAGTGCGATATCATTATTATTAGTAATATTTCCTCACAAGATTCCTTTGGTATCCCTTTTATGTTTCTCAACTGTATCTTCCGTCTACGCTTCACTTTTCATATCTCCTTTTTCTGTTTTTTTCCTCCAATTCCACTTGTGCAACCCACATATTATTTCTTGTATTTGTAGATTTAAATTCCCCAAAATTATATTTTTCAGCAGTTGCTGCCTACCCCTGCTCCAACAACTTTTTTGGAATTTTCTTTTTCCAAAATCAAATTAACATTTTGCCTAATTTTTTTGTTTCTCATTTCAACTTTTCCTCCCCACCAGTGTGTGAATGTACCGTATATAACGATACTTGTATCTATATACATTACTATTACCCCTTTCCCCTAGCCACCTTATCTCTCCACCCCCTCTCCTAAAAATCAAGTCTTGTGTGTTCTTGAAGGCACCCATCTATACAGAGAGAGAGAGAGGAGAAATGGAAGCTGTTTTTCAAACAAGAGGGCTTCTCTCTTTACCCACAAAACCCAAAATCAGGTCTTTTATTTCACCACCACATGGTCTTAGAAATAGAATCACACCCACCAACAATTTTAAGCCTAAAAATCTTAGTGGCCTTTCTTTATCTGTTAATGGCTTTTCAAGATTTCAAGGGTTTATCACTAAACCTTGTTTGGTTACCCAAAAGAACAAAACTTTACATGTTTGCAAGGCTGAGGCTGCTGCAGCAGCAGATGGGCAGCCACAATTTAGTGAAATTGAGGCTCCTAAGTTTATGGGTATTGAAACAGTGACCCTTAAAAAGATTGTACCACTTGGGTTGATGTTCTTTTGTATCTTGTTTAATTATACAATTTTAAGAGATACTAAAGATGTTTTGGTTGTGACTGCAAAAGGGTCTAGTGCTGAGATTATACCTTTCTTGAAAACTTGGGTGAATTTGCCTATGGCTATTGGTTTTATGTTGTTGTATTCACAATTGAGCAATGTTTTGTCGAAACAGGCTCTTTTTTATACTGTTATGGTCCCTTTTATAGCTTTCTTTGGGGCATTTGGGTTTTTGTTGTATCCACTTAGTGGCTACTTCCACCCTACTGCTCTTGCTGATAAGCTTCTTGCTACACTTGGTCCTCGTTTTCTCGGCCCGCTTGCAATTTTGAGGATCTGGAGCTTCTGTTTGTTTTATGTCATGGCTGAGCTTTGGGGAAGTGTTGTGGTGTCAGTGCTGTTTTGGGGTTTTGCTAATCAGGTGAGTTTCTTGTCTCATTAATGTGATATACTTGAAATTATAATTTTGATCTATTTATTTGATTTGAAGTATTATGCTGTTCTGTCTCAATTTAAGTTATATAGTTCCTGAAATTTAAATTTACTTGCTGTTTATGTTATCAAAAAGGATTTGTTGGACGAAACTTTATGAATTTTCTTGAATAATAGTGTGGCGTGTAGCACCGAGTGTGGCATGTATTGTGGAGCATTAAGTAAATGGCGTGATCTGTATTGTGTGTAGTTCATTATTGTTCCTCATGTCTTATCTTCTTATAAGTTAAAATTTAATACTGTCTTTGGCATTTGGGTGATGTCAAAAGATGCTTTACCGTTTATTCATGTTATGCTGCTATCCTGATGCTTTACATGTTGTGATGAAAAATCATTTAGGCTGTCTGAATGCCGTAATTATTTGTTTTGTATAGTTATTGCTTAAGTGTTCTAATGGACAAGCGATTGTCAGTCTTATCTTGATTATTTCTTGGGAGTGTAGATTCTTGATTATAATATCTAAATGAGGAAATTGACAGTGAAGATGTATAATTACATCATATTAAAAGATGACATAATGAAAATTTTTCTTTGGGAACAGGGTATTTGATAACAGAAAATTTTAGATAAGAAGCCAAAAGTAAATTAGTTTGAGAGGCTGATCAAGTACAATAAGAAAGTGAACACTGAGATGTACTTAGCTTGTTTGACGATGACATAATGAAATGCACACAAGTTTAGGCATGCTTGTAGTTTTATAATATTGTAATCTTGTTTGGACATGTTCATGTGTTTAGGCTTGCTCAGACTTGAAAGGAAATTTGTGTTGTGAGTCTTTCCTATTCACATGGCTATGGGGCACTCTGACAAGTTGTATGAAGTTTATGGCTAGGTGTGCGTGCATATTGCCATATGTTCTTTCTGGCGGAATAGTGATCCTGTCTAATTTTTGACATGGACTAAAAACGATAAATATGTGGTCATTGACAGGTAGTTTTGTCCCAAGAGTAGTTTATATTTATTAACTTCACAGTCAGGACTCAGGAGCTTCTTAGATCTTTATGTTCATTACTAAGCAGGATATGTTCTTCTGTATTTTCCGTCATACATTTATCCGGTGGATTTCTGTATTTTCCGTCATACATTTATCCGGTGGATACCGGTATGACAGTTCTTTTGGCATCTTTTTGAATGTATCGCTACATCTGAAAGATGTAAATATATCAGTTCTCTATTGCTATTGTTGAGAAAAATAATCCTTATGATATGGTTTAGACTTTAGATTGAATTGTTGTTTGCCAATTGATGCTCATACGTACTGGTTGGAATTTTTTTTTTTAGTTCTGTACAACTTACATTTTATGTGTTCGCTCGGTCAAAAAAAGTATGTGCTGCTGTAATCTGACTGTCTTTACATTCTTATTGGCAGATAACCACAGTTGAAGAAGCCAAGAAATTCTACCCTCTTTTTGGACTTGGAGCCAATGTTGCCCTTATCTTCTCTGGTCGTACGGTCAAGTACTTCTCAAATTTAAGAAAAAATTTGGGTCCTGGTGTTGATGGTTGGGCCCTCTCCCTCAAAGGAATGATGAGCATTGTGGTGTTGATGGGTCTTATCATATGTGCTCTTTATTGGTGGGTCAACGCTTATGTTCCCCTCCCCACTCGTAGTAAAAAGAAGAAGGTAAACTTTTAATGACATTATCGCTGTTTTGGGCTGTTTTGGGTTTTTACTTAATATAGTTTAAACAACTTCTTTTAAGACTATCATAAATGCCAAGATTTATTGTTTTTTAACTACATATTTTATTTTTTATAAGGAAAAAAAAAGAGCAATCACATCAGTTGCATACTTGAAGCCATTATATTACAAGAAGTGTTTCTACTTGAGGAGTCTATCTCTTATCATATGTTGTTTGCATAATTTCATGTCTCGACTCGGAAGCTATCATGTTTATTAGTATATCAACTTCAGAGATAGTTATCTTGCGTTGAATTGTTTGTAGTTATCAAGTTTTAGTTCTTTAGTTTACACAACAAGAATTTATAATGGCAGGAAAAGCCGAAAATGGGGACAATGGAGAGCTTGAAGTTTTTGGTGTCGTCTAGTTATATTAGGGATCTTGCCACTTTGGTGGTCGCATATGGTATAAGCATCAACCTTGTTGAGGTTACATGGAAATCAAAGCTCAAAGCTCAGGTAAGCACTTGGTTTGGCCTTGTTTTAACATTGACAGTCTTGCATCTTTGTTTTGCTTTTAATCCCTCTTTTTTACTCACTGACAGTTCCCAAGTCCAAATGAATACTCTTCTTTCATGGGTGACTTCTCTACTGCTACCGGTATTGCAACTTTTACAATGATGTTGCTAAGCCAATGGATATTCAACAGATATGGCTGGGGAGTGGCAGCAACAGTTACACCCACGGTCTTGCTACTCACAGGAGTGGGATTCTTCTCCTTACTTTTGTTTGGTGACCCTATAGCACCTGCTCTCATGAGTTTTGGGATTACTCCACTGCTAGCAGCGGTTTATGTAGGTGCAATCCAAAATATATTCAGTAAGAGTGCGAAATACAGCTTATTTGATCCTTGCAAAGAAATGGCTTACATTCCTTTGGACGAAGACACCAAGGTTTGTTGCTTTATCCACCACTTCAAATTTATAGCTACTCCTACCAAATACATGGCATATATAATTTAGTATAGTTGTACCTTTAAGTTGGGTTTGTTTTTTTAGAAAAGAAGATGTTTCTATCAATAGTTAGGTGCTTGGGCTATATAATACTGGCGGCAGAATGTCTGTTAATCTTTTTTCCTATGGGGAATTGACTGTAATCCATATAATTGGTTACACAGGTTAAAGGAAAGGCTGCAATTGATGTTGTATGCAATCCTTTGGGGAAATCCGGAGGTGCTTTGATTCAGCAATTCATGATCCTTACATTTGGTTCACTCGCAAACTCAACTCCCTACCTTGGAGGAGTACTTCTAGTGATCGTTGTTGCATGGTTAGCGGCTGCCAGGTCGTTGGATAAACAATTTACTGCCCTTCGTCGTGAGGAAGAACTTGAAAGAGAGATGGAGGAGGCAGCCTTGAAAATACCAGTTATCTCAGAAAATGAATCAGGGAATGGCACTATCGGAGGTCGGCCAGAACTGAAACCAATTGGGGGTGACTCCACCGGAGTTTCGTCTTAAAACTCAGCACCCTGCAAGGATTATTGTTATTTGTTCTTTAGTAACAGAACAGGATCAGTACAATTGTTCTGGAGATATAGGGATGCATCATGCATCATTTTTAGGAATAATTTGAAATTGTAGGATTGTCTTCTTTTTACAAAAATAATCATAACTAATATAGTTTCTTTGATTAGGCTCAATGTAGCTTTTGAAATACCATTGTATAATTACCATTAAATTGATATTGATGGAAGTATTAGTTTGTATCAAGATATATTTGCATGCTCAAAAATGGAGAACAAAATTCATTTGGTTAGCCTTGAAAACAGCATTCATTTCTTTATAGCTAAAATTCGCCAAAATCTGTATATTACCAATGATTAAAAGTGGAGTAGAGTGATTAATAGGATTAGTTTGAAAATGAGTAGAGTGATTAATAGGATTAGTTTGAAAATGAATAAATAAATATTTTGTTTGGTCGGACTTTGGAGATGAAAAAAAAAATATTAGTGAATGGAATTAAATTTGCAAATTCAGTGGATAAACATCTATAATGTTTTTTATTCCATGTTTACAAATGTGAACCACTTGTATCGTAAATCTGGAGATAAATATCTCAATCACAATTTTACTTATTTTCTCCAAACTTTTTATTATAAAAAACTGCAATACCAAGAAATAAAATTATCATCTCTGTCAACTTTAGCTTGTTCACCATTTTACTATTTTTTTTCATGGTTGCTAAATGCAAATCAACTTTACTCTATACAGACTAGTATATTACTTTTATATCCTTTATCTGTTTGAAAGGAATGAAACCTAATAAATGTTTCAACGTGAAATCCTAGTACATGTTTATTGATTCATGCGTGTAAAAAACCTAATAAATGCTTCAAAACACACATGAGATTAGTAGATTACTGTGTATGGCTAAGGTTTTATTATGACTGCAGTAAAATTTAATGGGTTAAAAAGACTAGAACTACAACCTCATCTAAAACCCCGCCTTAAACCAAACATGTTCCGTATCTATATCCTACAATGGCTGCTGTCTCTACTAAAACCCCTCAAATCCCACTCAATTTCGACATTCATTTCTCCCCAATTTCCAACACCCTTAAACCCAAAACCCTAAATTTCTCTCGTATCATTCAAAGACACCTTTTTTCTCTCAAGAAAACCCAAGAAGTCTCTGTTTTTAGCCCCAATTCAACTGATAACAAAGACCCAAATTATCTAATTTGTGAATTATGTCTTCATGGAAACTTAGAAGAAGCTCTGACCCATTTGAAATCATTTCAAGAACTTCAAGTTTGTGTAGAAGAAGATACTTATATTGCTGTTTTGAAGCTGTGTGAGTGGAAAAGAGCAGCTAATGAAGGGTCTAGAGTTTATGGTTATGTGTGTAAAAATTTGGCTAATTTGAGTGTGAGGCTTGGTAATGCTTTGTTGAGTATGTTTGTTAGGTTGGGTAATTTGGTTGATGCTTGGTATGTGTTTGGTAAAATGTCTGAGAGAGATGTGTTTTCTTGGAATGTTTTGGTTGGTGGGTATGCTAAAGGTGGGTTTTTTGATGAGGCTTTGGATTTGTATCATAAGATGTTGTGGGCTGGGATTAAGCCGGATGTTTATACGTTTCCGTGTGTTTTGAGAACGTGTGGAGGTGTGCCTGATTTGGGAAGAGGGAGGGAAGTTCATGTTCATGTGCTAAGGTTTGGGTATGCGTTGGAAGTTGATGTTGTTAATTCTTTGATTACCATGTATGTTAAATGCGGGGATGTTTGTAGTGCGAGGATGGTGTTTGATAGGATGGTAAATAGGGATAGGATTTCATGGAATGCAATGATTTCGGGGTATTTTGAGAATGGTAGGTGTTTGGAGGGGTTTAGATTGTTTGTTATGATGCGGGAATGTTCATTTGATCCGGATATGATGACTATTACTAGTTTGATTTCAGCGTGCGAGAGTCTTGGTGACCAGAGACTAGGGAAGGCAATTCAAGGGTATGCTATGAGGGCGGAGGGTGGTATAGATGTCGCGGTGGGTAATGCATTGGTGCAAATGTATTCCAGTGTTGGTAATTGGGAGGAAGCAGAGAAAGTTTTTACTAGAATTGAGTCAAAAGATGTTGTATCATGGACGTCAATGATTTCAGGTTATGAAAATAATGGGATCCCGGAGAAAGCTGTTGAGACTTATGAATTGATGGAACTTGAAGGAATTAGGCCAGATGAGATCACTCTGGCCAGTGTACTATCTGCTTGTGCTTCCTTAGGCCTTTTGGATATGGGTACCAAGCTACATGAGTTTGCTAAGAGGTCCGGATTTATATCTTATGTTATAGTTGCAAACACTCTAGTCGATTTCTATTCCAAGTGTGGATGTGTAGATCAGGCTCTTCAAGTCTTCCACAATATTCGTGAAAAAAATGTTATATCTTGGACTTCAATCATCCTTGGGTTACGTATCAATAGTCGGAGTTTTGAGGCATTAATTTTCTTTAGGCATATGCAAGTAATACTAAAACCCAATTCTATTACATTGATTTCTGTCCTCTCTGCATGTGCTAGAGTAGGAGCTCTTATGTGTGGAAAAGAAATGCATGCACAAGCATTAAGAAATGGATTAGTCTTTGATGGTTTTTTTCAGAATGCTCTCCTTGACATGTATGTAAGGTGCGGAAAGATTAATCTTGCATGGAACCAGTTCAACATGCAGAAGAGAGACTTAGCTTCTTGGAATATTTTGCTAACAGGCTATGCCCAGAGGGGGCAAGGAGCACTTGCTGTTGATTTATTTAATAGAATGATAGAAACAGAGGTACATCCTGATGGGATAACATTTATATCTTTATTATGCGCTTGTAGTAGATCTGGAATGGTGGCCGAAGGTTTAGAATATTTTAACAGCATGGAACATAACTATTCTATCACCCCAAATTTGAAGCATTATGCATGCGTGGTTGATTTACTTGGCCGTGCAGGGAAGTTGGAGGAGGCTCACACATTTATTCTGAATATGCCAATAGAACCAGATCAAGCCATCTGGGGAGCTTTATTAAACACTTGTAGGATCCACAAGCGACTTGAGCTGGGAAAACTAGCTGCTGAACGTTTATTTAAACTGGATGATGGCACTCTTGGATATTATACTCTTTTGTGTAACTTCTATGCTGACAATGGTAAATGGGATGAAGTAGCCAGATTAAGAAAGTTGATGACAGAAAAAGGACTTAGTGTTGATCCTGGGTGTAGTTGGGTTGAAGTTAAGGGAAAAGTCCATGCTTTCCTTAGTGGAGACGATTTCCATCCCCAGATAAAGGAGATAACTGCAGTTTTGGAGGGATTTTATGAAAAAATGATTGCAGCTGATGCTAATGCCCTGCAATTAAGTTCTGGTACAGGAGTCGAATCTTCGAAAGCTGAGGTTTTATGTGGGCATAGTGAGAGATTGGCCATTGCCTTTGGGCTCCTTAATACAGCTCCTGGGATGCCTATTTTGGTAACAAAGAATCTGTACATGTGCAAAAGCTGCCATACCACAATTAAATTTATCTCGAAAGTTGTGCGAAGAGAGATATCTGTTAGGGATACAGATCATTTCCACCAGTTTAATGATGGAATCTGCTCCTGCAGAGATGAGGGTTACTGGGATGATAACTGATGAACACGATGACTGAAATGTAAATCCATCTCTTCTATCAAGCTACAATTATAGACGGGACTGGCAAACCAAACTTGTGTGCTGGCAAGCAAATCGGAGAGCTTACTATGATACTTTGCACGTAGTATCAGTTTTTGTGTGGCCAGTAGCCAGCTTCATTGACCTCTTGCGGTCTTGCCCATATGGTGGTGTAATATCTTATGTTGTCTGTTTCATTTTTACATATGATTGTTTATATCCACCACACTCAGCCATGCCTGAGGAAGAAGATGGTTGCAAGTAGTTTCTTGTATTATGCGTGCTTCATCTTCTTAGGTATGTTGGCATCCTTCTGTACAGATTGTCAAGTGATTACAGGAAAGCAAATCTACATGAATATTCACATTCGGAATACAGTAGCTGTCTAGTAGCTGAAATTTTTGTGCTCCCTGTTTCAAATTGCTTGTTCACTTAAACTTTTGCACGTATTTTAAGGTGCATTGAACATATATCTCCGTAAATTATTTTTAAAATTTTTCTTTTTATAAATTAAAAATTTGATGATGCCTGTAATGGATCTCTATATTTATCAATTTATTACAAGGCATAAAATTTTATTGAAAAAGGAAATGTACAAAAACATACTGTATTTGCAAAACATAGACATTAGCCATACACAATGAATTGGGTTGAGAAGTTCGAAAATATTAAAATTAAATTTATTATTCAAAGTCTGGAAGCAAACAGACTTGCTACACAATTCACTCACAACACTCTTATTCAGTTATAAGAGTATCACTATCAGCATACTGCACACTGTACTAAAATAAAAAATAAACAAATTTCTGTCAAATTGACAAACTCGACAATGTATAGTTTAAAGGTTTACATCTTGACCGCTTTCTTGATCGACTTGATAGAAGATCTTAAGAAGAAGTTGTTGGCATCATCATCATCCCTGTCTTCATCACCTACAACCGACGGTTTCTTCCTGATACAATCCACTCCTTTTCTCATTCCACCCAAGATTATGGACGGAGAAGAAGGACTTCTGCGAAAACTTTTGCTAAAACTCTCGGACCTTGCAAGCCCTTTTCCCTTGTCCCTTTTATCTTTTTTCTCGAAGTTGTTGCTATCTCTTCCTGTTAATTTTCCCCTGAAACTTGCCTCATCTGAACTACTTTTTCTTGAAGCTAAATAATAAGGTGGAGGGTTTTGCATTAAAGTGTTCTTTGCTTCTACCTTTTCCTCTTCCCTTCTTCCATCAGTAGCTGTTCTGGTGACGGCTGTTTGCTGTTGCTGCTCTGTCTTCAAGTGCATTTTTATAGCTTCAGTATTGATGACATCTTTTTTCCAACCAGCTGCTGCTTGCTGATGACAATCATCATTCTGATCCGAGCTCTCTGCTTGCTTCTGCATTTTTAATAAATTGATTCTTTCTGGAAATTTTGGAACCTTAACCTCCTTAGTTGGATATTTCAGATTCAGCTTCCTAATAATCTCATCAGTTTTGCTGCTGTTCCCCTCATTTTGGAGGTCGTTGCTCTCTTGTGAATCATTCAGCAAAATCTGTAGCCACTTATCTAAGTTCCCTTTACCACGCTGTTTTCTGCTCTCATCATCCTCCTCACCTTGTGATTCAGGAAGACCTGGAATTTTGAAGTTCTGCATCTTTCCATCATCTTCTATACTCAAATTCTGAAAATCATTGTCGATTAATTCTCCATCCGTCAAGGCAACTATAGCTTTGTTAAGTTCCTCTTCCTCTTCCTCTATTTCTTGGTGTTCTTCACCTTCTTCATTAGTAAATAAGCCACCATCTTCGGATGCTTTTTGCTCCTCTTCCAAGAACACTCTTAGTTCCTTGTGTGACGTCTCTGACTTCGTAAACTCTGGCAAGCAGTTAACAGAATTGCGGCTTCTCTCTCGCAATGGAGATCCACTAATTCTTTTCTTAAGGGGTGTGCTTGGTCTGTTTCCTGGTAAATACAGAACTGCCTTTTCATGTTTTCCTTGGGGAAAGTACTCGTCACTCATTCTTGATCTCTTCCTTTGCTCCCATTCAGGTCTTATCAGTGTCTCTAGCTCATCTCTGTGTTTAAATTTTTTATGAAGTTCCCTCTCAGAAGAATCACATATTGCTTTTTGAGCTTCAAGTCTTGCCATCAAAGCATGACTAGCAGCCTGATTCAGCCTCACTTGCTCCTTATATATCACACTCCTGCAAATGAAAAAAAGGAGCACCTAGTAAATTAATGTTAAGATCTTTATAATCTATGTAAACATTGATGTATTCTCTATATCCCTTACTGGTGCATAGTGTCTCGGATCATTTTCTCAAGCATTGCCCTGTAAGAGGATTGTGCTTCTGCTAGCCTCCTGCATTTTTCAGCCCTCCGTCTTCTTTTAATCAAAACCAACTCCAAGTCCTGAATGGTAATTTTTTCCTCCTCATTCTTTTGTGACAATTCCTTCACTTTGTCATCCAATTTCTGTATTTCTCCCTGCATCTTCGTTGTTTCTTCTTGTTGCTTGAAAGAGTTTCTGGCCATGACAATGGCCTGATATGAATTCGTTACCATGTTAGGGTCTTCATTTTCTTTCAAAATGCCAGCTTTTAGTTTTCTTGCTGCAGTCAACCAGAGGAACACAAGCATTAGTTCGCAAGTCCTTATATTTACTATCAAAAGGTTAAAGATTTAGTTTTCCTTTAACCAACCTAATAGAGGTGTTTTGGAAGAGGATCGTCTGCTGCTCTCAACGGACTTCATAACTGAAGTATCATAAGATTCCCTTCTAGATAGAACAACAGCAGCAGGAGCAAGACCTACTTGTTCTTTCGACTCGATAAAATGTTGTGGGAAAATGTGGGAGTCCACATTCTGCGAGTCATTCAGTTCTTCACATTCACCATTCAAGAAAAATGATGAGAATGACCTGTACCTGTAAAATAAACAAGGGAAACACTGAGATTTTAATTGTCACATAAAATTTGGGTTGCACTTATTGAAAGACCAAACCAGTGAATGCAAAGAAATCAACCAACCTAAAGTCCAAGTTAGACGAAGCAAAGACAGACAAGAATTGGTTTATGGAGATGCCCACTTGGAGATCCCACCAAGGTATAAGGAATTCTAGCTTGTTATGTTTCTTGGTGCACACTTGCCACTGTAAAATCCTTAAATTGCTTGGTACTGTCAATCCACCCCCTACAATTTTACCAATACAAGCATAAGGATTTAATATCTGTATTCCAAAGATATAAACATATGCATGTACAGTTGAGGGTTCTTACTTGAGCAAGGAAACCAGTGATCAATGTTCCAAGCAAGTGGTGAAGCTGGATCAGCATGATAATAGAGAACATTGCCATATTGGTCCACTCTAAAAGTTGCTGGATCAAAGCCAGCATTCCTGACAAATCCAAAATTCAACAAAAATTAGGCAAGAAATTCCACTAAAGCATGAACCCAAAAAATTCTCAAAATCAAAATTCAATTGATAATTACCCAAGGTGATTGAGTTGTTTCCATAACAGACTGACAAAAATACTGGGCTTTGTAGTAGGCTTTGCTTTCGAGTCGATAATCGGGAACATCTCATCTAGATCCTTCACTCTCAAGACCTAATCCAAATTCACAACAATCAATCATTACATGTAAAGATCCATAAAAGAGCTTTAAAACACAATTTTGGGCAAAACCCATTACTTATAAACATCCATATATGATAATTAGAAGCTAAAAATGTAAACTTTTCAAGAAAAAGGTCAGTTCTTGATTTACCTCATTGTGTGAAAGTGAATAGGGAGTGAAAGTGAAAGGAGGGCCATGGCTGAATGGCGAAAAGCTTCGATCTTTACAGAGCTTAGAGTAAGCAATTGGGTAGCCAAGACCTTGATCAACTCTCATCTCATCTTCACTGAACATGAAATCTTCAGCCGCCATTGAAATGCAGACAGAGCTATTGTAACTCAACTAAAGCTCACTTGTTTGAGTTGTGTTACTTTAGAGTCCCAACGGTCTGTTTGATTTATTTATAAATTGTTGGAATTTTTGTTAACTTAGCTTTCAAAAATATGGGTCATCGTTTGTAACGTTTGTGGGGGGTTGTAACGGCTACATATCATGTCCCTACATTTAATTACTACTATGTTTTTGTGTTATCATTTTTACATGTTGTAACACCCCCCTAAAGTCCAACAATATTTTTAAAAATAAATTTGTAAACACAATATTGCCCTTGATAAAAAAAAAATTGCCGTATGGGATTTGGTTGTTGGAAGCCGTTGGCGAGATTCAAGATGAATTGTGTAAAAGTGGTCAAAACCATTTTTAAATTTGGATACTATGTTACCCTTGTATTGTTACAACAAATGATGTGATTAGTGATGTGTAGAAAGGTTAAGCAAACGGTTGCCGTAAGTACTACTTAATCCATTTTTGAACGTTTTATTACCCGCATTCAAATTTATGAACACCCACCTATGCGGCTATGCAATAGTTTTTGTATACTCCCTCCGTCCCAGTGATTTCTATACATTGGATTTGGGCACGAAATTCAAGAAAATGTATACAAAATAATTAAAGTTAGATGAAAAGTGGGTAAAATGATGAGATGATGGAGGAAAGTAATGGGTGTAATAGTGTTTTATATTATAGATTTGAGATGGTGGAGGAAAGTTAGTGAGTGTAATAGTATTTTTTATTATTAAAACTTTACTATTTTTGGAATGTATAGAAATGATGGGACACCCCAAAATAGTAAGTGTATAGAATTGAATTGGACAGAAGGAGTATATAAATAAATAAACAAATCTCGTAATTAAATACTCCTTTTCTTTTCACTAGTAGTGGAGTAGTATGCAATGACGTGTATGAACACCCACCTATGCAATATCAACATTGAAATTCGACTTTGTCGGAAAAACAGTAATGAGAGAGGTGTTCCTGTACTCATTAATTCTTTCGCAGAGTTGGGCTGAATCTTGTGTCACCTTCGCGGTGACAAATTTTACTTCAATTATCTAATTATCAGCTGAATAAATAAAAAACTATTTTGACGTGAAAAATATGAATTCTTATGATAAAATGTGTTGGCTTTTATGTTATACACTTATACATACATAAAGCAATTATAAAATACAAACATTGGCTTAAAATAATTTAGGACGATTATTCTTCAAATGTCTTTGATAAGCAAATTACATATTCCTTTAAGAGCATCCGCATCCATCAAATCCCGTCAATCCGTTAATTAATTTGATGGAATTTGTTGCAATGCAAAATTGTTTAAAACTATTTTCTCAATCTTCATGTAACAATTACAAATCAAAATAATTGATCCATCCAATAAATCAACGAATTGATTTATTAATGAAACAATAAAGAATTACTGTATAACTAAATTCCACCAATCCATCTAATAAATCAACTATTTTTTGATATTGATGCATACTCTAACAAAACACAATTTTAAATTTGTTTCACGGGACTGATCCACCATATTAGTTTAAAAAGGAACATCTTTTTTTTTTTTCATAAGTTTCAAACATCGCACTTAACCCCATGACCACCTTCTAATTAGCATCTCTTTTCCAAAAAATTACAAATGGATTACAGTTTTAATTTCACAACTCATGGATTTCATTCTCTTGTAATTCGAATATTAGTTTATGTCAATTTCTTCAATCATAGAAAACAGTTTCTTTACTCAAAAAACTTATTGGACTCCCACGTTTTTTAACATATCACATAGGGCAGTTATTGAAAAAAACAACAAAATGAAGGATCCAGGGTATCTTATGGTAATAGCTCTCACCTCTCACCGCCTCTTGTCATCACTTCTTGATCCCAATACTCTCTCGTAGGACCTGTTTGTTTTAGCTTTTTATTGTTGACTTATGACTTATAAGGCCATAAGTCCTTATGGGAGGTGTTTGTCAAAATAAGTTTTAGCTAAACTTATGACTTATAAGTTCATAAGTTGAATGTTAGGAATTCTTAACTTTCAACTTATAACTTATTCTCGATATACGTAATATATAATATCCTTCAAATCTTCAAGACCATATATCTCGATCCATTCATTAGAAAATTGATATGTATATATCAAATTTCCCTATTCATCGAGATCTATCCATTGATATCCATTGTTATATATAAAAAAACAAGTATTTTGAAAATTATAAAAAAAAGTTAACTTATAAGTTCTGATTTACCCAAACAGTCTACTGATTATAAGTTCTGATTTACCAAACACTCTAATCTCTACTCTACTTATCACTTATATGACATAAGTGCTTACAAGTCATAACCCCAAACATACCCTTAATATACTCGAGACAGAAAATCCAACATGTATAATATATGCAATAACACCGACAAGAAACTATTCTTCCTTGAGAAAACGGTAATTTGTTCACCAGATGCTCAAACTTGAAAGTCGAGCAAGATACTCGACGTGTTTCTTGTAAATTGCCCATAAACACGTCATAACAATTAACGACAGTTTTTATCAGTATAGTTAGAACACCGACACTTTCTCACTGATACATATGAAGTATACAGTTTTGTGTATTTAAATGTTGTTCAATGCCTTCAAATATATTTTCTAGCAGATTTACAGAATCCTAGCTACTGACTCCGTTTAATCCATAATTTTAACTGTAGCATAAAGGCTTGGCCTTCCAGTAACAACGTAAACATACCAATGCTAATAGTCTAATACCATTGTCTGTGACTTTTAATCAATCTAGCAGTACATTCATAAACCAAACATAATCTGTATGGCCACTCAAAGGGGAGGAGGCGGATTGCAGTAACAAGTGCCTCAATCTAATTGGGACTTCATGCCTAAGTGCCGAATTTTGGTCAAGAATTAAATTAACCAGTGGATATGTACAAAAAAACAAAAACCAAAAAGAGAACAGAAGGAAAACTAAATTATTTTTTTCCCCAAAGATATACCATACAGCATCTTCCAGCCAAAATTATTATTTCTCGCTTCCACGAAACATTTAGGAAAATTCAACATTTCCTGTGTACCCAATAACCAATAGAAAGAATAAGCGGTACCCGAGAGAAAATTTGATTTTTTGGACTAACCTCTCACCTTCCTTGGATCCCTACTGCTCTGGTGGGTTTAAAACAGTCTGTATTGCACAATACAGCTGACCTCACCATATCTCCGAAGCTGCCACCATCAAGTGAGCTAGTTTAAATTTAACACAGAACATGGCACAATAACAAAATATATATGATGACATTGAAACATGAATTGAACAGAAAAATTCCCAGTGCTAAGGATTCTCACCGATCAATACTCTTTCTTGCTTTCTCTGGCTGCTCTGTGTCATTATTTGCTTTTTCAGTGTAATCCGTATTCTTCTTCGATTTTTCTCTCTTGTCAAAGCTGCCCCACGATTTCTCTCTGCGGTCCGTGCTGATCCTTGGGTTTTCTCTCATGTCTGTACTTGGCCTAGACAACTCTCTATGATCTGTGCTATGCCTGGGTTTCTCTCTCAAGTCTCTGCTGTGTCGAGGATTCTCAACATAATCTGAATATGTTCCTGATGCACTTCTCAGATGCAATGATTTCTCCACAGCTATAATGAACTTTTTGAGATGCCTAACATATTCTGGATATAGCTCCAGGTCACAATGCTTCCCTCCATTTACCCATAATGGTTCATACTTCTCCTTGCAAAGATCCCAAAGCTGTTTCCCGTGTGAGTGATCCACAACATCATCTGCAGTCCCCTAATATTACCAAAAGAAAGAAATGACCAAACAATATCAAAACCAAACAGTTCCTACAGAAATATGAGATTTGGCAAAAACATGTGTAATGATCCCAGTCGAAAAACCAATCCGCTCAATCTTAAGTTACTCCGACTTATTTCCTTTTGATGCAACTTAGTAAGCAGGGATACTTGGGTAACCCAACAAATCCCATGTTCCCACGCACCTTCGTATCGGATACTCGGATCTTAAGGATACTAGGATACTCAAAATAGTGCAACTAAATTTTTCTTTTTCGAAAATATATAATTTGACTTAAACTGTTGTGTTTTAGCACTTTCCCGGGCCGAGCCTGAATTCTTTCATCCTCCAACCATGTTTTGTATAATGGTTTGCTATTTTATAGATAATGAAAAAGGGTTTGTCTCCAACGGTTTTATCTATAATTGTTAGCTATACATTAAAAACAATATTTTATCATTATCAATAGGAGACAAGTTATGAGATGGAAACAAATAAGTCTAAAATTACAATTAGAAATGGAAAGGTGAAGAGGTGGAAAATTATACAGGATTGTAGTCATTCAACAAATATAGCCAACCAAGCTAGGTTATGTAATTAAAATTGCTCGAAGAGTTGGACTTAGTTGTTATGTTATGTATATTGATTGGATATATATTGTCACATAGGATATAGGTAACGGGTATGCATGCATTGGAGATGATCTTATATCTTGTAATTGATTCATTTGTTTCAATTCGCATGAATTATTAGTTTTGTTAATAGATTTCATCCCTCATAACAGCAAATATACAATTATAATGTTATTATATATGCCGTATCCGCCCGCACCCAAATCTCCATAAAATCGTATATGCGGAAACCATGTATCTCCGCACTATGCACCCGTACCCTTGCTTCTTTCTTGCTTCTTAGGATGCAATTATTTATGATATAACATGGTGAGTACTTGTACTTGGCATTTTATCCATTATACTGGAATCTGCCAATGCAACTGATGAGATATAATCATGTTAAACATTGTGGATCAACATTATATATTTGCGTATATATGCTCTCCCAAACTGAAACATCTGCCTAG
Source organism: Saposhnikovia divaricata (assembly GCA_036435485.1). Lineage (NCBI taxonomy): Eukaryota > Viridiplantae > Streptophyta > Magnoliopsida > Apiales > Apiaceae > Saposhnikovia > Saposhnikovia divaricata. The sequence goes on along the minus strand of CM071597.1, from coordinate 182,102,785 downwards.
TAGGTTAATAAATGAATTTAGATTATAGCATCAATTTCAAAACTACATCAAGCTCTAATTAATGTTCAGTCTTAGTAAAAACACAGTAACCAGGATTACAAAATGAGGTACTAGGTACTTCGGTATTTAATTCAATGCTGCTTGCCAAATGGTACCTAAAAAGGTTCATAAACTCTAATGACGGTAGAGACAATGCTGCTTTAGTCCATAATTGACCTCCTTCCTCACAACATCATGGAGTTAATCAATTCAATAAGACTTGTGACTTACTGGGAAAAACCTACAATTTAAGTTGGTCAACATTGTGTCATGCAAGAAATAATTGCTGGTAGGTGCAGGACGGGCATGCGGGGAAGCCCACATATGATGTAGGACTTCAATTTAAAACTTTGTTCTTAATGCAGTTATAGTAGTAATTATCTAGTCAACCATATTGATTGTAATCATCAATATATTCTCTGGTATGGCAATTATAACATACAAACAGTTAAAACTAGTAAATTCTTTTAAGAAAGTACTTACATGGATTACTAAAATCGGACAGTTGACAAAGGGTATCTTATCAATATTCTGCAAAGTAAAAGGAAAAAGTACATAAATCAGTAAAGAGTTGAAAGCAGCACTGAATCATTAATTAATATATACTTCACTATTATATCGGACAAGAAGAACCTTATATATATCAAACCAGAAAGACCGCTTCACAGGATACATGACTCGAAGTCCAGACAGAATTGGACTATGAAGAACCACAGCCCTTAATCCTGATAATTGTGATGCTAAATCTAAGGTCGGCCCACTCCCCACAGACTGGCCATACAGTATAACATCTTCCTCTTTTGTCCCGTAAGTCTCTTGCAAGCAACCATAAGCAGCCCTTATGTCCGCATAGGTATTCTGTTCACTTGGCTACACACGCACACACAGAAAAACAATTTAGCTTGCGGGAATAGTATATACTCCCTCCGTCCCATGGAGTTGTTTACATTTGCTTTTTGCACGGAAACCAAGATAGTGGATGTAATATTGTTAAAATAAGTGAGTTAGTGGGTGTAATAATGATTTTATTGTTAAAATAAGTGAGTTAGTGGGTGTAATAGTGTAAAGTGTTGAAAAAGTGGAGTGAAGTAGTGGATGTAGTAAAGTATTTTATTGTTAAAAGTTACTATTTTAGGAAACGTAAAGAATTGGCTGGGACATCCCAAAAAGGAAAGTGTAAAGAAATGGATGGGACAGAGGGAGTAACTCCTTCCTTATCAATAAATGATCATCTTTGTACCTTGCCTGTGGATTGTCCATACCCCGAATAATCATATCTGCAAAAGCACAATCATTTTAGATATTTTTGGCGATGTACAAACTTTTTCTGCCCACTTCCTGTCCTAGCCTTCTAACCAAGTTCCTACTTGTGGCCTAGAAGACTGAACATATAACTAACTTAGTAAGTTAGTGCCTAGAAGACTGAACACACAGCTCACTTATTGGCCAACAAGATTGAACATATAACTAACTAAAATTGCACCCAAACACAATAATTCAGGAAAAGTTCAAAACTTTATTGAAAATAGCAAGACCCGCGTGAAATAACAAAAGTTCAAATTCCTAAAAAGAAAAAGGCCTATGCCAAATAAAATGTGTATTACTAACATTCATCAAAAATGTCAATTGATCATGTGAACAAAAAAAAAATTGGTCCTTCTATTCCAAACCTACACAGTACAAGTAAAAAAAAAAAACCACATCAAGATGAACTAAGAAAATGAAAAACAAAATAATCAAATTAAAAGAACAGTTTAAAAACACAATACATCATGGGTGACATTAGTACAAATCACAAGTCACCGTCCAATAAACCATTATTACAGTACTAGTACCACAAATCAAAACAGACACACACTGACACACACACAGAAACAATATTGTAATAATAGAATATGAAAGAGAGAGGATGAAGGCAGGTGTTTGACTGACCCAAGCAAGTTGACTCGGAGATGAATACTGAGTTCAGCGAACAAATCATACATCTGACCCAGATCAGCCGCGTTCCCATGTGAATACAACATCGTCAAATTAGCCGCCGGATTCTTAAAGTAAAGTGCCACAATCTCCGTCCCTCTCTTCGTCTTGAGCTTCAAAACGTCAACGTTTGGTCTCTCGTTGACCCCACCACTCATCTTCATCTTCCCATCTCCATCCTTCACCACCTTATACGACGCCGGTTTTGGCGGAAAGAACGCAAACTTCGCTGCCATCGACGACGTCACCACCCCCATATCTCTCTCTCTCTCTCTCTCTCTCTCTCTCTATTCTCTCTGTAAATAAGTACAAAATATTACAGTAGGGGGTGTTTGTTTTGTTATATATAGAATGGGTGAGAAAGAGTATAAAATTACTGCGTACAGCTAGCTATGGGGGGGGGGGTGTTGATGGGCTGTGTATAGAAAAAAATATACAGAGGAGATATAGAGAGAGAGATGTGTGATTTGTTGTGATGATACGGGGGTGGGAGAGAGATTTGAGAGAGAATTCCGGCGAGAAAAGGTCAAGTACCCACGTGTGTTAATTATCATACCCAGACCGCTTTTACAAGTACTAGTAGTCATTGGATTTTTAAGGTACATGTCGTGGATTGATGACACGTGGAATATTCAGTGGACGTGATTTCGCGTCACTCATTCGTGTATTTTTGGAAGTTAGAATGTCGAATCTGGTTTTACCTTTTTCAGCCTACCTGTTATATTCTCCCGTCCCATTTTAATCCCATTTCCCGTAAAATTTCACTTTACAAATTTATTATTAATGAAATTGGTAAATAATTTTGTTCAAGCAAACTAAAAACATCTCCAATGTGAGAAGTTCTTAGCAAAAAATTTTAGATGGCTAGTATTATACATAATTTATATAAATTATGTAGTTTCAATTATGTAAAATTCTTAAGTAAAAATATAATCAAACTCTTCACATTTACTATATTTGTCGAATCTCTTCAAAATTTTAACAAAACTGTACATATAATTTTAAACATCATAATCAATTTCATTTGAGTACAACACCTTACAAGTTTGATAAATATTAATCAATTATTATTTTAAATTATTTTTGACAATCAATTTAGGCAATGCTGTTGGATATGCTCTAAATGGGTGTTTGAGATCCCATAAAGTAAATTTATATATTGTTTAACGTTCGTGTCAGTTTATTCGTTGATGTTAAGAACTAAGAGCATTTTCAATAGAAAAAATTCTTTACTTAAAAATTATTTTATATTTCATAAATAAAAGTGTTAGGAATTATGTTAAAAAATGTATTTCAATGATACATTCTTTTTAGCAATAATTTTAATCAACCCTCTATATTGATCATATTTGTTGAATCTTTAAAGACGCGTAGTAATAGTTATCATATCAAAATACAATATTCGATTATAATTAGTTGCAATAATATTATCATACTTTTTTTAAAACATAACCAATCATTATAACCAACTCAATTGAACTTATAAATTTAACAAATTTTAGATAATCATTATTTTTTGGGATATTCTCTTTGGTACCCTTATACACTTGGCTTTTACCAATGGTACCATTACATTATTGACATCTATGTATGGTGCCCTTATACTTTTGGCTTTTTCATGAAATGTCACTCCATCAACCAATGAAAAAAGGGTACCACTGGCAAAACCCAAAAGTACAAGGGTGTCATTGAGAATTTTCCTTATTTTTATATTAATCAACCAATCATTTTAGTTAGCAGTATTGAAGATACTAAATCAAATTTTTAAATACAAAAAATGTAAAAGTTAGGAAAACCCAACTTTCTATCCAACTTATCTTTTTTTTTTTAAGAAAAATCCCAGTATGACATATTATATAAATTACAACGATACATGCATGCCTGTGATTATGTGAAGTTTTGTGGAAATGAATTCCTTGACATTAACTTGGCCAAAGCCTCAAAATATATACAGCCTAATGCCAACTAAGTTACTTGGGCAACAAGAAAACTTTACATCATATCATTGTAAACACGACAGGAAATAAACTAAATAAGTCTAAGATTGTGCAGCTACTATACACAACTATCATCCCTAGCATATTAACATAATTAGGCTAATTAAGATTTACATGATCTGCTAATACTCCTCCTCAAGTTGGAGCATGTAAATCACTTATGCCCAACTTGCGCAAAAGATGTTGAAATTGTGATTTTCCAAGGGCCTTAGTGAGGATGTCCTCCAGTTGAGCATGTGTCTGAATATGTGATGTAGCAAGAGTACCATCTTGAACTGCATCACGAACAAAATGACAATCCATTCCGATATGTTTTGTTCGTTCATAAAATACCGAATTAGCCGCAATGTACAGAGCATATTGACTATCACAAAATAAACGCATTGGACGATTATGTTGAATCCCAAAACACAATAACAAAGATTTTAACTCACACATAGTAGTGGCCATAGATCGGTACTCAGCCTCTGCGGACGAACGTGAGACCGTAGGTTGTTTTTTCGTTTTCCAAGAAATAGGAGATAATCCCAATAAAACAAAGTAACCTGTTAAAGATCGGCGAGTCACAGGACAACTTGCCCAATTGCTATCACAAAAGGCATATAGCTGAAAATCACTCTCCCCACGTAACAAAATACCTTGTCCTGGACAGCCTTTTAGATACCGCAAAACTCTCAGAGCTGCATCCCAATGTTCAACCCGAGGGTCACCCATAAATTGAGCCAATATGTGAACTAAATAGCTTAGTTCTTGTCGTGTGATTGTTAAGTAGATCAAGCGGCCAACAACTCGCCTATATTTTTCTAGATCAACATGTGGTTTTCCATTTGTAGTGGCAAGATGATGGTTTTGCTCCATTGGAGTAGTAGTTGGCCTTGCACCTAGTATACCAGCCTCACTTATGATATCCATTGTGTATTTCCTCTGCGATAAATATAAACCATCTTTACCCCGAGCAACTTCAGTTCCAAGAAAATATCTAAGAATTCCCAAGTCTTTCCTTGAGAAATTATTCACTAAATTGCTTCTTGAATTTTTCAATTGTTAAACTAGAGGAACCAGTAATAATAATATCGTCCACATAAACAAGAACATGTAAATCAACACCATTTTTTGAGTAGCTAAACAAAGAGTAATCAGCATAAGATTACCGAAAACCAATGTCCTTCAATGCAGTTGAAAGCTTAGTAAACCATTTTCGGGATGATTGTCGAAGCCCATACAGAGATTTTCGCAACCGACATACCTTACCAGATGTAGATGATGTAAAACTAGGAGGCAACTGCATATAAATTTCTTCATCGAGGTCTCCATGAAGGAAAGCATTATGTACATCCATTTGGTAAAATTCCCAATTTCGTGCTACTGCAATTGCCAAAAATATTTGAACCATAACCATTTTAGCAACTGGTGCAAAGGTTTTGTTGAAATAAAATCCTGTTATTTGTCGATTTCCATACACTACCAAACGTGCTTTATGTCGCTCAATTATACCATCGGAATGATATTTTATTTTATAAACCCACTTACATCCAATTGCTTTTCTTCCGGGTGGTAGATCTTCTAAAGTCCAAGTTCCATTTCGTTCTACTGCATCTATTTCATCTTGCATCGCTTTGCACCATAAAGGGTCTTCAACTGTTTCCTTAAAGGATGAGGGCTCATCTTGTGTAGTTATCGTTGCCAAAAATTTGTTGTGTTTCACAAAAAATTTCTCACAGTGTACATAATAAGCAATAGAATAAGGGGTACCTGAGGACTTTGACGGAGTAGATGTAGGTGAAGTGATGGGGTTTATAACTCGAACAGTATCGGTGATGTAATCTTTCAGCCTAGTTGAAGGTTTTCATATTCTACACCCTCTTCTAGTAGCATCTGACTCAGTTTCTTTAACAACAATAGGATCAGAAATTTCATTACCAGTAAATGTAGGCTGCTGGGTAGCCTTTTCTTTGTTACCAAGCTGCTGAGTAGCCTTTTGATTGCTGTTAAACTGCTGGCCATTTTCCTCATTGTTGCCTCTGGTAGGAGAAATTGGTGGAACTTCCACCTCAACATTCGTAGGCTACCTGTCATCTAACAGAGGCTGCTCAAGAGGTTCATCATAATGCACAAATGTTTCTAAATACTTGTTATTCTCAAGTACCTTATCATTAAGAGGCAAAGGATACTTTCTTGAAAATGGGAATATATTTTCAGAAAAAATTACATCTCGAGCTAAAAATAATTCTCGTGTCTCTAGAGCATACAAGTGCCACCCCTTTTATCCATACGGGTACCCAACAAAAATGCAATGACGAGATCGTGAGTCAAACTTATCTTTAATACGAGGTTTATTTTTGGCAAATGAAAGACAGCCAAAAACACGAAGTGTGTCATATTTGGAGGTGAGTTAAAAAGCATTTCGTAAGGTGTCTTTCCATTAAGAAGAGGGGTGAGGGTTCAGTTAATAAGATAGGCAGTTGTTAGTCACGGAGGTCTGTATACATCTAATAACAAGCCTAATTGTTTGTAATACTTTGCATTACTTACATGACCCCTTAACTGGGGAGCCCTCTAATTATAGAATTTCTACTTATATTTAGTACTTGTAATAGGCACCAAATTTCTAGCTGTGTATTTGTATAAATTAAGTCATGAAATAATGCTTGAAATAAAATCCAGAGATCATGCCTCAATCTTGGAGAACAAGGCTAAAGAAACAAACACGGTTGGAATTTGAAGATTGAATATTTGCCTAAGTACTAATTCGAGAAGTTTTTTGATCTATTCGAGAAGTTTTTTGATCTATTCGAGAAGTTGAGAATTCGAGAAGTCAAGGATTCGATATATCAAAATACACTGTTCGATATCTCAAGGAGTCAACAAGTCAAAGTCTCATTTGATAACTCAGGGATTCGACATGTCTAATACCCTATTCGAGAACTCAAGGAGTCAAGGAGTCAACAAGTCAAAGTATCATTCGAGTTCTCAAAAGGTCAACAAATCAAAGTTACATTCGATATCTCAAGGACTCAGGAAGCTATTCGATATCTCATGGATTCGAGAAGTAAAATGCTCTATTCGAGAAGTCAAGGATTCTTGAAGAAAAGACTCATTCGAGAAGTGATTCGATATGTCAAGAAAAGCTTGTTCGAGAACTCAGAGTTATCGATCTACTCAATTCTAGTTCTCGAATCAAGTACTTAGTCATTTCTCGAATGGTTTCTTGAAGACAAAATACTGAAGATGTACAAGTCAGAAACCTACAACAAGCCAAGACACTTTTAGGATCACAGTACTGTAAAGTGTGCATGGTGTAACGCCCCCAAATCCACCCTGACCGGGGACTCAGGTCGTCACATTGTCTCAATATGATAACGCAATAACAATACCAAATTTTATTACAACGGAGCATAAATGTCCCACTCCGCAGGTCCAAGATCGTCTTCACGACATAATACAATCCAACTTGATACATCTCGAAATAATATGTTACAAAAGTTCACAACAGTAGAAATATAAAGATTCCATCTGGATCTTCTAGTTATTGTCGCCATAGCCTTGCGCTTTCCCTTTGCCTTTATAGCCCTGGCTGGACGTCTCGCCTCTTTCCGTCTTGACAGCTGAACAAAATGTTGTAAAGCAAGAATGAGCAACTATAGTGCTCAGCAAGTTCTCTTCTCGCTTGGTATATAAATATAATAAAGTTTACCGAAATAAATATTCAAAATTTTAATGTCGAATATCACAATATGATTTGGCTCAAATTCATCTTGAAAATGTCATACTCGAAAGGCTCAAAACTCATCTCAAAACAGAATACTCAAAAGACTCATTTGATATAACTCTGATAACTCATGATTTAAGAATGAACTGGTCTTCCACCTCTCCGTATCTCGGTGGGGCGATCAACTAACCAACCAAGAATACCGGCCTCCGATGACACCGCACTTCGCCCGATCACGGCTACAATACGATATCAACTATAATATATATGTATGAATGCTAGCATCATAATGGTTATCAATTCAACCAAGGCAACGAATGCCTAAATATTCTCGGGTCCATAAAACGGTACACGAGTCTCTCTTTCTCTATAATGGGCCTCTTGCCCAAAATTGACCAGTAGAATACAGAATTCCCGAATATTTGGGGTACAGATAACTTGAAATAGTTCTCCCAGAAAATATTTACGAATCTGGCGGACTGCCAGTATGACTCGATTTTACCACCAATCCAAACAATGGACTGATGTAAATAATAATAATTTATCGGTTGACATGAACAAAATGCCAAACCTTGACAATAAAATCGACTATCTCGAATTTATGAGAATAGTCTTAAGATTGAAGTAATTGGGAGTCGTACTGAACAAATAGTACTTCTCAATATTTATAATACTCGACATTGATGAAAAAATCTCTAACAATTATAATTTTAAACTCCTATCGGTTAGTTCAAACGAGGAACTAACTAAAAGATAATCAATAAATAACGATTGAATTTGTACAATAAATTCAATCGAAAAGAATAAATTTAACTATCTCAGACGAATGAGATTAGTTTCACTGAATCAAAATAATAGTCGTCTCGAATTAATGAGATCGACCCGATAGCAACGAAATTATTTTTACGCTTATAGGGATTATAATTCTCAAATAAACTAACTTAACAACATAATAATATTTAACAAGAAATAATTCTCAAAAGAAATTATTGAATCATACGAAGCAACAGATAAATCTCAACATATAATATCTCGAAAATAATTAAGGAATTAAATAACACGAACAGAAATCCACAGTTTCCAAAAGTTAGGGTAGGAATGAACTTGCCTCGATCTCGAAGTACGAATGAATGAAGCTAAAAATTATACTCTACCCGTGAACTTGGCGTCGATCTACGTCTCGAGAATTATTTTCTAAAAATAGCAACCAGAAATACGTGAGCGATTCTTCAGAATAAAATACTCCCGATCCGATAATCTAATTAATAATAATATAATATCTCATAAAATCTCCGGAATAAATAACAGAAATAAATTTCGGGATAAATAAATATTTCTTCGAACACAGGAATTAAATCTAGGGAATATATCCTATTTTTAATATCTGGAAATCTAAATTCTTACTCAAAATGAAAAATTCAAACATCCGTTTTTATTCAATTTAAATCCATATTTATTATTCTCATTTTTAAAATAATTATCAAAGAATTCTAATTTTTAAGAAATCTCACAAATTCTAATTTACTAAACTCTTTAATAAAACAAATTTTAAATTTCTAAATTAAATCTGACTCGATCCGGTTAATTAAAATAAACCGGAAAATATAAAAACATCTTTCCAAAAATAAAACACATTTTATTCTATTTATTCACAATTATACCCTTTTTATTGTAAATTAATAAATCTCTAATTTGTTTTCAATATCATAATAATACTTATTTAATTAATTAAATAAGTCTAAATTACATTTTTAAAAACTCTAAATAATTCTATTTAGTTAATAACACAATTAAATTATTATTTACCCAATAATTTAAATAACGGTTCAAATAATAAATTTTTGATTTTTAACGAACTACCGCTAAATTTACTAAACTGAATCGTTTTATTACTATTTAACATCTTAGCAACGGTGTGGGTCCCACCGTGTGGGCCCCACCTGATTTTTCCCCTCCCCTGCATCTCTCTCGATGTCCTCTCTTTCTCTCTACCATCTCTCTTTCTCTCTACCATCTCTCTCTCTCTCTCTCTCTCTCTCTCTCTCTCTCTTCTCTCTGCCCTCTATCTCTCTCTTCTCTCTCAATCTCCTTTCTCCCTCTAAATCTCTCTCCCCGTCGGACACAACAACGACTTCACTCCTCTCTTACCTCTCGACTCTCTCAATCTCCTCTCTTCTCCTACCTTCTCTCCCTCCCTTGCTCTCTCTACCGCCGTTCGTAATAACCACCACCACCACCCCTTATAACTCCGACAACAACAATCACTCTCTCATCCCCTTCCTCTCCCTAAACTCTCTCTAATCTCGACCAAAGTCGAGCCCATTCAACAACACAAAACAACCACAACAATTTACTCCCTCATTCTCAATCTCTCTCCGCTCCACCCCCTCTCTTCGATTTCCCCGTAACCGACTTCTCACCATAAACATCAACAACCCAACCAATTTCTCTCGCCTCCCTCTCTTCTCTCTTATCATTAATTCGGTTAACCCAATACAAACGAAAACCACAACCAATACATGTATTAATCGAACAACACAAGCATAACAGGGAACCGAAAGAAAAGAAAAAAAATGGAAGTTAACTACCTGGGTTTTGCTCGGTTATGAGTATTAAGGCCGAGTGTTTTGGTTACAAATTAAAGAGAAAACAAAAGTGTGTGGTTTGTGTAAAATGAAAGTCCCGGTTTTGGTTTTTGGTTAAAAAAGAGAGAGACCTGTGTTTTGTATGTATATATGGCTCAGTTTTGTTGCTCTGTGTGTTTTGTTTGGTTTTTAACAAAATGAACTTAGTTGTGTTGTATGTAAGCCTATGACTGGGTTTTTGTTTGGTGAACAAAAGAAATTGTTTGATGTGGTTTTTGTTAATGCAGCAGCCCTTTTATAGCAAAAATTAGGTGCTGATTAATCATGATATTGATAATGGTTGGGATAAAAAATTTAAAAGATTAAAACATGGAGACAAAATCATTGTAACATTTAGTGGTGTAATCATAATAAAAAAATTTTATTTAATAGGTGGGTAATTATTAAATTAAAAGAATAAAAAATGGGGGACAATTATAATGATGAAAATATTTAATATAATTATTTAATAAAAAGATTTCGTTTTTCTCCCGCTGATTAATTAAAACGAGACTCTAAAAATTCGGCTCAAAATATATTTCGAAAATTTACGGTTATTACAGTCTTCCCCACTTATAGGATTCCGTCCTCGGAATCAAAACTATGCACTAAACAATTCCGGATATTTATCCCGCATTTCACTTTCTAATTCCCACGTGGCTTCCTCAACTTGGTGGTTTCTCCAAAGTACTTTCACTAAATTCACTTTCTTAGTTCTTAACTCTTGCACTTTGTAATCTAGGATCTCCACTGGCTTTTCTTCGTATGTCAAATCGGGGCGAATTTCCACTGGTTCGTAGGTTATAACGTGCCTGAAATCAGAATGGTACTCTCTTAACGCAGAGACATGAAACACATCGTGGATATGCTGAAGGTCTGGAGGTAGGGCCAACTGATAAGCTAGTGGTCCTATCTTCTTAAGAATCTCAAAAGGTCCTATATATCTGGGGCTTAACTTGCCTTTCCTTCCGAATCTCATTACTCCTTTTCAAGGTGAAACTTTCAACATCACTTTATCTCCCACTTCAAATGCTTTGTCTTTCCTCTTTTGATTTGCATACTTCCTCTGTCGATCTTGAGCTGCAATTAACCTTTTTCGAATAACCTCGGTTGCTTGCTTAGTTTGTTGAAGTAATTTTGGTCCTAGTATCTTTCTTTCTCCTACTTCATCCCAATATAACGGTGATCTACACTTCCTTCCGTACAAAGCTTCATAAGGTGCCATACATATGCTCGAATGGTAACTATTGTTGTAAGCAAACTCGACAAGGGGCAAATGCTCATCCCAACTTCCTTTAAAATCAAGTGCATAGGCTCTTAACATATCTTCAACTGTTTGAATCGTCCTTTCACTTTGTCCGTCGGTCTGTGGATGATATGCAGTGCTCAGATTTAACTTCGTGCCAAGACATTCTTGAAAACTTTTCCAAAATCGAGAAGTAAAACGGGCATCTCTATCAGATACAATTGAAACAGGTACTCCGTGACGAACTACAATCTCCTTTAGGTATATGTTCACCAATCTCTCAACGGAATACTTATCACTAATTGGTAGAAAATGCGCAGATTTAGTGAGTCGGTCGACAATAACCCAAATAGCATCATGGCTGGCTCTAGTTCGGGGAAATCCTACGACAAAATCCATGGTAATATGCTCCCATTTCCACTCGGGTATCTCTAAAGGTTGTAGAAGTCCACTTGGTCGTTGATGTTCCGCCTTCACTTTCTGACATGTCAAACACTTGCTTACCCATTCTGCAATCTCCCTCTTCATGTTGGGCCACCAATAATTCAACTTGATGTCTTGATACATCTTTGTGCTCCCAGGGTGAATGGAATATCTCGAGTTATGCGCTTCACTCATAATTTCGTCCTTCAACTCTGTAACATTAGGAATCCATATTCTCGATGCAAATCGCTTAATTCCCTTTTCATCTTTTGAACTTAGAATTTCTTCTCCGGTCAACTCTGATCTTCTTTCTTTCATTACTTGTTCTTGACAACGGCGAATCTTCTCGAGTAACTCCGGTTGAAACTGAATGCTGTAAACTCTTTCATTATTTTGGACTGGGATCTTGACTTCCAATTCCATTTTCTCAAATTCTCTGACCAATTCTTCTGAGGTTGTCAACAGGTTTAGTCTCTCCTTTCTACTTAATGCATCAGCTACCACATTAGCCTTCCCTGGGTGGTAGTTTATCGAGCAATCATAGTCTTTGATCAACTCCAACCATCTTCTTTGTCTCATGTTTAATTCCTTCTGCGTGAATATATACTTTAAGCTCTTGTGATCCGTGTAAATCTCGCATTTCTCTCCGTAAAGGTAATGTCTCCAAATCTTGAGTGCGAAAACGATAGCAGCAAGCTCCAAATCGTGAGTAGGGTAACGGGACTCATACCCCTTCAATTGTCGAGAGGCATAAGCTATTACTTTTCCGTGTTGCATCAAAACACATCCTAAACCCTTGTGAGAAGCGTCGCTGAAAATTACAAAATCGCCTTTCTCATCGGGTAAGGTCAACACCGGGGCAGTAGTCAATCTCTTCTTCAATTCTTGAAAGCTTTCTTCGCATTTGGGGGTCCATTCGAACTTTTCACTCTTTCTGGTGAGTCGAGTCAGTGGCGTAGCTATCTTTGAGAAATCCTTCACGAATCTACGATAGTATCCGGCCAATCCAAGGAAACTTCTAACTTCGGTTGGAGTCTTGGGTCTCTCCCAATCTGCTACGGCTTCTATCTTTGCGGGGTCTACAGAAATCCCTTCCCCGCTTACAATGTGTCCCAAAAATTGAACTTCTTTTAGCCAGAATTCACACTTTGAGAATTTCGCATATAACTTTTCCTTCCTCAGCGTTTCCAGAACTAATCGGAGGTGTTCAGCATGTTCCTCAGGAGACTTCGAGTATATCAGGATGTCATCAATAAATACAATCACGAACTTGTCCAAGTACCTCTTGAACACACGATTCATCAAGTCCATAAAAGCAGCTGGCGCATTCGTCAATCCAAAAGACATGACTAAGAATTCGTAATGTCCATATCGGGTCCTAAAGGCAGTCTTAGGAATATCTTCAGGCTTGATCTTTAGTTGATGATAGCCGGATCTCAAATCAATCTTTGAAAAACATCTAGCTCCCTTAAGTTGGTCAAACAGATCATCGATTCGGGGTAGAGGGTACTTATTCTTGATGGTCATCTTGTTCAACTCACGATAATCAATACATAGTCGCATAGATTCGTCCTTCTTCTTCACGAACAGCACTGGAGCTCCCCACGGGGATACACTTGGTCTAATTACGCCTTTGTCAAGTAATTCTTGCAGTTGGGTAGCCAACTCCTTCATCTCAACTGGAGCCATTCGGTATGGTGCCTTGGAAATTGGTGCAGTTCCCGGGGCAAGATCGATATTGAATTCTATTTCTCTGTCGGGCGGCAATCCCGGTAACTCTTTAGGAAAAACATCTTCGAATTGATTCACTACAGGAATTTCATCAATGGCAGGGGCTTGCTTCTCGTTGTCAACCACATAAGCTAAGTAGGCTTGACACCCACTCCTTAGTAGTTTCTTCGCTTGAATCATGGTCAGAAAATTACTAGTAGGTTTCCTTCCGCGGAATTGTATTCTTTTGCCGTTGGGTCCCTTTACACTAACCCACTTACGCCGACAATTGATTTGAGCATCATAACGTGTCAACCAATCCATTCCCAGAATTATATCAAACTCCCCTAAATTAAAAGAAAGAAGGTCTGTTTCGAAACGTTGTCCTTGGATTTCGATTCCACAATCTGGACATATCTGATCTACAGGGACTTTTTCCTGATTTGCTACTTCTATAATCAATGTCTCCCCTAATGGTACGGGCTGAATATCCAATTTATTCCTAAAATTCTCCGATATGAAAGATTTTGTTGCTCCCGAATCAAACAAAACACATGCATCTACGGAATTGACTAAAAGCGTACCTGCAATCACATCACTATCAGCAATAGCATCCTTCACCGTCATGTTGAAAGTACGAGCAGTTGGCTTGTTGTTGGGAGGTGCCATGAGTCTAGGTGCAGTTGTCTCCTTTGGCGGTGACTTGCAATCTCGTGCAATATGTCCTTTCTTTCCGCAATTGAAACAAGTAACGGCCTTATCCTTGCAGTGAGAAGAATAGTGCCCTTTTTGTCCACAGTTGTAACAAACAATGCTGGCCAGATTACATGGTCCTGGGTGCTTCCTTCCACACGTTTTGCATTCGGGTAGCGGTGGCCTTCCTTGAATTAAATTGGCTGCCTGAGTGGGTCTGGACCTTTGATTGTTTCCCCTAGCGTCTTGATTCTCAGTTCTCTTTGTATCATTGCTTCTGTCTTCCCGCTTCACAAAAGGTCTCTTCCCATTCCGATCGTCCGGCTTCCTTTCAAAATTATTTCCACGATTCTGAAACTTCCTTTTCTTCATATCCTTGTCCTTTGAGTACAACTCAAATCCACTTTCCACAATAGATGCTTTTTGAACCACCGTAGCATAGTTGGTGATTTCTAGGACCGCAACTCGATTCTGGATCCACGGCTTTAGCCCTAGTTGAAAACGTTTAGCTCTCTTTTCGTCCGTATCCACATGGTAAGGCACAAACCTAGAGAGTTCAGAAAACTTGGCTTCATATTCAGCTACAGTCATGTTGCCTTGCTTGAGTTCCAGAAACTTGACCTCCATTTGACTCTCCAAGTGTTTAGGAAAATATTTCTCTAAGAATAGCTGCGTGAACCTGGTCCAGGGTATGACTACGTTCCCTTCCATTGCTCTCTTTGATTCCCACCAATAATTCGCTTCACCTTTTAACATGTAGGCTGCAAAGATGGTTTTCTTCTCTTCTTCTACCCCTACGATCTCAAAGGTCTTTTCTATTTCACGTAACCATATTCTTGCTTCAACGGGATCGGTAGTACCCTTAAACTCAGGGGGATTCAGAGATTTAAATGATTTGAAACTAACGGTAGCCTGTGTCAGTTGAGCTGGAGGTAGATTTCCTCCCACTGGATGTTGGTTCCGTTGGGGCTGAAGGTTCTGGGTATGCTGAATAAGAAAGTTCATAAGTAGACTCATCGGGTTATTTTCTTGATTAGGATCTCGAGCGAGTTGTGGTTCCGGGTTTGGAACTTGGTTCTGAGGTGGAACCTCATTCTCTGGATTTACCACGGGTTGAGGACGAGGATTCTTTGCGGGTCTTCCTCTTTTTGGTGCCATCTTTTTCTATAAGAGCGAAAACAATAGGGTATGTTATATCTCAGGTTTGCAATTATACGACACCATTGCTGGCACAATTACGATAGGCATTCTTAAAAAATTACTCGGTCAAATTCCTGGTTCCTCGAAATAAATCATACTCAAAATCGTGACTCTCTCTGGTCTCTTTATAAACTATTACTATTATTCTTAGTATAACTGACAGTTCTCGGGAAACCTTATAAGTTCTAAAATTCAATCGCTATTAATCTCTGGTTCTCAAATTTTGGTTAAACTCATTTTAAATCGTAACTTGCAAATAAGTTGTTATCTATATCAGGTAGCATGGGGATACAATATCACATGATACTCTACTGTAACACAATTTTCCAATAAATAAAGCAAGATAGCAGTTAACAGATCAGAATATACAATAATGAAAAGGTACAACTACTGGTACGGTACATGATATAACACTGAATATAATACATCTCAGCTACATCAAATACATATAACAAGAAACTAAGTACATCCCAATACAGAAAGATCTAATGTGACGCCATCCAGAACTGGTTCACCGCTAGCTACTCTAGCCAAACGATGAGAATGCTCAAACGTGCAAATAGGTCATCAACGTGGGAACATCTCACCAACCCTCCTATGGAACTCTGCTATGATATCTGCAATCATGGTGGCAACTCTGGTACGGTCAATCTGCCCGGTACTCGATGACGGTAAGGCAGCAAAGTCAGTCTGTAGTCCCATCAAAACGGTAAGAGCAATCTGATGCATAATCTCCATGGGGACATCTCTCACCAGTAAACTCCTTCCGTGATGCACAACAAAAGGATCAGGAACAGCCAACAATCTAAGGATACCATCCCTAGTAGCAAAGATCTCTTCATAACGAGCCCATAACCATCGATAATGCTGGAAGAGGGAATGATGAACGTGCCAAGGGACCATCTCTCCTGCCGCTCCCTCATACTCCGGGTGAACAGGTGGCATCGCAGTAGTAGTAACAGGGGCCGCAGTGGGATGAGTCGGAGCACGAACAGGTATAGTAGGTGCCGATGGAGCAGTATCACAAGCAGGAGTATCACCGGCCTATGGAAACATGTAGTTCGGTATGGTAGGGACTGACGGAGTCGTAACATATACTGGAACCTGGGAAGTAAACCAGTCAGCAAAAGCTACCACTCTGGTGGGTGTATCAACTCTAGACTCTGGGGCAGCTGAACTAGGCACTACGTCAGTGTGGACAGGTGAATGCAGCCTCTCATCAACCTGATCAACAATCTCTGGCTCTGGGGTCTCAGCTCTAAACATCTCGGGGGTAAACAGTGAGGTAGTCTGCTCTATCTGCTCAGTCTCTATCTGAACCTCATGTGGAGGTGTATCTAAGTCAATCACATGTGGAGGTGAAGGTGTAAGTATTTGGACGGAAGAATCCTCCGAGTCGCTACTGATCACCATGTACTCCTCTGATGGGTCACTATCCGTCCCTGAGCTAGGATCTAGAGGTCCTAGTGGGTATGGGGTAGGAGATCTGTCTTCAGTAGGAAAGAAACCGGTAGATCCTGAAGAAGACATCTACAAAAGCAAAAAGTCTCGGTCACAAACAGGTTCTAGTCGACTATAAACGCATATAAATATATAAGGGTGTAAGGCACTTGGTGCTAAAATCTCCACGTTGTATAATTCTCACGTCGTGTTATAATTCTAGGCTCGTACGATTCCTAAAATATAACTAAGGCTCTGATACCAAAACTGTAACGCCCCCAAATCCACCCTGACCGGGGACTCGGGTCGTCACATTGTCTCAATATGATAACGCAATAACAATACCAAATTTTATTACAACGGAGCATAAATGTCCCACTCCGCAGGTCCAAGATCGTCTTCACGACATAATACAATCCAACTTGATACATCTCGAAATAATATGTTACAAAAGTTCACAACAGTAGAAATATAAAGATTCCATCTGGATCTTCTAGTTATTGTCGCCATAGCCTTGCGCTTTCCCTTTGCCTTTATAGCCCTGGCTGGACGTCTCGCCTCTTTCCGTCTTGACAGCTGAACAAAATGTTGTAAAGCAAGAATGAGCAACTATAGTGCTCAGCAAGTTCTCTTCTCGCTTGGTATATAAATATAATAAAGTTTACCGAAATAAATATTCAAAATTTTAATGTCGAATATCACAATATGATTTGGCTCAAATTCATCTTGAAAATGTCATACTCGAAAGGCTCAAAACTCATCTCAAAACAGAATACTCAAAAGACTTATTTGATATAACTCTGATAACTCATGATTTAAGAATGAACTGGTCTTCCACCTCTCCGTATCTCGGTGGGGCGATCAACTAACCAACCAAGAATACCGGCCTCCGATGACACCGCACTTCGCCCGATCACGGCTACAATACGATATCAACTATAATATATATGTATGAATGCTAGCATCATAATGGTTATCAATTCAACCAAGGCAACGAATGCCTAAATATTCTCGGGTCCGTAAAACGGTACACGAGTCTCTCTTTCTCTATAATGGGCCTCTTGCCCAAAATTGACCAGTAGAATACAGAATTCCCGAATATTTGGGGTACAGATAACTTGAAATAGTTCTCCCACAAAATATTTACGAATCTGGCGGACTGCCAGTATGACTCGATTTTACCACCAATCCGAACAATGGACTGATGTAAATAATAATAATTTATCGGTTGACATGAACAAAATGCCAAACCTTGACAATAAAATCGACTATCTCGAATTTATGAGAATAGTCTTAAGATTGAAGTAATTGGGAGTCGTACTGAACAAATAGTACTTCTCAATATTTATAATACTCGACATTGATGAAAAAATCTCTAACAATTATAATTTTAAACTCCTATCGGTTAGTTCAAACGTGGAACTAACTAAAAGATAATCAATAAATAACGATTGAATTTGTACAATAAATTCAATCGAAAAGAATAAATTTAACTATCTCACACGAATGAGATTAGTTTCACTGAATCAAAATAATAGTCGTCTCGAATTAATGAGATCGACCCGATATCAACGAAATTATTTTTACTCTTATAGGGATTATAATTCTCAAATAAACTAACTTAACAACATAATAATATTTAACAAGAAATAATTCTCAAAAAAATTATTGCATCATACGAAGCAACAGATAAATCTCAACATATAATATCTCGAAAATAATTAAGGAATTAAATAACACGAACAGAAATCCACAGTTTCCAAAAGTTAGGATAGGAATGAACTTGCCTCGATCTCGAAGTACGAATGAATGAAGCTAAAAATTATACTCTACCAGTGAACTTGGCGTCGATCTACGTCTCGAGAATTATTTTCTAAAAATAGCAACCAGAAATACGTGAGCGATTCTTCAGAATAAAATACTCCCGATCCGATAATCTAATTAATAATAATATAATATCTCATAAAATCTCTGGAATAAATAACAGAAATAAATTCCGGGATAAATAAATATTTCTTCGAACACAGGAATTAAATCTGGGGAATATATCCTATTTTTAATATCTGGAAATCTAAATTCTTACTCAAAATGAAAAATTCAAACATCCGTTTTTATTCAATTTAAATCCATATTTATTAATCTCATTTTTAAAATAATAATCAAAGAATTCTAATTTTTAAGAAATCTCACAAATTCTAATTTACTAAACTATTTAATAAAACAAATTTTAAATCTCTAAATTAAATCTGACTCGATCCGGTTAATTAAAATAAACCAGAAAATATTAAAAACATCTTTCCAAAAATAAAACACATTTTATTCTATTTATTCACAATTATACCCTTTTTATTATAAATTAATAAATCTCTAATTTGTTTTCAATATCATAATAATACTTATTTAATTAATTAAATAAGTCTAAATTACATTTTTAAAAACTCTAAATAATTCTATTTAGTTAATAACACAATTAAATTATTATTTACCCAATAATTTAAATAACGGTTCAAATAATAATTTTTTGATTTTTAACGAACTACTGCTAAATTTACTAAACTGTATCGTTTTATTACTATTTAACATCTTAGCAACGGTGTGGGTCCCACCGTGTGGGCCCCACCTGATTTTTCCCCTCCCCTGCATCTCTCTCGATGTCCTCTCTTTCTCTCTACCATCTCTCTCTCTCTCTCTCTCTCTCTCTCTCTCTCTCTCTCTCTCTCTCTCTTCTCTCTGCCCTCTATCTCTCTCTTCTCTCTCAATCTCCTTTCTCCCTCTAAATCTCTCTCCCCGTCGAACACAACAACGACCTCACTCCTCTCTTACCTCTCGACTCTCTCAATCTCCTCTCTTCTCCTACCTTCTCTCCCTCCCTTGCTCTCTCTACCGCCGTTCGTAATAACCACCACCACCACCCCTTATAACTCTGACAACAACAATCACTCTCTCATCCCCTTCCTCTCCCTAAACTCTCTCTAATCTCTCCCCGTTCTCTCTTAATCTCGACCAAAGTCGAGCCCATTCAACAACACAAAACAACCACAACAATTTACTCCCTCATTCTCAATCTCTCTCCGCTCCACCCCCTCTCTTCGATTTCCCCGTAACCGACTTCTCACCATAAACATCAACAACCCAACCAATTTCTCTCGCCTCCCTCTCTTCTCTCTTATCATTAATTCGGTTAACCAAATACAAACGAAAACCACAACCAATACATGTATTAATCGAACAACACAAGCATAACAGGGAACCGAAAGAAAAGAAAAAAAATGGAAGTTAACTACCTGGGTTTTGCTCGGTTATGAGTATTAAGGCCGAGTGTTTTGGTTACAAATGAAAGAGAAAACAAAAGTGTGTGGTTTGTGTAAAATGAAAGTCCCGGTTTTGGTTAAAAAAGAGAGAGACCTGTGTTTTGTATGTATATATGGCTCAGTTTTGTTGCTCTGTGTGTTTTGTTTGGTTTTTAACAAAATGAACTTAGTTGTGTTGTATGTAAGCCTATGACTGGGTTTTTGTTTGGTGAACAAAAGAAATTGTTTGATGTGGTTTTTGTTAATGCAGCAGCCCTTTTATAGCAAAAATTAGGTGCTGATTAATCATGATATTGATAATGGTTGGGATAAAAAATTTAAAAGATTAAAACATGGAGACAAAATCATTGTAACATTTAGTGGTGTAATCATAATAAAAAAATTTTATTTAATAGGTGGGTAATTATTAAATTAAAAGAATAAAAAATGGGGGACAATTATAATGATGAAAATATTTAATATAATTATTTAATAAAAAGATTTCGTTTTTCTCCCGCTGATTAATTAAAACGAGACTCTAAAAATTCGGCTCAAAATATATTTCGAAAATTTACGGTTATTATACATGGAAAGTCTACAAAGAATCTTAGAGAGATGTTAAAGGAGACAAGGTGCTAAAGTAGTGGATCTGAGAAGGTTAAATAAATGGTCAAATTACAAACTACCCAGACGTGTACCAAATAGGGATAGACAAGTTAGAAAGTGTATTTGTCTGTCACTACATTTGTAGTAAGTAGGCTGTACACATGTTCTATAAGTGTAGAACCTCAGTTCTTTTGCAAGAGAAGCTTTTCATTGTACATTCAGCCGAGAATACTAACATTTGTATTCCCAGATTGTAGCAAAATCTTTATCTAATACAATATTAGATTAAAGTGAGTACTTGTGTTCTTGTGTTTTATTTCCGCACGTATAATCTGTTAAACATAAGCACACACTTTGCTACATAATCAAACACAGATTCAAACATTCAAACAAACTGTTCTTAAAAGCTTAAATCCAAGAAAAGTTTGAAAATACATTCACCCCACTCTGTATTTTCTTGTATATATTCCATACTCAACAGCAGCCGTCATTACACTTTCAGCCCAAAAAGATGTTGGAAGAGCAGCTTGAAAGAGTAAAGCACGAGCCACGTTGAGAATATGTCTATGCTTTCGTTCCACCCTTCCATTTTGTTGCGAAGTATCAACAATGGACGTTTGATGCAATATACCATTATTATCATAAAACCTTTTCAGACTTGTAAATTCTCTTTCGTTGTCATTTCGTAGGATTTTTACATTTGCATTAAATTGATTTTGTGCCATAACACAAAAGTTCTTAATAAGTTGAGGCACTTCAGACTTTGCAAACATTAAATAAACCCAAACGGCACGAGAACAATCATCAACGATAGTCAGAAAATAGTGAGCATCGCAACTAGAAGAAACAACATATGGACCCCATGTATCGCAATGAACTAAATCAAAAATGTGTCTTGCTTTATTACCACTCAAAAGAAAAACAATACTAGTTTGCTTTGCTCGTAAACAAATAGTGCAAGGTTCATGGACACCATTTATAACATCCTTATTTCTAATAGTACTCTTACATAACTAATTAAAAATGATTCTACTTTTTGCGAGGGGTGCCCCAGCCGTTGATGCCATAATTCCTTGATACTAGTTGCAGTAGTCTGACAAGCTCGTAATTGTCGTAAAGGCAAAAACCAGTAAACCCCATCACTTTGTTCACCCGCTCCAATCACTGTCCTCAAAGAACGGTCCTGTATTATGCAAAGCTTATCAGTAATTATGATAGTGTAATTCAAAGATGAAAGTAGTTGAGACACCGATAGTAGATTACATATAAGTTCAGGAACAAATAATACGTCATGTAATACCAAATTTTCGCTCAATATAACTGATCCTTCTTTAGTAGCAGTAGTTTGTTTTCCATTGGGTAAACCGATAAGAATAGGAGCAACATCAATAAATTTAGTAAATAAAGAAGCATTATCAGACATATGATTGGAGCAACCAAAGTCGATAATCCATTGATCATAATACTTACCATTCAATTTTTCAACTGCAGAAGAAGCCTAACCCCTTGAGTTATTGAGCATAGTTACAAGACATTGCCACTGATCATCAGAAGGGTCTTATAAACCATGACGATCTGATTCCTGCAGAATTGTTTAACCATGTCCAATCGCAGGAACTGTCTTTGTGGTTGGATGTGCCACCTTTCCATGACAGGCCCCCGTCTGGTGCCACTACGACCTGTTCGTCCTCCTCCCCTCCTTGTGTTCCAGCTATACGGTTATCTGAATACCACCATTTCAGGAACCCAACTAATTTAAAACAAGATTCCTGGTCATGTCCAGGCTTACCACAGTGTGCAAAAGTCCCACTTATCTTGGTACGATGTATACGATGTCCAAATCCTCTACCCCTCGCAGCCCCTTGTGTAGCAAAACCAACAACATCATGAGCAACACTCTGATGGCGCTCCTCTGTCACAACTTTGGCAAATGTTGTGTTTAGGATCGGTAGTGGATCCAACATTAACAAATTCGAAACAAAGTTTCCATACATATTCGAGTCTAAACCAACTAAAAAGTATGAACCTTGGCATCTCTCGTTCCTTGGCAAGTTTGAGGGCAGCAACACAAGTACAAGAAGGAACTTTAGAGTATCCAGCCAATTCATCCCATATTTTCCCCAATTCGCCATAGTAAATAACAACAGATTGTCTACACTGTTTGCACTCAAGAAGTTTGGATGTTAACTCATGAATTTATGGACCATTTCCAATCGAGAAACGTTCGCACAGGTCATCCCACATATCTTTTACATCATCGGGCTGAGTAACAGATGAACGAACGGATGGATCAAGAGTACCATATCTCCAACCGACAAGGGTAGAGTTAACTATCACCCATAGGGCTGCCTCAGGAGTGCCCTTAACAATCTTAGATATGGTCCCATCGAGGAAGCCAAGCTTGTTTTTAGCATGCAGATTATTGCGCATCGATCGTTCCCATTCATGATAATTATCACCACGCAATACAATTGGAGATATTGTGAGTTACGGTTCATCAGAAGGGTGCACATAGTATGGAGAAGTTATGGCAGGGACGGTGGCGGTTTACGTCGTACCTTCTCCTACGGTGATCTGTTTTGTACTGTCAGCCATTAGGTAGAGATAATCGAATTTCGTATTTGTGAGGAAAAAGAAAAATCAGTGTGAAAATAAAATAATTCTCCTACTGTCCTTGGATGGTTCTGATACCATGTAAAGTTTTGTGGAAATGAATTCCTTAACATTAACTTGGCTAAAGCCTCAAAATATATACAGCCTGATGTAGTTATTTGTCTTCCCTCAACGATAGCTCCCACCTAGGTTCCATCCCCTGCGGAAAGAGGTTCCTTCTTTTCTCTCATATATCATTGCATATTTGCTTCTTCTTACAAGAGTTTTTTCCCCTGTATTACTGTTTTTTCCTCTAAAATCAACATATAAATACTGGTGACTCAGTGGTCGATGGCACTGAAGCTGAAAGAGGTGGTCTCATGGGACATCCCATGTGTGAGTTCTGCAAAAACCCATTTTATGGGGAAAATGAGTTGTATACCCAAATGTCTACCGAACATTATACCTGTCATATATGTCAAAGGTTGTCTATGTTCTCCTTTTCTTGCTGCAATCCCATTAATTAAAGGACCTGCTTCATTAATCATTTCTTCCTGCCTTTTTATTACCGGGCCTAAGAAGTTTTTTTTTGAAAGAATGGCCTAATAAGTTTACAGGGGGCATATTTTTTTATACTGGTATAGTTAAAATAACGGACTACCAAGAAGACTTCAAAGCATCAGCTGCCGTATAGCAACAGGCACAACTTCTGTTAATTAATATATGATTTTTATAGTTAGTCAATACATCTCAAAATCTATCAAGAAGTCTATTAAAGTTTTTAAAAGTCATTTTATTAGGAGTCATTAAAAGTATTTTGAAATCTTGGAAACTTAACAAGAGTCATCAAAAGTCTATAAAAATCCGTTAAAATCTTTCCCCAAATATTGTCATTAAAAATCATAATACAATACCACCCCCAAGTTAATTGGGCAATAGGAAAACTTTACATTAAATCATTGTAAACATGGCAGGAAATAAACTAAATAAGTCTAAGATTGGACAACTACTATACACAATTATCATACCCTAGCATATTAACATAATTAGGCTAATTAAGATTTACATGATCTGCTAATAGATTATGCTTTAGAGAAAATGGATTCTTATTACAAAAATAATATTAAATTAATTTGAATTTAAATTTAATAATTATCATAATCATTTTTTACACCTAGACATAAGTGTCAGAAATTCAAGAGATTATATTTAGAAACCAAGGATGTACATTTTTTCTTATCCTCTTTGTTTTAGTAATTCGTGTTTCAATTATCATGTTTTAAAATTTTAAAATTTTAAGTTAAAATTCATGTACTGTAATTGTAAATAATCTACTTTCTATAAAAAAGATAATTTATAAATAACCATTCAAACAATTAAATGATTTATAAGTATAATTATCTAAAAACTCAAATAATTTATAAGTAATATTTTACTTATGGTAATTATCTAAGCACTCAAATAATTTATAAGTAATATTTTACTTAGGGGTGAAAACGAGCCGAATATGTGCAAACACTACTATGATCGGATTCGGTTCGAATTTATAGTTACTCATTCGGATATGGTCCGGATTCGAATTGTTATGCTTATATTATGTTCAAATTCGAATACGAATGTTCGTATTTGATTCGATTCGGCTCGATTGAGTACCGAACTATTCGTTTTTATATATTTGAATTCGAATTCGTTCAAAACAATCTTAAAATAGTAAGAATATTCGCATAATTATTTACAATAAACTCGAATATGCTACTTTGTTGAATATTACTTTTAACATATATTTTATATACTCCTAAAAAATATATACATAACTTACGAATTATAATAGAATACGTATAATAAAAATATATTCGAGTACGCTAAATAAATATGATTGAATACTGAAGTGATGAGATTAGACTCGATATTCGTTCGAATTTTAAAATAGAATTCGAATTCGCTCATTTTTTATACGAATACGAACAATATTCGTTATTAAAGAGTCGAATCCGGATTCAAACCCGGATTACTCGAGTTCGTTTTCAGCCCTAATTTTACTTATCACTTATATTCCACGTATTCAAGTAATTAGTAATTTATTTTAAGATACAAAAAATATAATTCATCTTAAATAAGCTCGTTTTTTATAAGTGTTATTGTATAGGACAATGGCCAAGAATGACCCATTTCTGAACAAATTTAACAGAAATAGCTCTTTCAGAAAAGTTGAGCAAAAATAGCCGATGGATTACGCATTCACCAAAGGGGTATCCATTTTAACAAAGGATACGCATTTGGTGAATGTTGATCCCAAAAAAAAAATATGAATACTCCATTACAGAATGCGTATCCTTTGTAAAATGGGAAACCCCATTGAAGATTGCGTAACCCATCGGCTAAAGTTGGCTAACTTTTCAGAAATGGTTATTTTTTGTTAACTTGTTCAGAAAATGAGTTATTTTTGTCATTCTTTCTATTGTATAGACGTATTATTATTTATATAATTTATTTAGAAGTTTAGCTAAATTTTTTGTAGCCTAAGTTAATTGACCTAAATAAAACGTTAATTGGATAACCTTAAAATATCAAGTTGACCGTAATCTAGTAATTCCCTTGCAAGTTGCAAAAAGAGTAGTACTATGAGTTAGCTGATTATGAGCAAATCCAATAACTCCTTAGCTGTTTTTAAAAATATAATAAAATAATAGTTTTTAATAATTTAGGAATCTTATTTTGTATATCAACTTCAACAACATTCCCTATATTAACTCATTATTATTATAATGATAAATTTGAAATTAATTAGTGAATGAGATATGAACAAATATTGATAAATGGAGGCAAATGAATTTTTTATCGATAGAAATCAAATTAGGAATGGCTAGTGGTTCCCCAAAAATAGAAAATGGCTAGAGCTCCTTAGTGTTTTAGGGAATCACTAGCACATTATTGAAATGGTATTTTGTACTAAATTTCTTAAATCTTGACTTAGGAATCAATATAGGGAAGATTTTGAATTTATTCTAATAGTTCATTGGTCCAAACTTAAATGTCAACTTTGGGCTAAAATAGAATATAAAAATCAATCTAGTTGGGCTATTGTTTTTGCTTGGATAATCCGTTCACTCCGCCCAAACGGCCCACTTCTGTTGTGTGAATATTGGGGTGTAAATGAGTCGATCCATTCACGAATGGTTTGGTGTCCGATTAAAAAAAGTTCGATTTAATTTATAAATAAGTTAAATATGGATTTGATTTTAAGATTCGTCTCATAAAAAAGATAAACTTGAACACGACATAATTCGGCTCAAAAGTTCGTTATCAAGTTCGATTACATAGTTTGTGAAAAAGTTCGTGAACCAAATTCGTGAATAAACTCATTAATATTATTCATAAATGAGTTCGTGCACAACTCAGTATATATGTTCATGAGTATATTCAATTGTTATTTCACAAAAATTCTTAAATTCACGATAATTAGTATATAATTGTGTAGGTGAATGTTTACGAAATAATAAGTTAGTTTATTTTGTCTACTTATTAGTTTATTTTGTTAAATCTATACATTTTTTTATTATAAATAATTATATTATAACATATGTCACATTGTAAATAATAACATTAATTGGTTATTTATTAAGTAAATGTGATTCAAATTCGATTTGCTGAAGAATGTAAATTATAAATATGTTTTTAGTTGTTTAGATTTGTATATCCTACTTTCTTTTCATTTAAATGCAATAAAAAGATTTATAACTTTTTTTGAAATGTTCCTAAATATGAGATCATAAGTAGTATTTATGTGTGACGTTCATGAGTTAATATTCATAAAATGTTCGTAAATAGTAATTCGTAATACATATGATCTTATTTGATTATTTGAGAACTTACGCACGACGAAAATAATCCATGCTTCTAAGACGTCCCAATTTATATTTAACCGTTGTGAAATGTTTTGTGTAAGCTATACGTAAAAAAGGAAATTTATATACCTATGGACTATGGTCCATCTGAAATTGGCCTTTTATACTGTGGGCAAATGTAACAGCCCCAGATCCGGGGTCGGGGACCTGATCGTTACGGTCTCAATTCCATTAACAATACTTGAACTTGAGTCAAAATAAATAAATAGTATGCTATGACCCCGCAATAATATCACATCACACACAACCAGTTATAGTCCCAAAGATGAAATTGAAATAAGTCTCTAATTATCGGATCCACAAATATAAGTTATTACAACCCAAAATGATTACAGCATAAGTTTAAAAGTTTCTTGCCATTGATTAACATTAATTATACATATAATTAAGCTGAAAACAAAAGCTGCCAGTCTAGTCTACTGGTCGCTACTACCTCTGCAATGGCAGCAACAATATCAGCTGGTAGTCCTACGGTTGGAGTCATCTGCTTGCGCCGAGTGCGCCTTACGAGGGTGAGCAAGGGTGAGCAATAGGCCACCAACAATAATGTATACTGAACAATAATATATATAATAGTTCAAAAGTATTTTTGAAACCATATGCCATGCATTAACGAACATAATGCCAGTATAATGTAAACGATGAAGTTACCAGGTAACTCAGAATATATATACTCCGTAGACATATCTGTTTTGCAAAGATATTAGCAAGATATCGACATGTATCATAAAAGAGAAAATTGCAGGAAAATATTGCAATTCCAGTTGTGAACACTTTTCAACCTTGCCAACACTGATAATGTTGCAGAAAATTTCCAACTTTGAAAGATGAACTAATGCCGGAGCATTGACGCGCAGAAGCCATAACGTTTACGATGATCAGTCGTATGTTATGCATCTCATGATTGTTCTCTACATGTAGAAGGAAGAACAGACGAATTTACTTGTTCAACGCCCCCTGGAACTCCCCGGCCAACGGTTGGGCCATTGATGGACCGGCGCCACTCGGCCACTTACACGGCTCCTAGTTCGAGTAACATCCATTACTCTGAAACGTAAAGTTCGTCCCCCTTTCCCCAAGTATAATACTTGTTGATAGGACTCCACAAAGTAGTCGTATCTAATTGGAATGGAAAATTCACCAATATTTCCCAAGTTGTTGCTTGTTAATGGATATCGACTTGTTCCATCAATCTTACCCCTCGAACGATGAGGAAGTAACATAAGACTCAATTTGATGATTAGCAACCAAGTTGCGAATGGAAAGAATAGTTTCAAAAGATTTATGACCGGGCAGTCAAACAAAATAAATGACAGTTCTCAAGTAAGGTTCCCTTATATTTTGAAAGATAGCTTTAAATGAAAAAATGGAGTTTCGGGAACCTCTCCTTGATAAAAATATTCATAATAAGACTCAGAAATATTTTACATAGTATTTGGAGGTTGAAGATAATATTTGAATAAAATGAATCATTTTTAAAACTAGTTAAAAGAATTAAATAAATATTCAAAGAATATTTATTAAACCATAAATATTTCCAGAATATTCTTAATATAAAATATTGCTCATAATTAACCCTCGAATGAATATATAAAATATTCATGAAATAAATAACTGCTCGAATAAATATCCAAAATAATATCCGATAATTAAATCAACCTTAAATAAATATTCAAGATAATATTCCTTAAAGAAATAAAGCTCAAATGAATATTCAAAATAATATTCATTATATAATGAAACTCAAATGAATATTCAAATAATATTCATCAAATAAATAATGGGAAAATATTTACTTAGATATTTTCCTCAGAAAATAATCACAATGTATCAAGAAATACTGACTCCCGGTCTATATCTGAAGAATGAGATTCATATACCCTTCACTAAGGGTCTTAGCAATATCTGACTTATAACTAATATATCTCGTATCTAGCTTATAAGCCAACATCAATTCTCGAAACAAGTATCACAATATAATCTGAAAGCAGGCATGCATGCTATGGCATATGTATAACAACAATCAAATCATATATATATATATATATATATATATATATATTATCACAACAACAGTTCCAAAGTGTTGGAAACTTGCTTGGTACTCCTGTCGAGGTGGTGTGTCTCGGGATAGTCCGGTGATCTATAAATAGTCAAAATATCCGAGATTAATCACTTAATACCTTGAAAGGCTAAGTACATACTTAACTTAGGTTAAAAACACATTTTCAAGTTATCTCGTTATACACCCTCTAGTGTAACTCTTATTAACACCGTTATGATTCGACACTTGTTCGTTATTAAGGCATGTCAATGCACTTACACTTGGTAGGTACTTAAGTCGTATAAGTTCTAAGGTCGGTCGTTTACTAACAAAGATTATACCTCGAGATTTATCGCCCGTTTTCTAAGTTATAACCAAGTATACCTCAAAGGGGTTCATTCGCACTTAACCTCGATTCGAACATTTTTATAAAATCAAAAATGATTCGTTTGACATGAGGTTTTCTCTCACACCTTCCTTATGATCTATAGTATTTAATTACCAAGATTCGCCACTGAAAGGCATATGAATCAGCCTATTTGTAGTTCGAGGATCCTAATCAACTTAAACCAAATTGTAATAAGTAAATATCCGTATGATCTGTCACAGGAATCTCAGGAAGCAATATCTGTTAGAAGAAAGAAGGAAGTCAATCTATAGTTTTGATGTTTCACATTGGAAGACGTATCAGGTATTTGATCAAGCCTCAGTATAACATTGAAGTGAATGGATTCATTTACAGTGACAGAGATTTTTCGAGTGATAGATTGAAAAATCAATCAAAGTACAAGAAAATTGAGAGAAGAAATAAACCACAGCTTAAAGTCAAAAGTGAAGAAGTATCATTGAAGTTAGTCATTCATGAACCAGACAGTACATCGAACGTGAACATAAGTCAGTGGTAATTCTTTATTATTTTCCGTGGTTTGGGAGAATTAAATTAATTAGTTATTGATTTAATTTAATTCATTTGTAATTGATAAAAATCATTTAATTGATTTAACTAATGAATTAATTCTAATAGAATTAATTTATTTATTAAGTTAATTATTGTATCAATTAATCATGAATTAGTTAATCATTAATTAATTAAAAGGATCAATATGACTTAATTAAATGCTGAATAGATTATGTCTTGACTGAGTTTGGTTCGGTATGACTTAAGTTAAGTCATACCGACATGACTTAAGTTTAAGTCATACCGAGCAAAAGAATTAAGTCATACCGACTGCTGCAAGGAATTATGTCTTACCGACCTCAAAGCTGCTAGGTCATACCGAGGGAAATAAGTCATACCGAAGCAAGATATTTCTGGAAAGGTATTAAGTCATACCGACAAAAGTGGTTTAGGTCATACCGACCACACTGTTGAAGATTAAGTCATACCGACACATTTTCTAAGTCATACCGACAGAAAATAAGTCATATCTAAGGTTTAATTATGTCTTGGAGCAAGATTAAGTCATGCTGACAGCTGATTTAATAGGTCTTGAAGCAGTTTAAGTCATATCTAATCAGTACAGACCTATACATGTTATATAAATCAGCAGAAGCAGCAGAATGAAGGCAGTGAAGAACACAGCAGAATTCCTGGAAATACACAGCAGCTTTCTCTCTCAAATATCAAGAACATCAAGAACAAATTAATTCACATAAATTCAAGTTCATCATCTTTGTAATATTCTATCCGATAGAACTTGTCTACTTGTGATTCTTGTATTATTAGCGAATTAAGTTTCCTAGTACTTATCTTGAGATTTATTAACTAAATTAGAAAAGTTCATGTCGAATTTTCTAATTAGTTATTAAACACTTGATAATAGTTTGGATTGATTTTGTAACACCACATCAAGTTAATATACAGTTATATTCAACTTGAAATCCGTGTCAATTTATTCCGCACAAAATATTCGTTTAAGTGAAAATTATTTAACGAATAAATTTTGAGAAATTGATATAGATTGTATTCAACCCCCCCTTCTACAATCATAGTGGACCTAACAATTGGTATCAGAGCCTATTGATTGATACACAAATCAAGATCCTAATTTTATTCCGTCAAAAATCTATCTCGAATTTTTAACTCACTTAAAAATTCATCATGTCTTCAAAAAGCATTGTTAAGATTCCCATGTTTAACAAGGACAATTATTCTATGTGGAAAAATAAAATGGAGTTGTTTCTTGATGTCGCAAATTCTAAATATTTGGGTGTTCTACAGAACGGACCTATAATTCCAAAAGAATATGTATCTGAATCTATTGTTGGAGGAATTGTTGTAACACCTGCATCATCTTTTCCAAAGCCTGCTGCTTCTTTTACTCCTGATGAAAAAGAGGACGCAGGACTAGATAAGAATTTGAGACTTATTCTAATAGATTCCCTGGATGCTGTGATGTACAGTCATGTGATAAATTGTAAAACTGCAAAACACATATGGGAAACTATTGAGACTATCAATGAAGGAACTGATGAAGTTAGGGAAAACAGAATTCAGATTTTAACCTCTGAGTATGAACACTTTAGAGCTGGCCCTAATGAAGGTATTCAGGAAGTGTTTGAAAGGTATAACAAAATAATCAACAACTTGCAAGTTCATGGCAAGCAATATACACAGAAGGAGATTAATATGAAGTTTTTGTTGACTATGCCCACTCATCTTGAACATAGGATTACGGCCATCAGAGAATCAAGAGATATGAATAAGGTTTCTCTTGAAAGATTGTTTGGTGTTCTGAAAACCTATGAACTGGAACAAGTACAGCAAAGGGAGGTATCTGGTAAAGGAAGAGTGCCAAGTTCATCTACAGCTCTTGTAGTTGAGGCACCTAAGGAAGTGGAAGCTAAGGTTGTTCTATCTTACAGCTCAGACAAGGAAAAGACTGAAGTAGAGCTTGGTCAAACACCACCTACTCAGGATGGTGGAGACTTCTACTCATTGGAAGAGCTAGATCAACTGGAAGATGAATCACTGGCATTGATGGTAAGGCAATTTGGCAACTTCAGATTTAGAAGAAATCCAAAGTACAGGTTCAAGTCAAATAACAGATTCCAAAGAGGAGGCTCTTCTTCCTCTAGTAACAGGGGATGATACAAAACTGGAGCTGTTGACAGAAGCAAGATTCGTTGCTTCAACTGTAATGAATTGGGGCACTTTGCTGCTGAGAAGAAGAAACCTGGAAAAGCCTATGTTGCGGCTGGTAAGAGTTGGGATGACACGGACAGCGAAGATGAAGAATATGGAAATTTTACGTTGGTGGTAAATGATGAAGCATCTGATCATCACAACAAACCGGTAATTGTTACTAACACTGAATTGATTCGTAGTCTATACAATTCCTTAGATAATGCACAAACTGGATATAATAGACTAGATCTGCTAAGTACTAAACTTGGAAATGAAGTGTTAGAATTGAAAAAGGTGCATATTAATCAAGATCAACAAAAAGATGAAATAACAATGCTTTATAAAAAGGAGAAAGCTATTCTAGAAGTTGTAGGCAAACAAATGACTAGAATCACTGAACTTGAAACACAGGTCAGGGCTTGTTATAATTCTGTTAAAGTTTCCAAAGAGTTTTTTAACAATCAAGTTGTAGATCGAACAACAGGTATAGGGTATGGTTACAATGAAGTTGTTGAATCGTTGGGCATAAATTCCCCTAACCCTGTTAGTGCCAAAGAAAGGGGAATACCACATGTGCTCAAAAATGTTAAAGAACCTCTATTTAAACAATCTGATGCTGGACCACCAGATATTCTTTCTATGGTTATCCAAGAAGAAATGAGAAATGAGGATAGTGCAAATGGCACAGTCCTTGTTAAGAATAAATCTGTAAAGAACGCTAATCCAAAGAATGTTTCATCCAAGAAAGATGTCACAGTCTTTGTTAAGGCTAAATCTGTTGAGGACACTAATACAACGAATGTTTCATCCAAAAAAGATGTACCTAAAGTGTCAGTCAAAGTTGTTGAAACAGCTAGTTCTTCTAAGACTGGATTAGGTGGTAATAAGTTGAAACAGAAAAATACCATGCCTATCATTGATTCTAATCATAAAGCATGTGGTGTTATCAATTGTATGTCTTGTGCTTTTAACAGTATGCGTGCTTATTTTAATGGTAGTTATGCATGTGTTAAACAGACTGCTCCTCGACAGCATATGAACAGGAACAATAATGTTCGATCAAAGACTGCTTTTCCTCCTCAAGTTAGGAGAGAGACATTTGTACCTAAGACTAAACAAAAGGTTACCAAGAATGTTTACCAGGTCAAATGTCCAGTCAATGACACAAGTGTTATTGCTGCTACAGAAACATGGATACCCAAGATAAAACGAAAGATTTTCAAATCTATTTATAAGGTTAAATGTTTATTGACTAAAGAGGTTAAAATTAAAAATGTTGTTTTGCCTGATAAAGGTCAATACTTTAAATCCGCAGGACCCAATCAAATTTGGGTCCCGAAGAAGGTTTAATCCATTTGTCATTGCAGGGTATTGAACAGGTTGAACGAGTAACCTGGATCTTGGACAGTGGATGTTCAAGGCATATGACTGGAGACAGAACCCTGCTGACAAATGTGGTGGAGAAGGCCGGCCCAGTAGTTACCTTTGGAGATAACAGCAAAGGTAGAACTGATGGATATAGCAGACTTGAAGCTGGAAATGTTATCATTGAAGAAGTGTCCTTTGTAAAAGGACTTGAGCATAATTTGCTCAGTATCAGTCAATTCTGTGACAAGGGATTTGAAGTCTACTTTAACAAAAAGAATTGTCTGATTACACACAAAAGAAGTGAACAACCATCTCTGACGGGAGTCAGAAAAGGAAACTTGTATGTAGCCAACATGAACACTAGAAGCACTGAAGAAATCAATTGCTTCTATTCTAAAGCATCCACAAATGAAAGTTGGCTATGGCACAAGAAACTTTCTCGCCTAAATTTCAAAATGATGAACTCTCTGGTCAAGAGAGAGTTGGTGAGAGGTTTACCTTCTATGGAATTTACACAGGAAGGACTATGTGATGCCTGTCAAAAAGGCAAACTAAAAAGGGCAACTCACAGAAGCACTGATATGTCTTCAATAACTGAACCTTTACAGTTACTTCACATGGATCTATTTGGTCCAGTGAATGTGATGTCTATGTCAAAGAAAAGATATGCTCTTGTGATTGTTGATGATTTTTCAAAGTTCACATGGGTCTTGTTCCTGAATTCTAAAGATGAGACTCCACAACTGGTGATTGATCACATCAAGTTAATTGAGTTGGATTCCAAGTATCCAGTAAGGGCTATAAGGTCAGACAATGGAACTGAATTCAAGAATGCAGTTCTGAATGACTTTTGTATTGAAAAAGGTATAAC
Organism: Saposhnikovia divaricata; assembly: GCA_036435485.1. Lineage (NCBI taxonomy): Eukaryota > Viridiplantae > Streptophyta > Magnoliopsida > Apiales > Apiaceae > Saposhnikovia > Saposhnikovia divaricata. The sequence continues at coordinate 182,067,924 of CM071597.1, read as the reverse complement.
CAGACAATACTCAGCTCCAAGAACTCCTCAGCAAAATGGAGTAGTTGAAAGAAAGAATAGAACCTTGATTGAAGCTGCACGTACTATGTTAAGTGAATCAAGGCTTCCATTGTATTTTTGGGCTGAAGCTGTCAACACTGCTTGCTATACTGAGAATCGAACTCTTATCAACAAAGACTTGATGAAAACACCCTATGAAGCTATGAATGAAAAGAAACCAACACTCAAATACTTTCACGTATTTGGAGCAAAATGCTTTGTACTTAAAGAAGGTGATGATCAAGGTGGAAAATTTGAAGCCAAAGCACATGAAGCAATTTTTGTTGGTTATGAAAGAAGAGCTTATAAGGTGTATTTGATTGAACATCAGAAGATGATGGAAAGTGTCAATGTTACATTTGATGACACTAAACTCCCTAGTATCCAAACTGAAGATTCATCTGAAAAGCTATCTTTTGAAGATATGACAGATCTAGATTCAGATGATGATAGTCCACCTGATGTTTTTGCTGATGCAAATGACAACAATGACAATGATGAGTCTAATCAGAATAATAGTGGTGAAAATAATGATAATATTGAAAACACCACTCATACTTCTGAACACTCATCTAATCATCCTGGCAACAACTCAGGGGGAGCTAATGAAGGATCTACTAGTCATACTCAACATCACAATGAAGAACAAGGCGAATCATCAAGACTAAATCTTCCCGGACAGACTGTTTGGAATAGAGCTCATCCTTTTGAGCTAATCGTTGGTGATCCAGATGTTGGTGTAAAGACTAGAAGGGCTTTTCAAAATCAATGTAATTATTCAGGGTTTCTATCTGAAATGGAACCTAAGAAAATTGAAGAAGCTCTTTCAGATCCTGATTGGGTGATTGCTATGCAAGATGAACTCAATCAATTTAAACAACAGGAAGTATGGAAGCTGGTACCCAGACTACAGATAGAACAGTGGTTGGTAGTAGGTGGGTATTCAGAAACAAACATGATGAAGATGGTACAGTAACAAGAAATAAAGCAAGACTGGTAGCAAAAGGTTACTCACAATCTGAAGGCATTGACTATGATGAGACCTATGCTCCAGTTGCTAGACTTGAGGCCATTAGGATATTCTTAGCATTCGCAGCATTTTCTAACTTTAATGTTTATCAAATGGATGTCAAGAGTGCCTTTCTGAATGGAAAGCTGGATGAAGAGGTATAGATCTATTGGGTTATGTTTACTTTCTCTTCAAAGCCATTTATGGTCTTAAGCAAGCACCAAGGAAATGGTATGACACTCTCTCTGAATTTTTACTTGAAAATGAATTTACTAGAGGTGTCATAGAAAAAACTCTCTTCACAAAGAAACATAAGAATGATACAATATTAGTTCAAATTTATGTGGACGATATAATATTCGGGTCTACTAATGATCTTCTTTACAAGAAATTTTCAAAGTTAATGCAGGGTAAATTCGAAATGAGCATAATGGGAGAGCTGAAGTTCTTTCTTGGATTACAAATAAGTCAAAGGCAAGATGGTATATTTATTTGTCAATCCAAGTACATCAAAGAGCTTCTCAAGAAATATCAAATGGAGGACTCTTCTTCAGCAAAGACACCATCATCCACAGCTGTCAAATTTGGAGCATGTGAAAATTCTGCTAAGGTAGATATTACAAGCTACAGAGGTATGATAGGCTCATTACTTTACCTTACTGCAAGTAGACCTGATATTATGCATGCTACGTGCTTGTGTGCAAGGTTCCAATTAGATCCTAGAGATGTTCATCTCGTTGCTGTTAAACGAATCCTGAGATATCTTAAGGGTACGCCTAATTTAGGTATCTGGTACCCTAAAGATTCTGGTTTTAATCTTGTTGGATATACAGATTCTGATTATGCAAGAAGTGTTGTAGATAGAAAAAGCACCTCTGGGAGTTGTCAATTCCTAGGTGGTAGATTGGTTTCATGGTACAGCAAGAAACAGCAAACAGTTTCCAACTCAACAGCCGAAGCTGAATATATAGCTGCTGGAAGCTGTTGTGCTCAAATCTTGTGGATTAGAAATCAACTGATGGACTATGGCTTTGCATTACAAAATATTCCTATTTTGTGTGATAATACAAGTGCCATAGCAATCTCCAACAATCCTGTGCAGCATTCAAGGACAAAGCATATAGATATCAGGTATCATTTTATTAGAGAGCATGTCATGAATGGTACAGTGGAATTACTGTTTGTACCCACTGAAGAACAAACAGCAGATATTTTTACTAAGTCGCTCGACGAATCCACATTCACCAAAATTGTTGGTAAATTGGGTATGTTGAACAGTCCTAGTAATTAATCTAGTTAATATATGAGGTTTGATCTTTAATAATTAACAAGTGATTAGTTTGTGAATATTTTTTGAATAAAATCACTTGTTTAATTATTTTATCAACTTGTTTTTTCTTGATTGTTATTGTATTTATCACTTTGTTTAATTAAATATTTGTTATTCCATATTTCTATAATTTTAGAATAATTGTATGTATTTATTTTATTTGTTTAGAATATTTTATTTAATGTTTTGTAATGTTTGTCCTGTTAATATTGTTTTATTTCCGTTAACAGATTAATCTATATTAGTTATTTCTATTTTTATTATTTGTTTGATTTATAATATTATTTTTAATATATTTTTCTGTATTAATAGTTGTAAATATTTGTGTGTTTAATTAAGAAATATGCATTTACTTTAATTTATTTTGAGTAGATATGACTTAAATTAAATCTAATCTATATTATGACTTGTTTTTATTCTTTTTCTGGTCGGTATGACTTAATTGTTATATTGATTAAATTTAGTCTTATTAGTTTTAAGTCTTACCGAGTCTGTATAGATAGATCTTATCAGTTTAAGTCATAGCGAGTTATGTCTTTGTAGTTAAGTCATATTCGTTAGTAAATATTTAAGTCTCATTAGAATTAAGTCTATTTTGTTTTAAGTCATAATCGTGTCTGTTTGTATATAGTTAATTAAGTCTTAGTTTAATTTTAAGTCTTATCGAGTTATGTCTTAATAATATGATAAGTCATATTCATTTATTTCTTTTATAGATTTAAGTCATATTCGAGTATTAAGGTGTATATAACAGTTAGTATATATTAAGTCATAATCGATTTAAGTCATATTCATACATTAGTATATATATAACTGATTAGAAAGTTTAAGTCATTTTAAGTTTTAAGTCTCTCTCATGTTAAGTCATAGAGAACCTCTCAGTTGATACATACATATATACACAACGTATTGTAACGAATTGCTGCCCAATTTTTCACTCAAATCTCACTGTAATCAAGCTTTAAGGACTGATAATCGATTCTCTGTTCGATTCTCTTCAAAACAACCAGTTAATCGACCGATTTAGTCGAGTTTTGAAGATTTTTGTTTTCGAAAAATCGAAATTTCGATCTAAAATTCCAGTCGATTGGCTTTGATTTTGTAAAATCTAAAAATACTGGTGTGATTGTGTGTGTATCAAGATCATTGTGTGAATTTTTCAGAATTTTTGAACAACTTTGATTATTTTCGAATTTTTAATTAATTATTAATTCGAAATAATTCAATTTAGTTAATTAATTTGTAAAATCTGAAATTTTTCAAAGGGTTAAAATTTGATAAAAATGGCTGGTAATAACAATGATCGTTTTGAAATAGTTAAGCATAATTTGATGGATATTTTGATCCCGAAAAATGTTCACTCGAACGTTTGCGACCGTGGATTCGATTTTTGAATGATCATTCACTAGTTCGCACTGCTTTGAGTTTAGATACTCCTTTAAAAATTGAACCCCTGCGAATTATGTGTACTACTGCTGTCGTTTCTAACGATAACATTCACTCTTGGAGACAATCAGTACACAGTGGATGAATCTGTCATAAATACGGTCTTAAACTTCCCAAATGACAATTTTGAGGATTTTCCATCAGATGAGGAATTAACTAATTTCTTTGCTGGTATTAATTATCAAGACAGGGCAGATCTTCCCGTTTTGAATAAAAAGTTTCTAGTTCAGGAATGGGATTATGTGTTCGACACACTAGCCAAGGTGTTTGCCAATTCTACAAAAAGCAACTTCGGGGTATTACCTTCATTTATGCAGCATATTGGATTTGCAGTTGCTTATAATCGAAGAATCAACATTGGCAGCCTTCTGTGTGGACCTATGGTTTGAAGAGTAATCAACGCTAAAAGGAATTTTGACAGGGGCGATAAAGTTCAATGCTTTTACCCAAGATTCCTTTCTTTGATTTTTAATCATTTGGTAGAATTACAATATCATGCTCCATTTCTGAATAGTGAAGCAATGGTGTCGGGTAAACCTTCGACAAGATTATTCACTGAGTACGGTGTCAAACCTAAATTTTCAAATGTGCCAGTAGTTGTCACTCAATACATGTCAAATTTTATACAACTACCCATCATTGCACCTGTACCTTTACCCGAGGAAAATGAACCACTACCTGAGCAAGCAGAACCAATGGTGGAACCTGAAGATGAACAAGAGGTACCTATTCAGCAAATTGAACCTGTTCAAGAGCAACTGGTTCAAACCACTCAAGCTGAAATCTCTTCAACACCTGCTGACCAGGTATTGACTTCTAATCTCTCTATAACTTCTATTGCTGAACAATCTACTTCTGGAACCCAAGTGGTTGATAGGTCTGACCAAGGGATTGTAAGACCGCAATCTCGAACCCCGGTCATAGAGCCACACACTCTATCTACATCACTTAAAACTTTCCATTCCAGAAAGAAAATTCCCTTTCAAAGAGCAAAGAAGAGAAGTAATATAATGAGTGAACCCACAGCTCTGCCTCTACAAAAGAAAAGTAGAACTGATTCAGAGGCAACTATAAGCCCATCCGTATCTTCCCAACAAGATATGGACATTGATATGGCCATGCAACAGTTACTAGGATCATCCTCTCAACAGGATGATACTATTGAAATTCGCCATAGGGCCATGGCATCCTGTAACGTGTCAAGCACAACCCCTTTGTTATTACTAACAATGGGAGAACATATAGATTATGATGAACATAGGGACACATTGACAGGAGAGCACATCGAGTCTGAAATAGTGCCTACCATAGTTACGGTAGAAGAGTCTTCACAGACTTCTGAGGGAAATCTTGGTTCCTTGCCAACTTTAATGGAACCATTATCTCCCCTCCTAGGAGAAACATTCCTAGATCCCTCAAGGGAGTTTTCACTCGCAGTTTTGACTGGAGAAAGTGGAAGGCAACTTGATCAATCTACTACTGAAGCAATTCAGATTACAAATCCAAATGTACAAGTAGAATTGATTGAGGATAGGGATTTGCGAACTCCCATTGCACCACCACTGACCTTCCCAGAGGAGGCTAGGGTGATTTTAACTACAGGTACCATTTCTGGAGAAGCTAAGGAAATTGAGAGGAGTGATGCGAGGATCACCACAAAATTGAGTGATACACATGCACATCAGGTGAGTGAAATTCAGAGTGAAACTCAGGTGAGTGCACACACAGACACATACACTCTCTCATTGATACAAAAGATACAAAATCTGGAAAGGGAACTGGAAGCAAGTAAAGCTGAAGCTAGACTACTTCGAGCACAGTGGATAAAAGGTCTTCTCCATCCACCTCTGTTGATAATCAGCTTACTTCGATAAAAGGTGACATCAACAACTTGAAGACATCCTTCACTAATAAAATCAACACTCTCGAACTTTCTTATGAAAAGGCTCTTGATGATTCTGGTGAGGTCACTGTGGCACAAGATAAAATAATTGCTGAAATCTCCAACAAGGTTGACAATCTACAGGAAGAAGTACATGAAAATCAGCGTTCTACTGATTTTCGACTAGATCAAATTGAGAAGCAAAATGCACATCAGGCTAAAGGATTAAGGCATTTGTTTAATTTGATAAGTCAAAATCGCACACCAACAACTGAAGAAAAAGAATTCTTTGCAAGAACAGGTGGTGATGATGATGAGCGAGATCCTGGAGCTGGTGCAACTGGTAAATCTGTAGAGGATTCCTCAACTAAGGGGGAGAAATCACAACAGCAACAGAAATCACAAGGGGAGAAAGGAGAAAAATCGAAAGAAAGAGAGGGAGGAGATAAATCTGATACAGACAGTGAAGACAGGAGGAATAAGGGGAAGAAGAAAGTTGTTGTAGATGATCAAGTCAAAGACACAGAATATTACTACACGGGTGAACCGGATAATTTTGATGTTTTTGATGACTTTGATTTTTCTGATGATGGTGAGAAATTACCTGAACCAGATTTAAGTCACTGGGAAGGAGAAGAACCAGTGACATCTGAATATGAAGCTCAACAAGCAGAGAGAGAATCTGAAGAGTTATTTGCTCAGAGGGAAGCTAATTTGCTGATGAGAGAAGAAAAGCTTCAAAAGTCATTAGAGCAGATTGCACAAAATGAAGAGCTTCAGAAAGCTGAACAAGAAGCACTACAACGATTACATGTTATAAATGTTCAGAAGAGAAAGACATATATCAAACTCAAGAGCGGTGACAAATGGGAACGTGCTCAAAAAGCAATTGATTCACCTCAGAGTTCTGATTATGAAGATCGTCGTCTTGGAGAAATTCTCGAGGAATTCAAACGGGCAAATCCAATTCATGATATGTATATAAGGGCCTTAATGGTAGAAGTCATCAGGATAACTACTGCATTTGACCCCAAATCTGATGAGCTGGTAATATTTGTGGATTGTCATAATGTTGGAACTTTCAGAGTATCTATTCAGTTCTTTTATGACAGATTGCTGACAAAGATTTGGGTACTTAGGCCTAAGGTGAGAACATCGTCTGAGCTAGGTGTTTTGCTACATGAAAAGTTCAAAGAATTTGCTGAAAGAGCTGGACCAGAAGTAATTAACAATCCTCCACAAGTAAAATTTCTTAAGGGAGAGGTACTTCATTCAATCAATCTTCAGACAGATGAGTTATATGAACATAGTGAAAAACACTTGGTATATGCTGAATATGCTCTCAGAAATCATGGATTCTTGACTGAAGAAAAGGTAATAGCTGCAGATCACATTCGATCCTATGCACAAACGAATATAAAAGATTACAAGAAATTTCAAGGTGAACTTAGAAAGAAGCTTGGAATTCCTTTAATCTTACCTCAAGGGTTGTCATCAAGAAGAGAGCGTCTTGTTGATTCTGATTTGCACAAGAAACTTCAAGTCACAGATGAGCCAGAAGAAGGAGAATTTAGACGAGAAGACAGTAATTGAAGAACAGCTCTGCATGTATTATCTTTAGAGCTAGATAGGTCAAGATAGGAATATGTTAAATATGATCAGGCTAAAGGATCATCTATCTTGTATTTATCATTTTGTTTGAATCTGGAAATGTTTAATATAAACCAAAACTGTTTGATATTTGCTTTACATTTAATATTTTATCTTTCATTTGGTTAAGTTGAATTAGTTGAGGTATCCTCTAGGTATTTGTTTGTTATTGTTTAACAAACAAATAGAGGGAGATTGAAAGGCATATGAATCAGCCTATTTGTAGTTCGAGGATCCTAATCAACTTAAACCAAATTGTAATAAGTAAATATCCGTATGATCTGTCACAGGAATCTTAGTAAGCAATATCTGTCAGAAGAAAGAAGGAAGTCAATCTATAGTTTTGATGTTTCACACTGGAAGACGTATCAGGTATCTGATCAAGCCTCAGTATAACATTGAAGTGAATGGATTCATTTACAGTGACAGAGATTTTTCGAGTGATAGATTGAAAAATCAATCAAAGTACAAGAAAATTGAGAGAAGAAATAAACCACAGCTTAAAGTCAAAAGTGAAGAAGCATCATTGAAGTTAGTCGTTCATGAACCAGACAGTACATCGAACGTCAACATAAGTCAGTGGTAATTCTTTATTATTTTCCGTGGTTTGGGAGAATTAAATTAATTAGTTATTGATTTAATTTAATTCATTTGTAATTGATAAAAATCATTTAATTGATTTAATTAATGAATTAATTCTAATAGAATTAATTTATTTATTAAGTTAATTATTGTATCAATTAATCATGAATTAGTTAATCATTAATTAATTAAAAGGATCAATATGACTTAATTAAATGTTGAATAGATTATGTCTTGACTGAGTTTGGTTCGGTATGACTTAAGTTAAGTCATACCGACATGACTTAAGTTTAAGTCATACCGAGCAAAAGAATTAAGTCATACCGACTGCTGCAAGGAATTATGTCTTACCGACCTCAAAGCTGCTAGGTCATACCGAGGGAAATAAGTCATACCGAAGCAAGATATTTCTGGAAAGGTATTAAGTCATACCGACAAAAGTGGTTTAGGTCATACCGACCACACTGTTGAAGATTAAGTCATACCGACACATTTTCTAAGTCATACCGACAGAAAATAAGTCATATCTAAGGTTTAATTATGTCTTGGAGCAAGATTAAGTCATGCTGACAGCTGATTTAATAGGTCTTGAAGCAGTTTAAGTCATATCTAATCAGTACAGACCTATACATGTTATATAAATCAGCAGAAGCAGCAGAATGAAGGCAGTGAAGAACACAGCAGAATTCCTGGAAATACACAGCAGCTTTCTCTCTCAAATATCAAGAACACCAAGAACAAATTAATTCACATAAATTCAAGTTCATCATCTTTGTAATATTCTATCCGATAGAACTTGTCTACTTGTGATTCTTGTATTACTAGCGAATTAAGTTTCCTAGTACTTATCTTGAGATTTATTAACTAAATTAGAAAAGTTCATGTCGAATTTTCTAATTAGTTATTAAACACTTGATAATAGTTTGGATTGATTTTGTAACACCACATCAAGTTAATATACAGTTATATTCAACTTGAAATTCGTGTCAATTTATTCCGCACAAAATATTCGTTTAAGTGAAAATTATTTAACGAATAAATTTTGAGAAATTGATATAGATTATATTCAACCCCCCTTCTACAATCATAGTGGACCTAACAGCCACTGAATTATTCATGTTAAGGGGGTACAATTCCAGTTACGAATTCGCACTTACGGTTTCGAACTACTTTTACTAATTTGACCATAACTCCTAAACCGTAAGTCCGTTTGCTTCGATTCTCACGCCAAAACGATCTATGACTCGAGATCTACAAGGGTAGGTCATATATTCATCAAGGCCATAAACTAACCCAACTGTTATGCACGAATTTATAAGGTTTAACGAAATTTCGGCATTACGATGGCTATAATTCGAACGTTTCTAAATTTATTACATCACAACCAAGCCACACCGGACATACCATACATCTTATACACATGATATTCATCTTAACAAGTCCAAGAACATCTCACTTCATCATCATAAGCATCATATCTCTTAAATCAACTAAACCAATTACATAATCATGCTTACATGCTTATAATAACACCATAATCATAACTAAGCTAAAACCATCAAGAACATGCATAAATCTCAAAGTAAGATCTAGGGTTCTTAGGAGATATACCTTCTTTAGAGTATGTAAAAGCCTTACTAAGCCTTGATTAGTCCTTTTATAGCCTTATTATAACTTAGATCAACCAAAGAAAACAAGAAATCAAAGTTAGTTTCCTGAAATCACTATTCGTCACCATCTTTGATGATTTTATTAACTATGCTAGACTTGGAATTTAAGGCTCAAATTCATAGGATAACTATGATATGAAATGTAGTACTCACCATAAAAATCTTGAGATCAAACAATGGTTGGAAGTTGGATTTTGGTTTTGGAATTAAGCCTTGGCCGAATGGATGTAAATGGGGGAGAATAGAGTTTGTTGCTTGGTGTTTTGCTCTCATCTAGTCTAATTTGCATTATTATGATAATATCTAACATAAATCTACTTTAATAAAGTGATTTGGTCATGCACGAGCTAATCAAGTGGACAAGTGTTGTGATTTTGTGGGTTGATGATGAGATTAAGCTAAGTACTTAGTTTGTTTTCTAAGTATGCTAGTTACCCTTGTAACTACTTGGTTACTTGATCTTATCCTCTTGCACATGCATGTATCTTGGCTTTCTGCTTACTTCTTTGTCCGGTTATTGCTCATTTCATTGATCGTTCGGAGGAATATCTCGAGTATTTCTTGTTAGGGTTTTACCGGAAACCTCCTTGATATTTATACTACCATTCTCAATCCTCCTTTATAATCTCTGAATTTAAATCCCTCAAATCTCTCTAATAAATCCTTAAATCATTCAGTGTCTAGGGAATTCTCGGAGAAAATAAAAGTGCTATTTTTCTGAATCTGATATCGTTTACATACACTTATATTGCTTATCGGTCATTAATACGAACTCAGAAATCCGTTCTGAATACTTCTATATAGCGTCGTCTGATAATATTCCAATTTCCACCAAAAACACTATTCATTGCTTATTTCCTCTTTAATTTTTATAATTAGAAAAATGTTCTCGCGCTTTCCCGAGTGTTCCTTAACCCTTTTACGGAACCACTGGACTTATAACAGATATCGATTTGGATGACATGAGAATAACCTTCCTCTTTGGAATTTACCATATCTTACTTTCCAGGAGATAGATTATTCTTATCTAAGTTGTCAACCAATTGCATTGTTCATGGCATATAAACATTTGAATCCAAATTCATTAAATATTCATTCACTAGAACCACTGTTACACTTATATTCCATTACATAATAAAAGTTTTAATTACTACCAAAAATCTGGGTTCTTACAGCAAATATTTTTATAGGTCAGCCGGGTTCGAGCAATAGTAATCCTAGGATTAATTAGCTAACCGTGAGAAGTTGCACATCAGTATGCAATTTGGATAAAAAAAATATTCAAATAATGTAATGTTGATAATGTGAGAATATGTAATATCCATATTGGTTAATATCAATATTAATGTATATTATTTTATTATATTTGATTAAATTATAATCCATCACATTTGTTAAATATTTTTATACTAATTTAATACATCAAACATTTTTCTTAGCTACATTCAAAACATGACTACTAATTTGCAGCATTTTGCAAAGCTTAATGCATAGAATTATGCTAAATGTATAGAAAGGGATATATAAAATTGTACAGAATGATAGGGATGTTCATCAAACCGCCCGCACCGCACCACACCGCACCGCGAAGCGTGGTTTTTATTTTTTGTGTTGCGATTGCGGTTTAAAATCTTGACAAACCGCGCGGTGCGGTGCGGGTTACGGTTTCGAATTTCAGTCACGCGACGTACCGCACCGCACCGCAATATTTAATAAATTATATGTATATATATATATATATATATATGTATTTTATAAATTACCAACATGTTTTTATTTTTAATTATAGGCTGATATGATTGGGTTAAGATCAACTAAATAAACAAGCAATGTACATTAAATTCTCAAGATATGTTTTGATGTTCGAGGTATTATGTTAGTACGTTCTAAGAGTTTGAGGCACCAACTACAAATAAAATAACAAAATGATATGTATGTACAAATTACATAAAAATGAGTGAAGCAAATCAAATCACTGAGAATTTAATTCACATTATCAAAAAAAATAATTTATTTCATCTAATAATTAATATCATTAATTTTTAAATGTATAAACCGCATAAATCGCACCGCACCGCAGTTTTGTGGTGCGATTTTCGCAATTTTTGTGTTACGTGGTGCGGTCGCGGTTTGGAAATATGTTCAAACCGCATGCGCAATTTGGTTTGCGGTTTGAGGAAAAAACCGCACCGCCCGCACCGCAAACACCCTTACAGAATGACGTGAATTTCACTATCTTGTATCGTATTTTTTTTATGAATCGTGTTTAATTTTCTTTTCAATAAAATTGATTTTATTGGATTTTTATTGTCTTTAATTTTCTTTTGTATTATCTTTTTTTTGGATATTTTTCTTGTGGAATTCATGTAATTTTGTATAAATTTCTGTGTTTGTTTATGTGAACTTAATATTACTGTAATGCATATATTATAATTCTAATATTTCTGCTCCATAAAAAAAAGACATATACAATTAAAGAGAACAAAAACAAATAAAAAAGGAGTCAAATAAAATGTGAACAAGGTGAGGAGCGTATAAGTACACGTTAAAAATAAGTATGGGTAGGCGTATTTAAGGCTGAAAATAAATCCGAGTAATCCGGGTTCGAATTCGGATTCGGTTCGTTAAAAATGAATATTGTGGCATTCCCATAATCCGGGGTACAAATATGGGGCCACGGACCTCAATTAACACAATACATACCTGGATTTGAGCCAACTATAATAATAAAATACCCCTGATCCAAGATCACATACGGGTTATGGTATGAAACAAACTATTAAATTACATCGCTACAGTCCAATCTCAGAATAAAATAGTTATACAAATTGATAACAAACTAAGTCTATCTGCTGAACTAGTCAACCAACCTTTGACAAAATCAAATCCACTACCCGACGAAGTCAACCACTCGAACATCACCTCTCGCTGCTGGAACAGGAAAACTCAACTGACCACAAGGTCCACTAATCTTCTCTCATAACTGGAGAAAAATAAACAACAATGCAAGAGTGAGCCAACAATGCTCAGCAAGCGTATACAACTATAAATCAATGTCAAGAATAATTATTAGTTTTGAACAACAAGAATAATCATCATATGTTGTGAAAGAAAACAGCTGAAGAAATTAAATATCGTATACAAAGATGAGCCAACAGTGCTCCGCTAGGACAAAGGCGTCAACAATGAGAACTGATAAAAGTTCTGATAACTAAAGATAATCATCATAGGCTTCAAAGGAATCAGGCTTTAAAGCAATTCAAACTCAATACTTAGACTAGAATTGGATTTATATATATACATTTTAAAAACAGCGGAGTTAGGCGGCTGATCAGTCCCGCACTAACCCCGGACAATGCACACAGCAAAGTCCCTCTAAATGGATCCACGACACACATTGGCCTTAACTTCTGACCATTAATCTGGTCTCCCCGAAGGAACTCTGTTGACCATAAATATGGTCTCCCCGAAGGGACTCTATTTAAAAACATTTCCAATTCTATATCGAATGCACTAGGTGTCGGAACAATCGACAACCCTTGCCAACCAACCAACTGGAAAACTCACGTTCCAGAACAACAACTCAAGATCCTAGAATAAATGAAGAATTCAAGATCAACAGGTGTCGATAAGTTCGACACGATAATTGGGTAATAATTAAAGAATAATAACCTCAAAGGATATCGACGAGTCCGATACAATAAATGGGTGATAATTGAATAGACAACAATAACAAAAGTATCGACAAGTTCGATATGAATAATTTGGGGTCATAACATCATTAAATGAATCAAAGAAAAAATTTACTGCCAACATGATTAACAACAACTGAGGGTATACGACAAAACAAGGATATAGTCAAGTGCTAAACATTTAATAAAATTTCTCTAACACATCGTCAAGTTTGGACTAAATTGGGTAAGTTAAGTGGTTCAAAATGAATATTTGTAAGATAATTCCCTTCTTACACACGCGCAGTACATACGCACACGCACAGTACCGTGCATACATAACACACACATACACATATACTCAGCCTCCCCTTCTTCTTCTCTTCGTTCAACACCACCATGCCCTCCACGTTGGCGTTGCCGCTGCGACCCGAACCAGACTCGCCGGAAACCCACCAGCCACCCGAACTCCGATAACAACAATCTCGCTAATCACCCCCATATCAGTGAATACACACACGTGTATATATATAGATTAAGACTAATCAATTTAACAATCAAAACCCCCAATTTTAAATCCCCAATTTCTCAATCTCTAACCCTAATTTCTCTTCCCCCAATCTCACTTTCTCTCTCCCCGACCCTTTTTCTTTGCAGCTGTGATTGTTTTTCCAATTGAGCTTGGCCCAATACATAAATATTACTACTAACAATACCTCTCGGGCCCAATTAAAATACTACTTCTTCGCTTATAAAACTAATAAACATCTTTTACAAATCGAAATTAGATCGAAAATTAGGAAAATTAAATTTTTCATTTTTAAAATAAAGAGTATAAAATTACGAACACACACATATTTTTAAAATATTTTTTTAGGATAAAAAATGAATTAAATATGAATTTTGCAAGTTTTGATCCTTTAAATGCAACATAACTCTTAAAATCATTTTAAAATACTCAAGCGCCAAAAATAATTCTCCCAAAAATTTTAAAAACTAATTAATATCATAAGGATGATAACACAAAAGATTTTATGATTTTTAATAACTCCGATGATTTTAAAAAAATTTTAGAAGATCAATAATGCATTATTTAAATGGATTTAAATCCTCAAAAATACAAATAAAAATACACAGTCTTACACGGCACACATAAATCATCATGTAAACATATGCACAATATCACATATATTGACCTTCTCAAAAAAAAAATATTCACATCATATAATCCACATTAAATATTAAATGAGAAATTTAAATACGCGATTTTCTAAGTCGTTATAAATATTATTCGTATTCGTACAATAAACGAGCGAATTCGAATCTTATTTTATAATTCGGACGAATATCGAGTCGAATCTTATCACTTCAGTATTCATTCATTTTCATATAGAATATCTCAAATAATTTTAGAGTACTCGATAATGTGTTTATTATCCGTATTCGACTAGAATTCGTAAGTTACGTATGTATTATATATAAAATATATATATTAAATTAATATTCTCCGAATTAGCGCATTTTAGTTTTTTTGTAAATAATTATTCCAATATTCTTAATTTTTTAAGATTATTTTGAACGAATTCGAATTCGAATATCCAAAATCGAGTAGTTCGATACTCACTCGAGTCGAACCGAATCAAATACGAACATTCATATTCTAATTCGAGTCGAATTTGAGCAAAATATAAACATATTAATTCGAATTTGGATGGAATACGAACAAGTAATTATAAATTCGAACCGAATCTGATCATATTACTGTTCATACATATTCAGGGCTGACCCTAGGGTAAGGCGACCAAGGCAAATGCCTAAGGCACCACCCAAACGAGGGGCACCAAAATTTTTATACAAACATATATATATATATATATATATATATATATATATATATATATATATATAGTGTAAATAAAAAATTTATGAATTCATAAAAAAAAAATTAAAGAGTTGGAGGGCACCAAATTCTTTGTACATATTTTAGATTCTAAGTTGAAATCTCATGAAAAGGGATAATGATCATTTTGTAAGTACTTTGAGTGCTTGGTTAGAGTTAGAAGTGCATATGGAGAAGAATGAAACAATTAATAAGATTGAACAACGGATCAAATAAGAAATAGAAGTTGGTAAAAGTCTTGGTCATAGTAATTGCAATTGTAAACTCTTTCTTACAATAATTTAGCATTTCATGGAAATTCCAAATAAAAGTTTAAGAGTTTTATACACAATTTGTGATAGATAAGGATACCAAATACACACAATTTGTGATAGTTAAGGATACAAAAGGATTTGAACTCTTTAGCAAGCTTGAAACGGTTGTTAGTTATCTCGGAATTGATGTTGACACTGTTAGAGGACAAGCATATTTCATGATTTTAAGTTGCTTATCAATTTCTTTGAATTTGCTGCTAGACGGAAAAAAGGAAATGAGAAAATTTGCAACTTCATTTAAAATGACATGTTGCTAGTGACATGTTCTGTACTTGAAGTTGGTTACTATAGTTAGTTACATTCGGTCGTAGCCTAACTAGGTGATTCTAATATAAATGTGGTATGTTAGCATATACTTTCTTTGACTATCAAAGAAGATACTAGCTGGTAAGTTTAGTTTAAAATGATGGCGAGCAGGAGGAATTATTGACAGAAGTGCGCCATTTTTTTATGATGTTATATTCTTAACTTTAAGTTCAAGTTTTTATTTTATCACTATTATTTCTAGGGGTTAGGGCTGAGCATTGGGTCGGTTCGGTCCAGAACCGAACCGAACCGAATGAACCGAAAACCGAATTGTTATTTTTTTGGAACCGAATCGAACAAGGCTAAGGGACCGAACCAGACCCGAACCGAAATATTTCGATCGGTTCGGTTCGGTTCTTAAGAACCGAAATTTTCTGAATTTTCATTAATATATATATATATATATATATATTATTAATATAAATATAAATTTATTATATTTATTATATATATATATTATTAATATAAATATTAATTATATATATATATACACACATATATACATATAATTCGGGTGGTTCGGTTCTAACCGAAATTATTTATAGAAGAACCGAACCGAACCGAAATTTATTTCGATTCTAACCAAAGGAACCGAACCGCCCGAAAAAGGAAAAAATCTGGACCGAACCGAACCGAAATTGTGTGGTTCGGTTCGATTTTTCGGTTTCGGTTCGGTTTTGCTCACCCCTACTAGGGGTTACCACTCATAAACAATGTCATGATTACTATTTTATTGAGTGAAGACAAGTGTTGTTACTATCTTTTAATATCTATTATATATATAATACCACAACATGTACCATTTTAATCCATCTGTAATTACTATTTTGACCCTTTGCATTCATTAATACACATCAATTAAAATTCGTATTTAATATATGCATTCATTAATATACATCAATTAAAATTCGTATTTAATATGTTTATTTAATACTATCTACTTAATTATAACATTTTCGTTACATTGCAATTAACTAAGCATTCGAAAAAGTTTGTGCCTCATACGAGTATAGAAGCCTTGGAACTCATTATAAATTATCTAACACTGTTGAAGAAATAATATTGGAACATTAACTTCGGATTGCTAACTACATATTTTTGCTATGCAATCTACAGAATAAATTAATTTTGTGTACTGTAATTCAGTATTTTTACTTTATAGAAATGTGTCTAATACAATATTTTTTATACTTTCTTGGCTATGGTGCATTACTTGACATTCTGTAATATCAAATACAATAAATACAGGACTCTGAGCATTTTGAAAAAATAAATGGTACATTTGAATGATTTAACCAAAATGAGAGATCTTGGAATGGGGACAACGTTGGTTAAAAAAGAACCCGCTAACCTAAAAAGATTTTTAATCGTCAAAATATCAATTGTTAATATTAATATCAACAAGTAACGAGAAAAATTGCAATACCAATTATAAAATAGAGCAATCCCGTACCTTGCACGAGAATTGAAGCTAGTTTAACATAAATGTATAAGGGACACCTTTTTATAAATTGGTCTACGAACACACAAATCTCTAGGATCGACCTTGTACATATTCCATTCGTTTTTAACCGTAGGTGTATTATAAAATTTTGACCTGGCCCATGATTAGGCTAGTCTGTATGCTGGTGGATCCTAAATACCAGTTAAATATATAATTTTTTTAATAGTCCAAAAAAGCCCATCATGTCATTAGTGGACCTTGCTTAGTTATCAATTTAATATTTCAATCATTATTGTCCATCTCCCGTTTGGTGCGAGTAAAACAAACTAATTATCTACACTTTCACTTAGAATTTCGAGCCCCTCCCCTTCCAGACTTCCAGTTGTAAACTTATGAAAATACTAATTTATTGAGGTCGGGAACCTGAGATATATCTCAGGTAAGTTCCCTAAGATATACATATTTTAAATGTAAAAATAAGGTGGGTATTTTATTAAATTCACAATTTTTTTAATTAGCCCTACGGGTCCAGAAAAATTTAAAGTTAATTTATATGTATTTTAGGAAAAGTTCCCTGAGATATATCTCAGGATCCTTTTTCTCTAATTTATTTCTATCATATTTTTTTTTATCAAATAAATTATTTTTCCCCTATTAAATTATTTTTTGTACATAAGGGTAAAAATTTGTGCCGTAAGTTCACAAAAATATCGCCATATTGTTTGATAAATTTTCTGTGATAACAATGCGTGTGATGTTATATTATTAAAAAATGATATAATATCTACTAAATGATATGACGTGATATTTTATGAGTTTTTATTTGTGAAATATATATTTATAGACCCCATTAGCAAACATTTTTTTCCTGTTTAATTGTTGAGCTAAGTCCTTTTTTCCAATAATTTTTTTTTACCAGAAGCGACAAATAAGGGAAAAAAAAAGAAAAAGAAAATCGAACACAATGTAATGTAAGCAACTAAGTAGACAATAGAAATGAAACAAAAGAGGGAGAGAGAAGAGAGATACAAAGTAAAAGATTAGAGCATCTTCAAGGGTATTGTCTAAAAATGGTTGGCTAAATCGAATAAAATATTGATTATGTAAAATTTGCTGAACCTGTAAGATGTTGTGCTTCAATGGTATATTAGCTATAATGTTGATTTTATTGTAAATATAATATGTTATTATTATTTCAGGTTATTATAAATAGAATATATTTATGTAAGGTAATAGATCATATAAAATATTCCTTACAGACCTCTAGAGGTTGGCCAAATATAGCCAACGAAAACATATTATCTAAATTTTTTGCTAAGAGTAATGTCCCATTGGAGTGAGTATTTTTTTTACAAAATCTCTATAAATTTTATTTATGGTATTATATTTTTTATTTTAGCTAAGGGGTCTTGTACATTGGAGATGCTCTTAGGGCTTTTTCACATACCCATCCTAGAAATTGTTTAAGTTCTGGCAAGATAGAGCTACCCATCTTACAAAGATTCGATCTTTTTAAGGTAAACCCATCTCAATTATCCTATTGTTTGATATATGCTCATTTAAGATATGTCATTTCATACTTTCAAGAAACATTTTTTTTTTTTTTTGGATCTGAATAAGAATCTTGATTTTCTTGATCTGAACTTGTAGTTCATTTGGTTACTTATATGTTTTTGGTGTTAAAGTTAGATGATGTTTTGATGATTTTACTCCTCTATGTTGTATGTGACATAAATTAGGTGTTTGGATGATTATTTGATATTGGGGTTTGAGATACTAATTTTTATTGAGTTGGGCTAGTGGGGAATTTTGCTGGTTAATTTGTTTGAATTCCAATAGTTCCGGACTTGGATTGAAGTGAAGGGTTGTTTTTAGACCGGGTGGTGTAGCTAATTGCTTATTGGAGGGATGGTAGGATTTGAGGAGGCTTCTAATACCGGGGCTAGATTGGTGAGAAGTGGCTCTTTCCGAGAAGATGATGGTTTTCATAGGCCAGTGAGTCATTTTGGGGGAGGTGGATCAAGGAACACAAGCCCGTTAAGCCGAGTAGGGTCGAGGAATACTAGTCCTTCTAGGCAGAAGGTGATTAAAACTAAACCGAGGGGGTTGGATGAGGAGATGGTTTCTACATTTTCTAAAGCGATCCATCCCGATGTCCAAATGGAAGATAATATTTGGGCTATGTTACCAGAGGATTTGTTAAATGAAATATTGGCCAGGGTTCCACCATTTATGATATTTCGTTTGCGGTCTGTTTGTAAGAGATGGAATTCAATTTTGCAAGATAGTGGTTTTCTTAAGTTTCACTCTCAATTGCCATCTCATGGGCCTTGTCTTCTAACATTTTGGAAGAATCCACAGACCCCTCAGTGTTCAGTTTTCAGCTTGCCACTAAAACAATGGTATAGGATCCCATTCAACTTTCTACCGCAGTGGGCATTTTGGCTTGTAGGTTCTTCAGCAGGCCTTGTTTGTTTCTCGGGGCTGGATGGTTTGAAATTCAAGATCTTAGTCTGCAATCCTTTAACACAAAAATGGAGGACATTGCCGAGTATGCATAACAATCAACAAAGGCAATTGATTATGGTGGTTGATCGAAAGGACCGGGCTTTTAAAATTATTGCTACAAGTGATATCTATGGGGATAAGTCATTGCCCACAGAAGTATATGATTCAAAGCTCGATAGTTGGTCGCTCCACCAAATAATGCCTGCTGTTAACCTGTGCTCTTCAAAGATGGCTTTTTGTGATTCAAGACTGTATCTTGAAACTCTTTCACCCCTGGGTTTAATGATGTACCGACTGGATTCGGGATACTGGGAACATATCCCAGCTAAATTCCCACGATCTTTGCTGGATGGATATCTGGTTGCTGGCACTCAAAAACGTCTGTTTTTAGTTGGAAGGATAGGTCTTTATAGCACTCTTCAAAGTATGAGAATATGGGAACTAGATCATGCCAAAGTTGTTTGGGTTGAGGTAAGTAGGATGCCGCCAAGGTACTTTAGAGCTCTTTTGAGGTTATCAGCTGAGAGATTTGAATGCTTTGGACAGGATAATCTGATTTGCTTTACATCTTGGAACCAAGGGAAAGGCCTTTTGTATGACGTGGATAAGAAGGTTTGGTCTTGGATTGCTGGTTGTGCTCTTCAGTCATACAACAGTCAGGTGTGTTTTTATGAGCCAAGATTTGATGCATTAATTTATTGAATGGGGTGTTCCACAAAATTTCTTATAAAGTGGTTTCAGTCCAAATTGACTCTGATCGCTCTTGATACCCTTTCGATCTCTACAAAGACTATTAAAAGAAACCAGCAATATAAGCTGTTCAAGTTGCTTGCTGGTTTCATTTATCTGGTTGATGTCTTGGGATTTATGAAATTTGTACTCCAAGAAACACATGTCAGTTTTTGACAAGGGGGAGCAGGTCTTGTCAGCGACACTCTTTTCGAGATAATGGCATCTGCTACCAAGGGATTGATGGATTATCTTTTAGGAAATATATTACTTGGTGTTATTCAAAAAGAAGGAAAAAATATCGACAAATGGATGATGTCTTTGGATTATAAATGTAAGACATTTTGTTCAACTTATGTACATTACATGAATTGCTCGGAATAGCAAGTTTATTTTATACATAAAATTATTCATTAATCACCAGTGCCTTATCTTTTATTCTAAGCCGAGCCGTTAACCTTACTAAAGGCGAGCTCTGGTATGAAATAATGATGCATATTTTCTTGCCTTTTACTTTCCTAAGATAAGTTTAGAAGTTTGTTGGTCCTTAATATACATTATTGTGTGTAATTATTTGTTTGATTGAAGTTCTAGTTGAATGCGACACTTTTGGCTCGTTACATATCAAATGACAGTTCTTTGGTAGGAGCAGGCTGGGATGGGAAGTTCACTGTTAATTTTAGAATTTACAGTCAGTTGAGCATGCCTAGAGGCTATGTAACCTTGAAAAAAGTGGCTACTACTTGATCCCAGGCCAAGGGCCATGGCCAGTAAGGGAAGGCGAGTGTAACGTTATTTACATTTTAAAGGAATATACAGAAATGGCAATTTTTTTAAAATACATTACCAGAGTTGAGGATATGTAGGGAGTTGTAAGCATGTAAAACCTAGACAAAGGGGTTTAGGGCTTGTCTGGGAATCAGGCCGAACACTTGTAGCAATAGTAGGTGTCTCCAGGTTTGTTAGTGAAGGAACTAGGAAGAACAAGATTACACAATCCACCTAAGTTGTGTAATTGATGTGCATCACGGCTCTAGGAATGGTGTTCTTCCCCTACATATCTAATTTTTTATTTTTGGCCGTCTGCTAGTTTATGTCTCAATTTTCTGGATAGGGTCCTTAATGTGTAGCAACTTGGTTATGTCATTGTTGTGTTTGTGTTTTGGGCAAATTTTTTGCAAGGCAATACTCTAACAGAGTCCAGGCACTCAACACAAGAAGAAAGACAAGTATTTATGTTGCATCTGTTTTTGTTTTAAAGCGGAATGATGGTACATTGGCGATTTATGTGACCTTGAACTCACCATGTCAAGGGCCAGTTTGTTTTAGTGAAAGCAACATTTAAGTCCAGATTTGAATTAATAGGTTTGTTTTAGTGAAAGCAACATTTAAGTCCAGATTTGAATTAATAGGTTTGTTTTAAAAGATTTGTCCTGAATATTCTTAAATATTTTAGTTTAATAGACAAAATTACCCCCAACAGTACATATGTAATTACAATTACTTCTTTTTGTTGGTATTTTTGGATAACTTAAAAGTGATAAATTATCAAGTAGGTAATAATTTATAAATCAACTGCACTTAAAAAGAATAAACCAAGCATTCCCAAGTGTATTGCTCAAACCTCTGGTTCCCCAAGTGTATTGCACAAACCTCTGGCTAGCCAAACAGCCTTGAAGGGTTTGGTCGAGTCGGTTCCTTGTGGTTTGGCTTCAGGCGGATCAAGTTTTGCTTATTTACCTAGGGTTTAATATGAAATCAAGCATTCTGGTAATGGGTTGTGCTTGCCTAGTAGCTTTTACATTACATTATTAATATGTACACCTGCTTTAACATCTGCACGATACAGTAAGACTAATGCTTAGTGGTGTTATTCTTACCAAGTTGCTCCGCTTTCTACGTAGGAAATTTTAGGCTTGTGTTTGTGTAGTCCAGTTCATTTTTTATGGTATGTGTTTCATACAATGTGAATAATTGAACTATTGAAGTGTACGCTCTTGAATGTATATTGTTATTCACTCCTAAAAAAGATTTTAGGGCAGAATAGTGAGAATAATTAACATTTATTCTGTGTTCTTAGAATAAATTAATATGCAGACAAGTGATTACCACTTTCTTTCTTTCTTTTAAGAGTGCAAAACAATGGTTCCTACTATTATTACCGTAAAATGTGTTCTCTGTAAACCAACCCTATATATACATATATTTTTTTTTCCTAATCTTGCTAGGCTTGTACTATGAGCCGGCCTAATATTATACAAGGCTTTGAAATATTGAATGTAGCATGGGTCATTTTGCAACCCGCACTTTAGATGAGCTGACATTATACTTAAGTGGTCCGTTTAAGTTTGAGAATTGGCTCGGCTCCCAGGAAAAGGCTTGATCTTGAAGTTCATCTATAGAAAAGCTTAATTCTGCTCCAAGTCTAGTATAAGAGTAACGTGCGAGATTGTGACGAGGCTAGGCTGCTGCTTAGAAACTAGTACTACGGTCACTAATATTTATCAACCAGGCGACAGGCGTGCTACATTTTGAAAGTCGCAAAAAATCACTGGAATTATACTAATATACAAAAGTAAGTAATTTAATTGATGAAAAGGGCAGAAGGTGCATGGGGGTTTCAGAGAATTGGTTGAATCAAGAATTTGATTTATGTACGATCCACATTGGTATTGGTAGCCTCCTCCTGCACTTGCTCTAATTACAATACTGAGCTCTGTTTGCTACTCCAGCTGCACAAGCTGTGGTTTTAAAAAATGATTAATGATATAAATATGGTCTTGGGTGTGTAGAAAGAAGCGAAATTTTGAGTTAACCAATGCATTAATCACTTGGGCATGTTCCCCTAAGCTCTCATTTTCATGCTTAATTCTTTGGGAACTCTGCGTCTCCTCCTGCGGTCCTGCCTGCCCCTGCTGCAATTCACACCCTGGAGTCCTCCCCACCGGCCAAAACTCAAACCTAACCTTAAACCTCCACATACATTTTGGTTGGTCGCCTATACAACTTATTATATGTACGTGTACATTTCAATTTAAAGTTATTTAATCAAATCAGGTATCAATCAGATAATAGATATATAGAGACATATTAAATATACGATAATTCTTTTTCCTAAACTATTACTGTAATAGGAAAAATAAAGCAACAAACATAAAAATGAAATCCTGGGAAGTTGGTTTTCAATCTATGGAATAAACATTGAAGAAGTTGCTACGGTTTCATCAGCAAAAGAAGAGGAGGGTACTTGAATGTCAAACAGCAAATTGCTTCAGATCATTTAAGAGTATCAGAGAGCAATGCAAAATATATAATAGTAATTATTAGAGCTCACAGGTTTACCACAAAAATGGTCGGGTTTGAGCAAAACAATGCCATATTAATGTATAATCGACCGATTAACGTAGGCCGGTTTTGTAATTTTTGGTCTGAAAAGACCATTGACTAACGCAATCATTAACTCCACATTAGTATGATATTCAAGCTAACTCTACTTTATCTTATCGATGTGGGATTTGGGTTGACACCCACTCTACAAATAGCCATGCTGAGTTGTCGTGGTTCAGCTTGATGACATCTAGCCACGTAGGTGAAACCATGCTAAATTGTTTTGGGTCAGTGTTGTTGGAGGAATTTCGTAACAACACGAAATCGTAGGGATGCTGGAATAATAGAGCGAATTGTATGAATATGACTATTTTAGGGATTTAGGGTTTACGAAAAAAGAGGGGGCTGGACTTGGCAGGTGTCTCGATTTGTCTCGTGTATCGGTCATATCTTCTGCCCAGATGCCTGCGTACCTATATGTTTATATAGGATCAAGCCCCACGCAGTTCTGTGAATTAATTGGGCTTATCCCGAGAGACTTAAGGGATAAGTTACGTTAATGTGGGTAATGATTGATTTTATCTGATTTAATCTTATCGTTGTGATATCTTCCTGATTTGAAGAATATCGTTTGGAGGATATTTTCCGTTATTGATTGATTGAGATTGATTCTTTACTCATTTCAGGGAGAGGATAAAACTTAGCGGTTAAGTTATAATTATTAATATGAATTATTGTTAGGTCCAAATGTGTTGTAGAGGGGGGGTGAATACAACTTTTCGAATATGAGAAGCAATAAAAACGATGCAATAAATGAACACACAGATTCAAGGAATATATTTCTTTATATATAACTTGAAAGGGTTGCTACAACATTCATTACAAAGTATAACAGAAGTTGAGAGAAGTGAATGATACTAAGCTCTGTGAATGCACTCTCTCTTTTTCTCTTGTGTTTTTCTCTAGAATTGCTCACTAACTAAAACATTACACAAGTACTTCTATTTATACTACATGTAATCTATGTCCTGTAGTCTTCAAAGACTAAGATGTACGTGGCCCAATGATGTCCACATAATTCTTGCCTTATCTTGAAAGCTTGGAAATCTGCCAATCAGAAGATGCCATGTGTCATGTTGAAGCTGCACCTAAGTAGAACTTCTACTTGAGAATTTCTACTTGGCTATCTCGAAATTCCTAAGTGGAACTTCTACTTGGCTATCTCGAAATTCCTAAGTAGAACTTCTACTTGAGAATTTCTACTTAGCCATCCAGAACATTTAGTACTTAGAAAATATTCTGGTCTTCAACTTGAAACTTCAATGCACATCTTGAACTTGTGATATCTTCATGTCTTCTTTATTCTTCAACAAGCTCTTGAACATGGTTCTTTATTACTGACATAAACTTGCTATCAATGTCCTGACACTTGATGCATTGGTCTGGTTCATAAGTGACTAGTCTTGATAGTGTTTCTGCTTCTTGAATAAATTACCATATTCACTGAATAACTTGGCTTTCCAATATTTGCTTTCCTTCTTCTTCACTTGAAATCAGTTGGTCTTGTTGATACTGATAGTTATGATCTTGATTCTTGATTTATCAAATCACTGAGGCATGAACAACTTTGACTTGAACTTCTCTCAATGATTTCTTCTTGGCTTGATCATAGTTAGCATGTTTAATTGTATCAATTACCTTGTCTTCATTTAGTGTTGATTTCTTGTGACTTCCTGTTCTTGATTGTCTTCTGGTTAAGTATCTTTTCCTTTAGTTTGAGTTACATTAGATATAGTGTTACAAGTTTATACACTCTGCCTTTCAATCTCCCCCAATTTGATTGTCTAACAATGACATTCAAATTAATGAAGGATAACTCAACTAAACAATGAGACGAGAAAAGATAATTAACATTACAGTCTTGAATAATTTACAATTGAAATTTACATGAAAACAATACAAAGAACTTAAACTAGAAACAGAATTCTAACTTCGAATTAAAGATCATTTGAATGATTCCTATCACCTGGATTATTTCATACCTTCTAGTCAAACTTATATCACCTTATTGGATTCACTCTAAGGTGAATTTCCTCAAGTGAGTTAAAGCAACCGAAAGACATGAAGTTTTTCCAACTTCAAGTTCACACCACTCTGACCTTTAACCCTAATTCCGTTTCCTCTTTCTAGCTTCAGCAGCTTGGTCTCTCTCTTCTTTCTGCCTTTTGCGCTTCTCCTTCTGCTGCTGTTCTTTCTTGTACACTGGATCGTGAAGCTGCTTCCACCTAGCATTCAACAGACTTACAGCTTCCATTTCTAGAGGGTTCCTGGGCTCTGGGTTAGGATGTTTGAAAAGCCTTCTGAGTTTATCAACCTCCTGAGTAGTCCTGATCTTTGGAATTTCCTCAAAGTTCTTCATTATGAGCTGAGGTTTCCAATGAGATTTAGTGGCTTTGAGATAACGATATATCATCTTGGGGTAGCCCTTGACACGGTCAGTATTATAGACACTAGCCGCATCTCGCTCCATTCGCTTCTTCTCCACAATTACTTCAGACAGGTAACTCATGAGTCTCTGCTTTTCTTCAACAAACTTGTCTTCCACTTCGCCCCATTTGAACACATATAACACTTTCTCTAGAAATGCAGCATCTTGAGTCTGTAGCAGCCATTGTCTACTCATATGCAAGAGTGTTTGTTTCTGGTCTGCATCTATGTATGCTAAGGCATCAGCTGTATCATCAGCATAAGAGTGTATCCAGTATACACTATCTTTCCCTGGAACGCCAACTGCCTCCCTTATTTCTCCTTGTTCCAGTTCTCCAGAAGGAAGAGTCAAAGCTTCATCTACATTCTTCATTGCTTGAAGAATATTCCATTTCTTTTCTATCAGCTCCGGCTCAATCTTCACGTTGTCGAGAGGGTTTGGAGCAATGACATCACACTTCCACACCTCATTGCTCTTCAAGAATATGACTCTTTCAATGATCCTCACGGATTTATCTTTAAGCTCAGAGGCGAATCCCTTACCCATCATTTGTCTACATACAGCTTTAAGAGATTCCACTGAAAGTTCCATTAAGTCCTTTTCCTCCATGCTCACCCTCTTCATCTTTCCTTGAACCACCATACGGACAAAATTTGGATAAGCTGAGAATTCTGGACCCTTGTCCTCTGCTAGCTGCATTAACTGATCCCTGTACAGAATGCTTAGCTCCTCAGATTGAGAGTACTGAATTTTAGTCGCTAGCAAGAACAACTCTGACGCAGATCTTTTCATTATGAATTGGTCATCCACATATAGGAAAGATGTTGGGACTCCTTCTACCAAAGACAAGATAACCTGCCACTCCTTAAGATTTGCATTGTATCCAACCCTGACTTTAGAAATTAATCTCTTCAAAGCATTTATATAGTCCCCAGTCATTGGATTCTGCAAATTCAAGTTGTAGAACAGATCATCTGCATCCTTGTTATGAACTCCTTTTGCACATGGTCCCATCATTATCTTCCTTGCTTCATCCCATTTCTGCCCTATCCTTCTTTTGTCCAGATCAACTTGAGGATTAGCTAGCCTTGCAAGCTCATACTCATACTGCTTCCCTTGTAGCTCCACCTTCTGTTCTAGAAACGCAGCATGTTCTTGCATCATCTTCATTTTATGGAACTGAGCTTGTTCCAAGGCTAACTGTTGAGCTTTAAGGGTTTCCTCATCAACAGGAAATTCTTCAGGCAGTCCGGAAGACATCCCAGCACCTCCACCTTGTTCCTTCAAAGATCTTTTTATTGCATGTGCCAGCGGTACGTCTTCCATGTCAGAATCTGAGTCAAGTACCTCCTGTACTGTTTCCTGATGACTCAGATCAACAAATGGTTCATCAACCATTACTGCCTTACCCTTTCTCATCCTCAGAGCCTCTTCATCAACAGACGGCTCAACTTCTGGTTCCTTGACAAGATCAGCGGGTTCTTCAATTTCTTCGATGTGAACTGCCTGCTGTCTCGTCTCCTTTCCACTCTCCCCCTTAGGTGAGTTATCCTGAGCTCCACCATGGTCTTCAGATCCACCAGCTGCATAGGAACCTCCAAAACCAGAACCAGAGGCTCCCGCTCCACTAGCACCACCTGCACCACCTGCACCAGCATCGGGGGGAGGTTGTTGCGACTCGAAGCACTCCGGGGGCACAAAACTCCTGACTGCGAACATCATTCTACTGATCTCCACAGTCATTGTATGCATTGTAGACTCCAACGCCCCCATCCTCTCATTGAGAGTGCTTCCCAAGACACCACCAGCATGGCCCAAGTCATTGACCTTATTTGTCAAATCATCAAAAGCTGTAGCTTGACTTGCCATTCTTGCTGCGTAGTCGTCTAGAGCCCTTTGGTTGTTTCCAATATTGATCCCGAACTGCCCCATTGTCTGCCCGAACTGCCTCATCTGATTTTCCATTGAAGTCATACGAGTATCAAAATTTTCAATATTAAGGGACGGTGTTTGGTTTAGGTGACCTCGCTCTAATACGCGTTCTGTTGGTATTTGGCGCTCGGTTTCGGGCCTTAAAAATGAAGGTCCCTCTCTCCCTAACCTCTCACACACACTCCCTGTCTCACGCTCGTGTATGTCTTCAATGATTGATCCAAAAAGTGAAGCAGTACCTGCAGAAACTTGATAAGAAATGTTGTTGACAGTTATGGGATCAAATTCTGTTTGTTCCTGAGTTGGAATCTCAGTCTGAGAGGCTGCAAAGTGTCCTTGTACGACATCAGAACCGATCCTCTTTGCAGCATCAGTACGTACCGGTGAAGGTACGGCTGAAGTTCTTAATACTTCATGTCCTCTTGAAGCAACAGTATCATCAAGAGGCACATCATCCTGACCAAAATCAAAATCCCTATGTGCAAAATGTTCAAGGGGTGAACCACTCGCGTGAGGTGGAGTGGTTGCGTGTGACACGCTAGGGTTTGACTGTGGTTGTGAAGTAGCAGCGTGGAAAAGTTTGGCTTTCTTGCGAATAAGTTGCTGCTCTTCGGGTTCATTCTCCTCATCATCTTGTATATATATACGTGGTGGTTTTCTGACTTCCGTTAACAGGGGTGATAAAGAATAGGAATGTGTATCAGACTCAGAGTCAGAAATATGGCTCTTACCCTGGGATAGATCCTGCGGGTTAGCAGTCTCTTGGGTCGCGGAATCAGAAACATAGGAGGAGGAATGAATAGTATGCAGGGAGAGATTACCTGATTGATTACCTTGTGCATCATCGCTTTCCTCATCAGGAATCTCATCAAATGCCTCGGCATGAACAGATGGATTTTGAGCATGTGATGAGACTTGTGATGATGCCTCCAAATTGGTAACTCCTGCATCATATCTAAGCCACATTTGAATATTTTCAGGAGTAGACATAGGTTTACCTTGATGTTTATCCTGATTAGCAATGGTTGCAAGTGACTTAGTGCCCATCCCTAGCGATTCAGATGTGGGGCTTCTGGCAAATCCCTGTCTAATAGCAAGAGCATCCTTCGGTATTAAGTCATTGATTAGCATTTGAAGAAACCGAGGAAACCAGCAGACGACATCAGTGGTAGAGAGGTCTCTGCTTGCAAGGGATCCCATTGAGGCCACTATCTCAGAGAGAACTATTCGTCCATAGTTGATATCCAGTTCTCTTGCTAGGGCAACTGCAAAGGTTTGCATGGGAATTGGAATTTGATGAAAGTCTTTTTCGCGTGCCCGAAAACATCTTGTGATGGCCTCGAAAAAGTAATTCCATTCCGCATGGAAGAATTGCTTTTGGATATTTCCCGTGATTGGGCCTTTTGTAGGATAACATCCAATTTCTTCAAAGAATCTGAGGCGTTCTGCAGCAGTAGGTTCTGGATCATAGGCATCTTTAATTGGGAATCCTAGAACTCTGTTGACAATTTGTTCTGTTACCTCATATTCCTGACCCGCTAAGGTAAACCTGAAACCGTAGGGGGTTGATTTACTCCCAAAAGTAACCGCACTAGTCCACAATTGCTGTAAAGCATCATGTACTAGTGTAGGTTTAGCAGTAAAAGCTTGGCTCGCTTTGGAATACAAATTGAGAAATCGTATCCAAAACTTAAACCGCGGGAGTTGATCACCAATTTCCGTAGAAATATTATAAAAATTGTTTTTAGCAAGGGAAAATTGGTGAGCCATTTTAATTAAATGTTTTTCTTTTAAAAGATGTGAATTTTTATTTTAATTTTGAAAAACAATTAATTTTCCGAATTACAAAAGAGAATTGTAACCCTTTTAATTTTTCAAGAACACCAAACGGAATCTGAGAAATCAAACTACGGGATTCAATTCAACAACCAATTACTATTTCGTGTGTATACCAGTGGAATCGTGTGTGTTTATAGATGGAGAAAATGGAATCGCGTTTATGAACAGTACACAAACAATATATGTTCGTGTGTATGTATATGCGCGTGTATGGATGTTCACAAAACACACTAACACAAAGATTAAGGTTAACACAGACAATAGCAGTCAACAAATCGGCAGTAATTCGTGATTAGTACGAGTTTAATCACAAAAACACGGATCAAAGGTATGTAATTAGTGAAATCGCACTGTTCTTGTGAAACGTCTGCTGAAAATTAGAATTAGGTAAAGTGAATTAGGCATCGAGTTAGAGATGTATATATAGGTGAATGAGAAATGACAAAAATGTCCCTGTTAAAAAATGTGAAAAGTACTAAGTCCATACAGGGGACATCTAAGTCGAACTCTATCTCGAACTTTTCTATCTCGAACTTTTCTATCTCGAACATCAAGTCGAACTTCGAGATAAAGTTCGAGATAGCGGTTAACTCGAACAATTATGCACAAAGAAGCACTTTAACCAAAATTACAGCAGAAACTATAGGGAAATACTATCTTGAACATTATTGATTTGTAGTAAACTTGGAAAAAAGAAAATTCAAGATACTTTTCGAGTTAGAGTCTATCTCGAACATCAAGTCGAACTTCGAGATAAAGTTCGAGATAGACTAAGAGGTCTATCTCGAACATCAAGTCGAAATTCGAGTTGAGTTTCGAGATAGACTAACTCGAAGTTAATCTTAAATTCTTTCCAAAATACCTCCTTGAATCAAAAAGTCCAGGGTAATTCAAGATATGTTTCGAGTTAGGAGTGTAACTCGAAAAATTCCCTTTAGCTTAACTGAGAACTCTATCTCGAACACCAAGTCGAAATTCGAGTTGAGTTTCGAGATAGACTAAGAACTCTATCTCGAACATCAAGTTGAACTTCGAGATAAAGTTCGAGATAGACTAACTCGAAGTTAATTCTCTGTTCTTTTCAAAATATTCCCTTAATGGAAACCTCATCTCAACCTTAGAGATAAAATTCGAGATAGACTTTATCTCGAATATTTTGAAGATAGAACTAGGCACACTGGTAACTCGAACTCGAACTCTAAGTCGAATTTCGAGATAGGTACTAACTCGAAATTCTTCCCAGACTTAGAATTTTCAAAACTTCACCCTGGAAGCTCAAGTCGAAATTCAAGTCGAATTTCTACATGAGTTTCGAGATAGAGACTAACTCGAAATTTTGAAGATACTTGGAATAATTTGACAATTTTTCTTTGAAAAACTCAACAATTAAT
The DNA here is from genome assembly GCA_036435485.1 of Saposhnikovia divaricata. Taxonomy (NCBI): domain Eukaryota; kingdom Viridiplantae; phylum Streptophyta; class Magnoliopsida; order Apiales; family Apiaceae; genus Saposhnikovia; species Saposhnikovia divaricata. Next base: position 182,036,467 of record CM071597.1, on the reverse strand, counting down.
TTTGCCAAATTAATATAAATATCAATTCAAGGATTTTAATATATGACATAATTAAAACATTCCTTGATAATTCTAAGGCCTCTAATTACATGAAAAACACAGGTAAGTTCATCTAAAAATCATGCAATATTTAGACTATTATGAATTTAACTCCCCCTATGATCATGCAATCTAACAAGCATAAATTCACAGATTTGTGCTATAAAAGACACTTAAAACACAATGAATTCATGCAAAATCACACTATATGCAACCTATAACAATCATTAATTAGGCATTTTAAAGTCTAAGCACATAATGATTGATTAGATTGCACATACAAACATAAACATGGATTTTACAGATAGAAGGCTTTACTAACTTGTGTTAAGCATTCCCAATTCACCAACCAACCTATTGAATGTTACTTCATCAAGAGGTTTGGTGAATATATCTGCAATTTGTTGCATTGTGGGCACAAAATGTAGCTCCACAGTCCCCTCCTCGACATGTTCTCTTATGAAATGATACCTGATGTCAATATGCTTGGTTCTTGAGTGATCTACAGGATTGTTGGTTATGGCAATGGCACTTGTGTTGTCACACATGATTGGAATTTTCTTGTGCTCCATGCCATAATCCTTCAATTGGTTCCTCATCCACAGTATTTGAGCTACACAGCTTCCAGCAGCAATGTACTCAGCTTCAGCAGTAGAAGTAGATACTGTATGTTGCTTTTTACTTTGCCAGGACACCAATCTTCTGCCAAGAAATTGGCAAGCACCAGATGTGCTTTTCCTATCAATCCTGCAACCTGCATAGTCTGAATCCGAATAGCCAATAAGATTAAAACCTGTATCTCTTGGGTACCAAATCCCTAGATTTGGTGTGCCCTTGAGATACCTAAAAATTCTTTTGACGGCTACGAGATGTGATTCTCTAGGATCCGCTTGGAACCTTGCACATAAACAAGTTGCGAACATTATATCTGGTCTACTTGCAGTTAAATAGAGGAGTGAGCCAATCATACCTCGATAGCTTGTGATGTCAACTGATTTACCTGATTTGTCTTCATCAAGCTTCGTGGCTGTTGCCATGGGAGTCTTAGCTGCTGATGCATCTTCTAGATTATACTTCTTGAGTAAATCTCTGACGTACTTGGATTGACAGATAAAGATACCATCTTTTCTCTAACTGATCTGTAATCCAAGGAAGAAGGACAGCTCTCCCATCATGCTCATCTCATATTTTTCCTGCATTAGCTTGGCAAATTTCTCGCACAAGCGCTCATTTGATGACCCAAAAATAATATCGTCCACATATACTTGAACAAGTATTAAGTCATTTCTCACAACTTTATAGAACAATGTTTTATCAATTACTCCCCTAACAAAACCATTTTCAATTAAGAATAAGGATAGGGTTTCATACCATCGCCTTGGGGATTGTCTGAGGCCATAGACAGATTTGAAGAGTAGATACACAAAATCTGCATGTTCTGGATCAACGAAGCCAGGCGGCTGTTCCAGATACACTTCTTCTTCTAACTCTCCGTTCAGGAAGGCACTTTTCACGTCCATCTGGAAAACTTTGAAGTTCTTATGTGCTGCAAATGCCAAGAACATCCTGACTGCCTCAAGTCTTGCAACTGGTGCATAGGTTTCATCATAATCAATTCCTTCTCGCTGAGAATAACCTTTTGCAACCAAACGAGCCTTGTTTCGTGTTACAAGTCCGTTTTCATCCAGTTTATTTCTGAATACCCACCTAGCTCCAATTACGGATTTGTTCTTTGGTCGGGGTATCAGTTTCCAAACTTTCTGCCTTTCAAACTGATTGAGTTCCTCTTGCATTGCAATCACCCAATCAGCATCGCCAAGAGCTTCTTCTATTTCTTTAGGTTCAAGCTTGGATAAGAACCCAGAATATAAGGAGATATTAGCCATGTCAGCTCTTGCAGTTCTTCTAGTAGTCACACCAGCATCTGGATCACCAATAATTAACTCAAACGGATGGTCTCTATTCCATACCCGTTCACCTGGAAATTGTCTTGATGATTCAGCTTGACTTTCTGAGTTGGGATGCTGACTACTTTGATTATTTTCACTAACTCCCCCTGAGTTAGTGTCAGCTCCTACAGAACTAGAGTCAACTCGACTCGAGCCTTGAACAGTAGTCCTTGAGCTGCTATTTACTCCCCCTGAGTTGTTGCCGGTTGGTACTGAAGAAGTCTCTCCTGATCTTGTAGAATTAGCTTGTTCACTAGACTCAGGTTCTTCACGTACACTTGGAACATTTAATGGAACAACCAACTCAGGTTCATCTTCAAGATCTTCTAAGTCCAGATTCTGAAATTTTAGGGACTGAGGTTCACTAGAATCTCTTGAAATTGATGAGAGTTTGGTATCGTCGAATCTGACGTTGTAACTTTCAGTCACTTTTCGATCATTCACCAAGAACACTCTATAAGCTGCCACCACGTCTGTAGAGTAACCAATAAAGATTCCTTCACGAGCTTTTGCTGCAAACTTGCCTAGATTTTCATCATCTATAAGCACATAGCATTTTGCTCCGAAGACATGAAAGTATTTGATTGTTGGTCTTCTGTTGTTCATTAGCTCACATGGTGTCTTTTCTTTATCTTTTATGATCAAGGTTCTATTTTGAGTGTAACAAGCGGTACTCACTGCTTCGGCCCAGAAATACAAAGGAAGTTTTGAATCATACAACAAAGTTCTTGCTGCTTCAACCAGAGTTCTATTCTTCCTTTCAACTACTCCATTTTGTTGTGGAGTTCTCGGGGCTGAATACTGACGACGTATTCCCTTAGATACACAGAAGTCATTTAGCACTGCGTTTTTGAATTCAGTGCCATTGTCTGATCTAATCGTCTTCACAGTAAGTGTTGAAACATTCTCAATTTGAGTGATGTGATCAATGATTAAGAAAGGTACTTCGTCTTTCGTCATTGCGAACAATACCCATGTATACTTGGAGAAGTCATCCACGATTACCAAAGCATATCTTTTCCTAGACAAAGATAGGACATTCACTGGGCCAAACAAATCCATATGAAGAAGTTGTAGAGGCTCAGTAATACTAGAAATTTCTTTGCTTTTATGCGATACTCGCTTCGACTTTCCCATTTCACAAGCTTCACAGAGTCCTTTCGGAGCGAACTCCATTTGAGGTAGATCTCTCACCAATTCTCGCCTCGCGAGAGCATTCATCGTTTTGAAGTTTAAGTGAGATAGCTTTTTGTGCCATAACCAGCTTTCATCATCCGAGGCTTTGCTGTAGAAACAGGTGACCTCATTCTGATTTGCTGAATCCATATCTGCAACAAAAAGATCTGCCTTTCGAACTCCTCTCAAAGCTAGTGAGCCTTCCTTGATGTGAGTGATTGAGACACCTTTCTTGTTGAAGACAATTTCGTAACCTTTGTCACAGAATTGACTTATACTCAACAGATTGTGCTTTAGTCCCTCAACATAGGAGATATCTTCAATGATGACATTTCCAGTTTTCAGTTTGCCATATCCCTTAGTCACACCTATGCTGTCATCTCCAAAGGTAACATAAGGGCCAGCCTTCATAACCAACTCTGTAAGCAGGGACTTGTTTCCAGTCATATGCCTCGATGCTCCACTGTCTAGCACCCATATAACTTTATTTCTATTCTGCTTAATGCCCTGCAATGACAGATTGATTAGACATTCTTCGGAACCCAACTTTGATTGGGCCCGGCTTTTCGATAAGATCGAGAATCAACAGATTTAACAACAGGAGATGCACTTTTCTTCACATTACTAAAGCTTTCGACTATCTCCTTTCCTTTCTCAGACTTGACAGATTTGTCAGTCTTAGGAGAAGGTTTGTCACTCCTAACTTTAGGAGGACTGACAGTCTTGGCTCTACCATACTTTTTCTTGATATTTGAACTAGCAACAGTATTTGAGCATGACTGGCTAGATGCATTCATTAAATGCACAAAAGTTTGCATGATATTAAAAGTGCATGGCATACAGTTAGGTTGACCACACTGTGCATGATTCTGATGCAGATTATTCATTGTATGTGTGGTAGGCATGGCATGTGCAGCAGGAACATTCATGTTAGCTTTGCATGCATAAGAAAGATGTTCAGTAGATTTACAATGATAACATGCTTTCTTTATTCGTTCAGCCTTAACCTCTTTTATGCCTTTCTCTCTCTTTCCTTGTTGCTTAACAGCCTTAGCTCCTAATCCCAGTCTAGATTCATCTCTAGGGAAATTGATTTTAACTTGTTTGATAGGAGTTACAGGTTGTTCTTTCTGGCGATCTTCCATCTCAATCTCATATCTAGCTATCAATTCAGTCTCTTCTTCTTCTATTCTAGGAACAAGATGTTTGTAGATAGGTTTGACAGCCGATTTAAGAATACTAGGTGTTTCCTTTTTAAGGTCACTGGAACTAGGGTCAATAGGTCTCTTTCCTTCTTTCTTAGGAAGGTCAGAATAATCAAGCCCTATACCTACTCCAGTTATCTTCTTAAATGTGTCATTATCTACATACACTTTACTAGCAGCTAGTTTGTAAGCTTCGCATTTAGTTTCTAACTCAGCTAGATTGTTCCTAAGACATGCTTCTACTTCTTCCTTAAGGACGAGCTTGTGTTCCAGAGATTTAATAAAGTCTCTTAGAGAAGTATCTACAGTGCAAGCAGCCTCTAGCTCTTCCACTTTTGCCTCAAGCATTCTGCATTTGGCAACAAGTGTTTTTTGTTCCTTTTGAGAAGAGTCTAGGCTTTTGCACAACATATAGATCTCTTCACTAAGAGCCCCGTTCTGTTCTTTATAATCATCAATAGACATTTCTACTTTAAGAGTCAGAACTGGTACCTCTGGTTCCTCTGATGTCTCAGCCATGAGCGCAAAGTTCGCTACATGAGTAACGTCTTCCTCATCTGAATCATCCCAAGCTCTTCCTTCTGTCACCAATAAAGCTCGTTTTCCATGTCTTTCCTTCAACAGTGCTTCATAGTTGCTTTTGAGAGCTTCAAATGTTTCTTTTGGATAAGTCTGTCTAGGCTTTTTGCAGTCCGAGGCAAAGTGTCCAGCTTCACCACAATTGTAGCATTTGAACTTCATTTTGAAATCCAAAGGAGATTTGTAGCTGGTATTCTTGCCTTTTCCTTTGTAGCCTGACGAACTACCACCACCCTTAGCAGCCCGATAATAAGATGAAGATTTTCTCTGTGGTCGGTTGCTCTTTCTAAATCTCATGTTGCTGAACTTCCTTGCCATGTATGCCACGACACTATCGTCCATGTTGTCCAGCTCTTCTTGGGTGTAGTAGTCATCATCACTGTCAGATGTGCACTCGTCATCATTATCAACTTGATGTGGTGCAAGTGATGATTTAGGCTTTGCTGCAACCATTGCCTTCTTAGACTCTTCCTCATCAGCAACTAATCCTGATGCACTTTCTTTTCCCTTTGAATCATTGTCCCATGCTTGATCTTGAAGAGTTTCCAGCTCATAGGTCTTTAATATTCCATAATACTCTTCCAGAGAAGTTGTATGCAAATCTCTGGTTTCTCTGATTGCGTAGACCCTATGCTCAATGCTTTTTGGCTGGTTCCTCAGATATCTCGTATTAGTCTCAACCATGGGGAGAGTTACACCTCTCAGATTCAAATCCAATACCAACTGACTGAATCGTAGGTAGACGTCTGTTATGCCTTCTCCTTTTCGTATTCTAAAGGTGTCATACTCCATCTTGAGTATGAGTGTTTTGTTGCTTCTGACCTCTGCAGATCCTTCCATGACAACTTCTATCTTGTCCCAAATCTTCTTCGCTGTAGTCAGACCTTTGACTATGTTGAACATTTCATGATCAAGAGATTCCATCAAGGTTTGTCGTATGGCAGTATCATAAGCTATTTGTTCCTTGTCAGCATCCGAAAACTCCGAGACCTTTTTAGGCTCAGACCGAGGTGGTATAACCACTCCTCCTTCTGTATGTGAAGGAATAACTACCATTGGGACAAATTTACCCTTGTCAAGGACTTCCAGATATTCAGGGTTAACAGTCTCTAGATATAGTCTCATTCTGAAAACCCATTCTTCATAGTGATCTTTGTTGAACATTGGGATCTTGAATGCATTTTTAGGAGCCATCTCAATTCTGGTCACTAAAAGTTTCTAAGTACCCAAGACTAGGCTATGTAGAATATTTATGTAGAACTTTTGCCTAAGTCAAAATTTCTCTAAGTAGAAATTTTGCTCAAGTCGAAATCACCAAGTAGAAATTGTCCAAGTCGAAATTCTATGTAGAAATTCTCAAGTAGAAATTCTATGTAGAAATTTTTGCCTTAGAATAATTTTTCTGCAGATTACTTTAATATTGAATAAACAATATTATCTCTTTAACACCTTTTGACTTTGAATGCTTTACTCACCAAACCCACCTAACCCACTTGCTAGGTACTGAGTATGTCTTTTACTTTCGGCCGAATAAAGTAAATCAAAAAGTCCAAAAACCACCTTTTTATTCTTTTACTATTGAAAAGGAGATCAAAAAGTTGTTGGGTTGTATTCTTTGATAAGAACAGATGATGAACACTCAAGAACACCAAATATGAACTAACCCAGATAAATTCACAAAAATTAATTAAAATACACCCAAGCTAAATAATCACACCTGGAGTATTTAAATAATTTTTTAGATGAGTTTTCACTACCAACGAATTAAAACACACTTTTCGAGAAAATGAAAAGTAGATCTGAAAAATGAAAACTCACGATTCTTCTACTCAACACAAGGATCTATGTTTTGTATGTTAAACATATAGCTCTTATACCAATTGTTAGGTCCAAATGTGTTGTAGAGGGGGGGTGAATACAACTTTTCGAATATGAGAAGCAATAAAAACGATGCAATAAATGAACACACAGATTCAAGGAATATATTTCTTTATATATAACTTGAAAGGGTTGCTACAACATTCATTACAAAGTATAACAGAAGTTGAGAGAAGTGAATGATACTAAGCTCTGTGAATGCACTCTCTCTTTTTCTCTTGTGTTTTTCTCTAGAATTGCTCACTAACTAAAACATTACACAAGTACTTCTATTTATACTACATGTAATCTATGTCCTGTAGTCTTCAAAGACTAAGATGTACGTGGCCCAATGATGTCCACATAATTCTTGCCTTATCTTGAAAGCTTGGAAATCTGCCAATCAGAAGATGCCATGTGTCATGTTGAAGCTGCACCTAAGTAGAACTTCTACTTGAGAATTTCTACTTGGCTATCTCGAAATTCCTAAGTGGAACTTCTACTTGGCTATCTCGAAATTCCTAAGTAGAACTTCTACTTGAGAATTTCTACTTAGCCATCCAGAACATTTAGTACTTAGAAAATATTCTGGTCTTCAACTTGAAACTTCAATGCACATCTTGAACTTGTGATATCTTCATGTCTTCTTTATTCTTCAACAAGCTCTTGAACATGGTTCTTTATTACTGACATAAACTTGCTATCAATGTCCTGACACTTGATGCATTGGTCTGGTTCAGAAGTGACTAGTCTTGATAGTGTTTCTGCTTCTTGAATAAATTACCATATTCACTGAATAACTTGGCTTTCCAATATTTGCTTTCCTTCTTCTTCACTTGAAATCAGTTGGTCTTGTTGATACTGATAGTTATGATCTTGATTCTTGATTTATCAAATCACTGAGGCATGAACAACTTTGACTTGAACTTCTCTCAATGATTTCTTCTTGGCTTGATCATAGTTAGCATGTTTAATTGTATCAATTACCTTGTCTTCATTTAGTGTTGATTTCTTGTGACTTCCTGTTCTTGATTGTCTTCTGGTTAAGTATCTTTTCCTTTAGTTTGAGTTACATTAGATATAGTGTTACAAGTTTATACACTCTGCCTTTCAATTAATAATTATTGGAAATTTGGGAGATTATTAGACATGCCAAAATTATGGCATAACAACTAGCCCCCAGTTCTTCGGTGTAGCTTGCTGCAGTGGAGAACTAAGAATTCTTCAAGCTTCCAAATTTCTTGAATCGCTGAAAAAACTGAAAAGAGATGATTAGAAAAACACTTAGAGCACCACTGTGCTCGTTAGGCGTATGCGGATGCAAGTGTGATAGCATGCGATGACCACTATAAGATATATATATTTGTCAAGGTTTTCAAATGTGCGAGCATAAATAATATTTTTGAAATTCTTTGCGATCCTTGTTGTCTAGTTAGGACCTTGGCACTTGTATATATCCCGAACTGACATACACGCTTTTCAAGTGTCTGATGCAAACACATAAGGATGTGTCTGGCGGAGTCTTCAATAGGAGATGTAGATGTAATTCTGGCGAACTTCGCATGCGTCCCTTGCTGGGTACGAAGTCTTAAAGATAGTTTGCATAGGGATGCCTCCACCCATTCGATGTAGCGATATCTCATGGGCCTTCAATAATCCAGAGGGTGCTGCACTTTACTAAGCATGTGGCATTGCGAGATTTATAGCTTGTCCAGGCTACCCTACTTGGCAATTTAGTTCGCAAGTTTGTAAATATTTTTGACATATATGCACGACGACATATGAAAAATTATTTTACAAGCAATCCAAACGCAATAATAAATATGCTCTTTTAAGAATGTCGCGATATTTATTTTCTTTGAAAATAATGCTCCGTTGTTTGTAGAAAATCTTTTACAAAATAATGCATCTCGCGTATATAATTTTTCTTTCAAAGCATGCAGCTCGTACGGGATTGTAAAATATCCGCAATCAATCAACATAAATATCCGCAATTCAGCAACATAAATATCTCGTACGATATTTTTTAAATCGCAATAATTTTACAAGTATAAAAATATCTATTGCTCGCACGAATTTTTAAATAATAAATATTTTTCTTTAAAAATATTTAAAAAACATGATTTATGCATGCATGACATAAATATTTCTGCACATTATAATTGCAAAAATTAAATTGAGGAAAGAAAATAAAACTTATCTTTATTTTCCTGTTGCTGGCCGGCATTGCAGCGTCTTCTTCAAATATTTTTATGGGATATTATGAATGGTACCCTTCTGGTATTGACTTTTCTGAATGATACCATTGCATATTTTTAACTTACGAGTGGTACCATCGAGGTTTTGTCTTCTCAATAAAAATACCCCTCCGTCATTAAAAAGTTAGTCAAACGTTAGTCAAACAGTAATTTTAATTAATATTCTGAATGGTACCCTTCTGGTATTGGCTTTTCCGAATGGTACCACTGCATATTTTTGAAAATCGAAATTAAACTTCTAAAAATCAAAATTAAATGGAAAATTGGTGAAAATTTAAAATTAAATTTTTTAAAATGAAGAGTATGAAATTACAAACACCCACATATTTTTAAAATATGTTTAGAATCAAAAGCTCACATTCATGGCACCCATTCTGGGTACATTCTGGGCACCCATTAAATAAAAATAAACTATGTTTAGATATTCAGATGTCCAGTAATTATTTCCGTCTGTCTATTGATTCATTGTTCAACTTACAGATGCATGCAATTACACACTCGCATGCAATTACTATTTTATAAAGAGCATAAAATAGAGAAGTAGTGGGTGTAATATTGAAAAGTAGTGTTAAAAAATAGTAATTATAATAGATTCATTCTTTTTGGGACGTCATAAAAAGGAATAAGGTTCACATAAAATGGAATGGAGGGAGTACATGTATAAGAACAGCATGCCAGTGTGTAATTGCATGCATCTGTAAGTTGAACAATGAATCAATAGACAGACGGAAATAATTACTGGACATCTGAATATCTGAACATAGTTTATTTTTATTTAATGGGTGCCCAGAATGTACCCTGAATGGGTGCCCTGAATGTGAGATTTTGATTCTAAAAATATTTTAAAAATATGTGGGTGTTTGTAATTTCATACTCTTCATTTTAAAAATTTTAATTTTAATTTTTCACCAATTTTCCATTTAATTTTGATTTTTAGAAGTTTAATTTTGATTTTAAAAAATATGCAGTGGTACCATTCGGAAAAGCCAATACCAGAAGGGTACCATTCAGAATATTAATTAAAATTACTGTTTGACTAACGTTTGACTAACTTTTTAATGACGGAAGGGTATTTTTATTGAGAAGACAACACCTCGATGGTACCACTCGTAAGTCAAAAATATGCAATGGTACCATTCAGAAAAGCCAATACTAGAAGGGTACCATTCATAATATCCCTATTTTTATCTTTGCTTTCTTGCTGCTGGTCCCACATCCAAGTCCTTCACCCATCTTTATGATCTTCTTGTTTTTTGTTTATTTTTTCTTTGCCGCTGCTACTTCTTTCGATATGCTCCATGACCTCTGCTGCTCCTTTTTTTAAATTTTTTTTTATTCTTGCATCCGTGCTTTGCCTTTTTGGTTGATTCCTCGTTCGCGTACTGGTTGCCTCCATAATTAATTAACGAACCCCAATTCCTTGTTTGTGTGTTGTATTGATAAAACCTAAAACTCCCCGAATTGTGATTAAATTATTCGTCCTCCAGGAATAATAAATTGAATCCCCTCCTTCTAGCGCCAAATGTTGTTGGAGGAATTTCGTAACAACACGAAATCGTAGGGATGCTGGAATAATAGAGCGAATTGTATGAATGTGACTGTTTTAGGGATTTAGGGTTTACGAAAAAAGAGGGGGCTGGACTTGGCAGGTGTCTCGATTTGTCTCGTGTATCGGTCATATCTTCTGCCCAGATGCCTGCGTACCTATATGTTTATATAGGATCAAGCCCCACGCAGTTCTGTGAATTAATTGGGCTTATCCCGAGAGACTTAAGGGATAAGTTACGTTAATGTGGGTAATGATTGATTTTATCTGATTTAATCTTATCGTTGTGATATCTTCCTGATTTGAAGAATATCGTTTGGAGGATATTTTCCGTTATTGATTGATTGAGATTGATTCTTTACTCATTTCAGGGAGAGGATAAAACTTAGCGGTTAAGTTATAATTATTAATATGAATTAATAATTATTGGAAATTTGGGAGATTATTAGACATGTCAAAATTATGGCATAACAGTCAGCTTGCTGACATGTCATTGCCACTTGTGTGGATTCACGTTTCAGTGGATTCAGGTTTCAGTGTCATGTCAGCAATTGAGGCCAGGTAAAACAATTTAACAGACTGCTCAACTGATACTTGACAACAATCATTAGTTTTGGATCGATAGTTGGCATTGAAATGTCTTATTTTTTGCCGGGGCTTGGTAAGATAAGAGCTTATCATTTCAATGCTCCTAACAACGAGAAAAGAATGTTCAATTCATGGTCCAGTATTCCAGTATTGAATTTAGGAGGTCAATAGCTGCGTAGCTTATCTTTGACTCCCACACTGGGGAAAATAATTATGTACAAAAACGATATGTGCGTGTGCGTGGGATGGGTGATCCAGGTAGGTTTTACCACGAACATAGTACTTTATTACTAATAACAGTATGAGTTATAGTATATAATTGCATGTACGCAGGAGCTAATCATATTCTAAGGTCATCTGGTCAGGTGATAATATAATAATAATAAGCTAACCCTGATCACTTGGGGTTTAAATCTCTATATAACACACTTGAGATTCCGTGTTTTTTTCTCTTTTTGAACGTTGAACAATAAAGATTAGAGAACACCTGAGAATATATAGCTTGCTCAACACCTAATTAAAGTTGCTCAGCAAAGATGAAAATGGAGTTGGTAAGGTTTTTAGTGCTGATAATCACAAGTCTTGTCCTGCTTTTGCACAACTCATGCGCTCATGTTGTTCATCACCAAGGTAACTGACTTCTACTAGCTACAGCTTATTCCTATTTGTGTCGTAGATACCCAAAAGATTGACCATCGGAATATATCTTCAACTATTCTTTTTAGGAAGAAAACTGAAAGCGAACTTCTTGGTGGCTAGCGAAGAAATTATTGCACCTGCTAAAATGGTATGCATACTGCATCTATCTTTGTATTGTTATCTGTGATCATTGCATGCGTTCTCTGTATAATGTGTGAATAAATGTGTGCAGGGACTTGTCCATCGTGATTCTTCGTCTGCTGCTCTTGGAGGAAACCAGCACCATTGGAAATATCAGGTATTATTTATATGCCCCCCCCCCTTCTCTGCCACACTCACACACAAACGGAACTACATAGTAATACATATACACACATCCACATATATGTTTCTTTTGTTTTTTCACAATGTTTTCTTAATTAGTAGCAAGAAACCAATACTATTTCACTGACAAGTGCTAACAATAAGGGAACAACAGGTTTCTTACTGTATTCGGTGTTAATTTAGAGCAAACTACATATTCTTACCATCAGTTCTGGTATTGTACAATAGCAAGGTGGTAAGTTTCTTTGTTTTTCATCAACAGAATGGCAAGACCTCGGAGGCAAAAACAAGAGGAGATTCAGGTGAGAAAGATGAAAGAAACGTAAATAATGAGGAGGCAAATGATAGGAAGGTTATGAACATGATGCGCAGGGATTATAGTCCCCAAGGAAAGAATAAAGGAAGGCGCAAACCTCCTATCAACAACCATAACCATAAGCATTGATCTCATCGGATCTTGCTATAGACAGTTAGGTCAGTTAGGTTTAGGCTCACAATTTTGACCCCCAGCAGTGAACTTACCCCTAACACCATCTTTTTTTTTTTTGGTCTTTCCCCTGCTGTTATAGACAGTCAGTCAGCTATTATAATGTTGTAACTTTTCACTATGCTATTGGCCAAGCTCTGAAATAAGCAGTAGTTCCTACTTTGTACATTACATATGGCCATATGGGCTACAAGACATGCTATTTAATCACAACTGCATTTCTAGCACCCTAATATTTACTTCTATATCTCTACCACCTTGATATTTTTCTCATGCATCGTCTAATTTGTAGAAAATCTCTGAAATGTCTTGCACTCAACATATACCTCTAACACAAACATCCGATACTTGAAAATTGAAATTATTCAGTCAACAACTTTTTCGATAAATTTAAATCGACAAAAACTTGCTATAGGTGGAAATGAGCATATATTCTAGTACTCGAATTGTAAATTTGTGCATTTATTTTCTGTGCTAAAATTCTTTAACCATCCATATGTCAACAATTTCTCTTTAAGTACAAAAGAACTGTTTCATTATTAATCCATGCGTCAACAATTTGATTCATATCAATCCAGCAGATCTGACATGTATATAAAGCCTTTCTGTATCTAATCTTGGTGTTAGGCAAACAGTTAGCAGTGTACTCATACATCATCCTTAGGTACAAACTTGCTGCATCTTTTAAGTTAATCCACATCACAAATCTATGCTGAATACATTCTGTTCAGAAAATAAGAATAGCAACCTCGAACAGAATTTATGCTGCAGCAATGTTGTAGACTGAACACCATTATTAATATATTAAAGATAAGAAAGCACTATCGAACATTGATGCAACTGCCAGTGGACATATTATGGGTCAAGTAACAAGTGCTTTCACCAGGGATTACCAATAATCAATGCGTGCATACAGCATATAGGAAACTATGAACGATACGATCCTCTAGCACATACTACAGGATATCCTATATAAATAATTAAATACAGCCTGGATATAGTTCAATTTTACCAACGTAAACATATCATCAATATGTCATCCTACATTCTACCAAAATTTTGTTAAGAAACTATTAGGAGAATCTAGAATGAGAATACTAACTGCGACTTCGTCAAGATCGATATGAACCGGCTACATCAAGCTTTAAGGGCAAGGAGTTATTTGTTGATTGTATGAATGTTGCACCAACTGTTGAATCTGAAGCCATAATGATCTCTTTAACCATGGCAATAACTAACTTGTAAACCAAATTATATGTACACACACTCTAGAAGAGAAGTCCATGGTGATTTAATTTCTAAATTAGCTTCTCCTCAGCTATCACCACCCTCGATTTCTTCTTGATCCTCCATTTGAGTATCTTCTTTAGTGTTAATTTCCTCGCCATCGCCTTCGTGATTCTCACTACTGCTACGAAACAATAATTGAGATGTGGTAACATCATCATCAAGATCCTCATCGGTTTCTTTGTCATTTGGCAATGAGATTGTATTGTTGTTCATCCAAGAAGGGCAAGGGTGCATTCCTCCAAGGCCAGCTGGGAATTGTGAGGGAACTGAAGGACTTGAAGAATGGTTTAATTCTTCGCTTTCAGGCCTCAAGCAAGTACAGTCAGGAACAGGGAATGATAGAAAAGATAATGATTTTGATTTTGTGGATTCTTCTGCTAATCCATCAATAATACTTTTCCTCAGGTGTCTGCGTACTGATGTTATCCATGTATGATTGGCCTCATATAAATGGTCTCGGATTTCTTCCATATGCTCGACAACTTTTTTCCTGTGTTGGAAAGCACAAATTTATTATAGTACATTATAAGCATAATAGCAAGTTGATATGACACCCAAACCAGTTCAAGCATTTAAAAAGGCATATATGAAAGTAACTTAACATGCAAGGTATCAATTGGACACTTTGAGATTATAAGAACCCTTATCACCTCCACATTCCTAAAAGAAACAGTATTTATAGATACGTATTGTGAATTAGAGGGTGGAAGCAGACAAACATTCACTTAGAAAGGTAGGGTAATAAGTTACCTATCCAGCCTGAACGTTTTTGATGCAGCAGATTGGTAGAGCCTATGTCCCATAACCAAACTTGCAAAATTAGGGTGCCCTTTACCATCTCTATCGAATCCAGGAATGAAAACATCAGCTTCAACACATATAGTGTAGTCTATTGCTTCCCATAATAGTTTGTGGGCATTAGTCCTTAATTCCATAACTGTAGTCTCAGGCTCATTATCACTCTCAGCCACCCAACCCCACCAACCCTCAATATTGTAGGACTTGGGCCGTGCTGGAGGTGGTGGAAGTGGACGTGGTCGAGGACCCGAGGTTTTCCATGCTTCAAATTTTATTTCTTCCTTTGCAGAAGGTGGAGGTTTAGGATATTTTTCAACAAGGTTAGGCTCGTGGCCGTAGATTTTATTCAGTTCCCATGCCGAGGTCAGGGAGGTTCTGTCAACGACATTTTCAAACATGGCGTGCAAGGGAATTAATTTCTTTTGACCACCAAAATTTTCTCTCGCAGAAACATAAATTACTGTGTCCCATGAATAACCATATGCACGAAGAAGAATACCAACCTGTCATTAAAATGTCTTGGTTGCATGAATTAATGTATCATAATTATCTTAGTGTAAAATAATCCCCGAAAGTCATCCTTCCCCTCCCCTTCAAATAACTACAGAGAGTATGCATAGTCACTTACCTCTTCGGGCATAAGTGGACAAGAACCATTACGACGTTGATCTTCTGAATTCACGGTAAGCTTCCCCTTCACGATTCCCCGTTTTAGCATCCACGACCGTCTGTGTTGGATGAGTTCAGTGTGTACATCCTTGATAAAATTTGGGATACAACATAGGAAGTTCAATAAGCTTTATGTAGTTTGGTACTGAATTACATGATCATAATAGAATCAAGCAGATACCTGGAAGAGTTCAGCACAGCCATAATATGCCAATACATCTCTGGTGATCCCCAAGTCATAGGCAATAAATGGACGATGAGTAGCCCTTAATCTGAAGAGTGAAAACATGTTAGCAAACAAACTCAAGACATTATATAATTGCACGACGGAAGGTGGCCTAACTATATGACCTGCTTAATATCTTAGTCGCCAGTTCCTGGACCTCCTGCCGAAATCTTAGAGCATGAAAAGCGACCCTACATCTAAGCCTTTGATAATCTTCCAGATGCGGAGGCAGAATTGCCTAAAACAGATTCAGACAAGGTCACAATCATTCATGGCGTAAAGGAACCTTTCTTTGTTCTTTAAGAAACAAAGTTATATGTCCATGGAATAACTAAATAGAGCAAGAGACAAAAGTGTGTATTTCAAATCACAGTTGAAGAAGATAGACTTGATGACTATTATTGGCACTTAAAAAGGTCAAATCTTATAAGCACGGGTCTTAAAATCATTAACAGGCAAGATTTAATTGAAGTATAATCTAGATTTCATGCATTCGAACTGCTTACTCAGCTCTAGGAATTGTAATCCCAATTGACTATCTGACTTATGTTTCTAGGAACATGTGGATGGCAGTCATCGCTCAAGTAATCTGAAATATAATGTACTAGAGAGTAAATAGGTTAACACATTATGATTCTAAGAACAAGTTATTTTTCTAGTATAAAACAGCAATAACAATTGCTACTTAAACAAACATGTGCCAAAACACTTAAAAAGTCAGTACTATGAAACAAATATGCAATGGAGACTCTAGCATAAGATTCAGAAATGGAGACTCTAGCATAAGATTCAGAAATTTATATCTTAGTTTTAGCATCATCCTAAAAAAAGAAAGTATATATTAAGTGTCCTCTTGACATGAGAACACTTTTAAAGAAATAACAATCATGTTCTAGAACAGAATCGAAGAGAAAGCACTACGTCCAAATTGAATGTCAAAACCACCTTACACCGACTAAAACACACTTAATGGAATTCAAACTCTGAAATTATCTAATCACACAAATCCATATTAGTAGACACAACTACGCTAATATCCCCCAGTGCTATCTAAACGATATGGTGCGTTTGGAAACTGGACTAGATGGCTACCAAGAAGTAAATAATGCTGTACTAAATTTGAAAGTCATTAGAAGATATTTTGGATCGACCAAAACCAGTCACGTCCTCAATTGCGTCATAGATAATGGTACATGTCTGTTTTATAAATTTTTCCTCATAAAGTAAGAAATTTATGATATTAACGAGGAAGACTTAATTCAAGATTTTTAGCACAACAATTTCGATTTGCCTTTAATCTCAGGATAATAGAAGTTTAAAATAATGATACCTTCTACACTAAGGCAGGACCAGCAGAGAAAAGCTAACAAAACCAATATAGTTCAATGAGTATGCCTTTTTGTTGCATGAATATGCTGTTAATATTATAACAAATATTTTGCTAATATGATAACAAATATATTGACAAGTTATAACTATCAGAGGAAACAACATAGTTCACGTTACCTGCAAGCATCCTCCTTCAGAAACAACAAGTTCAACTACAGAATGCCTGTTTAACACTGGTAGAACATGATGGAGATAAAAATATGGAGACGCGGAGTGTGGCACATTAAATGTAGGAATTTCTTTCTTTCTCCTAGCTCCTTTGAGATTTTTAGGAAGGGTTTTAACAATGTTTACGTCTTTTGCTAATGCAGCCATGAACTGATCCTCGTTATATAGATAGGCAAAACTTTTAAACTGCGAACTGCGAGTAGTATGAACAAGTAAGCTAATGAGACCTACTACAGATCTTTGCAAGTTCTTTATCATTAAAACCTGTATCACATAACATTTTAAAAGTACTAATTACACATACCTGATACCCTTGCTACTAGTAGCTGACTGGATCTCAGGAATGACTAAAGTTGCGTTGAGAAGCCGAGATATGGCTACAACATCACTAATCTACAAATTTTAACTTTTAGGCATAATATGCAAAAACTAAAGGAAAGGACTAAACTTTGAGTGAAGTATACTTACCGAGTTCCTAATCTCATGAAAATCACCTCGAATTCTAACAAAGATATATCCATTTGTTTGTGAAACTGGAACTGTAAAACAACATTGTAAGGATGTATCAGCATCACTAAATCATGTATGTGAGAATTAACTTTCATGTACTATCTATATAGAAAAAGGTAAAAATACATTTCCTCTGTCTTAAGTTATCCTCTGTCTTTCTGATAGCATTCCACGAGATTAATTACAAGTGAATAAATCAATGTAGTTCTAGGATACTATTGTAGCAGTATAACTGTCATTGACATGCTAAAATTGCAGATCACCAGAAAAATGTCTAGCAGTCCCAGATACAAATAGGTTTATAAAGTAAATCTAAATCAAGGAAATGACATCCATGACTCCTTTTTAAAAGCCGAAAGCCACTCTCAATTGTGCATCAATATAGTACTATATTTGGTTTAACCCTTCTATATATTCGAGAAGATCTCAGCTTCGAATTTTGAAAACTGCAAAAAACATCTAGGTTCTATGACAGATGGAAACAACAAAAAAATATAATATTAATTTTATAAATTTATAATTTTTATTGAAAAACTGGAACTGGCCCATGCTTCGCAGCCATTTTGTTGCATATTTACAAATGATAACAGAAGCACGTTTTAAATCTTACATTAAGCGTAAACCATGCGTGCATTATTAAAGACCTTCTGCATGAGACTTTGAAAGTTAATCCTAATCTTTCCAGTAGTTTAAAGCTGGAGGCTGATAAACAGGGTATCATTGATATGAATAATGGAATACTGATCTTGTAAATCGACCCAAAATTCTAGACTATCCAGTATTCTGAGATCGGTGTAGTAAGTAGCTGATGTCTTACGCATACAAGTACACAATCTGAACATATAATATACATACAAACACACATGCACATGGACATGCATGCAAACACACACATATTGTCTTACACCTAGATTATGAGGATTGTCTTGCTTTACACTTGAAGCATGTCCCCAAAATTTTTGTTTTATGACTAGTCGGCTAGTCCTCATGGGGTCTTTAACAATTTCTGGTGGATTTTTAAAGATATATCCCGGATAAAACCCTTTACAAAGAAAACAATAAAAGGAAAAACACAGGTGCTAAATCCACTTAAATATAAATGGTTATTTAGATAGTATCACTATTACAAATCAGTTGAACAGCACCAAAGTACCAACTCATAGATACCGAACTCGACGGGGTGGGTATGGGATGGGGAACTCAGCCCCCAACTCCCATTCCCACCTCATGGGAGTTTACAATTGTCTTCCCCGCTTAATATATTCATTTACTAATGTAAAATAATTAGTAGGAAGGAGGATCGAACCAACACATACTTGATTTATAAGGAGTTTGTTACCAATTACACTACATGTAATTTTGATTTGCTGTACTGCTTTTATATTAAAAGGACAAATCGGCCCATTTGAATGGGTCAGACGAGTTTCCCATTTGCCAAACTCTAAAAACGAAAGATCGAATTCCTTGCCAGGTTCTATACTAGCCCTCGCTATAAGATTACATTAAACATTCTCTAAGAATCAATACCCAATGAGGACGAGAATGATAAATCCTTTGGGAACATGGATCGTTTATATATATAATCAACACCTTGGATGTCTAAGGGTCCATTTGGTTCTTACTTCAAAGGATTTCAAGTTTCATCCTGTTACCAGGAATCAAAATGTTTTTCCGATTTAAAAATTGGTTTTACTTGGTTGGAACAAGAAATTCAATCCATACAAAACCCATGGGATTCCAAATCATTCTTATTCTCATCCCCCACCCCCTTTCTCATTCCCCATTCTCATTCCCATTAACAATTTTAAGTGCCCCCAAGATGTGTCCGACTGCTTTTCAGAGGAGAGTTAGTATTCATAAAGTACATATTTTTATATATGGCATTGATGTATATATATAGCATCAAGGTATGCCAATTATATGTACTAGTATCTCCAAATTCCATTTATTACCTACCCCTTGAGTCATTGGCACGATAAAATAAACAAGAGACAAATAATAAGAATGTATTTTCTGTTGGAGAATAACCAGCAGGACAATTTTCTTTTGTTCAACATACAAAAGTGATTAAAACTAAAATCACAATGAGTTTCATGGGAGGCATTGTAAATAATCCAGATAATCAAAGGCTCATCATACAAATATGCCATACACATAACTCAAAAGTAGCAAGATTACCTGCATAATTCCCTCTTGGGTTAGCAAGTGGATGAACCGATTCCAGTCGCCTAACAGGACCCCAAAGTCTTCTATACAAGGGTTTCTGATACACAAGAAGATAAAATTTAGGAAGATCTTTTGGCCTTTAAAGAAAGTTGAAAATTTGAGACATCTTGTGATTGGGCAAGGAGTATAATTTAGTAATGACTGCTAAGAATAACAAAATGACACCTATAGCTACAGATTCAAAGCGCTATCCTTAAACTAAAAAACGAATTCCTAATTATATTTTTAGGGGTGATGGTCAGTTGGATAAATTCATGTACTCACAAACCCATGTCTCTACATATCCCCAAGACTACATACATTCATGTATAACAAAATAAGTCCAGTAATTTTTGGAGGTATGTCATTCTCCCCTGTTAAGTTTCAAGGTAGGTTTGGGGAAGGAAGAATATTACCAAACCAGAAAAAGTCCAAAACATTACAGTATCTATCTTTGACCCTTGAATTCTCATTGACCCATATAAAATCACTCAAAATAAGTTCATTCCAACAATGCATACAACTATACAGGCATTATTGATTAAATTTATTACAAGCCAAACAAGTAAGAATTAAAACCGAAAACAAAAGTCACCAGATTTACAGAACCGAGACACTTCAGAGAACATAATGAGACTGAAATCTATGAAGAAACATATAAGAAAACAAAGAGACTAGATCTTTAATTAAAAATAGTGCATACCAAGCTAGACAGATCTGCATTCTCAAACATGGGCCTCCAAGAAAAAATAGTAATAGCAGATTGGTACTGAGAAATCCCCACATCATCAGTGTATCTAGCCAAAAGAAAATGTGTACAAAGAGAAAATGCAGAAAGAACAAGCCCAACTAAACCAACCCACTTGAGTTTAGACTTGAACACCATCTTCCCTTCCCCTTTCATTACTACCCAGCTGATCAAAAAACCCTACTCATCAAAAATATATAATCTCTCTCTCTCTCTCTCCCTCTTTCTCTCTCGGTATGTATATTTCAGACAGGGAGGATATATATGTGTGTGATGTTTTTCTGACTAAAAATTGAAGTAAAGAAAGCCAACTGTGTCTGCAAACATGGGTTGAAAGATAAGAGTTCACACTAATTGGACATGCCCCATAGTCTTTGGCTTTGCACGACACAACCTGGTGTATTATTGATTTTTTTAATCCCTCACTTATGTGGCGCGTGATGTTCAAGCAATAGCATTGCTGCACGGCGCGTGCATGTGAATGTAATAACTGAAGTGTCATGTCACGTGATCTCATCTTTTTGGATATAAATTGACAGGGAAATTTAAATATTATAATTTTGATTAAATAATTTCAATTTATTTGGATCGAGCTCATGGCGTGCATTTTGTTTTTATAGTGCACATATTAAGGGGCTGTTTGGCATTCCATATAAGTCAACTTAAAAGCCGAACGCCCGTTCTCATTTTTTTTGGTGTGTTTGGCAAATAAGTCGAATGGACTTATTAACAACTTATATGGGATAAGTTGAATGTTAAGAAATCCTAACATTCAACTTTCAACTTATTCTTATTTCTCGATATACGCAATATGTAATATCCTTCAAATATTCAAAATCATATATCTTTTGATCCGTTCATTAAAAAATTAATATGTATATGTCAAATTTCTCTACTCATCGAGATCTATCCGTTGATATCCACTTATATATATTAAAAAACAATTATTTTGAAAATATTTAAAAAAGTTAACTTATAAGTTCTAATTTACCAAACACTCTACTGACTTATAATTTCTGATTTACCAAACACTCTATTAACTTATAAGTTCTCATCTACTTATCACTTATATGATACTTATTGTAATAACCGTAAATTTTCTAAATATATTTTATTTTGAGCCGAATTTTAGAGTCTCGTTTTAATCAGTCTGCGGGAGAAAAATGAGATCTTTTTATTAAATAATTATATTAAATATTTGCATCATTATATCAAATCAATTTGTTCCCCATTTGTTTTATTTCTTTTTATTTATTAATTACCACTTAAAAGACAATAATTAGGCATTATGTCCACTAAAAATTTTACAATTATTTGTTCCCCATATTTCATTTCTTTCTATTTAATTAATAAGCACACTACCAATTTCATGATTAATGAGCATTATTGAGAGGTACAATTTTTATTTTATAAAGCACATGAGTCCAAAGCCCAAACATACTGTCTCTTTCATTGTTAAAACACAAACCATACCAGTTTTTTTTCAAAAACACAGAGCATCATATTCATACACACACAAACAGATACAACACTCTCTTGCATTTTAAACCAAAACACTCGAACCATAAAATAAGATAACAACACAGAACACAGGTAGACTATCATTTTTTTCTTCTCTGTTTTTTTTGTTTGTTGTCTTTGTTTGGTACTGGGTTAATCGAAGTGGGGATGTTTTTTTTTTCGATTTGGTTGTGATTGAATCGGAGAGAATAGGAGGGGTCGACTGTGAGGGTGGGGTGATGATTGTATTTCGTGTGTGTATATGGCGATGTGTATGTAAAATCGAGTTGGTGTATGAGTGATCCCTGTTTATGAGCTCGGTTTCGACTGATTTTGTTATATGGCGGTGTCGTTGTCGGGAAAAGAAAGGGAGGAGACAACCACCACCGTTACGGTGGTGGTGTTGGTTGATTTAATCGGTGGTTGAGGGTGAAGAGAAAGGGGAGAGATAACGAGAGGGGAGAGAGTGAGTCGGGAGAGAAGGAGGTGAAGAGAAAGGAGGGGAGGGGAGTGAGATAGAGACGGTGGTGGCGTAGAGGGAGATAGAGCGGAGAGGGTAGGACGAGAGAGAGAACAAAAGAGAGAGAGATAGGGGGGAAGAAAAGAGGTAGAGAGATGGGGGGTTTGAGAGAAAACAAGAGATCGAGAGAGGTCAGAGAAGAGAGAGTGGAGAGAGAGAGAGAGAGAGAGAGAGAGAGAGAGGAGAGAGGGAGAGAGATGCGAGAGAGGAGACCGAGAGAGATTTCCGGGAGGTGGTGCGTGGCGGCGGCGGTAACGGGTGGGGCCCACATGCTGCGGTTGTAAATAAAAATATTAATAAAATAATAATGTAACGATAAAATTAATAATCGTATGTTTTAATCGGGATTTATATAAATATTTATATAAATAATAAAAGGGGTATATTGGCTTTAAAAATTGGATTATTATTAAATTGTGAGAAATAATTAATTAAATAGGATGGTAATTGATTTAGTAATTAAATAAAATATTCTGTGATTATTTACCATTAGAGATTTATTGATTTATTGATAAAAGAGAAGGAATAATTGTGATAAAATAGAGTTAAATATGATTTTTAAATTTTAGACATCTGATAATTAATATTTTCAGATTATTTATTAACCGGATCGAGTTAGATTTATTTTAGAGATTAATATTTGATCTAAATAAATTAGGATTTGTGAGGTTGCTTAAAATTAGAATTCTTTGATAAATTATTTTAAAAATGAGAATAATAAATATGGATTTAAATTGAATAAAAACGGATGTTTGAATTTTTCATTTTGAGTAAGAATTTAGATTTCTAGAGATTAAAAATAGGATATATTCTCCAGATTTAATTCCTGTGTTCGAATAAATACTTATTTATCCCGGAATTGATTTCTGTTATTTATTTCGGAGATTTTATGAGATATTATATTATTATTAATTAGATTATCGGATCGGGAGTATTTTATTCTGAAGAATCGCTCACGTATTTCTGGTTGCCATTTTTAGAGAATAATCCCCGAGCCGTAGACCGAAGCCGAGTTCACGGGTAGAGTATAATTTTTATCTGCATTCATTTACACTTCGAGATCGAGGCAAGTTCGTTCTTACCCTAACTTTTGGAAACTGTGAATTTCTGTTCGTGTTATTTAATTCCTTAATTATTTTTGAGATGTTATATATTGAGATTATCTGTTGCTCTATATGATGCAATAATTTCTTTTGAGAATTATTTCTTGTTAAATATTATTATATTGTCAAGTTAGTTTATTTGAGAATTATAATCCCTATATGCGTAGAAACAATTTAATTGATATCGGGTCGATCTCATTAATTCGAGACGACTATTATTTTATTCAGTGAAACTAATCTCATTCGTCCGAGATAGTTAAATTTATTCTTTTCGATTGAATTTATTGTACAAATTCAATCGTTATTTATTGATTATCTTTCAGTTAGTTCCTCGTTTGAACTAACCGATAGGAGTTTAAAATTATAATTATTAGAGATTTTTATTCGTCGATCAAGTGAAAAATATTCTATTTACACGTTCATCAATGTTGAGTATTATAAATATCGAGAAGTACTATTTGTTCAGTACGACTCCCAATTACTTTAATCTTAGGACTATTCTCATAGATTCGAGATAGTCGATTTTATTGTCAAGGTTTGGCATTTTGTTCATGTCAACCGATAAATTATTATTGAGGATTTACATCAGTCCATTGTTCGGATTGGTGGTGAAATTGAGTCATACTGGCAGTCCGCCAGATTTGTAAATATTTTCTGAAAGAGTTATCTCAAGTTATCTGTACCCAACTATTCGGGAATTCTGTATTCTACTGGTCAATTTTGGGCAAGAGGCCCTTTATAGAGAAAGAGAGACTCGTGTACCGTTTTACGGACCCGAGAATATTTAGGCATTCGTTGCCTTGGTTGAATTGATAACCATTATGATGCTAGCATTCATACATATATATTATAGTTGATATCGTATTGTAGCCGTGATCGGGCGAAGTGCGGTGTCATCGGAGGCCGGTATTCTTGGTTGGTTAGTTGATCGCCCCACCGAGATACGGAGAGGTGGAAGACCAGTTCATTCTTACATCATGAGTTATCAGAGTTATATCAAATGAGTCTTTTGAGTATTCTGTTTTGAGATGAGTTTTGAGCCTTTCGAGTATGATATTTTTCAAGATAAATTTGAGTCAAATCACATTGTTACATTCGATATTAAAATTTTGAGTACTTTTTCGGTAAACCTTATTATATTTATATACCGAGCGAGAAGAGAACTTGCTGAGCACTATAGTTGCTCATTCTTGCTTTACAACATTTTGTTCAGCTGTCAAGACGGAGAAAGGCGAGACGTCCAGCCAGGGCTATAAAGGGAAAGGGAAAGCGCAAGGCTATGGCAACAACAATTAGAAGATCCAACTGGAATCTTTATATTTCTACTGATGTGAACCTTTGTAACATATTAATTCGAGATGTATCAAGTTGTTTTGTATTATACTGTGAAGACGATCTTGGACCTGCGGAGTGGGACATTTTATGCTCCGTTGTATTATATATTTTGCTTTGTTATTGCGTAACTTGTGCTACAGGATATTGAGACAATGTGACGACCCGGGTCCCCTGTCAGGGTGGATTTGGGGGCGTTACAGTTTTGGTATCAGAGCTTTAGTTATATTTTTAGGAATCGTACGAGCCTTGGAGTATAACCCGATGCGAGAATTTAGAGATGTAATACGAACCTAGAACTATAACGCGACGTGAGAATTTAGAGATATGATACGAATTTGAGATTTTGGCACTAAGCGCCTTACGCCTTTATATATATTTATAGGCATAGCTAGTTGATTGAAACCTGACCGAGATTTTCGTACTTTTGTAGATGTCTACTTCCGGACCAGCAGATTTCCGTTCTACCCGAGATAGATCTCCTACACCTTACCCGCATGGACCACTTAGCTCAGGTTCAGACAGTGACCCGTCTGAAGAGTTTATGCTGATGGTTAGTGACACGGAGGATTCTTCAGTTCAGATCCTTACACCTTCTCCTCCACATGTGATAGATTTAGTAGATTCTCCTGACCAGATCATTGAGATAGTCGATTCTCCTCCACCAGTGATTGATGTAGAGGCTCCTACCCCTGAGACGTTCAGAGTTGAGACCCCAGTGCCCGAGATTACGGATCCAGTTGATGAGAGCCAGCTTTCACCCGTCCGTATTGAGGTTGTACCTACCTTGTCAGCTCCAGTATCCGGAGTTGATGTACCTACAGGAGTAGCGGCTCTTGCTGAGTTGTTTACTTTACCTGTTCCCGTCTATGCTTCGACGCCGACAGTCCCTACCGTGCCTGACTACATGTTTCCACCTGTCAGTGCCATGCCTGCATGTGATACTACTCCTCCTGCACCTGCTATACATATCCCTGCTTCAGTGGTGATTATCTCATCTGCTCCACCTTTCCCAGCACAGCCAGTTGGTATGCCCACGCAGCCGAGAGGGGATCGAGGGCCTGTACCTTGGATGGTTCATGATTATCTTTTCCAGCAGTTTCAATGGGCATGGCTTCGTTATGAGGAGGTTTTTGCCACTAGAGATGCTATATTGCGATTACTGTCGGTCGACCCTACCACAGTTCATGAAGGAGGCAGCTTGCTTGTGAGGAATGTTCCTATGGAGATCGTACATCAGATCTCTATTGCTATTCTGACTGGGCTACAGACTGATCTCACAGCCCTACCATCCTCTAGTACAGGAGCCGTGGATCGCAATGCTGTTACAGAGTTGATTGCCAGAGCTATCGAGGAGTTCCAGGGACGCGTGGGTGAGATGTTTAGCCGTTGAGACCGTAGCTGATATTGTAGCTTGGGCTTGTTCTTGATGACCCACTTTCTGTATAGTGATGCATTAGATTTGTTTGCATTATGGTGTTTATGTATGAGTTGGCTAGCTTGTATCAGATGTATGCATTAAACGTACCTTAAGGTACCATGATGGATTATATGTGGATATTAATATTTTTGCACCCTTACCTGTTTCAGATTTATTATTGTTGTTGCGCTTTAATAATAGTACTCCTGTAAATAAAAAAAAAAAATATATTGTGACACATGAGATATATCTTCAGCATTTTCAGAAATTCGACATAAGATTTTAAGAGTTTACGTTACCAGCACCGATATTCTGTTATAATTTTACCTAGTTTGACCAAGCTCCTGTTTTCAATTTTAATAGAAAAAAATGGCACCAAAAAGAGGAAGACCCGCAAAGAATCCTCGTCCTCAACCCGAGGTGAATCCAGGGAATGAGGTTCCACCTCAGAACCAAGTTCCAAACCCGGAACCACAACTCGCTCGAGGTCCCAACCAAGAAAATAACCCGATGAGTCTACTTATGAACTTTCTTATTCAGCATACCCAGAACCCTCAGCCTCAGCTATACCAAAATGTAGGAGGGAATCCACCTCCAGCTCAACTGACCCAAACTACTGTGAGTTTCAAATCATTTAAATCTCTGAATCCCCCTGAGTTTAAGGGTACCACCGACCCTGTTGAGGCAAGAATATGGTTACGAGAGATGGAAAAATCCTTTGAGATTGTTGGAGTCGAA
The DNA here is from genome assembly GCA_036435485.1 of Saposhnikovia divaricata. Lineage (NCBI taxonomy): Eukaryota > Viridiplantae > Streptophyta > Magnoliopsida > Apiales > Apiaceae > Saposhnikovia > Saposhnikovia divaricata. Next base: position 182,009,204 of record CM071597.1, on the reverse strand, counting down.
GAAGAGAAGAAAACTATTTTTGCGGCTTACATGTTAAAGGGAGAAGCAAATTATTGGTGGGAATCGAAGAGAGCAATGGAAGGGAACGTAGTCATACCCTGGACTAGGTTCACACAGATGTTTTTAGAAAAGTATTTTCCTAAATATTTGGAGAGCCAAATGGAGGTCAAGTTTCTGGAACTCAAGCAAGGCAACATGACTGTAGCTGAATACGAAGCCAAGTTTTCTGAACTCTCTAGGTTTGTGCCTTACCATGTGGATACTGACGAAAAGAGAGCTAAACGTTTTCAACTAGGGCTGAAGCCGTGGATCCAGAATCGAGTTGCGGTCCTAGAAATCACCAACTATGCTACTGTGGTTCAAAAAGCATCTATTGTGGAAAGTGGATCTGAGTTGTACTCAAAGGACAAGGATATGAAGAAAAGGAAGTTTCAGAATCGTGGAAATAATTTTGAAAGGAAGCCGGACGATCGGAATGGAAAGAGACCTTTTGTGAAGCGGGAAGACAGAAGCAATGATACGAAGAGAACTGAGAATCAAGACTCTAGGGGAAACAATCAAAGGTCCAGACCCACTCAGGCAGCCAATCTAATTCAAGGGAGGCCACCGCTACCCGAATGCAAAACGTGTGGAAGGAAGCACCCAGGACCATGTAATCTGGCCAACATTGTTTGTTATAACTGTGGACAAAAAGGGCACTATTCTTCTCACTGCAAGGATAAGGCCGTTACTTGTTTCAATTGCGGAAAGAAAGGACATATCGCACGGGATTGCAAGTCACCACCAAAGGAGACAACTGCACCTAGACTCATGGCACCTCCCAGCAACAAGCCAACTGCTCGTACTTTCAACATGACGGTGAAGGATGCTATTGCTGATAGTGATGTGATTGCAGGTACGCTTTTAGTCAATTCCGTAGATGCATGTGTTTTGTTTGATTCGGGAGCAACAAAATCTTTCATATCGGAGAATTTTAGGAATAAATTGGATATTCAGTCCGTACCATTAGGGGAGACATTGATTATAGAAGTAGCAAATCAGGAAAAAGTCCCTGTAGATCAGATATGTCCAGATTGTGGAATCGAAATCCAAGCACAACGTTTCGAAGCAGACCTTCTTTCCTTTAATTTAGGGGAGTTTGATATAATTCTGGGAATGGATTGGTTGACACGTTATGATGCCCAAATCAATTGTCGGCGTAAGTGGGTTAGTGTAAAGGGACCCAACGGCAAAAGAATACAATTTCGTGGAAGGAAACCTACTAGTAATTTTCTGACTTTGATTCAAGCGAAGAAACTACTAAGAAGTGGGTGTCAAGCCTACTTAGCTTATGTGGTTGACAACGAGAAGCAAGCCCCTGCCATTGATGAAATCCCTGTAGTGAATCAATTCGAAGATGTTTTTCCTGAAGAGTTACCTGGATTGCCGCCCGACAGAGAAATAGAATTCAATATCGATCTTGCCCCGGGAACTGCACCAATTTCCAAAGCACCATACCGAATGGCTCCAGTTGAGATGAAGGAGTTGGCTACCCAACTGCAAGAACTACTTGACAAAGGCGTAATCAGACCAAGTGTATCCCCGTGGGGAGCTCCAGTGCTGTTCGTGAAAAAGAAGGACGGATCTATGCGACTATGCATTGATTATCGTGAGTTGAACAAGATGACCATCAAGAATAAGTACCCCTTACCTCGAATCGACGATCTGTTTGACCAACTTAAGGGAGCTACATGTTTTTCAAAGATTGATTTGAGATCCGGCTATCATCAACTAAAGATCAAGCCTGAAGATATCCCTAAGACTGCCTTTAGGACTCGATATGGACATTACGAATTCTTAGTCATGTCTTTTGGATTGACGAATGCGCCAGCTGCTTTTATGGATTTGATGAATCGTGTGTTCAAGAGATACTTGGACAAGTTCGTGATTGTATTTATTGATGACATCCTGATATACTCGAAGTCTCCTGAGGAACATGTTGAACACCTCCGTCTAGTTCTGGAAACGCTGCGGAAGGAAAAGTTATATGCGAAATTCTCGAAGTGTGAATTCTGGCTAAAAGAAGTTCAATTTTTGGGACACATTGTAAGCGGCGAAGGGATTTCTGTAGACCCCGCAAAGATAGAAGCTGTAGCAGATTGGGAGAGACCCAAGACTCCCACCGAAGTTAGAAGTTTCCTTGGATTGGCCGGATACTATCGTAGATTCGTGAAGGATTTCTCAAAGATAGCGACGCCACTGACTCGGCTTACCAGAAAGAGTGAAAAGTTCGAATGGACCCCCAAATGCGAAGATAGCTTTCAAGAATTGAAGAAGAGATTGACTACTGCCCCGGTGTTGACCTTACCCGATGAGAAAGGCGATTTCGTAATTTTCAGCGACGCCTCTCACAAGGGTTTAGGATGTGTTTTGATGCAACACGGAAAAGTAATAGCTTATGCCTCTCGGCAACTGAAGGAGTATGAGTCCCGTTACCCTACTCATGATTTGGAACTTGCTGCTATTGTTTTCGCACTCAAGATTTGGAGACATTACCTTTACGGAGAGAAATGCGAGATTTACACGGATCACAAGAGCTTAAAGTATATATTCACGCAGAAGGAATTAAACATGAGACAAAGAAGATGGTTGGAGTTGATCAAAGACTATGATTGCTCGATAAACTATCACCCAGGGAAGGCTAATGTTGTAGCTGATGCATTAAGTAGAAAGGAAAGACTAAACCTGTTGACAACCTCAGAAGAATTGGTTAGAGAATTTGAGAAGATGGAATTAGAAGTCAAGATCCCAGTCCAAAACAATGAAAGAGTTTACAGCATTCAGTTTCAACCAGAGTTACTCGAGAAGATTCGACGTTGTCAAGAGCAAGTGATGGAAGAAAGAAGATCAGAGTTGACCGGAGAAGAATTTCTAAGTTCAAAAGATGAAAAGGGAACTAAGCGATTTGCATCGAGGATATGGATTCCTAATGTTACAGAGTTGAAGGAAGAAATTATGAGTGAAGCGCATAACTCGAGATATTCCATCCACCCAGGGAGCACAAAAATGTATCAAGACATCAAGTTGAATTATTGGTGGCCCAACATGAAGAAGGAGATTGCAGAATGGGTAAGCAAGTGCTTGACCTGTCAGAAAGTGAAAGCCGAACATCAACGACCAAGTGGACTTCTACAACCTTTAGAGATACCCGAGTGGAAATGGGAGCATATTACCATGGATTTTGTCGTAGGATTGCCTCGAACTAGAGCCAATCATGATGCGATTTGGGTTATCGTCGATCGACTCACTAAATCTGCGCATTTCCTACCAATTAGTGATAAGTATTCCGTTGAGAGATTGGTAAACATATACCTAAAGGAGATTGTAGTTCGTCACGGAGTACCTGTTTCGATTGTTTCTGATAGAGATGCCCGTTTTACTTCACGATTTTGGAAAAGTTTTCAAGAATGTCTTGGCACGAAGTTAAATCTGAGCACTGCATATCATCCACAGACCGACGGACAAAGTGAAAGGACGATTCAAACAGTTGAAGATATGTTAAGAGCCTGTGCACTTGATTTTAAAGGAAGTTGGGATGAGCATTTGCCCCTAGTCGAGTTTGCTTACAACAATAGTTACCATTCGAGCATATGTATGGCACCTTATGAAGCTTTGTACGGAAGGAAGTGTAGATCACCGTTATATTGGGATGAAGTAGGAGAAAGAAAGATACTAGGACCAGAATTACTTCAACAAACTAAGCAAGCAACCGAGGTTATTCGAAAAAGGTTAGTTGCAGCTCAAGATCGACAGAGGAAGTATGCAAATCAAAAGAGGAAAGACAAAGCATTTGAAGTGGGAGATAAAGTGATGTTAAAAGTTTCACCTTGGAAAGGAGTAATGAGATTCGGAAGGAAAGGCAAGTTAAGCCCCAGATATATAGGACCTTTCGAGATTCTTAAGAAGATAGGGCCACTAGCTTATCAGTTGGCCCTACCTCCAGACCTTCAGCATATCCACGACGTGTTTCATGTTTCTGCGTTAAGAGAGTACCATTCTGATTTCAGGCACGTTATAACCTACGAACCAGTGGAAATACGTCCCGATTTAACATACGAAGAAAAGCCAGTGGAGATCCTAGATTACAAATTGCAAGAGTTAAGAACTAAGAAAGTGAATTTAGTAAAAGTACTTTGGAGAAACCACCAAGTTGAGGAAGCCACGTGGGAATTAGAAAGTGAAATGCGGAATAAATATCCGGAATTGTTTAGTGCATAGTTTTGATTCCGAGGACGGAATCCTATAAGGGGGGGAGACTGTAATAACCGTAAATTTTCTAAATATATTTTATTTTGAGCCGAATTTTAGAGTCTCGTTTTAATCAGTCTGCGGGAGAAAAATGAGATCTTTTTATTAAATAATTATATTAAATATTTGCATCATTATATCAAATCAATTTGTTCCCCATTTGTTTTATTTCTTTTTATTTATTAATTACCACTTAAAAGACAATAATTAGGCATTATGTCCACTAAAAATTTTACAATTATTTGTTCCCCATATTTCATTTCTTTCTATTTAATTAATAAGCACACTACCAATTTCATGATTAATGAGCATTATTGAGAGGTACAATTTTTATTTTATAAAGCACATGAGTCCAAAGCCCAAACATACTGTCTCTTTCATTGTTAAAACACAAACCATACCAGTTTTTTTTCAAAAACACAGAGCATCATATTCATACACACACAAACAGATACAACACTCTCTTGCATTTTAAACCAAAACACTCGAACCATAAAATAAGATAACAACACAGAACACAGGTAGACTATCATTTTTTTCTTCTCTGTTTTTTTTGTTTGTTGTCTTTGTTTGGTACTGGGTTAATCGAAGTGGGGATGTTTTTTTTTCGATTTGGTTGTGATTGAATCGGAGAGAATAGGAGGGGTCGACTGTGAGGGTGGGGTGATGATTGTATTTCGTGTGTGTATATGGCGATGTGTATGTAAAATCGAGTTGGTGTATGAGTGATCCCTGTTTATGAGCTCGGTTTCGACTGATTTTGTTATATGGCGGTGTCGTTGTCGGGAAAAGAAAGGGAGGAGACAACCACCACCGTTACGGTGGTGGTGTTGGTTGATTTAATCGGTGGTTGAGGGTGAAGAGAAAGGGGAGAGATAACGAGAGGGGAGAGAGTGAGTCGGGAGAGAAGGAGGTGAAGAGAAAGGAGGGGAGGGGAGTGAGATAGAGACGGTGGTGGCGTAGAGGGAGATAGAGCGGAGAGGGTAGGACGAGAGAGAGAACAAAAGAGAGAGAGATAGGGGGGAAGAAAAGAGGTAGAGAGATGGGGGGTTTGAGAGAAAACAAGAGATCGAGAGAGGTCAGAGAAGAGAGAGTGGAGAGAGAGAGAGAGAGAGAGAGAGAGAGAGAGGAGAGAGGGAGAGAGATGCGAGAGAGGAGACCGAGAGAGATTTCCGGGAGGTGGTGCGTGGCGGCGGCGGTAACGGGTGGGGCCCACATGCTGCGGTTGTAAATAAAAATATTAATAAAATAATAATGTAACGATAAAATTAATAATCGTATGTTTTAATCGGGATTTATATAAATATTTATATAAATAATAAAAGGGGTATATTGGCTTTAAAAATTGGATTATTATTAAATTGTGAGAAATAATTAATTAAATAGGATGGTAATTGATTTAGTAATTAAATAAAATATTCTGTGATTATTTACCATTAGAGATTTATTGATTTATTGATAAAAGAGAAGGAATAATTGTGATAAAATAGAGTTAAATATGATTTTTAAATTTTAGACATCTGATAATTAATATTTTCAGATTATTTATTAACCGGATCGAGTTAGATTTATTTTAGAGATTAATATTTGATCTAAATAAATTAGGATTTGTGAGGTTGCTTAAAATTAGAATTCTTTGATAAATTATTTTAAAAATGAGAATAATAAATATGGATTTAAATTGAATAAAAACGGATGTTTGAATTTTTCATTTTGAGTAAGAATTTAGATTTCTAGAGATTAAAAATAGGATATATTCTCCAGATTTAATTCCTGTGTTCGAATAAATACTTATTTATCCCGGAATTGATTTCTGTTATTTATTTCGGAGATTTTATGAGATATTATATTATTATTAATTAGATTATCGGATCGGGAGTATTTTATTCTGAAGAATCGCTCACGTATTTCTGGTTGCCATTTTTAGAGAATAATCCCCGAGCCGTAGACCGAAGCCGAGTTCACGGGTAGAGTATAATTTTTATCTGCATTCATTTGCACTTCGAGATCGAGGCAAGTTCGTTCTTACCCTAACTTTTGGAAACTGTGAATTTCTGTTCGTGTTATTTAATTCCTTAATTATTTTTGAGATGTTATATATTGAGATTATCTGTTGCTCTATATGATGCAATAATTTCTTTTGAGAATTATTTCTTGTTAAATATTATTATATTGTCAAGTTAGTTTATTTGAGAATTATAATCCCTATATGCGTAGAAACAATTTAATTGATATCGGGTCGATCTCATTAATTCGAGACGACTATTATTTTATTCAGTGAAACTAATCTCATTCGTCCGAGATAGTTAAATTTATTCTTTTCGATTGAATTTATTGTACAAATTCAATCGTTATTTATTGATTATCTTTCAGTTAGTTCCTCGTTTGAACTAACCGATAGGAGTTTAAAATTATAATTATTAGAGATTTTTATTCGTCGATCAAGTGAAAAATATTCTATTTACACGTTCATCAATGTTGAGTATTATAAATATCGAGAAGTACTATTTGTTCAGTACGACTCCCAATTACTTTAATCTTAGGACTATTCTCATAGATTCGAGATAGTCGATTTTATTGTCAAGGTTTGGCATTTTGTTCATGTCAACCGATAAATTATTATTGAGGATTTACATCAGTCCATTGTTCGGATTGGTGGTGAAATTGAGTCATACTGGCAGTCCGCCAGATTTGTAAATATTTTCTGAAAGAGTTATCTCAAGTTATCTGTACCCAACTATTCGGGAATTCTGTATTCTACTGGTCAATTTTGGGCAAGAGGCCCTTTATAGAGAAAGAGAGACTCGTGTACCGTTTTACGGACCCGAGAATATTTAGGCATTCGTTGCCTTGGTTGAATTGATAACCATTATGATGCTAGCATTCATACATATATATTATAGTTGATATCGTATTGTAGCCGTGATCGGGCGAAGTGCGGTGTCATCGGAGGCCGGTATTCTTGGTTGGTTAGTTGATCGCCCCACCGAGATACGGAGAGGTGGAAGACCAGTTCATTCTTACATCATGAGTTATCAGAGTTATATCAAATGAGTCTTTTGAGTATTCTGTTTTGAGATGAGTTTTGAGCCTTTCGAGTATGATATTTTTCAAGATAAATTTGAGTCAAATCACATTGTTACATTCGATATTAAAATTTTGAGTACTTTTTCGGTAAACCTTATTATATTTATATACCGAGCGAGAAGAGAACTTGCTGAGCACTATAGTTGCTCATTCTTGCTTTACAACATTTTGTTCAGCTGTCAAGACGGAGAAAGGCGAGACGTCCAGCCAGGGCTATAAAGGGAAAGGGAAAGCGCAAGGCTATGGCGACAACAATTAGAAGATCCAACTGGAATCTTTATATTTCTACTGATGTGAACCTTTGTAACATATTAATTCGAGATGTATCAAGTTGTTTTGTATTATACTGTGAAGACGATCTTGGACCTGCGGAGTGGGACATTTTATGCTCCGTTGTATTATATATTTTGCTTTGTTATTGCGTAACTTGTGCTACAGGATATTGAGACAATGTGACGACCCGGGTCCCCTGTCAGGGTGGATTTGGGGGCGTTACACTTATCACTTTAAGTTATAAGTTACTTATTTTAAGGTAAGCCAAACAGGCCCTAAGTGCGGGGTTTCATTTTTCTGTAAATTTATGGCTTATAAGGTCATAAGAACTTATGGGGTGTGTTTGCCTATTTAAGTTTTAGCTCAACTTATAACTTATATGTTGATACTGGAAGAGGAGTTTCAAGTGTGAAGTTAGGAGTTATTCTCGTAATCATATTGATGTTGCAGTTATGGATAATAGACAAGATTGAAGATTAACCTGTTTTTATGGGTATCCTGAGAGTGATCGCAGAGGAGAGTCGTGGCAGTTTATTCGTAGGCTGGCTACTCAGTCACCTCTTCCTTGGTGCATAATGGGTGACTTCAACGACTTAATGTATTCTTCTGATAAACAAGGTAACTTACCTCATCCTCAGAGGTTGCTTGAGGGGTTTTCTGCTACAATTGAGGACTGTCAGTTGATAGAAATTGATCTTTCGGGAGGAAGGTTCACGTGGGAAAAGAGTCGGGGCTCTGATTCTTGGGTTCGGGAGAAATTGGATAGAGCATTTGCTTCTGAAAGTTGGTGGTCGAAGTTTCCTCTATGTCATCTTAAAGTGATTCCAACGTCAAAATCGGATCACGATCCTATTCTTTTAAATTTGTTGAAGGTGGAAATTTCTCATAGGAAGTTTCGGTTTCGGTTTGAAAACATATGGTTGAGGGAGTCCAACTTTGTTGCTGAAGTTAAAGATTTTTGGAAGACTATCCCTCCAGTGCATTTGCTTCCTAAGCTGTTCGAAGTATCTTCTTATATGGCTAGATGGGGTAGAGCTTTCTTCCATAAGTTCAAGGAAAAAATCAAGGAACAGAAAAGTACAATGGAGAGGTTGGCTGATAAGGAGGATTCCATTAGCGTGCAACAATTCTTGGAAGCAAAAGAGAAGCTCAATGCTTTGTTTGATCAGGAGGAGTCGTACTGGAAACAGCGGGCCAAGCTATTTTGGCTAGCAGGGGGGGACGATAATACCAAGTTTTTTCATCACAGTGCTTCAGCCAGGAGAAAGTCGAACCGTATTGATTACTTGGTTAATGATAGTAATAACAGGGTGGAGACTGAGGAAGGGATGTGTGAGATTGTTTATAACTATTTCACTGATCTATTTGCAGGGGATGTGTCTGAAGCCGCTATAAGTTCGACTGCAAGTCCAAGAAGAATTACTGCTGAGCAAAATGAGATTCTGACAGAAGAGTTGGCTTTTGATGAATTTACAGAGGCTATTAAACAGATGCACCCCGATAAAGCTTCGGGGCCAGACGGATTGAATCCAGCTTTTTTCCAGACTTTTTGGTCAGTCATGGGGCATGAAATTTTCGAGTATTGTAAAGATTGGTTGAGTAACAATCACTTTCCAAACGATATTAATAGCACGAATGTGGTTTTAATTCCTAAAAAAGATAATGCAGATAGAATGAAGGACTTACGACCAATTGCACTTTGCACGAAAGTGTTAGCCAATAGAATTAAAGTGGTGTTACCCGGAGTTATTTCAGAGAATCAGTCCGCTTTTATTCAAGGGAGAAGTATTACTGATAATGTCTTAGTCGCTTTTGAGCTCATTCATCACCTTCGGCTGAAAAACAGAGGCAGTGAGGGGGAAGTGGCCTTGAAGTTGGATATTAGTAAGGCCTACGACAGAGTTAGCTGGGCATATCTCAAACAGAGGATGCAAGCTATGAATTTTTCAGACAAATGGATTCAATGGATGCTGCTTTGTGTGAGAACAGTGACGTATCACGTTTGCATTAATGATTCGATGGTTGGCCCAATATTACCTAAACGAGGACTGAGGCAAGGTGATCCTCTATCACCTTACCTGTTTCTCATTTGTGTGGAAGGTCTATCAAATGACTTGGATCACGCAGTTGCTAATAATGTGATTCATGGATCCAAAGTTGCTCCTACGGCGCCTGCTGTCTCTCATTTATTATTCGCGGACGACAGTTTTCTCTTTTTCCGAGGGACGAATACTGAAGTCCATGCTGTTAAATCAGTCCTGGCTAATTATGAAAGCTGTTCTGGGCAGTCAGTAAATTACATGAAGTCGGGGATCTATTTTAGTGCTAACATTCACCAGAATCGGAGGGGGGAAATATCGGATATTCTTGGTGTTCGTAATAGCATTGTGGGTACAAACTATCTGGGGCTTCCTTCGCTTGTAGGGCGGTCGAAAACAAGGGTCTTTGGTTACCTTAAAGATCGTGCTAGTAAACGGATTCAGGGTTGGTATAAGAAACATGTGTCAAGGGCTGGGAAAGCTATCCTTATTCGAAGTATTGCTCAAGCTATTCCAGCTTACACCATGTCCTGCTTCTTACTTCCTAAAGCTATCTGTCAGGATCTAGAGATTATGTTCAACAAATTCTGGTGGAGAGCAAAAAATGATGACAGGAAGGGTTTAAATTGGCTTGCATGGAATAAGATGAGTAAACCTAAAGCTAGTGGTGGATTGGGTTTCCGAGACTTATATGGCTTTAATTTAGCTTTGTTGGGTAAGCAATGTTGGAACATGATCAAAAATCCCCATCTGTTGGTTTCAAGAATCTTCAAAGCTCGTTATTTTGCTAATACCTGCATGCTTAAAGCCCAAGAAGGTCGCAATCCCAGTTTTGTTTGGAGGGGTCTGTTAACTGCTCTGGAATCTCTGGGGAAGGGGTATAGGTGGGTGGTTGGTAATGGTGAAGAGATTTGTGCTACAGGAGACCAATGGCTTCGAAGTAAGGTAGATTTTGGTGTGGAGGATGATCACAGGTATGCTGGCAGGAATGAGAAAGTCTCTGTTTACATTGATGGTACAACAAGAAACTGGAAAGTTGATTTGGTAAGGGAGAATTTTCTTCCAGTAGATGCCAAAGCAATTCTTGATACCCCGATTCCTAGTAGAGATGTGGGAGATAAACTAGTATGGGCGAATTCAACTACAGGGATTTACTCAGTGAAAGATGGGTATAGGTTCTGGCTTAAGCAGTTCAGTAGCAATGTGGAAGTTGTGCAGTGCCCAGGGTGGAGTAGAATCTGGTCCCTATTCATTCCTCATAACATCTAGGGCTGAGCAAAACCGATCCGAAACCGAAAAACCGGACCGAAATATGTTAATTCGGTTCGGTTCGGTCCAAAATTTTTTGAAAATCCGGTTATTTCGGTTCTTCGGTCTGGACCGAAATATAGTTCGGTTCGGTCCGGTTCTTTTCAAAATATTTCGGTTCTGGACCGAATAAACCGAAATTTTTAAAACATATTTTTACATTTTTTATATATATATATATATATATAACATATATTTACGTAATTACTAATCACATTTTATAGACAAAGAGTCCAGACTCCAGATATACAGCTCACGTCACTATCACTACTTACAGAATACAGAGATTAGTACTCTCGTCGTCTTTTCGAAAACCTCTCCTCGTCGAGTCGTCGCCGTCGTCCTCTCCTCGTCGTCGTACTACTCAGAAGCCTCGATTTGCTCATCGTCATCGTCGTAATTACTAACTAGGTTGGTTATTACCTTTTATATTTCTCTAATTTGTATCTATAATTGCTTCTTAATTGCTTATAGATTCTCGATTCTAGATTCTTGTATGATTGTATCTGTATGTTAATTAATTAATTCTTTATCAATTTAGTGGAGAATCATAGATTCGATTGTAATGTTTTTCTTATTTTGTTACTTAGTTTAGTTATCATAGATTCGATTTTTAATTTGCTGCTTAGATTTCTTTAGGTTGTGTTAATTTGTTACTTAATTTATTTTCTTAATTAGTTTGCCACTTTGTATGTAGTGTACTAGTCTAGTCAGATCAGTCAGATTATTAATTTTCTTAATTTGTCTGTCTGCAAACTTGTTTGGCCTCAAAAAACTTTGAAAACAGAATAAGTACTTTTTCTTCAATTTTATGACAATGGTGCTATTTTCTGCTTAATGAGAAATGGGGTTGCTCATTTCTTGAATTTGGAATTCTATATGTTGTAGATTGTTTAAGGTTTGAGCACATTGGTTTTGAGATTTGACCTGCATTGTTCATTCATGTAATAAAGGTATCATCTTTGTCTCACTTGTTGAAACAGATGATTTCGAAATATGTCTGCTAATGTTTATGATTCAAGAAACCCCACTAATTGCTTGCTTATGTTACTTTCATTTTGTATGTCTAATTGTGGCATTGTATATACTTTTGATTAGATATTGGCATTAAATTTCGACTCTCCTAATGTAACATTTCTCTGGTAATAGGCTAATGCTGCCATTTTATCCGGTTTCATCTTATGCGAAAAACATGTGATAATACGAAAAATGGTGAAAATGTTTGGATTTATGTAGAGCCTTTCAACTTCTGTATTCACACACCATGCAATTGTGTTTAAAAAGTATGGCAGGTTATGTTTCAGTATGACAAATATTTTTTTAAAACTAGGAATTAAATTGTTTAGTTTTGCTTCCATTGGCAGGTAAAGTGATCAGTGATCACACATTCACACTGATCTTGGATATCCTGGTTTTTTACTGTACAGGCTTATCATTTCATGACCATCACAGAATCTTATTTAGCTAGATCACTAAACTTTGAGTGTGATGATGTAAAGACTGCACTGCGATCTATTAGTTTTAAAGGTTTAGATTCTGAGTCTGGCATTCTGAGTCACCGTTAACTCATTCCCTGCAGCTCTTTCGTACTGATCGAATAAAGCTAGATGTGGACAGTAGCATTCAGACAGTTAAATAACATTTTTTTCTTCTTTTTTATTTGCAGATAATGCTGGTCAGCTGGTGTCCATCATCTTCCCAGGAGAGTTGCTGATTTGCAGGCTGCAGCCATTGGCTCAATTCTATTCAGAGACTCAGACTGCTTGTTTTTCTTCATGAATCTATATTATGTAGTCTGTTATAGACAGTTGTTTTGTTGATTTGCTTGAAAGTTCAGGGTTGTGTTCTCAGTTCTCGTGGAGATTGTAACGATTGTTAAATTAAGATTTAAGAGTTAAGACTTGGTTTATGTTGGTTATGACACATTTATGCATTTTCTCTGCACACACCAGACCTGCCACAATGCCACCAGACCAGACATCACTGCAGTTTTAAAAAAAAAAATGCAGGGCTTAAAATTTCGGTTATATTGGATAGAACCGAACCGACCGAAATATTTCGGTTCGGTTCCGGTTCGGTCCAAAGCTGTAAATCGGTCCGGTTCGGTCCAAAAAATATTGCCTATTCGGTTTTCGGTTAATTCGGTTCGGTCCGGTTTTTGGATCGAACCGACCGAATGCTCAGCCCTAATAACATCCAGATATTCATTTGGAGGTTCTATCGTAATACAATTCCAGTCAGGTGGAGACTCCGCTCTAAAGGTATTATTCTCCCTACAAACTGTCCTATGTGTAATAATGACATAGAACATATGTTGCATTTGTTTGTTGATTGTCCGTTTGCAAAACAATGTTGGGAATTGGTGGGGTTTGAGCAAGACATGGCTTTAGTGGAGGATGCTCCAATCTGGCTGTTGCATATGTTCTCAACGGCAAAGGAAGAGGTGTTGGTGAAAATCTGCATAGTTTTATGGAGTATCTGGATGTGGAGAAATAAAAAGGTTTGGGAGGAGAAGTCCATTACTGCGAGTTTAGCTGTTGACAGTAATACCAGGTATATTGAAGCTTGGAGATCAGAACGCCTGAAGAGGAAGGTGAGGCAACAACAGCAGTATCCACAAGCTGGTTGCAGTAGTCACAGGTGGAGTCCTCCAATGCCGGTTGTTAGTAAAATCAATGTTGATGCCTCTTTTCATTCAGCTGATACTCCTTTCTCGGTAGGTATGGTTTTAAGGGATCACACTGGGACTTTTGTAGCAGGTCGGGTTCTTTGTCGAGAAGCTGTAGCTACGGTCTTTGAAGCAGAAGCCATTGGTGTTCGAGAGGCTCTTGCGTGGATCAAAGGGCAGCCAAGGACTACGTCTAAGGTGGTTGTTGAGACAGACTCGATGCTGGTGATCCATGGTCTTAAGAAGACTGCGGAGAATTTACTAGAAGTGGGGGAAGTGCTATTTCAATGTAATGTGCTCTTAGAAGAGTTTCCAACCACATCAATTCACTTTGTTAGGAATCAAGCTAATAGAGCAGCCCATGAACTAGCTAGGTTGCCTTGTTTAGCTAATTGCCATGTTGATTTTACGACTCCTCCTGTTATGTTGGTGGAGACTTTGTTGAGGGATTCCTCTTTTTAATGAAAGTTCTTATTTGATTTCAAAAAAAAAAAAGAAGTTGAATGTTAGAAAATCCTAACATTCAACTTATGCTTATAACTTATTCCTCGATATACGCAATATATAATATCCTTCAAATCTTCAAAATCATATATCTTTTCATCCGTTCATTGGAAAATTGATATGTATATATCAAATTTCTCTACTCATCGAGAACTATCCATTGATATATACTAAAAAACAAATATTTTGAAAAATAATAAAAAAAATTAACTTATAAGTTCTGATTTACCAAACGCTATACTGACTTATAATTTCCATTTTTGCTAAATGCAAATCAACTTTACTTTATACAGACTAGTATATTACTCTTATATCCTTCATCCATATTAAATGAATGCAAACCTAATAAATGCTTCGGCATGAAACCTTAGTAGATGTTTATTGATTTCATGCGGGTAACAAACCTAATAAATGTTTCAGCGTGAAATCCTAGTAGATGTTTATTGATTTCATGTGTGTAACACTGTAACACATAAGAATACAAACTATATATATCATACAGACTAGTGTTATTATAATTTTTATTTTGAAAAATATTAATTCATTTATGAGCAATTATAAGATGTGTTGTGTTAGGAATAATTCATAAGTTGTGATGTCAAGAATAGAATTTTGCTAATACTTCTTGTATATCCTGATCTTATAAAGGATTTAGCACTTTGTATAGGATATATGTGTTAGACAGTAATCTGTAGAGTTTAGTCAGGAACAGTGCGTCAGAGACTACATGTCAGGAACAGTGTATCGAGGACTACATGTCAGGAACAGAGAAGCAGACCCTGATACAGCAAGTCAGATCCTGATCAAATACTGATGGGATAATCAGATCCTGATGCAATGGGAAATCCTGATATCAGTCGTGTTACTGATGATGTCAGTCGTGTTACTGATGATGTCATTATGGATGCTACAGAAACTGGCAAGTGCTATAAAACAGGATCATTGTTTTGAAAAACAAGCAAGAAGATATCGTGAAGGAAACGAATTCTCTATTGATGGAAACTATCAACTGGACGGCAGAACATTGTCATAAATAGATTATAATTCTGTTATTAGTTGATAGGTAGTAATATAAATACTCTCTCAATATCATTGTAAAAAGTGCGTGTGAGCAAGTAAGTTCGTAAGATTTGTATTCGAGAGTTCGAAACAAACAGAGAGAGAGATTTGTATTGTCAGCAGCTGCTAAAGGTATTGTACACCTTTGGTAGAGTTTGTATTTGATTATTTTAATAGAAACAAAGTTTGATTAATTTGTTTATTCTTGTTCATATAATCAAGCAAAAATCAGACACGATTATATAACTTGTATTCAACCCCCCTTCTACAAGTTATTCGAGTTAACAATTGGTATCAGAGCATGTTGATTTCGAGTAATCATAAAGATCTGCAATCATGTCTGGTTACAAGGATGGTAATACTAAGATCCCTATGCTCAAGAGAAACGAATATACTCTATGGGAAGTGAAGATGTTGCATCACTTGGAAGCAACAGATCCTGATTATCTTGACAGAATCAGAGATGGGCCTTTTCTTCCAACAAGGCTTGTTCCTCAAGCAACTGTCGAATGAAAAGTTGTTCCAGAACATACAGCAGAGAAGCCTAAATCTGAATGGACAGATAAGGAAAAGGAGAACGTTCTTAAGGATGCTAAAGTGAGAAACATACTATTCAACAGTCTTGATTCTGTTCTCACTAACTATGTTCTCTCTTGTAAAACTGCTAAGGAGATATGGGACAATCTAAAGGTTCACTGTGAAGGAACGAAACCTATCAGGAAGAATATGAGGACACTTCTCATACAACAGTATGAGTACTTTGAATCCAAGTCTGGTGAGTCACTTACTGACACCTTTGATAGGTTTACTAAACTCATCAATGAGATGGCCATGCATGGTAAATATTATGACTTGGAGGATATGAATACTAAGTTCATGAAAGCTCTTCCTGATTTCTACAATGAGAAGATATCTGCAATTGAGGAAGCTAATGATCTTGATGAGATATCATTAGAAGCAGTTTATGGAAAATTGAGAGCTTATGAACTTGACAGGCAGCAGAAAAAGAACAGGAGTGAAGGAAAGATGAAAACTATTGCACTCACTGCTCAATCTGAATCAAAGAAGCTTCCAGAAGAAAAGTCTGAATCTACTGAAAAAGACTTGAGGAAGAAGAAGAGCAAAGAAAGTTCTGAGTCAGAGACCGAAGATATAGACTCTGAAGATAATGATAATCAGAGATGCAAGAACTCTTTGCTATGTTTACTAAAGATTTAAAGAAAGGAAGATTCAACAGGAGAAGATTTAGCAAAGGCACTTTTCAGAAGAAAGAGGAGAAGAAGAATAACAAAGACAAGAGTACAATTATCAAGCTTGATAAAGCCAAGATCAAGTGTAATAACCCTAACTTTAGCAATGCTACAGTGATCACATGAATAGTAAATTTTGAGGATTTAGGGAAATAGTATGTAAGTACTCTATAATAGAAACAGAAAATGAATAATCGGAAATCATATTAGTGATATACTATAAAAATGAGTGACTCAAAATGATAATGGATTTCAGAAATTCCTGAATATGGACTTTAAGGATTTTCGATTTCGATTGAGACTCTATTGAATGTGATATTAAGGAGTATAGAAATGTTAAATGGTTTATATCTTGAGGAAATAGTGAAATTAGGATAAACCAAGGAGTGATCAAGTCAAGGAAATGCCAAGGGAATTTAGATTGTTAAACGAGTTTGAGAATGCTTGAGAACCTGAGAGACAACCGGGAGAGCAACTTCTGAGAAAAAGAGAATATACCAAGGATATTGGATCTAATATCTACTTGAGGATTAGAATCACCCTAACACACTAATATATTATGTGGGAGAGGATATTATATATCCAAGGAATTTACGAAGGAGAAACCACTGAGACAATCGCACAAATCATTCGATGGATCAAACGACGAGAAAACTTTGAACGGAGCCCAAACAAAAGGCCCAAAACATGGGGGAAAGCCCAAATTTCGGCCCAACACTATAAGGAACTGATCTTAGAGTATTAAGGAAGGAAACCATGTGAGTGAATAAGAGAAAGAGGAAGGGCATTGGTGGAACATTTCAAGATAAGGCAAGGACAAGCAAGTAAATAACAAGAAATGGAGTAACATGTTTTAAGCTTGGCAAGTGGACCAAAGGATCACCAACACTTGGACAAATAGATGATCAACACCACATTAAAAGAGGATAAGAGTGAATAAAGGGATAGATACATGTATAAGCAAGTAGAAATCAAGCTAAACCCATAGACATACAAACTACCCAGCAAGAGCAAGGAGGAAAGAAAAATTCATATCTCAAGATCTAGAGCTTCTAAAATCACCAAATTTTAACCATAGCTTCTCCACTCCATGTGTAAGGTTCGTAAAAAATTTCATGACAATCCAAGTAGTATAGCCTAGTCAAATCCATGCTCAAAGTGGGAGAACCAAACCTGTCCAGGTTCTGGCCAGTAGCAAGATGGGGCTCAAAACCCTAGCTCCCATGGTTGGATTCTTGTGTTCTATAGCTTAAAACAAAGGTAATCAAGACCCCAAGGTATGTTCAAAATCTTAGCTTCAAATATTGAGTATAGCTATGTCAAAAGATGGATAAAAAATGATGATGAATAGTGATTTTCAAGAACTAACTTTGTGTTCTTGATTTCTTTTGATTGATTCAAGTGTACTGAGGCTACTTAAGGACCATTCAAGGCTTAATAGGGGTTATTCAATCTTCAAGAAGGTATAAATCTCAAGACCCTTTAGTATTACTTTGAATATATGATGGATTATAGAAAGTTTAGTAATTAAGGTTATGATAAGTGATTATTCATGATGATATATGTGTTTAAAAGTGTTTTTATTGAATATGAAAGGAGCATGTGCTTGTAACCATGGTTGGTAAGATGACCACATGGTGTAGGTGATGGTGTATAAGGTGGATGATGGATTTGGAGGAGTAATATCTTGGAAAGTATGAAAATATAGCCGTTATAATGCCCGATTTTCGTTAAAACAGTGATTATTTGTTAAAAACAGGGCAACCCGAATCTGTCCAGGTCAGTAGGGTATCCCAACTGGTCAGAATAAGATAGGTCTTTGTTCATAGATCATTTTGATATAAAGTACGTTAAAATCTGATGAACGGTTAGGAGAAAAATCAGTTTTAGTGAGAGACGTTCGAGAACCGAGAAAACGTAATTGTATCAACTTTGAGGCTATAATTACCATACTTAAACATTTTTAAAAGTTACGAAATTTTGGGATATTGTAGTGGGGTGGTCAGAGGACCATTACCAGTTGGCCTTGCCTTAAAATTTGGAATTTATATTTTCTGAGAATTTTTACAGTCGAGTGTGGTTATTAAGGGAAATGGTGGAATACACTAAAACTTTGATCGAGTTTAAAAATGGTCAAGTTCATGTAAACTTTTGGTGCGTAAAAGCTATGTCAAACATATATTATGTGTCAAGGGTGTTATTGTATAAAGATTAGGTGATTAAGTAGGATATATACTAACGGTGATCCTTTCGTTTCTATAGAGACGGGAGACGAACACAGGATCATACCTACTCGCTTTAGAGATCCAGGAAAGATTTCTCCTATCTTTACTTGGGAAAATTATTTACCTTCAAAGAAAGATGATTTCATGGAATATATATGTGATCCTATTGTTACTATATTGTTGAGAATTTACTTCCTGATTTTGGGAATTAAAGAGAGATGGATATGGATATACAGATATGATTATGCATAAAGTGAACATGCTTTATGATTAAAAGAATATGAAAGAATGGTATCAGTTGTTATCTAGGGTTATATGATTTATAATATTATGTTAAAAATATTCTTTTTAAATATTGTGATTTAATAAATATTATTTGATTATTATTTACTATTTCTAAAAAAAGGATGGAATATTATATATATATATATATATATATTAGTGTACTGGATTCCATTAAATACAGAGAAGATGTCTGAGTCATAATCAGAGTATTATGGCATAAGCTTTAAAAGTGATGATATATGTGAATGAAAGTGGAAATGGAAATTGAAAGGAAAAATGTGGAATGGTATTGGTATAAATGGAATACTGATTGACAAAAAAGGGGGGATTGCAACAAAAAGCGTAAGAGGCTGTGTGCGGCACAGTCCAGCACTCAATATTTATTACGGCCCAAGAGTTGCCGAAGGAGGATGTAGCAGGTAGCCTTCCTTCAGGGTTGATGACCAGGTGGGATCATCCCTTCTACTAGTAGTAAACAGAGAACAGGTACGGTTAGGCGACTGATCATCGTCCTACGTATCCCCAAAACTTAAAAGAAAGAATTGATAATGGTTTTCAGATCTGTATTCTGAAAAAGGAAAATGGTATGAAATGATGGAATTGTTTTTACAGTAAGAAGAAAAACTGATTTTATATTATTTTTATATAATTGTTGTATAAAAAGGGAAATAGAAAGATTGTATTGAGAGATGATGTGCAGATGATATATTATCTTGAAATATTATGCTGAGGTGATGTAATGGTTTTTAATTATTATAGAAGAAAAACTGATATTATATTATTTTAGAAGAAAAACTGATATTATATTAGAAGAGAAGCTGATATTAGAATGCTATATATTTCTTTTAGTATAAAAATATTTGGAAGGAGTAGTTATCAAATAAAAATAAATTCTTTTTATAATAATTATGATTTGCCTTCTGTTTATTATACAGATATATTTATGTTTCTTTTGAAGCTAGTTTATAAAATTTATCTTGCTGAGCTACTATAGCTCACTCTTGTTATTTACTTATACAACAGCTAGGTCGCATGCCGATACTCCGCACTACACCCCGCAAGAGGGTAATGGAAAGGCGACCTTTTGAGAGAACGCTGACACCTATTCCGGAGGTAGCGTATATACAGACGGGTTCTGGTAGACTTATGTACATTAAGTGTGTAAGCTCATGTAATAAACTGTTGGTTGTTGGAATGCTTCATGTAGAAGTATTATTCAACAACGTACTTAGTAAGATTCTGGGTTTGTAATAACTCCTTAACTCTAAACTTTTAATATTGTGGATGTTGTTCTCTGAGCATATGACTGGTGTGTGTTAATATTAAAGTGTGGGGTCTATTGTGTGAGTTTTATTATGCATTTATATTCCAGCTGCTAAGAGTAGAATTTTAATGAATGGAAATTGGACCGTGATGACCTGGATCCATGACCCCGGATCTAGGGGCGTCACAGATGGTATCAGAGCTAAGAGTCATATTGCTCAGGAACAAAAGTGATAATAATATACACATATAGATATATATGTAATGATATAAAATATGAACTCACATTGAGTTCAAGGGTGGTTTATCGAACGAAGCGTTTATTCTAAGTAGGGATTATAATTTTATAGATTATTACTAATAAAAGTTTATGTTTTAGTATAGGGAGAGGAGATTGGTGAGCCAAAGTTAAGGGTATTTAAAGTCTTCTTGTGTTTAAGGGAGTTTGAAGAAATATTGTAAGTGGATTGGTGAACAGACACTGATTGTTTCAATTGATTGTGGAGATGAAATGGTGAAACTGAGATTTGTCGGTAAAGCCAAGATATACCTTAAGGACCAAGACAGACTGAGAAATTCCGAGATTGACTTAAATGAAAAGGTTATTATGCTAAAAGTGTTAAGTTTATGTAGCACACGGGATCGGTATGGGAAAGGGAATACTTGATGTATCGGGAAGTGTACGTTAGATAACCTCGTGAGTATACGAGATATGTTAGAATATGCAATTTAGAAGTATAGTTTGAAGGGTCCTTAATACTAGAGCAGTGTCAGGTCAAGACGATCAATATTACGAAAGTATATCGATTAGAAGGTTGTATTCTATTATGAATAAAGGCAGAGAGTATCGAGCCAAGTCACGACTAGGTAAATGAAGATAATTGGGAATAGCAGACGATAGGTTAAGGCTACATGGTGAGTGCCAAATTTAAGAAATTTTGGAGAGTACGCAGTCTAAGATATAAATAGTATTTGAGGAAAACCTTCCATTATTGGGATTTTCAATTGGGCAGAGGCTATTAACAGTACCTATTTTCAAGCTCCTAAAGCCCTGCTAAATTATATTTTTGAGTTTCAAATTTTCCTCCACTGGTGGGTAATTATTCATTAAGTGCCGGTATCTTTTTTAAACAAAAAAACTTTCTGGTACCCTTGGGGATGTGTTTCAAAATTTTATTTTATCTATCTTATTCAAAATATTCCTCTAAGATTACTTTCGGAAGATGGTATTGATCATTTTGGATTTAAATTTTTCTTTGTATTTTTACTACAACTAAGAGGAACAATCCTATATGTATACACAAGGATGATCTGTCTGTGTGATTGAAAGTCGGAGGGGACGCCCTCACTTGTGTGACATACGGGTTCTTCCATCATATTGATTTCTCAAATATTCTTTTGTTTCGAATAAAGGTTATTTAAAACTCTTAATTTTATAAATTATTGTGGGACCCTTGCTTGTTTCTGGCTTCGTTTCAATTCAAAGTCTCTTAAATTCTATTAATTGTTTTGAATATAGAAGATTTCATTAATGGATGGAAGCAATGTTTATAGTATACGTGATTATACGAGGAAACTCGAGATTCCAAGGGAAACTTCGTTAAGAGATAATTAGAGCTAGAAGCATTTCAATATAAGAGAGGAAGGAATTTCGTGAGAAGAAATGAGTATATTTGATGATTAGTAAGAGAAAAGAATATGAGGAATTTTAAGGTATAATTGAGATTTACTATTGAGAGTAAGGTGTATTTTGAGGATAGAGTCAGAATAAGGATAAACAAAGGAAGTGGGGATAATTAATGAAGGATTCGAGGTGCAATAACTTTTAGTGGGGGAAGGCCAATATTGTGACGAATAACCTAAGTAGCAGAGAGAGATTAAAGATGTTAATTATTCAAAGGATTAATCCAAAAAGGTGTAAATGAGTAAAACTTGAGGTAAAGATTTTAATGAGAATAACAAAGGGAAATTTCAGAGGTGGAGTAGATAGTATATAATGAAGGAACTAAGGTGGATCAGCAAGATGTAAAGAGTGTATAGTGAACAATAGACATATGGGATAAGGTATCCGGAGGAAGTTGCAGGTACACTCTAATTTAACTATTTAAGTGTAAATGTTTGGTTAGGGATCGACTAAGTCAATGAATGGTGTAGGTAGGTTGACAATCTAGATAAGGAAAATCAGTATCTGTTAAGGGTCAAAGAACTCTATAGAAAGGAGATTAAGAGTATGAGAGAAGGTGTGAGAATATTTTTAAGGATGAAGGAAAAGTACATGCTCGTATAGTTACGAACAGGAAATATATATTATAACCAATATTTTCTTACAATTGTTTCAAGGAATATTATTATAGATTATTTTCTGGAAAATTTTACAGAGATGATATATAAAAATGTTGGAGTATTAAGATTTTATGTTATGATAGAGATCAAAATATAGATAAACCATAGTGAGATACACTACCATACAGGAAAGGCCAATGTGGTGGCCGAGGCAATAGTAAAAAGGAGGAGAAAGAGGAGATATTATAGAATGATCAAATACAGGAAGAGATTGACAAAGGAAGATAATGAAAGAACTGTTATTGATAAGCTAAATGGCATGTTGGTGAATGACAAGCAGGTTATGTTGGTGTAGTTTGTGCAAACAAGATAGAGATATTATGAAAGGAAAAGGATAGAGGAAGTAGTGTGGAAGTTAGAAGGTGTGGATGAAAAAGGTACCTATGGACATTTCCAACATGATTCCGGGACGGAATCCTTTTAAGGGGGGAAGACTGTAATAGCCCTAACTTTAGCAATGCTACAGTGATCACATGAATAGTAAATTTTGAGGATTTAGGGAAATGGTATGTAAGTACTCTATAATAGAAACAGAAAATTAATAATCGGAAATCATATTAATGATATACTATAAAAATGAGTGACTCAAAATGATAATGGATTTCAGAAATTCCTGAATATGGACTTTAAGGATTTTCGATTTCGATTGAGACTCTATTGAATGTGATATTAAGGAGTATAGAAATGTTAAATAGTTTATATCTTGAGGAAATAGTGAAATTAGGATAAACCAAGGAGTGATCAAGTCAAGGAAATGCCAAGGGAATTTAGATTGTTAAACGAGTTTGAGAATGCTTGAGAACCTGAGAGACAACCGGGAGAGCAACTTCTGAGAAAAAGAGAATATACCAAGGATATTGGATCTAATATCTACTTGAGGATTAGAATCACCCTAACACACTAATATATTATGTGGGAGAGGATATTATATATCCAAGGAATTTACGAAGGAGAAACCACTGAGACAATCGCACAAATCATTCGATGGATCAAACGACGAGAAAACTTTGAACGGAGCCCAAACAAAAGGCCCAAAACATGGGGGAAAGCCCAAATTTCGGCCCAACACTATAAGGAGCTGATCTTAGAGTATTAAGGAAGGAAACCATGTGAGTGAATAAGAGAAAGAGGAAGGGCATTGGTGGAACATTTCAAGATAAGGCAAGGACAAGCAAGTAAATAGCAAGAAATGGAGTAACATGTTTTAAGCTTGGCAAGTGGACCAAAGGATCACCAACACTTGGACAAATAGATGATCAACACCACATTAAAAGAGGATAAGACTGAATAAAGGGATAGATACATGTATAAGCAAGTAGAAATCAAGCTAAACCCATAGACATACAAACTGCCCAGCAAGAGCAAGGAGGAAAGAAAAATTCATATCTCAAGATCTAGAGCTTCTAAAATCACCAAATTTTAGCCATAGCTTCTCCACTCCATGTGTAAGGTTCGTACAAAATTTCATGACAATCCAAGTAGTATAGCCTAGTCAAATCCATGCTCAAAGTGGGAAAACCAAACCTGTCCAGGTTCTGGCCAGTAGCAAGATGGGGCTCAAAACCCTAGCTCCCATGGTTGGATTCTTGTGTTCTATAGCTTAAAACAAAGGTAATCAAGACCCCAAGGTATGTTCAAAATCTTAGCTTCAAATATTGAGTATAGCTATGTCAAAAGATGGATAAAAAATGATGATGAATAGTGATTTTCAAGAACTAACTTTGTGTTCTTGATTTCTTTTGATTGATTCAAGTGTACTGAGGCTACTTAAGGACCATTCAAGGCTTACTAGGGGTTATTCACTCTTCAAGAAGGTATAAATCTCAAGACCCTTTAGTATTACTTTGAATATATGATGGATTATAGAAAGTTTAGTAATTAAGGTTATGATAAGTGATTATTCATGATGATATATGTGTTTAAAAGTGTTTTTATTGAATATGAAAGGAGTATGTGCTTGTAACCATGGTTGGTAAGATGACCACATGGTGTAGGTGATGGTGTATAAGGTGGATGATGGATTTGGAGGAGTAATATCTTGGAAAGTATGAAAATATAGCCGTTATAATGCCCGATTTTCGTTAAAACATTGATTATTTGTTAAAAATAGGGCAACCCGAATCTGTACAGGTCAGTAGGGTATCCCAACTTGTCAGAATAAGATAGGTCTTTGTTCATAGATCGTTTTGATATAAAGTACGTTAAAATCTGATGAACGGTTAGGAGAAAAATCAGTTTTACTGAGAGACGTTCGAGAACGGAGAAAACGTAATTGTATCAACTTTGAGGCTATAATTACCATACTTAAACATTTTTAAAAGTTACGAAATTTTGGGATATTGTAGTGGGGTGGTCAGAGGACCATTACCAGTTGACCTTGCCTTAAAATTTGGAATTTATATTTTCTGAGAATTTTTACAGTCGAGTGTGGTTATTAAGGGAAATGGTGGAATACACTAAAACTTTGATCGAGTTTAAAAATGGTCAAGTTCATGTAAACTTTTGGTGCGTAAAAGCTATGTCAAACATATATTATGTGTCAAGGGTGTTATTGAATAAAGATTAGGTGATTAAGTAGGATATATACTAACGGTGATCCTTTCGTTTCTATAGAGACAGGAGACGAACACAGGATCATACCTACTCGCTTTAGAGATCCAGGCAAGATTTCTCCTATCTTTACTTTGGAAAATTATTTACCTTCAAAGAAAGATGATTTCATGGAATATATATGTGATCCTATTGTTACTATATTGTTGAGAATTTACTTCCTGATTTTGGGAATTAAAGAGAAATGGATATGGATATACAGATATGATTATGCATAAAGTGAACATGCTTTATGATTAAAAGAATATGAAAGAATGGTATCAGTTGTTATCTAGGGTTATATGATTTATAATATTATGTTAAAAATATTCTTTTTAAATATTGTGATTTAATAAATATTATTTGATTATTATTTACTATTTCTAAAAAAAGGAAGGAATATTTTATATATATATATATAAGTGTACTGGATTCCATTAAATACAGAGAAGATGTCTGAGTCATAATCAGAGTATTATGGCATAAGCTTTAAAAGTGATGATATATGTGAATGAAAGTGGAAATGGAAATTGAAAGGAAAAATGTGGAATGGTATTGGTATAAATGGAATACTGATTGACAAAAAAGGGGGGATTGCAACAAAAAGCGTAAGAGGCTGTGTGCGGCACAGTCCAGCACTCAATATTTATTACGGCCCAAGAGTTACCGAAGGAGGATGTAGCAGGTAGCCTTCCTCCAGGGTTGATGACCAGGTGGGATCATCCCTTCTACTAGTAGTAAACAGAGAGCAGGTACGGTCAGGCGACTGATCATCGTCCTACGTATCTGGCGCTAGCAGATATTCCCAAAACTTAAAAGAAAGAATTGATAATGGTTTTCAGATCTGTATTCTGAAAAAGGAAAATGGTATGAAATGATGGAATTGTTTTTACAGTAAGAAGAGAAACTGATTTATATTATTTTTATATAATTATTGTATAAAAAGGGAAATAGAAAGATTGTATTGAGAGATGATGTGCAGATGATATATTATCTTGAAATATTATCCTGAGGTGATGTAATGGTTTTTAATTATTATAGAAGAAAAACTGATATTATATTATTTTAGAAGAAAAACTGATATTATATTAGAAGAGAAGCTGATATTAGAATGCCATATATTTCTTTTAGTATAAAAATATTTGGAAGGAGTAGTTATCAAATAAAAATAAATTCTTTTTATAATAATTATGATTTGTCTTCTGTTTATTATACAGATATATTTATGTTTCTTTTGAAGCTAGTTTATAAAATTTATCTTGCTGAGCTACTATAGCTCACTCTTGCTATTTACTTATACAACAGCTAGGTCACATGCCGATACTCCGCACTACACCCCGCAAGAGGGTAAGGGAAAGGCGACCTTTTGAGAGAACGCTGGCACCTATTCCGGAGGTAGCGTATATACAGACGGGTTCTGGTAGACTTATGTACATTAAGTGTGTAAGCTCATGTAATAAACTTTTGGTTGTTGGAATGCTTCATGTAGAAGTATTATTCAACAATGTACTTAGTAAGATTCTGGGTTTGTAATAACTCCTTAACTCTAAACTTTTAATATTGTGGATGTTGTTCTCTGAGCATATGATTGGTGTGTGTTAATATTAAAGTGTGGGGTCTATTGTGTGAGTTTTATTATGCATTTATATTCCAGCTACTAAGAGTAGAATTTTAATGAATGGAAATTGGACCGTGATGACCTGGATCCATGACCCCGGATCTAGGGGCGTCACATCAAGTGCTTTAACTGCAGTGAGCTTGGACACTTTGCTAGTAAGTGCAAGAAGCCTAGGAATTCTGGGAAGGGTAATGCACTCATGGTCACACAGAAGGATTGGGCAGACTCCAGTGATTCTGAAGATGAATTGGATTATGACAACATTGCATTGATGGCAAGTGCTTCAGACAAGCCTGGATCTCTAAAGAAAACTTCTTCATCTTCTGTTAAGGTATCACTTCACTCTCTTGATTCGTTTGATAGCTTAGATTCTGATGATATTAGATCTATTCATGTTGAGTTTAAGAATCTTATGACTAATTTCAAAATTCTTTCTAGTGAAAAAGATGAACTCAAGGCTAAGAATGATGAATTAGTTAGTAGAAATAATTTTCTTGAATCTGAGTTAATTCAAATGGAAGAATATAAGTTTAGTTCTGATAGAGCTAAGCATGATTATGGTGTTATTCTTGAGGCTTATGACTATGTCAGAAAAGAACTAGAGGATGAGAGAGATGTGATTCTGGTAAAAAGACTCAAGAAATCATTGAAAATCAAATTCTGGGTAAAGTTAATGGTTTAGGTTTTGATAAGGCTAGGCAAGAAGATACTGTAGCTATTGTCAGTGATGATAGTAAAACTGAAGCTAGCACATCTAAGTCTGAAGGTAAGAAGATAGTTTCTGAACCTAAACATGTTAAATTTGTTGATTCTAAAGGTACCCCAGTTGTGCACAAAAGAATTAACAATAGCAATTCAGATGAAAGAGTGTTAGAAAAACCTAAGAATGTCAACATAGGTTTTCTGTCTAAGTCTCAGTTGAAACAGAGACTAGAAAGTATTTCAGAGTCTAGCAAGATCAGAAGAAATAGGAATGGAAAAGAAGGTATTAACAAAGAAAATAATTACAAGAATGTACCTGATGCACCTAGGAAGAAATGCTATAAATGTGCAAATCATAATCATTTAGCCCTAGACTGCAATCAAAAACCTTCTTGGAAAACTGAGTCCAGATTCCCCAAGACTCAGAGGATTCAATACCAACCACAAGAACCCTGTTATCATTGTGGTAGTTTACTTCATTCCATTTATATGTGTAAGGAATATCATGAACTGTATTATGACTATTATTCTCTGAAATCTGAAACTCCTAGTCACAAACAGTTTGTGAAATCAAAGTCTTGGACAGTGGATGCTCTGGACATATGACTGGAAAGAAGTCCCTGCTTGCAAAGTTTGAAAGGAAAGCTGGCCCAGTAATATCCTTTGGAGATGGCAACAAAGGAGAAACTCTGGGATATGGTTCAATTATTTTTGGGAATGTCATCATAGAAAATGTAGCACTGGTTGAAGGCTTGAAACACACACTTTTAAGCATAAGTCAACTGGGTGATAAGGGTTACCAATCAATCTTTGACAGTAAGGGATGCAAAATCTTGAATATGAAGAATGAAGACATTGTTCTGACTGGTTAAAGACATGGTAACATATATGAAGCCAGCTTGAGTGACACATCTAAAGGAACTGTCAGATGTCTTTACAGCAAGGCATCAAATGAGGAAAGCTGGAACTGGCACAAGAAGCTCTCACATCTTAATTTCAAGAAGCTTAATCAACTTGTTAAGCATCATCTGGTGAGAGGCCTACCTCAGGCAAACTATGTGCAAGATGGACTTTGTGATGCTTGTCAGCTTGGTAAACAAAGAAGAACCACTTTCAAGAGCAAGACAGAAAATTCAATTACTGAACCATTTCACATGCTGCATCTTGATTTAGTTGGTCCAGTAAACATTATGTCTATCAACAAGAAAAGATATGCTCTAGTTATAGTGGATGACTACACAAGGTTCACCTGGGTATTCTTTCTACACAACAAGGATGAAGCTCCTCAGCAAATTATCGAACTTGTGAAGAATATTCAAAATAGCTCTGAGTACAAGGTCAGAGTGCTCAGAAGTGACAATGGTACATAATTCAAGAATTCTACAATGGAGGAGTATTGTGCAGACAGTGGAATTACTCAACAGTTCTCTGCACCTGGAACACCTCAGCAAAATGGTGTAGTAGAAAGAAAGAACAGAACTCTCATAGAGGCAGCAAGAACCATGCTTGCAGATGCAAAGCTTCCAACCTATTTCTGGGCAGAAGCTATCAACACTGCATGTTTCACTCAAAACTATACCTTGGTAAATGGTCATGGTAAGACTCCCTATGAGATGATCAAAGGAAAGAAACCAAGTGTGAAATACTTTCACATCTTTGGATGCAAATGCTATGTCCTGAAAGTTCATCCAGAACAACTTGGGAAATTTGAAGCCAAATCGGATGAAGCAATCTTTCTAGGATATTCAGCATCAAAATCCTTCAAAGTATACAATCTTAGAACTTATATTGTTATGGAATCAATTCACGTTGCATTTGATGATAAGAAGTTTGGAATTTTGCAAACTGATGAAAGCCATGACAATCTGGAATTTGAAAATCTTAAGTATTCTGAGATTCCCTCCAGTGATGATGAAGGTTCTCCAGAGGAAATCTCTATTGCTTCTCAAAGGAATGCTACTGTTGAGGGGGAGCAATTCAATCAAGGAGAACGTAGGACTGGTCAGGATCAGACTAGTCATTCAGAGTCTACTTCATCAGGAACTGATCCTTCAGAGTCTAATGAAGGAAGATCAGGAACTAGCAGCAATACTGAATCCACTGATTCTACTGATCAAGGGGGAGCTTTTGAAGGAAGAGAAAGTTCTTCTACAATAAATACCACTAACTTAGGGGGAGAGTCTAGCAGGAATAATCTACCACCTGTTAGAAAATGGGCAAGGGATCATACTGAGGATTTGATTATTGGTGATCCAAATAGTGGTGTTCGAACTAGAAGATCAATTCAAAATGAATGCTTGTACAGTTGTTTTCTGTCAAAGAATGAACCTAAGAAGGTTGAAGAAGCCTTACAGGATCCTGATTGGGTAATAACAATGTAGGAAGAATTGAATGAGTTTGAGAGGAACAAAGTTTGGAAACTGGTACCAAGACCTAAAGATAGATCTATTGTTGGTGCTAAATGGGTTTTCAGAAACAAGCTAGATGAATCTGGTATGATTGTAAGAAACAAAGCAAGACTGGTAGCCAAGGGTTATTCTCAGGAAGAAGGAATTGACTATGATGAAACCTTTGCACCTGTAGCAAGATTGGAAGCAATCAGAATGTTTCTTGCATTTGCAGCTCATTCAAAATTCAAGGTATACCAGATGGATGTAAAGAGTGCTTTTCTAAATGGCAAGCTTGATGAGGAAGTATATGTGGAACAACCACCTGGTTTTGTTGATCCAAAGTTTCCAAATCATGTCTACAAACTTGACAAGGCACTCTATGGACTGAAGCAGGCACCAAGAGCATGATATGAGACTTTGTTTAAATTTCTTCTTGAAAATGGCTTCACAAGAGGTACAATTGACAAAACTCTATTCTTTAAAAAGATAAAAAGCGATTTGCTTTTAGTTCAAGTTTATGTTGATGATATTATATGTGACACCCCTAGATCCGGGGTCAAGGATCCAGGTCATCACGGTCCAATTTCCGATCAATATCCATATCTCTTGAGTCTTTTTTTTTTTAAAAAAACTTAATACTTATGCAATTGACCCCACACTAATACACACACACACACACACCAGTCATATGCTCATAGAACAACATCCACAATATTAAAAGTTTAGAGTTAAACAGTTATTACAAACCCAGAACCTTACTAAGTACATTGTTGAATAATACTTCTGCAGGAAGCATTTCAACAACCAAAAGTTTATTACAAACTTACACAATTAATTTACATAAGTCTACTAAGCCCCTTTCGCTTGTCACTACCTCAGGGATGGTCGCCAGTACTCGCTCAAAAGGTCACCTTTCCCTTACCCTCTTGCGGGGTGTAGTGCGTAGAATCGGCATGGGACCTAGCTGCTATATACATAAGTGGCAAGAGTGAGCTATAATAGCTCAGCAAGATAATATTGTAAACTAGAATTTAAAAAGTGAACAGGTATACATATATATGCATATATAAGCAGAAAATTATAATCCTTAAGGAAGAATAAAGCTCTTATTTAATAATACATCATCCACTTACTATTATAAGAAGAAAATCTACAATAATATAATATCAGTTTCTCATTATCTGTAACCATAATCCCATCATCTCATATCATTATTCTGTTTTCAGTATAGAAATCTGAAAACCATTGTCAACACTTTCTTTTCAAAAACATTGGGGATATCTGCTGTCACCTGATACGTTAGGACGATGATCAGTCGCCTAATCGTACCTGCTCTCGTTTTACTATCGGTAGAAGGAATGAAGATCATCCCTGGAGGAAGGCCACCTGCTAACATCCTCCCTTGGCATCTTCGTGCCGTAATAAAAATAATAAATGCTGGACTGTGTCGCACACAGCCCTGACACAGCCACTTACGCAAGTCTGTTGCAATCCCCCTTTTTGTCAAATCATTATTCCATTTATAAAATATCATTCCACATTTCCATTTTCTCGCTTTCATTTCCACATATCATTCACTCATATCATTTCCATTCTCGCACATTACTTCTATAAAATATATATATATATATATATATATATATATATGTATATATATATATATATATATATATGTATATATATATATAACATAATGCTTTGATTATGATCCAGACATCTCTTTCATATTCAAAAAATCAAATATACTTTTATATTCATAAAATATTCCGTCTATTTTAAAAGTAGTAAATAATAATTAAATAATATTTATTAAACCACTGATACCCAAAAAGAATATTTTTAATATAGTATTATAAACTGTTGTGAGGGAAAATTGGTACAACACTTCAATGAGAGAATTACAATAATAAACCAAGAAAATCCAACAACAATGATTAAATAAATCGAATTACAAGCCCAAAAACCCTAGTTTCATAAACCCTAACTCGAGAGGCAGAAGAGTGATTGTACGGACTGGGTTTGCAAGTACTCCAAGCTATGGTGATTGAATATAACCTACCCAATCGAATGCCAACAGCTAGGAGCAAGTGTTAGAGGTGTTTATGTGTGTCTAACCTTGCAAATTGCCTACATACCCTTATATATATAAGAGATCAAGTCCTCATGTAGTTCTTCATAATTATCCTCCACCTTCTTCTGCCATATCCCTCGTAACAGACCTGCCATGCTCGTTTATCCAGCCTTCCATGTTTATCCGGCCATTTTTCCCATGATTTATCCCTTTACTCCTAATATATCCTCGATATATACCTATATATATACATACACATGCACATATATATATATATATATTCCATGTATACATGATGTTAATCCGTGATAATCACTACTGATAAGCCGTTCCTATTGTTTAGGAGATATCCCGAAGTCTGTTACCATGTTTCCTATCTGATTCCCCGCGATTTAAGGAGTTCCGAGACTGCTGGTATATTTTTTGGAAACCTTTGGGGTTCATGCACGTACCCATAACCTGACAGCCTGCTACCCAGTTGAACCCCCTCCTGGCCTCCACACAGCTTTACCCTTATCTGAGGTTCACATGCTCGCAGCCCTATATGAACATACCTCACATTTAACACCAGATCCTCATCCCTCAACCCTTCCTCAATACATTCCAAGCCATCACATTCAACCTTGGACCCAGCTTATCCTTTCACATTCAACTAATTCGAGTCTGTCCTCTTAATGGGCCTTAAATCAAGCCCAGGGCGGATTTCGGGCACAACAACTACTCCCCGTGTAACGCCCCCAGATCCGGGGTCAGGGGTCTGGTGGTTACGGTCTTACATCCATTCATAATACTTGACTTGAGTCCACAATAAATAAATCACATGCTGTGACCCCACAATAATTACCACTCACACACACAACAGTCATAGTCCCAGAGATGAAATTGAAATAAGTCTTACATTAAAGGGTTTACGAATAAAAGTTATTACAATCCCAAAAGGATAACATCATAGGTTTAAAAGTTTTGCCGTTGATTACATTAATTGTACATATAGTTAAACAGGAAACAAAAGCTGTCTAACTATGCTACCTAAGCAATGGCGGCTAGCATCTCAGCGGGTAGTCCGGTGGGTCGGGTAACCTGCTTGCGCCGAGTGCGCCTGACGCGAGCCATCTGTCCTAGCTGTTGTTGTGACATAATATAAACAAAGCAAGGGTGAGCGAAAGCCCACCAACAAATATATAACTGAACGATAATTTAAAACAGTTCAAAGCTATCTTTTAAACCATATGCCATGCATTTACGGAAATGATGCCAGTATATTATGAACGATGAAGTTACAAGGTAACTGAAAGTATTTGTTTGAAGAAATATCTGCTACATCAAAGTAAGCGAGATATTCTTATTGTTATTAAGAAGAGGAACTTGCAAGAAAAGGTTGCAATTCCAGTTATGACACTTTTCCAACTCTGCCAACAGTAATCATGTTGCAGGAGATAAATAAATTTGGATGATGAACCAATGATGGAGTATTCACCGCGCCCGCTGTTCCAATCTTGATGATCAGTCGAGATCGTACAGCTCAATTTAGATTTACTACCGGTAGAAGGAAGAACTGACGGCTTTACTTGTATACCGCCTTACTAGCTCTCCCCGGCCAACGGTTGGGCCAAAAGGGATGGACCGGCGCTACTCGGCCTCTTAAACGACTCCTAGTTCAAATAGAATTCATGATTCTGAATGTAACGTTCGTCCCCCTTTCCCCAAGTATAATACTTGTTGATAAGACTCCACAAAGTAGTCGTATCTAGTCGGAAAGGAAAATTTACCAATATCTCCCAAGCTATTACTTGGTAACGGATATCAACTTGTTCCAGTAATCTTACCCCTCGAAAGATGAGAAGGTAAGCAACGACTTAATAAGTCAACAGCACCCGAGTTGCGGGTGAAGGGAATACTTTATGACCGGGAAGTCGACAAGATAAATAACATTTTTCCAAGTAAGGTTCCCTTATTATTAAGGCGCTAGACTCAAAGATGAATGATGTCTGGGAACCTTTCTTGATATAAGATTAATAATAATATGACTTCGAAATATTTTCTGTAATAATCGAAGAAGATAAACCTTATCGAGATTATTTTAAGTATGGAATAAATATTCAGAGAATATTTATTGAGTTAAAATATTGAAAGAATATTTGGGAATATGAAAGAATATTTTTAATCAGAGTATTTCTCAAAATAATCCCTGAAGAAATATCAGGAGTATATTTATTGAATAAATAAATATTTAAATGAATATTCAAAACAATATTCATTAATTAATTAGACCTGAAAAGAATATTTAAGGTAATATTCATAATTAATTAGGAATTTAAATGAATATTCAAAAGTAATATTCATTTAATGAATAATATCCTAAATGAATATCAAGTAATATTCATTTAGTAATCCAAGCCTTAAGGAATATTCGAGATAATATTCGATAATTAAATCAAGCTTCAGATGAATATTAAAATAATATTCATCAAGTATTTAATATCTTAAATGAATATTCAAAAATAATATTTATTTAATAAAATAATAATCTAAAAGAATATCCAAATAATATTCATTTAATAGAATCATCTTTAGAAGAATATTCGAAATAATAGTCGATAATCAATTCGACTCTGAATGAATATTGAGAAATATTATTCGTTGAATAGTTACGTTCAAATAATTATTTGAAATAAGGATCATTAAATAAATAATCTCGAATGAATATTCAAATAATATTCGTCGCCTGAATAATAGAAAATATTTACTTAAATATTTTCTTCCGAGGTAATCTCGATATATCAAGGAATATTGACTCCCGGTCTATATTCGATTAATAAGATGTATATGCCCTTCTATGAGGGTCTTACAATCCCCGGCTTATAACTGATATCTAACTATCTAGCTTATAAGCCAACAATAACATTCAGGGAACAAGTATATCAATTCAACTTGAAAGTAGGCATGCATGCAATGGCATATGTATATCAGCAATCATATATATATATTTATTCAATCACAACAACAGCCTAAAAGAAGGGAATTGAAACTTGCCTGGTAGTCGAGTACGGTAAGGGGTAGTGGTAGCGGGTCCCGGTTCAGCCTGGTGATCTATAAATAGCCAAGGCATTCGGGATTAATCACTTAACATATTAAAAGTTAAGTTATACTTAAATCGAAACACGTTCTCGAGTTATCTCGTTATACCCCTTTTAGTGGATTACTTATTATCACTGATCCGACCCGACATTCGTTCGTTAATACGACATGTCACTGCACTTATACTTGGGACATACTTGAGTCATACGAGTTCTAAGGTTGATCGTTACGAACCAATATTATACTCCGAGTTTTATCGCCCGTTTTCTAAGTGTTTTACCAAAGTTATAAAAGAGTCGTCTTTTAGGGGTTCGTTCGCGTTTAACCTTGACTCGAACATTTTTAATAAATCGAAAAATGCTCTTTTTGACATACGGTTTTCTTTCACACCTTCCTTCTTACCCCTAGTATTTATTTACCAAGATTCGCCATGACGTTACATAGCTTACGAGGGTTCAATTTCAGTTACGAACTTTCATTTACGGATTCGAACTACTTTTAGTAATTTGGTCATAAATCCTAAACCGTAAGTCCGTTTCACGTGATCTTTATATCAAAACGAAGCTTAGAACATTACCTATCCTATCATGGCAGATAAGGTCTCTGGACAGTAGGGGTTCGACATGGAAAATGGCATACAAAACATGGTATTGTAAAATCGGGCATTATAACGGCTGTAAATCGAATATCTATCAATTTCGAATCTTCCCATAAACATAGCATCCAACCCAAACAACATATATATGACTTATACACATGAACTGAGGCCAAGCAATGCCTTTCCGTTCATCTAGCTATTTACATCATTAATCCAAAATCCATACATAATCATGCTTATAACTTTAACATAACCATAACTAAGTTATAACTATCAAAAACATGCTTAAATCTCAAACAAGGGTTAGGGTTTCAAGAGCTTTATACCTTCCTTAGATAGTGATATAGCCTTACTAAGCCTTGTATGGTCCTTAGGAGTGATTATGCTTGCTATATCAACCATGAAAAATCAAGAAAACCAAGTTAGTTCAAGAAGAACACTATTCATGCTCCTCTTGAATGATTTATTTGAAAATGGAAATGGATGAGTTTGAAGCTAAGATTTTGAGAAGATAAGTTTTATGAAATGTAAGACTCACCTTAATTATTTCAAGAACAAACAATGGTGGGAAGGTTGAGTTTGGATTTGGAATTTATGGATATAGCCGAATGGTTCTTTGCAAGGGGGGGGGGAGAGTTGCTTGGCTCTTTTGATTTTTTGTGTTTTAATCTCCTTTACTCTCATCCACTTACAACATAATATCTTGTAAAAGTCACTTTAATAAAGTGGTGAGGTGTTGGATGATCAAATGGCAAGACATGTGTTGGTTTTGTGGTGGTTAAAGCTTAATTAGGTAGTTACTTGCTAAGTACTTAGTTCCTCCTCTAAGTTGCTAGTTCCTTGCTTCTAGTTTAGTTACTAGATATTTATACTAGTAGCTTGCACAAGACTCTTACTTCCTCTGCTTGTTTCTGTGTCCGGTTATTACCCGTTTCGATTGATCGTTCGAGAGAATATTTCACGGATTTCTAATTAGGGTTTACCGGGAATCCTCTTTAATATTAATACTTTCATTCTCCATCTTTCATTCTAACTTTCCATTTTATATTCCTTTAATCCATTCGTTAAATACTTAAGGCTATCAGTGTCCAGGGAACTCTCGGAGAAAATAAAAGTGCGGTTTTTCAGAATCCGACAGCTTTTACATACACTTATTTTCCCCCTGGATCACTAATACGAACTCGGAAATCCGTTCCGAATACTTCTATATAGTGTCGTCTCATATTATTATATACTCCCACCAAAACACTATTCATTCTGTATTCTTTACTTGTTCTCTTAGGGTTGTATAATTGTCCGTATTCTCTTTCGATCGTTCCTTAACCTTTTTACGGAACTACTGGATTAATCGTTATCGATCTGGATGACATGAGAGTATTCTCTTACTTGAAGTTGCCATATCTTATTCCCTTAGAAGATAGATTATTCTTACCTATGTTGTCACCCTTTAGCATTCTTCAAGACATAACATAATAAAGTCGCATTCCATTCATTCTTTCCCAAATATCAATTATTACATTGTAGCCATATCCACTATTCATTCTTACATCATTAAATACATAAAAGTTTTAATTCCACCCAAAATCTGGGTTCTTACAGTCTCCCCTCCTTAAAAGGATTCCGTTCCGGAATCAGTTTGAAAACAAGTGGGGGTACTTTTCTTGCATTGCGCTTTCAAGTTCCCAGGTGGATTCTTCTACATTGTGGTTCTGCCACAAAACTCTGACTAGCTGAATGACCTTGTTTCGGAGCACTTGTTCTTTCCGGTCTATGATTTCCACAGGTTGCTCCACATAGGTCAGGTCTGGTTGCATGTCCACTTGCTCATACTCTACAATATGCTTTGCATCCGGATTATACTTCCTCAGCATCGAAACATGGAACACATTGTGCACCTGCTGTAGATTCGGGGGCAATACGAGTTCATAAGCTAGTTCCCCAATCCGTCTCAAGATCTCAAATGGTCCAATGTATCTGGGACTCAGCTTTCCTTTCTTCCCAAATCTCATTAAACCTTTCCAAGGTGACACTTTCAAGAACACTAGGTCCCCTACCTCGTATTCCTTGCCTTTCCGAGCTAAGTCGGCATATTTCTTTTGTCGATCCTGGGCTGCTACCAACCGTCCTCTGATTAGATCTACTGCATCTTTAGTTCGTTGGACCACTTCGGGCCCGAGCATCTTTCGCTCTCCAACTTCATCCCAATACAAGGGAGATCGACATTTTCTTCCATAAAGGGCCTCATAAGGTGGCATCCCAATGCTTGAATGATAACTGTTATTATAGGAGAACTCAACTAATGGCAAGTGATCATCCCAACTTCCCTTGAAGTCTATCGCGCAGACTCTCAACATATCCTCTAGCGTTTGGATGGTCCTTTCACTTTGCCCATCTGTCTGGGGGTGGTAGGCTGTGCTCATGTTCAGCCGGGTCCCTACACATTCTTGAAAACTTCTCCAAAACCTGGAGTTAAATCTAGGATCTCGATCGGATACTATTGCGACTGGGACTCCATGTCGCGCCACTATCTCTTTTAAGTAGATGTCCACTAGTCTGTCGACCGTGTACCTTTCGTTGATCGGGAGAAAGTGAGCCGATTTCGTCAGTCGATCTATAATTACCCATATGGCATCATGATTAGCCTTGGTCCTTGGTAAACCTACTACGAAATCCATGGCTATATGTTCCCATTTCCATTCTGGAATCTCTAAGGGATGTAGAAGTCCGCTGGGTTTCTGGTGCTCTGCCTTCACTCGTTGGCAGGTCAAGCATCTGCTTACCCACTCTGCTACGTTCTTTTTCATATCGGGCCACCAGTAATACTCCTTCAAATCCCTATACATTTTGGTGCTACCGGGGTGCACCGAGTATCTTGAGTTATATGCCTCATTTAAAATCTCATTCTTGAGTTCCTGAACGTTTGGGATCCATATCCTGTATGTGTACCTCATGATCCCTTCCTTGTCTCTTACGCACTTAATTTCCTCCCCGGTCATTAGCTTTTCTGTGGAGTTCTTTTCTTCCTCCATCATCCGTTCCTGGCACAGTCTAATCTTTTCTAGCAATGGAGGTTGGATTCTAATTTCCATCAACTTTTCTTGGCCCTCTCCAGGTAACTTAACCTCGATTTCCAAATTCTCAAAATCCTTCACTAGCTCTTTCTCTGAAGTTATCATCTTGAGCTTCTCTTTCCGACTAAGGGCGTCAGCCACCACATTGGCTTTGCCCGGGTGATAGCGAATTTCACAGTCGTAATCCTTGATTAACTCTAACCATCTCCTCTGGCGCATGTTAAGCTCTTTCTGAGTGAAAATGTATTTGAGGCTCTTATGGTCTGTGTAAATCTCGCATTTTTCCCCATACAGGTAGTGTCTCCAAATCTTTAAAGCGAAGACTATGACTGCTAGTTCTAGATCATGCGTGGGATATCTGACTTCATAATCCTTCAATTGCCTAGACGCATACGCTATTACCTTGCCGTGCTGCATAAGCACGCATCCCAGTCCTTTATGCGAAGCATCACTGTAAATCACGAAATCTCCTTTTCCATCAGGTAATGCCAGCACTGGGGCTGTCACCAGCCTCTTCTTTAACTCCTGGAAACTCTTCTCGCATTTCTCAGTCCATTCAAATTTCTCGGTTTTACGGGTAAGTCGAGTTAATGGAGCTGCGAGTTTCGCAAAGTCTTGGACAAATCTCCTGTAATATCCGGCTAGTCCAATGAAACTCCTCACCTCGGTTGGAGTAGTTGGCCGTTCCCAGTTTGAAACTGCTTCTATCTTGGAGGGGTCAACCAACACTCCTTCTCTATTGATCACGTGCCCTAAGAATTGTACCTCATTTTTCCAAAACTCACACTTGGAGAACTTGGCATATAACTGCTCTTTCCTGAGTATTTCTAAGGTTATCCTTAAATGTTCAGCGTGTTCTGCCTCTGTCTTTGAGTAGATGAGAATATCATCAATGAAAACTATCACAAATTGGTCCAAATATTCCTTGAACACTCTATTCATTAGGTCCATGATGGCTGCTGGGGCGTTGGTCAATCCAAATGACATAACTAAGAACTCATAATGTCCGTATCTGGTGCGGAATGCAGTCTTCGGGATATCTTCAGGTTTGATCTTCAGTTGGTGATATCCTGTTCTCAAATCAATCTTAGAGAAGTATTCAGCTCCTCTTAGCTGGTCAAACAAATCGTCTATCCTGGGCAATGGATACTTATTCTTTATGGTTAGCTTGTTCAATTCTCTGTAGTCGATGCATAACCTCATACTTCCATCCTTTTTCTTAACAAACAACACTGGTGCGCCCCAAGGCGACACACTGGGCCTTATCATGCCCTTATCCAACAATTCCTGTAATTGTTTAGCTAGCTCCTTCATTTCTACTGGGGCTAGTCGGTACGGGGCCTTCGAAACCGGCGCCGTTCCCGGGGCTAATTCGATGGCAAACTCAATTACCCTATCAGGTGGTAGTCCGGGAAGATCTTGTGGGAACACGTCCTCGAACTCATTAACTACCAGAATGTCTTGCAATCTTGGCACTTCCTTCTGAGTATCTATAACGTAGGCTAAATAAGCCTCGTTCCCTTTTCGTAACAATCTCTTGGTTTGCGCCATGGTCAGAATTTTCTGGGTCTGTCGCATCCCCTTGAACACTATTTCTTTCTTCCCTGGGGTTTTTAACTTAACCTTTTTCCCTTTACAATCTATCCGCGCATCATTGCGAGACAACCAATCCATACCCAAAATGACATCGAATTCCCCTAGCTTAAAAGGAATTAAACGACATAGAAGGATCGTCCTCCTATTTCTAGCTTACAATCGGGGTGAATTTGATTAACCGGTACGATTTCCTGATTAGCTATTTCTACTTGTAAGGAATCTCTTAGTTGCTGGGTTTTAAGTTTCAACTTATGCGCAAAATCTCTAGATATAAAAGACTTAGTTGCTCCTGAATCAAATAAGACATTTGCACTGACTGAATTAAGAGAAAAAGTACCTGCTATCACATCTGTGTCCCTCACGGCATCTTGTACTGACATATTGAAAGTCCTAGCAGTTGGTGGCCTATTTGAGGCAACCTTGCTTGCTCCTGATGCTGCTGGTTTGCTCTTTGGGCAATCCTTCCTCATGTGCCCTCGCTGTCCACACTGGAAACAGGTTGTGCTGTTAGGGGTGACCGTGGTGCAAGAGGTGGCATAATGCCCAACTCAATTCCTGTTTATCTGCTTCAGGT
Organism: Saposhnikovia divaricata; assembly: GCA_036435485.1. NCBI lineage: Eukaryota > Viridiplantae > Streptophyta > Magnoliopsida > Apiales > Apiaceae > Saposhnikovia > Saposhnikovia divaricata. Next base: position 181,968,326 of record CM071597.1, on the reverse strand, counting down.
TGCACACCCCGGAGTGCCTCTTCCCACAAGTAGCACACAATGGCAATAGAGGTCGAGAAGGGTTGGAACGGGACATTCCTGATTGATGGCCGCCCTGGCTCACACTTACACTAGCAGATGGTTTAAACCCTACATTCCTCCCTGGTAGGGAAACCGCTCCTCGATTAAACTTGGTTGGGGGTTTTCCTCCAGCGGATCTTCCGCCCATACTAACATGCTTTCTCTTTATCCCCCCTTTCTCTCTCTCTCTCTGCATCTGATCACTACCAGCCTCCACAATGGTTGCCTTCTGCACCAAAGTGGCATAATCTGTAATATCTAAAACAGCCACCCTATTCTGGATCCACTGCTTTAGCCCTTGTTGAAACCTGTTAGCTTTCTTCTCTTCTGTGTCTACAAACTCTGGCACAAATCTCGATAGCTCAGTAAATTTGGCCTCATAGTCCGCCACTGACATATTGTTCTGTTTCAGTTCCAAAAACTTAAGTTCCATCTGGGTTTTCATGAACTTCGGAAAGTACTTCTCCAGGAATAATTGTTTGAACCTTTCCCAGGCTATGACAGCATCAGTCTCCATGTTTTTCTTGGCTTCCCACCAATAATTGGCCTCTCCCTTTAGTAGGTAAGTAGCAAAAACAGTCTTCTGAGCCTCATTGATACTCAGAATCTCAAAAGACTTTTCCATTTCTTTGATCCAGGCCCTCGCCTCAACGGGATCAGCCGATCCGTGGAACTCTGGGGGCTTAAGGGACTTAAAGGCCCTAAAGGAATTTGCCACTGAAGTGTTGTTGCTTGGTGGTGGTTGGGGGTATTGGTTCAAATTCTGCCTAAGTAGATCCATAAACTGGCCCATGGGGTTTCCGCCCTGGTTCTCCCCTTCCTGTTCTACTTCAGTTTCTCCACCCTCTATTTCCCTTTCAAATTCTTCAGAGTACAGGGGTTCATCCTCTGCTCCATACTGGGAATCTTCTTGCTCATTATAGTCCTGATCTTGTTCCTCACTACTTTCACGGTTTTCCTCGTGTTGGTTGTGACTCTCTTGGTCAGTAGATTCGCGAGGGTTAGCCCTAGTGCCCATTCGTCTTGGAGGCATTTTACTGAAAATTTGGAAAATTTATACATTAGGTTCCCTTATATGTTTTAAAGGATTTTTCCTTGCACATTTCTTTACATGATTGGGTTTAAAATCCCACAGTTTTATATCTCATGGCAACTTAATCGAAAAGTAATACATATGCTAATAAACTCGTGATCACATCCCAACAAAATTGTAATGACTGAAATGGAAACAAATATATACCAGGTACCGAAAAGGTACAACATCCGAGTTACAACGATAGTTTAAAGTACAACCATCCTAACAACAACAACAAGTCAAAAGTGAAATATGCCGTCTATCTGTCTAGTCTGCAAAAAGGGAAAACAAGTACAAGAAAACCATCCCTACAAAAGCCGGCACTACTATGTCCGTACATGACTAGACAACTAGACCACTGCATCACTACATCTGAAATCAGCCGCCACGACGAAACATCCTCCGAACCCTCCCCATGGCGATGCGGAAAACCTCCTCAGCCTCTGCTCTGTCTACCCTACCATGCCCATCAGTAGGCAACTGTCGCACCCTCACCCGAGCCCTCAGCTCGATGCGGGTCACAGCCCTATACCCAACTCTGTCACTGATAGTCCTCCTGCCCTGCACCCTCATCCGGGCGGCTCTCTCTGCTGCTAACTCACTCCTAGACTCTGCCAACCTGGCATCTGCCACAGACAACTCTCTATAAAGCCCGTTCACAATCAAGTTGTGAACACATACTGGGACTCCTCCTATCGGGGCATGAGGTGGGGTGGATGGCTCAGCTGGAGCGGCAGTCTCTGTCTGCTGGGGCTCTGGGGAAAGCTCCTCAAACTCGTCGGGGTACGGGCTCACAGGTAGTGGTGGTGGGGTAGGGGCTCTCTCAACAGGGAGGAGTGGCACAAAAAGTCCAGAACTCCCTACAGCACCAACTACTGGCTCATCTATATCTCCCTCAACACCCTCATATACCGGCACCACCTGATCCGTGGTCATGTCAGTGTCATCTCCCATAGTCCTGATCTCAGTCACAACCCAATAATCATCATCCTCAACCACTAACTCAGCATCCTGTCCTGTCTGGATCCCCTCCGGGTCCTCCTCCCCCTCAGTCTCAACAACATCTGTGTCAGCATCATCCTGGACCTCCTCAGGGTCCTCCTCCTCAGACTCGATCACATCAGTATCAGCATCAACCTGGACCTCCTCAGCGTCCTCCTCCTCAGGCTCAGTATCCTCCTCAGGCAAGTGCTCATAGTATGGGTCCCTAGTCCGGAACATGTCCTCATCATGCTGTCTCGCAGCTGCCTCCTGGGCCGACAAGTCGCTCGCCTACACAAGACGAACTATGTTACTATCCTGATACTTAAAAAGTTCCCGTAAGGGTTTTAGGTGAACCTGGCAAGGGTTCTTATTATATTATTGAATTTATTATTATATAACGTCGTATCATCTCTTGGGATATATAACTCTCGCTCTGATACCATCTCTGTAACGCCCCCAGATCCGGGGTCAGGGGTCTGGTGGTTACGGTCTTACATCCATTCATAATACTTGACTTGAGTCCACAATAAATAAATCACATGCAGTGACCCCACAATAATTACCACTCACACACACAACAGTCATAGTCCCAGAGATGAAATTGAAATAAGTCTTACATTAAAGGGTTTACGAATAAAAGTTATTACAATCCCAAAAGGATAACATCATAGGTTTAAAAGTTTTGCCGTTGATTACATTAATTGTACATATAGTTAAACAGGAAACAAAAGCTGTCTAACTATGCTACCTCAGCAATGGCGGCTAGCATCTCAGCGGGTAGTCCGGTGGGTCGGGTAACCTGCTTGCGCCGAGTGCGCCTGACGCGAGCCATCTGTCCTAGCTGTTGTTGTGACATAATATAAACAAAGCAAGGGTGAGCGAAAGCCCACCAACAAATATATAACTGAACGATAATTTAAAACAGTTCAAAGCTATCTTTTAAACCATATGCCATGCATTTACGGAAATGATGCCAGTATATTATGAACGATGAAGTTACAAGGTAACTGAAAGTATTTGTTTGAAGAAATATCTTGTTGAGTATTGAATACAGTAAAAGAATACAGAGGGGGGGGTGAATGGATTCTTGAGTTTTTCTTCGGTTTTGAATCTTTGCAGCAAGATAAGTGATGAGTGTGTGAGATATGAAGATGCGGATAATTAAACACAAACACAACACAATATCACTTTAATCTAATATTTTATTAGATTAAGATTTTGCTACAATCTGTGAATACAAATGATAGTATTCTCAGCTTCGTTTTTCTCAGAGAGATATTTTCTGGATATTTTTGAGAAACTTCAAAACCTTAACAGCTAAGGAAGTGAGGCTGTATCCTTATAGACATGGATACACCCACTTGCTACAAATGAGGTAGGTAAAACAAAAGCACTTTCCAGTCTGTCTATCTCATTTTAGTAAGAGTCCAAACGGCTACAGATTTGACTTTGAAAAGCCTGTTTAGATCCACTTCTTCAGCTCCTTGTCCCTTGTCTTATCTCTCCAAGCTTCTTTGTAGGCTTTCCAGCATGCTTTATAGGACAGAGTCAAATAAAGTGTGCTGGCTTGTTGCAGGTTTCTGACTTGTACAATTCTTCAGTATTTTGTCCTCAAGAATGTATTCGAGAAGTGACTAAGTGAGTGATTCGAGAACTGGAGTTGACTTGATCGATAACTCTGAGTTCTCGAATAGTGTTATCTTGACATATCGAATCACTTCTCGAATAGCTCTTTTCTCTGGAACTCCTTGAGATATCGAATAGAGCATTTTGACATATCGAATCCCTGAGATATCGAATAGAGCATTTTGACATATCGAATCCCTGAGATATCGAATAGCATATTGAGAGATATCGAATAGTGTCTTCTGAGATATCGAACTCCAGACTTCTCGAATGCTAGACTTCTCGAATAGACAAATGTACTTCTCGAATTGGTACTTAGGCAAATTCTTCATTTCTTCAAATCCCAACTGTGATTATTTGGCAGTCTTTATCTCCTTGCTTGAGGCATGAACCTTGGAACTTCTTTCAAGCATTATTCTTGACTTTACAATTACAGTAACACAACTAGAATTTGATGCCTATTACAAGTACAGAACAAATAGAAACTCTACAACTAGAGGTTCCCTCAGTTAAGAGGTCATGTAGGTAATGCATAGCATTACACATACTTAGGCTTGTTATTAGATGTATTCAGGCATGCCTCTGTGACTAACAATCTCCCCCAAATTGTGAGTAAGACCCTTAGTCACAATTTCATGTCTGATAACAAGCCTATCATACATAAAGATAAAACTTGACAGTACAGGTATGGATTCCCATTAGCAATTTGGATAGAACTACAGAGTGAGTAATCTTACAGCCTATGATGAAGGACTAGCCATTGTCTTTTGATTCCCTTTCCATAGCTTTGGCTTGAAATTCATCATATTCTTTCTCTCTTCTTTCTTTCTCCTTCCTTGTATTCTCATCCATAGCTTTTATTATTTCTGCCATAGCATCCAATTCTTCAAGCAAAATTGAGTCTTTGAAATCTTCAAGTACTGGTTCCAGAATATTTGCAGGATAGTGGTTGAGTAGATTCATTCTGATGTTGACTTGATTTCCATTCCTCCTCCTATACTTTACCATGTAGGGGTTGAACTGAACTCTACACAAACCCTTTTTCCTCAGCTTTTCTGCTTCACTTTCCAGTCTCTCAATTTCTTTCTCCCTTGCCAGCCATTTCTCAAAACACTCTTTTCTGACTTTTTCTTCATGATCTCTCTTCATTTTCACAAAATCAATTAGCTCCAGTTTCCATACTCTCTCCACTTTATCTTCTGAGCTCAACAGTGCAATGATTCTCTCTATGTCATATAGCTTGCCCCAGTGTTGACATCCTCCTTGTTTGAATTTCTCCTCCCTTCCATCAGAATATTTAATCTCAAGGCAATTATCAACAATGGCAACATGATAGATTCTTTGAGCTTGCAAAAATTGCAGTTGATCTACATCATAATCTTCATCTAGTGGTGTTGGAGTTTTAGGCCTGGATAGATTGTCAGGGTTTTTGATATGGTTGGCTTTGATTTCCTTGCAGCTTGCTTGAACTTGATTCTTTTTACATGATTACTTGGCAGCAGTATGTGACCTTTGTTTGTAGACCATTGTAGTATTCCATTAGCAGTTTGCTTTTTGAAACATACAGATGGTTTCTTGACTTGAATCTTCTTCTCTTCTTGAGGTGGCAAGACAGTTGCAGAAGCCATAGATGCAAATTTTGAAAGGTCACTACTGGCAGCATTCACCCTAGACTTAGAGTCTTGTGTTGTGGTGAGGTTACTGTCAGCAATGCCTGAGGCTTGCTGTCTTCCACTTTTCCTCTCAGAGCCTTTACCTTGATCATCATCATTCTTCCTCTTCTTCTTGTCTTCATCACCCTTATTACTCCTGTGATGTCTTCTCCTTCCATCACTTTTATCTTCATCCTTGTCTTGATCTTTGATTGGGTTGAACTTAGCAGTCTCAGATACAATGCCAGTTGCAATATATGACCTGAGATAAGATATAGCTTCTAATTCTTCTGCTGTTCTTGATCCCTTCTTCTTGATCAGTTTCTCAATGATGGCTATGATGAGATTTTTATTTTGAGGAGTTAGATGCTTAGGAATGACCAGCTGCTTGATATCTTCAATTCTTGTTCCAGCCTGGTAGATAATAGTTCTAGGATCTGTGAAAACTTCAGGTAGCCTTGAAGGTTGACCATTCCTCAATTCATCATGAAGACTCTTGTTGTTCTCATTTCCCTTCTCAATTAGTCCAAGGAGCACATTCACTTCTGAGTGCTTTAGACTCTGTAGAGTATTGATGGTTAAGTGCCATATCTTGTTCTTTCCTACCATCAATATCTCCTTGAGCCATAGATCATTAAGCCTCCTTGGTACTACAGTGAGACAGTCAATCTGACTCTTCAAACTCTCATGATATAGCAGAGCATCACCAGCATGTTCTCTAGAGACTTTCAGAAGCTCCAAGAATGCATCATCATGATAGACATTTGAGTTTGCAATTTCTTGTAGCTTGGCCTCAGTGACCACCTTCACTTCTACTGGCTTGGCACTCTTAGATATTGAGATTCGAGGCTTGTCAGATGGCATACTCCCTGCAACCACTGTGGTTGTGATAGACTGCCTTTGACCATCAGGAGTAGTGATGTGCACAGTTGGTAGAGTGACAACTGGCAGAGAAGTGGGAGGCTCATCAACTTTGTCCTTTCCTTTTCCAGGCACATGAGTAGTAGATTTCAAAGTTCTCTGATGGCCACCCTCAGTGATCTTGATGCCCTTTTCTAGTGGTCTCTCCCCCTTTGGATTTGAGTTCTTTGATATCCTCTTCTCCCCCTTAGGCTTGTTGACAGACACAGGGACTGTAGGAGGCACCTTTGGAGTTGAAGATTCATCAGGTAGAGGGAGACCCATGTGTTTCATCATTGCAGACAGCATTGATTGTTGATGCAGAAGAACATCAGCTGTGGTGGTGGCTTGAGTGTTCAACTGCTCAGTCAGAGTTGTCACAGTGTCTGTAAGATGAGCATTGGACTTGTGGAGAGAGACTACCTCCTTTTCAAGAGTGTCCACTTTAATGAAGAGTTCATTGGCCTTAAAACCAGATAGGGATTGATCCTTCAGTCTCTGCACTTCGAACCTTGACATCTCATGCACAGGAACCTCAGTGACCAGCTTGTCTCCATATTGATTTGCAAAGAGGGTCCTGAGCATGGCATTGGCATCAGTTGTCTGATCTGATAAGGATTGAAATTTGTGCCCCAGACCTGTGACAGCATCCTTGAGAATAGCCAAACCATTGTCCATCCTGGTGCAAGTAGCATTGCAGGTTCGAATGTCCTTGAGAACAGTCTCCAATTGAGGGAATTTAGCATCAAAAGTCCTCTTGATCTCATGCACCTCCTTGGTTGTAGCTGAACACACTTCATTAATTTCTGTCTTTAAGCCTTTACCAAGATAGTGTGCAGCCTTGAGAATGCCTTTATAGCTATCATTCACTGCTTCAAACACATCAGTAGGGTTGAGAGATTTGGCATTGGACCCTAGTGAAGTGATGTACTCTTCTCTGAGATACTGGAGACCTTCTGAGAGAGGGATTGAATTGGTTCCTTGCAGCCAAGCATCGATATTCCCATCTCTCTCAGTTTCATCTATGATCTTCTCCTTCTGTAGCTCTACATCCTCTTTGTGACATAGGAGAATAGCTTCATAGTCTGGATTGGGCATGTTTGCAGTGAGAAGGTGCTGAGCAATTTTTGTGAACTCAGGGATCTGATCCACAACTAAGCTTTGAAGTGCTTCAACCGTCAATTGTGGTGGAACAGACCCTGATCCTGAAGCACTGTCATGTTGCACAGGCTTCAGCCATTGAGACAGAAAGTTAGAGCTAGAGCTAGGCTTGCTAGGCTCCTCAGTTACAGATGCAACTTCTGCAACCGGATGAACAGACTCTACTACTGCTGTCTCCACAGAAGTGGGATGAGTTACAACAGTAGTTGACACAGGCACAGAGTCTCTAGTAAGAACTAGTGAAACCTCTGTGTTTGTGATGGTGTCATTAGGATATGCCCCAGCATGCATTCCCTGACCATCCAAATGTGGTACCTGGGTGGTGAGCAAGGTGTCATGCACCAAGTCACTTGAATTCATTGGCTCATCAAAGGAAAAGAATTCTTGATGATCAATGCCTTGCTCCTCAATTGCTTGAGTTGCAGGCTTCAAAGAAATATGAGTGGTAGATTCTGAAAGAGAAGTGTGTTGTAGACAAGATTTTGGCAACTCCCCCTGAGAAATAGAGGGAGTTTCAGTTATGATGTGCTCTCCACTCAGTGTTGTGCCAGCCTTATCACTCCCTTGTGCTGACTCTTTACAGATAGGTGCATTGGGGAGGATGCTTGATTCTATAGATGCATCCTGTTGAGAGGATACATCTAGTGAGCTGTGTGCCCCTGATTTTACAACTTCAGCCATTTGAGTGACTGAAGAGGTGGTTTTAGACTTCTTCTTCTTCTTCTTTAGGCTTATGATAGGTAACTCAGGTTTCTCACTTTCTAACCCTAGTTCTACAGCCAAGGCTGCTTCAGTTAAGATTTCTAAAGGTTCAGAAGCAACCTGTTTTCTCTTCTTTTTACTAACATCACCCTTTTGAGAGGATGATGCAGTTGGCTCTTTGCTGGATAGAGTGTTTGGCTGAGGGGGTTGGTTAGCAGGCCTTGGGTTAGCACTTTGTTCTCCTTGCTTAGGCTGTGCTAACTGTGATTTTGAATCAAATATTGGCATGTTGTGGGGGTAAGACCTAAACAAACCCTCCATGTGGGGAGTTATGCTAAGTCTTACATCCACATCATTCCTAGTCTCCAAATTACCAAAAATGAGTTTGGTCATGGACCTAGGATAGCCTATTTTACTCTTATCTGCTCCAGGCAATTCAATCAAAGAAGCATTTTTAAAGTTAAGTACTGATTGAATAAAGCGAGGAAAGAAAATTTCATTACCTCTCTTGGCTGTGGTCTGACCAAGTCTCCCATAGAGTTCCTGTAGGATGAGAAGTCCAACATCTATCTTTCTCCCATGAGCCAAGGCATAGGCAAGCTGCTGCACGGGTGTACTAATCTGATCAAAGCTTGATTTCCGTGCAGTGAATACATGAAGGAGTGTAGCAAATACAAAGCTCCATTCTTTCCTTAAGAACTTCCTATTCAACTTTCCCAGCTTGATAGTATCAGAGTAGTTGATGAAGTCAAAGAATTCTTCCAACTCATCATTGGAGGCCAGAGCATCATACGTCTCTTGCTGCATATCCAAGGCTTGATTCATGTCTGCAGTGGTGATAGTGATATCCTCTCCTTGAATCTTGCAGTGAACAATATAAGAAGTGATAGCATTCTCAAGAGCGATGACCTCCACAGTAGCAGTCCTCCAGAATTGTTCCAATAGATCTATGTACAGAGTTGGGTTGGCTGAGAGCGCACTCTTGATGTATGATTCAGACAACCACCGAACAAAGCACTTGAAATTGGCATTCGGTGCTTCCACATCACTGGTGATTGCGATGAAATTAGTTTGGGATGGTATGGTGAGTTTAGGGTTTGCCATTTGGGTAGAGAAGAAAGGAGAATTAGGTTTGAAGAAGAAATTCGCAGTTAGGGTTTTTCAGAGGTTTCAGGAGTTGAGATGCTTGAGAAATCGAACGAAATGAATTGAATAGTTGTGAAGTTGTATGTATATATGAATGTCTTGAGTTGTCGATAGATAAGTGTTCTGTAGCGACAAGTCATTCGAGAAGTATGAAACAACTATTCGAGAAGTCAAGAAAGGCTTATTCGATATCTCAGGCAGTTTTTAACTCACAGCTGGCAGTGATTTAACTCAGAAAATAATTCAAAGTTAAGAATATATTTTTATGAGTGAAATGAAGTTTTGAATATAAATCCAAAAAGCGATTAAGTGTCAGCGAAAAATCAGCCTTTTCAAATGATTCGATAACTCAAATGCAGTATTCGAGAACTCTATCATTAGAGAACTAAAATACTCTATTCGAGAACTCAAAGTGTGCTATTCGATTTCTCTAAAAGACACTATTCGAGAACTCAAGAGGGTTCTAGATAGGCCTATTCGAGAACTCGAGCCAAGACATAACAATGAACCATTCGAGAAGTCTGACTTATCGAACTATACTTTTCACTCATAAAATTCAATTTTCACTATCTTTTAAAATTTACCAGAAATATTCACTGAAGAATATTCTACTAAATTAAATAGTGATTTTCTCAAAATTTCACAGAAATTTCAAGCTAAAGATGTATGATTTTCAACATATGCAGCATTGTGGAATATTTATAAATCATAATCCAGCCAATACTTACTTTAAAAATATTGAGCATTTGATAAGGTAAGTATTTACTGCTACAACAATCTAGTTGATATATTCACTTAGCCAGAATTTGAAGAATTCTGCATTCCAATCTCACTAACCAACCTTGTGAAGGTGGCTTCATCTAGTGGCTTAGTGAATATGTCAGCTAGTTGTTTTTCTGTGGGAACATAATGTAACTCAATGGTTCCATTAGTTGCATGCTCCCTTATGAAGTGATATCTGATGTCAATGTGCTTTGTCCTAGAATGATTGACAGGATTGGCAACTATAGAGATTGCACTTGTGTTGTCACACATGATAGGAATTCTTTCCAACACAAGTCCATAATCTCTAAGTTGGTTTCTAATCCAAAGCACTTGAGCACAACAACTTCCAGCAGCTATGTATTCAGCTTCAGCTGTGGAAGTTGACACAGATTGTTGTTTCTTGCTGTACCAAGAGACTAACCTTTGTCCAAGAAACTGGCAGCTACCTGATGTGCTTTTCCTATCCACTCTGCATCCAGCATAATCAGCATCAGAATAACCAACCAGATTGAACCCTGTGTCCTTAGGATACCATAACCCCAAGTTTGGTGTGCCTTTCAGATATTTGAAGATCCTTTTTATTTTTCCCTTTTGACACGCCTCACACACTCCTTCTTGACAGAATTCAAGTGTGGGCATGCCTCTCACTAACTCCCTTTTGACTAGGGAATTAATGGCTTTGAAGTTCAGGTGTGATAGCTTCTTGTGCCACAGCCAACTGTCTTCATTTGATGCTTTTGAGTAGAAGCAACAAATTGTGTCCTTGCTTGCAGAGTCCATATTGGCTACAAACAGGCTTCCTTTCCTTACTCCAGACAGAGCAAAATCACCAGTCTTCTTGTGGGTGATCAAACATTCATCTTTGTCAAAGTTCACTTTGAAGCCTCTGTCAGTGAATTGACCAACACTCAGTAGATTATGCTTGAGCCCCTTGACCAGTGCTACATTCTCAATGATGACATTTCCAATTTCCAACTTGCCATATCCCAGTGTGTTGCCAATGCTGTCATCTCCAAAAGCAACCATTGGGCCAGCCTTTTCCTCATACTGTGATAGCAGGGCCATATCACCAGTCATATGATTTGAGCATCCACTGTCCAAAATCCACATGACCTTCTTTTTACTTTCTTTGCCCTGCAAACACAAAAGTATTACTTCTTCTTTGGTACCCAAACGAGTTTGGGTCCATGTGACTTAGTGACAGTTTTATCAAAATCAGCATGCTTATCAGTTTTCTTGATGTTGGTCTTCTTGTCACTGTTGGGAGTCTTAGAATCAGGGTTCTTAGACTTAGGTGACAGAGGTACCTTCCTAACTTTAGGAGGACTTGAAGACTTTGTCCTTGTGTAGTGTGTGTGAACATTATGATTGATACAGCCCTCCATGAATTGTCTTCTCAAATTAAAACAACTAGTCATCACATTCATGTTACATGGCATACAATCAAGTTTATCACAGAAAGGAGAGTCTCTATGTCTTAAAGGCACAGAGCAATCATAAAATGGTTTAGCAACACTACCAGATGGTTTCTTGCAAGCATGAGTCAAATGATTAGAGCTAAAACAGTTTTGACAAACTTTCCTAGGGGCATTTGGCACATAAGCATAGTTGTTATCTTTGTTAATCCCTAATTTGCCATTCCTGTTTGGTCTCTTATTAGTCACTTTCTTCTTAGTCTCATAATTTCCAGCTGAAACAAAATTTACAGGTTTCTCAAGTCTAGGTCTACCTCCTACTGGCTCCTTGGCTTTGATTTTGACATTCTTACTCTCAGAGGATGCTTGTTGTTCATTTGATTGTGCCTCATCTTCATCCTCCAACATTTGCTTGATGAGTAAGGCATCCTCATCAATCTCAAGTGTTGGTGATTTAAATATTGGATTCTCAGTCTTTTTCAAAACCTGAGGCACCTCTTCTTGAACAACAATGTCATCTTCAATGACTGCATAGCCTTTCCTCTGTTTAAGAGTGTCATAATCAAGTCCTATGGCAGCCTTAGGTCTAGCTAGATTTTTCTCATGATAAGACTGCAATAGACTAGAGGAATTCTTAAATGTTTTCAGCTTAAATTCATTTTCAGCTAATTCATCCCTAAGAGCTTTCTCAACTTGACTAGCACATAGAACTTTGTTCTTTAGATACTCGATCTCTTGTTTAAGATTTTCTATTTGCACAGTAGTTAGCTCTAGTTCCTCATTTCTCTTATTTAACAGTTCATTCCTAGTAGACAGTTTAGCAATCTCTTCATTAGCAGCAGTCATACTGGTATGAATGTTAAACATCTCAACGGATAGTTGTTCAACCAAAGATTTATATTCAGAAACAGACATGTCTATGGTAGTGAGAGATGGTACCTGTGAGTCTGATGCAAATGGTTCTTCCTTGGAATTGGCCATCAAGGCATAGTTGCAGAATTCTTGTTCTTCCCCATCACTGTCAGAATCATCCCAACACTTCCCTTCAGCTATGTAAGCCTTACCTGGTGTCTGCTTCTTTAGAAGGGCCTCATACTTAGCTTCAAGCTCAAGAAACTCCTTATCCTTCTTTTTAGGCTTCTTGCATTCACTGGCAAAATGCCCTAGGTCATTGCATCTATAACATCTTACAGACGACCTATCCACATAGCTGGTTTTGAATCTGTTCTTGTTTGTTTTCATAGGTGCCTTGCTCTTATTGAATGAATGATTTTGAGGTCTAGGCTTGAAGGGCTGATTCCTCTTGAATCTGATGTTTGGGAATTTTCTAGCCATGAAAGCATATGATGTATTTTCCATGCCATCCAGCTCTTCAAGAGTGTAGAACTCATCTTCTTCCTTGTCATCAGCAGGTTCAGTCACTACTTCCTCAGTTTCTTCATCATCTACTATCTCTTCTATTCTCAGCTGACTTGCAGATGCTTCCAGGTCTTGAATAGATTTGTTGACAATCAAGGCACAGGATGTGTTTATCATTCTGCCTTGGTTAGCTTGGATAGCCCTCTTTTGAAGCAACTCAAGCTCGTGTGTCTTTAAAACCCCATAGAGCACATCATACGTGACTTTGTTCAAATCTCTTTCTCTTAGAGATATGACCCTTTGCTCTAGATGGTTTGGTGACGATAGTAGAAACTTCATATTTAATTCCTTAGTGCTGTAAACCTTCCCATTCATTTGGAGCTCAGTCACCAGCTTGTGAAATCTTTCAAACATATCAGTCATACTTTCCTTGGGCTGTGCCATGAACGCCTCATACTGTGTGACCAGTATCTGTTTCTTATTTTCTCTTACCTCCTCTGTCCCTTCACATAACACCTCGATGTGATTCCACATGTCCTTGGCTGATCTGCATGATGCTACGTTGGCAAACATCGACATATCCAAGGAGTCTATGATTAGCAACATGAGGTGGCTGTCTAGGGCAATCTTTTCCTTCTCTGAGTCCGTCCATTTGGATGGCTCTTTTGGAACGTATGATCTAGGAATGACTACTGCGCCCACTGTGGATTCAGCAACTTCTTGTTGTGGTATGAATGGACCATTCTTGAGAATGTCAGGGTAGAGAGGATTGGCAGCTTTGATGAACAACAGCATTTTTATTTTCCAGAGGTTGTAATTCTCTTTGTCGAACTTAGGGACCTTTACCGTACCTGTAGTCTTTGGTGTATTCGAACTCATGATCGTTTTCTGTTTAGATTAAACAGCCTGCTCTGATACCACTTGTTGAGTATTGAATACAGTAAAAGAATACAGAGGGGGGGTGAATGGATTCTTGAGTTTTTCTTCGGTTTTGAATCTTTGCAGCAAGATAAGTGATGAGTGTGTGAGATATGAAGATGCGGATAATTAAACACAAACACAACACAATATCACTTTAATCTAATATTTTATTAGATTAAGATTTTGCTACAATCTGTGAATACAAATGATAGTATTCTCAGCTTCGTTTTTCTCAGAGAGATATTTTCTGGATATTTTTGAGAAACTTCAAAACCTTAACAGCTAAGGAAGTGAGGCTGTATCCTTATAGACATGGATACACCCACTTGCTACAAATGAGGTAGGTAAAACAAAAGCACTTTCCAGTCTGTCTATCTCATTTTAGTAAGAGTCCAAACGGCTACAGATTTGACTTTGAAAAGCCTGTTTAGATCCACTTCTTCAGCTCCTTGTCCCTTGTCTTATCTCTCCAAGCTTCTTTGTAGGCTTTCCAGCATGCTTTATAGGACAGAGTCAAATAAAGTGTGCTGGCTTGTTGCAGGTTTCTGACTTGTACAATTCTTCAGTATTTTGTCCTCAAGAATGTATTCGAGAAGTGACTAAGTGAGTGATTCGAGAACTGGAGTTGACTTGATCGATAACTCTGAGTTCTCGAATAGTGTTATCTTGACATATCGAATCACTTCTCGAATAGCTCTTTTCTCTGGAACTCCTTGAGATATCGAATAGAGCATTTTGACATATCGAATCCCTGAGATATCGAATAGAGCATTTTGACATATCGAATCCCTGAGATATCGAATAACATATTGAGAGATATCGAATAGTGTCTTCTGAGATATCGAACTCCAGACTTCTCGAATGCTAGACTTCTCGAATAGACAAATGTACTTCTCGAATTGGTACTTAGGCAAATTCTTCATTTCTTCAAATCCCAACTGTGATTATTTGGCAGTCTTTATCTCCTTGCTTGAGGCATGAACCTTGGAACTTCTTTCAAGCATTATTCTTGACTTTACAATTACAGTAACACAACTAGAATTTGATGCCTATTACAAGTACAGAACAAATAGAAACTCTACAACTAGAGGTTCCCTCAGTTAAGAGGTCATGTAGGTAATGCATAGCATTACACATACTTAGGCTTGTTATTAGATGTATTCAGGCATGCCTCTGTGACTAACATATCTGCTACATCAAAGTAAGCGAGATATTCTTATTGTTATTAAGAAGAGGAACTTGCAAGAAAAGGTTGCAATTCCAGTTATGACACTTTTCCAACTCTGCCAACAGTAATCATGTTGCAGGAGATAAATAAATTTGGATGATGAACCAATGATGGAGTATTCACCGCGCCCGCTGTTCCAATCTTGATGATCAGTCGAGATCGTACAGCTCAATTTAGATTTACTACCGGTAGAAGGAAGAACTGACGGCTTTACTTGTATACCGCCTTACTAGCTCTCCCCGGCCAACGGTTGGGCCAAAGGGGATGGACCGGCGCTACTCGGCCTCTTACACGACTCCTAGTTCAAATAGAATTCATGATTCTGAATGTAACGTTCGTCCCCCTTTCCCCAAGTATAATACTTGTTGATAAGACTCCACAAAGTAGTCGTATCTAGTCGGAAAGGAAAATTTACCAATATCTCCCAAGCTATTACTTGGTAACGGATATCAACTTGTTCCAGTAATCTTACCCCTCGAAAGATGAGAAGGTAAGAAACGACTTAATAAGTCAACAGCACCCGAGTTGCGGGTGAAGGGAATACTTTATGACCGGGAAGTCGACAAGATAAATAACATTTTTCCAAGTAAGGTTCCCTTATTATTAAGGAGCTAGACTCAAAGATGAATGATGTCTGGGAACCTTTCTTGATATAAGATTAATAATAATATGACTTCGAAATATTTTCTGTAATAATCGAAGAAGATAAATCTTATCGAGATTATTTTAAGTATGGAATAAATATTCAGAGAATATTTATTGAGTTAAAATATTGAAAGAATATTTGGGAATATGAAAGAATATTTTTAATCAGAGTATTTCTCAAAATAATCCCTGAAGAAATATCAGGAGTATATTTATTGAATAAATAAATATTTAAATGAATATTCAAAACAATATTCATTAATTAATTAGACCTGAAAAGAATATTTAAGGTAATATTCATAATTAATTAGGAATTTAAATGAATATTCAAAAGTAATATTCATTTAATGAATAATATCCTAAATGAATATCAAGTAATATTCATTTAGTAATCCAAGCCTTAAGGAATATTCGAGATAATATTCGATAATTAAATCAAGCTTCAGATGAATATTAAAATAATATTCATCAAGTATTTAATATCTTAAATGAATATTCAAAAGTAATATTTATTTAATAAAATAATAATCTAAAAGAATATCCAAATAATATTCATTTAATAGACTCATCTTTAGAAGAATATTCGAAATAATAGTCGATAATCAATTCGACTCTGAATGAATATTGAGAAATATTATTCGTTGAATAGTTACGTTCAAATAATTATTTGAAATAAGGATCATTAAATAAATAATCTCGAATGAATATTCAAATAATATTCGTCGCCTGAATAATAGAAAATATTTACTTAAATATTTTCTTCCAAGGTAATCTCGATATATCAAGGAATATTGACTCCCGGTCTATATTCGATTAATAAGATGTATATGCCCTTCTATGAGGGTCTTACAATCCCCGGCTTATAACTGATATCTAACTATCTAGCTTATAAGCCAACAATAACATTCAGGGAACAAGTATATCAATTCAACTTGAAAGTAGGCATGCATGCAATGGCATATGTATATCAGCAATCATATATATATATTTATTCAATCACAACAACAGCCTAAAAGAAGGGAATTGAAACTTGCCTGGTAGTCGAGTACGGTAAGGGGTAGTGGTAGCGGGTCCCGGTTCAGCCTGGTGATCTATAAATAGCCAAGGCATTCGGGATTAATCACTTAACATATTAAAAGTTAAGTTATACTTAAATCGAAACACGTTCTCGAGTTATCTCGTTATACCCCTTTTAGTGGATTACTTATTATCACTGATCCGACCCGACATTTGTTCGTTAATACGACATGTCACTGCACTTATACTTGGGACATACTTGAGTCATACGAGTTCTAAGGTTGATCGTTACGAACCAATATTATACTCCGAGTTTTATCGCCCGTTTTCTAAGTGTTTTACCAAAGTTATAAAAGAGTCGTCTTATAGGGGTTCGTTCGCGTTTAACCTTGACTCGAACATTTTTAATAAATCGAAAAATACTCTTTTTGACATACGGTTTTCTTTCACACCTTCCTTCTTACCCCTAGTATTTATTTACCAAGATTCGCCATGACGTTACATAGCTTACGAGGGTTCAATTTCAGTTACGAACTTTCATTTACGGATTCGAACTACTTTTAGTAATTTGGTCATAAATCCTAAACCGTAAGTCCGTTTCACGTGATCTTTATATCAAAACGAAGCTTAGAACATTACCTATCCTATCATGGCAGATAAGGTCTCTGGACAGTAGGGGTTCGACATGGAAAATGGCATACAAAACATGGTATTGTAAAATCGGGCATTATAACGGCTGTAAATCGAATATCTATCAATTTCGAATCTTCCCATAAACATAGCATCCAACCCAAACAACATATATATGACTTATACACATGAACTGAGGCCAAGCAATGCCTTTCCGTTCATCTAGCTATTTACATCATTAATCCAAAATCCATACATAATCATGCTTATAACTTTAACATAACCATAACTAAGTTATAACTATCAAAAACATGCTTAAATCTCAAACAAGGGTTAGGGTTTCAAGAGCTTTATACCTTCCTTAGATAGTGATATAGCCTTACTAAGCCTTGTATGGTCCTTAGGAGTGATTATGCTTGCTATATCAACCATGAAAAATCAAGAAAACCAAGTTAGTTCAAGAAGAACACTATTCATGCTCCTCTTGAATGATTTATTTGAAAATGGAAATGGATGAGTTTGAAGCTAAGATTTTGAGGAGATAAGTTTTATGAAATGTAAGACTCACCTTAATTATTTCAAGAACAAACAATGGTGGGAAGGTTGAGTTTGGATTTGGAATTTATGGATATAGCCGAATGGTTCTTTGCAAGGGGGGGGGAGAGTTGCTTGGCTCTTTTGATTTTTTGTGTTTTAATCTCCTTTACTCTCATCCACTTACAACATAATATCTTGTAAAAGTCACTTTAATAAAGTGGTGAGGTGTTGGATGATCAAATGGCAAGACATGTGTTGGTTTTGTGGTGGTTAAAGCTTAATTAGGTAGTTACTTGCTAAGTACTTAGTTCCTCCTCTAAGTTGCTAGTTCCTTGCTTCTAGTTTAGTTACTAGATATTTATACTAGTAGCTTGCACAAGACTCTTACTTCCTCTGCTTGTTTCTGTGTCCGGTTATTACCCGTTTCGATTGATCGTTCGAGAGAATATTTCACGGATTTCTAATTAGGGTTTACCGGGAATCCTCTTTAATATTAATACTTTCATTCTCCATCTTTCATTCTAACTTTCCATTTTATATTCCTTTAATCCATTCGTTAAATACTTAAGGCTATCAGTGTCCAGGGAACTCTCGGAGAAAATAAAAGTGCGGTTTTTCAGAATCCGACAGCTTTTACATACACTTATTTTCCCCCTGGATCACTAATACGAACTCGGAAATCCGTTCCGAATACTTCTATATAGTGTCGTCTCATATTATTATATACTCCCACCAAAACACTATTCATTCTGTATTCTTTACTTGTTCTCTTAGGGTTGTATAATTGTCCGTATTCTCTTTCGATCGTTCCTTAACCTTTTTACGGAACTACTGGATTAATCGTTATCGATCTGGATGACATGAGAGTATTCTCTTACTTGAAGTTGCCATATCTTATTCCCTTAGAAGATAGATTATTCTTACCTATGTTGTCACCCTTTAGCATTCTTCAAGACATAACATAATAAAGTCGCATTCCATTCATTCTTTCCCAAATATCAATTATTACATTGTAGCCATATCCACTATTCATTCTTACATCATTAAATACATAAAAGTTTTAATTCCACCCAAAATCTGGGTTCTTACACCCCGGTTCCTTGTAGCCATTTGAATGCAAAAGGAACCCAACATTACTCGTACCTCTAATCACACCTTCATCCCATGCGAACCCCTAAGCCTACATGGGCGTACCCGTTGTAGGAAACAAGGGATTCCACCACGAAACTCCGGTGCTAAAGACTATACTTTCATAACCTTCGAGTTTGAAGCTCAGGGTTCCACCATCACCACACTGGGGTGCCATTAACGAACCTCCCAATTTACGCCCAATGTCCCGGATAATTATCAGAGAAGTATCTTAGACAAAAACTCTTTCCAAGCGATAACCCTCCAAATAAATAAAGTCCCAGTTAAACTTTAACTCTATAAACTTCAAATCCTACAAAAACTCTAATTTTCCAAAATTCAAAATTTAATTTTCATATAACCATTCCACTTCCTCCATAAAATCCCATATATTGAACCTTCCTCCCGTCCATGTTCAAAGCCCTTATATTCCCAAAACATCTATTCGTAATTATCTTTATTAATCTTGCACGCGGGTCTGTGCTTCAACGAATACGTGTCTCACCCGTTCATATCCCCATACACTTATATATACATATCCCTCTACGCCTTCTTCTTCTTTTTTTAACATTTTCTCAGCGAATCGACGCCAAACCCTCTTCTTTCCTTTTCAATCGTTTCGCCTGCTCAAGCTTAATTCCGGTGAAGGCTCCCGTTCTCCAATCATCTCCTCCAATCAAAAGGTACTTCCTACTCTCATTCCTTCATTATTTCTCGTATTATTTGATGCTTACTGTTGTTTTTTTTATGTACACTGATGCACACATTCGTACACCCAGATCTTTTACTTGTGTCTTTTGATGGCTGATAGTCCGTCCTGACCGTCTCCTTACCCTTTTCCTTGTGTCGAATACTGTTCTTTAGATGAAGTTCTGTAGTATTTGCATATGCATGTCATGCTTAACTGCATAATTGAGTAGATCTGCTTACTTCCGATGACAATTTTCCGTCTGCCTGTTCATATTCTATATATACACGTTTATTTTCATACACCTGTTCTTCAATTGTGCACGAATCTCGATTTCTTTTTGCACTTACTCACATTTGTTAATCGATATTTCGTCCAAAACCCGTGTTCCTGTAACGTCAATGGATTTCCATCCGTGTTTCCCCTACTCCAACCTCCTTGTACATGGGCTGTAGTTTACTAAGCTCAGCCCTAGCTTTGTCAGCCCAGGGGTTTAACATACGTAACCTCCTTCATTTGGCCTGGGGTATGTGCATGCGCAAGCCCTGTTTGAGATAATGTCTCACCTATCCTTTCCTTTTTATTATCTCTTTTCCTTTCTTTTTGTCTTGAGGGTTTTTTCTTATGTGAAACCCAGGATGAATTGGAATACCTCCAACCACTTCCCTTCGCTGCAATTCGAGAAATGATCCCAGACAAATTGGGGGTTCCCATTCTTGAACCCCTATAATCAGTACACTTTCCCTGTATTTTTCTTAATATAACAACTGCCACTCTTCAAGATTTGTCCCAAGGATTCGGAAATCACTCTGCTTTTCTGTGTGCAGATGTCGAGTCAATCCACATCTGATAAGTCCCAGAGTTCTATTGCCAAAGAGATTTCTCAGATTGCAGGAGCCTCCGATGGTGACTCATTTTCCTCACCCAATCCCATATCCAGACTTCCTTCCATGACCTCCACCGTGAGTGGCCGCACTCGATCCAAGGTCAAAGTCTTTGACCCCACTGCTGCCCAAATCTCACTCAGATCCTGCTCCATTGATCTTTCTTCTATCATACCTGCCACTGTTAGTTCTGACTCTCTTGGATTTGAGGAAGAAATCGACTCATTGGAGAACTTATCCCCAACGGTTGAACCCTTCAATGACCAGCCTGAAGCTAATGAAAACCAAGATGAGGCTATTCCTGCTAAAACCCCCACTGCCTCTGTCTATCAACTTTCATGTGTCAACACTTGTACCTCAATGACTGCCCAAAAGCTAGAAAATTTACTAGGAGTTTGCAACCCGGGGTGTACTCTGGTCGTACCCCAACCAGATGAAAGATGCCATGACTTTTCCAACTTCGAACCAGATCAAGTGATCCCCTGTGCTGTCTTCTCTACTAAGTTCTTTAGACTGGGATTATCATTACCGCTTCATCCCTTCATTGTGGATATTCTTAACACCTACCAACTTGCCCCACTACAATTGACCCCAAATTCTTACCGCATGGCCATCTGTATGTATATTTTATATGATTTCATGTTCCAAATCAAACTGACTGCTCGTGAGTTGGGTTTCTTCTACCAACTCAAAGAGACTGGGAAGACTACTGGTTTCTTTTATCTTACCACCTGGAACGTCCATCAGGGGAAATGTATAAAAAGAAATAAAAAGGGAATGTCGGGATGGCATAAGCAGTTCTTATACTGATACGACTGTCCAGAATACAGAAAAGAGTTTAACCCTTATCCAGACATGCCTGCTCAGACCATACTAGAAGGAGACGAGCTAAAAAGAGCTCGTAAAGCTTTAAGAATGAGTGCAGGGCTAGGAGATGGTGCTAGCCTGCTTACCAAGAGAAAATTACTTCGCTTAGGTTTTAACAAAAAACTCAGCTCCAAGCCTCCAGGGGACGCCAGTACCTCTGTTGAGGAGAATCCTGTCGACATACCCTCCAAAGAGATAGGTTCATGCTTACATCCTTGCTCGTAGGCGTACCCCTCCCCCTTTATTTGCTTTTCCCTTAGTGATTTATGCTTCACACACACATTTTTTTTTATTCATGCGATTTACTTGATATTTTACCGAAGAATGTCTTTATTGTTGTTAAGACTTGGCTAATGATTCATGTGATAATGCAGATATGTCTTTCTCAGTGCCTTCCTTCATCACCAAGCGTTCAGCACACAAGAATGTTTCCAGATCGCCTGTACCCCCATCTCCTGTTGAGCGAACCCCTGTTCCCTCTTCAAAAATCAACCCAGCTTCCACAGAGAAGAATGTTTCCTCGAGAAAGAGGCCTACACAACATACTCCTGAAGTGTCCGGGGCGTCTGGCTCTCGGGGAGGCAAACGTTCCAAGTATGAGGTCGAACTAAGTCCCTCTGGCACCATCTCTCCAGCTCCCCTCACTGCTTTTGTTGATGCAATCAAGGAGTCAATCCATGCACGGTCTATCTCAGAGTGGGACAGCCTAAGTTTCGAGGAAGCCACAAACAGGGTATCCTTGGTGAGTGCCGAAAGCCTCTTCCTATCCCTGAAATATAACAACCGGATTCTTGAGGCTTCCAAAGCTGTTGAAGAGCTTGACAGGGTACGTTTGGAGTTGAAGACCTCCCAGAATGATAGGAAGAAGCTGTTGGTTTCCAACAAGAAGCTTTATGAGAGTGAGGGTACGCTGATCCAGGAGAGAGACAGGCTGCTGAAGGAGAAGGATACCATGGATAAGGAGAGAGAGGATGCTGCCAAAGCCAATAAGAAAGAGAAGGAGAAACTTGAGATCAAAGTGAGAACACTTCAGGGTGCAATCGCCAAGTACAAGGTCATCATTGCTCAACAGGAGAACAAGGAATTCGACAATAGCTACAAAGCTGGGATTAGAGACTACATGACTTCCACGTATGAGGTTTTCCCGAACTTGGATTGGAACCTCTTAGGTCAAGATGCTGTGGACGCCATCGAACTGATCAAAGCAGAGCAAGCTGCAAACCCCCCGAGGTACATATGGAGGAAGCCCCCCAGGAGAAGGCTGAAGAGGTTCTTGCAGGTGCTGTCACAGAAGCAGCAGTTGAAGCCATAGAGACTCAGTCAGGGGAGACTAAAGATGAGGGTCCAACCATGGAATCCCAGGTGAAGGCCACCTCATCCAATCATGAAGTTCCAAAGACCTCTCCACCTGACGAGAATCCTTCTGCCTCTCCACTCAAATCAGGCCAGTAATTTGATCACCGATCCTTTAAGCAAACTTTTACGAACCCTTTTGGCATTAATTGCCTAAAACTTGATATTTTGAGGGTGCGGACTCCTCTGAAGGTCTCGCAAGATGTAATCTTTAACTTCATTTTCCTCGGATTCCTGTTAAGGTTTATGCACTTTATCTGCTTTTGATTAGTATATGCTTGCCATGCAGTTTGATTACATGTTTATACGTGCACACACCCTTCTTTTTACTCAGTACATAGTGTTCCTTACTTAGCATGCCATGCCTGGTAGAATATCCATGCTATGTACTTAAGGTAATTAGGCATCCGCTGTCGTAGGGGTTCACCTGTTGTACCCCTGGACGTTAATGAACTCGTATCCCTTCCTTAGGAACAATAGGTATTCCACCTGCCCTATTTCTGACATGTTTTAACAAATCCTGTCTTAACTTTGTGAATTTTCAGATCTATTAAGCCAAATGAAATCCTCCACGATCCTGCCATTTCCATCCCAAGTCTTTAACCTGCAACCGATCCTCCCTTAACCATATATCCCTTGTTAATGGATGATCGGTGTTCCACCGGTCGTATCCCTGAGGGCGTTATTTCAGGAACACACCAAGCTTCCATCATTATCGATTCCCTTTTCCATGTGATTTCCTCACAAGACCATTTTCCTTAGCCATTCTATTTTCCCAAAAGATTAAGCCTCACTCACCCAGCTTCCCTGGGGTCGTAGCGAGGTTATTTTTCCACCTTGCACTTAGCTTCCACAGCCGTGCCCAAATCCTATAATGATCCTGGTTATCCACCACATTGATTACACGGCAATTAGGGGTTCAAACAGTTGAACCTCCCTACGAGAGAACCTCGTGATCCTAGTTACCCTAGAACCTTCATGTCTTGGGGTTCCATCCCTTTTCATGTATAAACCATACATATTCCAATTCATGCGCACGTAATCCACGTACGTTTTCATCCAAGTATCCATATAGTCCATACATATTCCATATGACCCGAGTAATCCATTAACATATATTCCATATGATCCGTGTAATTAGTTAACATATATTCCATATGTTTTCATTCCTTAAGCATATAATCCATATGTTTCCATTCCATTACATAGATTTTGCTTTAAAATTTGCCTATTTTTAAGCCGAGTTATCTTTCCATTAATTAGTGTACACCTACTACCCCCCGAGTTCTTTAGTATAATTAGGCTTATAATGAAGAACTAGGTTCAACAGTCGTATCCTTTATCAAACATAAGTAAAGCAGGTTACACATAACATGCATACATCCATATATACCCATACATTTTCATGCATAAAACAAAGATAAAAGAAAAGAAAGTTGATTCCAGTTTCATTAAATCAGATCATAATTGGTGTTCAACAGGTGGGCGTACATTCACAACCCCCCGAGCACTTTATTAACAAGAAAAGGGAAATTCCTACCCGACTGATCCTAACATTAAGGTAGCTACAACTAGTAAGCCACTTTTATTTTCCTACACCTGAAAGAGGTCTACAAGAAATGTTACCTGGATTCAACTACTGGTAATATTTCTTAAGATGTTCGACGTTCCACGCCCTCGGGATTAGCTTCCCGTCCAAGTCCTCCAAATGATAAGTTCCTTCCCATAGGACCGATTTGATCACGTATGGGCCTTCCCAATTTGCCTCAAAGGCCCCATATTCTGGGGTCCTCATGTTAGGCATCATCTTCCTTAAAACCAGATCTCCAACTTTCAAGGGTCGTGCCCGAACTTTGCCATCAAAGTACTTGCGAGTCCTTTGTTGATAGGCTGCAAGTTTCAGCTGAGAGGTTGCACGAACCTCCTCCACCAAATCTAAGTACAAACGATGATTAACTTCATTTTCCATGGGATCAAAGTTATCCCTCCTAAATGAACCAGCACCAATCTCCACAGGTACCATTGCTTCGCACCCGTACGCCAAAGTAAACGGGGATTCACCAGTTGTGGTCCTGGGTGTTGTATTGTAGGACCATAACACCATGGGTAGCTCCTCCGGCCAACAGCCCTTCTTATCTTCCAACTTCGCCTTCAAAGTATGCTTAATGATCTTGTTCATGGCCTCCGTTTGGCCGTTGCTTTGTGGATGGCAAACTGCAGAGAAGCCCTTTACAATCCCGAGGTCTTCACATAAACCCCTCATTTCCTTACTATCGAATTGTTTGCCATTATCCGATATTAGCTTGTACGGAACCCCGTACCGGCATACAATTGCTTGCAATACAAACTCCTTTAACTTGGATGCGGTGATCGTAGCCAGGGGTTCAGCCTCTGCCCATTTGGTGAAATAATCCACGGCTACCACTGCGTACTTTACTCCTCCTTTCCCCTTAGGAAGTTCTCCGATTAAATCAGTCCCCCAGACTGCGAAAGGCCATGGACTTGAGAGTGGCTTTAAGGGTACAGCAGGGTTCCTATTCGAGTTAGCATACCTTTGGCACCGGTCACATGCCTTTGCGAATTTGTGGGCATCCTGCTGTAGCGTTGGCCAGAAGTACCCCTGTCGAAGTATTTTGTGAGCCAACGAGGTTCCCCCAGAGTGGTTCCCACATATGCCTTCGTGTACCTCCCGCATTATATACTCACATTCACTGCCTGCTATACATCGCAGAAGCGGCTTGTTGAAACCCCTCTTGTATAGCTTTCCATCATACAAAACATAACGCGTAGCTTTGTACTTCATCCTTCGGGCCTCATCCTTGTCAGCTGGTAGAACCCCCTTTGTTATGTACTCCAAGATGGGAGTAATCCAGGTATCATTCGTCTGAACCTCAACATCCATACTGTGACGCCCCTAGATCCGGGGTCAAGGATCCAGGTCATCACGGTCCAATTTCCGATCAATATCAATATCTCTATAGTCTTTTTTTTTTTATAAATAAATAAGCAGTTGACCCCACACTAATACACACACACCATTCATATGCTCATAGAACAACAACCACAATATTTAAAAGTTTTAAAGTTAACAGTTATTACAAGCCCAGAATTTACTAAGTACATTGTTGAAAAAAGCTTCTACAGGAAGCACTTCAACAACTAAAGTTTATTACAACTTACACACTTAATTTACATAAGTATACTAAGCCCCTTCGCTTGTCACTACCTCGGGGATGGTTGCCAGCACACGCTCAAAAGGTCACCTTTCCCTTACCCTCTTGCGGGGTGTGGTACGTAGTATCGGCATGGGACCTAGCTGCTATATACATAAGTAGCAAGAGTGAGCTATAATAGCTCAGCAAGATCATACTGTAACTAAAATTTAAAATGTGAACAAGTATACATATATGTATATGCATATATAATAGCAGGAAACAATTAAAATCCTTAAGGAAGAATAGAGCTCTCATTTAATAATACATCATCCACTTACTATTATAAGAAAGAAATCTAAATTAATATAATATCAGTTTTTCTTCATTTTCAGTATAGAATCTGAAATAATATAATATCAGTTTTTCTTCATCTGTAACCATAATTCCATCATCTCATATCATTATTCTGTTTTGAGTATAGAAATCTGAAAACCATTGTCTACACTTTCTTTTCAAAACATTGGGGATATCTGCTGTCGCCTGATACGTTAGGACGATGATCAGTCGCCTAATCGTACCTGCTCTCTTTTTACTACCGGTAGAAGGAATGAAGATCATCACTGGAGGAAGGCCACCTGCTAACATCCTCCCTTGGCATCTTCCTGCCGTAATAAAAATAATAAATGCTGGACTGTGTCGCACACAGCCCTGACACAACCACTTACGCAAGTCTGTTGCAATCCCCCTCTTTATCACATCATTATTCTTTTTTTTTAAAATATCATTCCACATTTCCATTTTCTCACTTTCATTTCCACATATCATTCTCTCATATCAATTCCATTCTCGCACATTACTTCTATAATATATATATATATATCATAATGCTTTGATTATGATTCAGACCTCTCTTTCATATTCCGAAATCAAATATACTTTATATTCGTAAAATATTCCATCTATTTTAAGAGTAATGCATGATAATCAAATAATGTTTATTAAACCACTGATACTCAAAAAGAACATTTTTAATATAATATTATAACCATATAATCCTCGATAACAACTGATACCATTCTCTCTTATTCTCTTAATCATAAGGCATGTTCAATTCATGCATAATCATCTCTATACATATCCATTTCATACTCTTATTCATATTCATATACATCTTATACTCATATCCATATTCACATACATTTTCGTACTCATAGTCGTATTCATATACATCTTCGCATACTCTTCTTTTCAATATCAATACTCAAGGAAGACAATTTCTTCACAATATAGTAATAATAGCATCACATATATATTCCATGAAATCAAGTTTCTTTGTGAAGATAAGTAGTTTTACAAATAGGGATAGAAGAAATCTTGCCTCGGTTTCGATATCCTGACGGTATGGCTCGTCCCTCTTCCGGAGTTTCTATAAACACAAAAGGACCGTCGTTAGAACCACATCTCTTACTCACTACACTCTTGTATAACATTACCTTTTGAAACTTTAATATATGTTTAACGTATTCCTATTACCCCAAAGGTTCAAGAACTTAACCATTTATAACCTAAATCGAAGTTTCAGGGGTTTTCACCATTTCCCTTAACGACCACACTCGACTGCAGAATTTCTTATAATTTTTAAATTTCGAATTTTAATGTAAGGTCAACTGGAAATAGTTATTTGACCACACTACTACCATATCCCAAAATTTCGTGACTTTTAACAATGTTAAAGTATGGTAATTGTAATCTCAAGTTTGATACATTTACGGTTTCTCGGTTTCTGAACCGCTTTCACTAAAACTGACTTTTCTCCTAAACCGTTCATCAGATTTTAACGCACCTTATATCAAAACGATCTATGAACTAAGCTCTATCATTTCATAGTTAATTAGGAACCTGGACAGTAGGGTACCGTACGGATGCAGGGGGTCCAAAACAGGGCAACTTACATCCTAACGAAAATCGGGCATTATAACGGCTATAATTTCGTACTTTCCATAAATCCAACTCCTCCAAATCAATTATCAAACACCATAATCATCACCTACACCATGTGGTCTTCTTCACCAGCCATGGTTACAATCCCAAACACTTCCATATTTAACTCAAACCACTTACAAACACATATAACATCATAATCTTAATCTCTACACTACTTAATCACCAAACCAACAATATCCATCATAATATAAAAAGGGGCAAGAGTGTTTATACCTTCTTGAAGCTTTAAAGATCCTTAATAAACCTTGGTATATCCTTAAACAACCTTATCTTAGCTTGAATCAACTAAAAGATCCATGAAAACCAAGTTAGTTCTAAGATTCTACTATTCACTACTATTCATCAAGTAACTTGAAGAATTTTATTACCTATGAAGATGATGATGATTGGCTTTGAAACTTTGTGAATATCTCTTTCTAACCTCCAAGAAACTCCATGAATTTTCCTTAGATTTGTAGTTGATTTTTGCTAGGGTTTTGATTTTCCTTTTTCTCTTTTTTTTTCTTGGTGCCGAATGCAATGAAGAGGATGGGGGGAGAGATTTTTGTGTTTTGTTAATCTTATCTCATCTTGTCTTAATTTCTTGAGAATTCTAGAGTTTTGTGGAAAATCCCATGGTTTAAAGACTAATTTGCCCTTAATTTTGAGTTAGTGGAATATGAGATCATTAGTGATGTCATTAGGATGAGTTCATATTCTCATTTACTTAATTTTCTAAGTATTATGCTACTAACCTTGGATAATCATAATGTGGTATGCATCCTTGTTAAATTACTAATCTTGGTTGCTTGGTTTCCATACTCGTCTAATCGTGGTTCGTTTCGAGTATACCTCATTATCTCAGTGGTTTTCGAAATCATTTACAAATCAAATTTCCTTTGGTATTCTCTTAACTTAATAATCCCCTGGTTTAACTTAAATTCACTAATTCCTCAATATATAATTCCTTTAGTATTTCTATACTCCTTAATATCCAAGATATAGAAGTTCGTTCGAGCTCAAAATCCTCAAAATCAAAATTCAGGAATTTCTAAAATCCATCGTCATTTCGAGTCACTTATTTTCAATGTACAACACTAATATGGTTTCTGTTTACTCATTTTCCATCCCTAATATAGAGTACCTACACACCATTTCCCTAGATTCCTCAAGATCACTATTCATTTGGGCACTGTAGCCTTTCTAAAGTTAGGGTTATTACACATACAGTCAAACCTTGGGATGCTAGGTTGTTGCTGTATTTCCAAGGGTATCACCCCTAGCATGGTTGCTTCCCTAGTTGACCCCATTTTAGCTAGGGCGTCTGCACTTGAGTTTTCTGCCCTTGGAATCTGTACAAGGTTTATCTCCCCAAACTTTCTCATTAGCTCCTGAGCGTATCTCATGTATAGGTCTGTACGTGGACCCCTAGCTTGAAAGTTGCTTTTGATATGTCCTACTACCAGCATGGAATCACTATAGACAGTCATGTTTACCACCTTCATCTCAAGAGCTAGCTTCAAACCCACAATCAAAGCTTCATATTCAGCATCGTTGTTTGTAGCCTTGAATGTAAAATGAATCGAACTTTGTAACTTGTGGCCTTCGGGGCTTATCAGGACTATGCCAGCACCTGCACAGTTTCCATTCACAGCTCCATCTACATAAAGGGTCCACTAAGGTGCACAATTTTCCGTTGCAGCCTCCTTTTCTTGGGGTTCCATGACCTTCTCCTTGACTTCAACCTCTGAGGATGGTGGGAACTCTAGTAAAAAATCAGCAAGTGCTTGGCCTTTGATAGCTGTCCTTGGCTTGTATTCAACATCAAATTGGCCCAATTCCATAGCCCATTTCATTAACCTTCCCGAGGCTTCAGGTTTGTGCAGGACTTGCCTTAGTGGGAATGAGGTTCGCACCTCTATGGTGTGCGCCTGAAAGTATGGCCTCAACTTTCTTGATGACAGAATCAGGGCGTAAGCCAATTTTTCCATATTGGTGTATCGAGCTTCCGCATCGAGAAGCCTCTTGCTCACATAATATACAGGATACTGGGTTTGATTCTCCTCACGAACCAGAACTGAACTAATTGAATATTCAGAAACCGCCAAGTATAAAATCAGGGTTTCACCTTCCATTGGCTTTGCTAGCAATGGGGGGCTTCCAAGTTGCTCCTTTAACTTAGTGAAGGCAGTCTCACATTCGGGTGTCCACTCGAAGCCTCTCCTTCTCTTGATAGCTGAGAAGAATTCTCGACATCTATCAGAGGATTTAGAGATGAACCTGTTCAAAGCTGCCACTCATCCCGTAAGGCTTTGGACTTCCTTTACACTCCGAGGGGACCTCATTTCAACCAGTGCCTTGATTTTGGCAGGATTGGCTTCGATTCCTCGGTGATTCACGATGAAGCCCAAGAACTTTCCAGATTCAACCCCGAATACACATTTTTGGGGGTTCAGCTTCATTCTATACCTCCTTAGGATGCCAAACATTTCTTTGAGGTGGGCGACGTGGTCGTTTGCTTCCTTGGATTTGACCAGCATGTCATCCACATACACTTCCATGGTCCTTCCGATCTGCTCCTTAAACATTTTGTTCACCAATCTTTGGTAAGTTGCCCCAGCGTTCAACAATCCGAATGGCATCCCAATGTAACAATAAAGGCCTCTGTCCGTTATGAAGGAAGTGTGATCCTGATCGGGTTCATACATCGGGATTTGGTTGTAACCCGAGTATGCATCCATGAAGCTCAGCAAGGCATGGCCGGCCGTAGCATCAACTAGTTGGTCAATGCGCGGGAGCGGAAAGCTGTCCTTGGGGCATGCCTTGTTCAAATCAGTAAAATTCACACACGTACGCCACTTTCCATTGGGCTTCTTTACCAGAATTGGATTTGCCAACCACATGGGGTAGAATGACTCCCTTACCAGTTTAGCCTTCAACAACCTATCTACCTCCTCCTCTAGAGCAATAGCTCTTTCTCCGCTTATAGCTCTCCTTTTCTGCCTTACGGTCTTCTTCTCTGGATCAATGTTTAGGCGATGGCACATCACTTTTGGATCTATCCCCACCATGTCCTCATGGCTCCATGCAAATATATCCAGGTTGTTTTTCAAAAATGAGACTAATGTTTCCCTGATTATAGGGTTCATCTGTTTGCCAACCTTCAACTCCTTAGTAGGATCAGCTGCATCTACCAGGATAGACACAGTGTCTTCAGCCGCACCAGCCTTTTCCTTTGCTTCCGGCATACGCGGGTCAAGATCAATTTCCACTGGGTTCGCCTTGTTCATCCCCTGATGAGGTTTCACCAACTGACTGTTGGATCCCTTTGCACCTTGCCGCTCATTTTCATCCTTCAGACTCTCAAAATCAATGTCCATTACTTCTTCAACTATCCCTTCGATCAATGTATCTTCTATCTCTGAATTTTGAATTTTCGGGGCTTCCAACATTAACACCCTATTGGGGATATCCACCCCCCGAAAACTTGTAACATCTGTGTAAGGCTCCTCGCCTGGATGTTGCACAATCATGATGACATTGCACATGTCTCTTGCTGGCTTTGCTTCCTTCCGACGTAGGGGTTCCTCCTCCTGCCCTATACCGGGTTCCAAGTAGCGATAACATCTCTCAGATGAACCCCCATCCACCAGCAAAAGATGTTTGCAATCCTGCTCAGCAGTATGCAAGGCTTTACTATAACATTCCCTTGAATCAGATTGACATCCTTGAACGCATCCAATTCCTCCCGGGGTTGGGAATTTCATGGACATGTGGTAGATGGAGGTTACCACTCGCATCTCCTTGAGTAACGGCCTTCCAAGTATCCCATTATAAGAGATGTCTTCATTAACTACCATGAATTCTACTACTTGCGTTGCAGTCCGGGGTTCATCTCCCAAAGTGACAGGGAGCTTTACCCGCCCCACAATTTGTACAGGGTTTCCCGTAAATCCATATAACTCGTTATAAGAGGGAGCCATCTCTTTATCTAGTAACCCCATCTTCTGGTAGGTGTTGTAGGCCAGAATGTTAACCGAGCTTCCGTTATCCACCAATACTCGGTGTACGTTCATACCCCTGATCGTAACCTTAATTACTAGAGCATCATTATGCGGATGGTGTACATGTCTGGCATCATCCTCTGTGAATGTTATATCAGCCGCTTCGCCTCTGAAAAGTTTCGGTGGCCTTTCAGAAAAATTGTACACATTTGTGAGGGGTGCACCCCTCGCCTCCCGGGTGTAATTTTTGTGGGCATTCCTGCTTGCACCCCTAATGTAGGGTCTACCAATGATAACATGTATACTGTTGGCCCTTGTACGACGTTCGGGGTTCTCCTTCTCGGTTTCCTTACCAGTCCTGTCATTCTTGTACCCTTTAGCTTCCTTGGCCACGAATTCAGTGAGGTAACCCCTCCTGATCAGATCTTCGATATGATCCTTCAAATGACGGCAATTCGTCGTTTCATGCCCATTAACATCATGGAAGGCACAGTATCGCCCTTCATTTTTGTTTCCCGGAGGTCCATTTCTTGTTGGCTTTCTGAACATTCCTGCCTTGTTCCCTACCTCGTACACCTGCTCAACAGATGCGGTGAGCGGGGTGTACTCAGTATACTTACCTGACCCCTGAAAATCTTTCCTCGAAGGATATTTATAGCTTACTGTCCTCCCTGTATTATTTGTGTTCACAGTGATAGGTGTCGTCTTCTCATCACGGTGGGTGGACCTGCTAGAAGATCCTCCACCATAGGAGGTTCGTTTGTGGTACCCCCTATCCTTTGGGCTGTATGACCTACGCCTCTTGCTCCTGCTCCACTCCCTTGAGCTTCGACTTTTTTCAAGTTTAGCCATCGACTCCTCAATTATCTTGTGAGTTTCAGCCTTTGCATAAAAATATGCCAAAGTCTTAGGTTCCGCCCCTTGTAGCTCCTTCCAGAAATCAGTACCTGGGCGTACGCCCGCAATCAAAAAATTCTTGTAGGTTTCATCAATGGTCTTCCTCACCTTAGGGACCTCCGCGTTGAATCTTTTGAAATTCTCAGTAAGAGTTTCATTCTTGTCTTGTTTGATGTTCGCCAGAGTGTTGGCTGGGGGTGCGAACGCAACTGAAGCCCGAAACTGTGTAACAAATAGCTCACTCATTTGTCTCCAGGATCGAATAGAATTTGGGCGTAGCCTCTTAAACCATTGGTGAGCACTTTCCCTTAACGTGGCCGCCAACAAACGACATTTCGTCAAGTCTTTCACCTGGTACATCACCTGGTACACCTCCATTTCCGTGTCAAACCGACTAAGATACTCCACCGGATCGGTGGTTCCACTGAATTTCAGGTCTCCTACCCCCCGATATTTTGGCGGGAGTGGCGAATCCCTCACTTTTTTGGTGAAGGGTGAAGCTACTGTTAACCCATCCAACGACTATTTCTCCAACTTTAACTTTTTTAGTGCTTCACGCAAATCCTTCACCTTGTAACGTTCATTCTCACCATCTGTGAATTGACTTCCATCGTCACTGGAGTCCCCAGTTGAATCCTGACCATCATCACAGTGCTCAGGGTTATGCTGAGAGCTGTAGCTTCGCTCATCGTCACCCCCCTTAGAGAGCCTTCCGGACCGAGAAATAGATTTGTCCTTCCTGTGACTTTGCGATCCCCTCGATTGAGACCTCATATCCTGAGTTCTCCTAGTCTGCTTCTCCCTTTTTCCATCGAGTTTATGGCGCAAATCCCTGCTAGTCACCCTGTTCCCCAGCCTATCGAAGACACTCAGGCTGCGAGTGGGTGAACCCCGAGACTGCTGAATTTCTTCATCCCCATCCTTCTAGTCCGGATTTGCCTGATCAGTCTCCACATCAGAAAATCCCTTCTGTGGTGCCTCCTTTTCCGACTCCTCCCCATCCTCATTACTGTCAAAGTCCAAACGAACCGGTGTAACCACCTTCTTTTTCACCTTTCGGTCCGTGGAACCGTGCTTCACCTTCCATTTCTTCAACTTTTCGGATTTTCTTTCCAAAGAAACGATCTTCTTTTCCATCTTTTTAATCTTTTCTTTGAGCTCCTGGTTTGTGACTTCATCATCACGTCTTCCATTATCCTCACTGCGTTCATCCTCCGGTGTATGTATATCACCCGAATTCCGTGACATCTCTTCCCTCAAGAGAAGCTACCCCCCCTCCTTCTAGCGCCACAAATGTTGTGAGGGAAAATTGGTACAACACTTCAATGAGAGAATTACAATAATAAACCAAGAAAATCCAACAACAATGATTAAATAAATCGAATTACAAGCCCAAAAAACCCTATTTTCATAAACCCTAACTCGAGAGGCAGAAGAGTGATTGTACGGACTGGGTTTGCAAGTACTCCAAGCTATGGTGATTGAATATAACCTACCCAATCGAATGCCAACAGCTAGGAGCAAGTGTTAGAGGTGTTTATGTGTGTCTAACCTTGCAAATTGCCTACATACCCTTATATATATAAGAGATCAAGTCCTCATGTAGTTCTTCATAATTATCCTCCACCTTCTTCTGCCATATCCCTCGTAACAGACCTGCCATGCTCGTTTATCCAGCCTTCCATGTTTATCCGGCCGTTTTTCCCATGATTTATCCCTTTACTCCTAATATATCCTCGATATATACCTATATATATACATACACATGCACATATATATATATATATATTCCATGTATACATGATGTTAATCCATGATAATCACTACTGATAAGCCGTTCCTATTGTTTAGGAGATATCCCGAAGTCTGTTACCATGTTTCCTATCTGATTCCCCGCGATTTAAGGAGTTCCGAGACTGCTGGTATATTTTTTGGAAACCTTTGGGGTTCATGCACGTACCCCTAACCTGACAGCCTGCTACCCAGTTGAACCCTCTCCTGGCCTCCACACAGCTTTACCCTTATCTGGGGTTCACATGCTCGCAGCCCTATATGAACATACCTCACATTTAACACCAGATCCTCATCCCTCAACCCTTCCTCGATACATTCCAAGCCATCACATTCAACCTTGGACCCAGCTTATCCTTTCACATTCAACTAATTCGAGTCTGTCCTCTTAATGGGCCTTAAATCAAGCCCAGGGCGGATTTCGGGCACAACATAAACCATATAACCCTAGATAACAACTGATACCATTCCCTTTCATATCTCTTTTACCATAGAGCATATTCGCTCCATTCGTAATCATCTCTATATCCATATTTCATAAATCATATCCATCTCTCTTTAATTTCCCAAAATCAAGGAAATATATTCTTTGCAACATAGCAACAATAACATCACATATATATATATATATATATATATATATATATATATATTCCATGATATCATTTTTATTCCGAAGATAAATAATTTTCAAAGTAGGGATAGAAGGATCTTGCCTCGATCTCTGTAAGTCGGAAGTATAGCTCGTGGCTCTCCCAAAGTCTCTATAAACACAAAAAGGATCATTATCAGAACATATTCCACTTAACCACCTACGCTCATATAATAACACCCTTATAATATCCCATTACTATCTCAAAAGGTCTTGAGGACTTAACCATTCTTATTCCCGATTAAAGTTCTTAACGATTTACATTCTTTCCTTAACAACCACTCTCGACTGTAAAAATCCTCATAATTCATAAATTCCACAATTTGACACAAGGTCAGTTGGTAAGGGTTCTTTGATCACCCTATTATAACATCCCAAAGTTTCATAATTTTTAAAAATGTCTAAGTATGGTAGTTATAGCCTCGAAGTTGGTACAACTACGTTTTCTCGGTTCTCGAACGTCTTTCACTAAAACTGACTTTTCTCCTAAACCGTTCATCAGATTTTAACGTACTTTATATCAAAACGATCTATGAACCAAGCTCTACCCTCTCATGATTAGTGAGTGCTCTGGACAGAAACCTACCGTACGAATATGGGGACCAAAAACAGGGTACCTATTTGGTTTAACGAAAATCGGGCATTATAACGGCTATATTTTCATACTTTCCAAAATTCAACTCCTCCAAATCCAACATCCACCTTATACACCATCACCTACACCATGTGGTCATCTTACCAACCATGGTTACAAGCACATACTCCTTTCATATTCAACTTTAATCACTTACAAACACATATTTCATCATGAATAATCACTTATCATAACCTTAATCACTAAACTTTCTATAATCCATCCTATATTCAAAGTAATACTAAAGGGTCTTGAGATTTATACCTTCTTGAAGTTTTAACAACCCTTATCAAGCCTTGGGATATGCTTAATCAACCTTATACTAGCTTGGATCAACTAAAGAAACCATAAAAACAAAGTTAGTTTCTAAAGGTTACTATTCATCATCACTTTTGTAAAAATCATAACAAATCGAAAAATAAGAGTTTGGCTCTCAAATTTTTACCACATCTTGGCCTCTGTATAAGATTTGATTTGAGCTATAGATCACCAAAAACAAAGCTTCCTAGCTATGGTTTTGAGCTCCATCTTTCCGCTGGACAGAAACTGGACAGGTTTGGTTCTCCCACTTTGAGCATGGATTTGACTAGGCTATACTACTTGGATTGCTATGAAATTTGGATCGAATCATGCCCATGGAGTGGAGAGGTTGTGGTTAAAATTTGGTGATTTTATCATGGATAGAAATGGAGATTTGAATTTTTCTTTGAGTTGTGTTCTTGTTTGACAGATTGGAGAGCTTTGTGTTTATCTTGCTTCTTTCCCTTTACAAACGTTTTTCACCTTTTATCTATCATATATATCAGTTGTGTAGTCTTATAATAAAAGTCTTTGAAGTCCACCAATGACAAAGAGCCAATTGTTGATCATCTAAACACCTTACCATGAAAAATGCTACTTAGTACTCAAGTTTGACAAGTTTACTCCTCTTCCACTTTGGTTTTAATGTTTGTATCAATGGGATTCCTTCCTTTACACTCTAATATCACTTAATATCAGCTCCATACTTGGGTTGGGCCGAATTTGGGCTTTTGGTTTGGGTTTTGTACAAAGTTCTCTCGTCATCTGATTCATCGAACGATTTCTGCGATCGTCTCAGTGGTTTTTCTCTTGTAAATCTCTTAAATATATTTTATCCTTTCCCACATCATATATTAATGTGTTAGGGTGATTCTAATCCTCAAGTAGGTATTAGATCCAATATCCTTGGTATATTTTCCTTTTCTCAGAAGTTGCTCTCCTGGTTATCTCTCGGGTTCTCAAGCATTCTCAAACTCGTTCAACAATCTAAATTCCCTTGGCATTTCTTGACTTGATCACTCCTTGGTTTAACCTAATTTCACTATTTCCTCAAGATATAAACCCTTTAACATTTCTATACTCCTTAATATCACATTCAATAGAGTCTCAATCGAAATCGAAAATCCTTAAAGTCCATATTCAGGAATTTCTGAAATCCATTTTCATTTCGAGTCACGTATTTTCATAATACATTACTAATATGGTTTCCATTTATTCATTTTCTGTTTTAAGTATAGAGTACCTACATACCATTTCTCTAAATCCTCAAAATTTACTGTTCATGTGATCACTGTAGCATTGCTAAAGTTAGGGTTATTACATTATATTTGTTCTACTAATGAAAAGTTATGTGCTAAGTTTAGCAAGCTTATGCAGTCTAAATATCAGATGAGCATGATGGGTGAACTAAATTACTTTTTAGGCTTGCAAGTCAAACAAACTGAGACTGGTATTTTCATTAATCAGTCAAAGTATATCAAAGATCTTTTAAAAAGGTTTGACTTTCAAAATTGTGCAATTGCAAAGACACCCATGGCAACAGCCACTAAGCTAGACTCTGATCCTAAGGGAAAGAGTGTTGATAACACTAGCTATATAGGAATGATAGGTTCACTGTTATATTTAACTGCAAGTAGACCAGATATAATGTTCTCTACCTGTTTATGTGCTAGATTCCAAAGTGATCCTAAGGAAACTCATTTAATTGTTGTGAAGAGAATTTTTAGATATCTCAAGGGAACTCCAAATCTTGGTTTGTGGTATCCAAGAGAATCTGATTTCTCCCTAATTGTCTATTCAGGCTCTGATTATGCAGGGTGTAAAATAGACAGGAAAAGCACTACAGGTACATGTCAATTCTTGGGAAACAATTGATTTCTTGGGAAATCAAGAAGCAGCAATCAGTTTCAACCTCAATTGCAGAAGCTGAATACATTGCAGCAGGCAGTTGTTGTGCTCAACTCCTTTGGATAAGAAATCAGTTGATGGATTATGGTATGACACTTAGTAATATTCCTATGTTTTGTGATAATACTAGTGCTATCAAAATTGCAGAAAATCCAGTTCAACACTCAAGGACTAAGCACATTGATGTCAGGTATCATTTTATTAGAGAACATATTGAAAATGGTACTGTGGAACTTCATTTTGTTCCTACTGACAAACAGCTTGCAGATATTCTAACTAAACCACTTGATGAGGCCACATTCATTATATTGGTTAGTGATTAGGAATGTTAAATTTTTAAAACTTTAACATCTGCACAAGTAGCAAGGTATGTTTTTTCAGCTTATAGAACTTGATATTTTTGTCAGGATCTATACTTGATTGTTAAATGCTTAAGCTGTAACACTCTACTTTGATAAATTACAGTATGACAGACTTGTTAATAAACATCAGGATTGTTATCAGTATGCTGACGTCATCAGTATTGACATCAGGATTGTATCGTCAGTATTAGGATTGTGAAATTTGTGTGTCTTACTGTTTCAAATTCTGAAGTTCATGTTATTTGGTGGTTCAATTCTGAGTTTTGTTAAGTCTATGTTAGCAAGTTTTATTACATACATACTGATAATTTATATCATTATTCATGACAGTCAATAAACAACGATAGACAAGTAGATATTAAGAAAACTTGTATTTTCATTAATCAAAAGCATTACATACATGAAAATGAAATACAATTCTTCTTTTTGTCTAACTACTACTGATAATTCTATTCTTGTATAAAGTTGTTGTTGCTTCAATCCTCAACGATCGACTTCAGGACAAGGAGCATCTCAAGAATGAATTCCTTGTCTGGGCGACTTGAATGAGAGCAGCTGACTCATCTTCATGCTTATTGAAGAAGATGAATAGCATCTCCATCAAGATCAACCTAAGAATCTTCACCAAATTCTTCATCCTCAAGGAGTGAAGAGATTAGAGGAGGATTGTATCCAACTGGTAGATGTTTTAGAGGAGATTTGTGGAAATCATTTGGGTTAAGATTAACCATATTTGACTTGATGAGAAAAGTCATCTCTTCTAAGAGATAGTTCACTTGCTCCTGATCATCAAGAATAAAGAATTTCTCAGTGGTAATGAACCAAAAGCTAGGGTTCATATGGAGATTTGGGTTGAAAGCCATGATGGAAAGAGAAAAGAATGAAAAGGGTTTGGAGAATGGCATAAGACGTCGGTCTCTTTTATAGAAAGACATGGAAAACTGAACAGTCACTTGGGAGATATCAATGCATTCAGTCATAATTATGTGTGACTGTATTTCTTGTATTTTCAAGAAATATTGAATGAATTTAACCAATTGATTTTGTTATTTCTTTTACAGGAAAAAGAATATGCCACGTGGAAACTCCATTTAGTCTCTGGAATCAGGATGATATTGATCAGGAATACGAATGTGTTCACATCAGGATTAGTAATTCTTTCTATTCAGAAATCACATTGAATTGTGTTATTATTCTGATGAGTAGATCACATCAGGAAAAGGAAACTGATCAGTATTGATTTTTATCTTGATTTTACCTTGACTTATTTACTTGAAATTATTTTTGGATTTTATTTTCCAACAGTCATGGGTAACTGCATTTTTCAGGGACTGACACCTGTCAACCTACGTGTCAACATGGGATAATGGGTCTGAAGGATTTTTGAAATATAATTATTTTGACACTCTAATCGTGTAATTGCTTTCTCTAAAGCAAAAACACTCTCGAGTTCTCAAAATCACTAATCAATTTCAAAGATTTCTTAAGTTCTTTTCAGATCAAAATGGCGACTCAAAGAAGACTACCCAAATCAGTAGCTTTCAAGTTTGGTGACTTTGATTTTATGATGAACAATCATGTTGCAGCTATCACCAACAAGGAAGGGGTGTCAACTGATTTTCACCTGATAATGGACTTCATGGCGAAAGGACCATTAAGCTATGCCTTGACAGCATCTCCACAAATTAATCAAGTAGCTGTTTCACAAGCTTGGGAGAATGCTGAGGTAATTAATTCTACTCAGAGTCAATCAGGTAAGATTGTTCTACACTTAGGACAAGACTCATTTGATCTTACTGAATCTGTTGTTAATTCAGTACTTCGCTTACCTGTTAGTACAACTTTTGAGAATGTACCATCTGATGATGATGTGAGAACTATGTTATCTAAATTAGGTCATGATGGACCTCTAGATAACATGAGCCAGTTAAATAGATATTTTCTTAGGAAAGAATGGTCTTTCTTCTTTGATCAAATTGCTAAATGCTTTACTGGTAAATGTAGTTTTTTTCAACAAATTACAGCTGTTACATCACATATTGCATATGCTTTGCTTTATAACAGAGTAATTAATTTTGGTCACATTATCTTAAGTCAGATGTGTATTAAACTTGGGTCAAGAGATCATGACAGGAATATGGTTTATTATCACAGATTCATGCAACTGTTTATTAACCATTTCATTCCTGATGTTGAAGCTAGATTTGGTAGAGAGTATTGTGTTTCTTCTTATGTACAGGAAAAGAGAATTTTCTCTGACATTACAAAGAAGGACAGTGAAAAGAATCTAGGTGACATACCTGCATTACACTATCCAAATCATGTTCAGGTACTTCTAAGAACTCATCTTCCTACTATCTATAATTCTTCTTTCTTTGGTGGTGAAATGACTCAGGAATCTCAATTGGAGGAGAACCCCCCTGTGTCTACCCAAGTAGCCAAAAACATTACAGTCTCTGAAACAATTCTAGAACCAAATTTTGATCCACAGCCTATTGTTTCAAAGAAGCCAACCTCTGGTGTTTCTCAAAAGACATCAGTTGTAAGGAAGAGAAGATTTGTCATATCAAGTAGTAGTTCTAGTGAAGATGATGATAATATATCTCTTGCTGTGAGAGCAGAATTGAAGGCTGCAATTCAACTTTCTAAGCTAGGACAAAGAGATGGAACACCTAGTCACAGCCAGGCTGCAGTCTCCCAAAAGGTTGTAGTTCTTAAAAAGAGAAAACAGTTACTGGATACTGTCTCTCAAAAGACTGTGTCTATTGAAAAAGGATCTCATCCCAAGATCACTTCTGTGTCTACACCTCTTGAGTCTTCTCAAGATAAATCTGTTGCTCACTATACTAGGAGAACAAGGAGAAAGATTCATTTGTCACCTACACACACAGTGTCAAGTCCAACTAACATTATGCAGGTCTCTACAAATAATGCTATATTCATGTCAGTATCTGGCAAGAGAGATCTTGATCTTGATTCTTCATGGGAAACTACATTGACATATAGACTGGCCATGGAACTTATTTCTCTGAAAGTGAAGCTTTCCAGGCCTGTTCTAGATTTTTTGATTGAAAGAGTTCCTAAACTTTCATTTCCCGAAGAATATGGACTGTTACATCAAAGGCTTGATTTAATGAAGATATACTTCTATGTATCAGTCAGAAAGGAGTTACACAAGAAATTTGGACTTCCTAAACATGTTGCACTTCAATCACTTCATGCATATTTATTTGACAAGGATGTCATTGTTGAAGATGCTTCAGCTCAAGGTGAACAAGAGGAGGTAGTTAATAGAGGGAAGCAGTCAAAAGAAGATACTATTGCACCAGTGGTGAATAGTAGAATAGATCATATCACAGCCACTGCAACACAAGAACCATCTAGTCAGAGGTTGGATGACTCAGGAACTGTGATTGATGATGCTGGAAGGTCTTCTGTGATGACTGAAATTGCAAGTGAGAAACCCTATGATATGGGAGGAATGACTTTGATTGATTTTTTTGAAGATCAAACCAATATTGTTCTTTCAGAGCCTATCCACCTTGAGGGTGTGTCTCAGCAACCAACACTTAAAGGCGGTGGCATATTAGCTATGGTGTCTAATGAAGTATTACTGAAGACATCAGAGTCTAGTGTAAAACCTGAAAGTGGTATACTGGAGCCTGTAGTTTCTGGAAAGAAAGTAGATGTTTGTAAGGGTTCAGAGACTATAGCAACTCACTCCTTGGAGAAAACCTCAATCCCCATGCCATATGAGGAACCCTCTCTCCGTGTGAGTTCAGGTATAAAAACTTCTTCTAACCCCTATTTTTCTGTAGGTCATGAGAGCACTTATCCAAATTTGAGTGACACACTTGAAAAGATGGATATAGATCCACACACAGAGAGGCTGGCTCCTGACCAGGCAAAAGGAGAGGTAGAAAGAGTGTTGACTTTAGATAGTCAAAGTGAGAATGAGGGTATGGATGATCAACTCCATAGTGAGGGAGAGAAAATTAGGAAACCACCATCGTTTGATTTCTGGGATAAGGTTTTTCCTGAATCTTGGTCTGAAAATCTTGGTATGGATGCTGGTACTTATTCTTTTATCAAGATGTATGAGAAGCATGACTTAGCACATCACAATGCAAAGCCAGAAGTTAAAGTTCAGAAACAGAAAGAAAGGCTTGCAGAGATCATTAACAGAAGAGGTGAAAGGCTAAGACAAACTTCTACTCAACCAGTACCAGAAGAAATTCCTAATGATCCTAGTATTCCTTTGTTTGTACTTCCAATTTCAGCTAGACTTGAAACATCAACAATATCTGATCAATCTAAGGAGGAGTCAGGATTTGTAGATGTTAGTACACAGAATACTGGTGAAGGGCAGGATGATCATACTTCAGCTCCAGATCAGAAAGATGAAGATGTTTGTACTTCTACTCAAGTATTATTACTTGAATATCATTATCAACAGGCAACTTCTTCTACAAGACTTGAAGATAATGTTCTTTC
The DNA here is from genome assembly GCA_036435485.1 of Saposhnikovia divaricata. NCBI lineage: Eukaryota > Viridiplantae > Streptophyta > Magnoliopsida > Apiales > Apiaceae > Saposhnikovia > Saposhnikovia divaricata. Next base: position 181,925,403 of record CM071597.1, on the reverse strand, counting down.
TGTATCTGAATCTGAAGATACAACAAGCACTTCCAACATTGAAGTCAATTCTGAAATTCTTAAGGACATTCAGAAATCTCAAAGTGATATTCAATCGAGACTTCAAATTCTTGAAGATAACCAAGTCACTATCATGGACAATCAAGCAGTTCTGATGAATCTCATTTGTTCTGTTACTGAATCTCTTGGAATTCATGTTGCTGATGTCAAAAAGGGGGAGATAAAGACAATTCAGAAACAAAAACAACAACAGACTGAGGGAGATAAACAGATTGGGAACAGAAACAAGGGTGACAAAGTTGGTAAATTTCATCATGGAAGTGGTAAAGGAAAAGAAGCATCAAATAGTTGAATTCTTTCTTCTAAGTACTAGATACATGTCTACATCTGAAGAAGGAGGTACTTAACTTCATGATTTTGAATTCATAAATTCTATTCTGATTGTATTGTTATATGTTTTGACATCTACAACTTAGATTTATGCTTCAGATTCTAAAGCATAAATAGGGGGAGATTGTTAGGAATAATTCATAAGTTGTGATGTTAAGAATAGAATTTTGCTAATACTTCTTGTATATCCTGATCTTATAAAGGATTTAGCACTTTGTATAGGATATATGTGTTAGACAGTAATCTGTAGAGTTTAGTTAGGAACAGTGCGTCAGAGACTACATGTCAGGAACAGTGTATCGAGGACTACATGTCAGGAACAGAGAAGCAGATCCTGATACAACAAGTCAAATCCTGATCAAATACTGATGGGATAATCAGATCCTGATGCAATGGGAAATCCTGATATCAGTCGTGTTACTGATGATGTCAGTCGTGTTACTAATGATGTCATTATGGATGCTATAGAAACTGGTAAGTGCTATAAAACAGGATCGTTGTTTTGAAAAACAAGCAAGAAGATATCGTGAAGGAAACGAATTCTCTATTGATGGAAACTATCAACTGGACGGCAGAACATTGTCATAGATAGATTATAATTCTGTTATTAGTTGATAGGTAGCAATATAAATACTCTCTCAATATCATTGTAAAAAGTGCGTGTGAGCAAGTAAGTTCGTAAGATTTGTATTCGAGAGTTCGAAACAAACAGAGAGAGAGATTTGTATTGCCAGCAGCTGCTAAAAGTATGTACACCTTTGGTAGAGTTTGTATTTGATTAATTTAATACAAACAAAGTTTGATTAATTCGCTTATTCGTGTTCATATAATCAAGCAAAAATCAGACACGATTATATAACTTGTATTCAACCACCCTTCTACAAGTTATTCGAGTTAACATGTTGTACTTAAACTTTTAAAAATAAATTTATATATTTTAAAATACAAATTATATATGTTATGTTATTAAGAATTCTTATTTTTAAATAGTTTAATACAATTATGAGTCATTATTTTAAAATAAATTTTTTATATTTTAAAATTCAAATTACATTTATCATTTTAGTATGAAGAAGAAGACGTGTGCTGTATCTGTAGAGAAACAAAAAGAAGGGGAAAGGGGTGTTTGTGAAATAAGAAAACAGGGGATTTACTTCGAATATAACAAAAAACACGAAACAGAAAATTAATTACTAAATTTCTATGAAACTAATTTTTTTTCTTTTTTTACGATAAAAACAAAAATAAAGAAATTAATTTCATAGAAATTTAGTAATTAATTTTCTGTTTCGTTTTTTTTTTGTTATATTCGAAGTAAATCCCCTGTTTTCTTATTTCACAAACACCCCTTTCCCCTTCTTTTTGTTTCTCTCCACGTCTTCTTCTTCACCATTTTCTTTTCCTTCTTCGATTCATTCACTCAACCACAAACCCATCAGCCTCTTTTTTTCATTTTTATTTTTGAAAAATATTAATTCATTTATGAGTAATTATAAGATGTGTTGTACTTAAACTTTTAAAAATAAATTTATATATTTTAAAATACAAATTATATATGTTATGTTATTAAAAATTCTTATTTTTAAATAGTTTAATACAATTATGAGTCATTATTTTAAAATTAATTTTTTATATTTTAAAATTCAAATTACATTTATCATTTTAGTATTTTAGAACAAAATTTTTATATTTTAAAATTCAAACAACATACATCATTTTAGTATTTTAGAAACAAAATTTTATATTTAAATATTCAAATTATATATATCATGTTATTAATAAATTTTATTTTTAAATAGATTATTACAATTATGAGTCATTATAAGATGTAATACTTATTTTAATATTTTAGAAACAAACTTTTATATTTTAAAATTCAACCTATATATATCATGTTATTAATAATTTTTATTTTAAATGAGTAATTACATATATTAAACACATGACAAGAACATTTAATATACACACAATAAAAAACATTAATAATTATCATCCAATGAAAATGATTTTGGGTGTATCATCTTCTCCAATTGAGAATATGAAAATGGTTAGTGACAAAAAATGATACAATGCTCTATTTATATACATATATTGGAATATGAAAATTTTAACTATTTATTTTAATAATTTTGATAATATAAATTAAATGTGTCCATACATGAATATGAATGTAATATTAAGTACAATGTATATTTTAAATGAAAATATAAATGTCTAATATATATTTTAAATGAAATATGATTTTGATAAAATAAAATATAAATGATGAAAAATAAGTTAAATGTATATTAATAAATACAATGTTAAAGAAATGAATGATGAGAGAAATAAAGTGATCGTACAATGCACAGAAAACTAGGTATACATGCACATAAAACTAGATTATACGTACACTTTATTCAAAAAATAGAAAGGACAATAGAGTAACTTTTGCAAATTGCATTGAGTAATTTGATTTGCATTTAGCAACACTCATAATTTCTGATTTACCAAACAGACTTATAATTTTATAATTTCTAATCTACTTATTACTTATATGACACTTATGCTTATAAGCTATTCATTTTAAGGTAAGCCAAACGGCCCCTAAGTTATTTTAAACCTCTTTAGTAACTCTTTTCATGAGAATAAAATTATTATTATTATTTTTTTTAACTCTTTAGTAACTCTTTTTTTTGTTTAGTAACTCTTTTCGTGAGAATAAAATTATTTTTCTTCATACATACAGCCATACAGGTCAGTAATTATTTTTTAAAAACTAGTTTTTTTTTTTTTACTTAACAGACTGTAATTTTGTTTTTTTACTTTTTATCTGCTGAAATCGTAAAACTAGAAGCCTGGGATAGCTGCAATAATGAAACCACAATAGCAGTGTAGTATAGCACACTAGTATTAACAAATCAGGGAATGACTTGCATGACTACAATTCACATCTGCTTCATCAAGCTATCTTCAATTCAGTCCAGAAGATGTTTGTATACACAGTTTTCACGAGGTGCTGCAGGAAATTAGTTTCAAGAACAAGGAAGAATCTCCGACCACTTCGATATTTACAAGCAACGTTGACAACCAAACCACTTTAGGCATTTTAGTGAGGAAAATTTAATGAATTTAAAGGGAATGAGAAGGATGATAATTAGTACAAGTGCTAATACAGCAGTTAAGGATAATTCTAAAGGTTTAGCTGTTAACGAGGTTGCCAGATGAAATGAAAAAAAAAGCATGAGAAAGGAGTATGCAGATACAAAAGAATTGTAGCTCAAGAACCTGCAAGACAACTATAAGAAAGGAGCAAGGACAAACATCTGAAAGTTTGTGACGGGTAGTGCAACTGTTAACAGTATGGATAGGAGGAGAATGTAAAGAAAACAAAGAAAGAATAACTATTGAAGATACTTTAGCAGACCTTGAGGAGCAACTATACAAGCCTGATGACGATAGCCTAATTCATGCTGATGTTGTAGAGTCATGACAGACCATCCAATTCGACTCAAATACTGCACACAGATCAAAAGTTTATAGACCATAAAAAGTAATGTGCAATGAGAGGTCATGCAACTCCGAATGGACATCAAATGACTATTAAATGTTTTCATCAAAAGGTACATTAACTTGTAACTAGTCCCTAGTACTTGAAACTTGTCAGTCTTACTTAAATCATTCTCACATCCGTGAAACATTAGATACACCGGAGAATTCTGTTAAGATTAAAAAATGATGTGCACAAAAGGAGTTGAGTTCTCGACTACAAACAAAGGTTCTCCATCTTCTGAACAATTTGGTCAACAACCTACCAATACACAAATACATTATAATAATTAGGTATGACTCCACAAATATAATTAAAACTTAAAAGTATAAACATATATTGATATATGAGTACCTGACAACATATCTCAACTCGAAAGTGCTGAAAGTATGTTATAGGATGACCATTGCTTCTACAACGAATGCGACCGGGAACATTATCTTCCATGTTGGGAATGACAATATTATGTTCTGCACAAAAATCGGACACATCTTCTAATAGCTCATCCCATTCGTTCTCTCTTAAATCTTGCAATTGTCTTTTCAGAATTGAAATCAAACTCATAGCTTCGTTTTGATCTTTTTTTTTTTTGCAAAAATTGTGATAAAGAATCTATCAACCCCAAGACTAGCTTCATAAAATGAGCAATAAATACAAACTCGCAACTTTCCATTTTGTCAATTAAGCCAACTACCTTGCCTCTACTCTTTCTTCCACTGCCATCATCATATATATTCATAAGCACTTCAACCACTGAGGACCACATAGAGAGAAGACGAATAATTGTTTTATGGTGTGAACCCCAACGCGTGTCACCCAGCTGACCAAAACCACTCTCTTGATTCAACACTCTTCCACTATGAACATCGTCATGCTCTAAACGCTCAACCATGTCTTCATGTTGTTTTTGCAGAAGATCATCTTTTCTTTGGCAAGAAGCCCCAATAGTGTTAATAATCAAGGACAGATTATCAAAAAAGTTACTTACAAACGGGTTTTCTTCTGCAGCAACCACAATTGCTGCACCACTTATTGCTTCCTTTCTTTCCGCAATAGCCGTAATTGGTGCAACACTTATTACTATTTCCTTTCTAGAAAGCAAATTTTTCGACAAAATTTGCTTTTCTTTGAAAGCAATATATAGTTTCCGAGCTTTACCGTGTGCACTTCCTTTCGTTCCAACATGTTCTTTAAATTTCTCTGTAGCCTTCTTCCAGTTTCGGAATCCCCTTTTAATAAACGCCTCATTTACTAATTTCTTATCTCCAAAAAGATAGCACCATAAGCAAAATGCAGAATCTTGAGATACACTATATTCCAGCCATTCCCATTTCATGAACCATACAATCTGAAAACATCTATTTGCACTCCCAAATTGTGTTCGCGGAAAGTTATGAGAAATCGGTTGACAAGGACCTATTAGCACATATTTTCTCCTGACATCATTTCTTGATTCAAATTCATAGTCATCAATGGATTTGCGCAACGCCGGATCACTAATTATGACCTCGCCCTCACATAACCTTTTAGTATCAATTCGAGCTTTTTTCCCGCTTAATTCACCAATTCTTCCAACCATTCTGGCACTCATTCTGAGGCTTCTTTCTTTTAGTCCGTAGGACATATTTATCCATGTTCCTGAAGACAAACCATTCAATGATATAAGTTGGAAATTTCTTTTTTAAGTATCATCACAACAAACATCATCTTTTGTTGCATTAATATGTTTTGATATCTAATTATCACAGAAAAATTTATCCAAAAACAAATGACTTGTATTTACTTGTTAAAAGATCCTTTTCATTGTTCAACACATGGAACTACAGCATAAAAAAGACACCAATGCAAACATCAATCAATACTCTTTATTAATAAGCGAAACCCCTTTTCGTTGGAGCGCGTGTTGGTGCCAAATTTTGTTTATCATTATATTTATTTATCATTATATTTATTTATTATTGTATTTTTATTTTTATTTTATTAATGTAAATATATAATAATGCATGATTATTGAAGACACCTACTTCTACTATAAGTCTTATTACATACACCTACTTCTACTAACCCCTACTTCCACCGTAAGTCATATTACATACACCTACTTCTACTATAAATCTTATTAGATTATAATGTGCGACGCATCGGATTTTTTTGATATGTTATAAATTTTATTATGTTATATTAATTATGTTTTTATGTAATCTCTATTTTCAATGGCCGTTTTAATTTTAATACAATTTAATATATTATAAAACTTATATTATAAATTTTTAATTTAAATATCTTGTTGATGGGATTCGAACATTGTATTTTTAGTAGAGAAATTTAAATATATAATATTTCTTCATATTAGATCCAACAAGTTTTAATTATTTACTAAAAAACTAACGATAATTATTCGTTGTATTGTTGAACCGCTAAAAAAAACAAACAATTATAAACATGCGAATTTTTATTATTTGCTGTATTGTTGATAATTATTGTTGGTTTACTAGAAACGTACGAATTTTTAATATATTTTATTAATGATTGCAAAATTATGTTTTAAATTAAAAGGTAGCATATTTTAATTAGAAAACAAATATTAATGATTGAGTATGGCATAATTGATGTTTTTAGATATTTATAAAATGTAAAAATATTTAATTAAATATTAATTTGTTTTAATTAGAAAAAGCAATTGACTAATTAACATTAATAATATTATTTTATTATTTATTTATTAAAATGAAAGATCGAAAATCATAAAAATCAAAATTTTTGTCAAACATAACTGCACCGTCCATAGACTATTGTTGTGTATAAGTCATAGTTAGGCACCGTTGTAAGACCTTGGGTGTATTACTCCTCCTATATATAGGATCTTTACCTTGTTGTAATATACACACTTATATTTCTTCAGTAAATCTCTCTCTCTACATTGTTATATACTGTTATCATGGTATCAGAGCATGTTCTATCCTAGGGAAATCAGAATTGCAGAAGGAAAAACCAAACCTGCTAACTGCCTAGAAAATTGATTTTTCTGTTCGAATCAAAACCTAAACAAACCTACATACCTGTAAAGAAGAGCTGAAGACGAGCAAAACCCACAAATCCGGCCGCCAGAACTCTGACCACGCGCTGCCACGCGCCTCCAGAAGCCACCAGACGCCGCCTGACGCGCCCACGCGCCGGCGCGTGTGGTGGCCTCCGCTGCTTTTCCGGCCGTTCTGCAGAAGGCTTCCTGGTTTGTCTTGTTATCCCGATTCCAACCGTGTTAACACTTTTCAGTTTTGTGAAGATTTATTTTCTGATATAGTTGTATTTATATTTACGTATATATATGAGTTGCACTCTATGAAGAACACCTTATATAAAGAACAATAAAGAACACCTGTCGATGAGTACAGGGGCGGAGAAGAGCCGGAAGATGGAAGAGTACAAGGTGGCGAGACGGGAGACAAAGAAGGCCGTGGCGAAAGCCAAAGGGGAAGCCTATGAGGGGTTGTACAAGCGCCTGGATACTAAGGAAGGAACGAATGCTATCTTTAAACTAGCTAAAGCCAGGGAGAGAGGGCGGCGCGACCTGGGTGCAGTTAAGTTTGTAAAGGATGATTCAGACCGAGTGTTACTTAATGAAGACGCTATTAAGGAGAGGTGGAGTTCGTACTTCCATAACCTTTTCAATGAGAATAGGAGGAGTTGGGCCGGTGGGGAACTAGAGATACCACTTTCGCATCCTTGTGAGCGTATTAGCGAGGACGAGGTCAAGGGGGCCATGCGTAAGATGACGAGAGGGAAGGCGGTTGGTCCGGATCAGATCCCAATCGAGGTGTGGATTTGCCTTGGCGATGTTGGCGTTAAATGGCTAGTTAATCTGTTCAATGATCTCCTCTTGGGTGCTAAGATGCCAGCGGAATGGAGGCGCAGTGTTGTAGTTCCTTTTTTCAAGAACAAAGGCGATGCTCAGAGTTGTAGTAACTATCGGGGTATTAAATTACTCAGCCATACTATGAAACTTTGGGAGAGAGTAGTAGAAGGCCGGATTAGAAGAGAAGTTGTAATCTCAGAGAATCAATTTGGTTTTATGCCTGGGAGATCGACTACCGAGGCCATCCATCTCGTCAGACGCCTTATGGAGAAGTTCAGGGAGCGCCGCAAAGACCTCCATATGGTGTTCATTGATCTCGAGAAGGCCTATGATAGTATCCCCCGGGAAGCGATTTGGAAGACCCTCATAGAGCGGAGCGTTTCGTCGTCTTACGTTAGAGTGATTCAAGACATGTACTCCCAAGCTAGTTCTTGCGTCCGGACCCCAGTGGGTGACTCTCGTTTCTTCCCTGTTGAGATTGGGCTTCACCAGGGATCGGCCCTTAGTCCTCTTCTTTTCGCACTTATCCTTGATGGCATGTCACGCGGGATCCTAGACGCCGTCCCGTGGTGCATGCTCTTCGCTGATGATATAGTGCTAGTGGCGGAGTCTAGGGGGGAGGTCAACGAGAAGTTGGAACTTTGGAGATCTACTTTGGAGTCACAAGGCTTGCGGGTGAGTAGAACTAAAACCGAGTATCTCTGCTGCAACTTCAGTGGCGAGGCCATCGACGAAGGGGTGGAGGTTAGGATCGAAGATCAGATCGTCCCGCGTACGGATAAGTTCAAGTATCTGGGGTCGATCATCCAGAAGGAAGGTGAGGTTGAAGACGATGTCAAACATCGTATCAATGCTGGGTGGTTGAGATGGAGGGCAGCGTCAGGGGTGATGTGCGACAAGAAGGTTCCTTTAAAGTTGAAAGGGAGGTTCTACAGAGCAGCAATCCGACCTGCGTTGTTATATGGTTCAGAGTGCTGGGCAGTGAAGAAGACCCACGAAAGCAAGTTGGAAGCAGCTGAAATGAGGATGTTGCGGTGGTCGTGTGGCCGCACGATGCTTGACAGAATTCCTAATAGGGTATTTAGGACCGAGCTCGAAGTGGCGCCACTTTCTGCGAAAGTTAGGGAAGGGAGGTTGAGATGGTTCGGCCACGTCCGTAGGAGGAGGCCGGAAGCCCCAGTGAGAAGGGTCGAGAGTCTTTCGGTTGGTGGGGTGAGGAGGAGAGGCAGACCGAGGAGGTCATGGGAAGAGCAGCTTAGGTTGGATTTGAAGGCTTTGAACCTAAGTGAGACCATGACCGCTGATAGGTGTTCGTGGAGGCGACTGATTAGAGTGGTGGACTCTCTTCTAGGGGACGGCTCTGTAGTGGAGAACCTCAGAGTTGGGTTGTCTCGGATGACCTTATCTTAGGAGTTCGGCTTTGTGCGTTTTCTTTTCCCTTTTCCTTTTGTATTTTTATTATCATATGTTTCCCGATTGTGCAGGTGCAGGGAGCTTCACTTGGTGGTATCTAGAGGCATGGTCGGTAAGTCCCGTGTGGAGAAAGCCATGGGCCCAGGTATTGCTGTAAACTTTGTCGCGTATCTTTTAGTTCTCTTTATCTTTAGCACACACCGTATATGTCGTGCACATAGCCGGGGGTCTTCACGGAAACAGCCTCTCCACCCTTAAAAGTGGGGGCATGGTCTGCGTACAACCTACCCTCCCCAGACCCTGCTCTGAGCGGGACATACTGGGTATGTTTGGTTTGGTTTGGTTTTTTCATATTTAATTCAATATAAGAGTTCCGTCATGACACCCAATACAAAAAGTTCTTATTTTTTTATCTTCTATCCATTTAGCAAAAAAAAAATATATTTTTTTTGGAAAAATCATTGTTCATGATGACATCAGCAGTGACGTCATCATGAATAGTGATTTTTTTTCAAAAATTTTTTTTTTAAAATTTTTTTGCTGGATGGATAGAAGATAAAAAAATAAGAACTTTTTGTATTGGGTGCCCCTGGCGGGGCCAATGGAATAATTGATTTTATAGTGTTCTTTATTGTTTGTTATATAAGAGTGTTCTGTATGGAGCAAAGGCCATATATATATATATATATATATATATATATATATGTGGGCTATCATGAAGGCAGATATATATACGTAGGAGTCAGTTTTTTGGTGCTTGTGTTGCCTCTTAACTTGTACAGCAAATATTCCCTTTAGTGTCTATATATCTTGGGTAGTAAAGACTTACTAAGATTTAAGGAGAAAAAGGGGGAATTATTATTTGAATAATTGTTATTTGAATATTTTATAATGACGGATACTGGCGACTCTGCAATTTCAAACAAAAGTCCCGCAATAAGCAGCAGTAAAATGGGGTTACATAGTACTCCATTCGTAAGTCCTAAATTCGATGGGAAAAATTTCCTTGAATGGTCGAAGGCCTGCACAATGGCCCTTAAATCCCATAAATTAATGAAATATATTAATGGGAAAGTCAAAAGCAACCTAAGGAGGAAGATGAAGACTTTGATGATTGGGATTCAGAGAATGCCATGGTATGCTCTTGGTTATCCAACTCTATGGAGGTACATATTCGCAAAAGCTATATCTTCATTGACACGGCCGAAGAAGTGTGGAAATCTCTTACCCGGACATATTCTTTTTCCGGAAATGTAGCAAAGCGATTTGAAGTAAATCGGAAAATATGGGCATTGGCTCAAGAAGGTAGAACTCTTGCTCAGTATTACTCAGAGCTGACATCCCTATGGAGTGAATTAGCTCATTACACTATTTTTGAATGCAAAAATGCTGAAGATCAGGAGAAATATCAAAAAATGTTGACTGAAGAACGGGTAATGAAATTTCTGGATGGTCTATCCGATGAATATGATTCAATCAAAAATCAACTTATCGGACAGATTCCTTTTCCGACTGTTGAGGATGCCTATGGCCGTGTTCAATTAGAGGAAAGCCGAAAGCAAAGCATGACTCCTATAACTCCCTCTGATAGATCGGCACTCATAACTGGAAAAATTCTGCAACCCGAGATGGAAAAAGAATAGCACTCACCAGTGGCTTTTTTGGGTGAAAGATCTACTCTTCAGTGTGATTATTGCAACAAGATGAATCACACTCGTGAGAATTGTTTTATCTTACACCCTCACCTAAAAAACAGAGGACGTGGAGGACACAACCGAGGTGGCTATCGTGGTGTATCATCCAGAGGTACAGGCAGAAATACAGGCAGAGGCAATCCTTTTAATGTTCATTATGCAGTGTCAGAATATGAGGTGCCTCCTTCCACAGGAACAATGACCCCTTCAGAACTCAACAACTTCCGACAGTTAATGTCCCAGTTGAACACTACTCCATCAACACCCACTGCTAATTCTGCTCATGCAGGTATATCTTGTCATTTTACCTCCGATAAAAGTTCTAATTCATGGATTATTGATTCTGGAGCATCAGCACATATGACTGGAGATTCCAGTTTCCTAGAAACATATAGTGGTGAAACAGGCAATATTCGTATTGCCAATGGAGCGATTGTACCTGTTCATGGACAAGGCACTTCTCACTGCCTCTCAGCATCATTGCCGTTATCTGATGTGTTACATGTTCCCTCCTTAACAGCAAACTTATTATCTGTTCAGCGTATTACTGAAAAACTTAATTGTTCAGTAACCTTTTATTCTTCCCACTGTGTATTTCAGGATCTGGTGACAGGCAAGGTCCTTGGCAATGGTAAAGTGGTAGATGGACTCTATGTTATGGAAGGGAATTCTATTTCTCCCTCAACTTATCAGGTGTCATCCAAGTTAAATTCTGCTTTTGAATCTTTGTGTCAGTGGCATAGACGGTTAGGTCATCCGTCTTTTGGTGTTTTAACACATCTATTCCCTGCCTTAATAAAACATTGTAAGAAGGAAGATTTTTTTTGTGAACCATGTGAACTAGCAAAACATAAAAGATCATCTTATCCATCCAGAAATAAAAGAAGTTCTACTTTGTTTTTTATTATTCATACTGATGTTTGGGATCCATTTAGACATCCTACACATGATGGGTATAGGTGGTTTGTTGTCTTTGTTGATTGTTATTCTAGGCTCACCTGGGTATATCTCCTTAAGCAAAAAAGTGAAGTTTTCGAGTGTTTTAAATCTTTTCACCATATGGTACAAACACAGTTTAATGCATCTGTTAAAATTCTTCGGAGTGATAACGGTACGGAATATGGAGGTCCATTTATATCTTATTTGGACACATGTGGTATAATTCATCAAACTTCGTGTGTCAAAACTTCTCAACAAAATGGGGTAGCCGAAAGAAAAATTGGTCACCTACAACAGGTTGCTCGGTCGCTTATGTTAACAATGCATGTTCCCAAATATCTTTGGGGAGAGGCAGTCATGACTGCTGCATATCTTATAAACCGTCTTCCTTCTAGTGTTCTCAAATTCAAAACACCGTTGTCCTGTGTTCCTGCACCTTCTTCTCACCCACTACCCCTTCGAGTATTTGGGAGTGTATGTTTTGTTCATAATCATGCTCCCTCTCGGGATAAACTTGACTCTCGGGCACTCCGATGCGTTTTTATTGGGTATTCACCAACTCAGAAAGGATATAAATGTTATCATCCTTCCTCACATCGCATATTTGTTAGTCATGATGTTACTTTCTGGGAAACCATTTCTTATTTCTCTCCAGGTTCCTCCTCTTTGCCTCAGGGGGAGATAAATCGACACGGTCTTGAGAGTAAAGCAACAGATGAGTCACAGTCACTACCATTTATTAACATACATATTCCAAACACTAGCTCAAACAGGTCATCTATTCCTCCACATACAAGTAATGAGTCAGAAAATCTGAATAGGTTGGATATGCCAGATTTAATTACATATTCCAGGCGTGGAAGAAATGATATCACCACTTTACCGCATCCAGAGACCTCTGACCTCGAGACAGATCCTGCATCTCCTGTGTTTGAGCCAGAAGCTGGTAATACTCTTGATCCTACTCTAGATCTTCCTATTTCTATAAGAAAGGGTGTACGTTCTTGCACTAACCATCCCATCTCGAACTTTGTTTCTTATAAAGCATTATCTCCTTCACTTGCTTTTGTGTCATCTTTGTCTAGTGTTTCTATTCCACATACTTGGCAGGATGCTTTATGTGAACCTAAATGGAAAGATGCCAAGATAGAGGAGATGAATGCATTGAAACATAATGGCACTTGGGAGTTAACTCATCTTCCCGCTGGAAGGAAGGTAGTAGGATGCAGATGGGTGTTCACTGTGAAACAAAAACCTAATGGCCTGATTGATAGGTACAAAGCAAGACTTGTGGCAAAAGGGTATACTCAAACTTTCGGGATTGATTATCAGGAAACTTTTGCTCTAGTAGCAAAGATGGCTTCTATTCGAATCTTGATATCATGTGCAGCAAATCTTGGATGGGAACTCCAGCAATTGGATGTAAAAAATGCATTCTTACATGGAGACCTGAAAGAAGAAGTCTACATGGATATTCCACCAGGTTTTTCTACAACTGCGACCTTTGGGAAAATTTGCAAGCTAAGAAAGACTATCTATGGGTTGAAACAATCTCCAAGGGATTGGTTTGGCAAATTTCAGAGAGCAATGATTAAATTTGACTACAAACAGAGCAACTCGGATAACACCATGTTTGTGAAAAGAAGAGATGAAAAAATCACAGTGTTGATCGTTTATGTCGATATTGTGATTACAGGCAACGACACGTGAGATTGCTAATGTTAAACTGAAGCTTGCCTCTGAATTCGAAATGAAAGACTTAGGAAAACTACGGTATTTCCTTGGTATTGAGGTCGCTAGAAGTCCAGGTGGTATCTTCCTCTCACAACGGAAGTATATCCTTGATCTTCTGAATGAAACAGGGATGTTAGGATGTAGACCTGCAGATTCTCCAATAGAAGCAAATCATAAGCTTTGTGGAGATGCTGGTGAAATTGTCAATAAATCTCAATATCAAAGGTTAGTTGGTCGACTAATCTACCTTGCACATACAAGGCCAGACATATCATATGCAGTGGGAATTGTTAGCAGGTATATGCATGATCCTCGTCAACCACATTTGGATGCAGTTTATATGATATTAAGGTATCTTAAGGCTGCTCCTGGAAAAGGAGTAATGTTTACTAAAAACAATCATCTCGGGGTTGAAAACTATACAGATGTAGATTGGGCTGGATGTCAAGACGATAGACGATCAACTTCAGGATATTGTACATTTGTTGGTGGCAATTTGGTTACTTGGCGAAGCAAGAAACAACCTGTGGTTGCCTTATCTAGTGCTGAGGCAGAATATAGAGCTATGGCTAAAGGTGTACGTGAATTATTGTGGATGAGATTGTTCCTAGAAGAATTGGGACTTGCATCTGCAACTCCAATGAAGCTGCATTATGATAACAAAGCCGCTATTGCCATTGCACATAATCCAGTTCAACATGATCGGACCAAACATATCGAAATTGATCGACACTTCATAAAAGAGAAGATCAATAATGATACCATTGGTATTCACTTTGTAAGATCGGAGGACCAGATAGCTGACATATTTACCAAAGGTTTAAATAAGAAGATACTCCATCCACTTATTGGCAAGTTGGGCATGAGTGATATATATGCATCAACTTGAGGGGGAGTGTCAAACATAACTGCACCATCCATAGACTATTGTTGTGTATAAGTCATAGTTAGGCACCGTTGTAAGACCTTGGGTGTATTACTCCTCCTATATATAGGATCTTTACCTTGTTGTAATATACACACTTATATTTCTTCAGTAAATCTCTCTCTCTACATTGTTATATACTGTTATCAATTTTCAATATTTTGGTTTTAATATAATAATATAGATTACACAATCAGACCTTAGTTATAAGTATCAAATCAAATCAACGGAACTTCATTTAAATAAATTACCTTGTGTCGTGCTTCGGACGGGTTATCAACTAGTAATTATAATACACAATTGCCAAAAACAGTGCATATCCTTTTTAATCAACCATATATAATCTACAAAACTACTAGAAATTTGGTATAGTTACGAATTACGCTAAAGATAGCAAACAATTAAGTGTCCATGTAAAAAATTTTAAACCCTAAGGAAGTAGGTAAAAAAGTCAGAAACTTGCAAGTAGAACATCAATAAATTTATCCATGTTCCTGAAGACAAACCATTCAATGATATAAGTTGGACATTTCTTTTATAAGTATCATCACAACAAACATCATCTTTTGTTGCATTAATATGTTTTGATATCAAATTATCATAGAAAAATTTATCCAAAAACAAATGACTTGTATTTACTTGTTAAAAGATCCTTTTCATTGTTCAACACATGGAAACTACAGCATAAAAAAGACACCATTGCAAACATAAATATAATACACAACTGCCAAAAACAGTGCATATCCTTTTTAATCAACCATATATAATCTACAAAACTACTTGGTATAGTTACGATAAAGATAGCAAACAATTAACTGTCCATATAAAAAATTTTAAACCCTAAGGAAGCAGGTAAAAAAGTGGAAACTTGCAAGTATAACATCAACAAAAAAAAGAAAAATAACAAGTTATTGTCATGAAAATGGCTAAATTTAAATAGCTACATCAAATCAATGAATTTTTAAGCGAAAATAGAGCAAAGAATATACAACACTGTAATTGAAGTTGTAACAAATAAAATTTATGTACTAAACTAGATATATCTGTCTAAAAGCATTGGAGCAAGAAAGCAATATGTTAGGATAACAATAAGTCAGGATTGTCAAAATGGGCTATATTTTAAGAAAAGTGCAGAAACAAAGTGAGTGTAAAAAAAATAGAAGGAATTACAGGGTGCGCATAAAAGGAATTGCAAGAGTGTAAGTAAATATGTGACAACAGAAATACATATATATAATTGTAATTGTAATTAATCTAAACAATGAAGCAGGGGGCTGTACAGTAGTACCTTGAGAGGAAAGAGCTTTGACGAAAATGGCGGTTAATCTGGCTGAGAAATGAGAGAGAGAGAGAGAGAGAGAGAGAGAGAGAGAGAGAGAGAGAGAGAGAGAGAGAGATTTTCTTAAAACCTAGAATTTTACGACATACTGGGGGTTACAAAAGGCAAAAGAATTGAAGAACTGTAAATAAAATTTATTCGTTTTTTTTACTTCGTATTAAAAAATTGACATCCTACTTTGGTATAATATGAAAATCTTCAAAAAATATTATGTGTAACTATCTTATATATTGGTCCGAACATGGCAACTCAACATCAAATTGTTAAGAATTCCTACGCGTAGGCATGTTTAGGGGAATAAAAAATATATTTGTACATGTTTTTTTTAAGTTGTTTTTGTTCCATATTCAAGTATTGACGTTGTACTTTGGTATAATACGAAAATCTGCAAAAATTATTGTCTAATTATCTTATTTTTTGGTCCGAACATGGCAACTCAACATCAAATTGTTAAAAATTCCTTCGAGTAGGCATGTTTAGGGGAATAAAAAATATATTTGTACATATTTTTTTTACGTTGTTTTTGTTCCATATTCAAGTATTGACGTTGTACTTTTGCGTAAGTCAAAATTTAGGAAAAATTATTTTGTGTAGTTACGTTAAATGTTTGCCCGAATATGGCAACTTCACATCAAATTGTTAACAATAGCTTCGTGGAGTTATGTTGAGGGGCTTAAAAAACAAATTAGAAAACGTTCAATTACATTAAAGTAAACATAAAGCATCATACAAGTACTTCAATTTGAAAACAGAAAATTAAAGCATCATACAATTACATTAAATTGAAAACAGAAAATTCGAAAATAAGCATACATTGACACGAGAACCACAATACAAGTTCTTAAAATTCACTAGATCAACCGCATAATTCTCGTCCTCAGCTTCCTCAATTTCCCTTGCAATTTGACGTTCCTTTGCAGCTTTAGCTTCTATTGCAATTTCACGTTTCTTTGCAGCTCGAGTTTCCATTTGAATTTGAATTTGACGTTGTTGTGCAGCAAATTCAAAATGTTTTGCAAGTTTAGCGTCCTCAGCCTGCACATCGTATGACCTTCTGGTTTTCCTGGTTTGTTTGATTTCGGTTTTACTAGTTTGTGGTTTTTTGCCCTTATCCATCTTATGCTATTGCCTTGAAGAAAGTTAATTTGAGAAGAAACTAGTAACTTGTGATTTTGAATAAGCATTAGCATTGGTTTTTATAGCCAATTTTGGATTATTATTTTAGCTTTTTGTTGATGCCAAAATACCTAAATAATTTTAACAAGTGTTCTTTTGAAGTGACCAGAGCACTTTGCGTACAAGCAATAGGAAGATGTGACTACTCAAATTTATTAGCCTGCAGGAAAATGTACAGGGTATCTGAAATCAACTTTACTTTTTCAGAAATCAGCTTTATTTTACTATGCCTGCAATCAACTTTACTTTTTCAGAAATCAACTTTATTTTACTATGCCTGAAATCAAATTTACTTTTTCAGAAATCAGCTTTATTTTACTACAGGCTATCTTTGCAGTCCTTTCTCAGAGTGCTTTTTTTCAATAATGCAGGGTAAATTTCAATAAGAAATTTGACTCCACAAATTTAATTTTTTGCAGTTCTTTTCAGTGCTTTTTGATAGTATTGTTGAGTCACGGGTTAGTTGAAGACCAATCAATAATTTATCCCTTGATTCTCAGCTATAAAACAAGTCTGTGTTGAGGTTTGTTCACCCAGCCACTGGAAAAAAATTTAGCACTTCACTCACACAATTCAACATGTCCAACATTCCCGATTTGAATATCTGCTTTTGTGATAAGCAGTGCGTTGAACGCACAAGGTCCTATGGAAGAAATGCGGGAATGAGGTATCTCAATTGTCCAAATGGAGGCAACGGATGTGGGTACATTCATTGGCTTCATGAACATTAGAGGAGCGTGCTGCGCGTGATTTCGACAAATTGGAAATGCAACGAGCCAGAGAACTAACTCGCCATCAGTTTGAATCAACTGATGAAAATGAGAATGACTGCGAGGACTCCGTGGAGGATGATGGGATTGAGCAGAAGGATGGGATTGAGCCTGATAATCCGTTCGCTGATCTCGATGAATCAACTGATGAGAATAAAAATGAGTACGAGGACTCCGTGGAGGAGGATGAGGAAGATGATGCTGATGATGAAGATGAAGATTAATTTCTTCGTTTATGATAAAATGTGGTTTTTTTAGTTTCCCCTAAAGAATGTCCTCTACGGATATTCATTTGTATTTCTTGTTTTCATGTAGTCTGATGTTGTGGAATGTGATGTTTTAATTTTTTACGTATTTTTCTTACACACCATAACATCATCATAATAGAAAAATACACACTACAAATACATAATAGAAAAATGTACACTACAAATACATAATAGAAAAATTTAAAACTTAAATAATTGACTAGTACTTAATTAAATTTCTTCGTGGGACATGTAATCATCAGAGATGTAACATGGATTTTGTTGCAGATGTTGTTCCTCAACGGTTGTTAGCTCTCTCCCACTTGCACGAACTGAGTCTTTGGCAAGTTGATAGATGTAGTGACGAGTTCTACGTAACAACATTCGGTTGTTCTCAATTCGTATCTGTTTCACAGCTCGAATGACTTTACGCTTATAATCATTCCAACTCGATGATTCACCAGTACGCGGAAACATGTCGAGCGAATGACGAATAGGGACCCTTGCACCCATAGCAATTAGGTCATTTCGCAAACGTTCCGATTCCTCACGCCGATATGCCCATTCTCGACGAACGCCTGCAAAATATTCCACTGGATCGCTTCGTCTTAGACGCCGATAGTCATCATTTCTTTCTCCGAGCAACCAATTGCGATTTGTAGAAGTTGACATTTCTGTTGTAGTAAGTAAATTAATTTGCATTGGACCTATATGGAAGGTCATATATATATATATATATATATACACATATACAACCCACTTGCAAGTGGGTTGTCAGGGTGGGGTTCTCATGTTTTATTGATCCTGCTTGAACTGAAAAGATAACTCAGCTTTGTAGGATAAAGTAATGAAATGACCATTCAACTTTTTCATTTTTTGCAGCTGTGTAGTATTTTTTAACAATTTTTACACTTCAAGAAATTATACTAATTTGGCTATAAATTGGAAGGTTTTTATGTGATGTCTCTGTATCTAAAAAGTTAGTCATGTCTAATTCAAGAAACTCTTCATCTTCGGTTAGAAACCCTTACAGACATAGTTCAAGCACTTTCAACTACTTAAGACATAGTTCAAGCACTTTCAACTACTTAGGTGAACATGGAAGTGTAAGGTGTAACTGCAATCTACCAGCTCCTTGTCAAGAAGCATGGAAAGAAGGTACTCTCGACCCAGGAAGGAGGTTCTTCGGATGCAGCCAATACAAGGTATGTACAACATCACTTTATGCAAATTTTGTTGCGAAAATATATTGAGTTTTGTTTAATGTGTTATTAGGATCCTACAAGAAGATGTAACTTCTTTAAGTGGGCTGATCCATCGTACACTGAAAGAGCAAGAGAAGTGATAAAAGAGTTGAAGCTAAGACTGAATAGAAAGGATGATGACTTGCACAATGCTTGGAAGGTGGACGAAGAAATTGGTTTGCTTCAAAATCAGGTTGAAGTAACAAATAATTTGTTGAAGAAGTTGGAGAAGGAAAACATGATATTGAAGAAGCTTTTGGTCTGTGCTGTAGTTGTAATCATGATTATTTCGTTATGGAAGTAGTGTAGTTTCAGTTGTAATATTTTAGTAATTGTTCCATGTAAGCTAGTTATTAAGCTTGTTAAAATACGTTGAGGTAAGCTTCTTTTAGTAACGGAACTAAGTCGTTTTAAGACCAATGTTAAAGCATTAGAATTAAACCAAATAAATTAAAGCATTAAACACAATTGTTTGAGCAACACATTAAACCAAATAAAGACAAATGTTTAAGCAAACAAAGTAAAGCATTAAAGACAATTGTTTAAGCAAATAAATTAGAAAACTTTCGATTACATTAAAGTAAACATAAAGCCGAATACAAGTAGTTGAAGAGTCACTTCCTCGGCTCACACAACACATGGCTACCTGTATGACACCTTCTCCCCTTGCCCTTCACATTTCTGGGTCGTTGTTGCCTAAGATGGGGCTCCTCGTTAGCCTCTTCCTCGCTACTGGATGAAGGCTGTACAGGTGCAAACTTTCTAAACCCATGAGCCTGGGGCCTAGGTAGGTCTGACTGCGAACGACCTCCAAAAGTCATCTGCGAACTACCTCCAAAAGTCATATGTGACTGGTCAAACTGGGAATGGTCCTGAAATCCACCAAAAGACCCACCTATATCCCATGCACTTGTCATCTGGGAACCTGACTGCGAACCACCTGGAAATGTCATGTAAGAATGGTCCTGGAAGGCATTAGAAGACCCACCCATATGGGAAGTAGACTGTGAACCACCTGCATACGTCATCTGAGACTGGAAAGGGGGTGAATCATGATGTGCACTACCAGAAGCGTGTGAAGCATAACGTACACTGTCATCCAACATGTGATCCCAAGCACCTTTATCTCCCATATCTGCTCCAAAATCCTCAGAAGGAGCTCGATCCCAAGGCTCCCATAACTGGGGATATGTGCTAACCTCAGGCATAACTGGCCTAGCTGGATGATAAGTACTACCTCCACCATGAAAGGACTGAGACCCCTGGAAACCTTCCTGCTACCTCCACTGCCTCACATCAACTACACGTCGACGGGTAATACTCTGGAACCAAGCATCATAACCAACTACAGCCTCATTATGCCTCGTGGGCACATACAAGGGAGGTGATAGTGCATCCGCCCCACGGTTCAGCCATTGTCGAATCTGTACGTCTCGTGTCTCCATCACGTCATCGCCTAAATTAGCATAAAAAGAAAACTCATGTGACGCATCATGCCCTGGGCGAGGTGACCGAGTCGGTATGTCCTGTACGAATCCAAACTGTCTAGTGACTCTGTCAGGGTAGTACCACTCGATGATCGTGTGAAATATCAAGGGACACTGGGCGGACCATAACCTCCTCTCCATGATAGATGGAAGATCAACGGTGGGAAAGTGCCTATAAGGCCTCCAACAAATCTGGTCAATGTGCATATCATCCAACTCATAACGACCGTGACGTGCCCTATTTGATGTGGAGCGCACGTTGCTCTTAGGCACCTTCCACCTGAAACATTCATGAACATCATAAGAAAATAGTCAAAGAAGTACATACTAGGCATAAAATCAAAAACCAAAACAATTACCTCAAAGCTAAAGGATAGAGGATAGGACATGTTGTCTTCAGCGTAGGAGCCACGCATGGGAAATGCTCATAAATCCACAACTGAGGGAGAAATGTCATGTTAAGCCAAAGTTCATACTTGTGCGATCATGCAAGGTAATCATGGAAGCTTATAACAATAAATAGAAAAGAAGGTATACCGTCCACATAGCTCTTTCTTTGTGCCCTTCTTTCAGTGGATGAAGAACACAAGTGGTGGTATAAGTATCCCAGTGCAGCACTACCCCAACTGTATGTACCCACCTGCGCAGGGTCATGCACGTAGTGCAAAAGGTGGAACTGGATCGTGTTCCCTGTTGTGTTCGGGAACAAAGATCCAATGATAAGCTACATATGTGCCCCTATGTGGAATAGCAACTGTGTCTGATAGTCAGGAGAACTCATGTCTAGCCGATGACATGTACCAAACTGTTGTACCAGCCATGAAATCCTCAAACCTGATTTCTGCCACTCATTATCTCCAGGAACCACACCCAGAAGATCGTTGACCATAACTAGCAGCCTAGTCTAAGTAGGACTACCAAAGCTATGAATCACTAGACGTCCCCCGGTAGGAAGTCCTAAGATGTAGTGAACATCCTCCAGAGTGATAGTGGCCTCACCAAATGGTAGATGGAAGGTATGCGTCTCAGGTCTCCATCGCTCAACGAAAGCAGTAATCAGCCCTGCATCATGTCTGAAGGAGCCAATGCGGTACACTCCCTCAAAACCAGCGTCCCTAACCGCTGCCAACACGGCTTCTGGCAGTGCCCTCGGGGCCTTTACTGCATCCCAGTATGACTTGAAGTTAGTGCGAAGTCGTAGATGTGCGGGCTCCTGAAAACATTTTATAAACACATTTGTAATTACCACAACATTCATAAAACCCTAAACATATATGTGCATATTATGCCCGTAAATGGATTGTGCATATTATGTGCATATATGTTTAGGGTTTTATGAATGTTGTGGTAATTACAAATCTGTTTAAAAAATGTTTTCAGGACCCCGCACATCTACGACTTCGCACTAACTTCAAGTCATACTGGGATACAGTAAAGCCCCCGAGGGCACTTCCAGAAGCCGTGTTGACAGCGGTTAGGGACGCTGGTTTGGAGGGAGTGTACCGCATTGCCTCGTTCAAACATGATGCAGGACTGATCACTGCTTTTGTTGAGCGATGGAGACCTGAGACACATACCTTCCATCTACCATTTGGTGAGGCCACTATCACTCTGGAGGATGTTCACTACATCTTAGGACTTCCTACCGGGGGACGTCCCGTGATTCATAGCTTTGGTAGTCCTAGTAAGGCTCAGCTGCTAGTTATGGTAAACGATCTTCTGGGTGTGGTTCCTGGAGATAATGAGTGGCAGAAATCAGGTTTGAGGATTTCACGGCTGGTACAGCAGTTTGGTACATGTCATCGGCTAGACATGAGTTCTCCTGACTATCAGACACAGTTGCTATTCCACATACGGGCACACTTGTTGCTTATCATTGGATCTTTGTTCCCAAACACAACAGGGAACACGATCCAGTTCCACCTTTTACACTACGTGCATGACCCTGCGCAGGTGGGTACATACAGTTGGGGTAGTGCTGCATTGGGATACTTATACCACCACTTGTGTTCTTCATCCACTGTGAAGAAGAAGGGCACAAAGAAAGAGCTATGTGGATCGATGAGATCGATGACACTACTACAGGTATACCTTCTTTTCTATTTATTGTTATAAGCTTGCATGATTACCTTGCATGAGCACACAAGTACGAACTTTGGCTTAACATGACATTTCTCCCTCAAGTGTGGATTTATGAGCATTTCCCATGCGTGGCTCCTACGCTGAAGACAACATGTCCTATCCTCTATCCTTTAGCTTTGAGGTAATTGTTTTGCTTTTTGATTTTATGCCTAGTATGTACTTCTTTGACTATTTGCTTATGATGTTCATGAATGTTTCAGGTGGAATGTGCCTAAGAGCAACGTGCGCTCCACATCAAATAGGGCACGTCACGGTCGTTATGAGTTGGATGATATGCACATTGATCAAATATGTTGGAGGCCTTATAGGCACTTTCCCACCGTTGATCTTCCATCTATCATGGAGAGGAGGTTATGGTCCGCCCAGTGTCCCTTGATATTTCACACGATCATCGAGTGGTACTACCCTGACAGAGTCACTAGACAGTTTGATTCGTACAGGACATACCGACTCGGTCACCTCGCCCAGGGCATGATGCGTCACATGAGTTTTCTTTTTATGCTAATTTAGGAGATGACGTGATGGAGACACGAGACGTACAGATTCGACAATGGCTGAACCGTGGGACGGATGCACTATCACCTCCCTTGTATGTGCCCACGAGGCATAATGAGGTTGTAGTTGGTTATGATGCTTGGTTCCAGAGTATTACCCGTCGACGTGTAGTTGATGTGAGGCAGTGGAGGCAGCAGGAAGGTTTCCAGGGGTCTCAGTCCTTTCATGGTGGAGGTAGTACTTATCATCCAGCTAGGCCAGTTATGCCTGAGGTTAGCACATATCCCCAGTTATGGGAGCCTTGGGATCGAGCTCCTTCTGAGGATTTTAGAGCAAATATGGGAGATAAAGGTGCTTGGGATCACATGTTGCATGACAGTGTACGTTATGCTTCACACGCTTCTGGTAGTGCACATCATGATTCACCCCCTTTCCAGTCTCAGATGACGTATGCAGGTGGTTCACAGTCTACTTCCCATATGGGTGGGTCTTCTGGTGCCTTCCAGGACCATTCTTACATGACATTTCCAGGTGGTTCGCAGTCAGGTTCCCAGATGACAGGTGCATGGGATATGGGTGGGTCTTTTGGTGGATTTCAGGACCATTCCCAGTTTGACCAGTCACATGACTTTTGGAGGTAGTTCGCAGATGACTTTTGGAGGTCGTTCGCAGTCAGACCTACCGAGGCCCCACGCTCATGGGTTTAGAAAGTTTGCACCTGTACAGCCTTCATCCAGTAGCGAGGAAGAGGCTAACGAGGAGCCCCATCTTAGGCAACAACCACCCAGAAATGTGAAGGGCAAGGGGAGAAGGTGTCATACAGGTAGCCATGTGTTGTGGGAGCCGAGGAAGTGACTCTTCAACTACTTGTATTCGGCTTTATGTTTACTTTAATGTAATCGAATGTTTTCTAATTTATTTGCTAAAACAATTGTCTTTAATGCTTTACTTTGTTTGCTTAAACATTTGTCTTTATTTGGTTTAATGTGTTGCTCAAACAATTGTGTTTAATGCTTTAATTTATTTGGTTTAATTCTAATGCTTTAACATTGGTCTTAAAACGACTTAGTTCCATTACTAAAAGAAGCTTACATCAACGTACTTTAACAAGCTTAATAACAAGCTTACATGGAACAATTACTAAAATATTACAACTGAAACTACACTACTTCCATAACAAAATAATCATGATTACAACTACAGCACAGACCAAAAGCTTCTTCAATGTCATGTTTTCCTTCTCCAACTTCTTCAACAAATTATTTGTTACTTCAACCTGATTTTTAAGCAAACCAATTTCTTCGTCCACCTTCCAAGCATTGTGCAAGTCATCCTTTCTATTCAGTCTTAGTTTCAACTCTTTTATCACTTCTCTTGCTCTTTCGGTGTACGATGGATCAGCCCACTTAAAGAAGTTACATCTTCTTGTAGGATCCTAACAACACATTAAACAAAACTCAATATATTTTCGCAACAAAATTTGCAGAAAGTGATGTTGTACATACCTTGTATTGGCTGCATCCGAAGAACCTCCTTCCTGGGTCGAGAGTACCTTCTTTCCATGCTTCTTGACAAGGAGCTGGTAGATTGCAGTTACACCCAGTGTTATTAAACGCGATATGCGCACTGAAGCGCAAAGGCCTCCTGGAGCATAAGCGCAACGCGCAACGCGAGAAGCGCGCTTTTTGAAAAAAAATACAAAAGTTGGTAAAAAAATGCCTAACAATAAATTTAGCATGTTATATGCAAATTAGATTGTCCTAAAAAGTGTTAATGATAACCAGGTTCAAACTCAAGGCAAAAATATGAAGTCATGGTAACAAAATAAAGATAGATAATCAACTACAAGCCCTAAAGATTAGCTCTGTTCTTCTCAAAAGTTGACAACTTAGACATAAATTAAAAATCATCATCTTCAGGCTCTTCTTGAAGATTTTCAAAATCTTCATCTTGATTGTACTGGTTAGGATTCTTATCCCCCTCTTCAAATTCAATCTCATCTTCCTCGTCTTCACTTTCATCAACTAAACGCCTTCTAGATGATGGTTCAAATGTATTTTTTCCTTTTTTGTTGCCACGGGCGGTATTTGACCTATAGTAATGATATACATATATAATAATTAATAACTTGTCTTGATTTCTTTTTGGCATCCATGAAATCTTTAACTTCTTTTCTCACATCTTCTGTCACTTTTAGGCAGCTTTTAGCATTCCTTTTCCCTCCAACAAGATGCTCCTTCATTCTAAATACCCCCCATGTTGTTTCTTTTCCACAGAAATTACACCGGAGTCGAACAGAACTACCCTCTGTCACTGCGCGCGCATATTTCCATGCTATGTCTTTTTTATCAACCATCTATAAGTAATTAATTGGTACAAATTGTTAATTAATAAGTACAAAATAGTAATTAATAAGTATAAGTAATTAAGTATACAAGATTGTGTGTATATGTATGTATATATATGTGTGTGTATATATGAGAAATATTGTATGTATATGTATGTATACATATATGTATGTATGTGTGTGTCTATATATAAACAAGAAAGAAGATGAGAAGAATTACCCGGAATCTCTTTGAGAAATCTGTACAAAGAAGATGAGATGAGATGAAAAGATTGTCTTTCAGTCGCCTCTGTATTGTTTCTGTATTCGTATATCATTCGATATGATATGTCTGCCCCTCTTTTAGGGTTTTTATGACCCGTTTCATTATAAAAGACCCGGTCAACGGTCCAATCAACAACCCAATCAACAGCCCAGTCAATAAAAACAAAAAGCGCGCTTTTTGCGCTCTTCTTGCATATCGCATAAGCGCACAAAGCGCACAAAAGCGCGCGCTTCAGTAACATTACATCGCATAACTCAAGCGACGCGCAAAAACCTCGCATCGCATCTCGCATATGCGAGCGCTTATGCGCGCTTTTAACAACACTGGTTACACCTTACACTTCCATGTTCACCTAAGTAGTTAAAGTGCTTGAACTATGTCTGTAAGGGTTTCTAACCGAAGATGAAGAGTTTCTTGAATTAGACATGACTAACTTTTTAGATACAGAGACATCACATAAAAACCTTCCAATTTATAGCCAAATTAGTATGATTTCTTGAAGTGTAAAAATTGTTAAAAAATACTACACAGCAACAAAAAAATGAAAAGGTTGAATGGTCATTTCATTACTTTATCCTACAAAGCTGAGTTATCTTTTCAGTTCAAGCAGGATCAATAAAACATGAGAACCCCACCCTGACAACCCACTTGCAAGTGGGTTGTATATGTGTATATATATATATAACCTTCCATATAGGTCCAATGCAAATTAATTTACCTACTACAACAGAAATATGTCATCCTCTACAAATCGCAATTGGTTGCTCGGAGAAAGAAATGATGACTACCGACGTCTAAGACGAAGCGATCCAGTGGAATATTTTGCAAGCGTTCGTCGAGAATGGGCATATCGGCGTGAGGAATCGGAACGTTTGCGAAATGACCTAATTGCTATGGGTGCAAGGGTCCCTATTCGTCATTCGCTCGACATGTTTCCGCATACTGGTGAATCATCGGGTTGGAATGATTATAAGCGTAAAATCATTCGAGCTGTGAAACAGATACGAATTGAGAACAACCGAATGTTGATACGCAGAACTCGTCACTACATCTATCAACTTGCCAAAGCCTCCGTTCGTGCAAGTGGGAGAGAGCTAACAGCCGTTGAGGAACATCTTCAACAAAATCCATGTTACATCTCTGATGATTACATGTCCGACGAAGAAATTTAATCAAGTACTAGTCAATTATTTAAGTTTGTAATTTTTCTATTATGTATTTGTAGTGTGCATTTTTCTATTATGTATTTGTAGTGGGTATTTTTCTATTATGATGGTGTTATAGTGTGCAACAAAAGTACGTAACTAATTAAAACATCACATTCCACAACATCACACTACATGAAAACAAGAAATACAAATGAATATCCGTAGAGGACATTCTTTAGGGGAAACTAAAAAAACCACATTTTATCATAGACGAAGAAATTAATCTTCATCATCATCATCATCATCTTCCTCATCCTCCTGCACGGAGTCCTCGTACTCATTCTTATTCTCATCAGTTGATTCATCGAGACCAGCGAAGGGATTATCAGGCTCAATCCCATCCTTCTGCTCAATCCCATCCTCCTCCACGGAGTCCTCGCAGTCATTCTCATTTTCATCAATTGATTCAAACTAATGGCGAGTTAGTTCTCTGAATCGTTGCATTTTCAATTTCTCGAAATCACGCGCAGCACGCTCTTCTAATGGTTCATGAAGCCAAAGAATGTACCCACATGCGTTGCCTCCATTTGGACAATTGAGATACCTCCTTCCCGCATTTCTTCCATAGGACCATGTACGTTCAACGCACAACTTATCACAAAAGCAGAGATTCAAATCGGGAATGTTGGACATGTTGAATTGTGTGTGAAATGCTAAATTTTCTTCCAGTGGTTGGGTGAACAAGCGTCACCACAAACTTGTTTTATAACTGAGAATGAAGGGATCAATTATTGATTGGTCTTCAACTAGCCCGTGACTCAACACTACTATCAAATTACACTGAAAAGAACTACAAAAAATTAAATTGGAGTCAAATTTCTCATCACAGAAAATCATGTGAATGCACAGCAACAAACACTTAAATTTACCCTGCATTATTGAAAAAAAGCACTCTGAGAAAGGACTGCAAAGATAGCCTGTAGTAAAATAAAGGTGATTTCTGAAAAAGTAAAGTTGATTTCAGGCATAGTAAAATAAAGCTGATTTCTTAAAAAGTAAAGTTGATTGCAGGCATAGTAAAATAAAGCTGATTTCTGAAAAAGTAAAGTTGATTTCAGAAATTCCATATTATTTTCCTGCAGGCTAATAAATTTGAGTAGTCACATCTTCTATTGCTTGTACGCAAAGTGCTCTAGTCACTTCAAAATAACGCTTGTTTAAATTATTGAGGTATTTTTTCATCAACAAAAAGGTAAAATAATAATCCAAAATTGGCTATAAAACCCAATGTTGCTGCTTATTCAGAATCGCAAGTTACTAGTTTCTTCTAAAATTTACTTTCTTCAAGGCAATAGCATAAGATGGATAAGGACAAAAAACCACAAACTAGTAAAACCAAAATCAAACAAACCAGGAAAAACAGAAAGTCATACGATGTGCAGGCTGAGGACGCTAAACTTGCAAAACATTTTGAATTTGCTGCACAACAAGTTAAATTTAAAATGGAAATGGAAGCTCAAGCTGCAAAGGAACGTGAAATTGCAATAGAAGCTGAAGCTGCAAAGGAACGTCAAATTGCAAGGAAAATTGAGGAAGCTGAGGACGAGAATTATGTTGTTGATCACAATGAATTTTAAGAAGTTGTATTGTGGTTCTCGTGTCAATGTATGCTTATTTTCTAATTTTCTGTTTTCAATTTAATGTAATTGTATGATGCTTCAATTTTCTGTTTTCAAATTGAAGTACTTGTATGATGTTGTATGTTTACTTTAAAGTAATTGAATGTTTTCTAATATGTTTTTTATGCCCCTCAACGTAACTCCACGAAGGTATTGTTAACAATTTGATGTGAAGTTGCCATATTCGGATGAACATTTAACGTAATTACACAAATTAATTTTGCCTGAATTTTGGTTTACGCAAAAGTACAACGTCAATACTAAAATATGGAACAAAAACAACGTAAAAAAAACATGTACAAATATATTTTTTATTCCCCTAAATATGCCTACTCGAAGGAATTTTTAACAATTTGATGTTGAGTTGCCATGTTCGGACGATAATTAGACATAATAATTTTTGGAGATTTTCGTATTATACCAAAGTAAAATGTCAATTCTTTAATACGAAGCAAAAAAATGAAGTAGTTTCATTTACAAATACATTCTTTAAGCCATATAAAATGACTACTACAAAGTACATTTTGTAGTCACAAAAATAAGCCAAGTGCTGGAAAAGTAAAAAGAAAGCAGTGTAATAGAAACCGCCACTTTAAGTGGCGATTTCTGTTGAAATGAAATTCAACAGAAAACGCCACTTGAAGTGGCGATTTCTATTAGATTTTCTCAGCTATACCAGAAATGAAAACTCTGAACAAAATGTACCAGAAATGAAACATCAATTCAATAGTGTACCAGAAATGTAAACAAGTCCTAATTGGACATGCCCCATAGTCTTTGCACGACACAACTGGTGTATTATTGATTTTTTTAATCTCTCACTTACGTGGCGCGTGATGTTTCAAGCAATCGCATTGCAGCACGGCGCGTGCATGTGAATGTAAGAACTGAAGTGCCATGTCACGTGACCTCATCTTCTTGGATACAAATTGACAGATAAATTTAAATATTATAATTTTGATTAAATAATTTCAATTTATTTGGATCCAGATCATGGCGTGCATTTTGTTTTTATAATGCTTATATTAAGTTATTTTAAACCTCTTTAGTAACTCTTTTCGTGAGAATAAAATTATTTTTCTTCATACATAAAGCCATACAGGTCAGTAATGTTTTTTACTTTTTATCAGCTGAAATCGTAAAACTAGAAGCCTGCAATAATGAAACCACAATAGCAGTGTAGTATAGCCCACTAGTATTAACAAATCAGGGAATGACTTGCATGACTACAATTCACATCTGCTTCATCAAGCTATCTTCAATTCAGTCCAGAAGATGTTTGTATACACAGTTTTCACGAGGTGCTGCAGGAATTAGTTTCAAGCTATGATGCTCGGACTCTTTTAGAAGGATCCGACACTGACACAAATCGGAGTGTCAGATTCTGTGAACTCCAAAACCAAAGACCCGGGAACATGTTTTATAAGGATCCGACACTTGGATTTGGACACGACGGTTATTGTTTTTAATTTATATGATGCTTTTTATATAATAAATGTCTACGTTTAATGTAAAGATAACAAATAAACTTTTGGGAAAAAAAGCTAAAAATTATATTTGCTATATGAATAAATAAAGGGAAATTCTCAATGGTACCACCGTACTTTTGGCTTTTGTCAATGGTGCTTGTGTTGCCTCTTAACTTGTACAGTAAATATTCCCTTTAGTGTCTATATATCTTGGGTAGTAAAGACTTACTAAGATTTAAGGAGAAAAAGGGGGAATTATTATTTGAATAATTGTTATTTGAATATTTTATAATGACGGATACTGGCGACTCTGCAATTTCAAACAAAAGTCCCGCAATAAGCAGCAGTAAAATGGGGTTACATAGTACTCCATTCGTAAGTCCTAAATTCGATGGGAAAAATTTCCTTGAATGGTCGAAGGCCTGCACAATGGCCCTTAAATCCCATAAATTAATGAAATATATTAATGGGAAAGTCAAAAGCAACCTAAGGAGGAAGATGAAGACTTTGATGATTGGGATTCAGAGAATGCCATGGTATGCTCTTGGTTATCCAACTCTATGGAGGTACATATTCGCAAAAGCTATATCTTCATTGACACGGCCGAAGAAGTGTGGAAATCTCTTACCCGGACATATTCTTTTTCCGGAAATGTAGCAAAGCGATTTGAAGTAAATCGGAAAATATGGGCCTTGGCTCAAGAAGGTAGAACTCTTGCTCAGTATTACTCAGAGCTGACATCCCTATGGAGTGAATTAGCTCATTACACTATTTTTGAATGCAAAAATGCTGAAGATCAGGAGAAATATCAAAAAATGTTGACTGAAGAACGGGTAATGAAATTTCTGGATGGTCTATCCGATGAATATGATTCAATCAAAAATCAACTTATCGGACAGATTCCTTTTCCGACTGTTGAGGATGCCTATGGCCGTGTTCAATTAGAGGAAAGCCGAAAGCAAAGCATGACTCCTATAACTCCCTCTGATAGATCGGCACTCATAACTGGAAAAATTCTGCAACCCGAGATGGAAAAAGAAGAGCACTCACCAGTGGCTTTTTTGGGTGAAAGATCTACTCTTCAGTGTGATTATTGCAACAAGATGAATCACACTCGTGAGAATTGTTTTATCTTACACCCTCACCTAAAAAACAGAGGACGTGGAGGACACAACCGAGGTGGCTATCGTGGTGTATCATCCAGAGGTACAGGCAGAAATACAGGCAGAGGCAATCCTTTTAATGTTCATTATGCAGTGTCAGAATATGAGGTGCCTCCTTCCACAGGAACAATGACCCCTTCAGAACTCAACAACTTCCGACAGTTAATGTCCCAGTTGAACACTACTCCATCAACACCCACTGCTAATTCTGCTCATGCAGGTATATCTTGTCATTTTACCTCCGATAAAAGTTCTAATTCATGGATTATTGATTCTGGAGCATCAGCACATATGACTGGAGATTCCAGTTTCCTAGAAACATATAGTGGTGAAACAGGCAATATTCGTATTGCCAATGGAGCGATTGTACCTGTTCATGGACAAGGCACTTCTCACTGCCTCTCAGCATCATTGCCGTTATCTGATGTGTTACATGTTCCCTCCTTAACAGCAAACTTATTATCTGTTCAGCGTATTACTGAAAAACTTAATTGTTCAGTAACCTTTTATTCTTCCCACTGTGTATTTCAGGATCTGGTGACAGGCAAGGTCCTTGGCAATGGTAAAGTGGTAGATGGACTCTATGTTATGGAAGGGAATTCTATTTCTCCCTCAACTTATCAGGTGTCATCCAAGTTAAATTCTGCTTTTGAATCTTTGTGTCAGTGGCATAGACGGTTAGGTCATCCGTCTTTTGGTGTTTTAACACATCTATTCCCTGCCTTAATAAAACATTGTAAGAAGGAAGATTTTTTTTGTGAACCATGTGAACTAGCAAAACATAAAAGATCATCTTATCCATCCAGAAATAAAAGAAGTTCTACTTTGTTTTTTATTATTCATACTGATGTTTGGGATCCATTTAGACATCCTACACATGATGGGTATAGGTGGTTTGTTGTCTTTGTTGATTGTTATTCTAGGCTCACCTGGGTATATCTCCTTAAGCAAAAAAGTGAAGTTTTCGAGTGTTTTAAATCTTTTCACCATATGGTACAAACACAGTTTAATGCATCTGTTAAAATTCTTCGGAGTGATAACGGTACGGAATATGGAGGTCCATTTATATCTTATTTGGACACATGTGGTATAATTCATCAAACTTCGTGTGTCAAAACTTCTCAACAAAATGGGGTAGCCGAAAGAAAAATTGGTCACCTACAACAGGTTGCTCGGTCGCTTATGTTAACAATGCATGTTCCCAAATATCTTTGGGGAGAGGCAGTCATGACTGCTGCATATCTTATAAACCGTCTTCCTTCTAGTGTTCTCAAATTCAAAACACCGTTGTCCTGTGTTCCTGCACCTTCTTCTCACCCACTACCCCTTCGAGTATTTGGGAGTGTATGTTTTGTTCATAATCATGCTCCCTCTCGGGATAAACTTGACTCTCGGGCACTCCGATGCGTTTTTATTGGGTATTCACCAACTCAGAAAGGATATAAATGTTATCATCCTTCCTCACATCGCATATTTGTTAGTCATGATGTTACTTTCTGGGAAACCATTTCTTATTTCTCTCCAGGTTCCTCCTCTTTGCCTCAGGGGGAGATAAATCGACACGGTCTTGAGAGTAAAGCAACAGATGAGTCACAGTCACTACCATTTATTAACATACATATTCCAAACACTAGCTCAAACAGGTCATCTATTCCTCCACATACAAGTAATGAGTCAGAAAATCTGAATAGGTTGGATATGCCAGATTTAATTACATATTCCAGGCGTGGAAGAAATGATATCACCACTTTACCGCATCCAGAGACCTCTGACCTCGAGACAGATCCTGCATCTCCTGTGTTTGAGCCAGAAGCTGGTAATACTCTTGATCCTACTCTAGATCTTCCTATTTCTATAAGAAAGGGTGTACGTTCTTGCACTAACCATCCCATCTCGAACTTTGTTTCTTATAAAGCATTATCTCCTTCACTTGCTTTTGTGTCATCTTTGTCTAGTGTTTCTATTCCACATACTTGGCAGGATGCTTTATGTGAACCTAAATGGAAAGATGCCAAGATAGAGGAGATGAATGCATTGAAACATAATGGCACTTGGGAGTTAACTCATCTTCCCGCTGGAAGGAAGGTAGTAGGATGCAGATGGGTGTTCACTGTGAAACAAAAACCTAATGGCCTGATTGATAGGTACAAAGCAAGACTTGTGGCAAAAGGGTATACTCAAACTTTCGGGATTGATTATCAGGAAACTTTTGCTCTAGTAGCAAAGATGGCTTCTATTCGAATCTTGATATCATGTGCAGCAAATCTTGGATGGGAACTCCAGCAATTGGATGTAAAAAATGCATTCTTACATGGAGACCTGAAAGAAGAAGTCTACATGGATATTCCACCAGGTTTTTCTACAACTGCGACCTTTGGGAAAATTTGCAAGCTAAGAAAGACTATCTATGGGTTGAAACAATCTCCAAGGGATTGGTTTGGCAAATTTCAGAGAGCAATGATTAAATTTGACTACAAACAGAGCAACTCGGATAACACCATGTTTGTGAAAAGAAGAGATGAAAAAATCACAGTGTTGATCGTTTATGTCGATATTGTGATTACAGGCAACGACACGTGAGATTGCTAATGTTAAACTGAAGCTTGCCTCTGAATTCGAAATGAAAGACTTAGGAAAACTACGGTATTTCCTTGGTATTGAGGTCGCTAGAAGTCCAGGTGGTATCTTCCTCTCACAACGGAAGTATATCCTTGATCTTCTGAATGAAACAGGGATGTTAGGATGTAGACCTGCAGATTCTCCAATAGAAGCAAATCATAAGCTTTGTGGAGATGCTGGTGAAATTGTCAATAAATCTCAATATCAAAGGTTAGTTGGTCGACTAATCTACCTTGCACATACAAGGCCAGACATATCATATGCAGTGGGAATTGTTAGCAGGTATATGCATGATCCTCGTCAACCACATTTGGATGCAGTTTATATGATATTAAGGTATCTTAAGGCTGCTCCTGGAAAAGGAGTAATGTTTACTAAAAACAATCATCTCGGGGTTGAAAACTATACAGATGTAGATTGGGCTGGATGTCAAGACGATAGACGATCAACTTCAGGATATTGTACATTTGTTGGTGGCAATTTGGTTACTTGGCGAAGCAAGAAACAACCTGTGGTTGCCTTATCTAGTGCTGAGGCAGAATATAGAGCTATGGCTAAAGGTGTACGTGAATTATTGTGGATGAGATTGTTCCTAGAAGAATTGGGACTTGCATCTGCAACTCCAATGAAGCTGCATTATGATAACAAAGCCGCTATTGCCATTGCACATAATCCAGTTCAACATGATCGGACCAAACATATCGAAATTGATCGACACTTCATAAAAGAGAAGATCAATAATGATACCATTGGTATTCACTTTGTAAGATCGGAGGACCAGATAGCTGACATATTTACCAAAGGTTTAAATAAGAAGATACTCCATCCACTTATTGGCAAGTTGGGCATGAGTGATATATATGCATCAACTTGAGGGGGAGTGTCAAACATAACTGCACCATCCATAGACTATTGTTGTGTATAAGTCATAGTTAGGCACCGTTGTAAGACCTTGGGTGTATTACTCCTCCTATATATAGGATCTTTACCTTGTTGTAATATACACACTTATATTTCTTCAGTAAATCTCTCTCTCTACATTGTTATATACTGTTATCAATTTTCAATATTTTGGTTTTAATATAATAATATAGATTACACAATCAGACCTTAGTTATAAGTATCAAATCAAATCAACGGAACTTCATTTAAATAAATTACCTTGTGTCGTGCTTCGGACGGGTTATCAACTAGTAATTATAATACACAATTGCCAAAAACAGTGCATATCCTTTTTAATCAACCATATATAATCTACAAAACTACTTGGTATAGTTACGAATTACGCTAAAGATAGCAAACAATTAAGTGTCCATGTAAAAAATTTTAAACCCTAAGGAAGTAGGTAAAAAAGTCAGAAACTTGCAAGTAGAACATCAATAAATTTATCCATGTTCCTGAAGACAAACCATTCAATGATATAAGTTGGACATTTCTTTTATAAGTATCATCACAACAAACATCATCTTTTGTTGCATTAATATGTTTTGATATCAAATTATCATAGAAAAATTTATCCAAAAACAAATGACTTGTATTTACTTGTTAAAAGATCCTTTTCATTGTTCAACACATGGAAACTACAGCATAAAAAAGACACCATTGCAAACATAAATATAATACACAACTGCCAAAAACAGTGCATATCCTTTTTAATCAACCATATATAATCTACAAAACTACTTGGTATAGTTACGATAAAGATAGCAAACAATTAACTGTCCATATAAAAAATTTTAAACCCTAAGGAAGCAGGTAAAAAAGTGGAAACTTGCAAGTATAACATCAACAAAAAAAAGAAAAATAACAAGTTATTGTCATGAAAATGGCTAAATTTAAATAGCTACATCAAATCAATGAATTTTTAAGCGAAAATAGAGCAAAGAATATACAACACTGTAATTGAAGTTGTAACAAATAAAATTTATGTACTAAACTAGATATATCTGTCTAAAAGCATTGGAGCAAGAAAGCAATATGTTAGGATAACAATAAGTCAGGATTGTCAAAATGGGCTATATTTTAAGAAAAGTGCAGAAACAAAGTGAGTGTAAAAAAAATAGAAGGAATTACAGGGTGCGCATAAAAGGAATTGCAAGAGTGTAAGTAAATATGTGACAACAGAAATACATATATATAATTGTAATTGTAATTAATCTAAACAATGAAGCAGGGGGCTGTACAGTAGTACCTTGAGAGGAAAGAGCTTTGACGAAAATGGCGGTTAATCTGGCTGAGAAATGAGAGAGAGAGAGAGAGAGAGAGAGAGAGAGAGAGAGAGAGAGAGAGAGAGAGAGAGAGAGATTTTCTTAAAACCTAGAATTTTACGACATACTGGGGGTTACAAAAGGCAAAAGAATTGAAGAACTGTAAATAAAATTTATTCGTTTTTTTTACTTCGTATTAAAAAATTGACATCCTACTTTGGTATAATATGAAAATCTTCAAAAAATATTATGTGTAACTATCTTATATATTGGTCCGAACATGGCAACTCAACATCAAATTGTTAAGAATTCCTACGCGTAGGCATGTTTAGGGGAATAAAAAATATATTTGTACATGTTTTTTTTAAGTTGTTTTTGTTCCATATTCAAGTATTGACGTTGTACTTTGGTATAATACGAAAATCTGCAAAAATTATTGTCTAATTATCTTATTTTTTGGTCCGAACATGGCAACTCAACATCAAATTGTTAAAAATTCCTTCGAGTAGGCATGTTTAGGGGAATAAAAAATATATTTGTACATATTTTTTTTACGTTGTTTTTGTTCCATATTCAAGTATTGACGTTGTACTTTTGCGTAAGTCAAAATTTAGGAAAAATTATTTTGTGTAGTTACGTTAAATGTTTGCCCGAATATGGCAACTTCACATCAAATTGTTAACAATAGCTTCGTGGAGTTATGTTGAGGGGCTTAAAAAACAAATTAGAAAACGTTTAATTACATTAAAGTAAACATAAAGCATCATACAAGTACTTCAATTTGAAAACAGAAAATTAAAGCATCATACAATTACATTAAATTGAAAACAGAAAATTCGAAAATAAGCATACATTGACACGAGAACCACAATACAAGTTCTTAAAATTCACTAGATCAACCGCATAATTCTCGTCCTCAGCTTCCTCAATTTCCCTTGCAATTTGACGTTCCTTTGCAGCTTTAGCTTCTATTGCAATTTCACGTTTCTTTGCAGCTCGAGTTTCCATTTGAATTTGAATTTGACGTTGTTGTGCAGCAAATTCAAAATGTTTTGCAAGTTTAGCGTCCTCAGCCTGCACATCGTATGACCTTCTGGTTTTCCTGGTTTGTTTGATTTCGGTTTTACTAGTTTGTGGTTTTTTGCCCTTATCCATCTTATGCTATTGCCTTGAAGAAAGTTAATTTGAGAAGAAACTAGTAACTTGTGATTTTGAATAAGCATTAGCATTGGTTTTTATAGCCAATTTTGGATTATTATTTTAGCTTTTTGTTGATGCCAAAATACCTAAATAATTTTAACAAGTGTTCTTTTGAAGTGACCAGAGCACTTTGCGTACAAGCAATAGGAAGATGTGACTACTCAAATTTATTAGCCTGCAGGAAAATGTACAGGGTATCTGAAATCAACTTTACTTTTTCAGAAATCAGCTTTATTTTACTATGCCTGCAATCAACTTTACTTTTTCAGAAATCAACTTTATTTTACTATGCCTGAAATCAAATTTACTTTTTCAGAAATCAGCTTTATTTTACTACAGGCTATCTTTGCAGTCCTTTCTCAGAGTGCTTTTTTTCAATAATGCAGGGTAAATTTCAATAAGAAATTTGACTCCACAAATTTAATTTTTTGCAGTTCTTTTCAGTGCTTTTTGATAGTATTGTTGAGTCACGGGTTAGTTGAAGACCAATCAATAATTTATCCCTTGATTCTCAGCTATAAAACAAGTCTGTGTTGAGGTTTGTTCACCCAGCCACTGGAAAAAAATTTAGCACTTCACTCACACAATTCAACATGTCCAACATTCCCGATTTGAATATCTGCTTTTGTGATAAGCAGTGCGTTGAACGCACAAGGTCCTATGGAAGAAATGCGGGAATGAGGTATCTCAATTGTCCAAATGGAGGCAACGGATGTGGGTACATTCATTGGCTTCATGAACATTAGAGGAGCGTGCTGCGCGTGATTTCGACAAATTGGAAATGCAACGAGCCAGAGAACTAACTCGCCATCAGTTTGAATCAACTGATGAAAATGAGAATGACTGCGAGGACTCCGTGGAGGATGATGGGATTGAGCAGAAGGATGGGATTGAGCCTGATAATCCGTTCGCTGATCTCGATGAATCAACTGATGAGAATAAAAATGAGTACGAGGACTCCGTGGAGGAGGATGAGGAAGATGATGCTGATGATGAAGATGAAGATTAATTTCTTCGTTTATGATAAAATGTGGTTTTTTTAGTTTCCCCTAAAGAATGTCCTCTACGGATATTCATTTGTATTTCTTGTTTTCATGTAGTCTGATGTTGTGGAATGTGATGTTTTAATTTTTTACGTATTTTTCTTACACACCATAACATCATCATAATAGAAAAATACACACTACAAATACATAATAGAAAAATGTACACTACAAATACATAATAGAAAAATTTAAAACTTAAATAATTGACTAGTACTTAATTAAATTTCTTCGTGGGACATGTAATCATCAGAGATGTAACATGGATTTTGTTGCAGATGTTGTTCCTCAACGGTTGTTAGCTCTCTCCCACTTGCACGAACTGAGTCTTTGGCAAGTTGATAGATGTAGTGACGAGTTCTACGTAACAACATTCGGTTGTTCTCAATTCGTATCTGTTTCACAGCTCGAATGACTTTACGCTTATAATCATTCCAACTCGATGATTCACCAGTACGCGGAAACATGTCGAGCGAATGACGAATAGGGACCCTTGCACCCATAGCAATTAGGTCATTTCGCAAACGTTCCGATTCCTCACGCCGATATGCCCATTCTCGACGAACGCCTGCAAAATATTCCACTGGATCGCTTCGTCTTAGACGCCGATAGTCATCATTTCTTTCTCCGAGCAACCAATTGCGATTTGTAGAAGTTGACATTTCTGTTGTAGTAAGTAAATTAATTTGCATTGGACCTATATGGAAGGTCATATATATATATATATATATATACACATATACAACCCACTTGCAAGTGGGTTGTCAGGGTGGGGTTCTCATGTTTTATTGATCCTGCTTGAACTGAAAAGATAACTCAGCTTTGTAGGATAAAGTAATGAAATGACCATTCAACTTTTTCATTTTTTGCAGCTGTGTAGTATTTTTTAACAATTTTTACACTTCAAGAAATTATACTAATTTGGCTATAAATTGGAAGGTTTTTATGTGATGTCTCTGTATCTAAAAAGTTAGTCATGTCTAATTCAAGAAACTCTTCATCTTCGGTTAGAAACCCTTACAGACATAGTTCAAGCACTTTCAACTACTTAAGACATAGTTCAAGCACTTTCAACTACTTAGGTGAACATGGAAGTGTAAGGTGTAACTGCAATCTACCAGCTCCTTGTCAAGAAGCATGGAAAGAAGGTACTCTCGACCCAGGAAGGAGGTTCTTCGGATGCAGCCAATACAAGGTATGTACAACATCACTTTATGCAAATTTTGTTGCGAAAATATATTGAGTTTTGTTTAATGTGTTATTAGGATCCTACAAGAAGATGTAACTTCTTTAAGTGGGCTGATCCATCGTACACTGAAAGAGCAAGAGAAGTGATAAAAGAGTTGAAGCTAAGACTGAATAGAAAGGATGATGACTTGCACAATGCTTGGAAGGTGGACGAAGAAATTGGTTTGCTTCAAAATCAGGTTGAAGTAACAAATAATTTGTTGAAGAAGTTGGAGAAGGAAAACATGATATTGAAGAAGCTTTTGGTCTGTGCTGTAGTTGTAATCATGATTATTTCGTTATGGAAGTAGTGTAGTTTCAGTTGTAATATTTTAGTAATTGTTCCATGTAAGCTAGTTATTAAGCTTGTTAAAATACGTTGAGGTAAGCTTCTTTTAGTAACGGAACTAAGTCGTTTTAAGACCAATGTTAAAGCATTAGAATTAAACCAAATAAATTAAAGCATTAAACACAATTGTTTGAGCAACACATTAAACCAAATAAAGACAAATGTTTAAGCAAACAAAGTAAAGCATTAAAGACAATTGTTTAAGCAAATAAATTAGAAAACTTTCGATTACATTAAAGTAAACATAAAGCCGAATACAAGTAGTTGAAGAGTCACTTCCTCGGCTCACACAACACATGGCTACCTGTATGACACCTTCTCCCCTTGCCCTTCACATTTCTGGGTCGTTGTTGCCTAAGATGGGGCTCCTCGTTAGCCTCTTCCTCGCTACTGGATGAAGGCTGTACAGGTGCAAACTTTCTAAACCCATGAGCCTGGGGCCTAGGTAGGTCTGACTGCGAACGACCTCCAAAAGTCATCTGCGAACTACCTCCAAAAGTCATATGTGACTGGTCAAACTGGGAATGGTCCTGAAATCCACCAAAAGACCCACCTATATCCCATGCACTTGTCATCTGGGAACCTGACTGCGAACCACCTGGAAATGTCATGTAAGAATGGTCCTGGAAGGCATTAGAAGACCCACCCATATGGGAAGTAGACTGTGAACCACCTGCATACGTCATCTGAGACTGGAAAGGGGGTGAATCATGATGTGCACTACCAGAAGCGTGTGAAGCATAACGTACACTGTCATCCAACATGTGATCCCAAGCACCTTTATCTCCCATATCTGCTCCAAAATCCTCAGAAGGAGCTCGATCCCAAGGCTCCCATAACTGGGGATATGTGCTAACCTCAGGCATAACTGGCCTAGCTGGATGATAAGTACTACCTCCACCATGAAAGGACTGAGACCCCTGGAAACCTTCCTGCTACCTCCACTGCCTCACATCAACTACACGTCGACGGGTAATACTCTGGAACCAAGCATCATAACCAACTACAGCCTCATTATGCCTCGTGGGCACATACAAGGGAGGTGATAGTGCATCCGCCCCACGGTTCAGCCATTGTCGAATCTGTACGTCTCGTGTCTCCATCACGTCATCGCCTAAATTAGCATAAAAAGAAAACTCATGTGACGCATCATGCCCTGGGCGAGGTGACCGAGTCGGTATGTCCTGTACGAATCCAAACTGTCTAGTGACTCTGTCAGGGTAGTACCACTCGATGATCGTGTGAAATATCAAGGGACACTGGGCGGACCATAACCTCCTCTCCATGATAGATGGAAGATCAACGGTGGGAAAGTGCCTATAAGGCCTCCAACAAATCTGGTCAATGTGCATATCATCCAACTCATAACGACCGTGACGTGCCCTATTTGATGTGGAGCGCACGTTGCTCTTAGGCACCTTCCACCTGAAACATTCATGAACATCATAAGAAAATAGTCAAAGAAGTACATACTAGGCATAAAATCAAAAACCAAAACAATTACCTCAAAGCTAAAGGATAGAGGATAGGACATGTTGTCTTCAGCGTAGGAGCCACGCATGGGAAATGCTCATAAATCCACAACTGAGGGAGAAATGTCATGTTAAGCCAAAGTTCATACTTGTGCGATCATGCAAGGTAATCATGGAAGCTTATAACAATAAATAGAAAAGAAGGTATACCGTCCACATAGCTCTTTCTTTGTGCCCTTCTTTCAGTGGATGAAGAACACAAGTGGTGGTATAAGTATCCCAGTGCAGCACTACCCCAACTGTATGTACCCACCTGCGCAGGGTCATGCACGTAGTGCAAAAGGTGGAACTGGATCGTGTTCCCTGTTGTGTTCGGGAACAAAGATCCAATGATAAGCTACATATGTGCCCCTATGTGGAATAGCAACTGTGTCTGATAGTCAGGAGAACTCATGTCTAGCCGATGACATGTACCAAACTGTTGTACCAGCCATGAAATCCTCAAACCTGATTTCTGCCACTCATTATCTCCAGGAACCACACCCAGAAGATCGTTGACCATAACTAGCAGCCTAGTCTAAGTAGGACTACCAAAGCTATGAATCACTAGACGTCCCCCGGTAGGAAGTCCTAAGATGTAGTGAACATCCTCCAGAGTGATAGTGGCCTCACCAAATGGTAGATGGAAGGTATGCGTCTCAGGTCTCCATCGCTCAACGAAAGCAGTAATCAGCCCTGCATCATGTCTGAAGGAGCCAATGCGGTACACTCCCTCAAAACCAGCATCCCTAACCGCTGCCAACACGGCTTCTGGCAGTGCCCTCGGGGCCTTTACTGCATCCCAGTATGACTTGAAGTTAGTGCGAAGTCGTAGATGTGCGGGCTCCTGAAAACATTTTATAAACACATTTGTAATTACCACAACATTCATAAAACCCTAAACATATATGTGCATATTATGCCCGTAAATGGATTGTGCATATTATGTGCATATATGTTTAGGGTTTTATGAATGTTGTGGTAATTACAAATCTGTTTAAAAAATGTTTTCAGGACCCCGCACATCTACGACTTCGCACTAACTTCAAGTCATACTGGGATACAGTAAAGCCCCCGAGGGCACTTCCAGAAGCCGTGTTGACAGCGGTTAGGGACGCTGGTTTGGAGGGAGTGTACCGCATTGCCTCGTTCAAACATGATGCAGGACTGATCACTGCTTTTGTTGAGCGATGGAGACCTGAGACACATACCTTCCATCTACCATTTGGTGAGGCCACTATCACTCTGGAGGATGTTCACTACATCTTAGGACTTCCTACCGGGGGACGTCCCGTGATTCATAGCTTTGGTAGTCCTAGTAAGGCTCAGCTGCTAGTTATGGTAAACGATCTTCTGGGTGTGGTTCCTGGAGATAATGAGTGGCAGAAATCAGGTTTGAGGATTTCACGGCTGGTACAGCAGTTTGGTACATGTCATCGGCTAGACATGAGTTCTCCTGACTATCAGACACAGTTGCTATTCCACATACGGGCACACTTGTTGCTTATCATTGGATCTTTGTTCCCAAACAC
Organism: Saposhnikovia divaricata; assembly: GCA_036435485.1. Taxonomy (NCBI): domain Eukaryota; kingdom Viridiplantae; phylum Streptophyta; class Magnoliopsida; order Apiales; family Apiaceae; genus Saposhnikovia; species Saposhnikovia divaricata. The sequence goes on along the minus strand of CM071597.1, from coordinate 181,882,266 downwards.
AACAGGGAACACGATCCAGTTCCACCTTTTACACTACGTGCATGACCCTGCGCAGGTGGGTACATACAGTTGGGGTAGTGCTGCATTGGGATACTTATACCACCACTTGTGTTCTTCATCCACTGTGAAGAAGAAGGGCACAAAGAAAGAGCTATGTGGATCGATGAGATCGATGACACTACTACAGGTATACCTTCTTTTCTATTTATTGTTATAAGCTTGCATGATTACCTTGCATGAGCACACAAGTACGAACTTTGGCTTAACATGACATTTCTCCCTCAAGTGTGGATTTATGAGCATTTCCCATGCGTGGCTCCTACGCTGAAGACAACATGTCCTATCCTCTATCCTTTAGCTTTGAGGTAATTGTTTTGCTTTTTGATTTTATGCCTAGTATGTACTTCTTTGACTATTTGCTTATGATGTTCATGAATGTTTCAGGTGGAATGTGCCTAAGAGCAACGTGCGCTCCACATCAAATAGGGCACGTCACGGTCGTTATGAGTTGGATGATATGCACATTGATCAAATATGTTGGAGGCCTTATAGGCACTTTCCCACCGTTGATCTTCCATCTATCATGGAGAGGAGGTTATGGTCCGCCCAGTGTCCCTTGATATTTCACACGATCATCGAGTGGTACTACCCTGACAGAGTCACTAGACAGTTTGATTCGTACAGGACATACCGACTCGGTCACCTCGCCCAGGGCATGATGCGTCACATGAGTTTTCTTTTTATGCTAATTTAGGAGATGACGTGATGGAGACACGAGACGTACAGATTCGACAATGGCTGAACCGTGGGACGGATGCACTATCACCTCCCTTGTATGTGCCCACGAGGCATAATGAGGTTGTAGTTGGTTATGATGCTTGGTTCCAGAGTATTACCCGTCGACGTGTAGTTGATGTGAGGCAGTGGAGGCAGCAGGAAGGTTTCCAGGGGTCTCAGTCCTTTCATGGTGGAGGTAGTACTTATCATCCAGCTAGGCCAGTTATGCCTGAGGTTAGCACATATCCCCAGTTATGGGAGCCTTGGGATCGAGCTCCTTCTGAGGATTTTAGAGCAAATATGGGAGATAAAGGTGCTTGGGATCACATGTTGCATGACAGTGTACGTTATGCTTCACACGCTTCTGGTAGTGCACATCATGATTCACCCCCTTTCCAGTCTCAGATGACGTATGCAGGTGGTTCACAGTCTACTTCCCATATGGGTGGGTCTTCTGGTGCCTTCCAGGACCATTCTTACATGACATTTCCAGGTGGTTCGCAGTCAGGTTCCCAGATGACAGGTGCATGGGATATGGGTGGGTCTTTTGGTGGATTTCAGGACCATTCCCAGTTTGACCAGTCACATGACTTTTGGAGGTAGTTCGCAGATGACTTTTGGAGGTCGTTCGCAGTCAGACCTACCGAGGCCCCACGCTCATGGGTTTAGAAAGTTTGCACCTGTACAGCCTTCATCCAGTAGCGAGGAAGAGGCTAACGAGGAGCCCCATCTTAGGCAACAACCACCCAGAAATGTGAAGGGCAAGGGGAGAAGGTGTCATACAGGTAGCCATGTGTTGTGGGAGCCGAGGAAGTGACTCTTCAACTACTTGTATTCGGCTTTATGTTTACTTTAATGTAATCGAATGTTTTCTAATTTATTTGCTAAAACAATTGTCTTTAATGCTTTACTTTGTTTGCTTAAACATTTGTCTTTATTTGGTTTAATGTGTTGCTCAAACAATTGTGTTTAATGCTTTAATTTATTTGGTTTAATTCTAATGCTTTAACATTGGTCTTAAAACGACTTAGTTCCATTACTAAAAGAAGCTTACATCAACGTACTTTAACAAGCTTAATAACAAGCTTACATGGAACAATTACTAAAATATTACAACTGAAACTACACTACTTCCATAACAAAATAATCATGATTACAACTACAGCACAGACCAAAAGCTTCTTCAATGTCATGTTTTCCTTCTCCAACTTCTTCAACAAATTATTTGTTACTTCAACCTGATTTTTAAGCAAACCAATTTCTTCGTCCACCTTCCAAGCATTGTGCAAGTCATCCTTTCTATTCAGTCTTAGTTTCAACTCTTTTATCACTTCTCTTGCTCTTTCGGTGTACGATGGATCAGCCCACTTAAAGAAGTTACATCTTCTTGTAGGATCCTAACAACACATTAAACAAAACTCAATATATTTTCGCAACAAAATTTGCAGAAAGTGATGTTGTACATACCTTGTATTGGCTGCATCCGAAGAACCTCCTTCCTGGGTCGAGAGTACCTTCTTTCCATGCTTCTTGACAAGGAGCTGGTAGATTGCAGTTACACCCAGTGTTATTAAACGCGATATGCGCACTGAAGCGCAAAGGCCTCCTGGAGCATAAGCGCAACGCGCAACGCGAGAAGCGCGCTTTTTGAAAAAAAATACAAAAGTTGGTAAAAAAATGCCTAACAATAAATTTAGCATGTTATATGCAAATTAGATTGTCCTAAAAAGTGTTAATGATAACCAGGTTCAAACTCAAGGCAAAAATATGAAGTCATGGTAACAAAATAAAGATAGATAATCAACTACAAGCCCTAAAGATTAGCTCTGTTCTTCTCAAAAGTTGACAACTTAGACATAAATTAAAAATCATCATCTTCAGGCTCTTCTTGAAGATTTTCAAAATCTTCATCTTGATTGTACTGGTTAGGATTCTTATCCCCCTCTTCAAATTCAATCTCATCTTCCTCGTCTTCACTTTCATCAACTAAACGCCTTCTAGATGATGGTTCAAATGTATTTTTTCCTTTTTTGTTGCCACGGGCGGTATTTGACCTATAGTAATGATATACATATATAATAATTAATAACTTGTCTTGATTTCTTTTTGGCATCCATGAAATCTTTAACTTCTTTTCTCACATCTTCTGTCACTTTTAGGCAGCTTTTAGCATTCCTTTTCCCTCCAACAAGATGCTCCTTCATTCTAAATACCCCCCATGTTGTTTCTTTTCCACAGAAATTACACCGGAGTCGAACAGAACTACCCTCTGTCACTGCGCGCGCATATTTCCATGCTATGTCTTTTTTATCAACCATCTATAAGTAATTAATTGGTACAAATTGTTAATTAATAAGTACAAAATAGTAATTAATAAGTATAAGTAATTAAGTATACAAGATTGTGTGTATATGTATGTATATATATGTGTGTGTATATATGAGAAATATTGTATGTATATGTATGTATACATATATGTATGTATGTGTGTGTCTATATATAAACAAGAAAGAAGATGAGAAGAATTACCCGGAATCTCTTTGAGAAATCTGTACAAAGAAGATGAGATGAGATGAAAAGATTGTCTTTCAGTCGCCTCTGTATTGTTTCTGTATTCGTATATCATTCGATATGATATGTCTGCCCCTCTTTTAGGGTTTTTATGACCCGTTTCATTATAAAAGACCCGGTCAACGGTCCAATCAACAACCCAATCAACAGCCCAGTCAATAAAAACAAAAAGCGCGCTTTTTGCGCTCTTCTTGCATATCGCATAAGCGCACAAAGCGCACAAAAGCGCGCGCTTCAGTAACATTACATCGCATAACTCAAGCGACGCGCAAAAACCTCGCATCGCATCTCGCATATGCGAGCGCTTATGCGCGCTTTTAACAACACTGGTTACACCTTACACTTCCATGTTCACCTAAGTAGTTAAAGTGCTTGAACTATGTCTGTAAGGGTTTCTAACCGAAGATGAAGAGTTTCTTGAATTAGACATGACTAACTTTTTAGATACAGAGACATCACATAAAAACCTTCCAATTTATAGCCAAATTAGTATGATTTCTTGAAGTGTAAAAATTGTTAAAAAATACTACACAGCAACAAAAAAATGAAAAGGTTGAATGGTCATTTCATTACTTTATCCTACAAAGCTGAGTTATCTTTTCAGTTCAAGCAGGATCAATAAAACATGAGAACCCCACCCTGACAACCCACTTGCAAGTGGGTTGTATATGTGTATATATATATATAACCTTCCATATAGGTCCAATGCAAATTAATTTACCTACTACAACAGAAATATGTCATCCTCTACAAATCGCAATTGGTTGCTCGGAGAAAGAAATGATGACTACCGACGTCTAAGACGAAGCGATCCAGTGGAATATTTTGCAAGCGTTCGTCGAGAATGGGCATATCGGCGTGAGGAATCGGAACGTTTGCGAAATGACCTAATTGCTATGGGTGCAAGGGTCCCTATTCGTCATTCGCTCGACATGTTTCCGCATACTGGTGAATCATCGGGTTGGAATGATTATAAGCGTAAAATCATTCGAGCTGTGAAACAGATACGAATTGAGAACAACCGAATGTTGATACGCAGAACTCGTCACTACATCTATCAACTTGCCAAAGCCTCCGTTCGTGCAAGTGGGAGAGAGCTAACAGCCGTTGAGGAACATCTTCAACAAAATCCATGTTACATCTCTGATGATTACATGTCCGACGAAGAAATTTAATCAAGTACTAGTCAATTATTTAAGTTTGTAATTTTTCTATTATGTATTTGTAGTGTGCATTTTTCTATTATGTATTTGTAGTGGGTATTTTTCTATTATGATGGTGTTATAGTGTGCAACAAAAGTACGTAACTAATTAAAACATCACATTCCACAACATCACACTACATGAAAACAAGAAATACAAATGAATATCCGTAGAGGACATTCTTTAGGGGAAACTAAAAAAACCACATTTTATCATAGACGAAGAAATTAATCTTCATCATCATCATCATCATCTTCCTCATCCTCCTGCACGGAGTCCTCGTACTCATTCTTATTCTCATCAGTTGATTCATCGAGACCAGCGAAGGGATTATCAGGCTCAATCCCATCCTTCTGCTCAATCCCATCCTCCTCCACGGAGTCCTCGCAGTCATTCTCATTTTCATCAATTGATTCAAACTAATGGCGAGTTAGTTCTCTGAATCGTTGCATTTTCAATTTCTCGAAATCACGCGCAGCACGCTCTTCTAATGGTTCATGAAGCCAAAGAATGTACCCACATGCGTTGCCTCCATTTGGACAATTGAGATACCTCCTTCCCGCATTTCTTCCATAGGACCATGTGCGTTCAACGCACAACTTATCACAAAAGCAGAGATTCAAATCGGGAATGTTGGACATGTTGAATTGTGTGTGAAATGCTAAATTTTCTTCCAGTGGTTGGGTGAACAAGCCTCACCACAAACTTGTTTTATAACTGAGAATGAAGGGATCAATTATTGATTGGTCTTCAACTAGCCCGTGACTCAACACTACTATCAAATTACACTGAAAAGAACTACAAAAAATTAAATTGGAGTCAAATTTCTCATCACAGAAAATCATGTGAATGCACAGCAACAAACACTTAAATTTACCCTGCATTATTGAAAAAAAGCACTCTGAGAAAGGACTGCAAAGATAGCCTGTAGTAAAATAAAGGTGATTTCTGAAAAAGTAAAGTTGATTTCAGGCATAGTAAAATAAAGCTGATTTCTTAAAAAGTAAAGTTGATTGCAGGCATAGTAAAATAAAGCTGATTTCTGAAAAAGTAAAGTTGATTTCAGAAATTCCATATTATTTTCCTGCAGGCTAATAAATTTGAGTAGTCACATCTTCTATTGCTTGTACGCAAAGTGCTCTAGTCACTTCAAAATAACGCTTGTTTAAATTATTGAGGTATTTTTTCATCAACAAAAAGGTAAAATAATAATCCAAAATTGGCTATAAAACCCAATGTTGCTGCTTATTCAGAATCGCAAGTTACTAGTTTCTTCTAAAATTTACTTTCTTCAAGGCAATAGCATAAGATGGATAAGGACAAAAAACCACAAACTAGTAAAACCAAAATCAAACAAACCAGGAAAAACAGAAAGTCATACGATGTGCAGGCTGAGGACGCTAAACTTGCAAAACATTTTGAATTTGCTGCACAACAAGTTAAATTTAAAATGGAAATGGAAGCTCAAGCTGCAAAGGAACGTGAAATTGCAATAGAAGCTGAAGCTGCAAAGGAACGTCAAATTGCAAGGAAAATTGAGGAAGCTGAGGACGAGAATTATGTTGTTGATCACAATGAATTTTAAGAAGTTGTATTGTGGTTCTCGTGTCAATGTATGCTTATTTTCTAATTTTCTGTTTTCAATTTAATGTAATTGTATGATGCTTCAATTTTCTGTTTTCAAATTGAAGTACTTGTATGATGTTGTATGTTTACTTTAAAGTAATTGAATGTTTTCTAATATGTTTTTTATGCCCCTCAACGTAACTCCACGAAGGTATTGTTAACAATTTGATGTGAAGTTGCCATATTCGGATGAACATTTAACGTAATTACACAAATTAATTTTGCCTGAATTTTGGTTTACGCAAAAGTACAACGTCAATACTAAAATATGGAACAAAAACAACGTAAAAAAAACATGTACAAATATATTTTTTATTCCCCTAAATATGCCTACTCGAAGGAATTTTTAACAATTTGATGTTGAGTTGCCATGTTCGGACGATAATTAGACATAATAATTTTTGGAGATTTTCGTATTATACCAAAGTAAAATGTCAATTCTTTAATACGAAGCAAAAAAATGAAGTAGTTTCATTTACAAATACATTCTTTAAGCCATATAAAATGACTACTACAAAGTACATTTTGTAGTCACAAAAATAAGCCAAGTGCTGGAAAAGTAAAAAGAAAGCAGTGTAATAGAAACCGCCACTTTAAGTGGCGATTTCTGTTGAAATGAAATTCAACAGAAAACGCCACTTGAAGTGGCGATTTCTATTAGATTTTCTCAGCTATACCAGAAATGAAAACTCTGAACAAAATGTACCAGAAATGAAACATCAATTCAATAGTGTACCAGAAATGTAAACAAGTCCTAATTGGACATGCCCCATAGTCTTTGCACGACACAACTGGTGTATTATTGATTTTTTTAATCTCTCACTTACGTGGCGCGTGATGTTTCAAGCAATCGCATTGCAGCACGGCGCGTGCATGTGAATGTAAGAACTGAAGTGCCATGTCACGTGACCTCATCTTCTTGGATACAAATTGACAGATAAATTTAAATATTATAATTTTGATTAAATAATTTCAATTTATTTGGATCCAGATCATGGCGTGCATTTTGTTTTTATAATGCTTATATTAAGTTATTTTAAACCTCTTTAGTAACTCTTTTCGTGAGAATAAAATTATTTTTCTTCATACATAAAGCCATACAGGTCAGTAATGTTTTTTACTTTTTATCAGCTGAAATCGTAAAACTAGAAGCCTGCAATAATGAAACCACAATAGCAGTGTAGTATAGCCCACTAGTATTAACAAATCAGGGAATGACTTGCATGACTACAATTCACATCTGCTTCATCAAGCTATCTTCAATTCAGTCCAGAAGATGTTTGTATACACAGTTTTCACGAGGTGCTGCAGGAATTAGTTTCAAGCTATGATGCTCGGACTCTTTTAGAAGGATCCGACACTGACACAAATCGGAGTGTCAGATTCTGTGAACTCCAAAACCAAAGACCCGGGAACATGTTTTATAAGGATCCGACACTTGGATTTGGACACGACGGTTATTGTTTTTAATTTATATGATGCTTTTTATATAATAAATGTCTACGTTTAATGTAAAGATAACAAATAAACTTTTGGGAAAAAAAGCTAAAAATTATATTTGCTATATGAATAAATAAAGGGAAATTCTCAATGGTACCACCGTACTTTTGGCTTTTGTCAATGGTGCTTGTGTTGCCTCTTAACTTGTACAGCAAATATTCCCTTTAGTGTCTATATATCTTGGGTAGTAAAGACTTACTAAGATTTAAGGAGAAAAAGGGGGAATTATTATTTGAATAATTGTTATTTGAATATTTTATAATGACGGATACTGGCGACTCTGCAATTTCAAACAAAAGTCCCGCAATAAGCAGCAGTAAAATGGGGTTACATAGTACTCCATTCGTAAGTCCTAAATTCGATGGGAAAAATTTCCTTGAATGGTCGAAGGCCTGCACAATGGCCCTTAAATCCCATAAATTAATGAAATATATTAATGGGAAAGTCAAAAGCAACCTAAGGAGGAAGATGAAGACTTTGATGATTGGGATTCAGAGAATGCCATGGTATGCTCTTGGTTATCCAACTCTATGGAGGTACATATTCGCAAAAGCTATATCTTCATTGACACGGCCGAAGAAGTGTGGAAATCTCTTACCCGGACATATTCTTTTTCCGGAAATGTAGCAAAGCGATTTGAAGTAAATCGGAAAATATGGGCCTTGGCTCAAGAAGGTAGAACTCTTGCTCAGTATTACTCAGAGCTGACATCCCTATGGAGTGAATTAGCTCATTACACTATTTTTGAATGCAAAAATGCTGAAGATCAGGAGAAATATCAAAAAATGTTGACTGAAGAACGGGTAATGAAATTTCTGGATGGTCTATCCGATGAATATGATTCAATCAAAAATCAACTTATCGGACAGATTCCTTTTCCGACTGTTGAGGATGCCTATGGCCGTGTTCAATTAGAGGAAAGCCGAAAGCAAAGCATGACTCCTATAACTCCCTCTGATAGATCGGCACTCATAACTGGAAAAATTCTGCAACCCGAGATGGAAAAAGAAGAGCACTCACCAGTGGCTTTTTTGGGTGAAAGATCTACTCTTCAGTGTGATTATTGCAACAAGATGAATCACACTCGTGAGAATTGTTTTATCTTACACCCTCACCTAAAAAACAGAGGACGTGGAGGACACAACCGAGGTGGCTATCGTGGTGTATCATCCAGAGGTACAGGCAGAAATACAGGCAGAGGCAATCCTTTTAATGTTCATTATGCAGTGTCAGAATATGAGGTGCCTCCTTCCACAGGAACAATGACCCCTTCAGAACTCAACAACTTCCGACAGTTAATGTCCCAGTTGAACACTACTCCATCAACACCCACTGCTAATTCTGCTCATGCAGGTATATCTTGTCATTTTACCTCCGATAAAAGTTCTAATTCATGGATTATTGATTCTGGAGCATCAGCACATATGACTGGAGATTCCAGTTTCCTAGAAACATATAGTGGTGAAACAGGCAATATTCGTATTGCCAATGGAGCGATTGTACCTGTTCATGGACAAGGCACTTCTCACTGCCTCTCAGCATCATTGCCGTTATCTGATGTGTTACATGTTCCCTCCTTAACAGCAAACTTATTATCTGTTCAGCGTATTACTGAAAAACTTAATTGTTCAGTAACCTTTTATTCTTCCCACTGTGTATTTCAGGATCTGGTGACAGGCAAGGTCCTTGGCAATGGTAAAGTGGTAGATGGACTCTATGTTATGGAAGGGAATTCTATTTCTCCCTCAACTTATCAGGTGTCATCCAAGTTAAATTCTGCTTTTGAATCTTTGTGTCAGTGGCATAGACGGTTAGGTCATCCGTCTTTTGGTGTTTTAACACATCTATTCCCTGCCTTAATAAAACATTGTAAGAAGGAAGATTTTTTTTGTGAACCATGTGAACTAGCAAAACATAAAAGATCATCTTATCCATCCAGAAATAAAAGAAGTTCTACTTTGTTTTTTATTATTCATACTGATGTTTGGGATCCATTTAGACATCCTACACATGATGGGTATAGGTGGTTTGTTGTCTTTGTTGATTGTTATTCTAGGCTCACCTGGGTATATCTCCTTAAGCAAAAAAGTGAAGTTTTCGAGTGTTTTAAATCTTTTCACCATATGGTACAAACACAGTTTAATGCATCTGTTAAAATTCTTCGGAGTGATAACGGTACGGAATATGGAGGTCCATTTATATCTTATTTGGACACATGTGGTATAATTCATCAAACTTCGTGTGTCAAAACTTCTCAACAAAATGGGGTAGCCGAAAGAAAAATTGGTCACCTACAACAGGTTGCTCGGTCGCTTATGTTAACAATGCATGTTCCCAAATATCTTTGGGGAGAGGCAGTCATGACTGCTGCATATCTTATAAACCGTCTTCCTTCTAGTGTTCTCAAATTCAAAACACCGTTGTCCTGTGTTCCTGCACCTTCTTCTCACCCACTACCCCTTCGAGTATTTGGGAGTGTATGTTTTGTTCATAATCATGCTCCCTCTCGGGATAAACTTGACTCTCGGGCACTCCGATGCGTTTTTATTGGGTATTCACCAACTCAGAAAGGATATAAATGTTATCATCCTTCCTCACATCGCATATTTGTTAGTCATGATGTTACTTTCTGGGAAACCATTTCTTATTTCTCTCCAGGTTCCTCCTCTTTGCCTCAGGGGGAGATAAATCGACACGGTCTTGAGAGTAAAGCAACAGATGAGTCACAGTCACTACCATTTATTAACATACATATTCCAAACACTAGCTCAAACAGGTCATCTATTCCTCCACATACAAGTAATGAGTCAGAAAATCTGAATAGGTTGGATATGCCAGATTTAATTACATATTCCAGGCGTGGAAGAAATGATATCACCACTTTACCGCATCCAGAGACCTCTGACCTCGAGACAGATCCTGCATCTCCTGTGTTTGAGCCAGAAGCTGGTAATACTCTTGATCCTACTCTAGATCTTCCTATTTCTATAAGAAAGGGTGTACGTTCTTGCACTAACCATCCCATCTCGAACTTTGTTTCTTATAAAGCATTATCTCCTTCACTTGCTTTTGTGTCATCTTTGTCTAGTGTTTCTATTCCACATACTTGGCAGGATGCTTTATGTGAACCTAAATGGAAAGATGCCAAGATAGAGGAGATGAATGCATTGAAACATAATGGCACTTGGGAGTTAACTCATCTTCCCGCTGGAAGGAAGGTAGTAGGATGCAGATGGGTGTTCACTGTGAAACAAAAACCTAATGGCCTGATTGATAGGTACAAAGCAAGACTTGTGGCAAAAGGGTATACTCAAACTTTCGGGATTGATTATCAGGAAACTTTTGCTCTAGTAGCAAAGATGGCTTCTATTCGAATCTTGATATCATGTGCAGCAAATCTTGGATGGGAACTCCAGCAATTGGATGTAAAAAATGCATTCTTACATGGAGACCTGAAAGAAGAAGTCTACATGGATATTCCACCAGGTTTTTCTACAACTGCGACCTTTGGGAAAATTTGCAAGCTAAGAAAGACTATCTATGGGTTGAAACAATCTCCAAGGGATTGGTTTGGCAAATTTCAGAGAGCAATGATTAAATTTGACTACAAACAGAGCAACTCGGATAACACCATGTTTGTGAAAAGAAGAGATGAAAAAATCACAGTGTTGATCGTTTATGTCGATATTGTGATTACAGGCAACGACACGTGAGATTGCTAATGTTAAACTGAAGCTTGCCTCTGAATTCGAAATGAAAGACTTAGGAAAACTACGGTATTTCCTTGGTATTGAGGTCGCTAGAAGTCCAGGTGGTATCTTCCTCTCACAACGGAAGTATATCCTTGATCTTCTGAATGAAACAGGGATGTTAGGATGTAGACCTGCAGATTCTCCAATAGAAGCAAATCATAAGCTTTGTGGAGATGCTGGTGAAATTGTCAATAAATCTCAATATCAAAGGTTAGTTGGTCGACTAATCTACCTTGCACATACAAGGCCAGACATATCATATGCAGTGGGAATTGTTAGCAGGTATATGCATGATCCTCGTCAACCACATTTGGATGCAGTTTATATGATATTAAGGTATCTTAAGGCTGCTCCTGGAAAAGGAGTAATGTTTACTAAAAACAATCATCTCGGGGTTGAAAACTATACAGATGTAGATTGGGCTGGATGTCAAGACGATAGACGATCAACTTCAGGATATTGTACATTTGTTGGTGGCAATTTGGTTACTTGGCGAAGCAAGAAACAACCTGTGGTTGCCTTATCTAGTGCTGAGGCAGAATATAGAGCTATGGCTAAAGGTGTACGTGAATTATTGTGGATGAGATTGTTCCTAGAAGAATTGGGACTTGCATCTGCAACTCCAATGAAGCTGCATTATGATAACAAAGCCGCTATTGCCATTGCACATAATCCAGTTCAACATGATCGGACCAAACATATCGAAATTGATCGACACTTCATAAAAGAGAAGATCAATAATGATACCATTGGTATTCACTTTGTAAGATCGGAGGACCAGATAGCTGACATATTTACCAAAGGTTTAAATAAGAAGATACTCCATCCACTTATTGGCAAGTTGGGCATGAGTGATATATATGCATCAACTTGAGGGGGAGTGTCAAACATAACTGCACCATCCATAGACTATTGTTGTGTATAAGTCATAGTTAGGCACCGTTGTAAGACCTTGGGTGTATTACTCCTCCTATATATAGGATCTTTACCTTGTTGTAATATACACACTTATATTTCTTCAGTAAATCTCTCTCTCTACATTGTTATATACTGTTATCAATTTTCAATATTTTGGTTTTAATATAATAATATAGATTACACAATCAGACCTTAGTTATAAGTATCAAATCAAATCAACGGAACTTCATTTAAATAAATTACCTTGTGTCGTGCTTCGGACGGGTTATCAACTAGTAATTATAATACACAATTGCCAAAAACAGTGCATATCCTTTTTAATCAACCATATATAATCTACAAAACTACTAGAAATTTGGTATAGTTACGAATTACGCTAAAGATAGCAAACAATTAAGTGTCCATGTAAAAAATTTTAAACCCTAAGGAAGTAGGTAAAAAAGTCAGAAACTTGCAAGTAGAACATCAATAAATTTATCCATGTTCCTGAAGACAAACCATTCAATGATATAAGTTGGACATTTCTTTTATAAGTATCATCACAACAAACATCATCTTTTGTTGCATTAATATGTTTTGATATCAAATTATCATAGAAAAATTTATCCAAAAACAAATGACTTGTATTTACTTGTTAAAAGATCCTTTTCATTGTTCAACACATGGAAACTACAGCATAAAAAAGACACCATTGCAAACATAAATATAATACACAACTGCCAAAAACAGTGCATATCCTTTTTAATCAACCATATATAATCTACAAAACTACTTGGTATAGTTACGATAAAGATAGCAAACAATTAACTGTCCATATAAAAAATTTTAAACCCTAAGGAAGCAGGTAAAAAAGTGGAAACTTGCAAGTATAACATCAACAAAAAAAAGAAAAATAACAAGTTATTGTCATGAAAATGGCTAAATTTAAATAGCTACATCAAATCAATGAATTTTTAAGCGAAAATAGAGCAAAGAATATACAACACTGTAATTGAAGTTGTAACAAATAAAATTTATGTACTAAACTAGATATATCTGTCTAAAAGCATTGGAGCAAGAAAGCAATATGTTAGGATAACAATAAGTCAGGATTGTCAAAATGGGCTATATTTTAAGAAAAGTGCAGAAACAAAGTGAGTGTAAAAAAAATAGAAGGAATTACAGGGTGCGCATAAAAGGAATTGCAAGAGTGTAAGTAAATATGTGACAACAGAAATACATATATATAATTGTAATTGTAATTAATCTAAACAATGAAGCAGGGGGCTGTACAGTAGTACCTTGAGAGGAAAGAGCTTTGACGAAAATGGCGGTTAATCTGGCTGAGAAATGAGAGAGAGAGAGAGAGAGAGAGAGAGAGAGAGAGAGAGAGAGAGAGAGAGAGAGAGAGAGAGAGAGAGATTTTCTTAAAACCTAGAATTTTACGACATACTGGGGGTTACAAAAGGCAAAAGAATTGAAGAACTGTAAATAAAATTTATTCGTTTTTTTTACTTCGTATTAAAAAATTGACATCCTACTTTGGTATAATATGAAAATCTTCAAAAAATATTATGTGTAACTATCTTATATATTGGTCCGAACATGGCAACTCAACATCAAATTGTTAAGAATTCCTACGCGTAGGCATGTTTAGGGGAATAAAAAATATATTTGTACATGTTTTTTTTAAGTTGTTTTTGTTCCATATTCAAGTATTGACGTTGTACTTTGGTATAATACGAAAATCTGCAAAAATTATTGTCTAATTATCTTATTTTTTGGTCCGAACATGGCAACTCAACATCAAATTGTTAAAAATTCCTTCGAGTAGGCATGTTTAGGGGAATAAAAAATATATTTGTACATATTTTTTTTACGTTGTTTTTGTTCCATATTCAAGTATTGACGTTGTACTTTTGCGTAAGTCAAAATTTAGGAAAAATTATTTTGTGTAGTTACGTTAAATGTTTGCCCGAATATGGCAACTTCACATCAAATTGTTAACAATAGCTTCGTGGAGTTATGTTGAGGGGCTTAAAAAACAAATTAGAAAACGTTCAATTACATTAAAGTAAACATAAAGCATCATACAAGTACTTCAATTTGAAAACAGAAAATTAAAGCATCATACAATTACATTAAATTGAAAACAGAAAATTCGAAAATAAGCATACATTGACACGAGAACCACAATACAAGTTCTTAAAATTCACTAGATCAACCGCATAATTCTCGTCCTCAGCTTCCTCAATTTCCCTTGCAATTTGACGTTCCTTTGCAGCTTTAGCTTCTATTGCAATTTCACGTTTCTTTGCAGCTCGAGTTTCCATTTGAATTTGAATTTGACGTTGTTGTGCAGCAAATTCAAAATGTTTTGCAAGTTTAGCGTCCTCAGCCTGCACATCGTATGACCTTCTGGTTTTCCTGGTTTGTTTGATTTCGGTTTTACTAGTTTGTGGTTTTTTGCCCTTATCCATCTTATGCTATTGCCTTGAAGAAAGTTAATTTGAGAAGAAACTAGTAACTTGTGATTTTGAATAAGCATTAGCATTGGTTTTTATAGCCAATTTTGGATTATTATTTTAGCTTTTTGTTGATGCCAAAATACCTAAATAATTTTAACAAGTGTTCTTTTGAAGTGACCAGAGCACTTTGCGTACAAGCAATAGGAAGATGTGACTACTCAAATTTATTAGCCTGCAGGAAAATGTACAGGGTATCTGAAATCAACTTTACTTTTTCAGAAATCAGCTTTATTTTACTATGCCTGCAATCAACTTTACTTTTTCAGAAATCAACTTTATTTTACTATGCCTGAAATCAAATTTACTTTTTCAGAAATCAGCTTTATTTTACTACAGGCTATCTTTGCAGTCCTTTCTCAGAGTGCTTTTTTTCAATAATGCAGGGTAAATTTCAATAAGAAATTTGACTCCACAAATTTAATTTTTTGCAGTTCTTTTCAGTGCTTTTTGATAGTATTGTTGAGTCACGGGTTAGTTGAAGACCAATCAATAATTTATCCCTTGATTCTCAGCTATAAAACAAGTCTGTGTTGAGGTTTGTTCACCCAGCCACTGGAAAAAAATTTAGCACTTCACTCACACAATTCAACATGTCCAACATTCCCGATTTGAATATCTGCTTTTGTGATAAGCAGTGCGTTGAACGCACAAGGTCCTATGGAAGAAATGCGGGAATGAGGTATCTCAATTGTCCAAATGGAGGCAACGGATGTGGGTACATTCATTGGCTTCATGAACCATTAGAGGAGCGTGCTGCGCGTGATTTCGAGAAATTGGAAATGCAACGAGCCAGAGAACTAACTCGCCATCAATTTGAATCAACTGATGAAAATGAGAATGACTGCGAGGACTCCGTGGAGGATGATGGGATTGAGCAGAAGGATGGGATTGAGCCTGATAATCCGTTCGCTGATCTCGATGAATCAACTGATGAGAATAAAAATGAGTACGAGGACTCCGTGGAGGAGGATGAGGAAGATGATGCTGATGATGAAGATGAAGATTAATTTCTTCGTTTATGATAAAATGTGGTTTTTTTAGTTTCCCCTAAAGAATGTCCTCTACGGATATTCATTTGTATTTCTTGTTTTCATGTAGTCTGATGTTGTGGAATGTGATGTTTTAATTTTTTACGTATTTTTCTTACACACCATAACATCATCATAATAGAAAAATACACACTACAAATACATAATAGAAAAATGTACACTACAAATACATAATAGAAAAATTTAAAACTTAAATAATTGACTAGTACTTAATTAAATTTCTTCGTGGGACATGTAATCATCAGAGATGTAACATGGATTTTGTTGCAGATGTTGTTCCTCAACGGTTGTTAGCTCTCTCCCACTTGCACGAACTGAGTCTTTGGCAAGTTGATAGATGTAGTGACGAGTTCTACGTAACAACATTCGGTTGTTCTCAATTCGTATCTGTTTCACAGCTCGAATGACTTTACGCTTATAATCATTCCAACTCGATGATTCACCAGTACGCGGAAACATGTCGAGCGAATGACGAATAGGGACCCTTGCACCCATAGCAATTAGGTCATTTCGCAAACGTTCCGATTCCTCACGCCGATATGCCCATTCTCGACGAACGCCTGCAAAATATTCCACTGGATCGCTTCGTCTTAGACGCCGATAGTCATCATTTCTTTCTCCGAGCAACCAATTGCGATTTGTAGAAGTTGACATTTCTGTTGTAGTAAGTAAATTAATTTACATTGGACCTATATGGAAGGTCATATATATATATATATATATATATATATATATACACATATACAACCCACTTGCAAGTGGGTTGTCAGGGTGGGGTTCTCATGTTTTATTGATCCTGCTTGAACTGAAAAGATAACTCAGCTTTGTAGGATAAAGTAATGAAATGACCATTCAACTTTTTCATTTTTTGCAGCTGTGTAGTATTTTTTAACAATTTTTACACTTCAAGAAATTATACTAATTTGGCTATAAATTGGAAGGTTTTTATGTGATGTCTCTGTATCTAAAAAGTTAGTCATGTCTAATTCAAGAAACTCTTCATCTTCGGTTAGAAACCCTTACAGACATAGTTCAAGCACTTTCAACTACTTAAGACATAGTTCAAGCACTTTCAACTACTTAGGTGAACATGGAAGTGTAAGGTGTAACTGCAATCTACCAGCTCCTTGTCAAGAAGCATGGAAAGAAGGTACTCTCGACCCAGGAAGGAGGTTCTTCGGATGCAGCCAATACAAGGTATGTACAACATCACTTTATGCAAATTTTGTTGCGAAAATATATTGAGTTTTGTTTAATGTGTTATTAGGATCCTACAAGAAGATGTAACTTCTTTAAGTGGGCTGATCCATCGTACACTGAAAGAGCAAGAGAAGTGATAAAAGAGTTGAAGCTAAGACTGAATAGAAAGGATGATGACTTGCACAATGCTTGGAAGGTGGACGAAGAAATTGGTTTGCTTCAAAATCAGGTTGAAGTAACAAATAATTTGTTGAAGAAGTTGGAGAAGGAAAACATGATATTGAAGAAGCTTTTGGTCTGTGCTGTAGTTGTAATCATGATTATTTCGTTATGGAAGTAGTGTAGTTTCAGTTGTAATATTTTAGTAATTGTTCCATGTAAGCTAGTTATTAAGCTTGTTAAAATACGTTGAGGTAAGCTTCTTTTAGTAACGGAACTAAGTCGTTTTAAGACCAATGTTAAAGCATTAGAATTAAACCAAATAAATTAAAGCATTAAACACAATTGTTTGAGCAACACATTAAACCAAATAAAGACAAATGTTTAAGCAAACAAAGTAAAGCATTAAAGACAATTGTTTAAGCAAATAAATTAGAAAACTTTCGATTACATTAAAGTAAACATAAAGCCGAATACAAGTAGTTGAAGAGTCACTTCCTCGGCTCACACAACACATGGCTACCTGTATGACACCTTCTCCCCTTGCCCTTCACATTTCTGGGTGGTTGTTGCCTAAGATGGGGCTCCTCGTTAGCCTCTTCCTCGCTACTGGATGAAGGCTGTACAGGTGCAAACTTTCTAAACCCATGAGCCTGGGGCCTAGGTAGGTCTGACTGCGAACGACCTCCAAAAGTCATCTGCGAACTACCTCCAAAAGTCATATGTGACTGGTCAAACTGGGAATGGTCCTGAAATCCACCAAAAGACCCACCTATATCCCATGCACTTGTCATCTGGGAACCTGACTGCGAACCACCTGGAAATGTCATGTAAGAATGGTCCTGGAAGGCATTAGAAGACCCACCCATATGGGAAGTAGACTGTGAACCACCTGCATACGTCATCTGAGACTGGAAAGGGGGTGAATCATGATGTGCACTACCAGAAGCGTGTGAAGCATAACGTACACTGTCATCCAACATGTGATCCCAAGCACCTTTATCTCCCATATCTGCTCCAAAATCCTCAGAAGGAGCTCGATCCCAAGGCTCCCATAACTGGGGATATGTGCTAACCTCAGGCATAACTGGCCTAGCTGGATGATAAGTACTACCTCCACCATGAAAGGACTGAGACCCCTGGAAACCTTCCTGCTACCTCCACTGCCTCACATCAACTACACGTCGACGGGTAATACTCTGGAACCAAGCATCATAACCAACTACAGCCTCATTATGCCTCGTGGGCACATACAAGGGAGGTGATAGTGCATCCGCCCCACGGTTCAGCCATTGTCGAATCTGTACGTCTCGTGTCTCCATCACGTCATCGCCTAAATTAGCATAAAAAGAAAACTCATGTGACGCATCATGCCCTGGGCGAGGTGACCGAGTCGATATGTCCTGTACGAATCCAAACTGTCTAGTGACTCTGTCAGGGTAGTACCACTCGATGATCGTGTGAAATATCAAGGGACACTGGGCGGACCATAACCTCCTCTCCATGATAGATGGAAGATCAACGGTGGGAAAGTGCCTATAAGGCCTCCAACAAATCTGGTCAATGTGCATATCATCCAACTCATAACGACCGTGACGTGCCCTATTTGATGTGGAGCGCACGTTGCTCTTAGGCACCTTCCACCTGAAACATTCATGAACATCATAAGAAAATAGTCAAAGAAGTACATACTAGGCATAAAATCAAAAACCAAAACAATTACCTCAAAGCTAAAGGATAGAGGATAGGACATGTTGTCTTCAGCGTAGGAGCCACGCATGGGAAATGCTCATAAATCCACAACTGAGGGAGAAATGTCATGTTAATCCAAAGTTCATACTTGTGCGATCATGCAAGGTAATCATGGAAGCTTATAACAATAAATAGAAAAGAAGGTATACCGTCCACATAGCTCTTTCTTTGTGCCCTTCTTTCAGTGGATGAAGAACACAAGTGGTGGTATAAGTATCCCAGTGCAGCACTACCCCAACTGTATGTACCCACCTGCGCAGGGTCATGCACGTAGTGCAAAAGGTGGAACTGGATCGTGTTCCCTGTTGTGTTCGGGAACAAAGATCCAATGATAAGCTACATATGTGCCCCTATGTGGAATAGCAACTGTGTCTGATAGTCAGGAGAACTCATGTCTAGCCGATGACATGTACCAAACTGTTGTACCAGCCATGAAATCCTCAAACCTGATTTCTGCCACTCATTATCTCCAGGAACCACACCCAGAAGATCGTTGACCATAACTAGCAGCCTAGTCTAAGTAGGACTACCAAAGCTATGAATCACTAGACGTCCCCCGGTAGGAAGTCCTAAGATGTAGTGAACATCCTCCAGAGTGATAGTGGCCTCACCAAATGGTAGATGGAAGGTATGCGTCTCAGGTCTCCATCGCTCAACGAAAGCAGTAATCAGCCCTGCATCATGTCTGAAGGAGCCAATGCGGTACACTCCCTCAAAACCAGCGTCCCTAACCGCTGCCAACACGGCTTCTGGCAGTGCCCTCGGGGCCTTTACTGCATCCCAGTATGACTTGAAGTTAGTGCGAAGTCGTAGATGTGCGGGCTCCTGAAAACATTTTATAAACACATTTGTAATTACCACAACATTCATAAAACCCTAAACATATATGTGCATATTATGCCCGTAAATGGATTGTGCATATTATGTGCATATATGTTTAGGGTTTTATGAATGTTGTGGTAATTACAAATCTGTTTAAAAAATGTTTTCAGGACCCCGCACATCTACGACTTCGCACTAACTTCAAGTCATACTGGGATACAGTAAAGCCCCCGAGGGCACTTCCAGAAGCCGTGTTGACAGCGGTTAGGGACGCTGGTTTGGAGGGAGTGTACCGCATTGCCTCGTTCAAACATGATGCAGGACTGATCACTGCTTTTGTTGAGCGATGGAGACCTGAGACACATACCTTCCATCTACCATTTGGTGAGGCCACTATCACTCTGGAGGATGTTCACTACATCTTAGGACTTCCTACCGGGGGACGTCCCGTGATTCATAGCTTTGGTAGTCCTAGTAAGGCTCAGCTGCTAGTTATGGTAAACGATCTTCTGGGTGTGGTTCCTGGAGATAATGAGTGGCAGAAATCAGGTTTGAGGATTTCACGGCTGGTACAGCAGTTTGGTACATGTCATCGGCTAGACATGAGTTCTCCTGACTATCAGACACAGTTGCTATTCCACATACGGGCACACTTGTTGCTTATCATTGGATCTTTGTTCCCAAACACAACAGGGAACACGATCCAGTTCCACCTTTTACACTACGTGCATGACCCTGCGCAGGTGGGTACATACAGTTGGGGTAGTGCTGCATTGGGATACTTATACCACCACTTGTGTTCTTCATCCACTGTGAAGAAGAAGGGCACAAAGAAAGAGCTATGTGGATCGATGAGATCGATGACACTACTACAGGTATACCTTCTTTTCTATTTATTGTTATAAGCTTGCATGATTACCTTGCATGAGCACACAAGTACGAACTTTGGCTTAACATGACATTTCTCCCTCAAGTGTGGATTTATGAGCATTTCCCATGCGTGGCTCCTACGCTGAAGACAACATGTCCTATCCTCTATCCTTTAGCATTGAGGTAATTGTTTTGCTTTTTGATTTTATGCCTAGTATGTACTTCTTTGACTATTTGCTTATGATGTTCATGAATGTTTCAGGTGGAATGTGCCTAAGAGCAACGTGCGCTCCACATCAAATAGGGCACGTCACGGTCGTTATGAGTTGGATGATATGCACATTGATCAAATATGTTGGAGGCCTTATAGGCACTTTCCCACCGTTGATCTTCCATCTATCATGGAGAGGAGGTTATGGTCCGCCCAGTGTCCCTTGATATTTCACACGATCATCGAGTGGTACTACCCTGACAGAGTCACTAGACAGTTTGATTCGTACAGGACATACCGACTCGGTCACCTCGCCCAGGGCATGATGCGTCACATGAGTTTTCTTTTTATGCTAATTTAGGAGATGACGTGATGGAGACACGAGACGTACAGATTCGACAATGGCTGAACCGTGGGACGGATGCACTATCACCTCCCTTGTATGTGCCCACGAGGCATAATGAGGTTGTAGTTGGTTATGATGCTTGGTTCCAGAGTATTACCCGTCGACGTGTAGTTGATGTGAGGCAGTGGAGGCAGCAGGAAGGTTTCCAGGGGTCTCAGTCCTTTCATGGTGGAGGTAGTACTTATCATCCAGCTAGGCCAGTTATGCCTGAGGTTAGCACATATCCCCAGTTATGGGAGCCTTGGGATCGAGCTCCTTCTGAGGATTTTAGAGCAAATATGGGAGATAAAGGTGCTTGGGATCACATGTTGCATGACAGTGTACGTTATGCTTCACACGCTTCTGGTAGTGCACATCATGATTCACCCCCTTTCCAGTCTCAGATGACGTATGCAGGTGGTTCACAGTCTACTTCCCATATGGGTGGGTCTTCTGGTGCCTTCCAGGACCATTCTTACATGACATTTCCAGGTGGTTCGCAGTCAGGTTCCCAGATGACAGGTGCATGGGATATGGGTGGGTCTTTTGGTGGATTTCAGGACCATTCCCAGTTTGACCAGTCACATGACTTTTGGAGGTAGTTCGCAGATGACTTTTGGAGGTCGTTCGCAGTCAGACCTACCGAGGCCCCACGCTCATGGGTTTAGAAAGTTTGCACCTGTACAGCCTTCATCCAGTAGCGAGGAAGAGGCTAACGAGGAGCCCCATCTTAGGCAACAACCACCCAGAAATGTGAAGGGCAAGGGGAGAAGGTGTCATACAGGTAGCCATGTGTTGTGGGAGCCGAGGAAGTGACTCTTCAACTACTTGTATTCGGCTTTATGTTTACTTTAATGTAATCGAATGTTTTCTAATTTATTTGCTAAAACAATTGTCTTTAATGCTTTACTTTGTTTGCTTAAACATTTGTCTTTATTTGGTTTAATGTGTTGCTCAAACAATTGTGTTTAATGCTTTAATTTATTTGGTTTAATTCTAATGCTTTAACATTGGTCTTAAAACGACTTAGTTCCATTACTAAAAGAAGCTTACATCAACGTACTTTAACAAGCTTAATAACAAGCTTACATGGAACAATTACTAAAATATTACAACTGAAACTACACTACTTCCATAACAAAATAATCATGATTACAACTACAGCACAGACCAAAAGCTTCTTCAATGTCATGTTTTCCTTCTCCAACTTCTTCAACAAATTATTTGTTACTTCAACCTGATTTTGAAGCAAACCAATTTCTTCGTCCACCTTCCAAGCATTGTGCAAGTCATCCTTTCTATTCAGTCTTAGTTTCAACTCTTTTATCACTTCTCTTGCTCTTTCGGTGTACGATGGATCAGCCCACTTAAAGAAGTTACATCTTCTTGTAGGATCCTAACAACACATTAAACAAAACTCAATATATTTTCGCAACAAAATTTGCAGAAAGTGATGTTGTACATACCTTGTATTGGCTGCATCCGAAGAACCTCCTTCCTGGGTCGAGAGTACCTTCTTTCCATGCTTCTTGACAAGGAGCTGGTAGATTGCAGTTACACCCAGTGTTATTAAACGCGATATGCGCACTGAAGCGCAAAGGCCTCCTGGAGCATAAGCGCAACGCGCAACGCGAGAAGCGCGCTTTTTGAAAAAAAATACAAAAGTTGGTAAAAAAATGCCTAACAATAAATTTAGCATGTTATATGCAAATTAGATTGTCCTAAAAAGTGTTAATGATAACCAGGTTCAAACTCAAGGCAAAAATATGAAGTCATGGTAACAAAATAAAGATAGATAATCAACTACAAGCCCTAAAGATTAGCTCTGTTCTTCTCAAAAGTTGACAACTTAGACATAAATTAAAAATCATCATCTTCAGGGTCTTCTTGAAGATTTTCAAAATCTTCATCTTGATTGTACTGGTTAGGATTCTTATCCCCCTCTTCAAATTCAATCTCATCTTCCTCGTCTTCACTTTCATCAACTAAACGCCTTCTAGATGATGGTTCAAATGTATTTTTTCCTTTTTTGTTGCCACGGGCGGTATTTGACCTATAGTAATGATATACATATATAATAATTAATAACTTGTCTTGATTTCTTTTTGGCATCCATGAAATCTTTAACTTCTTTTCTCACATCTTCTGTCACTTTTAGGCAGCTTTTAGCATTCCTTTTCCCTCCAACAAGATGCTCCTTCATTCTAAATACCCCCCATGTTGTTTCTTTTCCACAGAAATTACACCGGAGTCGAACAGAACTACCCTCTGTCACTGCGCGCGCATATTTCCATGCTATGTCTTTTTTATCAGCCATCTATAAGTAATTAATTGGTACAAATTGTTAATTAATAAGTACAAAATAGTAATTAATAAGTATAAGTAATTAAGTATACAAGATTGTGTGTATATGTATGTATATATATGTGTGTGTATATATGAGAAATATTGTATGTATATGTATGTATACATATATGTATGTATGTGTGTGTCTATATATAAACAAGAAAGAAGATGAGAAGAATTACCCGGAATCTCTTTGAGAAATCTGTACAAAGAAGATGAGATGAGATGAAAAGATTGTCTTTCAGTCGCCTCTGTATTGTTTCTGTATTCGTATATCATTCGATATGATATGTCTGCCCCTCTTTTAGGGTTTTTATGACCCGTTTCATTATAAAAGACCCGGTCAACGGTCCAATCAACAACCCAATCAACAGCCCAGTCAATAAAAACAAAAAGCGCGCTTTTTGCGCTCTTCTTGCATATCGCATAAGCGCACAAAGCGCACAGAAGCGCGCGCTTCAGTAACATTACATCGCATAACTCAAGCGACGCGCAAAAACCTCGCATCGCATCTCGCATATGCGAGCGCTTATGCGCGCTTTTAACAACACTGGTTACACCTTACACTTCCATGTTCACCTAAGTAGTTAAAGTGCTTGAACTATGTCTGTAAGGGTTTCTAACCGAAGATGAAGAGTTTCTTGAATTAGACATGACTAACTTTTTAGATACAGAGACATCACATAAAAACCTTCCAATTTATAGCCAAATTAGTATGATTTCTTGAAGTGTAAAAATTGTTAAAAAATACTACACAGCAACAAAAAAATGAAAAGGTTGAATGGTCATTTCATTACTTTATCCTACAAAGCTGAGTTATCTTTTCAGTTCAAGCAGGATCAATAAAACATGAGAACCCCACCCTGACAACCCACTTGCAAGTGGGTTGTATATGTGTATATATATATATAACCTTCCATATAGGTCCAATGCAAATTAATTTACCTACTACAACAGAAATATGTCATCCTCTACAAATCGCAATTGGTTGCTCGGAGAAAGAAATGATGACTACCGACGTCTAAGACGAAGCGATCCAGTGGAATATTTTGCAAGCGTTCGTCGAGAATGGGCATATCGGCGTGAGGAATCGGAACGTTTGCGAAATGACCTAATTGCTATGGGTGCAAGGGTCCCTATTCGTCATTCGCTCGACATGTTTCCGCATACTGGTGAATCATCGGGTTGGAATGATTATAAGCGTAAAATCATTCGAGCTGTGAAACAGATACGAATTGAGAACAACCGAATGTTGATACGCAGAACTCGTCACTACATCTATCAACTTGCCAAAGCCTCCGTTCGTGCAAGTGGGAGAGAGCTAACAGCCGTTGAGGAACATCTTCAACAAAATCCATGTTACATCTCTGATGATTACATGTCCGACGAAGAAATTTAATCAAGTACTAGTCAATTATTTAAGTTTGTAATTTTTCTATTATGTATTTGTAGTGTGCATTTTTCTATTATGTATTTGTAGTGGGTATTTTCTATTATGATGGTGTTATAGTGTGCAACAAAAGTACGTAACTAATTAAAACATCACATTCCACAACATCACACTACATGAAAACAAGAAATACAAATGAATATCCGTAGAGGACATTCTTTAGGGGAAACTAAAAAAACCACATTTTATCATAGACGAAGAAATTAATCTTCATCATCATCATCATCATCTTCCTCATCCTCCTGCACGGAGTCCTCGTACTCATTCTTATTCTCATCGGTTGATTCATCGAGACCAGCGAAGGGATTATCAGGCTCAATCCCATCCTTCTGCTCAATCCCATCCTCCTCCACGGAGTCCTCGCAGTCATTCTCATTTTCATCAGTTGATTCAAACTAATGGCGAGTTAGTTCTCTGAATCGTTGCATTTTCAATTTCTCGAAATCACGCGCAGCACGCTCTTCTAATGGTTCATGAAGCCAAAGAATGTACCCACATGCGTTGCCTCCATTTGGACAATTGAGATACCTCCTTCCCGCATTTCTTCCATAGGACCATGTGCGTTCAACGCACAACTTATCACAAAAGCAGAGATTCAAATCGGGAATGTTGGACATGTTGAATTGTGTGTGAAATGCTAAATTTTCTTCCAGTGGTTGGGTGAACAAGCCTCACCACAAACTTGTTTTATAACTGAGAATGAAGGGATCAATTATTGATTGGTCTTCAACTAGCCCGTGACTCAACACTACTATCAAATTACACTGAAAAGAACTACAAAAAATTAAATTGGAGTCAAATTTCTCATCACAGAAAATCATGTGAATGCACAGCAACAAACACTTAAATTTACCCTGCATTATTGAAAAAAAGCACTCTGAGAAAGGACTGCAAAGATAGCCTGTAGTAAAATAAAGGTGATTTCTGAAAAAGTAAAGTTGATTTCAGGCATAGTAAAATAAAGCTGATTTCTTAAAAAGTAAAGTTGATTGCAGGCATAGTAAAATAAAGCTGATTTCTGAAAAAGTAAAGTTGATTTCAGAAATTCCATATTATTTTCCTGCAGGCTAATAAATTTGAGTAGTCACATTTTCTATTGCTTGTACGCAAAGTGCTCTAGTCACTTCAAAATAACGCTTGTTTAAATTATTGAGGTATTTTTTCATCAACAAAAAGGTAAAATAATAATCCAAAATTGGCTATAAAACCCAATGTTGCTGCTTATTCAGAATCGCAAGTTACTAGTTTCTTCTAAAATTTACTTTCTTCAAGGCAATAGCATAAGATGGATAAGGACAAAAAACCACAAACTAGTAAAACCAAAATCAAACAAACCAGGAAAAACAGAAAGTCATACGATGTGCAGGCTGAGGACGCTAAACTTGCAAAACATTTTGAATTTGCTGCACAACAAGTTAAATTTAAAATGGAAATGGAAGCTCAAGCTGCAAAGGAACGTGAAATTGCAATAGAAGCTGAAGCTGCAAAGGAACGTCAAATTGCAAGGAAAATTGAGGAAGCTGAGGACGAGAATTATGTTGTTGATCACAATGAATTTTAAGAAGTTGTATTGTGGTTCTCGTGTCAATGTATGCTTATTTTCTAATTTTCTGTTTTCAATTTAATGTAATTGTATGATGCTTCAATTTTCTGTTTTCAAATTGAAGTACTTGTATGATGTTGTATGTTTACTTTAAAGTAATTGAATGTTTTCTAATATGTTTTTTATGCCCCTCAACGTAACTCCACGAAGGTATTGTTAACAATTTGATGTGAAGTTGCCATATTCGGATGAACATTTAACGTAATTACACAAATTAATTTTGCCTGAATTTTGGTTTACGCAAAAGTACAACGTCAATACTAAAATATGGAACAAAAACAACGTAAAAAAAACATGTACAAATATATTTTTTATTCCCCTAAATATGCCTACTCGAAGGAATTTTTAACAATTTGATGTTGAGTTGCCATGTTCGGACGATAATTAGACATAATAATTTTTGGAGATTTTCGTATTATACCAAAGTAAAATGTCAATTCTTTAATACGAAGCAAAAAAATGAAGTAGTTTCATTTACAAATACATTCTTTAAGCCATATAAAATGACTACTACAAAGTACATTTTGTAGTCACAAAAATAAGCCAAGTGCTGGAAAAGTAAAAAGAAAGCAGTGTAATAGAAACCGCCACTTTAAGTGGCGATTTCTGTTGAAATGAAATTCAACAGAAAACGCCACTTGAAGTGGCGATTTCTATTAGATTTTCTCAGCTATACCAGAAATGAAAACTCTGAACAAAATGTACCAGAAATGAAACATCAATTCAATAGTGTACCAGAAATGTAAACAAGTCCTAATTGGACATGCCCCATAGTCTTTGCACGACAAAACTGGTGTATTATTGATTTTTTTAATCTCTCACTTACGTGGCGCGTGATGTTTCAAGCAATCGCATTGCAGCACGGCGCGTGCATGTGAATGTAAGAACTGAAGTGCCATGTCACGTGACCTCATCTTCTTGGATACAAATTGACAGATAAATTTAAATATTATAATTTTGATTAAATAATTTCAATTTATTTGGATCCAGATCATGGCGTGCATTTTGTTTTTATAATGCTTATATTAAGTTATTTTAAACCTCTTTAGTAACTCTTTTCGTGAGAATAAAATTATTTTTCTTCATACATAAAGCCATACAGGTCAGTAATGTTTTTTACTTTTTATCAGCTGAAATCGTAAAACTAGAAGCCTACAATAATGAAACCACAATAGCAGTGTAGTATAGCCCACTAGTATTAACAAATCAGGGAATGACTTGCATGACTACAATTCACATCTGCTTCATCAAGCTATCTTCAATTCAGTCCAGAAGATGTTTGTATACACAGTTTTCACGAGGTGCTGCAGGAATTAGTTTCAAGCTATGATGCTCGGACTCTTTTAGAAGGATCCGACACTGACACAAATCGAAGTGTCAGATTCTGTGAACTCCAAAACCAAAGACCCGGGAACATGTTTTATAAGGATCCGACACTTGGATTTGGACACGACGGTTATTGTTTTTAATTTATATGATGCTTTTTATATAATAAATGTCTACGTTTAATGTAAAGATAACAAATAAACTTTTGGGAAAAAAAGCTAAAAATTATATTTGCTATATGAATAAATAAAGGGAAATTCTCAATGGTACCACCGTACTTTTGGCTTTTGTCAATGGTACCATTACTTTTTTGACTCCTTTAAACGATACCCTTAATAAATTGACTTCTTAACAGAAATACCATTCTTTACGAAAAACGTTATAAAAATGTTAAGTAGGGTTTGGGGCCAATATTCAACCAATTTTCTTGTTGCATACTGCATCGCGTGGCCAAGATTGTTCTTATAATTTTTCAACAGGTTTGGGGCCAACCAGTATTCTTCAAATATGTTTTAAGAAAATTCTCAATGGTACCATCGTACTTTTGGTTTTTGCTAGTGGTACCATGTCCTTTTTACCCTACTTAACGTTTCTATAACATTTTTCTAACAGAATGGTATTTCTATTAGAAAGTCAATTTGTTAAGGGTACCGTTAAGAGGAGTCAAAAATGTAATGGTACCACTGGCAAAAGCCAAAAGTACAGTGGTACCATTGAGAATTTCCCATAAATAAATGTGTAATCGATACAATTTCAAAAGTTAAAAAGCTATATGATAATAGGTAGTTTCTTCGTTTTCTCTTTTCCTTAGAGATAAGTTGTCAAAGTTACTTAGCAAAAAAAAAAAAAAAAGTTGTCAAAGTTAAGTTCGGTTGTCGGAGATGAAGTGTCCATTTTCACATGGAGGATCAGATCCGGATCCCAGTGTCCGTGTCAGTGTCGTGTCCTGTGGACACGGGTACGGCTAGGTCTTCCGGAGAGTCCGAGCATCACAGGTTTCAAGAACAAGGAAGAATCTCCGACCACTTCGATATTTACAAGCAACGTTGACAACCAAACCATTTCAGGCATTTTAGTGAGGAAAATTTAATGAATTTGAAGGGAATGAGAAGGATGATAATTAGTACAAGTGCTAATACAGCAGTTAAGGATAATTCTAAAGGTTTAGCTGTTAACGAGGTTGCCAAATGAAATGAAAAAAAAAAGCATGAGAAAGGAGTATGCAAATACAAAAGAATTGTAGCTGAAGAACCTGCAATGACAATTATAAGAAAGGAGCAAGGAGAAACATCTGAAAGTTTGTAACGGGTAGTGCAACTATTAACAGTATGGATAGGAGGAGAATGTAAAGAAAACAAAGAAAGAATGAGCAACTATTGAATATACTTTAGCAGAACTTGAGGAAAGGACTAAACTTTGAGTGAAGATACTTTAGCAGAACTTTAGTCCAGAAACATTAGTATATGTTTCCCATTTGCAGCTTTCATAATTTCTTAAAAATTATCAAGAGTAGATTTTATCGTCCATGAAGTGGAGCAACCGAACTAGAGCCATGAGAACTACGAGTAGGTGAGGCAGCCCTCATGGAATTGAGTAAACTAGTTATTGTATTCTCCATAATCAAGAAGTTAAATAATAATGGCCGAGTAATAAAAATTTCTGTTAATCCTTATCACAACTGAACTTAACAATGTCTGGTATATAAATACAGAGGATGAGAAGTGGTGTGAGGTATGAGTAAAGATTATTCATTATATAAGCATATTGGTTTACTGTGTGTACCAAATATATCTAAAATAATTTGTAGAGCATAACAATTAAGGCAAAAACTTATCAAGCATACATAATTAGGCCAGTTGTTGAACATACGTAGATGAACATATCTAAAGCAAAATCTGAATCAATTCTCTTTACTCGTTAAAAACATAAATATCAAACTCTATTTATACAGCATAACAACAATTAAGGCAAATCTTATCAAGCATTACCTAGAACCACTCATTGTTAGCTGTCATCTAAAGTAAAATCTGAATCAATCCTCTTTACTCGTTAAAAACATACATATCAAAAGCCATTTATACAGCATAACAACAATTAAGGCAAATCTTATCAACTGCATACCTAGAACCATTCATTGTTAGCTGCCATGGTCCAATAATTAGGCCAGTTATTGAACATACGTAGATGAGAATCAAAAATAAGATGTTTTTTGTATAAAGCACCATAAGAATGAAACAAGAAGAGCTATATAGATACATATATAGATACACGTTGTAGCACTTCTGGACAGTGACCCAATTTTTTATAAAAGAAATGTTAGTCCAAATTGTTTATAATTTATGATATTAATATTTTTCCAAACTAATTACAAGGTTTATTGGGTATTGTCCCGGTTTTTTTAGAATTTATGACATTAACATTTGAAAATTTTACAAAAATTATACAAAATGTTAGGAGGTTTTTTAGAATTTACAACATTTTTTGTAAAATGTTAAAAAATCTAAAAATTTGTATAAAATGTTGAAGTGTAATTAATTGGTAAAATGTTATGTTGGTAATTTGTATAAAATTTGTAAAATGAATGGTTCTAGGTAATGCTTGATAAGATTTGTCTTAATTGTTGTTATGCTGTATAAATAGCTTTTGATATTTATGTTTTTAATGAGTAAAGAGAATTGATTCAGATTTTGCTTTAGATATGTTCATCTACGTATGTTCAATAACTGGCCTAATTATGGACCATGGCATCTAACAATGAATGGTTCTAGGTATGATTGATAAGTTTTTGCCATTGTTGTTATGCTGTACAAATTACTTTAGATGTATTTGGTACACACACTAATCAAATTACTTTAGATGTATTTGGTACACACACTCATACCTCACACCACTTCTCATCCTCCGTATTTATATACTAGACATTTTTAAGTTCAATTGTGATAAGGCTTAACAGAAATTTTTATTACACAGTCATTATTATTTAACTTCATGATTATGGAGAATACAATAACTAGTTTACTCAATTCCATGAGAACTGTCTCACCTCCTCGTAGCTCTCATGGCTCTAGTTCGGTTGCTTACACTTCATGGACGATAAAATCTACTGTTGATAATTTTTCAGAAATTATGGAAGCTGCGAATGGGAAACATATACTAATGTTATCCATCAATAATATTATCGATCAACAATAAATGGTATTTGCGTACTGATGTTATCCATGTATGATTGGCCTCATATAAATGGTCTCGGATTTCTTCCATATGCTCGACAACTTTTTTCCTATGTTGGAAAGCACAAATTTATTAAAGTACATTATAAGCATATTAGCAAGTTGACATGACACCCAAACAAGTTCAAGCATCTAAAAAGGTATATTAGCAAGCAACTTAACATGCAAGGTATCAATTGGACACATTGAGATTTATAAGAACCCTTATCACCTCCACATTCCTAAAAGAAACAGTATTTATAGATACGTATTGTGAATAAGAGGGTGGATGCAGACAAACATTCACTTAGAAAGGTAGGGTAAGAAGTTACCTATCCAGCCTGAACGTTTTTGATGCAGCAGATTGGTAGAGCCTATGTCCCATAACCAAACTTGCAAAATTAGGGTACCCTTTACCATCTCTATCGAATCCAGGAATGAAAACATCAGCTTCAACACATATAGTGTAGTCTATTGCTTCCCATAATAGTTTGTGGGCATTAGTCCTTAATTCCATAACTGTAGTCTCAGGCTCATTATCACTCTCAGCCACCCAACCCCACCAACCCTCAATATTGTAGGACTTGGGCCGTGCTGGAGGTGGTGGAAGTGGACGTGGTCGAGGACCCGAGGTTTTCCATGCTTCAAATTTTATTTCTTCCTTTGCAGAAGGTGGAGGTTTAGGATATTTTTCAACGAGGTTAGGCTCGTGGCCGTAGATTTTATTCAGTTCCCATGCCGAGGTCAGGGAGATTCTGTCAACGACATTTTCAAACATGGCGTGCAAGGGAATTAATTTCTTTTGACCACCAAAATTTCTCTCGCAGAAACATAAATTACTGTGTCCCATGAGTAACCATATGCACGAAGAAGAATACTAACCTGTCATAAAAATGTCTTGGTTGCATGAATTGTATCATAATTAACTTAGTGTAAAATAATCCCCGAAACTCATCCTTCCCCTCCCCTTCAAACAATAACTACAGAGATTATGCATAGTCACTTACCTCTTCGGGCATAAGTAGACAAGAACCATTACGACGTTGATCTTCTGAATTCACGGTAAGCTTCCCCTTCACGATTCCACGTTTTAGCATCCACGACCGTCTGTGCTGGATGAGTTCAGTGTGTACATCCTTGATAAAATTTGGGATACGACATAGGAAGTTCAATAAGCTTTATGTAGTTTGGTACTGAAATTACATGATCATTATAGAATCAAGCAGATACCTGAAAGAGTTCAGCACCGCCATAATAAGCCAATACATCTCTGGTGATCCCCAAGTCATAGGCAATAAATGGACGATGAGTAGCCCCTAATCTGAAGAGTGAAAACATGTTAGCAAACAACTCAAGACATTATATAATTGCACGATGGAAGGTGGCCTAACTATATGACCTGCTTAATATCTTAGTCGCCAGTTCCTGGACCTCCGGCCGAAATCTTAGAGCATGAAAAGCGACCCTACATCTAAGCCTTTGATAATCTTCTAGTTGCGGAGGCAGAATTGCCTAAAACAGACTCAGACAAGGTCATTCACGGCGTAAAGGAACCTTTCTTTGTTCTTTAAGGAACAAAGTTATATGTCCATGGAATAACTAAACAGAGCAAGAGACAAAAGTGTGTATTTCAAATCACAGTTGAAGAAGATAGACTTGATGGCTATTATTGGCACTTAAAAAGTTTAAATCTTATAAGCAAAGGTCTTAAAATCATTAACAGGCAAGATTTAATTAAATAATCTAGATTTCATGCATTCGAACTGCTGACTCAGCTCTAGGAATTGTAATCCTAATTGACTATCTGACTTATGTTTCTAGGAACGTGTGGATGACAGTCATCGCTCAAGTAATCTGAAATATAATGTACTAGAGAGTAAATAGGTTAACACATTATGATTCTAAGAACAAGTTATTTTTCTAGTATAAAACAGCAATAACAACTGCTACTTAAACAAACATGTGCCAAAACACTTAAAAAGTCAGTACTATGAAACAAATATGCAATGGAGACTCTAGTATAAGATTCAGAAAATTTTTATCTTAGTTTTAGCATCATCCTAAAAAAAGAAAGTATATATTAAGTGTCCTCTTGACATGAGAACACTTTTAAAGAAATAACAATCATGTTGTGGAACAGAATCGAAGAGAAAGCACTAGGTCCAAATTGAATGTCAAAACCAGCTTACACCGACTAAAACACAGTTGATGGAATTCAAACTCTGAAATTATCTAATCACACAAATCTATATTAGTATACACAACTATGCTAATATCACCCAGTCCTATCTAAACAATATGGTGCGTTTGGAAACTGGACTGGATGGCTACCAAGAAGTAAATAACGACGTACTAAATTTGAAAGTCATTAGAAGGTATTTTGGATCGACCAAAACCAGTCACGTCCTCAATTGTGTCATAGATAATGGTACATGTCTGTTTCATAAAATTTTCCTCATAAAGTAAGAAATTTATGATATTAGCGAGGACTTGGTTCAAGATTTTTAGCACAACAATTTCGATTTACCTTCAATCTCAGGCTAATAGAAGTTTTAAATAATGATATCTTCTACACTAAGGCAGGACTAGCAGAGAAAAGCTAACAAAACCAATATAGTTCAATGAGTATGCCTTTTTGTTGCATGAATATGCTGTTAATATTATAACAAATATATTGACAAGTTATAACTATCAGAGGGAACAACATAGTTCACGTTACCTGCAAGCATCCTCCTTCGGAAACAACAAGTTCAACTACAAAATGCCTGTTTAACACTGGTAGAACATGATGGAGATAAAAATATAGAGACGCGGGGTGTGGCACATTAAATGTAGGAATTTCTTTCTCCTAGCTCCTTTGAGATTTTTAGGAAGGGTTTTAACAATGTTTACGTCTTTTGCTAATGCAGCCATGAACTGATCCTCGTTATATAGATAGGCAAAACTTTTAAACAGCGAAGTGCGAGTAGTATGAACAAGTAAGCTAATGAGACCTACTACAGATCTTTGCAAGTTCTTTATCATCAAAACCTGAATCACATAACATTTTAAAATTACTAATTACACATACCTAATACCCTTGCTACTAGTAGCTGACTGGATCTCAGGAATGACTAAAGTTGCGTTGAGAAGCCTAGATATGGCTACAACATCACTAATCTACAAATTTTAACTTTTAGGCATAATATGCAAAAACTAAAGGAAAGGACTAAACTTTGAGTGAAGTATACTTACCGAGTTCCTAATCTCATGAAAATCGCCTCGAATTCTAACAAAGATATATCCATTTGTTTGTGAAACTGGAACTGTAAAACAACATTGTAAGGATGTATCAGCATCAATAAATCATGTATGTGAAAATTAACTTTCATGTACTATCTATATAGAAAAAGGTAAAAATACATTTCCTCTGTCTTAAGTTATCCTGTCTTTCGGATAGCATTCCACGAGATTAATTACAAGTGAATCAATCAATGTTGTTCTAGGATACTATTGTAGCAGTATAACTGTCATTGACACGCTAAAATTGCAGAACACCAGCAAAATGTCTAGCAGTCCCAGATACAAATAGGTTTATAAAGTATATCTAAATCAACGAAATGATATCCATGACTCTTTTTTAAAAGCCGAAAGCCACTCTCAATTGTGCATCAATATAGTACTATATTTGGTTTTACCCTTCTATATATTCGAGAAGATCTCAGCTTCGAATTTAGAAAACTGCAAAAAACATCTAAAAATGATAACAGAAGCACATTTTAAATCTTACATTAAGTGTAAACCATGTGTGCATTATTAAAAATTGATAGAAATTGTCGCAGAAGCAGAAGCTAAAGACATTCTGCATGAGACTTTGAAAGATAATCCTAATCTTTCCAGTAGTTTAAAGCTGGAGGCTGATAAACAGGGTATCATTGATATGAACAATGGAATACTGACCTTGTAAAGCGACCCAGAATTCTAGACTATCCAGTATTCTGATATCGGTGTAGTAAGTAGCTGATGTCTTACGCATACAAGTACACAATCTGAACATATAATATACATACAAACACACATGGACATGCGTGCAAACACACACATATTGTCTTATACCTAGATTATGAGGACTGTCTTGCTTTACACTTGAAGCCTGTCCCCAAATTTTTTGTTTTATGACTAGTCCTCATGGGGTCTTTAACAATTTCTGGTGGATTTTTAAAGATATATCCCGGATAAAACCCTTTACAAAGAAAACAATAAAAGGAAAAGCACAGGCACCAAATCCACTTAAATATAAATGGTTATTTAGATAGTATCACTATTACAAATCAGTTGAACAGCACCAAAGTACCAACTCATAGATACTGAACTCGACGGGTTGGGTATGGGATGGGGAACTCAGCCTCCAACTCCCATTCCCACCTCATGGGAGTTTACAATTGTCTTCCCCGCTTAATATATTCATTTAATAATGTAAAATAATTAGTAGGAAGGAGGATCGAACCAACACATACTTGATTTATAAGGAGTTTGTTACCAATTACACTATATGTAATTTTGATTTGCTGTACTGCTTTTACATTAAAAGGACAAACCGGCCCATTTGAATGGATCAGACGAGTTTCCCATTTGCCAAACTCTAAAAACGAAAGATCGACTTCCTTGCCAGATTCTATACTAGCCCTCGCTATAAGATTACGTTAAACATTCTCTAAGAATCAATACCCAATGAGGACGAGAATGAAAAGTCCTTTGGGAACATGGATCGTATATATATAATCAACACCTTGGATGTCTAAGGGTCCATTTGGTTCTTACTTCAAAGGACTTCAAGTTTCAACCTGTTACCAGGAATCAAAATGTTTTTCCGATTTAAAAATTTGTTTTACTTGGTTGGAACAAGAAATTCAATCCCTACAAAACCCATGGGATTCCGAATCATTCTTATTCTCATCCCCCACCCCCACTCTCATTCCCCATTCTCATTCCCATCAACAATTTTAAGTGCCCCCAAGATGTGTCCCACTGCTTTTCAGAGGAGAGTTAGTATTCATAAAGTACATATTTTTATTTTTGGCATTGATGTATATATATAGCATCAATGTATGCCAATTATATGTACTAGTATCTCCAAGTTCCATTTATTACCTACCCCTTGAGTCATTGGCACGATAAATAAACAAGAGACAACTAATAAGCATGTACTTTCTGTTGGAGAATAACCAGCAGGACAGTTTTCTTTTGTTCAACATATAAAAGTGATTAAAACTAAAATCACAATGACTTTCATGGGAGGCATTGTAAATAATCCAGATAATCAAAGGCTCATCATACAAATATGCCATACACATAACTCAAAAGTAGCAAGAATACCTGCATAATTTCCTCTTGGGTTAGCAAGTGGATGTAATGATTCCAGTCGCCTAACTGGACCCCAAAGTCTTCTATACAAGGGTTTCTGATACACAAGAAGATAAAATTTAGGAAGATCTTTTGGCCTTTAAAGAAAGTTGAAAATTTGAGACATCTTGTGATTGGGCAAGGAGTATAATTTAGTAATGACTGCTAAGAATAACAAAATGACACCTATAGCTACAGATTCAAAGCGCTATCCTTAAACCAAAAAATGAATTCCTAATTATATTTTTAGGGGTGATGGTCAGTTGGATAAATTCATATACTCACAAACCCATGTCTCTACATATCCCCAAGACTACTTTGTTAATGCTAAGAATATAAATCATTTTTTGTCAAACAAAATAAGTCCAGTAATTTTTGGAGGTACCTGTTAAGTTTCAAGGTAGGTTTGGGGAAGGAAGAATATTACCAAAACAGAAAAAAGTTCAAAAATACCGGTATCTATCTTTGAACCTTGAATTCCATTGACCCATACAAAATCGCTCAAACCAAGTTCATTCCAACAATGCATACAACTATACAGGCATTATTGATTAAATTTATTACAAGCGAAATAAGTAAGAATTAAAACCGAAAACAAAAGTCACCAGATTTACAGTACCGTGACACTTCAGAGAACATAATGAGACTGAAATCTATGAAGAAACATATAAGAAAACAAAGAGATTAGATCTTTAATTAAAAATAGTGCATACCAAGCTAGACAGATCTTCATTCTCAAACATGGGCCTCCAAGAAAAAATAGTAATAGCAGATTGGTATTGTGAAATCCCCACATCATCAGTGTATCTAGCCAAAAGAAAATGTGTACAAAGAGAAAAAGCAGAAAGAACAAGCCCAACTAAACCAACCCACTTGAGTTTAGACTTGAACACCATCTTCCCTTCCCCTTTCATTTGATACCCAGGTGATCAAAAAACCCTACTCATCAAAATAATATAATCTCTCTCTCTCCCTCCCTCCCTCCCTCCCTCTCTCTCTCTTTCTCTCTCCTCTCTCTCTCTCTCTCTCTCTCTCTCTCTCTCTCTCTCTCTCTCTCTCTCTCTCTCTCTCTCTCTCGGTATGTATAGACAGGGAGTATAAATGTGTGTGATGTTTTTCTGACTAAATATTGAAGTAAAGAAAGCCAACTGTGTCTGCAAACCTGGGTTGAAAGATAAGAAGAGTTCACACTAATTGGACATGCCCCATAGTCTTTGCACGACACAACTAGTGCAACAGTTATTACTATTTCCTTTCTAGAAGGCAAATTTTTCGACAAACTTTGCTTTTCTTTGACAGCAATATATATTTTCTGAGCTTTATTGTGTGCACTTCCTTTCGTTCCAACATGTTCTTTAAATTTCTCTGTAGCCTTCTTCCAGTTTCGGAATCCCCTTTTAATAAACGCCTCATTTACAAATTTCTTATCTCCATAAAGATAGCACCATAAGCAAAATGCAGAATCTTGAGATACACTATATTCCAGCCATTCCCATTTCATGAACCATACAATCTGAAAACATCTATTTGCACTCCCAAATTGTGTTCGCGGAAAGTTATGAGAAATCGGCTGACAACGACCTATTAGCACATATTTTCTCCTGACATCATTTCTTGATTCAAATTTATAGTCATCAATGGATTTGCGCAACGCCGGATCACTAATTATGACCTCGCCCTCACATAACCTTTTAGTATCAATTCGAGCCTTTTTCCCGCTTAATTCACCAATTCTTCCATCACCATTCTGGCACTCATTCTGAGGCTTCTCTCTTTTAGTCCGTATGACAAATTTATCCATGTTCCTGAAGACAAACCATTCAATGATATAAGTTGGACATTTCTTTTATAAGTATCATCACAACAAACATCATCTTTTGTTGCATTAATATGTTTTGATATCAAATTATCATAGAAAAATTTATCCAAAAACAAATGACTTGTATTTACTTGTTAAAAGATCCTTTTCATTGTTCAACACATGGAAACTACAGCATAAAAAAGACACCAATGCAAACATAAATATAATACACAACTGCCAAAAACAGTGCATATCCTTTTTAATCAACCATATATAATCTACAAAACTACTTGGTATAGTTACGATAAAGATAGCAAACAATTAACTGTCCATATAAAAAATTTTAAACCCTAAGGAAGCAGGTAAAAAAGTGGAAACTTGCAAGTATAACATCAACAAAAAAAAAAAAATAACAAGTTATTGTCATGAAAATGGCTAAATTTAAATAGCTACATCAAATCCATGAATTTTTAAACGAAATTAGAGCAAAGAATATACAACACTGTAACTGAAGTTGTAACAAATAAAATTTATGTACTAAACTAGATATATCTGTCTAAAAGCATTGAGCAAGAAAGCAATCTGTTAGGATAACATTAAGTCAGGATTGTCAAAATGGGCTATATTTTAAGAAAAGTGCAGAAACAAAGTGAGTGTAAAAAAAATAGAAGGAATTACAGGATGCGCATAAAAGGAATTGCAAGAGTGTAAGTAAATACTCCCTCCGTCCCACCCAAATGTTTACATTTGGGTTGGGCACGGAGACCAAGAAAAAATATAAAGAAGGAAGAGAGAAGTAGGAAAAATGAGTAAAGTGGTGGGACCCATCACTATATAATGTATAAAATGAGTTAGTAGAGGAAAGTAGTGGATGTAGTTGATTTTTATATTATAAAACTTTACCATTTTAGGAAAGTTTAGAAATGTAAAGAATTGGATGGGACATCCCAAAAAGGAAAGTGTAAAGAAATGGATGGGACAGAGGGAGTATGTGACAACAGAAATACATATATATAATTGTAATTTTAATTAATCTAAACAATGAAGCAGGGGGCTGTACAGTAGTACCTTGAGTAGAAAGAGCTTTGACGAAAATGGCGGTTAATCCGGCTGAGAGAGAGAGAGAGGAGAAAATGCCAAATGGTATAAAATTGGGGTTGAAGGTGCGAAATGGTACTTTCTGAAAAGATGGTCCCAGTATCACTTTCCTAATCTTCTTTACTTGTTTTCATTTTTTCTTTTTTCTTTTTTTGAATAACATTTTCATTTTTTTCAGAATTACAAAACTACTACATAAAAAACATTAACGCAATACTTTAAACATTAAAATATTATTATTAAATTATTAAAATTAAATTTTTTATTTTTTAATTAAAATTTTTAAATTTTATCTATATTCCTTTAGGGGTTCAACAGTTAACTTTTGGGATTCAATAATTCCATTTTGAATTTTAGAAATATTCAGAATGACAAATAAATCGTATACGGACTTAAGGTAGACCCTAAACCAATTTATTTTGATTTTTATCGTCGGACTCGGTAAATTTTATCTGTATTCCCTTAGGGGTTCAATAGTTAACCTTTTGGGTTCAACAATTACATTTTGGGTTTTAGAAATGTTCAGAATGACGAATAAAAAAAATACAATTTGAAATGCCTATTTGATTATAAGTTTTTAAATAATATTTGCAAATATATATTTAGCAAATATTAAAAATTAAAAAAATTAGTTAACACCACTTAAAGTAATGCTTAAAAAAAGATTTGTTTTTGCTGAAAACACAAGTAGTAATGGCGTTAAGGCTTAAAACGCATTTACAAGATGCCTTTTTGACACATATTGTACGCCTTAAAATATGTGTCCTCTGTTCCTTTTTTACTTCTTGGCACATATTGTGCGTCTTAAAATATGTGCCAAGAAGTAAAAAAAAAAATTGTTAAGAAATGAATGGAACAGAAGGGAGTAGAATT
The DNA here is from genome assembly GCA_036435485.1 of Saposhnikovia divaricata. Classification (NCBI taxonomy): domain Eukaryota; kingdom Viridiplantae; phylum Streptophyta; class Magnoliopsida; order Apiales; family Apiaceae; genus Saposhnikovia; species Saposhnikovia divaricata. The sequence goes on along the minus strand of CM071597.1, from coordinate 181,841,876 downwards.
TTACGACATGCTGGGGTAACAAAAGGCAAAAGGGCAAAACACAATCAAAACTTGGTTACTCATTGCCTTGTTCAATGTCAGTTTGCTCAAGCTTGTGGTCGTGCAGTAGGTCTGGATACTTATGTCGGGGAAGGGAACGATTTTGCTAGTTGGCTGGAAGGAATCATGCTGCAGTTTAGTAGTACTAGAGCGGCTGAGGTAGTAATGCTTTTATGGGCAGTATGGTTAGCCCGGAATAAGGTTGTGTGGCACAATACTTATCCTCATGTGGATGAGGTGGTTCGTGATTCACGTGTTACTTTTGATCAATGGAAAGATGCTCAGACTAAAGTTTTTAATCCGCCTGTTGATGCTTCTCATGCAATGGACGGGAAAGAGCAATGAACTAAACTGAATTTTGACACAATTAAGATAAACGTGGACGCCGCCCTTTTTCATGGAGAGCAGAGGTATGGTTATGGTGTTGTTGCTCGTGATCACAACGGTATGTTTCTGGAAGCTAAAGCAGCTGGCTTTGCTGGAAGTGTTACTGCAGAAATGGCAGAAGCTCTGGGATTTAAGGAAGCACTAAGTTGGGTTAAGACAAAGCAGTGGCGAAGAGTGGTATTGGAGACGGACTGCATTCGCGTCATTCAAGCTCTGCGTAGTCCGACAGTACTTTTATCTACTATTGGTTTAATAATCGAAGATTGTAAGAAGCTGGTGCATGATATTGCAAATGCTGAGTACTATTTTGTTAAACGGTCAGCAAATAGGGTAGCCCATTGTCTGGCTAGGCAATCCTGTTTTATGTCTGATCGTAGTTTTTCTATTCATAATGCCCCATCTGGGGTGTTAACTCTTTGTAGCAGCGATGTGTTGATTTAATATAGTTTTCTTCTTTGGTGTCAAAAAAAAAAACTCCCTCCTTCGTTGGTTAATCGGATGCACTGGGACTATTTTTCGTAATTTGATTTTGTACTCTTCTTTTTGAAAGTTTGAAATTTTAAAGTAAAAAAAATGTTGTTATTACATATCATTTGTTTAATTAAAAATCTTTACAAATGTATGTATAAGAGTACGAGGCATGCGAATAATTCTATCGCAAATTTACATTGAATAATAAATCATATCTTTTGAAAAACATATTTTTCTAAACAGCCAATATTCATATTTTTGATTTTTTGAAAAGAAATTCAAAAGCGTCAAAAACCAAAAATACGAATGTGTCAAAAGGAAGTGTCATAAACCCGTGTTGATTACCTTTATATGTTTAATCATGTTTATATACCTATACTTTTGTCACCTTAGTTGCTACCTAACCAACTATAAACATCCCGATGTCAAAACCGTTCAAGGGAAGAATTCTGGTAACATCAACATATTTATGTTTTCCTCCATCTTAACTGTAATACATCGATCGTTTTAAGAGTTGTTCTCACTTCTCCTAAAGGTGTGAGAAAATTCACGGGTCCCTCCTAAGTATTGGAAGACTGTTGCTTGTCTCTTTGAAAAAAAAAATTTAATGTTGTATGTAGATTTTTACAAACACCGCTAAAATAAAAATCTACCAAGTAGTGCATTGGTTTTGGGGGGACAGATCCTTTAGTGGTTAATTTTGTCAAATTCACACCTAAGAGTATCGATTGTAGATAATCCTTTACTAAAATAAAACGGTCCCCAATAGGAATAACGTCACATTCGCGTAAAATGTGATATTGCAAGTCAACATATTGAATCTGAGAAGCCAGAAATGCATATAGGCTAGCATCACTCGCAACATACATACCCAAATCACCTGTCGCCACCCTCAATTGAAGGTCACTAAATTCAAATCCTTCAGACGTGACAGTGTTGTCCAACACCTTCTCCAAGCGACATCAAACTGAATAAAAACTTCCATAAAAAAATCGTGGTTGGCAGGTACGTAAATTTAATAGAGTTTACTTAATCCTATGTAAACCCTAAATAACAAAAACTCACATTAAGGATCAAGGATCATTAAGTTGTCGTAGGGCTCATATAAACTCTACGAACTTAATTTGATACTCTTTTTTTAACAAATCTATACTATTATATAAAAGTCGAAACATTAAAAATTTTGATACCTGTTTTTTGGTACCTATTTTTTGGTACTTCGTGAATTTACTTATTTACCCTTCATTATAAAGAAAAATAAATACACCTAAAATAAATAATAACGTAATATAATTAATGGTAATTAGTCGATTGCCTTTTTCACATTTACTTTTAGTTGAAGATATTACCTTTTATAAACACCTAAAAATATATACCCGAAAATATCACACCATAAATTTTCAAGAAAAATATAACACCTAAAATAAATAATAACATAATATAATTAATGGTAATTAGTTGATTAACCTAATAAAATTAATGGTAATTATTCGATTGCCTTTTTTACATTAACATAATAAAATTAATGATAATTAGTCGATTGCCTTTTTCACATTTACTTTTAGTTGAAGATATTACCTTTTCTAAATACCTAAAAACATCAATCAATCATTAATATTTCATTCCGAATTAAAACATATTACCATTTTAATTTAAAACAAATCTTACAATCATTAATATATATACCCGAAAATAACACACCATAATTTTCAAGAAAAATATAACACCTAAAATAAATAATAACATAATATAATTAATGGTAATTAGTCGATTATCTTTTCACATTAACATAATAAAATTAAATGTAATTAGTCAATTGCCTTTTTCACATTTAATTTTAGTTGAAGATATTATCTTTTATAAATACCTAAAAACATATCATTAATATTTCCTTTCGAATTAAAACACGTTACCTTTTTAATTTAAAATAAATCTTACAATCATTTAATATATACCCAAAAATATCACACCATGATTTTCAAGATAAATATTTCCCGAAAATATCACACCATATTTTTCAATTATTAATAAAATATATTAAGAATCATATACATTGTTTATAATAATGAAACATTATTATAATCCGTAAACATGAGTATATTCAATTATATCAAATTAAAATTAAAAAAATTATTAAAAATAATGATTATATAAAAACATAATTGTAATTTTAAATAAAACTTATAACATAATACAAGAAACCGTGCATTGCACGGGTTATAAGGTAGTTATTATATTAAAGTTGAAACATTGAAAATTTTATCGGTTTGGTTTAGGTACTGTTATTTTAATTAATAAATAAAAAATAATACAATTAATGTTAAGCAGCCGATTGCCTTTTATAATTAAAATACCTATCTATACTACTATATTAAAGCCGAAAGATTGAAAATTTGTCGGTTTGGTTATCCTAATTATTAAAATAAATAATAAAATCATATAATTAATGGTAATTTGCCAATTGCCTTTTTCACATTTACTTTTAGTTGAAAATATTACTTTTTATAAACACCTAAAAACATCAATCGTATCATATCTTTCGATCATTAATATTTTATTTCAAATTAAAACACGTTACCTTTTTAATTTTAAAACAAATCTTACAATCATTAATATATACCCAAAAATATCACACCATATTTTCAAGAAAAATATAGCACCTAAAATAAATAATAACATAATATAATTAATGGTAATTAGTCGATTGACTTTTTCACATTTACTTTTAGTTGAAGATATTATCTTTTATAAACACCTAAAAAGATCAATCGTATCATATCTTTCAATCATTAATATTTCCTTTCTAATTAAAATACATTACTTTTTTAATTTACAACAAATATTACAATATATACCCGAAAATATCACACCATATTTTTCAATTATTAATAAAATATATTAAAAATCTTATACGTTGTTTATAATAAGGAAACATTAGTATAATCCGTAAACATGAGTATATTAAAGAGTTTTTTTGATAAATAAATTGTTAAAAGTAATTTTTTGCAATTTTACTTTTTTTAAGAAAAGGTATTTGCAATTTTACCATCTTAATTGCAATTATACCAATTTCTTATTAAAAATTGCAAAAATACTATCTCAACACAAAACTCGGAACAAACTCGACAAAACAGATACCAGCGACAAACAGACGATTCTCAACTTAAACGACTCAAAGACGTAAACAGCAACAGCTAAAAGGAAACATAAATTTGAGAACTCAGTGAAAACCCAAAACTCAATAACAGTTCGTAATCAAAGCACGATAATTACATTCAACACACAGCTCGACAGAATTCGGAAACCAGCAACTAAACAGTAACTAAATTCGGAAAACAAAATTGGGGGAGGAGATTTTGGACTGTAGGAAGAAAAACAGAAATTAAGGGAAATGAAGGGGTTGGGGTTTGTTCGAGAAGAAGAGATGAGTTGGGTTTTGAAGATTTTTCGAAGAAGAGGGAGATACAGAGGATAAGAAAGAAAATAGCTGGGTTTGGTGTATGTATTCTAATCAAAACAGAGGATAAAAACTGATCGGTGGAGAGGCCTGCGGCCCCGGAATTCGGGGAAGGGGAAGGGGGCCGGCGGGTGGCTGGCGGAGGGCGGCGGGTGGCCGGCGGTGGGCGGTGGGGGTGGCCGGCGATTGGGCGGGGGTTATGGAGGTGGGATTGGGGTGGAGAAGTTGGGGTGAAGAAGAAGGTGGGTTGAAGGAAAAAAAGAAAAAAAAAAGGAGATGGGAAGTATATTTGCAATTAAAATAGTATATTTGCAATGAATTTGAAAAGATAGTATTTTTGCCAAAAATACTGTATTTAAAGATTGTTTTTACAAAAATACCATCTCTCAAAATTTATTGCATATTTACTGTTATTTTAAATGGACAGTAATTAATTTGCATTTTTACCGTTAACCAATTGAGCTGTTAGAAAACAGATCTACCCACTTACATTTTTTCACTCTCTCTCTCTCTCCCTCCCTCCCTCCCTCTCTCCCCCCGTTGTCTCTCCATCGCCTCTCCGTAGTTTATAGCACACGCATTCCGCCATCTCTATCGCCCTCATTCTCGTTGAACTATTCATATACGATTTATTCAGGTGATTTCTGATTTTCATCTCAGTTGATTTGAATTTGTTTATTATGATGTATATATACATAGATTTTGTTGTATCTACACATATTAACCCTAATTCGTCGAATTTGTTTTCGATTGTCAGTTATATGTGCATGTTCAGAGTTTATTTGGTTGATAGGAGTTTGTTGCCTGCTTGTTTATATATATCTATGGTAATATGTACATACAGGACCCTTAAATTTGTTATATGCTTGTTCTGTTTCATTCAATTTCTATAATATTTTGTTGTTTTGTGTTTTTGAATTTGTTTTCAATTACGAATTATATGTGCATGTTTAGAGTTAATATGGTTGATAGGAGTTTGTTATATGATTGTTTATGTATATCTATGGTTATATATCCATACACAAAGCTTAAATTTGTTATATGCTTGTTCTGTTTCATTCAATTTTTATAATATTCTGTTGGTTTGTGTTTTATTTGTCATTTATGTTTCATTAGTTGTGATATTTTTGTTTGTAATGTTAGTTAGATGCGCCATGGTTCATACGAGGTTCTCCACTACTTCTTTGTCTATTTCGGAAACCTCTATCTCTCACGTTAAACATAAATTGAAACTATCCCCAAAGAGGTTGAAGGGCAGCAAATCAAATCCACCGGTTAAATGTAAGAAGCTGAAGTTTTATAAAGATCTTTTCCCACCTCCTCAGGTACATATTTAGGAGAACATGGTTTTCATTCTGTTTACAAAATGTAGGTACATATTATGATTTGTGTGCATGCCTTCTGTAGTAATATGTTGATTTGCTTTGTTTTTATATTTTATAAGTCTTACGATGTTCATTACATTTGTTTTCTATATGGTTTTAGATCTCAGATGTTTACTTGATTTGTTTTTAGATGTTTCTAGTTGTTAATGTGATTGTGAAGTGTTTGTACACCTGGGTGATGGTAACATTGTATTTGAGACCAATAAGTTTATTTCAATTATAAAAAAGTTTCTTTCATTTGCAAGTTGTTCTGGATCACTTATTACATACATCCTTCATATTCTTGTATTTATGTGCTTAGCAATATATTCACTGTCATTTTTTGCTTTATACAGGGAATGAAGTATGACATTCCATCTGATAAGCATAAGCCTGCTAAAATTAGCACGCTTAACAAGTTTGAACCAGTCACAGATTTAAGGACATTGCTGTCTGCAACCCAACTTTCTAATTTTAATGATTCTTGCTTTGTGAATTTTATGAATATGCCTCATTTCAAGATCCAATATCAGCTTATTCACAATCTTCTTCTGAGACAGTTGAAGCAGCCTAATCGGAATGAAATCTGGATTGGTATAGGTGGAATGAAACTGAAATTTGGGTTAGAGGAATTTGCTACTGTCACTGGGCTTTTGTGTGTTGGTAATGTTGATAAGATGTGGTATTCAAAATCTAACAACTCATTTGTTAGTACCTATTACGAAGGTTCTCACTCTATCTTGAGAAGTTCAATTAAGAAAAGTGTTTTTGCTAAAGAGTGGAAGAACGATAGTGATGCTGTCAAGTTTGCTAAATTATATTTTCCGCATCACTTTCTTCTTACGTCAAGCAGTGATACTCAGATTCCAAAAGGTGATCTTGATCTCATAGACGGTGAAGCATTTAATCAATATCCATGGGGCAAAGAAGTATTTAATTTTACTATGGATTCATTGAGACATAGTGTTAAGACTACTTCGACGGATATTACTATAGGCTAACTGGGTTTCCTTATGCGCTTCAAGTTTGGTTCTATGAATGCTATCCTTATATGAATGGGAAGTATTGTGATCAGAATATTGGTTCTATTCCATGTGTTTTGAATTGGACAAGCGACTACCATGTGAGATTTGAAGAAATTTATGCAACTCTATCATTGGACGCAAAAGATGTATGATTCTGTATTTTTAAGTAATATAGTTTTTTAGATTGTTTAATTTGCAATTCTGATGATTTCCTGCCCTTTTTGGTTTTGCAGTTGCAACTTTAGAAGTTTATTCCAAGTGCCAAAGAAGTTGAAGTTCTTCAGCTGAAGGACTTGGTTGCTAAATGTTCTACCGTGAAAATTTGCTTAAATGAAATTTCTGATGATGATTTTGTCAGTCCTGTTATTCCCTCTTTCACGGGTGATACTCCGTCATCCGTTCTTTCTAAAGATGAGATTTCGCTCAACAAGCTACAAGTTCAAATGCGAAAACCGGTTGCAAGTCAGAAAAGTTTAGTTATTGATGTCAAGAATCTGAAGTCTATCATCAATGAGCAACGTTCACATTTTGATTTGGAATTGTCAAAGTTGCGTGAGATGTTATTGAAACAGGTGTGTATATATATATATATATATATATATATATATAGAAATTTTGGTATAATTTTTTATTTGGTCTTGTTAAGTAATGACGTTTCTCTGTTTCTAAATTTAATTATTGTTGCTTTTATGTTTGTGTTAGGAATATGTTGTACTTGATGATAACTTCACAATCAATCAAATTGTTTAAGGTTTTGTAGCTGTCAACGGATGAGGATTTATAACTCTATCCGTTGACAGGTAGCTCATCAACGGATGAGGTTTTGTAGCACACTGCAGTATCTCTATGTTATCAGTTGATAGTGTTTTTATCCACAGTCATGTTGACTATCAACGGATAGGCAGAATAGGGTAGCCAATTGTAAATAAGCTATGCTATGTAATTCTGTCTAAGTGAAAGTGTATCAACGGATGAAGACTAAACTCTATCAACGAATACAACTCAAATCCACTCTATCAACGGATACAGCTCAAGTCCCAATATCAACGGATACTGCTCTATACATCATCAACGGATGTCAGTATACATCATCAACGGATAATCATTGACACTGTTTTCTATGATTAGCTGGAGATTAGCAGTTGATAAGGACATGTTTGACTGACAGATCACATGAGTTTATAGTAGATACAAAAAGCAGTATGGCAGCCATACTTTGGAAACACAGAAGAAAGAAGCATTCCATTTACACTATGAATACAAGAAAGGTGCAGGAGACATGTCTGAACACAAGGACAACCTTTCGGCTACATGTGTATTTGGAGTGTAGTAGCAAGTCAACTAGAATTAGATTAGTATTATCTTATTCCAGTAGTACTTGTAAAACTTGGGATATATAACCAAGTGTAGCAACTCTTTGTAGGTTAAGAAAACAGACATATTTGCTTAGGGTTTCTTGAATATCCTTAGAAGCAAAAGAGTTGTAAAATGGCAGCTGTGTACATTTTGTATCACAGAGTTTTCTTCAAATAAAAGCTTCAGGTGGTGCATATTAACCACCTGATTTTATATGTGTTTGTGTTTAAATCTTACATTGCAATTATCTCTTCATAAGTTTCTAAAGTTCTTATCAGAAATTTATAAATATCAAGAATTGTATTCAACCCCCCCTTCTACAATTATACAAGTGTGTAATCTGGGAATAACAATTGGTATCAAAGCAAGCTTCTAACATATTTGAAGTTTAAAGATCAACACACTTCCAACATGTCTAAGAAGGATTATGGAGTGAAGATTCCAGTTCTTGATAGAGAAAATTACTTTCACTGGAAAGTAAAAATGCGTCTACATCTCTCGTCTATTGATGAGGGTTTTGTGGATTGCATTGACAAGGGTCCTCACGTTCCAATGAAGACAGCAACAAGAGTTGGCCTGGCTGATGATGTGCCTGACACTTTCATTCCCAAACCTGTTTCTGAGTGGAGTCTTGAAGATATTGCAGAAGTCCACAAAGACAAAAAGGCCATGAATATTCTGTTCAATGGTCTAGAAACAGACATGGTTGACAATGTTATTAACTGCACTACCGCCAAGGAAGTATGGGACATTGTTCAAACCCTGTGTGAAGGAACAGAACAGGTAAGGGAAAACAAGATGCAACTACTAATCCAACAGTATGAACATTTTCACTTTAAGAGTGGAGAAACATTGAATGTTACATTTAGTAGATTTCAAAAGCTACTAAATGGTTTGAAACTGTATGGAAGAGTCTATCAAGTTAAAGACTCTAATCTCAAATTTCTGAGATCACTGCCCAAGGAATGGAAGCCAATGACTGTTTCTCTAAGAAACACTCAAGAGTACAAGACATTTACTCTTGAAAGGCTCTATGGAACTTTAAAGACCTATGAGCTGGAAATGGAGCAGGATGAAGAGATTGAGAAGTCTCAAAAGAAAAGTGGGTCAGTTGCACTCGTTGCCAATTTGGAGCAAAAGGAGGAAAGGACAGAAACTGCTAGTTCTACACCAAACAAGGAGGTTTGTAAAGGTAGAGCAGAATCAAGCAGGAGCAAGGAAAAGGTGTCTGAGGAATTGAATGCCCTTCAGCAGGATGAATTGGATGAGATAGATGAGCACTTAGCTTTTCTATCTAGGAGATTCTCTAAGCTGAAATTCAAGAGAAACTCTGGGATGGCCAAGCCATTTAACAAGGATTTTTCCACAAACAACTATGTGGATAAATCCAAAATTAAATGCTACAATTGTGGGATTTCTGGTCATATGATAAGTGAATGCAGGAAACCTAGATCTGAGAACAAGGGAAAGCCAACTGAGGTTGTTGACTATAAGAAGAAATATTTTGATCTTCTCAGGCAGAAAGGAAAGGCATTCTTGACCCAAGAGTATGACTGGGCTGTTGATGACAATCATTCTGATGATGATGCTGAGTTAGTCAGCCTTGCTTTAATGGCTGATTCTGGAGAGCAGGAAGCAAGTTCAGCTAGCAATCAGGTATTTTCTACTAATCTCTCTGAGCTCACTAAAGAGGAATGCAATAGTGTTATAGATGAAATGTCTACTGAACTATATCACTTAATTGTTACTCTTAAATCACTTACTAAAGAGAACAATAGAATTAAAGAGTCTAATCTGTTTTTAAGTGATAGAAATGCTGCTCTAGAATCTCAATTTCTAGAATTTGAGAAAATGAGAGTTGATTGCAATAATGCTAAAAGTGAACTTGAAGCTGTGTTAAAAAGAGAACTGATTTTAAAAGACCAGCTTGAAAAAGAACAAGGGATAATTGCTAAATTTCAAAGTTGTAGGAATATTTCTCAAAACATAATAGAAGTTCAGGGAATAGAATCATTTGTGAAGGATACCTGGACTCAAAGGAAAAAGGAGCTAGAACCTGGCCTTGAGGATCTAGAGACTATTTGTGAATCAACGGATAGTGATCATCCGTTAACAGATGAACCATCAACGGATGAGAGGTATCCGTCGACTAACAAAAAGTCTGTTAGTAAGAAGGAACTTAGGAAACTGGATATCAAGTATGGTCCAGTAAACAAGAATTTTGTTAGTGGTGAGTGCAGCAAAACCAAATCCAGTGGGAAGGCTAAGACAGGTGATTTACACAACAAAAAGGCTGTAGGTAAATCAGACAATGAAAAGGTAGAAATTGAGGGCAAAAAGAAAAAGAACAGAAATGGTAAGATAGGCATCAACAAGAAAAACAATTACTCTCCTGACAAGTTTGCTCCTAGGAAAACTTGTAGTAATTGTAATAGTGTCAATCATTTATCTTCTAATTGCAAGATTGTCAACAAGGCTCCTGTTCATGTACCTCAACCAATGCCATGTATGCCTGCAATGCCTGTTATGCCTGGTTTGTATCAAAATGCTAGTTTTTCAAATCCATATGTGAACATGCCATAAGTGTCTAATCCATACTTTCAATCTATGAATGTGCCACAAATGTCATGGAACCTACCTAACATGAATAATATGTATGCCAATTTTCCACACATGCATGCATCCAATATTCATGCAAATGAGCATTTGTCAAACCCCATTACTCAAGCATCTACACCTAAGATGAAGAATGCTAAGAGTGCAAAGTCAAAGGCTAACAAGAAAGGACCCAAGGAAGCTTGGGTACCAAAATCAACTTGATTTGTTTTTGAAATGTGTGCAGGGAAACAGAAGGAATCTATGGTACCTAGACAGTGGATGTTCTAGGCACATGACAGGAGATTCAACCCTGCTCACAGAGTTCAAGGAAGGAGCTGGCCCTAGAATTACCTTTGGAGATGACAGCAAAGGATATACTAAGGGATATGGCCTGATTTCAAAAGACAATGTCATCATTGAAGAAGTGGCTTTAGTTGAAGGTTTAAAGCACAATTTGCTGAGTATTAGTCAGATTTGTGACAAAGACTATGAAGTAAAGTTCACAAAAGAAGCCTGTGTTGTTTCTGCCAAGGAAGACAACAATGTGGTATTGACAGGCTTTAGAAAAGGAAATGTTTACATAGCTGACTTCAATTCAGCATGCTCAGAATCCATTACTTGTCTCTTCAGCAAAGCAAGTAAGGATGAGAGTTGGCTATGGCATAAGAAGCTGTCACATTTGAATTTTAAAGTTATGAATGATTTGGTAAGAAAGGATCTTGCTAGAGGAATCCCTCATTTGGAGTTTGTCAAAGATGGGCTATGTGATGCCTGCCAATTAGGGAAACAAAAGAAATCATCTTTCAAAAGCAAGACAGAGTCATCCATTGTTAAGCCTCTTCAATTGCTGCATATGGATTTATTTGGTCCAGTAAATGTCATGTCTATTTCAAAGAAGAAATACTGTCTGGTGATTGTAGATGATTTTTCTAAGTTCACATGGACTTTCTTCCTGCACTCCAAGGATTGTGCAAGTGAAATCATTATCAATCACCTCAGAATGCTAAACAATGGTTCTGAAGACAGAGTACAAAGGATCAGGAGTGACAATGGTACTGAATTCAAGAATTCCACAATGAAGATTTTCTGTGAGGAGAATGGAATTGTCCATGAGTTTTCTGCTGCCAGAACACCTCAACAAAATGGGGTTGTTGAAAGGAAAAACAGAACTCTCATTGAAGCAGCTAGAACAATGTTAAGTGAATCAAGATTACCAACATATTTCCGGGCTGAAGCTGTCAACACTGCATGCTTTACTCAGAATATTTCCTTGGTCAATCAAGCTAGAGGAATGACTCCTTATCAGTTATTAACCAACAAGAAACCAACTTTAGCTTTTCTACATGTCTTTGGATGTAAGTGTTTTGTGCTAAGGAATCATGGAGATAATTTAGGCAATTTTGAAGCAAAGGCAGATGAAGCTATTTTTGTTGGATATGCAGCAGGGAAAGCCTACAAGGTCTACAATCTAAGAACCAACATTGTTATGGAATCTGTACATGTTGTGTTTGATGATCAAAAGATTCTAGGCCTAAATGATGAAGGTTACCATGAAAAGTTGGAATTTGAGAATGAAGGTGAAGGAAGAATGTACTATGATGATGATGAGGAGAATGAAGATCATGACCACAGAGATCCACCTAGAGCTGTTATACCAACTAGAAGTGATGCTTACACTGAAAATGAAGCATCCGTTGATAGTCATTCTGGAGCATCCGTTGATAGTCATTCTGGAACATCCGTTGACAGTCATTCTGCAACATCCGTTGACACTATTAGAGATGCATCCGTTGACAGAAATTCTCAAGCATCCGTCGATAGGCAAAATGATGCATCCATTGACAGTCAACTTCATAACTCAGCAAGGACAACAAACTCAGGGGGAGTTTCTCAAGGTCAAAATTCAATGCTAAATCAACATGATCATGGAAATGAAGCAACCTCATCAAGATCAAATCTTCCACCTGCAAGAAAATGGACTAGAAATCATCCATTTGAGTTAATCATTGGTGAATCAAATTCAAGAGTCCAAACTAGAAGGGCCACTCAAGCAGAATGTCTATACAGTAGCTTCCTGTCTCAAGAGGAACCTAAGAAAGTGGAAGATGCCCTTCTAGATCCAGATTGGGTGTTAGCAATGCAAGAAGAGCTAAACCAATTTGAAAGAAATAAAGTATGGAAACTTGTGCCCAAACCTGATGATAGAAGTGTCATAGGTACTAAATGGGTTCTCAAGAATAAGACAGATGAAAATGGCATAATTGTGAGGAATAAAGCTAGATTAGTGGCAAAGGGCTATTCTCAAGAAGAAGGAATAGATTTTGATGAAACTTTTGCTCCAGTAGCAAGACTTGAGGCAATAAGAATCTTTCTAGCCTATGCAGCATATGCCAATTTCAAAGTCTATCAGATGGATGTCAAAAGTGCCTTTCTAAATGGGGAACTGGAAGAAGAGGTCTATGTCCATCAACCTCCTGGTTTTGAGGATCCAGAATTTCCAGAATATGTATATCTTCTCATGAAAGCACTTTATGGTTTGAAGCAAGCACCAAGAGCCTGGTATGACACTTTATCTCAATTTCTTTTGGAGAACCACTTCACTAGAGGTACAGTAGATAAAACCTTATTTCATAGGGATATTAATGGCTCTTCAATACTTGTTCAAATCTATGTAGATGATATTATTTTTGGGTCTACAGATGAGAAGCTTTGCAAAAATTTTGCCAAACTTATGCAAAGTAGGTATGAAATGAGTATGATGGGTGAATTAACTTACTTTCTTGGCCTACAAGTAAAGCAAGTTAATGAGGGCATTTTCATAAGTCAAACAAAATATATTTATGATCTCTTAAAGAAATTTGACTTAATGGATTGTACATCTGCTAAAACACCTATGGCCACTGCAACTAAGCTTGAGTTGAATACTAAGGAAAAGTCTGTGGACATCTCAAGTTATAGAGGCATGGTAGGTTCACTTTTATACCTAACAGCTAGTAGACCTGATATAATGTTTTCTACTTGTCTTTGTGCTAGATTTCAAGCTGATCCTAGAGAGTCTCACTTAATAGCTATTAAAAGAATTTTCAGGTATCTCAAGGGAACACCAAACCTTGGCATTTGGTACCCAAGAGAATCTGGTTTTGATCTAACTGGCTATTCAGATGCAGATTATGCAGGTTGCAGAGTTGATAGGAAAAGTACTACAGGTTCCTGTCAATTTCTAGGAAACAGGCTTGTGTCATGGTTCAGTAAGAAACAAAACTCAGTCTCCACTTCTACAGCTGAAGCTGAGTACATTGCGGCTGGAAGTTGTTGTGCACAGATTCTATGGATGAGAAACCAACTCATTGACTATGGTCTAAAAGTTGAGAAGATTCCAATTTTCTGTGACAACACAAGTGCTATTGCCATCACAGGGAATCCAGTGCAACATTCGAGAACCAAGCACATTGACATCAAATACCACTTCATTAGAGAACATGTGATGAATGGTACAGTAGAAATGCACTTTGTGCCAAGTGAAATGCAGCTTGCAGATATCTTCACCAAGCCTCTTAATGAATCCACATTCACAAGATTGGTAGGTGAGCTAGGTATGCTTAACTTGTCATAATTTCTAGTGATATTTGATTTCAATGAATTGAAGCTGGAAATGTGTTTTGATTTACTTGAAAGTTAAAACTTTCAGAAAAATTTTCTGCATAAATTTTGCCGAAGGCAAAATTAACTTATCAACGGATATCCTTTTATCCGTTGATAGTATAAACACATTACTAGATTTTTGCATGTCAACGGGTAACAGGCTATCCACGTCATCAACGGATAAACTGTATCTCAACCGTTCATTCTATATCCGTTGATATACATTTTTTTTAACCGTTGGTAACCGTGTATATCTAATCATGGCTGTACTTATTCTCTTTTTATTTATTATCTGACAGTTACTTTTGACCAATGGAGTAATTACTTTTAATTATTTCATTTTTAATTCTTGAAAAATATAAAAGGCGGACTTGTACTCTCACATCTCACTTTTATTCATTTTCAAGCATATCAAAAGTTAACTGCATCTTATTCCCTAAAACTCTCTGTAACCAAAGTTCAATCACTTCAATGGCGCCTATTGTTAAGATGATGTCCTCCACTGGGTTTACCTATGAGAAGAACAATTTCGCGGCCTTTGTTGACACAGTGAATGCTCCAGAAGCTTACCACACTTTGATGAGTTTCGTGAAGAAATGCAAACTGTCATATGCTATGACTGCCACCACCCCCTTAATCCACGAGGTAATTGAAGAAATGTGGACATCTGCTGAGTACAATGGCACAGACGGTACAATTGCTTTTTCTTTAAAGGGTAAAAACTATGTAGTTAATTCTGATTTAATAACTGCTTGTTTAAAATTGCCTGAGAATAACTGTCTGAAAGTACCCACTGATGCTGAAATTATTGTCATGCTTAATTCTATTAATTATGCCCTTAGTACTGAAAACTTAGGGAAAATTGTTAGGAAAGGAATGGTTAAAGAATGGAGCTATTTCTGTGATGCCTTCATTAAAACTTTTTCAGGCAAAATTAGTAATTTTGATGCTGTTACCCAGTCCATGCTAACTATGATGTGTATGCTCTTAAATGATAAATTCTATAATTTTGGCACACTAGTTATGTATGAGATAGCTGCAAAGTTAGGTAAAAAGGAAACTAGGAGCAAGAATATCTACTTTGCTAGATTTTTAATGCTCTTAGCACTGCATGTATCTGAGAATGAGCTATCCATTGCTAACCCGGATAGCAAGTTCCAATGTTTTGTTCAGGAGAAGAGAGTCTTAAGTGACCTAATTCGAATGAACCTCAATGCAGGAGTACAATTGGTATATCTACCAATTGTTCAGGTAACTATTTCTAACTCTGAAACCCCTATCTCCAACCCCCAAATTTCTTTGCCTTCTAGTGTCACAATGGAGTCTGTAGTTGTGACCAAACAGGCTCCTACCAAAGTGACCAAATCCAGAGTTCCAAAACCACATTCTAAAAGGCAAACCTCAAGTGTCTCTCAAAAGACACCTGTTGTAAAATCTACCAAACCTCTTGAGGGGAGTGTGAAGGTGGTAGTGAGTGGCGAGGGACAGGGTGAACATCAAAGAAGCCCTAAGGATAAGGAAGGAGAGATGAGTGCAACCACCATTTCAGTCTCTCAAAAGACTGCTAATGTAACTACAGGCCAAATTCTAGTTACACTCTCCCAAAAGAGTGTGACTACTGAATCAAGTTCCCCACAAGGAACACTGCACAAGAGGGTTAGGGACACATATAGCCCAATCTCAAAAACCTATGGAAGAAGAGTGAAATCTAAAACCACAGGGGAATCACAGGGTGCACACACTGTACAGGAAACTGTACCTTCTCAAACTCAGTTTGATGTGGCTTCAATAAATGTGGAGTCACAGCCCCTTGATCTTAATCTTCAAATCGACACACATTACAATCCACCATCACCAACTCCTTCTCTGGATGTGGATATGATATCTACATCAATTCCTGATTCTCCATCTTTAAGATTCTTGGAGAAGCCCCACTCTGTAATTGGTGGTCATCATCTTTTAGATGATTTGTTGGACCATCAATCTTCCCTTCCAGAATTCTCAAACTGTGGCCTCGAACTTAAAATCAATCTCCACATATTCAGTGTTGGTTTTCTCTTCAACGGATATAATTATTCCTTCCTCAACGGATATCCTTCATCCGTTGACAAGTGTTTCTCCATCAACGGATGCGCCTCTATCTAGCCATCCGTTGACAGCTATAACTACTCCATCAATGGATATTCCTTATCCGTTGATAACTCACTCTACCACTGCTATATCTGACATTCCAGTGTCAAGTGTAGAGGAGTTCTCAGTAGTTGAAACACTTTTAGGTTTGAGGGAAGGGAGTGAGAGGCTGCCTTGTGAGCAGGCAAAAGGAGAGATAAATAATGAGAGGCTGGCCATTTCTTCCGGTCAGGCAAAAGGAGAGTTTGAGAGTTCCACCTTAGTAGGTGAAGGTGAGGGTGTGAGAGGTGTGAGCCAAGGGGAGCCCTTGATGCAAGAAAAGAGAGATGAGGGGAGAGAAGGGACTACAGGAGAGATAAGGATGGAAGAAGCAGCCATTGCTAGTGAGTCAATGGGGGTTGAGGATGCATCCAAGGAAATGGAATTTCAAAGAGAATATCAGTCCATGATTGACTCCATTTCTTTGGATGCTGAAACCTTTACTCACCCTGTTCCTGCCTATCAAATTCTGGCACAACAGGGCAATGTGGAAGCAGAGGAGGCAATGCACCTAGTGCACACCTCACAATCTCTACTTAGAGCTAAGGAATCTATAGCAGCTCTGCCAACCACTGCTGAGAGTGATGAATTTGACAATTCTGAAGATGAAGACAGCCAGAGCTCTGAAGATGAAGGTGGTAGCAGTATTCATGATTTTGCATTTGCTCAAAACTACACCTATCATCAACTTGATATGGAAATCATAAGGCAATATAAATCTGCCCTGGCTGAGCACCCAGAAGCAGATCCACAGAGAAAGGTTGTTCTTCAACAGGCAATTGACTCCCTAAAGTTACAAAAGATGCAAATGGTGATTCAGAGATCCAATTTAGAGGAGGTCAAACAAGAAATCAAGGATGTGAAGATCTCTGTGGATTCCAAGCTAGAGCAACTAGCTCCTACAGCCACTCAGAGGGTGTTGCAACAAAGGTTTCTCAAAGAAGACAACCTGGCTAAATCTGTGCAACTTCTCAATTCAAGAGTGGAAAAGATGGAATCCCAGATGGAGCAATTTCTTCAACATCAGAAACTGCAAACCCAACTGCTAGAAAAGTTAGTTGCAGCCCCAACTTCTAGTCAAACCCTTGATGCTAACAAAAAGGGGGAGAAAGTGGAAGAGGCTGTGGCAACTAAAGAGGAACCAATGAATCTTGACTCCATTGAGGTTCCTTCATTCTTGCTGAAGCCTCAACAGAAGCCTACACAGAAGAAAAGGAAACCAAGGAAGCAACCTTCAAAGGAACCAATTCAAGTTGCTAGGGTACCTGCAATTGTCAGGCAGCCAATCTTGGAAAACAAGGATGATTTTATCTATCAGGCAGATATTGAAGAATACTCTGACATGAATCTTTATCTGGATGAATTGTCAGAAGTAAGAGGAATTGACAAATATAGACATTTGCCTGAAAGATTGGTCTTTGTATACAAGGGAGGAACGGAAAGGACATGGCCACTACAAAGGGTTCTTGGAGAAAATTATCATACCTTAACCAAAGTGTTCTCTGCAATCAAGAGATACACAGGGTTCTCCAAGATAGCAAAAGGGGAGATACTGGACAAAATAGAACAAATAAGGAGGGATTAGAACTCACCATCAAGTCTACCAAGGAAAATGAAGATCCCATACAATGGACAGAAAATCCACCTCCAACCTTTCTGGATGATGGAGTTCAGGGATGAAGATGGTAACAGGAGATTCTTCAGGTTAGAAGACCAACTACCAAAGGCTAGTTCTCAATACCTGAGATGGCTACAACAGAAGCTAAATCCAAAGGTAGATGAAGAAGATGCCTTCTATAGGCAACTCCAAATACAAATTGAGTCCAACTCTGCCAAGAAAGGAAAATCAAGGGTGATGCCAACAAGAGGAAAGAAACAGTCCTAATCTGCTCAGTCTAGAGGAGCACTTCTCTGTAAATTTCTCAAACTTTCAGTTTTTAATTATTGTAGCTTAATACAATTTATGTATTGTTCTTTATATATCTTTAGGAATGTTTTGTTATCATCAAGGTCCTGAATTTATGCTTTATTGCCATCAAGTATAAATTGGGGGAGATTGTTAGGAATATGTTGTACTTGATGATAACTTCACAATCAATCAAATTGTTTAAGGTTTTGTAGCTGTCAACGGATGAGGATTTATAACTCTATCCGTTGACAGGTAGCTCATCAACGGATGAGGTTTTGTAGCACACTGCAGTATCTCTATGTTATCAGTTGATAGTGTTTTTATCCACAGTCATGTTGACTATCAACGGATAGGCAGAATAGGGTAGCCAATTGTAAATAAGCTATGCTATGTAATTCTGTCTAAGTGAAAGTGTATCAACGGATGAAGACTAAACTCTATCAACGGATACAACTCAAATCCACTCTATCAACGGATACAGCTCAAGTCCCAATATCAACGGATACTGCTCAATACATCATCAACGGATGTCAGTATACATCATCAACGGATAATCATTGACACTGTTTTCTATGATTAGCGGGATATTAGCAGTTGATAAGGACATGTTTGATTGACAGATCACATGAGTTTATAGTAGATACAAAAAGCAGTATGGCAGCCATACTTTGGAAACACAGAAGAAAGAAGCATTCCATTTACACTATGAATACAAGAAAGGTGCAGGAGACATGTCTGAACACAAGGACAACCTTTCGGCTACATGTGTATTTGGAGTGTAGTAGCAAGTCAACTAGAATTAGATTAGTATTATCTTATTCCAGTAGTACTTGTAAAACTTGGGATATATAACCAAGTGTAGCAACTCTTTGTAGGTTAAGAAAATAGACATATTTGCTTAGGGTTTCTTGAATATCCTTAGAAGCAAAAGAGTTGTAAAACGGCAGCTGTGTACATTTTGTATCACAGAGTTTTCTTCAAATAAAAGCTTCAGGTGGTGCATATTAACCACCTGATTTTATATGTGTTTGTGTTTAAATCTTACATTGCAATTATCTCTTCATAAGTTTCTGAAGTTCTTATCAGAAATTTATAAATATCAAGAATTGTATTCAACCCCCCCTTCTACAATTATACAAGTGTGTAATCTGGGAATAACAGTTTGCATTCATTTATTGATATGTGTAGGCTAGAGTGGATAATGAGGACCGTGAAAATTCAAATATTGATGCGAATCATGATGGCTTTCTATTTGATGAAATTACTCGAGAGGAGGTTTTAAACTTATATTTTAGTACCTTATATTTGTTCATAATTTAGATGAAATTTAAATGTATTGTTATAACTTAAGAATGAACTTTATATTTTCAAACTGCACAACAGGTTTCCACAAGAATACCGGAAGCTATACTAGATTCTCCAAAAATGGTTGATGATGTTGAAACTGTTGTTTCTCCTGTTGTTGGTGTTGAAGAAGACTGTGATCCTGGACAATGTTTGCCAGATGATTTCTCTCCAGAAACCATGGAGAAAATTGAAAGTGTTATGCAGAATGTAGATGCAGGTCACTAAAAATTGAAACAAAAAGAAATGGTAATTTTTTTATAAATAATTGGCTACTTCTTTTTCAGATTTATCATTTTCTTAATTATATTTCCACATGTACTTTTGTTTTACAAGTTGTGGAGGGTGAATTTTTTGTTGATGGAGTTGCAGAAAATGTTGAAAATGCTTCAGAAGTAATCAGAGAAGAATTTGCAGAGAATCCAACAGAGGTTAAAGAAATTTTTAATAGCACAGATTTGTTTGGACCAGAAGTTGAAAAACCAAATTTAATATTAATGAAGTGATTCAACCAGATTTTAGTTTAGGAGTTGCAGAAAATGCTGAAGATTTTGTGTTATAGGTAGCACGTGATATTTACGAGTCTAATGTTGCTAATGAGCCAATGGATGAATTGGAAACTGCTTTTGAAAATACAATAGATGTTGAGATGCAAGATGCGGGAGTGGTAACTTTTTGTTTTATTTAACACTTTTCATTCACATTACCATATTTTTGTTTAAATTTGTTTTAAGTGACCCTTTTTTAATTTTGTAGCATGTACTTACTTTTATGTGCTAACTTTGCAGGTTAATTCGGAAGTTCTTGTGTTGCGTACTGGTGGTGGAAGTGGTCTGAGTGGCTTAGGGAAAGCCATTCCTGCTATGCCAAAAAGAAAGATCAGGCTCCCTGCAAATTTGCGTTCACCATTCCTGCAGAAATTTGGATCTAGCGCTAAGGAAATTTTGGAGCCTACGGAAATCAAATCATTAAAAGGGATTTACCCATTTGATGACAATCTCGGGAAGCTACCGGATATGGATGCAAGCGTAGAATTCTACAATTGGCTTGACACAGGACTGCAAATGAACAAGAACAAGTAAATAATATATACTTATCTAATTTTGTAACTTATTTACATATGTATGCCTTACTTTTATTATGTTTGTTGTTAGGAAAAAGTTCTATTTGAAAGAAGACAACACTATCAGTCCTCCATTGAATTTAGGTTACGAATTAATTTCTGAGAAAACATGGTTTCACACCATGGAGTATGGTAGCAGTAATCTCTCAGAAACTGTAAGTTTCACTCTTGTTAATATCCTTTTCGGTTTGAATGTTTAAACGCTTTTCTGTCATACGTACTTCATTAGGTTGTAACTTTTGTCATACGTATTTCCTTTAATTTGTATATGTGACTGATTATTTTTCATTTTGTTTTTGTAGCATGTTAATGTGTTTTTCTACTATCTGAGGAAGTTGTCAAAGTATAGTCCAGCTTGTCGGATGAGATTTACTTCAACTGACTGCAACTTTCAGAAAAAAATTGTTTCTACATGTGGGTTGATTGCAGAGTATGAAGATATTGAATCTAAATTTTCTACAAATCAAAACGTTCTAGATGTCATAAATGGATATGGACTTGCTTTCAGTACACCTTGGCACTCGGTTGACTTTGTTTTATTTCCAATTTGGCTTCCTGAACAAAAGCACTAGCTTCTTGCTGTATTGAATTTGCAGAAAAGGGTAGTACGTGTACGTAATACATTGACCTGTGAAGGCAGTGCCCTGATTGTCAAAAAAGCACTACTGTGTTTCTGTATGTTGTTATCTCATTACTTACTCCTTACTGAGTTTTATTCGAGGACTGATGTCGACTTCTCTACTGCGTGCTATATGGAAAAGTCAAAGACTGATGTTCTCCGATTGGTTATGAAGAATGATTATTCTACTAGAAAATCAATGTAAGTGTTTATATGTGTGTAAATTTTTGTTCATTATTTTTGTTAAGTTTTTTAGTTTATGATTTGTTTTTGGTTTGTTTTTAACCAGTGATAGTGGAGTGCTAATGATCTCAATTGCGGAGTATTTTGTTATGAAGAAGGAGTTTCCTAAAGACTTTGACATTGCTTCTCACAAATCTAGGCTTGCATTTTTATTTTATTCGTATGGAATTGCAAAACAGATACATCAATGTGAAAGTGAGCCAGAGTATCTTGAGCATGCTGATGAATGTGGTCGAGGAAAAAGGACAATGGATGGAATGGTTCAAACAAAAAAATGAAAGATGGGAAAGGCTTCTCCAAAAAACAAGAAAGAAATCAATGGCTAGGATTGTTGTTTTACGAAATTAGAACAGTACAACTTAAATTGTGCTTTTGACATTCAGAACTTTGTATTTGGTTTAACTTTGAGTTATATTCAGAATTCTTAGTAATCTTTATGAAGGTTGAAGTACTGTTTTTAAAAAATTATCATTGTAGTTCGTGTTGCTATTATTAGTTGTACTGCAGTTACTTTTAGTTTAATTTGTTTGCATTTGGTTGCAGAATTATAATTTTCAAAATATGTAGTATAAAACAATTTTTGACACTCTGGTTTAAACAGAGCAAGCAGTTGTAGTTAATGGCATATTTGGATTATTTCAGTTTTTTTATTGCTTTTCATGATCTTACATAATTACTTAAATGATATACATCAAATTAGACATATATATTGCATGATTACTTGTTTTAATTGGACTACTATATTACTCTATAATTATATTTTTATTTTTAATTTTCTTAAAATGGGCCCCGCTAGGGGCACTTTTTTATACTAATAGTGTTTTAGTAGTGTATAAGGATGTAGGCCAAGATTTACTCTTTTGTAATTATTGCTAAACTAGCTTATTTTTGAAGTTTCAGCATTTTTATAAGTATTGAAACCAGTTGCATGCATGGTTTAACATATTTGAATTAAGTTGCAAACATATTTGAATTAGTTGCGTACATCTTTACATTTACTTGCAACTTTGCTTTTAGATTTTCTAATTTAGCTTTAGGATGTAGAGTTTATGGCTTAGTTTCAGGGTTTAGAATTTAAGATTAAAGTTAAGTTTTCGGGTTTTACATTTTTTTATATTTAAGGTTGAAACTAGTTTCAAGTTTAGTTAAATTCAGTTGCATACATGGTTGAATTCAGTTGCATCTTTGCTTTTAATTTTTTAAATTTAGCTTTAGTATTAGCATTTACGATTTAGATTTTAAGGTTTAGCTTTACGATTTTGGGGTTGGGTTTAAGGATTGGGGTTAAGGTTAAGTTTTCAAGTTTTACCTTTTGGGTTTGTATTCATAAGGTTGAAACTAGTTGCAAATTTGGTTGAATCTAGTTGCATACATGTTTGAATTCAGTTGCATCTTGGCTTTTAACTTTTCTGTTTTAGCTTTAGGGTTAGGCTTTAGGCTTCAGTTTCATGTTTGAATTATTGCATACATGTTTCAATTTAGTTGCATGCATTTTTTAAATGTAGTTGTAAGCTTACCTTTAAAGTTGAAACTAGTTTCACATTAGGTTGCATATAGTGTTGAATCTAGTTGCATGATCACTTTTAGAGTTTACGCTTTAGCTTTAAGGTTTAAAATTTAAATTTAGGGACTATGTGTAGGGTTTGGGGGTTAGGCTTTGGGTTTATTTTTTACTGTTTAGGGTTTGGATTTAAGGTTTACTTTTGAGGTTTTACATTTTGGATTTAGGTTCAAGGTTGCAACTAGTTGCATGTTCAGTTGAATTTAGTCACAGGTCCAAATTTAATTACATGCTTGTTTACTTGAAGTATAATTTTTTATGTACACTTGCAAAGTTTATCAATTCCAAAGTATAATGAGTTGAGTTAAACTAAAGTACACCTTAAAATGAAATAAAGCTATATAAGAATTATAATCCAAATCCAATTCATATACATCAAAGTATGTCAAATATACTTATCATAAAAAACTAATTATTCTTCATTGGATTTCTGCAAGTCCTCCTATTATGTCCATTTTTCTTGAATTTTCCACATATTATTGGTTTTAATGTCTTTGCATTTGTCGCCCATGAAGCTTTACATCTCCTCTTTTTTGGTCTACCAACTCGAATTCTTCCTTCTGGAGGATGTACTATTACTGATTTGACTGTTTCAGGTACTTCCCAAGAGTCTTTGTTCCCAACAGGATAAACAGTTTCTTTATAAGCTGCAAGCATTGTTTCTTTTTGGTAATAAGTCGAACAGTACTCGTAAGGATCGATGTTACATTTCTGAAAAACAGCAATAGCATGGGCACACGGTATTTCATCCATTTGGAACCTGCAAAATAATAAAAGTCAGATACAATATATCAAACACAATTCTATTTAACATAGATTATTCCAGAATATAAATTAATTGCACAAACCTCTTACATGTGCAACTTTTTGCACTGAGATCAACTACATTCTTTCTATCTGCATTAATAACTTCAAATAAAATGTGATTTGTCGGGTTCACCTATAAAATTATTTCAAATTAAGTAAAGCAAATGTAAAAATTAGTCGAATATAGTTGCAGATAAAAGTTTTAAGAATTTATAGTTAAATGAACAGAGAGCAGATAGTTTTTCTTTAGGACTTCTTCATACTTCTTAGTTAACCTTGTGGACGTTCCATTTGCTTCATTTCTGTTTCTCCAACTCCATTTTTGTATCAATGCTCGAAGACTTTCTAACATCGTACAAATCGGCAGCTCTCTGATTGACATGGTTACTGAATTTAATGACTCTGCAACATTGGATGTCATATTTGAGTATCTATTGTTTCCTGAGTAAACCTTGGCCCATTTTTCATACCCAATCTCTTCTAAAAAAACTTGTACTCTCTTGTCAACTTTCTCTAGTTCTTTCATGTGATACTGAAATTTTTCACACTGTAAGCATTTGCAGTGGAGAAGAATGCTTCTTTTATCTTCTTCAAATTTTTTTTGAATATAAATTTAATATTGCCAAGGAGATGGAAGATGCAGAATACATTTGGAACTTCTGGGTAAATTTTATTGGCACCTTTGATAATGCTTTCATGTCGATCTGAGACTATAATCATGCCCTCCCTTCTGCCATATGCTTTCCTGAACTTTTCAAAAAACCACTCCCATGACATATCATTTCTGAGTCAACTACAGCAAATGCTAGTGGGAATATTTTGCCCCCTGCATCTTGAGTTGCTGCAACCAACAATGTACCTCCATACGATGATTTCAGAAATGTTCCATCAACAACTGCAACAGGTAGGCAAAAATTCCACCCTTTCATTGACGAATTCAATGCAACAAAAACATAGAGGAAACAATTATTCCTAGTTAGTTGAAGTTCTACCATCGATCCAGCATTTGTATTGTACACCATATACAGATAAGTATATAGCTCAGCGAATGATTCGTTGCATTTCCTCTCATAATTTCCAGAGCTTTTTCTTTAGATCTCCAAGCTTTGTTGTACTTGACTTCGACATTATGATCGTGCTTCATATCTCTGATTATATCCGCAACATTGTATTTTGTTTTGATAATAGAGAACTTGTGCTTGATAACGTCTGCTATAACCTTTGTGGTTGCTTGGCGTTTATCTCTAAACCTTATCTCAAGAGAACAAGTATGACTGTCAAACATTCTTCGAATAATAAACTAATTTGTGTTCCCCTTCCTGGATGCACGCAACAACCAGTTGCAATTCTGATCAAGGCATTGAAGAAAGTACTCATTTCTACAAGACTTTTTAACTTTATACTGAAAGTTATTCTTTATTGCATAGAGACTAAGAACCATATTCAATATTTCTTTATCTCTGTATATTTGAAGCATTGATAACTCTTGATTCTGCTTGTTATTAATGACATCATCTCGGCTAATTTCTATTATTTCATCCTCTGTAGTTGCTTCAGGTGACATGTCCACTATATGTCGAGAAATTTGTTCAGCATAATCAATATAGTCCTCAACTGTTTCTTTACTCACTTCATCACTGTTGTCGTAAGAAATATTGGATGACATCCCTTCTGTATTTGCAACTTCAAAACCAACATCATAAGCTGTTAATCTACTCCCATTTGAAAATACAGATACATCGACATTTCTGTTTTCAGTTGTGACACACAGAGGATATGTAGTGAAGTCTGCCTCCTTTTTCTTCAGCTCAATATAGAAGTTTATATGCCGATCATCAACTATTTTAAAAGCGGGATAACCATCTTTGACTTAATATTCTATTTTCACAAAGGTTGATTCTGGTCGCAGCTTCAATTCATTGCATATCATTGACACCAAGTTTGTATAACTAAAATTCTTTTGGAGAAGAAAACCAAAAACTTCAAAATTCAGATACCGTAAACTCTCATCCCAATGCCCACTGTGTTGTACTATAACCGGAATATCATCCAAACAATTATCCATTCCTGTAAAAGAAAGTTAACAATGAAGAACAGTTACTAAAGCTAACACAAAATTTTGACAAAAATTTAAAATCTATTACACATTACACTTTATATACAATAGGCCCCGCAGGGGTAGTCATTTTAATATTAAAATTTAACTATCTTTAACAGTTGCAATATTTAAATCCATGGTTGTAAATGTTTCAAGCAAGGTTGCATCTATTACGATTTAAAGAAATAAAGAAAATTCACAAATGATCAATTTAAATTCAATAAAGCATAAATTGAATTGATTCTTTTTGATTAATTTGTACAATATGCGTCTCATATCTAGAATAAAAATATTGAACTGCCCTAATTACATTGTTAATTGAAATCACTCCCAATCGATCTAGATAATCCATTACATGAAACCTAAATCTAGACCTAAATCCCTCAACAGATGGTGTCAAAGTCGTCAAAAATGTAAAATGTATCCAGCATTTGTGGATTCTTAGGGATCTTCGGAGGTTCTTGTTAAAAGGAATTTGGATTTCTATAATATCTAGATTCATGTTAAATGGTCTTTATAGATGCCTTACTACAGTGAAATATAAAGGGTTTGAAATTTCCCAAATGAATATTCCACTAATGCACTGAGAGAAAGTCAATTCTTCCCCAGTTCTTCCATCCATTGTTTTAAAGAGACCTACAATGTAAAACGAATCCCTGTTCACAATGGTAAAATTTATGCAAGAACCTGGACTGTTTAAAAAGAAATAGAGGTCACTCCGCAACTGAATTTGTTACTAAGAAAAACATAATACAGATGACCGCAACCTCTTCTAAACAATTCAAATCATACAAAGCCAAGCGATTCAGAAAAATGATAAAAACTACTGGACGTTAGCCACAAAAAAAGACAGGACACTGCCCAATTCGATTTGTTAATGCAATCAACTAAATAAAGCTGACGACAACCTCTCCTAAACAATTTCAATCATACCAAGCCAACCAATTCACAAAAAATCTAAAAACTACTAGACTTTAGCTACAAAAAAACATAGGACACTCCGCAATTCAATTTCTTACCACAATCAATTAAATAAAGCTGACCGCAACCTCTCCTAAGCAATTTCAATCATACCAAGCCAACCAATTCACAAAAAATCTAAAAACTACTGGACTTTAGCTATAAAAAAACATAGGACACTCCGCAATTCAATTTCTTACCGCAATCAACTAAATAAAGCTGACAGCAACCTCTCCTAAGCAATTCTAATCATACGAACCCAACCAATTCACAAAAATTTTCAAAACTACTGGACATTAGCTACACAAAAACACAGGACACTCCGCAATTCGATTTGTAACCGCAATCAACTGAATAAAGCTGACCGCAACCTCTCCTAAGCAATTACAATCATACGAACCCAACCAATTCACAAAAATTCTCAAAACTACTGGACATTAGCTACACAAAAACACAGTACACTCCGCAATTCGATTTGTAACCGCAATCAACTGAATACAGTTGACTGCAACCTCTTCTAAGCAATTCCAATCATATGAAACCAACCAATTCACAAAAATTCTAAAAACTATTGCACATTAGCTATTAGAAAATGGGAGTTTTTAGAGCATATATTTTATATGTTCTTGATATTAATTCCGGATTTTAACGATTGGAAATTGTTCCTTGCTATGAGGACTTAAATTTTCATATATGGGTCTAAGTAATTTTCTTAGTGAAATCCATAAAGAAATAGAGTTGAAGTGGGTAGCTTGAAAGAGCTTGAAATAGAGAATGTGTATTTGTCCCACATTGAAATAAATAAAAGGGGTTGTTGGCTTTATATAGAATCACACACATGGGTAGTGTACAACTACTAATGTGTATGATGGTGCATAGTGTTACTGTGTGCTTCACGCGCACACACACACACACGCACCGCCGCCGCCCGTCCCGCCACGCCACGCCACGTCACGTCTCGTCTCGACTCGACTCGACTCGGGTCGGGTCAGCTCGGTCGAAGGGTGATTTGGGCGAATGTCTCGACGTCTCGCGTACGCGAGGCGACCTGGGTGAGGGATTTTATTTATGTGTTTAATTAATATTTTAATTAGAATAAATATATATTTCAATTAGGATCAGTACTTGGAATAAATCAGGAACTGGTCAGACATCTAATACTGATGGGCCAAGTCCTGATTGATGAAATCCTGACGGTACCAGATCCTGATGATGGTCAAATACTGATGGACATCAGATCCTGATGATGGTCAAATACTGATGGACATCAGATCCTGACGGATGAAAATCCTAATAGATAAGATCCTGATGTTGGGTCCTGGTCAAAATTTGATAATACACATATATATATATATATATATATATATATATATATATATATATTCTGATTAATTTAAATAAAACTGAAATGTGTGGATAAAATATAATGTAACTGTTACGATTTATTTAATTGAAAATCAGCTGTTACAGCCGTTTTGATTATATTAAATCGACC
Organism: Saposhnikovia divaricata; assembly: GCA_036435485.1. Lineage (NCBI taxonomy): Eukaryota > Viridiplantae > Streptophyta > Magnoliopsida > Apiales > Apiaceae > Saposhnikovia > Saposhnikovia divaricata. Next base: position 181,813,209 of record CM071597.1, on the reverse strand, counting down.
GTTTCATTCTCTACACTCTTTTCACCCTCCTGTCTGTAGTTTCTCTGTGCTTGTGAGAAGTGCGTTTTTCTGGTGACTGAGGTGCTAGTCGAAGTTGAGCTTTCTGATTTACTGTGATCATATAGCTCGGAGCTGTTTTATCCTGGAAGAATATTGCCAGCATCCTGACACAATGTAAGTGAGGGCAATTATCTCTTCAAGAGCAGTTAGGACTTCGAGCAAGGCCTGACGACTCAGCTGGTTCTTCTACTTGATTGATATACTCTTATTGCTATGGCTACTGGTATGTCTTCTTTCTTTCCTTCGTTCTTACAGTTACTGATATGCATGTTTTATACCTTCGTGTTTTGTTTCATTGATTGTTTGCTTGGCCTTGACTTGTTAAATACGATATATAACTGCCTCTATGTTGCTGTTTTAGTCATATTTTCCAACATTCTTGAAGAGATAATTTGTTATATAGTATTTAGCATAATGGTTAACGAGACTGAAGTTCATGTTAGTGGTCATGTTAGTGCTCCTATTAGTGGTAGTTCTGGTGCATCTGCTGGGGTCGTGGATTGGACCACTTACAGTTTTCCACAACCCGTTGAATTGACTGGGTTGCCGGAGAAATTCAATGGGGGCGTTGGCTTTTCTCGCTGGCAGAAAAGGATGAAGTTGCGGTTGACTGTAAAGGGTCTATGGCATGTTGTGGAATATGAGAAGCCGGTTGTGGATCAAGAAAAGGCTGAATCAGTTAATGGTTTTGCGAAGTGGGCTGAGAAAGATGGCGTGGCTAGGGCGGCTATTTTGGCTGCTCTGACGAACACCTTGTTTGATGTGTACTCCTCTGATGCCTACACCGCAAAACTCTTATGGGAAAAGCTGGACCAGACACATAATACTGACTCACAAGGTATGGAAAAGTATTCTGTGGCTAGGTTCTTTGATTTCAAGCTGGTGGATAATAAGTCCATGACTGAGCAAGTGCATGAGTTCGAGATGATAGTGCATGCTTTGAAGGAGTCCGGAATGGACCTCCCCGAAAAGTTTAAGGTGATGAGTGTGATTGAAAAACTCCCAAAGTCTTGGGAAGAGTTCTCTCTCTCCCTGAAAAGACAAAAATGAGAGACCACCTGGACCAACCTTATGCTGGACATCTCGGTGCAAGAACAACACAAGTCCAAACAGGGACATGTGGTGCCCACTGAGCACGGAAGCTCGAAGGTGAATATAGTAACTGTAGGACAGAAAAGGAAGGCTATCTCTAAGAAGGGTAATAGTAATAAACCTAAGAATGACAAGGATAAGGCCAAGAAACCAAAGGCAAACAAACCATGTTGGTCTTGTGGGCAGGTTGGGCACTAGAGTAAGGACTGCCCGACAAAGAAAGCGAAGAAAGCCGAGGTGGTAGCTCAAGCGAATGTTGTGCTTGGAATCTCAAGTGGGCCTGTAGTGAACATGGTTGTTGGTGAGGCTACGGCTTCTGAAACCAACGTGGGCCGGTATGTTACCTACAACCTTGTACTATTTTCCACTTATCTGTTAAATGAATGGTTGATTGATACTGGAGCTAATGTGCATATTTGTGCTGACATTAGTTTATTTGTATCTTATCAACAGAGTCATAGCTTAACAGTGACGATGGGGAACGCAAGTGCCGCTCAAGTACATGGAGTAGGAAACGTGGACCTGAAGTTTCCTTCGGGTCATGTTCTATCCCTGACGAGAGTGCATCATGTTCCCGACATGCGTAAAAATATAATAAGTGGAAGCTGTTTAATAGCTAATGGTTTTGAAGTCTCTTTCAAATGTAATAAAGTAGTTCTTATTCATACTGGTACATTTTTTGGCAAGGGTTACTTCTCAAATGGTTTATTTGTAATAAATGCTGAGCCCGTTTTGGGTGCATTGATTAATAATATTACTCCTTCTGTTAATTGTATTGAATCTTCAAATTTATGGCATGCTAGACTTGGTCACTTAAATTTTAGTGCTCTTAAAAATATGATGAACTTAGAGTTGATTCCAAGACATACCATAGAAAAGAATTCTAAATGTCAAGTATGTGTGTCTGCTAAACAAATAAGGAAACCTTTTCATAATATTGTTAGGGATTCAGGTTTGTTAGATTTAGTACACACTGATATTTATGAATTTGGCGGTGTGTTGACTAAGGACCAGTTTAGATACTTCATTACCTTTATAAATGATAGTAGTATATACTGTTATGTTTATTTACTTAGACATAAGGATGAAGCACTTAGTAAATTCATTATATATAAAACTGAAGTAGAAAAACAAACTAGTAAGGTAATTAAACGGTTGACATCTGATAGAGGTGGTGAGTATACGAGTAACTCCTTTAATGAATTTTGTGCAAACAATGGAATAGTTCATGAAGTTACCCCACCATACACACCTGAGTCTAATGGGGTTGCTGAGCGAAAGAACAGAACTTTTAAAGATAGGATTAATAGTATGCTTATTAATTCTGGGTTGCTTAAATACATGTGGGGAGAGGCTTTGAATACGGCTTGCCATATTCTGAATAGAGTCCCTCTGAAACACATGGATAAGACACCCTATGAGTTATGGAAGAGCAAGAAGACTAGTCTTAAGTATCTTCGTGTGTGGGGGTGCCTTGCTAAGGTACTTGTCCCTGAACACAAGAGAAAGAAACTAGGTCCTAAGACTGTTGATTGTATCTTTCTGGGCTATCTTGAGACTACTACAGCTATGAGATTTTAAGTGTTAAAATCTGACATAGATGGTATAGTAGCAAACACGATAGTTGAATTTCGTGATGCTACATTCTTTGAGGATGTTTACCCTAAGAAGACTGGTATGCCTCAAGATACTTCTAATGAAGATCCTACTTGTTAGGTCCCGAAGTATAGTAGAAGGGGGGTTGAATACGATACCACCAAAAAAAATAATTCCAAGAATATATCTTTATTGATAATAAACTCGAAGGGGTGTTACAACTTCTAATCCAATGGATTAGCTTCAAAACCTGAACACTCGTAAGGATAGTTTAGGCACGAGGACCTACTACCCGACACTTCCTGAAAGCGGGCTAAGCCGACTTTCCTACTAGATGGACTGTCTAGCAGCTTACACTCCTAAGGATAGTTTAGGCACGAGGACCTTCTACCCGACACTTCCTGAAAGAGGGCTAAGCCGACTTTCCTACTAGATGGACTGACTAGCAGCTTATACAGAGAAGATATAAGAGAGAGAAGAGAGAGTTGTGTGTTGAGGTGTGTTTTGAAATGAAATACAACAGGCCTATTTATAGGTTTTTAAAAAGTTACTATTTGACACTATTCCAACAACCCACAAATAGTAACCGGACACTATTTCACCAACCCCCAAATAGTAACCGTTGGGACTATTCATATGAATAGTACTATTCACATGAATAGTGATTTCGGATACTATTCATTTTCCTCTTAATTTGACATTCTTAAATATGCAGCTTCCAAAATGGAGGATATCAATACTGCTCTAAACTCAATCATACCTCTTAACAGTTTTTCTGAGTTAGATACTTCGATTCCTTTGTGAAGTGTTGACGCCTAGTGCAACTGGTCTGGTTCACAGACGACTAACATTCACTAATGGTCTTCGTATCATGTCTTTAAGAACACTGCTAAGAATTGTGCATCCATAAAAACTATATCTCTGGAATCTTTTGGCCCTTCAACTGAATCATCTATACATCTTATTTTGTCACTGAGGCTTGATCATGTTAATGAACTTCTTTCAGCAACTTGATCCTTGTTGATGCCTGTTCTTCAAATTTCACGATCCCTGTATAGAGTTAATATTTATTTATCTTTTATCCTAGTTGAGTTATATATGTCCTCTATTACATATTACATTACATTATGCTTTACAATCTCCCCCTATTTGATTGTTAGGGTTTGACAAGCAAATTCCTAGAGGATAACTCAACTGATACAACAAAAAATGAAATACAAAGATAAATAATATTAAAGCGCATTCTGGATCATATATACATTCTCCAGATTTCTAAAATTTGAACAAGTGCAAGATAAATTGTTCCTCTAGACTGAACATATCTTCAATTTTGCCTTGCTTTCTTTCCAATAATACTTCCACTAGCTTTTCCTTTCCCAAAATAAAGTTAATTCCGTGTCAACAACCTTTTCCTTGCCCTTACGCCTAGTTATTTTTCTTGATCATCCAACTTCTCCCCCTCAGTTGGGTTATCCTCCAGAGTAGTAGGATGTGGAGTTGGTAAATTAGACGAAGATGGTTTTGCCAAGGAATTAATTGCATGATTAAACTGGGATGCCATGGAACTTAACTGAACCTGGAATGCATCATGTTGAATATGTTGCAAATTTTTTATTTCTGCAATGGACTTACAGATATTTGACAACTCTTTCTCCATTTTTTGGACCCGTGTAAGGAGTCTGCTGTATTCCTTTCTGGTTACAGGTGCATGTGGTTGAGTAGGTTGCTCACTCATACGTTCTGCAGGTGTTTCACTCAACACTCTATATTCACTTGGTTTAGTGGTTTGGGTTACACTTACATGTTCTGTTTGTGTTTCCCTCAACTCTCTTCCAGAGCCTCCACCGAGATGTGTACCTGCAAATGAAATCATCCTAGCCCCTTTTTCATAGGTCACAGATGGTGCAATGAAAGTTCGTGAGCTTCCGTCCTCGCGTGAAGCGAGTTGCCGACCATTGGTAAAGAGTGGTAAATCTCGAAAGAGATCCAGAGATTTTCCCTCTGGGAGGTTAAACTTGAATCGATTAAATGGCACAAAACCCAAGTTTCCCTCGTATGTCTGTGAAGACACTTGGTTCATAAAAGAACCACCTACCGATGGATCTTTCCGTAAAATGGAAGATTCACCAGCAGTTATTGAGGTAGGTAATTCCACCTCGGATGCCTGTGAAGGAATTTGATCTTTAGAAAGATCATCAACCACTCTTATGTTCCGTGAAATGGAACTCAAGATAGTTGCTCCCGTCAATTCAACCTCATTTACATTTTCACTCATTGGATAAGGAAGAATTGTTTCACTAACAGTTGCTGTTACCTCAGGTTCATTGGGTTTACTCCGTTTAGAATGAGGTAGAGCGGCTGATGTAACTAACTCCTAATGTGGTGTTGCTGAGGCACTATCTCCCTCAAAAGTGTTGATGGATGGTCGTTTAAGTGACAATTGAGGTGTAGGAGTTTGTTGTGTTTGTGTTTGTAGAATGGGCTCTTCGACCTGTGTTAGAGTCGGTGGGATTTCCTGCTCTTGGTCGGGTAAGATGGCCACTAAGGGCTGTAGAAACTGTATTTCCTGTGACACAGCAGGGAATACAGAGGTTGGAATAGCAGAGATTGAAATATTACCTTGTCGTATACCTGCTTTCACTGGTCTTGGTAACAACGGAAGTGGGACAACCTTTAGATATTCAGTTAGGACCGTAGGCACATCCGTATAGTTCTTTTTGCTTATGTAATAAATTACATTCGTCTTCATGTAAGAACATTCCACCTTTCGACCATTTTCCGAGTGTACCTTGTCTTCATCATTCAAAAAATCATTTAATATTAGCTGTAGAAACCTTGGATATAGACATTTGACGTTTTGAGTCTGAACATCTCTTGTTCCCAAGTGTTTCATCTTTAAAATGATTTGACCAAGCACTATTTTTCCAAAATTAATCCTCAAATTATTGGCAACCGCATACCCTATTTTTTGAATAAATTCAGGTATCCGATCTAGATTCGTTCTATCTGAGGAAAAAACATGGCCAAGAATGTGAAAGAAGAAATTCCAGTACTGGGTTAGAAATGTTCTAGAGATATTACCAGTATTGAAATTGCCATCTTGGTACCTTATAAAACGAAAGAACATTTCAATCTGTTCAGGTGTAGGATCAGAAACAAGATTTTCCATAGGAAAATGAAGAATTCAATTAACATCTCGTTCAGTGACCCTAATCGACCTACCAAACAGTCGATATGTGAATGCACACCCGTCTTGTCCAGAAGTGTTAACCACACTACAATATAGTTCACGTAATGCATCATGGTTAAGCTGCACTGGTGTAACTAAAGCATAACGAATTAATGAATGTTCATTCAGAAATTGTGCCCAAGCCCGAAATTGCTCATCATAGATGGTTTCGATTTGCTGAATGGAAGTAGGATTAGCTTTAGCAATAAAAAAACTTCCCTGCAATGCCATTTTCAAAACTTTGAGGAAATTCAAAAACAAGGGTTAGTTTTTATAAAGGATGATGTATAAAGCAAGAATATGAAATCTGATATAAAAACCACCAGCTAGATTGAGAGATCTTTCTGATCAAAGCTCGAAATATTCAGCAATTGTGTGTATATGCTCTGTATATCTGAAAAATGATGATGTTAAACACAAACAAAAACTCATCATTTATAAGGTTTCAAGGTTCAGTGGGTTAGGTGAAACAGTGACAGGTTTTGTTTAAAGAATTCAAACTCTCTAAAACAAGTGGTAAATTGTCAACCATGTTAGGTAGCCACTTTTCATGAATTCAACAATGGAAGCTAACATCTTATCACCGAAACCTGTCAGCCGACCTATCAGCCTATACACATATACACATATTTAATGCTTCTAATTATTATGGATTTAAATATAATCACGCAGTAAATTAAGAATTAATCCACAATAATAAACCTACAATTAAATAGACATAAAATTAACAAAATATCATTAATTGATATATGTCAATAAAATATTTATTTAGTTATGCTACAGTGATATCTCCAGAATAATCCTGCAGATAATCAAATAAAACAAACAACATCCAGAGAATGAAATTCACTGGCTGCAACAAATTGAACAGATATTTTAAAAGATCATGTGAAATTTTACATACCAAGCTCACTTACCAACCTTGAAAAAGTTGCTTCATCCAAAGCTTTAGTAAAAATGTCTGCCAACTGTTTTTCACTAGGAACAAAATGCAGTTCCACAGTGCCTTCCATCACATGCTCCCTAATGAAATGGTATCTGATGTCTATGTGCTTGGTTCTAGAATGCTGCACTGGATTCTGTGATATTGCAATTGCACTCGTGTTGTCACAGAAAATTGGGATCTTTTTAACTTTAACTCCATAGTCAAGTAGTTGATTTCTCATCCATAGAATCTGTGAACAACAACTCCCAGCTGCTATGTATTCAGCCTCTGCAGTTGAGGTAGATACTGAGTTCTGCTTCTTACTGAACCATGAGACCAGCTTGTTTCCCAAGAATTGACAGGTTCCTGTGGTACTTTTTCTATCCATTTTGCAACCTGCATAATCTGCATCTGAGTAACCAATTAGATCAAAACCAGAATCTCTTGGGTACCAAATGCCAAGGTTTGGTGTTCCCTTGAGATATCTGAAAATCCTCTTAATAGCTACCAAGTGAGATTCCCTGGGACAGCTTGAAATCTAGCACATAAACATGTAGCAAACATAATATCAGATCTACTAGCTGTTAAGTAAAAAAAGAGATCCAACCATGCCCCTATAGCTTGTCATGTCCACCTTCTTTTCCTTAGTATTCAGTTCAAGCTTAGTGGCAGTGGCCATGGGTGTTTTTGCAGAAGAGCAATCTGCTAAATCAAACCTTTTTAAAAGATCTTAAATGTATTTTGTTTGACTTATAAAAATTCCCTCATTCACTTGTTTAACTTGTAAACCAAGAAAATAAGTTAATTCACCCATCATACTCATTTCATATCTACTTTGCATGAGTTTGGCAAACCTCTTGCAAAGCTTCTCATCTGTAGACCCAAATATTATATCATCTACATAAATTTGGACAAGTATCATATAGCCATTGACATTTCTATAAAAGAGAGTTTTATCAATAGTACCTCGAATGAAGTGATCCTCTATAAGGAACTGTGAGAGTGTGTCATACCAGGCTCTAGGTGCTTGCTTCAGGCCATAGAGTGCTTTGAGTAGAAAGAACACATATTCTGGAAAGTCTGGATCTTCAAAACCAGGCGGTTGACTAACATATACCTCCTCCTCCAGAATTCCATTCAGAAATGCACTCTTGACATCCATTTGATAGACTTTGAAATTGGCATGCGCTGCATAGGCCAGGAAGATCCTTATTGCTTCTAACCTTGCCACTGGTGCAAAGGTTTCTTCAAAGTCAATTCCTTCCTCTTGACAGTAGCCTTTAGCCACTAATCTAGCTTTATTCCTTGTGACTATGCCATTCTCATCCATCTTGTTCTTGAATACCCACTTAGTGCCAATCACTGATTTGTCTTTAGGTTTTGGTACAAGTTTCCATACTTCATTTCTTTCAAACTGGTTTAGCTCTTCTTGCATTGCTAAAACCCAGTCTGGATCCAGAAGAGCATGTTCAACTCTCTTTGGTTCCTCTTTGGATAGAAAACTGCTATACAAGCATTCTTCTTGAGTTGCTCTTCTGGTTTGGACCTTTGCATTAGGATCTCCAATTATAAGCTCAAATGGATGATCCCTGGTCCATTTTCTTTGTGGTGGTAAGTTTGACCTTGATGAAATGGCTTCATTTTCTCTGTGTTGATCATTGTGAGAAACTCCCCCTGAGTGTATGGCCCTCGAGATTGATGGAGTACTTGCAGATTCATCAACAGAGGCTTCTCTTTGGTTTCCAACTTATGGTGTAAGTTGCTCTTCAACAGGTGATTCATTCTGCACTTCAACTGATGATCCTTGTCTGTTTCTCACACCATTTGATCTCCATTCTTCATCATCATCTTCACTTTCTTCACCACTTCTCTCATTCTCAAATGAGAGAGACTCATGAAAACCTTCATATACTAGACCAGATATTTTCTTGTCATCAAAGACAACATGTATGGACTCCATTACAATGTTTAGTCTTAGGTTGTAGACTCTGTAGGATTTTCCAGTTGAGTATCCAACAAAGATAGCTTCATCTGCCTTTGAATCAAATTTTCCAAGATGCTCACCATGATTTTTCAGTACAAAGCATTTGCATCCAAAGACATGCAGAAAGTTGATTGTTGGTTTCTTGCCTTTGAAAAGTTGATAAGGTGTCATGCCTTTTGCTTGATTGACCAAAGAAATATTCTGAGTGTAGCATGCAGTGTTTATAGCTTCTGCCCAGAAGTATGTTGGTAGCTTAGACTCTTCAAGCATTGTCCTTGCAGCTTCAATTAGAGTTCTGTTCTTTCTTTTCACTACACCATTTTGTTGAGGAGTTCTTGGTGTAGAGAATTCTTGAATAATTCCTTCTTCTTCACAAAACTCTCTTATTACAGAATTCTTGAACTCAGTTCCATTGTCACTTCTGATTCTCCTTACTTTGAGTAAAGGATTGTTGTTGACTATCTTGATGTGATTTATAATGACTTCACCCGCCTTATCCTTATAGTGCAGAAAGAATGTCCAAGAGAATTCATCAATAATCACAAGACAGTATTTCTTCTTTGAGATTGACAACACATTGACTGGTCCAAAGAGATCCATGTGAAGTAGTTGCAAGGGTTGATGAATTGATGACATTGACTTTGATTTGAAAGAGGCCTTCTTCTGCTTCCCTTTCTGGCATGCATCACACAATCCATCCTTGGAGTAATCCAATTTTGGAATACCCTAACCAAATCCTTCTTTACCAACTCATTCATAACTCATTCATTGCTTTAAAACTCAAGTGTGACAGTCTTTTATGCCAAAGCCAACCTTCATCTACACTTGCCTTGCTGAGAAGACATGTAGTCATGTTTGCATTTGTTGAATTGAAGTCAGCAATGTACACATTTCCTCTTCTATCTCCTGTCAACACTACCTTGTTGTCATTTTTCTTGAAAATGACACAAGCTTCAGATGTGAACCAGACATTCTGGCCTTTGTCACACAGTTGACTGACACTTAGCAAGTTATGCTTAAGTCCATCAACCAGTGCTACTTCTTCAATGACAACATTCCCTTGTGAAATCAAGCCATATCCTCTAGTATATCCTTTGCTGTTGTCTCCAAAAGTAATGCTAGGGCCAGCTCTCTCCTCAAGCTTAGTGTGCAGGGTAGAATCTCCAGTCATATGCCTAGAACAACCACTGTCCAGATACCAAAGATTCTTTCTGTTTCCCTGCACACATCAAAACAAAATCAAGTTGATTTTGGTACCCAAGTTTTCTTGGGTCCTGCCTTGTTAGCCTTTTTCTTATTTTTCAAGCCCTTACTACCCAGGGGTTCTGATTGAGTTAAATCAACCTTAACTCTTGGTGTAGGTTTCTGAAAAATAGGTTGTTTCACTTGCTCACTTGCATTAAAACTATATGTATAATTTGGCATAGTCTGTGCAAACATGTTATTCATCATCCATGGCAACTGAGGCATATTAAAAGCATTGTAATATGGATTATACATGAATGGAATGTTAGCATAATGACTAGATGCATGAGCAGGCTGGACAAACATGTTTGGCATAACATTCATAGCAGGCATAGGTACTGACTTAGGCATACTAGGCACAGAAGCATTCTTAACAGATTTACAGTTGACAAATAAATGATTAACACTACCACAGTTCACACATTCCTTTCGAGGAGCATATCTATCAGGTGTGTAATTACTATGTTTGTTAATTCCTACCTTGCCATTTCTATTCTTCTTATTAGCCTTAGCCTTAGGTTTAGTCTTTTCTAACTTATCCTTCAATTTCTTGATTGACAAGTTGCCTATGTTTCCTTGTTCAACTGACTTGGTTTTGCTACACTCTCCATTAACAAAGTTCTTATTGATAGGCCCGTACTTTTTATTCAATTTAGTTAAAGTTGCTTTGCTAACAGGCTTAAGTCTCAAAGAACATTCTTTTTCACTGTCTGAAGCAACTTCCCTATCAACATCTAACTTAACTTCTGCTAATTTGTGAAAAGAATCAACTCCTTGTTTACTATAAATTTCTTCAGTTTTAGCCTTTGATCCCTTCCACTTAGCAATTAAGTCTTGTTCCTCTTTTAACTATTTTATTAAACACTCTTCTCTTTTCAGAGCCTCAAGTAACTCATTCTTAGCATCCTGGAAATCTATTTTCACTGTTTCAAAATCAATTAGTTGAGTTTCTAACAGAGTATTCCTATCACCTATCTTAGCGTTAAGATCTTTAATCTTTTTGTTCTCATTGTTAAGCGATTTTAATGTGACATGCATGTTATACAGTTCATTAGACATTTCATTAACAACATTATCACATTCATCTTTGGAAAGTTCAGTTAGGTTTGTAGAGTATACCTGGTTGCTTGCTGAACTAGCCTCTTCATCAGTTTCGTTTGCCATGAGTGCAAAATTGACAAACTCCTCTTCTGCATCTGAGTCACCTCCAGCAGCCCAGTCACTATCTTTTGACACGAATGCTCTCCCTTGTTGCTTGAGAAGATCAAAATATTTCTTCTTGTAATCAACAGCTTCAAACTGCTTCTTTTCTTTCTCGGCTTGGGATTTCCTGCATTCATTGGCAAAGTGACCAACAATTCCACAGCTATAGCATTTGATCTTTGATCTCTCAACCACATCCTTGTTCGGTTGATAGCTTTTCTTGAATTGCCCGGTTCCTGCTGGATTCTTCCTGAATCTTAGTTTCGAAAATCTCTTTGACAAAAATGCCAAATACTCATCTAGATCTTCAGCTTCATCCTCACTTAATGCATCAGGTTCTTCAATCATCTTGCTTTTACCTTTGCTAGTTTCAGCTTCACCTTCACAAGTTTTTGAACTTAGTGTGGCTTCTACACTCTTCATTCTTCCACCACCTTGGATTGTTGGAATATTGGCCAGCAAGGCAACAGATCCACCTTTCTTCTGGATTTTCTCCACTTCCTCATCTTGCTACATTTCAAGCTCATAGGTCTTCAGGATGCCATACAGTCTCTCAAGTGTAAAATCTTTGTAGTCCTGAGAGTTCCTCAACGAGACTGTCACTGGCTTCCATTCCTTAGGAAGAGATCTCAGAAACTTTAGATTGGAGTCCTTGGTTTCATATTTTCTCCCATACAACTTTAGACCATTTTGTAACTTTTGAAATCTACTGAATATGTCTGTTAGATTTTCACCAGAGGAGTAGTGAAAATGCTCATATTGTTGTATTAGAAGCTGCATTTTATTTTCTCTGACTTGCTCAGTTCCTTTACAGATTGTTTGAATAGTGTCCCACACTTGCTTGGCAGTAGTGCAGTTTATAACACAATCAAACATATCTTGGTCGATGCCATTGAATAGGATGTTCATAGCCTTCTTATCTTTGTGAATCTCCTCCAAGTCTTCATCTGTGTACTCAGCTTGATTCTTTGGAATAGGCCTTCCAGCAGCTACAGTGGCAGCATCTTGACCAATCCCAGAGTTGGCCTTCATTGGAACATGAGGTCCTTTCTCTATGCAATCTACATAGCCTTCATCAATGGCTGAGAGATGAAGGTGCATCTTTACTTTCCAGTGAAAGTAATTATCTTTATCAAGCATTGGAATCTTCACACCTGTATCCTTTCTACCCATGGTTTTGATCTTTAGACTTCTTGTATGTTAGAAGCTTGCTTTGATACCAATTGTTAGGTCCCAAAGTATCGTAGAAGGGGGGTTGAATACGATACCACCAAAAAAAAAATTCCGAGAATATATCTTTATTGATAATAAACTCGAAGGGGTGTTACAACTTCTAATCCAATGGATTAGCTTCAAAACCTGAACACTCCTAAGGATAGTTTAGGCACGAGGACCTTCTACCCGACACTTCCTGAAAGCGGGCTAAGCCGACTTTCCTACTAGATGGACTGTCTAGCAGCTTACACTCCTAAGGATAGTTTAGGCACGCGGACCTTCTACCCGACACTTCCTGAAAGCGGGCTAAGCCGACTTTCCTACTAGATGGACTGTCTAGCAACTTATACAAAGAAGATATAAGAGAGAGAAGAGAGAGTTGTGTGTTGAGGTGTGTTTTGAAATGAAATACAACAGACCTATTTATAGGTTTTTAGAAAGTTACTATTTGACACTATTCCAACAACCCCCAAATAGAAACCGGACACTATTTCACCAACCCCCAAATAGTAACTGTTGGTACTATTCATATGAATAGTACTATTCACGTGAATAGTAATTTCGGATACTATTCACATGAATAGTAATTTTGGATACTATTCATTTTCCTCTTAATTTGACATCCTTAAATATGCAGCTTCCAAAATGGAGGATATCAATACTGCTCTAAACTCAATCATACCTCTTAACAGTTTTTCTGAGTTAGATACTTCGATTCCTTTGTGAAGTGTTGACGCCTAGTGCAACTGGTCTGGTTCACAGACGACTAACATTCACTCATGGTCTTTGTATCATGTCTTTAAGAACACTGCTAAGAATTGTGCATCCATAAAAACTTTATCTCTGGAATCTTTTGGCCCTTCAACTGAATCATCTGTACATCTTATTTTTGTCACTGAGGCTTGATCATGTTAATGAACTTCTTTCAGCAACTTGATCCTTGTTGATGCCTGTTCTTCAAATTTCACGATCCCTGTATAGAGTTAATATTTATTTATCTTTTATCCTAGTTGAGTTATATATGTCCTCTATTACATATTACATTACATTATGCTTTACACTACTCACACATCGAATTCTATTCCTGATCATGTGGAAAAGATGACAAATGTAGGGGCGGAACCTAGTAGTAGCTCTACTCCTAAGGAGATAGAGGAACCACGAAGAAGTAAGCGTGCAAAGGTAGTCAAGGAGTTTGGAAGTAATTTTATCACTTACAATGTCGAAGATGAACCTTTAACTTTCCGACAAGCTATGGATTCTTCAGAGTCTAGGCACTGGAAGGGCGCTATAAAGAGTAAAATTGACTCTATTGTTTCTAACGAAACATGGGAGTTAGTTGATCTCCCTCTTGGGTGTTCTACTATCGGTGCAGATGGATCTTTAAAAGGAAGTTGAACTCTGACGGATCAATAGATAAGTACAAAGCTAGACTGGTAGCTAAGGGTTTTAAGCAAAAGGAGGGCATTGATTACTTCGATACATACTCTCCTATAGCTAGAATGACAACAATCTGAATGCTTGTAGCATTGGCTTCCGTACATGGTCTTATCATCCATCAAATGGATGTAAAGACAGCTTTTCTTTATGCTAAACTTGAAGAAGAGATTTATATGGATCAACCTGAGGGATTTGTTGCATCTGGTAACGAAATGAAAGTATGTAAGTTGATCAAATCCATCTATGGCTTGAAACAAGCTCCTAGGGATTGGCATAAAAAGTTTGATGAAACTGTGTTGCCATTCAGTTATGATATTAATGAAAGTGACAAGTGTGTCTACACTAAATTTAAAGGTAGTGAGTGTGTCATCTTGTGCCTATATGTAGATGACATATTACTGTTTGGAACCAATATTGAGATTATTAACGAGACAAAAGCTTTCTTGAAAAGGCATTTTGAAATGAAGGATTTGGGCGAGGCTAGTGTGATTCTTGGTCTCAAGTTGACTCAGTCAGCTGAGGGAATAACGTTATCACAGTCTCATTATATTGGGAAATCTATACTTGAGAAATATGGTTATTCACAGTGTAGAATCGCTAGTACACCCTATGATCCTAAAGTTGCTCTTGTCAAGAATGCTTCAGGAGTACCTGTGTCTCAGTTAAGGTATTCTCAGATTATAGGGAGCTTGCAGTATCTTGCTAACTGTACTAGACCAGATATTTCATATTATGTGTCTAAGTTGGCTAGATATACAAGCTGTCCAAACAGAACTCATTGGGATGCTCTTGATAGAGTACTTAGATATCTAAAAGGCACAATGTACCTTAGTTTACATTATAGGAGATTTCCTGGTGTACTTGAGGGGTACAGTGATGTAAGTTGGATAGCTAAGAAGTCTGGTTCCAATGGAGTGACTGGATACGTGTTCACCTTATCAGGTGGAGCAATATCCTGGAAGTCGACCAAATAGACTATAGTAACTCGGTCTACTTTTGAGGCTGAGTTGTGTGCACTTGATGCCACGGGGACGGAGGCTGAATGGTTACACGGACCTATGTCCGTGATACCTGTAGTAAGCAGACCGCTTCCTGCAATTGCTATTCATTGTGATAGTAAAACAACTATCAACAAGATTAGCAGTAAAAAGTATAATGCTAAGACAAAGAGGCACATCCAAGTTAAACTAAAGTCTATAAGGGGGTTAGTGTCTGATAGGATTATAGCTGTAGAGTTCATAGGAACTCAGAATAATATAGTTGATCCTTTGACTAAAGGACTGGAACCTGCAGTGGTCCTTAAGTCAAGGTTGGGGATGGGGCTGTCAACCCATAATAGTTCATCATCAGTGGGAACCCAATGCACATGAGAGGAGATCCCTTGAAGTGTATTCAATGTGGTAATAACAAGCTGTAAGGATGAATTGGTAGTACCTTTGCTACATAGATGATACTGTTGTATCTGAGTCTATCCCCTGTAAACCTAGAAGGTACTGACGCTGCTAGTAAGTAAGAGTTATTATAACTCTTAATGGGGTCAAGTCATTTGACAAGATGGTAGCAGTACATCTCTGGAGATGCCCAGCTAAGCGAATGTAATTGTGTGGTCGCAATTAGAGGAAAGGGTTATTCCTTGAAGCATTCGACGAACAGGATCGAGACAAGACCATTAATGTCTCAAAGCCGTAGATTGGCACCATAGCCTTTGACTTGTCATCGTCTATGGAACATGGTTACACCAAACGGATTAAGATTCAAGGTGAAACATTCCATCTGAATCCAGTAATCATCGAAGTAGGGGACTCAGGAGGGTTCAAACCCGGAAGGGTACCGACTCTGAAAAACAAGTCATGATGAAAAAACCTGATGCATTTCTGTATGGATTTGTGGGGGATTGTTAGAAAATGGGAGTTTTTAGAGCATATATTTTATATGTTCTTGATATTAATTCCGGATTTTAACGATTGAAAATTGTTCCTTGCTATGAGGACTTAAATTTTTCATATATGGGTCTAAGTAATTTTCTTAGTGAAATCCATAGAGAAATAGAGTTGAAGTAGGTAGCTTGAAAGAGCTTGAAATAGAGAATGTGTATTTGTCCCACATTGAAATAAATAAAAGGGGTTGTTGGCTTTATATAGAATCACACACACGGGTAGTGTACAACTACTAAGGTGTATGATGGTGCATGGTGTTACTGTGTGCTTCACACGCGCACGCGCCACCGCCGCCCGCCTCGCCACGCCACGCCATGCCACGTCACGTCTCGACTCGACTCGACTAGACTCGGGTCGGGTCGGCTCGGTCGAAGGGCGATTTGGGCGAATGTCTCGGCGTCTCGCGTACGCGAAGCGACCTGGGCGAGGGATTTTATTTATGTGTTTAATTAATATTTTAATTAGAATAAATATATATTTCAATTAGGATCAGTACTTGGAATAAATCAGGAACTGGTCAGACATCTAATACTGATGGGCCAAGTCCTGATGGATGAAATCCTGACGGTACCAGATCCTGATGATGGTCAAATACTGATGGACATCAGATCCTGATGATGGTCAAATACTGATGGACATCATATCCTGACGGATGAAAATCCTGATAGATCAGATCCTGATGTTGGGTCCTGGTCAGAATTTGGTAATATATATATATATATATATATATATATATATATTCTGATTAATTTAAATAAAACTGAAATGTGTGGATAAAATATAACGTAACTGTTACGATTTATTTAACTGAAAATCAGCTGTTACAACCGTTTTGATTATATTAAATCGACCATTTCATTCTTATTAAATGGAATGGGGGTTACAATATTGATGAGGGTGGTATCAGTTACGTTTGGCCTCTCCTATAAATAGAGAGCTAAGCTGCTGATTTTATATATACCACACCCTACATTCTCTTCTTCTCTCTACACTCTTTTCACCCTCCTGTCTGTAGTTTCTCTGTGCTTGTGAGAAGTGGGTTTTTCTGGCGACTTAGGTGCTAGTCGAAGTTGAGCTTTCTGATTTACTGTGATCATATAGCTCGGAGCTGTTTTATCCTGGAAGAATATTGCCAGCATCCTGACACAGTGTAAGTGAGGGCAATTATCTCTTCAAGAGCAGTCAGGACTTCGAGCAAGGCCTGACGACTCAGCTGGTTTTTCTACTTGATTGATATACTCTTATTGCTATGGCTACTGGTATGTCTTCTTTCTTTCCTTCGTTCTTACAGTTACTGATATGCATGTTTTATACCTTCGTGTTTTGTTTCGTTGATTGTTTGCTTGGCCTTGACTTGTTAAATACGATATATAACTGCCTCTATGTTGCTGTTTTAGTCATATTTTCCAACATTAGCTACACAAAAACACATGACACTCCGCAATTCGATTTGTTACCGCAATCAACTGAATACAGCTAACCGCAACCTCTCCTAAACAACTCCAATCATACCAAGCCAACCAATTCACAAAAATTCTAAAAACTACTGCACATTAGCTACACAAAAACACAGGATGATGCGCTACTTGATTTCGTACTCAACAGCTCACAAATCGAGATTAAACACAAACTAAAAGTAAATAGATCTAATCGAAATGAAGAAAAACAAATCTAGGTATAATAATTGAATTGAGATTAACAAATTTTGCAAATAAAACTAACTAATTACAACATACCTTCTTACAAATTCTGAACAAATCGCAATCAGAGTGGTGTTTGATGATGAGCAGTTGCAGGAATTGAAGAAGAAACAAGTGTTTTAGTTGATAGAGAAGTAACGAACAACTGAAATAACCAACCGAGCAAGTAATAACAGTATTAACCTATTTTTGCAATTTTTAAAGAGAAGTTAGTATTATTGTAATTAAGATGGTATATTTGCAAAAAGATTTTTCTAGAAAAAGTAAAATTGCAAAAAATTACTTTTAAGAATATATTTCTAAAAAAACCTCTAAATTATATCAAATTAAAATTAAAAAAATTATTAAAAATAATGATTATATAAAAACATAATTGTAATATTAAATAAAATTTATAACATAATACAAGAAACTCGTGTAATATTAAATAAAATTTATAACATAATACAAGAACCTCGTGCATTGCACAGGTTATAAGCTAGTTCTTATATGATTCTATTATCCAAATTTATAGATCTACCAAAAATTTGGACCCCGACATGAGGCCCGGTTATATTAGAAGGAAAGAGTCAATCTCAAGAACTACGTAAATACACTGTCTTTTCTATATTTAGTTCCAAACCCAATCATGACCCTTTTGAAAGTAGTTTGCTTTTTTGGTTAAAATTATTATTTTATCATCAATTTTAACACTTACATATTTTTGTTTGAAGAAATGTTAAATGTACTATATTATTAAATACAAAATATTAAAAATTTGGTCGATTGGTACGGTAATATGTATTGTTACTTGATTACCCTTAATTAAAAATAAACATCTTATGAATCACTAATTAATTTTTTTTTTCAGATTAAACATATTAATTTTTTTATTTTTAATAACTAATTAATTTTCATTGTCAAGTAAAACACAATATTTTTTATATTTTATCTAACTAAAATTATCCTTTACTAAAAATATTATTGGCAATTCTATTTACTAAAATACTTACCAAAAATACTACTTTTTAAAGTTTTTTTTCGATTTTACCATCTTTTGAAAATATTTTCAAAACTACTAATTTATTTGCAAAATTACGGAGGTTCAATTCAGTTGCATATGTGGTTGGTTGCATTCAGTTGCATGTGGTTGCATCCAGTTGCATATGTGGTTGCATGCAACTAACTTTATACGTAATTGAAAATTGAATTTTCATATGTGGCTACGCCACCTTTATACACAACAAAGTTGAATTTGCATTTTTTGGTTGCGCAGCAGGTTGAATTCAGTTGCATTTAGTTGCACTGGTTGCATTCAATTGCATGTGGTTGCATATGTGGTTGCATGCAACTAATTTATACGTAATTGAAAATTGAATTTTCATATGTGGTTGCGCCACCCTTATATACAAGAAAGTTGAATTTGAATTTTTTGGCTGCGCAGCAGGTTGAATTCAGTTGTCTTCAGTTGCATTGGTTGCATGTGGTTGCATCCAGTTGCATTTGCAACCGCATATGCAACCTCCGTATTTTTGCAAATTATTTTTTTTAGAAAAAGTATTTTTGAAAAAAAGTTTTTGGCCTTGGATATTTATGAAAAAACCAAATAATTGTTTAATAATTACGATTAACTAATCAATTACATTTTTCAACTACAACACGTTACCTTTTCTATTTTATTTTATAATTATGAGTAATTAACCAATTGCCTTTTTCAACTAAAAAATTTCATCTTTTCTATATTTTCTAGTTAAAATCTCACATTTTCTAGAAATATCACAAAAAACATTTATATAATTATTATCAAATTATATCATTTAAAAATTTAAGCCTACAAAATTCATGTCTTAAAACCAGAAGATAATGAATGAGAAACGATCGCTCGCAAGGACACGAAAAAACAAATGAGGAGCAGACTTTATTTAGGTTTTATGATTTACCATATTGGAATTGACCTGTAATTTTAGTAAATACAAGGTAGGATTAAAATTCTCTATTTTAAAAATAATTTTTAATTTATGTTGATAACTTTGTTGTAGATAGTCCTTGTTCTCAAATTACCGTTGTTATTAGTAATTTTTAACTTTTTTTTGCTAGTGACATGCTCTTTTCTAAATTACATCCTATTATAGAACAATGTTCAGTGGAGACCATATTTTTTGTGGAGTCCTGGAGTCCACATTTGTTCTGCATACATTAATCCGCATTTAACAATGTTTTACCAATGCAAAAACGCTTCCCTCCTGAACATGACCGTAAACTGCTCCGAAACACGCCTAAACATCTCTTGAATTGATGTAAAATATTTAAATCATTTTATTCTTAAACACTTGGTTCTGCAAAATAAAATTTGTTCTGCAGATTCAATATTTTGTCGTTGCGGGCAATATAATGTATATTTGTGATGGATTTCGACGATATTGTTGAAAAAAATCCTAACTAATCTTGGTGATGACCGTAGAAAATTGTTAAATGCAATGTAAAATGCTAATGAATGTATGCAGAACAAAGGTGGACTCCAGGACTCCACAAAAAACATGGTCTCCACTGAACCCAACTCTCTATCATATAATAATAGTAAGAGGGAGATGAAAGTAAATTATAGGTCAAGAGTTCAAATCTCATCAACAACATACTTAATTCTAATATTTATAACTCTAAATATTAAAATTTCATATTTATAAACATACAACATATTTGATTCTAATATTTAGAACTCTAAATATTAAAATTTAATATTTATAAAGATAAAAATTATGCGTATAAACACACGGCCTTAGACAGCTCTTCAAAGAAAAACTACTGGTTAGGGCCATGACTTTTCTGGAACCATCCTAAAACAAAACAATGAATTATAATGAACTACGTATATTTAAAATAAATATATTTTACAAGAAATGAAAGATGAAATAGTTAGTCCAATGATGACAATAATATATGTGCATCACACAAGTATCGATCACGGGCATCCTATATTTTATAGAAAATTTTGTTTATTACGATATAAAATTAAAAAAGAAATAAAAACCGTTGTATCTTAAAATAAATTGATGAAAATTGTTATATATATAATATATTGGAATATTTAATATTTTAATAGATAAATTACTTTTTCGTAAATTTTAAGTTCAAACCCCATCAAAAATATTAAAAATAAATATTTGTAATATCATACTTTAAAAATATTATCAAGTTTAAAAATTAATAACATATAAATATTAAAAAAATTATAAAATATAATTATAGATATTAAGATAAGAACCATGCGTTGCACGAGTTATAACTTATAAGCTAGTATTCTTACTAATATCATATATGGTGTGGTTGATCAATTGATATTGAAAATAAAAATATGTGCATTTTTTATATTTCAATGTATGTTGTTTGAATCTATTTTGCCCCCTAAGTTATGTGATAATCCATTACTCAGGTTTTTCAATATTAATTTCTTGCAAATTTTCTGATAATCAAAATTATATTTACATATTTTTGGATTACGCACATTGATTGTTTGATTCTTGCTCTTAACAATTTAGATTTACAATTGTTAGCATAGATCTATGCTAATTGAAGCATGTCAGATATGTTTTCTAATCCATTCAAGTTAGTATTTCAGATATGTTTTCAATCCTAATTGAAGTATTTTGTTGTGATCCATCATTACTGTTTGCTTCAATTAGTAGTAGTGAAATTACTTTTATTTGGTCGCTATTTTGAGCTTTAGTGTAAAAATGTTATAGTTGTTGATATTGATTTGTGGTGGATTAATAATTGATTCATAATTGTTTAAGCTGTTCAGTTGATGAATTGTTGTTCAAATGAAGAGCTCTAAGTCGGGTAATGTACGAATTGTGATTGTTTGAAGTGATTTGTTGTGTGTTGAGATTATTGTTTATTGTTTTTTGGAGAAGAATTGGTGATCAATTGTATTTCATTAGTTTTGTTATCAATCAATTGAATGTAGTTAAATTAGTAAAGAATCATTTTCAAAGGTGGTATAGCCTTTAATGAATTGATACATGATGTGCATCAACAGATTTTATCAATACAGTTTATAAAATTAGTAGATTTTAAAGAGGTGTTTAAATTAAATAATCACATGTGTTTTTATTAAAATATGTTTGTATAATAGTTATTCCATTATAATATATTTTAAAATAGAAGTTTGTTAAAGAAATTTAAAATGAAATTTTTAAATAAGTAAGTTTTAAAGATATGTTATTTTTATATTTGAACCCAAATAACAAAAAGTAAATAATAAAGTTCAAATTCCAAAGAAGAAGTAATACATACATTTTCTAGTTGTATGCAGGCAGATATGGGGACAACGCTTGGCGAGACTGTGGAGTATCTGAAACATGTGAAATACGAGATTATCTACTCACACAGGAAGTCAAGGTAATTAACTTTATTAATGTGTGTATCAGTCTGTATAGTTTTGTGGAAGTACAATCCTCAGTACTTTTAATTTTACTCTTCATTTTGAAACATACTCCAGCAACTGAGAAAGGCGACGAATATAATGAAATCGTTGTTGCAACCGAACTCTACTGCTCCAACATCAAGGGTGTTTCTGCCTCCAGAACTTCTTGCTCCTAGTCAGCAGCAAAGAACTCCTCAGGATAAGGTACACTCTTACAAGTTACAATTCTCTTTTTCACAAAACACCGACCTTTCACACTTAACTATACAAACAGACACTTAACCACAATCCACAGTACTTACAATATTACTCTCCATTCTTAACTCCAACAATTGAGAAAGGCGGTGGATATGATAATGATGCATTCGAGCGTCCATAGACACATGAACTGAGAATGAGAGTAAACATATGGGAGTAAACACACAATTATGTGGTTGGAATCTAGACCCTGGGCGCACCTAAGAATGAGAATGTTTAACTGGTCAGTGTCTGCGAGGATGAACGAGCCATCAGTCATGCCATCATTGTTACAACCCAACTCCGCTGCTGTTGCATCAAGGTTGTTTCTGCCTCCACAAATTACTGCACCTAGTCAGTGAAGGTTTTGAACTGAGATACTTGAACACTTTTATATAAACAAAGAGAGAACAAAAGTATATTGATAATGATTTAATGTAATGCTTTTAACTGAATGAGTACATAACAACTATATATAGAAAAACAACTACACTGCATGCTTATGAGACCACCAATCACTCCTATAAAGACGGACCATCAATTACTTCTATAAAGACAGGTCCTGATTTACCTAAACACAAAGACTTAGACTTATTAAAACACCACGTGTAGACAACCACATATATTGACTCAATTGCCACTTGTTTATTAGCTCACTTTAGACTTAGATTAAAACCAACAATATCCCCCGTAATCTAAGTCTGTTTGAACAGCTCCTTAACACCCAGTAAGTTTGTTTCTTATATGCCCATCTGGAAATCAACTTTGCCCATCTGGCAAACAGCCCGTATGGCTTTCGTCTTGTCCGTCTGACACTACTAACTTGCCTGTTTGGCACTACTAACTTGCCCGTATGGCACTACTTATTCACCTATCCGTTTGGCTACTACTGTGCCCATCTGACAACATTTATAACAAAGCAGGTTCCTCATCCTCTATGACTGCAAGGTTCCCTTCTTATCTCATCTCTCGTTCCCGTCGTGGTTTGCTACACTCTGAAGCATAGTGACCAAAGATGTTACAGTTGTAACACTTTATCCTACTCTTGTCACGGAAAGAACCACCTCTAGCTCTTTGATTCTGAGATGCCAAGAGAAGTTGTCCACCTGCGCCACCTGCACTCTCGGACCTGCCCTTCATCCTTTCCTCGTGAGCTTTGAGACGACCCACCACTTCTTCGACTGTCATCACCTTCATATCCCCAAATTGCTCGATGCTTGAGGCGATTTGAAGAAACTTGTCCGGGACCGCTCTCAAAATCTTCCTTACAACACCCGACTCCTCCATTGTTTCACCAAGAACCCGTATGTTCGTGACAATTCCGCCCAGCTTCATACAAAAGTCATCCACCTGGTCTGTTTCCTTCATGACCATAGACTCAAACTGTCCCTTTAACGTTTGCACCTTTGCCTCCTTTACTCGTTCCTCTCCCATACACATCGTCATAATCGCTTCCCATGCTTCCTTAGCAGTTTTTCTCAGCAATGGCCAACAATATTTCCTCGGGCACACCTTGATCGCACCGTGAAAAAAAGGGAAGACCCAAGATCTAAGACCTAAGATCCAAGACCGGCAAAGTTGTAGAAGTACATAGTCTTGTAAAGGGTTACTAGAAAGTATTTGAGGAGGTAACGGGGAGTTACGCTCCAAGATAATTCTTGTAGTGGGTATTTGCTATTTATTGTGAGGAGGATACGTGTGTGTATTGCTCCAAGATAAATAAATAGTGGTTTAGTCATTGTAAAGGCTTCTACGCCTACTATAAAGGAGTCTCTTTATAGTGGAAGAAATCTCGAGAACGATCATATATTTTTTTGAAATAAATAGGTCCTAAAGTGTGTTATATTATGTTTTTGGGCAAAATATCAAGTATTAAGTAATTAAGTCAAAATAAATAGGTCCTAAAAATGTGTTATTATTATGGTTTTGGGCCAAATATCAAGTATTGAGTAATTAAGTCGTTCAATAACATAAATGAGGGTCATAGTATTGAATTCATTTGAATGCACTACTCTTCCATACTCCAATTTCCTAACCATGAAAACATGGTGAAAGAAGCTGATTGGATTACTAAGATCGAGAATAATTTGATGGATAGGCGAAATGGTGACGAAATTGAAGTATGTGGAGTCTTATATCTTGGTGGTATTATACTGTGTTGTTGATGAATCTACCAAACTATCTTTATATTTTAACCAAATATTTTTGTTAACTATGGGTATTAGTGGTTGCATTTGAAGGGAATGCATATTGTTATTAAGTCTTGTCAGATTTATTTGCATGGCCTTAAGCTCTTGTGAGAGTCAAATTAGTTCATTAATTAGTTTTTACAGGAAATCTGGAACCCAAATATTTTGCCGAATATTCAAATGATTTATTGAATACATTAAAAGTAATGTTTTGATTACATATCAAACTTGCATGTACAAATTAGAGGCTAGGATAGGGAAGATAGAATTTATGGATAGTGAGGTAACTCTTATATGGCATGGAGTAGTAGAAAGTAGACAGTTGATTTCCAATTTATATGGTCTACGAGAACTTCAACTACTCTGTGAACTTGTCTCCTCCTTTTGGAAAGAAACACTAGGGTGTTTGATAGAGACTGCGCATCGCCCAATCGGATCGTAGTCGTATAAGTCCCCTGATAAGTCGATGTTCTGGTACATAATTCCTGCACACTATAGATATAGAGGAAATTAGCAGTTGCACAAAAAAAATTTGTTTATTAAATATGAAATAATAAAATAAAACATACTGAGATGGCTTTCCAGCCTTTTCCAATGACACAAGTAAAAGGGGTATAATTAGTACACTCCAGTTGGGCAATTGTAACATCTTCCCCATTTTCACTGAGTTATGTGGTTAAGTTTTTTGCAGTGCGAGTCACCTTCATCTCGCCAAGCTTTTCACATGACTTGCATTGTGCATTTTAACATTTTTAAAATGATTAGTATGATCATTTTGATTGAAAACAAATAAAAAGGATGCAAGATACCTTTAGTGAGTTTGATTGGTGAACTATGAATGTTGGGCCAACTTGAGTGAAGAATTGCAATGATTTTCTTGTTAACAAGGTGTCCTTACCTATTACACATCATCTGAAAGACACACAAAATTAAATTAGTGACCCCAATATAAAACTCTAAAACGATATGATATATGTCAAATTATGAGTTCTTGATGTAATTGATCATCAAGATCAAGATGAATGTAGCGAGAGGTGAGCAAAAATTCAAAAAATTCCGAAATTGAACCGAAAATCGTTAAAATCCGATTCGTATTAAACTGAACTGAATCCGAAACCAAAAATTTTAAAGCTGAAACTGATTGTTCGGTTTTGGTTATATTGGAATAGATCTGAAAAAATCGAATCGATCCGAATATTTATAACAAATAAATAATTAAATATTTTATATATTTCATAACCATTATTGATCATTTATCAATTTCTCATGATAAGGACCTAATAAGTAAGTTAAATTTATAGCAGCAAAGCACAACAACACAATTGGTATCAAATGGAAATGAAGCTTCTCAGTGCAATGCAGTTCTACTCAGCTACTAACCATATAGCTTCCTGAAACCTTCTGTTTGTTTTGCAAAGATGGAATTTCTTTGTCTCAACTCCGGCGCTTGTTTGTACAAAAATTATGTTAGACTTAGTAGTTTATTATTAAATTTCACGGACATAATATTAAAATTTACGAACTTTTTAATCAAGTAAGGTGTGTTTGTTTTGTATTTTTTGTGTGATGCGGTTTTTAAACCGAAACCGAATCGATTATAACCGATCCGAAAATTTTGAAACCGAAACTGATCCATCGGTTGCGGTTGAGGTTTCAGTTTTCAATTTTAAAAACCGAAGTGTTTCGGTTTCAGTTTTGATTTTACCCTAAAACCGCACCGATTCGATCCGTAAGAGAAAGAGAAAATGATAATCTACATTTCTTGAATAAGTATATGTTACAGTTTTGTTTATATAGTCCTAGTAGCATTGATGCTTATAATATACTTTAACATAACACAATAGTGAACAACAGAGCACAACATAAATCCATAAATTCAATTATTGTCGTTTTGTTGTGTTCCATCATCACTATTTGATCCAATTAGCAGTAGTGAAATTGTTTTTATTTTGTCATTATTTTGAGCTTTTGTGTAAACATGTTATAGTTATTGATATTGATTCGTGGTGTATTAATTGTTGAGTATGAATTGTTTAAGTTGTTGATTAATGAATTGTTGTTGAAGTTGGAGTGAATAGCTCTATGTAGTGTACGAAATGTGATTGTTTGAAGTGATTTGCTGTGTGTTGAAGATTATTGTTTATTGTTGTTTGGGGATGAATTGTTGATCAATTGTGTTTCATTAGCTTTGTTATCAATTGGTTGACTGTAGTTAAATTAATGAAGAATCATTTCATAGGTAATATGACCATCAATGAATTGATGCATGATGTGCACCAACAATTTTACCAATATAGTTTATTAAATAAATAGATTGTAAAGAGGTGTTCAAATTAAATAATCACATGTGTTTTAATTAAAATATATTTGTAAAATAATTAGTTTTAATGTAATATATTTTAAATTATATATTTGTTAAAAAAAAGTCTAAAATAAAATTTTAAAACAAGTAAGTTTTAAAGATATCCTATTTTTTTATTTGAATCCAAATAACAAAAAGTTAATAGTAAAGTCCAATTTCCCAAAAAAAAGTACGAACGATCATTTGTTTTTTGAAATAAGTAGGTCCTAAAATATGTTACTATTAAATTTTTGGGCCAAGTAGCAAGTATCTATCTATTTATTACTATGTATTAAACTTCTACACAAGGTAAAGATTGTCATTTTAATAACTGTGAAATTACGATTTTACCCCTATATTTATGAAAATTACAAAAATGCTATCCATTAATAATTACGTAAAAATTAATGAAATTATGTTAGTATTGGGAATTGAACCACTAACCTTCCCATATTAAAATTATGCCATAACCAACCATGTTATACTAAATTTTGAGTTTTCTTTTAAAAATCCAATAAAATAACACAACATTTTTTCTTCTTATCTAATCCTCATTTATTTTTATTTTTGAGTAACTGTCATGTTGGATTATTTTATTTCTAGAATTTTGGATAAATAAAATTACAAAAGTATTCTAATCGATTGAGCATATTCTACAACTCTCGTTTATCATTTTAAACAATTGATATGAAAAAAATTTAGATTATATATAATATAACCAATTCAAAAAAAAAAGATTTATTTATATGCGTCTCCATGTAGATATTAAATTATTGAAATAAAAAATAAGATTCAGTTTTAAGAAATGTGTAAATTTTAGTTATCAAATAACATAACTTTTAGGTTTATAAAAATTTAAATATGCGAGTCATGTTAAAGGGTTTTGGTCGATTCAACTATTTAGACTTTCAACGATTTAAATATATGAATGGTCTAAAAAAATATTATTTAAAAATATACGAAAAATAATTGAATTTATATTAAAAAATGAGAACTCTAAAAATATGATCTATGTTATATGTAAGAAGTTAACATAATTGACATTCAAATTAAATATAAATAAATAAATTTTTAAATCATAAATATTACAAAATTACAATAATTATTTACTATGTTCAATTAGGCTATAACTCGACTATAAAGTATGGTACATACGAATTTTTATATAATATGATAAATTGATCAACATAATATATAATGGCTGAGTTGTAACATATATTTAGATCAATATACGATAAAATCAAAAAATTGATTTTAGATTTCATATAAATGTGAGGATCATTAAGGTCGTTTTATCATATTTTAAATAAATTGAAATATTTAAAAAAATTAATATTGAGTTAAAAAATATTTCAAAATTATAATATAAAATATATTTCAATTTACCCTGTTTTTAATTGAACTTCGATATTGTATAATAAATATTAGAATAAAACTAAACATTTGAGTTTAAAAGTGTATAATGTATATGTATATAAAAAAAAAGATCGTGACAACCATAAGGATAACTTTACTTAATATTAAAAGATTTTATAATATGTCTCAAAATATAATATCATATATACGATTAATTTTTTACAACAAAATCAAATGAATTAACATATGTTTCTATTGTACACAGACAATTTTATGATGATGATTACTTATATTATACTCAAATGTTCAATTTGATAAAGTTCACTTCATGCAACTGAAAACTAAATTAATAATTTATGAATTATACGTATTCATGTGATTATTATCGTATGGATATTTATCCAAATTTTATGAAATCTAATCAAATTATTAAATATTTGGTTCAAGAAATTGGTATGCAGTATTACAAAATAACTATAAAATATGAGATAAATCGAAAACTTTTTGTCTATCATCTATACTATCTATTACGTAAAAAGCAAAAGAACTATATTTTGTTGTTTCGTTAACCCCTCATTTTTGGTAATCCCATTCATTTACAATCGTTAGATCTTCAATTAAAATAGATGATAATTGTTTGGTACAATAATACTAAAAGTTGTTATTTAATGTTCGATTCGTCACCAACAATATATTAATTTATATTTAATTTTAAACGTTGTTAATTACAAAAGTCTAAGGTTCGAATCCTGCTAACGACATATTAAAATTAATATTTATGATATTATACTATACTACAAGCAAATTACAAAAAAGTTAAAAGCAATCCGTACTTTGCACGAACTATAAGCTAAGATTTTTAATTACAAAATTATTTCAATATATATATAATTTCGGACGAAAAATTAATTCAGTGTCCGTGTCTCGCACAAGTTTTACGCTAGTACTATTATATTAAGCCGAAACATTGAACGTATGTAAGTTTGGTTTTTAATACGGTTATCCTAATTATCAAAATAAATAATAACATAATATAATTAATGATAATTAGCCGATTGCTTTTTCACATTTACTTTTAGTTGAATATTTTCTTTTATATATACCTAAAAACATCAATTGTACCATATATTCCAATCATTAAAATTTCCTTTCTAATTAAAATATGTTACCTTTTTGATTTAAAACTAATCTTACAATCATTAATATATACACGAAAATATCAAACTATATTTTTCAATTATTAATAAAATATATTAAAAATCGTATACGTTGCTTATAATAAGGAAGCATTAGTATAATTTGTAAACATGAGTATATTAAATTATATTAAACTAAAATTAAAAAAATTATTAAAAATAATGATTATATAAAAACATGATTGTAATATTAAATAAAATTATAACTTAATAAAAGAAACCCGTGGATTGCGCGGACATTGATAATTTGCCGGTTCGATTTTTGGCATAGTCATCCTAATTATTAAAATATAAAATAATATAATTAATGATAATTAGCCGATTGCCTTTTTTAACTAAACGACGTTTACTTTTGATTGGTGATATTACCTTTTATAAACACCTAAAATATCGTTATCTTCCAATCAATAATATTTTTTTCTAATGAAAACATGATAAATTTTAATTTAAAACATAATCTTGCAATAATTAATATATACAAAAAATATCACACCATATCGTCGAATCACTAACAAAATATAATAGAAATCCGTATACAACAAATAATGACCATTAGACCTTTAGTAAAAAATAACAACTGTTATTAGCCCAATATTCAGAAGCCCCAATTGAATAAACTGAGCTTAGAGGAACGACACCCCAGCTATCTACATGCCGGATACCAGCTATAGACATGCCGAAAGTGAAAACCCCCAAAGGATGAACAATCTTTGGTTGTGAAAGGTGAGCTCTTGCAATCATCGCCACCTCCCCATTTTCGATGCAGCCTTTCAAGATCCCTAAAAGCATCAACAAAATCATTTTCAATAGATCCAACACCAGACAACCCCAAACATGACTAATTAAGAACATAACAAAACACTCCAAAAGGAGAGACAAAACACACACTCCAAAAGGAGAGACACACAAACACCCTAAAGATTGAGTTTTATTGAAAGGAAATCACTGAAATCGAAAGAAAACTAAAGGATTGGGGATTTCCACCGGAGAAAATTCGGTGGAAGCCCCTCGATTAACTTGAGAAAAAACTCGAGGGGAGGCGACTCTTAGGGTTGGGCTAGAGAAAACGGTTGTTATGTGATAAGGTTAATTGTGATGCTACTGTTTTCAGGGATGTTGGTGCAGTTTGGATCGCTTGGGATGTCTTCGATTTCATTTTTAATTTCAAGAATTTTTAAATTCTATGTGTTAAACGATTAGGAAACAAATCAGCTAATTATTTTTAGTTTGTTATTTGTTTTGCAACCTGGTTGTATCAGCAGTCGGGGGTTTGTCCTAGTTGTGTTATGATTTATTGAATGAAAATCGCTTTATTTTCTACAAAAAAAGACATTTAGTAAAAAATCAAAACCGTTAGATCTAATGATTATATACATTATACGATTAAATTAATTACTAAAATTTCAAGGTTCAAATTCTGTCAACGACATATTTATTTTAAAATTTTATAATATAGTTTTAAAACATGCATGCATATCATTAATAAATTTATATTAAGTTATTTAAATTTAAATTAAAATAAATGATTGAAAATAATAATTATATAAAAATATAATTGTAACATAAAATAAATTTTATTACATATCAAAGAAAATCCATGCATAGCACAGATTATAAGCTAGTAATAATTATAGATACATGTTCAAAATATTTGCAGTCAATCATTTTAAATTTGACAAGTAAAGTATTTGAATGTTCAAAATGAAATACCTAAATTAAAATGAGTAAATCTTGGCTTACATCCTTAAACATTACCAATTTACTATATGGATTTTAGGAGTATATATGTAACTGTCTAGTTAGTGCTTATCAATAAACTAGAATTAGTTAATTTAATTCTTATGTGTTGTTTATAAAATTTACAATATTTATTTTTATATTCAATTCAACTAGAATAGAAATAGGATGAAACATACGATTCTTAATGTTGTATTTTTATAAGATAATATAAAGAAACAAAAAAATAGTGATTAAATTAAAAAATTGCTCCTACCGGGACCAATTCTAAAAAAATGAAAATAAAATCATGTATAAATATTATACGAATTCTTGAAAATAAACTATTGCATATATATATTGATTTATATCATTAACATATGTTAGTTTATGTACTTATAAATGAATTTTTTATGAATTGTGAAATCTTTTAAAATGGGTAAACTAGTTTAAAGTTATAAGGATGAAAGCATTTTTATGAAAAAGTGAAACAGTTTAGGAACCCTAAAATTTAGGTAGTGACTTTGTAGTGTTTAAGGGAGTATGTTAAGATTTATTTAATTGAAATATGAGTATATATATTTAGTATAGTTAATAAAATATTAAACATAATATAATTATCGAACATCACCGTTTACCAACATATAGAGAACTTGAGAAAATGATCAAAATACACTACTTTTGTAGCCCCCTTGCCCAAAATACCTATATGCGCTGACATCCGCCTTTTTTACCCACGGATTGCGCATCCTTGGCATGCGTGGCCTGGGATACGCATGTTGAACATGCGTACCACATGTCACGCATTCCCAGAATGCGTGATGAAGTCATATGACGTCATTTTTATACAAACAGCTCTGGCGATCAGATGAAGAAAAAATCGCGTGTAAAATCACCTTTCTTCGTTCAGCACACTCACACATCGTCCAGTACTTCTGAGGGCATCACAACGAAGCCCAGACCAGCCTCTTCATTTTCTCCTGTAGATTTATTGAGTTTTGGCCCCGCAGGGGCGTATACGAGCATGCTGGAAAATTGAATCGAAAAAAATGGTTCAATTTGGGGTTTTCAAATCTGGCAAAATAAATGGAAAACGAAGAACATAGGTTTGTAGAGGGAGAGAAGACGGTCATTTTGATATATGGTATGCAAATGAAAGATGTCGGAAATGGACGGAACGAACTGGTCAAATTTTGGACGGAAAATCGTCTACAACGACGGTCGGGAAGACGATGAACAGTGCGTTGAATACGCATGTGCAACATATGCTGCACATGCGTATTCAACGCACTGTTTACAGCTGCAAATTCAACATTTAGAAAGACCACGCCACTACGTAACGCGTATATTGTGTACACCATGGGTAAAAAAGGCGGATGAACCCGCTTGTAGGTATTTCGGAAAAGTGAAAATAATTGGCGGGTATTTTGGTTTTTCACCCACAGAACTTAAATCAGATAATTACAATCTATAAAATTTTTTGAAATCAGATAATCACAATCTATAAAATTACTAAAATAAAATCAGAACAAATGTTACTAGATATATTTATTATTAAAGTAATAATTTAGGGTTTATGTTAAAAATAATCTCAAAAGAGTTGAGAGGAAGGGAGTAAAAGACCCAGCAGCGCCATTGCTCTAGGGCTTGTTTGTTTCACCCCAATTCTCATTTTTTACGCTCCCCCCGCCGGTTAATTCATCGCCGGAAAATCCCGGTCGCCGCTCTCATTTCTCATTGTAAGACCTATACTCCCCTCCTTTAATAAATACACATACATGTGTGTTATTTTTTTTAAAAATGACTGTGTTTTAACAGGTGATTAGAGCATAAATTAAACAAATGGTGAGAACAATTAAAAATCATCAACAAGAAGAAGGAGACGACGAAGACTTCGTTTCTAGGCTCACTGATGGTACTTCATTTACAATTTTTTTTTTTTTTTTTTATCATTTCTGTTTTTTAACTTTTAAACTAATTGATGTGAATTACCCTTTTTTTTTTGAATGTAGAGGCGAAGAATGGTGATCGGAAGCCCAACAGTAGCAGGTCGAAGCATTCCGAGACTGAGCAGCGTAGGCGAAGCAAGATTAACGAAAGGCAAGCTTCTTTTCGCGGTGTCATTTTTATTAATTATCGTAATGATGCTAGTGTCTTTTTGTGTTAATATAAATTGTGGTTTGTCAGTGTTAAGGTGAAATTGTTTAGTAATGTTTACTTTTATTATACTTACATCACATGGTCTATCAAATATTTTATATTTTTTAATTTGTAAATCACATGTTATACTCATTATTAAATCATTTAGGCATGTTGTAACATGTGATTGCTCTCTTTAGCTGACGGTGAAGAAGCCATATGTATTTATTTCAAAAAATCCATAAACGTTCTCGTCTTATGCGAGAATGTAATGAAAGGCTTTTGTACTGCAAACTTAAGAAAATTAGTTACACAAACATCTCGGGTTTTTATCTTCATTATCGAAACATAATATTTTGTGTGTATTATCTATTATGTGATTTTGTCCTCAATATATGCCTTGGTATGGAGTATGGACTATGGAGGTTCTTTTCTTGTGCACGACCACTTTTGATTGTAGGAAAACATTATGTAGGACTAAAGAAGAAACAATGTTTTAAATATGAAGATCAAGCTCTGCACACATATAAAAGTGTAAACCCATTCTTTGATGGTATGCTTTTGCTCGTGGATGTCCCTGCATTGCAGGGATGTATTGAAACACATTGTTTTGTCATGGTTAGTGGAGAAGGTGTCAATACAATCATTTCTTTCCATGTAGTCTTTTCATTTTTTTCTAAAATACTCGATAAATTTAGAAACATGACTATATATTAACTTTTGCGGTTCCTGCTCTGGATCCATATGATCAATTTATCATTCACAAACATTTACAATAACACAATTTGAATGAAGTATATAAGTCTCATTTAAGATATAAAATGTTTCATAAAAAAATTCACAAGTATGTATTTGCAGTCCACTTGTTAGAGGGTTTGCAACGTATGGGTTCACTAGTACTTGATTGATCTTTACACTAATTAATCTAATGTTAAAATTTTATCAATAAATTGTTGGAAATTGTTAACATTATAAAAAATTGTCCAATGGTTGAAATTTTGTTAGTTTTTCTGTTAAAAATGCTAATTGTACAAGATAGCAGGCATGCATATGTTGGGCCGCCAACGAGCCTTAACTCCACAATAGTATGATATTTTCCGCTTTGGGTCTAGCCCGCATAGATTTGGTTTTGGCCACATCCCAAAAGGTCTTATACTAATAGAGTTAACTGGCTGCTTATTAACTAGCCATCTGCCCTTCACACGACAACTCCCTACAACATATTTACGAAAGGTGCACAAATAATGAACAGGATAGTTAAACATACATGTTTATGATATACATATTGTATATGACGTGTTGCCACAGCACCGTAATAACCACCCAGTGTATCTTAGTCAAGTACCTAATTGAAGTTTAAAGTGTCCATACATGTGTTTAGTTATACACAAATCAAGAATGTACACCGTTAATGAAGTAGTTTGTTGCTTTGTGTATGTAGAAGACCGTAATTGACTGGTAGGATTTCTAAACAGATTTTACTCACAATTGTTCTGCCAGTTGTTTACTTTAGAAGCAGAATATTGGTACCTCTAGTTGCTTTATATCATTGTTTAAGTAGCCGAGTAGTTATATTTTTATAAGTAAGGTTTTTTCGTTTTATAAAATGAGGTTCTTAACGTTCCCCACTATTGTTTCTGACATTTTCATACGGATTTCATGGAGGTAAGTATTTTTTTAATTATGCAGGTTTCAAATTTTGAGAGAGCTTATACCTGAGAATGACCAGAAGAGGGATAGAGCTACATTCTTGTCGGAGGTCAGGAGCTTAAGCTACTATAGATACTCTTGTTAAAATGTCTTGACTACTTTTTCTGTCACAAAGAATAATATTGTTTGACATTAAAATTATTGCACCACGTCTCTAGTAACTTATATAGTAATGGCAGAACTTCTTCTGAGCAATAAACAATTAGTTCAGCAATCAAGTAAAACAGTGATTAAATGTTTGT
Source organism: Saposhnikovia divaricata (assembly GCA_036435485.1). NCBI lineage: Eukaryota > Viridiplantae > Streptophyta > Magnoliopsida > Apiales > Apiaceae > Saposhnikovia > Saposhnikovia divaricata. The sequence continues at coordinate 181,778,055 of CM071597.1, read as the reverse complement.
AGCTCCTATTGCAATCAGTTTCAAGTTTAACCCAAAAATAATGTACGACTCGAGACCGGTGCTACTTTTGTAGTAATACCTAGGTACTAAAAGCAGTTGCAGGTCCTGGATTTTTATTTACTCTTGATTTATGATAGCATTGTGCTACATGCAGGTTATTGAATACATCCAGTTTTTACAAGAGAGGGTTCGGATGTTCGAGACGACATACCAAGGTTGGAGCCCAGAGTCCACAAAGCTGACTCCATGGGTAAATATTTACTTTAGATAGTTCAATGGTTTATTGCACGCGATACTTTCTCCACATCGAAGTAGGTTTTGAACTATAGACAGTTAGGCATGAATATTGACTTGCAGCATTTTTGTTCTCTCTGATCTCTGTTTGAATGGGGGCTGTAGACTCCCTTTTTAAGAATTATTGTAAATAGCCTTATGGTGAACTGAATTTGAAGTTCGATCATAATACACAAACACACACATGTGTTTGTGTATTCTCTATATCATAACACAAGCAACTATCCTGCTTTTGTTATCTTCATGAGGATGGCTATATATGTGTCCGTGTATTCTCTTTATCATAACACAAGAACTATCCTGCTTTTGTTATCTTCGTGAGGATGGCTATATATCGTCGTAGTTACACTGATCTTAACTCAAAGCAGCCAAAAGATCTCCCTTAAGCATGTATAGTGTTCGTTTGTTGGTTCTGACACTAGTATGAAGCTATGAATGGTCTCAAGTTCCTATTACGTGCCCCAACTTTTCGGTCTTTAAAGGCTTGGGATTTTGATTCATATTTAAGGATTAAAAAAGTAGTTCCTGACGACATGTTAAACCTGGCATGTAGGTTGTTTTCTTTTCTAAAAGTTTCTTGCACACTTTGTATGCACAGATGCATTTCTTTACTTAAACGTGCAAAATTGCTGTTTAATACAGTCTTCTCTTTTCCCCTAAATTTTATTACCAATGCGACGAGGTCATGATTTCGGTCCCAATATAACAGATGTTTAACCTCGATAAATCAATAATTACGATGAATTGATAAAGTTCTCCGGTCCTGAACTATGAATGTCTGGAGATTTACTGTAGTGCTTGTTTATGTAGTTGTATGTGCAGATTCTGCTTGTTTGCTTATTTCTTCGCTATTTTTACCTTTATTTCTTTCACTCTGTCAGTATATGATAAGGATGATATCTAGCCTTTTTACTAAAATTCAACATTGAAGTAGTTGGGAAGTGAATTCACAACTAATGTTCAGTTTTCATCTTATCTCTTTCTTTATTAGTAATTTTGTGGGTTAACTGCTCCTTGTACTTTTAAAAGTTATACATTCTAAGAAACATACTATTTTCCTTAATCTTTTTGAAAACAGAGGAGCAATTGTGGAGCTGTTGAAAACTTTGTTGATCAATCTCATCTTGTAAGGAGTGGCCCTGGGAATATAGTTGACCCCCCAGAAACTCTCACCAATACACATAACTCCATAAATTCTGATTTCGGCTGTGAAGTTACATACAGCGCAACAGATCATGGGGAAAAATCCCAAGCAGTTTCTCTAGGTATGTCAGTGGCGGCAAATTTGTTTGAAGGCGGAACAACTGAACTTCCCCAGGTATCTTTCTCAAATACAGAGCTCTTGGCTTCTCAAGTTCAAACCCGGGTTTGGCATGATAGACCATCCACAGTTGAATGTGCTAGTACGAGCTATACTCCAGATGAATTGGAAGAGCTTAACACTGAACGTAGAGCTATCCCAGACTCCTGCTCGCAAGGGTGAGTATCGTGCCCGGTCTTGCATATTTGTTTCTACATTCTTGTAGTACTGGAAATTTGGATTGATAATCATATAGTCGTTTTTATCTTTTGTTACGTAAATAGCCTGAGCTGTTTTCTGCAAAAACTATACATGTCTTTGATTAATATCAATTCATTTGAGTGTTTTTCAGTTAATGTATATATTTATGTTTTCAACAATTTTATTTGCTATGTCCTATGAACGACTTTATAGCACATGCAAGCTTACCCTGTTTGAATGGTGTCCTTAAGGTGTTTCCATCATATTCAGTGGATCTTCAGAGGTTAGGGCTTGTGAAATTTTAAATATTTAAGTTGATAAATCCTACATGCTGATTTTTGCAATATTGGTAAATTTATTTTGGTAATTTTTGCCAAGTAATACTGGTACATTTATTTGTTCAAAAATCTTGAAAGAAGCTTTGTGAATTCCAGTACTAAAATTGATCTTGATTTTCTTGAGTATGAAATTATCATATAGCGGCAGCTTTGATGTCTAGGCTAAGTTGCCAACGCCTCCCCCTTTTCTCTATTAGATCTTTTTTAATATATTTTTATACCTACTCTCTGAATTGAGTGAAAAAGTTGATATTTCCTTTTGCTAATTAAAGAAGTTGATATTTTACTTCTAGTTTTGTTAGCATGCATTCTTATAAGATTTAGCATATTAGTTTTAGCGAATGGTCGATGGGCTCCCTTTTCAAGACGCTAGATTTATTCTATCACAAGTTTCATTTGTGGTGGTATTGAATTAGTTTACTGATGAACAGGTTGTTAAATAACTTAACTCATGCACTAGAATCTTCTGGAGTGGATTTGTCACAGACGAGCATCTCAGTAGAACTTGATATTGCAAAGCATTCTGATAGCGGAATGACATCTATGGCTTTCTGTCCGAAGGTACATGCTCCAGAACAATATTTTCTTGTCTTGCCTATACAAATCAGGTTGCTTATTCTCTCTACTGTCTCAAATTTGTATGTTGCATGATCATGTTGACCATATGCATGTTTGTCTCGAGACTTGAGCAAATTACATTTTGCATTACTTGTGCATGTGTGAGGGAGAGTGCATTTAAGTGAGGAATTCACTGCAATGACTTTGTAATCGTAGTGCTTGTTTGGTTAACATTCACTTACCCAGGAAGGTTAAATACGTTGGAAGTGATGATTGCAAAGGTGTTTGGTTGAAATTTATATAGAAAATGAAACTTCCTGGGAAGTTGTAATTCACACAAAAGGTGAGAAGTTGCTTGCCCACCTTCCTCTTGGTGAGTTGCACTTCCTAAGAAGTACAATACCTACCACTGGACCAAACAAAAAAAATTTACTTTCCAGGAATTACATATAGGAATTAAATACCAAGGAATAATAACTTCCAGTGGAAGTAAATACCCAGATTAACCGAACAAGCTCGTGGTATTGCATTTTTTTCTGGTGGGCTATGAAAAACTGTTTGTGCGTGTTTGTGTTTCTATCCGCCTAAATTTTAACAATCTCAAAACAATCTTGTTTATTTCTCTCTCTATGCATACACACATGTATAGCACTTTAAATTCGAAAGAATGTTCACAGATGCTGCCCTTGCTTGGCAACATGGGTAGGGTGTTTTTGTCAATTTCTTCCATGAACCCTATTTCTCTAACTATATACCAAAAGAGCAAGCAAACTTTAAAATGCTAAAAGAATTTTATGCGCAAGTTTGTAATTGGACGATGAAGAAGCAAAGTTTATTTACAATTCATTGTTATGTTAAAGGATAACAGGAATCTACCGCCTAACAATGAGGCACTGCTGCATTATGGAATTGGGAGTAGTATCAATGATTCCATTCAAGCCCACAAAAGGCAGAGAACTGAACACAGCTAGTAGCGGAATTCTACTGATCGTCTTTTATATTTCCCCCCCTCCTCTTCCCTAATTGGGGTTATTAACTTGGCTTTCTTTTTGTTTATGGAAAGAGAGTATGATCTGGGTGGCTTCTGTGGTGGTGCCAGCCTGCCAGGTGCATATCTAAAAGCCAGTGCCAGTTTTGGCAATTTGCGATATGTTGATCTTTGAAATGTCAAGATAATTATGTAGAACTCAGTTGTCACAATGTACATTAAGTATGAGATATGTCGGCACGTAATATAATGCTAGTGTTACTGCCAGTGGGGTTGGATGTGAATATAGAGTTCCTATTATGTGGATACAACTAAGACGGTAAGATTTATGATCTGGGGTTATTAGAAGAAGTTGCAACTGTTATAAGTAGTGTCATGTTGTATCTGGAGTTTGTTTAACTGGAAGCCCATCATTTTGTTGGTTGTCCCCTTAAAATTTTTAATCACCGGTGGGAATTTAAACTAAACTTGGTCTATTATTTAATGTTTGAACAATATTAGTAATTCGCGTATTAAAACTAGCCAGGAGTATGTACTATGATGCTATTAACAAAGTGGGTAAATAATTACTAACGGACGTGTTCTGTATTTTTCTGGAGTGGGATATTGATATTGTCACATGTAAGTATGTTGCTACTAATCAGAGTCTGGTACCATGTTGCAGAAGTGCCTAGGCCATGTTTGTGTCATCATATTAAGGGCTCGTTTATGTTATCTTAAAAAAAGTAACTTATTACTTAAAATAAGTAAGTGTAAAATAAGTGATAAGTAAATTATTACTTGTAAGTTATTGTGGTATTTGGATAAATTTAATTATAAGCTAGTGAAGTGTTTGGTAAATTTATAATTTATAAGTTAAAAGAATTTTTTAAAAAGAATTTTTCTAATATAAAAATTCTAATACATGGATTTTAATCAAAAGGTCAAAATCTAAAAACACAAATATTGATATAAACATTATTAAAAATAAGAAGTTAAGCAAAAAGTTAGAATAATAAAATAGTTAAATACAAATTAGCAAAATTTTCAAATTCTCCTTGTAGAAATGTTTATTATCAGCAAGAAGGTAAATTATAAAAGAAATTCATAGATTTAGGTTTTACAGATATGAGTTGAGTTGAGATTGGAAAGTTATAACATGTTAACTTGCAACTTATGTCAAATAAGTAGTAAATAAGATATTTCTCTTATTTTGTCAAACACGTCTCATAAACTAGAAATTCGTTTCTGATCCATTTAAGCCCACTTAAATGGGGGCCAAACATACACTAAGTATGGCTGTATGGGATAGGATTATAATACTTTAAATTTTTTAATCTCGTGTTTGTTATGTAAAATCTTTTTTGAGACTAATATAAGGATTATAATGTTTTAAATTATTCGATTCCATGTTTGTTTTGTAGAGTAGGGACGGATTATAATGATTTTCTCATGTTTGTTTTGTTGAAGTAGGAGATTGGATTATAATCCTTTCTGAAGTAGGGGATAATGATTGTAATCCTTTGTGATTACTTGGTTGGAGGTCCGAGGAAGTATTATTTAATTCACACTAACAAGTCATTTCTTAAAAAATTATATTCCTCCAAGTATAATTTCATGATTATTCCTCAAAACAAACATGGGATAAAATTTTAAAGGATCATAGTCAAATCTAAATTTAATACTTCAAAAAAAAAAAACATGAGATCTGATAATTTAATTCCTAGAACTAAGAATGTTGGAATTATATTTTTCGGATAATAATTCTTAGATTATAACCCCTCGAAACAAATATGGTCTTATCTGTTTTATTTTTATCTAGAACTAAGATGATCAAGGTAGTGCATAAAAGCAACTCCAAGAGTTGCAAGACAGCCTCCTCAATAAAATTATTAAAATATGGGCTCTTAAGTCATTTAATAGCAAATGTAAATTTTGACTCCAACAATACTCCTCAATTCTATCTTTATTTGTTTTAAATTTATTTTAAGCTTATAACGATGATGCTTCCCCAAATCGTATGGCTCTGGTGTGGATTTGTTTGCCATGATCCAAAGAAGCCAAGCTTGAACTAACACTCAACATAGCTGCTAGCGTGTAGTTGTTAGGATCTGGTCTATCTCTGAGCAAGCCCAACCGTGACTTGAAGTCATTGCATACCGTGACTTGAAGTCACTGCATTTGTAACAAAATAAAGGCAAGTGATGAGAGCAGGTGAGTAGCATTTGGAATTTGCAGTAGGAACATGATACAGAGCATCATTACAAAAACTTTTGGAATGGTATCCCATATTTTACTATTACTAGTACAAACTTTTGGAATAGAAGTAGACTTTTGGAATGAGGCTTTTGGAATGGACAGGAGACTTTGGAGTGAGACTTTTGGAATGGACAGTTGACTTTTGGAATGGACAGTAGAGACTTTTGGAATGAGACTTCTTTCACCACCATGATCTTGTGAAAAGTATGCATCTGGAGTAGGTGTTGTATACTCTTCATAAACAGGATAGTCAGAGTTCAACTGGAAAAAGATATTACATTCTCATCAAAATTCATCTCAATTTCACAAGTTTTTTTTTTGCCACGAAAGTAAAGATTTTATTACTGAATCAAATCTTTACAAAGAACTGAATAAAAATCGAAGTGGACATCTCCCACTCCCCAAATACGATTAGGTATTGAACAGCTGTATCTCGCTAAATAGTGAGCCACCCTATTCGCAGACCGTTTAACGAACCTTAACATTATGTTTTGATTTTTCAATCCAAATAGTAAGTCCTTACACACTGCAACTACTCTCCCCAGGTATGATAGACAAGAATAAGCACTGCGAATGAGTTGCACGACTTGCAGGCAATCTGTTTCGACTACCACATCGACTCTGTTCTCTTTCTTAACCCAGCTGAGGGCTTCACGAATACTCAAAGCCTCAGCTAATTCGGGAGATACCCTTCCTGCAGAACACTTGGTGACAGCTTCAATAAGACTACCTATGTGATCTCTGATTATTAGCGCATGACTGTACCGACTTGGTTCTTCAAACAAAGCAGCATCGATGTTTACCTTAACTCTATTAAACTCTGGAAGGTGCCACTGTTCTAGCCCGTCTTCTGGAGTCATGAAGCCCAGAAAACTATCAAAGGTTCTATCTTGAACAGCTTGCCATTGGTTAAGGACAGATAACGCCGAGCTTACTATCTCTGAAGTTTCCATACTGTGTTGATTCCACACAAGATCATTTCAATTTTTCCATAACATCCAACATACCATTACCCACTGTTGTAAAAATCGGCCTAGGCGGCCGCCTAGGCGGCGCCCCCAAAACGCCCCGACTCGGGCCTAGGCGGTTAAAAAAACGTTTTTTGTGTAAATCGGTCAAAAATCGGCAAAAAATCGATTTAGGCGGTCAAAAATCGGCCTAGGAGGTCAAAAGGCGGTCAATAATCGGCCCAGGCGGTCAAAAATCGGCAAAAAATTGGCAAAAATTAGCAAAATATGTTGAAAAAATTAAAATCGGCAAAAATATTTGGTAAAAATATTTAATAAATAAAAAAAAATAAAAAAAATATTTAAATACAACCGATTAATGGTCCGATTAATCCGTCCGATTAATCCCCGCCTACCCGATTAGGCGCTAGGCGGTACCCCCACCGCCTTGGGCCGCCTTGCGATTTCTGGAACACTGCCATTACCTGAGCTTGAATATCAGTCTGCTTTCGATGATCAAAAACCAGCTGAAGCCACTCTGAAAAGGTGTTAAAAACTCCTGGTATACTAGTAGCGACTGTAGACGAGTGACAAGAATATGCAAAAGGACATTTCACCAAAGAATGCAATATAGATTCTGCCTCAGCATTACAAACAGGACATAAAATATTCACTTATATACGTCTTATGCGAAGAAGGTCTTTCGTTGGTAAACATTGTGATGCAGCGCTCCATAAGAAGTTCTTGACCTTCATAGGTATTTTTAAGTTCCAAAGCTGCCTCCAGAAGCCAGAATTATCTCCACTGTGATTAGAAATTTTAGCATCCTTTAATAGAATGTAAGCACTTTTAACAGAGTAAAAACCCATCTTTTCATGGCACCAAGACCACGAGTCTTTTCCTTCCTCACCAAACGGAATTGCCATGATAATTTCGTCGTCTCTAGCTTCGAATAAATCTGCAATTAGATCTGTGTCCCATGATCTCTCTCCTATATTCATTAGAGATATTACCTTCTGATTAACCAAAGCCTCACCGACTGTATGAACGTACGGATCAGAAACTACCGGTAGCCAGGGCGTATTCACAATGTCTACATCCTGCCCATTTCCTATTCGACATCCAATGCCGTGCTTCAACAAACTCTGCGCTTCCAGAATACCGCGCCAGATATAGCTTGGGCTATTTCCAAGCTGAGCTGTCATAATGGATCCATTGACATAATATCTAGCTTTGAAGATTCTGCTCACCAACTTGTCAGGCTGAGTTAGAAGTCTCCAAGCTTGATTACCCAACAACGCTACATTAAAATCTCGAAGATTCCGAAAACTCATACCCCCGTTAAACTTGCTTGAACACAACCTACTCCATCACATCCAATGAATATTTTTCTCCTTATTAGCATTATTCCTCCACCAAAATTTGCACATTGCCATTTCCAGATCCTTGCAGACTTCCACAGGGAGTAAAAATACACTCATTGTGTAATTCGGAAGCGTTTGTGCTACCGATTTGATTAGAATTTCCTTGCCACCTTTAGAGAGTTTCTTTTTATCCCACCCTTGGAGACGCTCTTGCAACTTACTTTTAATATACCCCATAGCAGCTGATTTCTTCCTAGAAATCATGTTAGGAAGGCCTAAATAAAACTTTTATCTCCAGCTTTATTAAACCTCAAACGATTACACATCTCCTGCTTGGTATGTGCGCTTGTGTTCCGACTGAAAAAGACCGATGATTTATCCACGTTAATTTGCTAACCAGAGGCCTTCTCAAACACCCTCAATAGATTCAGAATTTGATTTGCATTCTCCATATTCGCTTTACAAAAGATATAACAATCATCTGCGAAGAACATATGAGTTATTGGAGGAGCCGTTCTTGCAACCTTAATGCCCTTAATCAGTCCACACTTCTCATAATCTTGAATAAGGGCTGTAAATCCCTCAATGCAGATTAAGAATAAATAAGAGGATTGGGGAATCCCTGACGAATCCCACGAGTAGGATTGATATCTCCAAACGTCCTACTTGCATGATTAATCTGATAGTTCACAGAAGAAATACAGGTCATGAATAAACGAATAATTTTTTCGTCAAAACCCATCTTTCCTAACATCGCCTCTAGAAAGCCCCACTCCACACGATCATAAGATTTACTCATGTCCAATTTCAAAGCCATCCAGCCTTGTTTTCCTTTAGTTTTCCTCCTCATAAAATGCATCACTTCGTAGGCCATCATAATATTATCCGTAATAAGCCTCCCTGGTATGAAAGCGCTCTGAGTATCTGATATGATTTAATCAATTATTTTCTTCAACCTGTTCGCGAGTATTTTTTAAATGATCTTGTACACCATATTACAAAGGGAGATAGGCCTTAGCTCAATCATTACCGTAGGATTTTTCTTTTTAGGAATAAAAACTATGTTTGTTGGCCAAAGTTGAAATTCAATCTGCCCCGTTTCAAAGAAATGTTTAACTCTACTTATAATATCCCCTCCTACTATATGCCAAAATTTTTGATAGAATCCCGGGCTCATGCTGTCGGGACCGGGGGATTTATCAGGGTGCATATGAAACAAGGCATTCTTCACTTCCAAGTCTTCGATAGCAGCTAGCAATATAACATTCTGAGCTTCTGTGACTTTTCTCTGAACACAATCAATTACTCTCCCCCATTCGATATTAGAAGCCTGAAATAATTCGACAAAATATGTTATCATCGTTTCTTCCAAACCTGAGTCCCATTCTACCAACTGACCATGTTTATTCTTGAGGCTTCGAATTTTGTTGATGGATCTTCTGTTTTTTGCTGCAGCATGAAAGTACTTTGTGTTTTGATCCCCCTCTCTCAACCACAATTGCTTGGACCCCTGTCTCCAGAAAACCTCTTGCTGCGCATACACTTCAGCCAACTTTTTCTTGCTGTCCTTCACCATATTAACTGCATCTGCATCCCTTCTGTTTTTCAACGATTTGATTATCTTCTTGTGCTGATGAATTTTCTGCTTGAAATTACCAGTAACTTTTTGCCCCCAAGCTGTTAGCACTTCAGAACAAATCAGCCAGTTTGTCATAAAAAGATCGATCATGACACCTATTCCAGACTTCTTCAACTAACTGTTGGCACATAGGTTCGCGTAATCAAGCATTCTCGAAGTGAAACTTACGACTCTGAACCACCTGATTTACTTTATACAGCTCCAAAAACAGAGGACAATGGTCTGATGGTGATATTTCTAAATTAGTCAGAGTAGCGTCTTTAAACTTATTCAAAAACTCCAACGTGACTAAAGCTCTATCCAAGCGAACTTCGATCCACTCATCTGTACCGTAGCCCCTTTCCCATGTATATTGATAGCCCAATAAGTTCATGTCATTGAGGTTGCAGTCCTCTAGCACTTCTTGAAAAGATTGGATAAGGCTCTGTGGATACGGTCTCCCTCCTCTTTTGTCCTCCAGAGAACATACATTGTTCATATCTCCTATCAAACACCAGGGCAGATTATTATCTCGAGCCAAATGACGTATGAGTTGCCACGTCTCCCTTCTTTTGCTTCTATCTGGTTCGCCGTATAAGCCTGTCAATCTGAAAAAACTACCATCAATGGCTCTAACGTGAACATCTATGTGATTCTTATTATTAGACCTCAGCACAACGTCTTCGTTGTATCTCCATAACAATGCTATTCCACCACTCAGTCCTTGAGACTCGACAGTTACCATACCCTCAAACCCAATCGATTTTTGGAACTTTTCTACTACTACTTGCTTGCAAATAATTTCACATAAGAAAACAAAATCGGGCTTTTTTTGGAGTGTAATCTCCTTTAGGAATTGAAAGGCCCACGGGGTCCCAAGCCCATGGCAATTCCAACTTATAAGACTCATAATGATAGGCGAGCATCCTTCTGGATACCCGCCCCATGCACGTTTTTTGGAACCTCGTTATCATCTACTTCCATAAAGATTTCTTTGTTTCGGCCCATGTTAATGTCTGAGTCCAGCCCATTATCCGTCCTACATTTTTTTGACTCAATCACCATAACGTCATTCTTGTCAGTTTGCGCCTTTGGTGGGATTGGGTTTGTTTGAATATTACTGCCACCTAATCCCGTGCTTTTAGCTCCATTTTGAAATATCCTATCGCCTTGATTCCCTCCTTGACTAACAACCCCCTGATTTTTTGGATCTTGATTGCTATCATCTTCTCCGCCCTGCTCGACATGATCCTCCACCATCGAGCTTGAGTTGCTGTCTTCATATCCAGTTCATAACCACTTCGCTCCGATAGGCTTAACTTGCCTCCTAAAAGGAGCTCTCATCCAAGCACCGTATGGTTTCACGATTTCATGCTCCTCTTTTCCACAGAACCTATCCGAGTGACCAACAATGCCACATATGAAGCAAAAACTTGGCATGTTTTCGTATTTAAAATTTATCCAGAACCATTCGTCCCCTGCCATCTTAATCTTCATACGACGTTTCAAAGGCTTAGATAGGTTGATTGTAACACGAATTCTCATGTAGTCCCTCCAAGCGCTAGTGAAATTGCTTGGGCAGCTTTCAACGAAGATTCCAACATAATTCCCTATTCCTTTCAAAATTCTTTCAGACATAAAACCTACTCGCAGATCATAAACTTGCACCCATAAGTCAATTAAATTAAGCTCAACACACCTCGGGTTCTGACCTTCTTGTAATCTTGACATGACTAAAGCTCTCTTGTTGAACGACCAAGGACACCCCTCCATCACGCGATTCACATCGACCTCGTGATAGAATTGAAACAGAAACAAATTCACATCCAACTCCTTCATGTACACCCCCTTACCAGGTTTCCAAAGGGCTGCCAAAGTATGTTGCATGGCGATAAAATCCACTTTTCCTTCAGAAATAAACCGCCCCACTACACAAAACTTAGCGTTAAAACCTTGATTCTGCAGACTATTTCCATCCAAGGCTTCCTCCTCTATCTGAAAACCCCCTTCATCCTCCTCTTCCAAAGAAATCTTATTTAACGCTTGCTCTAGATTGCTGGTACTAGCCATAGAATGAATCAGGATGATGAACAATTCTTACGAAAAGACTTACTTACTCAATATACCTGATTATAAAGTGACAGAAGGTAATAAAAAGGGAAGGAAAAGATAGTTGTAACAAAATGAGGGAAAATAATGAATAAATTTTGGAGGGAAATTATTACATACTAATATAAAATTAGTTTAGGAGACAACCTCTACTCCTCAGTACTGAGGAGAGGTTTGAAGCTCTTAAATTTTTAGGAGGGATTAAGGAGTCTGTTGGAGTTAATTGTTGTGTCAATTTCTTCATAATTTAACTTAAGAGGCTGCATAGAGAGCCTCTTGAGGTTGCTCTAAACAAGGTTAACTGGTTTATGTATGAGTGTGATTTTTATGTAACCAACGGGCAGTATAGTAAATTCTGCAATTAGTTAATTAGAGCATCTTCATGGGATCATGTGAGCAAGCCGGTTAGAAAGCCAGCAATAGCAAAGGGCCACGTGTCCTGTGTGGTTTGGATAAATACGGCAAGAGAACAACTAGTGAGGCAGACTAGAATGATGGATGTTTTTGTTTTGTTCTTATCTTTCTGTAACCAGTACTAAGCCCTGTTTTCATATTTTATCAATACCTTATTTACAATTTTCTTGTTACTTTCCTTCATTTTCCATTGCTTTACTATTTCCTTTCTTAAAAAGTATTATCAAAATAAGCCGTTGGCTACAAGTGGTATCAGAGCCCTCAATCATTGGCTTTTTGTCGACGACAGAAGGGACGAGAATTCAAGGGCTTAATGGACGTCCGGGTTCTCAGGAGCTCAATTTGGGGGAACTTGCCGAATCCTTAAACTAAACCATGGGTGAGAATAACCAACATTTCATGGATATGGGTACGAGGATGGATCGTATTGATATACGGATGGAGAAGGGGGATTCAACTCTGGGGGAGCTTAAACAGATACTTCTCACCTTTACGTCAAATCAAAAAGAAGGATTGGATATGACAAATTCTGTGAGTGGTGTGGTTAATGGTGAAGATTCCTCAACTACTCCAACCTCTAGATCTGAAACTGTTCCTTCCCTTAATGAACAAGTAAGCAACTCAGCTCCTCCTCATTCTAATCTTACTACTGGTTTTGTTACTTTAACACCATTGTACACACACACCAATACCATGGGTATCTCTGTTCCCCTTGTTATACCACCTGTTCATCAGTATTATACCGCTCTTCCTACCTATAGTACTACTCAAACAGGTCAACCCCAATTCCAAACTACCCCCTACACCTATACTCAACCTGTTACTGGTAATGCTCACTTGTGGCAGCCTCATAACCCCCCTAATCCAAATCAGTATAATCCACCACTGTATACCTATTCAAACTTCAATGGTCATATTTTTAACCCCCCTCCCACTCCATATTTTCAAAACCCTAACCATCCCTTGTCTTTTCACCCTGTGCCTAAACTAGAGTTCCCTAAATTTGATGGGACTGATCCTAAAGGATGGGTAATTAAAGCGGAACAATACTTTGAATTTGTCAATATAGAGGAGAGTAAGAAGGTTAAAATGGTTGGATTACACTTTGATGGAAGGGCCAGTACTTGGTATAGATATTATCAAGCATCTAAAGGAAATTATCACTGGAAGTCATTTCAGGCTGATGTAGTTTCTCGATTTGAAAACCCTGATAATTTGGACGTTCAAGAAGTATTTAACAAGCTTAAACAAGCGGGGACCATAGCAGACTATGAAGATAAGTTTGAGGAGCTTAGATCTCAAGTGGTGCATAAGAATAAGGGCTTAAGTGAAGAATACTTTGTATCCAGTTTTTTAAGTGGCTTGAAGGATCTATTAAGTCATCTGTTAGAATGTTTCGACCACAGACCCTTGTGGATGCTGTATTTCTGGCAAAGCAAGAAGAAGCCAAATCATTAAGACCAGCCTTTTCTCCTGTTACAAAAACCTCCAGTTACAAGTACTCTTCCTCCAATCTACCAGAACCCAAAACCAATCTGAAAATTATCCCTGCTTCACCTGCTAAGCCAGTAGCAAAAGAAGATTTTAAATCAAATTCCATTCTGAGCTCTAAGGAGGTTCTTGATAGGAGAACCAAAGGCCTCTGTTTTCATTGTGATGAAAAGTATCATCCTGGCCAAGATTATAAAGCAAGACTATACCAGTTGGAATGAGATTATTTTACAGATACAAATGAGGCTGAGGTCCAATGTGTGATTAATGACATGGAGTTGTTGTTACATGAAGAGGAACCACCTTGTGAAATCTCCGTTAGTGCATTGGCAGACAACAATGCCTTATCTACCATAAGAATACAAGGGCTGGTCAAGAAACAAAAGGTGTACATCCTAATAGACAATGGCTCCATACATAGCTTCATTAGCACAACTCTAGTAAAGAAGTTGAAACTTACAGCTGAAGTAGTGGCACCCCTATTAGTGTCAGTTGCTGATGGTAACCAGATAGTTGTGGACACTGTCTGCAATAATGTAATCTATGTGATACAGGGGCACCAATTCAGTACAAACTTAAGGTCATTTACATTGGGCAGTGCTGATATTATTCTGGGAGTGGATTGGCTAAAGGAACACAACCCTATCACTTTTGATTTCAAAGACCATAAAGTAAGTATTAACAAAGAAGGAGTGCTGGTACGTCTTCAAGGGTTGGTGAATGCTGGGGAACTTCAATCAATTTGTGGAAAAAGCCTTAACAGGTTGCTTAGATCAAAGGAGGGCATCTCTCAAGGGTGCATCTGTATGCTTATCTCTCAGACACCTGCAGCAGAAAAAGTCAACATTACACCAGCCAGCAAACCACTACAAGCACTACTTAGCAGATTTCAATGCATATTTGCAGAACCTACTGGCCTGCCTCCTGTTAGATCCCATGATCACAAGATTCCACTTCTCAAGGGAGTCAGCCATTTAACCGAATAAATTACAAGGTCCCTTATATTCAGAAGGCGAAGATTGAAAAGCAGATCAAAGAAATGCTCAATTCTGGGATCATACAGAAAAGTACAAGCCCATATGCTTCTCCTATTATATTGGTAAAGAAAAAAGATGGCACATGGAGGATGCGTGTGGATTATAGGCAACTGAATAACCTCACTGTTAAAAATAAAACCACATTCCATTGATTGATGAACTATTGGATGAGCTCAAAGGAGCTAGTTGGTTTACCAAGCTTGATCTTAGATCAGGTTACCATCAGATTAGGGTGGCTCCTGAGGATGTCTACAAAATAGCATTTAAGACTCACCATGGGCTATTTGAGTTCAAGGTGATGCCATTTGGACTCACAAATGAACCTGTTACATTTCACACATTAATGAATGATGTATTTGAAGATCAGTTGAGGAAGAGTGTTCTGGTATTCTTTGATGACATCTTAGTGTACAGTGTTACACTAGATAACCATCTATTGCAATTGGAGCTGGTATTGAGAAAAATGAAGGACCATTGCCTGTATGCTAAGCAAAGTAAGTGCTTATTTGGTCAAAGGCATATTGAATATCTTGGTCACATTATCTCTACTAAGGGAGTGGCTACAGATCCCTCTAAGGTTCAAGCTATGGTGGAATGGCCTATTCCAAAAACTGTTAAATAGTTAAAGGGCTTTCTTGGTCTTACTGGATACTATAGAAGGTTTGTAAGGAATTATGGCCTCATCAACACGCCTTTAACTGGATTGCTTAAGAAAGGTTCATTTCAATGGAGTGAGGCTGCAACTACTGCCTTCAACACGCTAAAGGAAGCTATGGTTACCACCCCAGTACTCACTCTCCCAGATTATACACAACCATTTGTAGTTGAAGTTGATGCTTGTGATACTGGTATTGGGGCAGTTTTAATGCAAGGAGGAAGGCCTCTAGCAATGTTGTTAAAGGCGCGATTAATTGCGCGATTAATGGCGCTTCGTGCTTAGTTGCAAGGTGTGCGATTCGAAAATGTGCGATTTAGCACGATTCTGAAATCGTCCAAAAGGTGCAAAAAGGCGCTCATAACAGTAAAAGACAGGAATACCCCTTAAAAAGGACGGTAAAAGGAAAAAATCCCTAAAATTATTTCACACAACTAATGGAAGATCTTTTCAAGTATTATAGATGATAATGAAAATGAAGAGCGATAATTTAAGGGGCCGGAGATTGAGTTAGATAACACCAAAACTTTTGAATTAGAGAACTTTATAAATGAAGACTTCATTATTGATATTCTTATCATTATATTTATCTTCTTTGTTATGTCAGAATTTTAAGATTATGGTAAATAATAGTTTATTGTTAAATATATGCTTATCTTTTTTTGGTAAAAAGGCGTGCGATTAATGGCGCTTCGCGATTCGCGCCTCAAATTTGGGTCTTGCGCTTTTTTATAATTATCGCATTAAACAACACTGGCCTCTAGCATTTCTCATCAAAAGGTTGGTTCTCAAGCACCATAAATTGTCAACATATGAGAAGGAGTTACTGACAGTAGTACTAGCTACCCAGAAGTGGCACACATACCTACAAGGCAACCACTTCATAATTAAAACTGACCATCAGAGCCTAAATACTTGGTGGAACAGAAATTGTCTACCCTAATGCAACAGAAGTGGTTGGCTAAGCTCATGGGGCTGGATTATGAGATATGTTATAAAAAAGGCAAGGAGAATGTGGTGGCAGATGCCTTATCAAGAATGCCTGCTGAAAAATCAAGGGAGCATCTTCTTCAGATATCTGTTGTTCACACAGGATGGCTAACTGAGGTGTTACAGAGTTATGAAGGGGACTTGCAGGCCCAACAACTACTGGATGATATGGCCACCCGGACTGGAGATTCTGCACAGTACCAGTATACTAAAGGGTTGATTAAGAAAGATGGAAGAATTTATGTTGGAGACAAGGGTGAAATAAGAAATAAAATCATTTGGGAACTTCATGACAGTCCATTGGGTGGTCACAGTGGGCAAGAAGCTACATACCATAAAGTATCACAATTCTTTCATTGGCCCAGCATGAGGAAGGATATAAAGAAGTATGTTGAAACTTGTGACACATGCCAGAGGATTAAAGCTGGGAACTCTCTACCAGGAGGACTGCTTCAACCACTACCAGTACCAGCTCAAATATGGGAAGATATATCCTTAGATTTTGTGGAAGGATCGCCCAAGTTAGGGGAGGCTAACTGTATCTTAATGGTTATTGACAGGTTCACCAAGGTTGGTCATTTCTTACCTATATCACATCCCTTTAGTGCAACTACAGTGGCACAGCTTTTTCCGGATAATATATATAACCTGCATGGATTGCCCAGAACAATCACTTCTGACAGAGACAGGATATTTACGAGTCAATTTTGGAAGAAGCTATTTCAATTAACTGGTACCAAATTACAGCTAAGTACTTCATACCATCCTCAGACAGATGGCCAGACTGAGAGACTCAACAGATGTGTAAAACAGTTTCTGAGAGGGATGGTTAGCTCCAGCCAAAGCAATGGGCCAAATGGTTGCCTCTGGCCCAATGGTGGTATAACACTACCTACAATTCAGCTATTAAGAGGAGCCCTTATGAGGCACTCTATGGGACACAACCAAGGCAGCTGCACATTCCTACTGGGAATAGGTCTGTAGTAGATTCATTCCTGGATTGGCAAGTGAAGAGAGAAGCTATGAATCAATTACTTAAGGAAGCCATTACTGCTGCTCAGAGCAAGTACAAATAGTATGCTGATAGTAAGAGAAGGGAAACTGTTTTGCAGGTGGGAGATATGGTTTTTCTTAAGTTACAACCCTATAAACAACTGTCTGTAGGAGTAAGGAGATATCTTAAGCTCTCTCATAAATACTTTGGGCCTTACAAAGTGCTAGAAAGAATTGGTGAAGTGGCCTATAAATTAGAATTGCCTCAAGGGAGCTTGGTACATCCAGTGTTCCACATAAGTTTGTTGAAAAAGAAGGTTGGCTCTAAATATGTGGTCACTACTGAGTTGCCAAAAGTAGGTCCAGAGGGCCAATTTTTAGTTTATTCTATCAAGATTTTGCAGAGGAGAATTGTCAAGAAGAACAATCAAGTTGTGGTACAATGGCTGATCCAGTGGAGTCACTCTATTCCTGAAGATGCCAGTGGGAGGATGCATCTACGATCCAAGCACAGTTTCCTGAGTTTGATTCTTGAAGACAAGAATATTTTTTAAAGGAATGGAATTTAACCAAAAGGCAGTATAGTAAATTTTGCAATTAGTTAATTAGAGCATCTTCATGGGATCATGTGGCAAGCCGGTTAGAAAGCCAGCAATAGCAAAAGGCCATGTGTCCTGTGTGGTTTGGATAAATATGGCAAGAGAACAGCCAATGAGGCAGACTAGAATGATGGATGTTTTTGTTTTTGTTTTGTTCTTATCATTCTGTAACTAGTACTAAGCCCTGTTTTCATATTTTATCAGTACCTTATTTACAATTTTCTCGTTACTTTCCTTCATTTTCCATTGCTTTACTGTTTCCTTGCTTAAAAAGTATTATCAAGATAAGCCGTTGGCTATATTTTCTTTGACTGCAGTGCAAGTATAAGCTCTAGATATGTTTCAATAAGTATATATTTGAAAAATATATTATGGTTCTAGCGCATTTAGGACATTAAGATGTGTTATACTTGCAGAATTTTTAACAAATGGCCACAACTTTGTGATGTGCTTCTTCGTCAAAAATGATCTGAAAAATTTGTGGCCGTGAAAGTAAGACAATTGGATAAATAATTTTAACAGTGACAGATACCAATTACCAGAACTACACATTGATAATCGCAATTTGAGGTCTTAATTACTTTCGACTACAGACTTCATTTAAATTGTAAATACATGTTAATAAGAAAAAAAATAAGGAAGCAAAAAAAAGAAGAAAAAAAAATGCACTGAACACACGAGTCATTTTCTGATCTAAGAGAACTCCTCTGAGGTTCAAATAATAAAAATTATATTATCTGATCAGGATATCGTAAGTTTAGATGGTTTGATCTTATAGGTCACAATTTCCATAATTTCCAATGGTTCGCCCCTTCAATGATGCAATTTCCCTTTATCTGTACAATAATAGAACTCCTACAAATGATCATCTTTGAGTATACGTTAGTGTGCTCCAAAAGACTGAGGCAGAGGCCTCAAATTGCTCGCCTAGCCTAACTCAACCGATGAAGGTGTGTGCAATCCACTTCTAAAACATGTGTATAGAACTATAGAAGACCAGAGCTCTGGTTGTGAGATGTACATAATATACACAAGCAGTGTATGATCAAAACTAAACATTAGACCAGCACCAGTGAGAATCATGCGAGTCTCAGTGGTTCAACCAAGGGCTGTAAACACTCATGGGGATTGGCATAGAAATAATCTTCTTCCTTGGGTTTATCTGGCATGACCAAGCGCCTTCTTGCAGTCCCCATTCGATCAGCGTGAGATTCCTTGATTGTTGAGGAGAAATCATCCCAGCTTAATGATCCACTGTGATATTGATCAATCAAATCAACCAAAAGCTTTCTGTCTAGCGCAATGGTCTTCTTGAATCCTAAATATCTGAGAATTTAATATAACATTGAAGAAGTGGTTAACTTCAACTGGACTACGTTTTTAATACAACATAAAATGTATAATGGTAAAGCCCTAAAATGTAATTGAAGTGCTTTTGGTGGTTATGACCTGAATATAACTTTTTTTGGTCACTATCAACGTCCTATTAGTCGTGTATCGGACGCAAAATCATAGTTTTTGGTAAGAATCATATACTGATTTTCATAAATTATCGTGTATCTAACTTGGACTTGGAGAAGGAACTAAACTAGTTCTCCTGCATCATATAGACGTATACACTCTGTCGCAACCATACAATTGAAAGCAATCACGTGTATAACCAGTGGCGGATCCAGCGTCCGAGTCAAGTGGGGTAAAAAAAAACTTCTTCATATCAATCAACGAATAAGAACATGCATGGCAAAATGAGTTTTTTGAAACAGGTTTTATAATCTTCTAAAACTAGCAAAATATGTACACGATTTCACAAAAATGGACTAATGGAGCACTGTGAGTCTGCCTTTGTCTACTAACTCTCTTCTGTTGACTTATGTGAATATACTACATGTTGATTAAGGTGGGTTTAATTTTTAATTTTTAATTTTAGCAGACCCAACTGTCCAGACTCAAGAACTATGACCCCAACGTATATATGACATGCTCGTTTTGTTACAAACACATATATAGGTTTTTAGGGGGAAAAAAATCAAGTGGGGTCAGTTGACCCCACCTGACCCAGCTGTATCCGCCCATGTGTATAACATAAATGCTATTATCATTGAAGCAAACAAATGAAGGTAACTGGGGAGCTTCATAAAGTTGGTAAAAACAAGGAGTTCAAATTGTGATTTATATGATTGGAATATAAAGTACCTACGATGTCCTTCAACAACCTTGGCCATGTTTCCGTCATATGTAGGCACAAATATGTCACTTTCCAAGGAGACGAGATAATCTAGGGCAGCCATTTGGGATGAGTGGTTCTGGAAATACATCAATTCTGAAGGTTGTAGCAGTTTTTCCTTTCTTACCTGCTCAGAGCATTTATAGTGTTTGTTCAGATATTAGAGAGCTCATGTTTAGATTCAAGGGAAAAGAGAAAGTCATGCATCTCCTTTTAACTACAAACCAGATTTGGATATGCGGCTGCCAAGCTTGCCATTCTACGACTCCCACCATAAATTTCTCCAGCAGCGATATAAATTTGAACATCATGGTTGATGCCCAATGCTGTTAAAATTAGGGCAGTTTCTTCAGGTGTCAGAGGACACAAACCTTCTTTCCTTTTAAAGTCCGAATCTATAACTTTTTCCTTCCACCAAGGGTAGGCGTACCTAGTTATGCAGATTTCAGCCATGTAAAATTGAAATAAGAGCTTCTTGAATATATGATTGCCTACATAGTTGTGCACATTTTCAACAATCTCAAATACCAAATGTTTTGTACCTCATTCTGGTTAGTTCTTCCACCTCTTCAATGTTGCACCCGTGGCTGCAGCCAGAGAATGCCAACATATCCATCTCGTATCTTAGATGGAGAACTACAAAAGGGCCATTTTGCCTCAGGATGCTTACAACCTTTCTGCCTAGTTCCTCTATTTGGGAGGTGAATTTCAGAGCACTAAAATTTACTCTGCAACGCAACTTCTGAATCTCCAGAGGCAACCCATTATTAGCAAGTCGAGCATCTGTTCTATTCAAATGCACAACTTTATACTTTTGAAGTAGGGGCAGTATCTGGTTACATAAATATAAATCAGAAGCTGAGTTAAATTTCTATGAACGTAGACGTTGAGAAACAGATGTTAAATTTTATGCAATAGCTGTGTACCTGATTGTGATAGTAGGAAATGTCAGACCAACTAACAGGCGGCAACGAGTGGTACAGTCCGAGTTTAACTCTTCTTTTTAGTCGAGGTGGGAGCTCTTTCAAAATACGAACTTCATCTCTTAAGGAAGTAATGAAATGGTCCACATCAAATATGTCCTCGAACTCACTGCCATGTTAAAATGATATAATTTCAAATCTGAAGTCGATACGTTAGAAAGTAATATACCCTTCCAAGGACTGAAAATAACTGAACTGACCTTGGATCCGCCCAAAATGAAGTTTTATCCAGTTCTGGGACAATTAGCGTGACATTTAAATATCTTGCAATAGCAACCATATCGCAAATCTGCATAGAAAAGTACAATATGAAACCAGATTACAGAAGCAAATTTGATGACAGTACAGAAGCAAATAGCAACTCACTGCTCCTCGCATCTGATTGAGCCCTCCATTGCATGAAACCAAGAGATAACCATTGTTCTTGTAAATTCCTGAAACCAATAGCTAAACAGTTCAGATGTGAAATTAAATTGAAAATACACCATTAACAATTTTTCTATCAGTAAGAAAGGATTGCACTATAAAAGCACTAGATGGGTGCATCATTAACAAAATTAAAAAAATTCCAAACAACCAAAATCAATCAACAATAGTGAGAAGGAGTGTCTTAATAAACCAAAAACATTGGAATTCTGAAGCATATTTAAATGACTTTAGTTGATCGTAGAAAGTAATGAAATTCATTCCAACTAGTTTCACAGATAAACTACTTGCATCATATACACTCTACCATATAAAAAAATGACATGAAAACCATTATACATCACTCTATATCAACATCGTAAAACCCAAATATAAAGTGCAAGTAAAACAAGTACTACAATACTCACTCTTGGGAGGATGAAAATCTTTGGGAAGAACACCGACACCCGATAATTTAACCTCATTGGTATACAATGTAGTTGTTGGAGGAGTAAAACAAGAAGGCCAACTCTTCAACAATTTAGGCCCCATAAACTCCCCCATGATCAATAATCTTATAACAAAAGTCCAAATCAACACTGTTGTCACTCCCCTAACAATCCAAAGCATCATCGGAGCCCGAGAAACCATCAAATTTGGTCTCCCAAACTTACTAACACCCACATATTTAATCCCAATCTTCCACATTTCCTCTCTTTCCACCATACTTTCATCACCAAATTTACACATTGTTTGATACCATCACATCAACAAGCATCAAAACCCCCAATAAATTCCACAACAAGGTACCCTATAAACAAACCATACATAACAAGAAAAGTACAAAAGCATCAATATTAAATTACCCTAAACATGTTTAATTACTATTTAATCATTTAACAAAAAAACAAAACGAATCTACAAACTTAAACAACTAAAAACGAAACCCAATACAACTAAACCAATATTAAAAGCAAATAATTAAAATTTCAAGAATGCCCACTTACAATGTAGATTTTAAATGCTCAAATGCCACAAAATGGATCGACCCTCTTCAAGATTTGCAGTAATAATGACTTCTCCGATCCGATTCCGGCGAATAATGCCGGAAAAAAGTAATAGTAGAAGCAAAAGGACATGAAAAATGAAGATTTTAAAGGGAGAGTGTGGATGAGTATAAATGTAGAGGATAAATCTTTTACCGCTAGTTACGGCGTCGGTGTGACACATATATATATAGACAAGTTGTTGTAAGTATTTACAGCGACTATGATTATCCCGGAATGATTGTAACTAAACTACATTTGTTGTTTTCACTCATCACAAATGTGTACGTAGATAACTGTTTATTATTGTGAATATTTTTTTTTTTTGGAAAATGGTAGAGGTCCGGAAATTGTTTTCAAAACGGTTTCGAATAATGAGTTGTCATTAAATGATTAGTTATGTTTTTATAAATAAAATGGGTCCCGTATATTAATATAAATCCCATAAATGAAATAATGTCATGTATTATTCGAAAATATTTTTGGAATATTTCCAATATACATAACATTAGTTACATTCTTTGGAAAAAAATAGTTGGGGTGTTAATTTTTGTGTGAATTAAAATCTATCTTACTGCATTTATATGAATCACATATAAATTAATTTTGAAAAAAGTAAATATACAATTAACAAAGCAACTGAGAATTTTTTTTTTTTTTGTCACAAAAAAATAAAGTTCCATTAATAATAGCCAACACACAGCCGGGATAAATCCCCAACTGGCGGTACGACCAGGTTGAAAAACAAAGACAAGCTAAAACACTTAGCCGATTTGTTTCCTGACCGTTTCACAATACAGAACTGGAAAATTCTGTTAACTGAAAATGAAATCAAAGACAACCCAATAAATCCAATTTGTACCAACATCCCTGAATACAGTAATATCACAATTGACCTTAACACATAAGAACCATTGGTATCCAATTGTTTAGGTGGAGCACCCCAGCTATCTACTTGCTGAGAACCAGCTATAGACTTGCCGTAAGTGAAAACTCCCCAAGGATGAACACTATCATGTTGTGAAAGGTGAGTTTTTGCAATAATCATCACTGCCTCAGCTTCGATGCGGCCCCTCCAGATCTCTCGAGACATCAAATGAAACATTCTCCGAGGACTGAAATAAACAAACCAAACAAAACAAAACATATTAAAATAAACAACACATTCCAAAGGGAGAGACATGTTTCGCCCAAGGCGATACAATTCGAAACTTCGAAGATCTCGGATTGACACCAAATTTTGATATGATGTAAGTAAGAGATTTTGAGTTTAAGAAATGTGTTTATTATGATATTTCGAGTTCTAAATCAAGGCAGATCTGAAAAAGAACTCGAATGGGTTTTTCGAAATTTTTGGAAAAATTCCGATTTATGGGAGGAATGAAAGGGATTTGTGAAGGTGGATGAAGGCTTGGTTGAAGAAGGAGGAGGGAGGAAGAAAAGGAGACGTCCGACCGGTGAATCCACCGGCCGGAGGGGACTATCTTGATAGAAAAGACGAAGAGAGACTGGGGGAGCAGAGAGAATATGTTAGAGAGAGACAAAGCAACTGAGAATTAAGATCTATCTGACTGCATTTATATGAATCACAGATAAATTAATTATGAAGAAAACAAATATACAATTAAGAATGTAACTAAGAATTAAGATCTACCTAACCGTAGTCTCCTTCTACATTTTGAAAATATAAAATTTTGACCACTATTCTGAAAATCATTGTAAAGTATGGTCACCATTCTGTAATTTACTTTTTAAATATATTAGTTACCGATGAAAATTTAACGGAAGTTAACGACATCCACTCTTTTGAAAGGCGGAGAGAAAAATTGGCCAATATTTTGAGAATCCGAAAAATTGGTCAATATTTTGAAAATTGGTGTAAAATATAGCCACCACTATGTAATTTACTCATTTTTTATACTTAATTTAGTTGTTGTATACGTATTTAGTTAGTTTTGTGTGAGTAGTTGAGAGTACTCGCTGCAATTTTCAAATATGTTGCCAAAAAATGTAGACGTTTTTTTGTTCTCTATGGTTGAAAGATGTAAGTGATGGGAAAAAAAAAAAAGAGACTTATTTTGTTAATTTGGCATGGTTATTGTATATTTTTAAGTGGTTGGTAATTCTTCTAACGTTTTTAGAATTTATTTATAAGTTATTTACTTGAAGAAGTAGTGCATTTAATTAACAAATTCATTCTTAAGCAAATACATACAATTGTGATAAAAAAAGAAAAGTAATAGGAATATTAGTTAGTTAGTTGTACATTAGAAATTTATGATTTGGGGAACTTGGAGTAGGTAAACCGTAAACAACAACTCTGTGTAAACTAACCACTTTACATAACAAATTAACCCGATTCCAAGCTTTCATATAACACATACACATTTTTTTCATAGAAGAAGAAGGGTGATGAGGTAGGTGTATGTGAATTAAGACGACAACACCCAGCATTTCGTTTTTTTAATAGTTTTGACTCTCTACATGCATACATAAATAATTGGAGTTGTTTCTGGTCACTATTTGGATGGTCCCAAAAGCCCATGGATTTACTCAGAATGCACCCGAAGGATAGCGATTGCGGATTCTTATCTTAAAAAAAATGAGAATAAATAATACGAGACTAAAGGTAAATAGGCTCCAATTCACCAAATTGTTCATCTAAATATTAGCGAAAGGGGTCGATTTTGATTTAATGTTTACCACCGCTCACAGTTTTAACTGCTTATCATTAATACCTTGTTTTCTTTAGTGCAAGTTTTTCTTGTGCGTCGTGGTGTTATCTAAAATAATTTGCGGCATTTTTATGGAAGCTCATCAACTGTTGTTGTGTTTAAAGTTAGATCAGGGTGACAGTGTTCGTACAATCTCGCCTATTGGAATTTACATATGTGACAAATACAATTTCCCCGTGACTTTTTTTTTTGAAAATTGTCATGCATAACTGGCAATTTATTGTACGCTTATATGGGCTACCGCCTACCACAAATTTCAGTTCTCGTTTTTGTCTCTACTACGTTTATATGCATCATTATGTGTTGTTATCATTATTTTAAACTAGTTGATAAATTCGCGCTTCGCGACGGCGTTATAATTTTTTTAAAAAAATTCAATACATATTTACGTTATATTATATTATCATTACTAAATTTCAATAGTTACATAATTTTCTTTAATGAGCCGATTTCTTGTTAAACACAATTCTTTCGATTGAGCCGCTCTCTCTTTAGACCGAAATCCCAACTTTAACATATATTATAAAGATTTATATAATAATTTTTATCTATAAAAATTGAACCCTAAAAATAAAAAAAAAAAAATTATGACATCAGTATCAAATTCTAATAGCTAATACAATATATTCTAGTGACCCGTCTTCCCGTCAAACACATTTCGATCTACTCTTATTTGGAATCAAAATTTTAACTTCATTACATATTATTGATGATGACACTTATCTTATCAAATAATTTTTTTTTTCTTAAAAATTAAAATCTTAAAAGAGAGTAAATTCCAATTTTTACATTTTGTAAACTTTCTAATGTTTATGGAGTTTTAAAAGATGAAAATGCATATTATATTTTCTGATATTCATGTGTTTATTCATCGCTTCCGCTTGGGAATGTCTTTCTGTTATGTTAGCACATCAATTTTTTTTAAATACGAAAGACTTTTCGTTAGGGGAATAATATTGAATTTATGGATATACGTTTCTCGTTAAACGCAGTTATTCCTATTGAGCAGCTCTCTTGTTAAGATCAAACCCCTAACTTTTACATATATTACTTGTATAACAATGTTTATCCATAAAAATCAAATCCTAAAAATAAAATAAAATTTATGACATCAATACCAAATTCTAATAGTTAATACAATCTTTTATAGTGAGTTGTCTTCCCGTTAAACACGCATTAAACAATTCTTGTTTGGGATCGAAATTCCAACTTCATTACATATTATTAAAGATACTTATCTTATACAGCAACTTTTTCCTTAAAATCAAAACCTAAAAATAGAATGAGGTCCATTTTTAATTTTCTCCAAACTTTCTAAAGTATATGGAGTTTTAAAAAATGAAAATACATCTTATTTTCTCTTTATATTATAGATATTCCTGTATTTATTTAGGATTCCCGCATGAGAATGTTCTTTTATTATGTTAACACATTAATTCTTTTCTTTTTAAATATGAAGACTTTTTTTTAAGAGAATAGTATTGGATTTATGAATAATTTTTTTTTAATAGAAGTATAAATAACTTACATAAAAAAATATAATTTTAGAATATTGTAAAAAATTTCACCAACGTCCTTGTATTCTACTTCCAATAAAATATGTAATTAAATGTCTCCTCTATATATTCAAACACCAATTTTAATTCCAATAGAACTTATAATTATATGTTTTTTCTTTAAATTCGAACTCTTAATATCTATAAATTCGAACTCCTATTCTACTTCTAATATAGAACTTTAATCATATGCCTTATAAATACTTATTATATTTCCAACAGAACTTCTAATTATATTTCTTCTCTATAAAGTCGAACTCTTCTTTCTACTTTTAACATGTTAAAAGATATTTATATATATACGAGCATTAAAACTCGTACGAGGCACGGGCCGCTAGCTTAAATTGTATTTTTTAATTAAACTATTTATGATCAATATTGTTTGAAATATGTGATTGATTTTCATAGAGTTCTTCTTGTTACTGGCATATGTGGTTATTGTATACTTACTTAAATATGTTCAAGTTTGTAAGTTGGAAACTAATACGAGTAGTATTGATAGCAACCATGTAAGTTTTTAACTTTGTTGTGGGTCATAGAATATAATTTGAGTGTTCTATGGGTGTTGTCTAATTAAGACTATTTTTCAGAGCACCTACAATCCTAAACTTTCTTCAAAAATGATGCATCCATTTAGCTGGACCTCCAATAGTATTCAAGGTAGAAACTTAATAATCTTCAAGATGTTGCATTCTAAGAGTGTAGGTTTCAGTCATGATTCTAATCAAAAACTTCTTAAATATTCTAAAACACTTCTCAGGTCTTGCGTTTTTACTTCTTAAAACTACATTTCTAACTCTTTTATTTGTTTTATTCTAATTTCTTTATTTTAAGCATTCTTTGCCTTTATCTCTCTTCCGGTGTCCGTCTGACTTTCATTGAGTTACCTCCATAAATAATATATAATATATGATACTTTTTTTTCTAGAAAATATCATATTTTAAATTGAACATTGGCTAATTTGTATGTAAAAGGTAATGTGTTATTTGTAGGATTCATCTTTTTAAAGCCAAATATTTTACGATCCGAATAGTTTCACTACTAATTATTGTATCTTTTGTAGTAATATACAAATTTCATTTTACGTTAACATCTCAATATTTTTTATTCTAATATAGTGTTAGATAATATCCATTATATTAATTATAATATCATTTTATAACCCAATTGTGTATTTTACGTAATTCTCTAATCGATAAATGATAACCATTAAAGAATCCATAGCTCATTTAAAATCAAGTAATATTTCATCAATATCACACACATACATATTGTGTGTATGATTTAAAATAAATGTGAATGTGTGGTCTAATGGTATGAAGATGCACCATTTAACTCATTGATCAAATTTCGATTACCATTGAAAATAATGCTTCTATATATAAATAAGAACTTAGGGGTAAATTGGCGCTTTCAAATCAGTAATAAAGTACTTTAATTATTGACTTGATCTTATATTTAATATTTTTCATAAAAAATACATTATGCATTTCATATTTTTTCTTTATATAAATTTAAATATTGCCCCCGCTTAAGCGGTACACACAAAGATATCATGTGTATTATTGAAAACACGTATATAGATGAGTGCTTAGTTTGTTTAAGGGAATAATAGTTATATAGTAATTTTTTATTATTATTATGTTGATTATTATTGTTATTACAATTTTATAATATAATCAAATCATATATTATGTATCAATAATTGATATTTTGATATAATATATTATAGTTCAAATCAATAAATGTAAAAGTAAAATCATGACAAAAAAATTGTTAATGTGTCGCAATAATTAAAATAATAGATATTTATTTCACTCAAACAACACACACATCCATCTATAATGTTTATGATTTAGAACATATGTGATTGAGTGGTGTAGTGGTAGAGAGATTTGTTAATTAACATGAAGATCCAAGATCAATTACCACCAACCACAATTTTTTCAAAAAATTGAGAATAGAGGGATAAATTAGTAATTTCAAGAGATGAGGGGTAAATTGGACATTTCAAATGCATTAAAAAGTCTCTAGAATTTTATCTTGTGTTGGTGTATTATATATACTAGCTTATAGCCGGTGCAAATCACTGGTTACTTTTAATTTTTTATAATTTATTTATAGTGTAATATTATATTGTAAATATTAATTTTAATATGTTATTGAAAAAATTGGAAACTTACACCTTTGTATATAGGCTAAATGGCCTTTTAGCCCTCAAAGTTTGCACCGAAATACCCATCAGCCCTCAATATTTCAAAACGTTCCTTCCAACCCTCGAAGTATCCGTAAAGGTCCAATAAGCCCTCATACCGGGATATGAAAAAAAACCGGTATAAATCGGTAGGGCAAAACAGACATTTCACTTTATCTTTCCCTCCAAAACAGAGGAATCACTCCCGCCAGACCTTATAACCCTTGTAGTTCTATATATCTATATATATGTTTGTACAGACTTTTACCAAACAAAAACAAATTGCTAAGAAAATGGAACCTACTTGTTGGTGTGGAAGAGCAGCTGTGTTAAGAACCTCATGGACCGATGCAAATCCGGGAAGAAGGTTTTGGGGATGCCTGCGTTTTATGGTACATTCATGTTAAATCAAGTATTATTGTATTAATTGTTCTAGCTGCTTGTGAGACTTGTTTCTTTTGCAGGAAGACAGAGCCAATGCTTGTAACTTTCATTTATGGTTCGACCCCCTATGTGCCCAAGGACAAGAGTTATCATCCCAGGGCTGTTGAGAAAAGTTGAGAAGCTAGAAGACGATTTGAAGAAGTTTGAGGCTGCTGATGAAATCAAAGGGAAGAAGAAAAGGCATATTTTGTTGTTTATGATTGTCATATTCATCGTGTGGAGCTTTGTACTGATGAACAAAGAGGAGGAGACAATGAGCAGGGGACAATATGAACTACCCTAATTATAGCTTTGTAGTAGAAAAAAGAATTATGATGTATGAAAATGTAATGCAGTTTGGTATTTATAATGAAATGTTTTTTCAATCCAATATTATGTACTATTTTCAATCCAATAAACAGCCTGTTTATGAAATATTAGGGATGTAAACAGCAAAATCAAAACCAAAATTAGTACATGTCAAAAGAAAAAGCATCCATAACTTAGCAAATGGTTCCCATCCATAACTTAGCAAATGGTTCACATCCATAACTTAGTAAATAGCCAACATTACAAACACAAAACCAAAAGGTTCAGGGGTTGTCAAAAGCACATAGGTTTACAGTCAAAATGAAATTATCTGTAAATGTGCACAAGTTAAAATCCAGGTCTTCAAGCCTGTTTCTCTTTGCCCTTCGACTTGGTCTTCCCCTTTCCTGCAATCTTCAAGTTTGTTTCTGTCTCCTGTATTGCTTTTGCCAGTGCACTCCTTGTGATCACATTTTTCCCATGAGATAAGAAAGGTGCAGATTTTACCTCTGTTTTGCCAACTATAGTCTTGTATTGTTTCACTGGTGGTGGCATCTGTTTGCCCAACTTCATGGGGCCTGTGTATAAGTTGAGTTGAGTTTTCTGTTTAGTTGATTGCCCCTCCATTGCTGCTATCATGGTGTCAGCTTCATCATCAATGCAAACAGGAGTATCTTTTGTGTTCTGGAACTTATTTAGCTTGCAAAGACGAGAAAGCCTCCAACTCCTTCTCAGTGGCTGAAACTCACCACTTGGGGTCCCCTTTCTTTTTTTGTTTTTCTCAATTCTTTCCTTCATTTCTTTTTTAATTGCTTTCATTCTCTCATCCTCTACTTGGTTGTCTTTCTCTGGCTCCTCAATGATTGCCTTCTCTTTGGCTTTCTCCTGCTGCTTTGACTCCTTAAGTTTTTTAATTTTTTCAGCTGCAACCATGATAGGGGAGTCATGGGTAGTTGTCAAACCCAGTTTTGCATACCTCAGTTGCCTTATCTTTCTTGCTGCAACTTCAAGAGGAGTTGCCTCCTCACCACTCTCTCCCATTATTTCCTCTTCTTGCACAATTGGAATATCAGTCTCTGGAATTTGTTCAACAGTCTCTGGCATTTGTTCATCAGTCTCTGGCATTTGTTCAACATTCTCTGGCATGTGTTCAACATTCTCTACTTGGCTTTGTTGAGTAATGGGTGGTCCTTCCTCAGGAAAATCCAAAAGCATTTCATTGTAGTCGGCTTGCATTTCTTCCTCATTATCTGCAGGTGGAACCTCTGTGGAATTTCCATGATCACTTAGTAAAGCATGTGGTGGAGGTGATCCATGATCATTTATGTCCTCATTAGCATCTTCTACAGGTAGAACTCCATTACAGGTCCTTTTGTTATGGCCTACCTGCTTGCATCTACCACACCTAGTACATGACATTGGAAACATTAGCTATATAATTTACAATTAATGCAAATAGGAAGTACAAGTATAAAATTTACCTCACAGTTAACTGTGTCTTCTTGGTCAATGACTTCACTCCATTCCCTTCTTTTTCAATCACATCTGGGAGCTCATATCTTTTCTTTTTTGGCCTGCCAGGTTGCTTTTCAATGGTTGGTGGTTTCAAACTCAACCCACTCCTATCCCAAGCATTATGTCCATTCATTGGAAAGATTATCCCAGAGTAGGCCTTCTTGTAATTTGCTACACTATACACCAAATCCACATAATCTTCAACATTGTATCCCATTCTATTCAAACAGCTGACAGCATGGTGACAGGGGATGCCACTTAGATCCCATCTATTACATCCACATGTTCTGTTACCTATATGAACAGCATACTTGGTTCCATTCACTGTGGTTACCTCAAACTCATCATAGCCTGCATAAGTGGAATAACATCCTCCACTCCACCTTTTGTATTTGTCAAGCAGCTTGTACACCTTTGGAGTCAATTTTTTGTCTTCCCAAGCCACCATATCATCTCTCTTACACTGCAATCTCCTCATTAGGTACTCCCTAATCATTTCTAACATGATTAGTATGCCTTGTTCCCTAGCCCATAAAATGCACCTATTGAAGCTCTCACACCAGTTATTCAGTAACATGTCACATTTGGAGTCAGTTTTGAAATATGCCCTGCTCCAATGCTGAAATGGCACTGCAGTCAGCCATTCCCAAGCACCCTCATTCTCTTCTCTAAGTCTATTCATTGCAGTCTCAAATGCCTCTTTGTTTGCTGCCCTAGCACAGCTCCAAAATTTTTCTTTTAGAGATCTTCCACCATATCTCTGCTTAAAATTGTTATGCATATGCCTAACACAGTACCTATGCTCAGCCATGGGGAACATCTCTTTAACTACATTCAATAACCCCTTCTGTCTATCACTAATGAAACTCCACCCATCCCCAACACCTATATCCAGATCTTGACCTACTAAAGCTAGAAACCACCTCCAAGTGTCTAATCTTTCTGCTTCAACTATTGCATAAGCTATTGGAAACATACAATTATTACCATCTACTCCTATAGCACATAACAACTGACCTTTGAAAGCATTTTTCAAATGGCAGCCATCGAAGCCAAGCATCTTCCTGCAACCAAGCTTAAACCCATGCTTCAAACCCCCTAAGCATATATACATCCTTCTGAACACACCTACAGCACCTGCACATTTAGATCTGGAGCCTTATTATGTATTCACAAAGTTTGTATTGAATCTATTGTAAAAAGCACATATGTTATACCTGGTTCTATGTCAATCTCAACTGTGGAGTTGGGATTTCGCCTCAATAGCTCTGTTTTATAGTCCCATAGCTTGTCATACTGCTCTTCAAGAGTTCCATTAATAATCTTCATGCACTTTCTTCTAGTTTTTCTGAGTATGTGATGTTGAAAATCAATTTGCAAGTCCTTCAAGACAGTTTTGTGAAATGCAGAGATTGGCCAAGATGGGTTAATTCTGAATTCTGGAAGATATTTTTTAGCTAGGTATCCAGAATTTATAAGGGGCAACCCCTTTTGCTCTCTAACACAGATGTGGTCTGCAAATCAATAAAAAGGAATAAAATATAAACTAAAGTAAAGTAATAAAAATACCAAAAAGTCCAAGTCCAAGGAATGTACCTGGTCCCACTATCTTTATTTGCATGGTTTTGTTAAAATTTAAAGAAGCAAACACATGCCATTGACATGGGGGTCTACACACAGCCTTCACCCTGGTTCTGTCACTTTTAGTGAACTTCACCATTCTTCCTTCCACATAAGAATGCTTCATTACAGCCTCTCTGAATTGATGATGGCTTGTAAAAATCATCCCCACTCTCCATTTTGGAATATCTGTGTCTTTGTACACTGGAAAAGCTTTCTTTTTCTTTTCAGCTTGGACAGGATCTTCATCTTCTGCCAAACTGTCTAGATCATCACTATCATACTCACTATCACTTTCTTTCTCCATAATTTTTTCTGGACCAAGTCCAAGTTCCTCTCTTAACCTACCCACCCAGTCAACTCCCTCATCATCAACATACCTAGAAAAAAGCATGTCATCATCCTCATCTGAGTAATCTGAATCAGCAAAGTCATAATCATCTAGTTCATCACTCCAGTCCCCTACATCATTGCTAGAATTTCCCTCATTACATTCTTCATTAATTTTTCTAAACACATTTACATCTTCGAATGATACCAACTCGTCCTCATTGGAATGTGACACATAAACATCAATTGTATTTGAATTTTCCAGTGCATACCTTTTCATTTCCTCTACATCATCCTCAGTCAACAATAACATCAAACCTTCATCTAGTCCTACATTAGGCTTCCTATAATACAGACAAGTCAGTCCCCCATAACCCAAGGCTTTAGTCCATACTCTTAGACTGTCCATGTCTATTTCATCAAGGTCTCCACAGTGATACAAACTCACTTTACCCCCAAAGTATTCAGCTCTTGGAATCAAAACTAACTTCCCACCGTGAAACAAATTAATAGTGAGAACATCTTCACCTTCAAGACACAAAACATATTTGTGGTTTATATATAAGCATTTAAAAGCACAAACATACAATTAGGGTTCATCACACCCACACAAAATTTCAATAAAACACGAACTAACAAACATGTAAGTACAGAACATTGAACAATACATACACTTTCACTAATACATGCATACACAGAGCATACCCACTTTAAACCAAATCAAAACGAATTCATAATCAAAAATATGAGTGATAAGGCTTACTAAACATACCATCAGAGTTCCAACTGCTATCCCCCATGCTTTGATCGCCAATCGAATGGTCGCCAATCGCCAATCGCCTCTTCAATCGAATCCTAAGCTGCTCTGTTTAGTTTGGGCATAGTTTAGGGCTCAAAGCGTATGTAAACGTTTTGGGGGAAAGTGAAATGTCTGTTTTGCCCTACCGATTTATACCGGTTTTTTTCCCTATACCGGTATGAGGGCTTATTGGACCTTTATGGATACTTCGAGGGTTGGAAGGAACGTTTTGAAATATTGAGGGCTGATGGGTATTTCGGTGCAAACTTTGAGGGCTAAAAGGCCATTAAGCCTTGTATATAATAATTTTTAGTATTAAATATAAATTAATATGTTATTAGCGGGAATCGAACCTTGAATCTCTGTATATATATAACAACTTTTAGTATTTTTATATCTGATGGTCATGATCTATTTGAGTTGATGATCTAACGGTTGTGAATGATGGATAACCAAAAATGGGGATAACCAAACTACAAATTATATCCCTTTTCGCTTATTATAGTATAGTATAGATAATAGATTATTGTTTATTCGAACTCCTATTCCACTTCTAATAGAACTTTTAATCATATGCCTTATAATTTAATACATATTCTACTTCTAATAGAACTTCTAATTATATGTCTTCCTTATAAATTCGAACTCTTATTATCTATAAATTCGAACAACTATTCTACTTCTAATATGTTAAAAGATATTTTATATTTATTAGTGTTTAAAATCCTAAAATTCTAAAAAATTAGAAAAATAGATTGAGACGATCTTAGAGCACCACCTAAGCGCCCACGTATCCTCCTTTATATATATATATATATATATATATATATATATATATATATATATATATATATATATATATATTGATGATTGATGGATTTTTTTGCCATTTTTCGGTAACAATTTAATTTTTCCACATGCACTTATGTTTTTCTTCACCTTTGTGTCATTATTTGTTATTTTTGATTTATATGCAATTAGTATTATTACTGTACATTACAAATTTACAATCGTGTGTATGGTCTGCATGATTATTATGGATGGTACGAATTCAAAATTATTGTACGGAACGCAATAATGTTTACATAAATTGAAAAATGTTTACCACCTTAAATAAACAAGAGTACGGATGGCAACGGGTTGGATCGAGATCCAAACCCGAATTTTTAATCCAAATCCAAACCCGATATAAATCCAATTGGATTTGGAAATTCAAAATCCAAACCCGATTCACGGGGTTTGGATCGGGTTCGGGTTCGGGCTTATCCAAACCCGAAATTTATTGCATATAATTTTGAGGTGACATATGGAATCCAAAACTTGATTAACCAATTCGGGTTTTGGACCCGACCCGTTTAAAAAATCAACCGATGAATCGGACCCAAAATTCAATTTTTGGGGAATTTTTGCAACTAGGGGGAATTAAATGAAGAAATATTTAATAAAGAAAGAGATTTAGAGAGATAAGAGAATTTGCAGAGAGAGATAAAAGTGGTTGAGGATGGATGTGATGTTAATAAAGAAATATCCAGTGAAATAAGGAATAAATTATATAAATATGGGTAAGGTTCTAAGGAGGGAACTCAATCCTGACCATTCATTAACCAATTTTCACTTTAAATCAAAATACAATAAAAAATGGCTTTATTGTAATTAGTGATGCTGTTTAAGGTCATTTACAAATAATTATGTAGTATTATACATACAATATTTAACTTACATATGGAAAGAATCTTCAATATTTGATTACATACAAAATCATTCATAAATTTGGCAATAATATTTTGCCATATCTGATAGCAAAAATCTCGTTACAATTGTCTCTATCACATACAACATAATTTTTTTTTTTGATATTACTATATTAGTATCCTGCATATTTCACTAGCATAACTACAAAGAACCTGGTGCAGGAAGAAGATTCAATGAAGCAAAATCGATTGTTCTAAATCAATTATTTGGTTTTTCTTTTTGTTAACCTAGAATAAATGTGGAACACTTACCAGAACAGTTGTGTCTGAGTGCAAGATTGATATGTATTTATCATGAAAAGATGAAAAATGACAAATTATAAGGATTCGACCAGAGTTCTTGACATAAGCGAGATATGCTATGACTTAAGATCAGATGAAGTGGATTAAAGAGTTCCAATAATGTTATATTCTCTAACAACAAGAGTATTCTAAATAGATGAAGTTTGTAGTCCTCTTCCGATAATTATAGAAACAAGATATTACTTCATAGTGTTTTCATAAAGGTGTTCACATGTGGGTGCGGATCCACTAAGCTGTTATGCTGGGATGTTGTAGATTCTTTAAGGTGTTGGCTGCAAAGATTATTCGTTTACCAAGATGTTAATGAGAACTGTCATTTATTAAGGATGAGAGTATATTCATTAAGGTGTTTTGTTGAGGGTGTCTTGCTTTTACGATTGATTAAGTTATTTGTTTGAGCTGTTTGTTTGAGGTGTAGATTCTGAAACACTTAAACGAATCTTTTTAAACAATATGTCTAATAAGATATTTTCTCAAAATTATTCTAAACACTTAAGCTAGTTGATTATTGTTTATAATTTACTATTGTCCTCAAAATAATTATTTTGAAGATTCCGTTAATTGTTTTGATAAAATATTTAACTTTTTTAAAATTTGGTTAATAAAATATTTATCAAAACACTTAGGAATCTCACATTAATAATGTGCATTATAAATATTTTAATGAACTTCACTATATATCTAAAAGTTACAAAAAAACATGAAATATTTATTCTAAAAGAATATTTAGAAGGATATGAGTACTTCTTTCCAAAAAAAAAAAATTACTTATTAATATTAAGAAGGATATTCAAGATTCCGTTAGTGTGTTTGGGTAAAAATCTACTTATTCAGTTTAATCAATAAATATTTATTAAAACACTTCAGGAATCTCACATTGACAATATGTATTAAAAATAGTTTAATGAATTTCACTATAAGTCTAAAATCTATAAATAATGAATAAATTTTGCAAAAAAAAAATTAAATATATATGAGTACTTTTTAAAAAAAATATTCGTCAAATGTTTCAATAAATGTTTTTTAATTATGACGGATCAATCAAATAATTATGTTGAAGATCCCGTGAAGTGTTTTAGTATAATATTTACAAATTCTTTTAAAATTTTGTCAAAAAATAATTATGAAAACACTTTTAGGAATCTCACATTGACAATGTGCATTATATATACTTTAGTGAGCTTCACAAAATATCTATAAATTGTAAAAAAAATGAAATATTTTTTCTATAGAAATATTTAGAAGGATATGAGTACTTCTCTTTAAAAAAAATCTACTTACTAATATTTTGAAGGATATTCAAGATTCCGTTAAGTGTTTTGGTAAGAATCTACTTATTCAGTTTGATCAATAAATATTTATCAAAACACTTAAGGAATCTCACATTGACAATATGTATTAAAAATAGTTTAATGAATTTCAATATAAGTCTAAAACCAACAAAAAAATGAAATAAATTTTCTAAAAAAAATTAAAATATATGAGTACTTTTTAAAAATAATATTCGTCAAGTATTTCAATAAATGTTTTTTAATTGTGACGGACCAATCAAATAATTATGTTGAAGATTCCGTTAAGTGTGTGTTAATAAAATATTTACAAATTCTTTTAAAATTGGGAAATTCTCAATGGTACCACGTACTTTTGGCTTTTGCCAGTGGTACCATTACTTTTTTGACTCCTCTAAACGATACCCTTAACAAATTGACTTCTTAACAGAAATACCATTTTGTTCGAAAAACGTTATAGAAACGTTAAGTAGGGTTTGAGGCCAATATTCAACCTATTCTCTTATTGCATACTGCAGCGCATGGCCAAGATTGTTCTTATATTTTTTCAACAGGTTTACGGCCAACCAGTATTCTTCAAATATATTTTAAGGAAATTCTCAATGGTACCACCGTACTTTTGGTTTTTGCTAGTGGTACCATGTCCTTTTTACCCTAATTAACGTTTCTATAACGTTTTTCTAACAGAATGGTATTTCTGTTAGAAAGTCAATTTGTTAAGGGTATCATTAGAGCAACTCCAACCCATCACTAAATCACTATAATAGTGATGGATATAGTGTCAAACTCACTCCAATGCAATACTAAAATGGTGACCCAAGATCACCAAATGAGTTTTGGGTCACCAAATTTGGTGACAAAAGTACATTTAGTGATCCTTGATCACCAAATTTGGTGACTTTCAAAATTCCAACAATACCCCTATATTTGTTAACAAAACAACTTTTTCCATCTATGTCCTACTATTTGTTCTTGTAATTTTTTTCAAACTTATTTGTTCTCATAATTTTTAACTTTAAATTTTTATCAATTGAAACTTCTTTTCTTCTTAGCTTTTGTTAAATTTTTATCTATGTCCTACTATTTATTCCTAGATCTTGTTAATTCTAAAATTTCGTAATTCTAAAATATCAATTTTCAACAAAATTTGGATATTGATTTTTTTTATAAATAATTTTTATATTAATAAATTTAATATTATGCGACCATAACATTACAATTTAAAATATAATGGATATTAATAATGTAAATTGAACAAAGTTAGAATAGTCTATTTTATTGGTGAAAGATTCCTTTTAGTGTCAAGTATAGTGATCATGAGTTGGAGTGTATTTTGTGAATAGTGTAATTTTGTCACTAAAATAGTGTCCCTAGGACACTATTTTAGTGTCTTGGGTTGGAGATGGTCTTAAGAGGAGTCAAAAATGTAATGGTACCACTGGCAAAAGCCAAAAGTACAGTGGTACCATTGAGAATTTCCCTTTAAAATTTTTTGAGAAAATATTTATCAAAACACTTTTAGGAATCTCACATTGACAATGTGCATTATATATACTTTAATGAACTTCACCATATATCTAAAAATTACAAAAAAAAAAAAATTTCTTTGTATAAGAATATTTAGAAGGATATGAGTACTTTTCTTAAAAAAAGGGATAATCTCAAAACTACCCATGCTTCAAATTATTATTTTTAAAAAATACTACCACTTTTAAAACTATTTATAAAAATACCTTTCTTTAAAATTCTTTTTTCAAAAATACGTTTTGCAACCTCATTTGCAACTTCAGGGCGGCGCCAGCCGTGTGAGTTGCAAAAGTTACAACTGAAAACTGGAAGTTGCAAATGAGGTTGCAAATGAAAACTGGAAGTTGCAAATGAGGTTGCAAAAGTTGCAAATGAGGTTTTTTAAAAGTTGCAACTGAAAACTGGAAGTTGCAAATGAGGTTGCAAATGAAAACTGGAAGTTGCAAATGAGGTTGCAAAAGTAGCAACTGAAAACTGGATTTCATTAATAATGATGGGGCTCCCTGCATTCACATAAATATCCACCAATAAAAATTTGACAACTCATCAAGCACGAATTCTTAGCATATGCCCTTGGGCACACACTAGACAAATCCTTAGTTAAAACACATACAACTCCCCAAAAGTGTATTTAACTTTACCCTTTTTTATATCTCCCATATTTTATTATCTCTTTAAATGTTTTTTTTCCCTAAATATCTCACATATCTAATATCATTAATGCACATAAGAAGAAAAGAAAAAAAAAATATCTTTTTTGCACTATTTGCATTTAATCAAATGATATTGATGTAAAGATAATATTATTTTATATTTAAAAATTTAAATCATTTGATATTTTATATTAATGTAGTGTCAAAAAAATGAAAAAAAATCATTACGGGAGGGAATTAAGTATTTTAAATATCCAAATTTTCAATTTTATTTAGAATATATAATATGTGTTTATAAGATAATATAAAATTGATGTATAGGATCACATTGGCAATTTTTAAAGTTGCCAACTATTGGAGTAGATTTGTAACAAAAGTTGCCAACAATGAGATGGAAGAGAGAAGAAATAAAAAATTAATATATATGATGAGGTGGTAGAAGTTGACAACTATGTTGACAACTTCTATTGGAGATGCCCTAAAAGGAATGGGTACGATAATAATTATAAAATTTTTCTAAAAATTATATTATTATTACTTGTACAAATTCGAAGTATACTAATCTAAGAAAAATTGCTTTATGACATTGGGCGTAGTGTATACGTATTTTCTGGGGAAAGATTAATGGTTATTCACCCACCAGTAGTAGTACTGTATTTTTGATCACTCCACAGCTTCGATTTTAATTTTAGTGGAGCAACAAGATAATCCAAATTAGTGTTCGTGCTTTGAAATAAGTGGATTGCACTAATTATTGCCCTACAAATTCTTTAATCAAATTATGCATCATTTATTGAAGAGTACTAGTAGTAATAGTGCAAACTGTGCATGTGAGTGTGTGTGACACAATATTGAAGCCAATTATCCACTAAAAATCTCAAAATATGCCTACTTAAAGTCTGAGTTTATTTTTTTTTCATTTTAAAAAAAGAAAAAGAAAGTCTGAGTTTAATTAGGCTACACATGGTTCTAAAATTTACATATTTGACAGTTATTTGATTTCTTAACTCCAAAACAGCTTTCTCTCACAAAACACAAACAAGCTTAACATCTATTTTTAAAAAAAATAATAATATGTGTCTTAATTTTGATTGTGCTGACATTAGTTTAAGCGTTCAACTGAAAAAGGTTCCGCTCACCTACTCCAATCAGAAAAACAGGTGATTTAAATGAATGAAATGGTGAAAGTAAGCTAGGAAATTCCATGAGGCATGATTGTAATATGCCAATATGGGTATTGAATCACAGAGCATGTTGAGATTGGTGGATTCTGAGAATGTCATTGTAGTTGGTCGTTAATTAATTTCACATGTCTGTATCGGATTCAACATTTATATGAATCCCAAAATTATGGTTGACGACGAAACTTTATGCTGCATTTAAATTCACAGTTGTCAATTGTCACCCCTTTAATTTGTTCCTTAATATCGCATCTACCTAGCACCGTGGTCACCAATACCTATTTTGTTGGGCCTCAGAAATATGACTTCCAAGTTGGGGGTTCATTTGATTTGAATTGGCCGTCAGGCAATTAAACTGGGTCATATAGAGCCCAAGAACCATTACACAAAATGCTGAAAGCCTAAAAAGACTGAGCCGGGATCCTCTGTCCCCTTCTTCGTGTCCTTTTTGTGTCCCCTATATAAAATGGGTGTCCCTGGCGGAGCCCATTGTAAGGAAAATGGAAATAAAATATTTTATTTTCATTTTCCTTATAATGGACCCCGCCAGGGGCACCGGGGACACAAAAGGGGACAGGAAGAAGGGGACAGAGGATCCTCACCCAAAAAGACTATGGTGTAACTGTTAGAATGCACATTTTCGATACAGAATAATTGGTGGTCGTCTAATTAACACGATATCAGAGCTTTTGTACAAAAGATGTTTATAGTTCCAACCTCTCCAACACCTCTTTACTTTAACTTGCTTGAGCGAGAGAGAGTGCTAAAAAAGTAAGCATATACCATCTCATTGATTACGTTTTCACTTTTCAGTTTTTCCCAAACCTTAATGCTAGGGTAGAGTTAGTCTAACATATGGAGACACCAAGGTAATATCTAAATAATTTACATAAAATGTTTTGTGATACTTGGTATAGGGAGAATATTGTATAACAATATTTTGGAGGTTTGCTGGATTATCGGAGCAAAATACGGATATTTTGCTAACAAAAGAAGAACAAAGGAGTAGAGTTTGTGTGTATGAATGTGGCTGAGCTTGATAGGTGTTTTTCAGGTAAACTGTTTCTCATCCGTATCAAGGTGCCTACGTACCCTATTTATAGGGATCAAGCCTGACGTAGTTCTTGGGCCACAAGTTACCTAGGCGGGCTAGGGTTTTAAGAGATAAGCCAAAGTCCAAGCCCATGTAGCTAGGGCTGACGTGGCAATGAGTCATCAATCCTATCCTTGATCCAGCTGTAGAAGCCTACGACCTCGAACGGATAGATTGGGAATGAAAGATCCATCAGGGCCCTTGCATGCGACCTAGAGAGGCCTGGCCACGCGAAGCGATCCCTTGATGGGAGCCAAACGAAGCGATCCCCAGGTAGCGACCCCGGTAGATACGACCCCGAGGCTGAGCAGCATGAGAGGCGCATAGGCCTAGTGTGAGAATAGACAAAGTGCTCCTGTAGCGAGGTGGCCTTATGGCGAGGCACTACAACGCGAGGTGAAATTATGTAGCGAGCGAGGTGCCCCTGCAATGGAGATATTA
Organism: Saposhnikovia divaricata; assembly: GCA_036435485.1. Classification (NCBI taxonomy): domain Eukaryota; kingdom Viridiplantae; phylum Streptophyta; class Magnoliopsida; order Apiales; family Apiaceae; genus Saposhnikovia; species Saposhnikovia divaricata. The sequence goes on along the minus strand of CM071597.1, from coordinate 181,735,543 downwards.
CGTCCAAAGTATGCTGGGCTGATTCCAATTATGGGCTTTAATAACCCAATGCTCATCTTCTAGGCCCATCATAGATCATGAAGCATCAATTTAGCTAACCAAATCAATTCAGCCATTATGCCAGATTTGGGCATAACAACTACCCCCCGAGTCTATATTGCCATTGGAGATGCGATGTGGACTCAAAGAATACGAGTTGTCACTGCGAAGCGAGCCCAAAAACAGATATAACCATTGAAGTAGTCGCGACCCCAAGAATTTGAAAGGTTTTGACAGCTGTTGTGTCTCGAGATGTGTGTCCAACGGACGAGATTTCAACACGTGTCCCATGTCTTTCTCTCTCCTGACGACTATATATACTCCTGTCACTATCATTTCCTTTTTTATTCTCACGAACACATTATTGAAGTGCTGTCAGTTTGCTCCCGGATCAAACGCAAAGAATTCTCAGGCTCTTTCACCAGCGACCCCAAGTTTCTTCCAATTTCTTCATCCTTCTTCTTCAAAAAGTAAGTCTTTTTTCTCTTCTTGCATTTAAATTACTGTTCTTCATTATAATTGCACGATTAGATAGCGTAAATTGCATGCGATGCGAACCCAAATAACTGCGATCCCAAAATGTCAATTTCATGATGCGACCCGTCCTCGCTATTGTAGGAGTGCGATCCGTGACTACTTAGATAGAAACATAGGTTAAGAACGTTAGCCTTTCCCTTAGGATTGCGACCCCGCATATTCTCTGTGGACGACGCAAGAACACATAGAGCCTTTCTGTCCGCTTGTTTCTTTCCTCCTTCATTTGTTTTCTGTAAGGACACACACTTAATCATTTCACCCTTTTCAGATGTCTCAAGATGATAGCTCAAGGACACCTTCTCCTATGCCTGATATACAAATCAGCGATGCTGCAGCAGCCAACATCGCAAAAGCTACGAGCACTAGTGAGAGCTCGTTCAAACTATACTTCGACCCTTTATGGTCTAACGAGGAATATACCCGCGAGGTGCCTTTGACTTCGTGGAGAACAAAGCACCCTTCCAGCTCGCGGGATCAATCTCTGGATGTACTCCCAGCCGGGGACGAACCTCATACTATGACTGACATTGAGCATGACATCGCAACTTTGACAAAGAAAGGAGATGAATTCAGCGCTAGGGCAGCAGAAATTCTCTCCAAAGCGCCTCCACCGCGAACCATGCCTCCATCACAAACCGTGTCACCCATTCACATTAGTGACTCTCCAACAGATTCATTAGGCGATGCCTACTACGACATCGAGGGAGGTGCTGATAACGAAGCCAATTCTGATGACACTGACTACGAAGAGCCTTCCTCTGATGATGGCGGCCTCGATGAAGTAGCCAAGGTCGTCAATTTTACTGACTACAATTATGTTCCAGAAGCTTCCCCTGAACCTTACGAACCAACTCCTCAACCTGAGTTAGAAGGAACCATTTATGTTGGTGGTCCTCGTCCTGAAGACATCGAGCCAGGCTCGAAAGTAAAACCCGGCCAACCTCGTGTTTTAGGCTGCAGAGATTTGTCAACGACCCTAGATACAGAATCCTTATCTAAGGCGGTTGACATTTTCAGGCCAGAAGGCAAAATTATCCTTCCGAAATCTGCGATGCGATGCTACCGCTTCGATCATCGAGAGAATGGTGGCAGAGTGCCTCGTATGGTTCTGACCTCGGCCATGATGAAGATAGGCGTATCCTCTCCCCTTCACCCTTTTATTAGGGATGTTTGTGAAACGTACCATCTGGCCCCAATCCAAATAAATCCCAATGGCTACAGAGCTATGATTGCTCTTTACATCCTCTACCACAAGCTCGGCTACCCTGAATTGGATGCGAGGACCATGGGATATTTCTTGCAATTGAAGCGATGCGGGGCATCAGACTTTGGCTACGTTTATTTCTCCATGTGGCCAGAGTTCAACAAGAAGGAACTATACCACAGTGCCCCAAGTAACGCCGGGTCGTGGAAAGGCCCTTATTTCTACGTCCACGACGTGCCCAGAGTCAAGACCTCTTTTAACTATCTTCAAGGTATGGAACTTAACCTTTTAATTTCATCCCCCTTTCATTCAATCCATGTGTTAACCCATCCTTCCTGAGATCGCAGTTGGTCAAGTGCGAACCGTCCTAAAGGGCGAAGAGAAGCAACGTGCCGATGACGTGCTGAAAACCCCACGGGAGGCTCGCAACATTAGGACTCTTCTTTCACTTGAAAATCTAATCGAGTGCGGTTTTCTGAAAGAAGGGGTCGGTCTTCCTTCTAAAACGAGGCCCTCAGGAGCGAGGAAGACCTCCTTAAAGAGAAAGGCTCGCGAGGAGGCCTCGTCCTCTCGAGTTGTCGTTACCACTGACGAGGGTATTCTCCTCGTTATAATATGACTATTATTCTGTCCTCGCTAACTTTAACATTGCATTCATCCTTACTGTTCTCGCATTTGCATAACTTGTATTATTATCATGCTTCTAATATCATTTTACTTCTATTTTTCAGGCATGTCGGGTAAAAGTGGTCGCAGACCTCCTTTTCTCCAGAAGAGCGGGGCCATACCCGTTCCGAAGACTGCTCCAGTCCCTCCCAAACCAAAATCTGTTGAACTGCCACCTCCTCCACCTCTATCTCTGAACACTGAGATCATCCAGCGAGCCCAGGGTACCCCTGAGGACCACATCTCCAAGAAAGCTAGAAAGGATGAGTCTCTGCTCCCTGCTCCTAAGCATCCAGCCACCGCTACCCCCGTTCATCACCTTTTCGCGAAGCATGGGTATAACCATGCTACCGAAGAGGAGTGCACGAGCTGGGTGGGGGCTGAGCTGATTGATAATGCCGAGTCCCTGTCCAAGTGCTTGTCTGAAGCGTTCATCCGTCAGACTTCTCATCTAAAGGAACTGAAGACTCTTGCCTCCGCTAAAACCAAACTGGAGAAAGAGGTCGCAGTCCTTAGATTCCAGAAGGAAGAGGACAAGAGATCGCTGATGAAGACCCACAGGCTCGCCCTTGAGACAGAAACTGCTTCTCTGCGATCCGAGCTCAAGAAAATCACGGATGAGAGGAACATGTTCAGCAAGTCCCTGAAGGAGGCAGAGGAGCTTGAGGAGACTCTTCGGAGAGAGCACGGGGAGGAGGTCGGCAAGTTGAAGAAGGAGCTCGAGGCTGCCAAGCTCGACCATGATGCTGTTGTGGAGGCCGCCCAAGTTGAATTCATGAAGACCTTCATCCGAAGGGTTCCTGACTTTGACTGGGAGAAGCTCGGGCCTGGAAATGCCGAGTTCGCTGAATCTCTTCGTAAGGAAATAGAAGAAGAGGATGCGAAGGAGGCGGCCAGGCTCGCCAGCGAAGCCACCCAAGCCAACACAGCTGAAGCCTCCAAGATTTAAACTATTTCTTTGTTTCTGAATATTGAACTGGGGATGCGGACACCCCTTGAATGTCTCGCACTCATGTAATATTGTTTTATTTAACTTTGATAACCTCTTAACTGAACTGGGATCGCATGGCGACCCTTTCTTTATGAATATTGCATTTTAACTTTTTCATCCAATATTGCCTCGTTATTTTTGTCCATAACATATTTGCACAAGTAATTTAGCTTCGCTTCTTTAGTACTTTGACTTCGAGATTATGTCTTTATTTCATCTTTGTTCAAAAGATTCTTGAATAGTGCTAGATTTGCATGCCTTTGCTTAGATTCTTTAGATTGCTGTAGTAGTAACTTCAAATGCGATCCTTGCATCGTTGAGATGGCTTGGACCTTAGCATGTTAATGTTAACAAACAGGCAAGTAAAATGTACAATAAAAAGTAATTCATAGATAAATTGAACTTTTATATTGATAAACGGGGCGAAGGCCCAAACAAGTTGACAAGCGGGGCGAGGCCCAATAATTGATAAGTGGGGCGAGGCCCAAACAAGTGGTAAGTGGGGCGAAGCCCAATGCCATTACATCATAAAGGGAAGGTGTCTATACGACCACTACCCCCCAATATTTTGTATGGATTTATTCATGCGAAATAGATAGAAACTACCAGAAGCGATGCCTTTACTGATAGTATTTGCGCAAATGTTCCGCGTTCCAAGCTCGCGGAATGACCTTATCCTTCATGTCAGTGAGGTAATAAGTTCCCTCTGAGAGAGTAGCATAGATTTTGTAAGGCCCTTCCCAATTAGCACCAAAGACACCGTGGCCTGGGACCTTAGTGTTAGGCATGACTCTCCTAAGCACGAGGTCACCTGTCTTTAAAGAACTTGCTTTGACCTTTCCATTATAGTACCTCGCTGTCCTCTGTTGGTAAGCTGCGAGGCGAAGCTGAGCCTCGCTTCTTGTTTCTTCTATCATGTCTAGGTACAATCTGTGATTCACCTCGTTTGCGTCGGGATCGTAGTGTTCCCTTCTAAACGACCCGGAGCCCACTTCAACGGGGACCATAGCCTCGCAGCCATATGTTAAGGAAAAAGGAGTCTCCCCAGTTGTGGTCCTTGGGGTAGTGTTGTACGACCACAAGACCCTTGGTAGTTCTTCAGGCCAACTGCCTTTGCTTTCCTCTAACTTGGCCTTCAAAGTATGTTTGATGATTTTGTTGATGGCCTCAGTTTGACCATTTGTCTGGGGGTGACTCACAGCTGAAAAACTCTTCTTAATCCCCAAGTTCTCACAGAATTCTTTCATGTCCTTGCTATCAAATTGCTTTCCGTTATCTGATATGAGCTGATAAGGAATCCCATAGCGGCACACTATTGCCCTGTACACAAAGTCCTTGAGTTTCTTCGCAGTAATGGTGGCAAGTGGCTCGGCCTCGGCCCACTTGGTGAAATAATCAACGGCCACAACTGCATACTTGACACCTCCCTTGGCCTTAGGTAGCTCCCCAATTAAGTCAATGCCCCACATAGCGAAGGGCCATGGGCTCGTTAGCGAGGTGAGGTGCGAGACCGGGGCATTGCTATAATTAGCGATCCTTTGGCAATTATCACACCTTCTAGCGAACTCGAAAGCATCTCTCTTCAAAGTAGGCGAGTAGTATCCTTGGCGAAGAATCTTTTGGGCTAGAGAACTACCCCCCGAGTGATTGCCACATATTCCTTCATGAACTTCTCTGAGAATATAATTGCATTCCTCTCCATCCACACATCTTAGGAGCGGGGTGTTGAACCCTCTTCGATATAGGACCTCATCATAGATGACATAGCGAGCCGCCTGATATTTGATTTTTCTTGCCTCTTTCTTGTCTTGAGGCAGGGCTCCACTTTTCACATACTCCCATATGGGGGTCATCCAGGTCGACCTTGGGGTCGCTATCTCCATAACAAACTCTTCTGGCACACTGGGCTTTATTTGAATTTCCAGTGGAATGATTCCAAGTAGGGTGGCCTCGCGACGCGACCCCAACTTTGCTAATGCATCAGCCCTTTGATTCTTTTCTCTTCTAATGTGAATCACTTTGATATTGTTGAACTTTTTCATCAACCTCTGTGCACATCGCAGATATAGTTCAATCTGCTCACCTCTAGCTTGCCACCCACTCCAGAGTTGATATGTTACTAGCATGGAATCGCTGTGGGCTGTGAGATTTTCTACCTTCATTTCAAGTGCCAATCTGAGGCCGATAATGAGGGCCTCGTATTCTGCTGCATTGTTGGTGGCCTCGAAGGCGAAGTGCACTGCGCTTTGTATCTTGCGACCTTCTGGAGTTACTAACTCGATGCCGGCCCCAGCTCCTTCCTTATTTGATGCTCCATCAACATACAGTTCCCACCACGAGGCGGAATTTTCTTTCTTGACCTCGCTAGATGCGGCCTCTGGGATCGCTATGATGGCCAATTTATCTTCCTCAGATTGAGGAGGGAATTCTAAAATGAAGTCTGCAAGTGCCTGACCTTTAATGGGACCACGAGGCTTGAACTCAATATCAAATTGGCTGAGTTCCACTGTCCACTTCAACAATCTTCCTGAGGATTCTGGCTTATGCATTACCTGCCTCAATGGATAGGCTGTACGAACCTCTGTTAGGTCCAAATGTGTTGTAGAGGGGGGGTGAATACAACTTTTCGAATATGAGAAGCAATAAAAACGATGCAATAAATGAACACACAGATTCAAGGAATATATTTCTTTATATATAACTTGAAAGGGTTGCTACAACATTCATTACAAAGTATAACAGAAGTTCAGAGAGAAGTGAAGGATTCTAAGCTCTGTGAATGCACTCTCTCTTTCTCTTGTGTTTTTCTCAAATATTGCTCTCTCTATTTTTTTATAAAACATTACACAAGTACTTCTATTTATACTACATGTAGTCTATGTCCTGTAGTCTTCAACAGCTAAGATGTACGTGGCCCAGTGGTGTCCACATAAATCTTGCCTTAACTTGAAAGCTTGGAAATCTGCCAATCAGAAGATGCCATGTGTCATGTTGAAGCTGCACCTAAGTAGAACTTCTACTTGAGAATTTCTACTTGGCTATCTCAAAATTCCTAAGTCGAACTTCTACTTGGCTATCTCGAAATTCCTAAGTAGAACTTCTACTTGGCTATCTCGAAATTCCTAAGTCGAACTTCTACTTGGCTATCTCGAAATTCCTAAGTAGAACTTCTACTTGGCTATCTCGAAATTCCTAAGTCGAACTTCTACTTGGCTATCTCGAAATTCCTAAGTAGAACTTCTACTTGAGAATTTCTACTTAGCCATCCAGAACATTTAGTACTTAGAAAATATTCTGGTCTTCAACTTGAAACTTCAATGCACATCTTGAACTTGTGATATCTTCATGTCTTCTTTATTCTTCAACAAGCTCTTGAACATGGTTCTTTATTACTGACATAAACTTGCTATCAATGTCCTGACACTTGATGCACTGGTCTGGTTCATAAGTGACTAGTCTTGATAGTGTTTCTGCTTCTTGAATAAATTACCATATTCACTGAATAACTTGGCTTTCCAATATTTGCTTTCCTTCTTCTTCACTTGAAATCAATTGGTCTTATTGATACTGATAGTTATGATCTTGATTCTTGGCTTTTCAAATCACTGAGGCATGAACAACTTTGACTTGAACTTCTCTCAATGATTTCTTCTTGGCTTGATCATAGTTAACATGTTGAATTGTAATCAATTACCTTGTCTTCATTTAGTGTTGATTTCTTGTGACTTCTTGTTCTTGATTGTCTTCTGGTTAAGTATCTTTTCCTTTAGTTGGGTTACATTAGTTATAGTGTTACAAGTTTACACACTCTGCCTTTCAATCTCCCCCAATTTGATTGTCTAACAATGACATTCAAATTAATGAAGGATAACTCAACTAAACAATGAGACGAGAAAAGATAATTAACATTACAGTCTTGAATAATATACAATTGAAAAGTACTTGAAAACAATGCAAAGAACTTAAACTAGAAAAAGAATTCGAACTTCGAATTAAAGATCATTTGAGTGATTCCTATCACCTGGATTATTTCATACCTTTTAGTCAAACTTGTATCACCTTATTGGATTCACTCTAAGGTGAATTTTCCTCAAGTGAGTTAAAGCAACCGAAAGACATGAAGTTTTTCCAACTTCAAGTTCACACCACTCTGACCTTTAACCCTAATTCCGTTTCCTCTTTCTTGCTTCAGCAGCTTGGTCTCTCTCTTCTTTCTGCCTTTTGCGCTTCTCCTTCTGCTGCTGTTCTTTCTTGTACACTGGATCGTGAAGCTGCTTCCACCTAGCATTCAACAGACTTACAGCTTCCATTTCTAGAGGGTTCCTGGGCTCTGGGTTAGGATGTTTGAAAAGCCTTCTGAGTTTATCAACCTCCTGAGTAGTCCTGATCTTTGGAATTTCCTCAAAGTTCTTCATTATGAGCTGAGGTTTCCAATGAGATTTAGTGGCTTTGAGATAACGATATATCATCTTGGGGTAGCCCTTGACACGGTCAGTATTATAGACACTAGCCGCATCTCGCTCCATTCGCTTCTTCTCCACAATTACTTCAGACAGGTAACTCATGAGTCTCTGCTTTTCTTCAACAAACTTGTCTTCCACTTCGCCCCATTTGAACACATATAACACTTTCTCTAGAAATGCAGCATCTTGAGTCTGTAGCAGCCATTGTCTACTCATATGCAAGAGTGTTTGTTTCTGGTCTGCATCTATGTATGCTAAGGCATCAGCTGTATCATCAGCATAAGAGTGTATCCAGTATACACTATCTTTCCCTGGAACGCCAACTTTCTCCCTTATTTCTCCTTGTTCCAGTTCTCCAGAAGGAAGAGTCAAAGCTTCATCTACATTCTTCATTGCTTGAAGAATATTCCATTTCTTTTCTATCAGCTCCGGCTCAATCTTCACGTTGTCGAGAGGGTTTGGAGCAATGACATCACACTTCCACACCTCATTGCTCTTCAAGAATATGACTCTTTCAATGATCCTCATGGATTTATCTTTAAGCTCAGAGGCGAATCCCTTACCCATCATTTGTCTACATACAGCTTTAAGAGATTCCACTGAAAGTTCCATTAAGTCCTTTTCCTCCATGCTCACCCTCTTCATCTTTCCTTGAACCACCATCCGGACAAAATTTGGATAAGCTGAGAATTCTGGACCCTTGTCCTCTGCTAGCTGCATTAACTGATCCCTGTACAGAATGCTTAGCTCCTCAGATTGAGAGTACTGAATTTTAGTCGCTAGCAAGAACAACTCTGACGCAGATCTTCTCATTATGAATTGGTCATCCACAAATAGGAAAGATGTTGGGACTCCTTCTACCAAAGACAAGATAACCTGCCACTCCTTAAGATTTGCATTGTATCCAACCCTGACTTTAGAAATTAATCTCTTCAAAGCATTTATATAGTCCCCAGTCATTGGATTCTGCAAATTCAAGTTGTAGAACAGATCATCTGCATCCTTGTTATGAACTCCTTTTGCACATGGTCCCATCATTATCTTCCTTGCTTCATCCCATTTCTGCCCTATCCTTCTTTTGTCCAGATCAACTTGAGGATTGGCTAGCCTTGCAAGCTCATACTCATACTGCTTCCCTTGTAGCTCCACCTTCTGTTCTAGGAACGCAGCATGTTCTTGCATCATCTTCATTTTATGGAACTGAGCTTGTTCCAAGGCTAACTGTTGAGACTGCAGGGTTTCTTCATCAACAGGATCTTCTTCAGGCATTCCGAAAGACATACCAGCACCTCCACCTTGTTCCTTCAAAGATCGCTTAACAGCATGTGCGAAAGGTACGTCTTCCATATCAGAATCTGAGTCTAGTACCTCCTGTACTGTGTCCTGATGACTCAGGTCAATAACTGGTTCATCTTCTTCAACCATTATTGCCTTACCCTTTCTCCTCCTCAGAGCCTCTTCAGCAACAGCAGGCTCAATTTCTGGTTCCTTAACAAGATCAGCGGGTTCTTCAATTTCTTCGATGTGAACTGCCTGCTGTCTCGTCTCCTTTCCACTCTCCCTCTTAGGTGAGTTATCCTGAGCTCCACCATGGTCTTCAGATCCACCAGCTGCATAGGAACCTCCAAAACCAGAACCAGAGGCTCCCGCTCCACTAGCACCACCTGCACCACCTGCTCCAGCATCGGGGGGAGGTTGTTCCGACTCGAAGCACTCCGGGGGCACAAAACTCCTGACTGCGAACATCATTCTACTGATCTCCACAATCATTGTATGCATTGTAGACTCCAATGCCCCCATCCTCTCATTGAGAGTGCTTCCCAAGACACCACCAGCATGGCCCAAGTCATTGACCTTATTTGTCAAATCATCAAAAGCTGTAGCTTGACTTGCCATTCTTGCTGCGTAGTCGTCTAGAGCCCGTTGATTGTTTCCAACATTAATCCCCAACTGCCCCATCGACTGCCCGAACTGCTCCATTGTATTCTCCATTGAAGTCATACGAGTATCAAAATTTTCTGTATTAAGGGACGGTGTTTGGTTTAGGTGACCTCGCTCTAATACGCGTTCTGTTGGTATTTGGCGCTCGGTTTCGGGCCTTAAAAATGAAGGTCCCTCTCTCCCTAACCTCTCACACACACTCCCTGTCTCACGCTCGTGTATGTCTTCAATGACTGATCCTAAAAGTGAAGCAGTACCTGCAGAAGCTTGATAAGAAATGTTGTTGACAGTTATGGGATCAAATTCTGTTTGTTCCTGAGTTGGAATCTCAGTCTGAGAGGCTGCAAAGTGTCCTTGTACGACATCAGAACCGATCCTCTTTGCAGCATCAGTACGTACCGGTGAAGGTACGGCTGAAGTTCTTAATACTTCATGTCCTCTTGAAGCAACAGTATCATTAAGAGGCACATCATCTTGACCAAAATCAAAGTCCCTATGTGCAGAATGTTCAAGGGGTGAACCACTCGCGTGAGGTGGAGTGGTTGCGTGTGACACGCTAGGTTTTGACTGTGGTTGTGAAGTAGCAGCGTGGAAAAGTTTGGCTTTCTTGCGAATAAGTTGCTGCTCTTCGGGTTCATTCTCCTCATCATCTTGTATAAATATACGTGCTGGTTTTCTGACTTCCGTTAACAGGGGTGATAAAGAATAGGAATGTGTATCAGACTCAGAGTCAGAAATATGGCTCTTACCCTGGGATAGATCCTGCGGGTTAGCAGTTTCATGGGTCGCGGAATCAGAAACGTAGGAGGAGGAATGAATAGTATGCATAGAGAGATTACCTGATTGCTTACCTTGTGCATCATCGCTTTCCTCATCCGGAATCTCATCAAATGCCTCAGTATGAACAGATGGATTTTGAGCATGTGATGAGACTTGTGATGATGCCTCCAAATTGGTAACTCCTGCATCATATCTAAGCCACATTTGAATATTTTCAGGAGTAGACATAGGTTTACCTTGATGTTTATCCTGATTTGCAATGGTTGCAAGTGACTTAGTGCCCATCCCTAGTGATTCAGATGTGGGGCTTCTGGCAAATCCCTGTCGAATAGCAAGAGCATCCCTCGGTATTAAGTCATTGATTAGCATTTGAAGAAACCGAGGAAACCAACAGACGACATCAGTGGTAGAGAGGTCTCTGCTTGCAAGGGATCCCATTGAGGCCACTATCTCAGAGAGAACTATACGTCCATAGTTTATATCCAGTTCTCTTGCTAGGGCTACTGCAAAGGTTTGCATGGGAATCGGAATTTGATGAAAGTCTTTTTCGCGTGCCCGAAAACATCTTGTGATGGCCTCGAAAAAGTAATTCCATTCCGCATGGAAGAATTGCTTTTGGATATTTCCCGTGATTGGGCCTTTTGTAGGATAACATCCAATTTCTTCAAAGAATCTGAGGCGTTCTGCAGCAGTAGGTTCTGGATCATAGGCATCTTTAACTGGGAATCCTAGAACTCTGTTGACAATTTGTTCTGTCACCTCATATTCCTGACCCGCTAAGGTAAACCTGAAACCGTAGGGGGTTGTTTTACTCCCAAAAGTAACCGCACTAGTCCATAATTGCTGTAAAGCATCATGTACTAGTGTAGGTTTAGCAGTAAAAGCTTGGCTAGCTTTGGAATACAAATTGAGAAATCGTATCCAAAACTTAAACCGCGGGAGTTGATCACCAATTTCCGTAGAAATATTGTAAAAATTGTTTTTAGCAAGGGAAAATTGGTGAGCCATTTTGATTAAAAGTTTTTCTTTTAAAAGATGTGAATTTTTATTTTTATTTTGAAAAACAATTAATTTAGGAATTATCAGTTATATCCCTTTTAATTTAACAAAAAGACCAAAAGTCACTCTTGAAAAATTAAACTACGGGTTATAGATAATTATCACTGTGAGAGGCGAAAATCAACAACCAATTAACAGAATCTGATACTAGTGAAATCAGTGAAGTTATGTGTGTACACACCGGTGAAATCGTGTGTATATGACTGTGAAACGGTGTGTGTATATACGTATGTATATATGTCGAGAAAGAAGAACAAATTCACAAACACACAAACTCAGATATAACTGGTCACTCAGATAATGGCAGTCAAAAATCGGGCAGTAATTCGTTGTCCGTATGAGATTAGTCACAAAGATTACGTATCAGTGGTTGCAAGTCAAAAATCGCCTGTATGTATATGGGGCGGCTGTAAAACTCAATTAGGTAAAAGTGAAAGAATAGATCGAGTTAGAGAAGTATATATAGACATTAATGTGGAATGACAAAAATGTCCCTGTAAAAAATGTGAAAAGTACTAAGTCCATACAGGGGACATCTAAGTCGAACTCTATCTCGAACTTTTCTATCTCGAACTTTTCTATCTCGAACATCAAGTCGAACTTCGAGATAAAGTTCGAGATAGAAGTTAACTCGAACAATTATGCACAAAGAAGCACTTTAACCAAAATTACAGCAGAAACTATAGGGGAATACTATCTTGAACATTATTGATTTGTAGTAAACTTGGAAAAACGGAAAATTCAAGATACTTTTCGAGTTAGAGTCTATCTCGAACATCAAGTCGAAATTCGAGTTGAGTTTCGAGATAGACTAAGTACTCTATTTCGAACATCAAGTCGAACTTCGAGATAAAGTTCGAGATAGAAGTTAACTCGAAGTTAATCTCAAATTCTTTCCAAAATACTTCCTTGAAGCAAAAAGTCCAGGTTAATTCAAGATATGTTTCGAGTTAGGAGTGTAACTCGAAAAATTCCCTTTAGCTTAACTGAGAATTCTATCTCGAACACCAAGTCGAAATTCGAGTTGAGTTTCGAGATAGACTAAGAACTCTATCTCGAACATCAAGTCGAATATTTTGAAGATAGAATTAGGCACACTGGTAACTCGAACTCGAACTTTAAGTCGAATTTCGAGATGAATTTCGAGATGGGTACTAACTCGAAATTCTTCCCAGACTTAGAATTTTCAAAACTTCACCCTGGAAGCTCAAGTCGAAATTCAAGTCGAATTTCTACATGAGTTTCGAGATAGAGACTAACTCGAAATTTTGAAGATACTTAGAATAATTTGACAATTTTTCTTTGAAAAACTCAACAATTAATTTTGCCAAATTAATATAAATATCAATTCAAGGATTTTAATATATGACATAATTAAAACATTCCCTGATAATTCTAAGGCCTCTAATTACATGAAAAACACAGGTAAATTCATCTAAAAATCATGCAATATTTAGACTATTATGAATTTAACTCCCCCTATGATCATGCAATCTAACAAGCATAAATTCACAGATTTGTGCTATAAAAGACACTTAAAACACAATGAATTCATGCAAAATCACACTATATGCAACCTATAACAATCATTAATTAGGCATATTAAAGTCTAAGCACATAATGATTGATTAGCTTGCACATACAAACATAAACATGGATTTTACAGATAGAAGGCTTTACTAACTTGTGTTAAGCATTCCCAATTCACCAACCAACCTATTGAATGTTACTTCATCAAGAGGTTTGGTGAATATATCTGCAATTTGTTGCATTGTGGGCACAAAATGTAGCTCCACAGTCCCCTCCTCGACATGTTCTCTTATGAAATGATACCTGATGTCAATATGCTTGGTTCTTGAGTGATCTACAGGATTGTTGGTTATGGCAATGGCACTTGTGTTGTCACACATGATTGGAATTTTCTTGTGCTCCATGCCATAATCCTTCAATTGGTTCCTCATCCACAGTATTTGAGCTACACAGCTTCCAGCAGCAATGTACTCAGCTTCAGCAGTAGAAGTAGATACTGTATGTTGTTTTTTACTTTGCCAGGACACCAATCTTCTGCCAAGAAATTGGCAAGCACCAGATGTGCTTTTCCTATCAATCCTGCAACCTGCATAGTCTGAATCCGAATAGCCAATAAGATTAAAACCTGTATCTCTTGGGTACCAAATCCCTAGATTTGGTGTGCCCTTGAGATACCTAAAAATTCTTTTGACGGCTACGAGATGTGATTCTCTAGGATCCGCTTGGAACCTTGCACATAAACAAGTTGCGAACATTATATCTGGTCTACTTGCAGTTAAATAGAGGAGTGAGCCAATCATACCTCGATAGCTTGTGATGTCAACTGATTTACCTGATTTGTCTTCATCAAGCTTCGTGGCTGTTGCCATAGGAGTCTTGGCTGCTGATGCATCTTCTAGATTATACTTCTTGAGTAAATCTCTGACGTATTTGGATTGACAGATAAAGATACCATCTCTTCTCTGACTGATCTGTAATCCAAGGAAGAAGGACAGCTCTCCCATCATGCTCATCTCATATTTTTCCTGCATTAGCTTGGCAAATTTCTCACACAAGCGCTCATTTGATGACCCAAAAATAATATCGTCCACATATACTTGAACAAGTATTAAGTCATTTCTCACAACTTTATAGAACAATGTTTTATCAATTACTCCCCTAACAAAACCATTTTCAATTAAGAATAGAGATAGGGTTTCATACCATCGCCTTGGGGATTGCCTGAGGCCATAGACAGATTTGAAGAGTAGATACACAAAATCTGCATGTTCTGGATCAACGAAGCCGGGCGGCTGTTCCAGATACACTTCTTCTTCTAACTCTCCGTTCAGGAAGGCACTTTTCACGTCCATCTGGAATACCTTGAAGTTCTTATGTGCTGCAAATGCCAAGAACATCCTGACTGCCTCAAGTCTTGCAACTGGTGCATAGGTTTCATCATAATCAATTCCTTCTCGCTGAGAATAACCTTTTGCAACCAAACGAGCCTTGTTTCGTGTTACAAGTCCGTTTTCATCCAGTTTATTTCTGAATACCCACCTAGCTCCAATTACGGATTTGTTCTTTGGTCGGGGTACCAGTTTCCAAACTTTCTGCCTTTCAAACTGATTGAGTTCCTCTTGCATTGCAATCACCCAATCAGCATCGCCAAGAGCTTCTTCTATTTCTTTAGGTTCAAGCTTGGATAAGAACCCAGAATATAAGGAGATATTAGCCATGTCAGCTCTTGCAGATCTTCTAGTAGTCACACCAGCATCTGGATCACCAATAATTAACTCAAACGGATGGTCTCTATTCCATACCCGTTCACCTGGAAATTGTCTAGATGATTCAGCTTGACTTTCTGAGATGGGGTGCTGACTACTTTGATTATTTTCACTAACTCCCCCTGAGTTAGTGCCAGCTCCTACAGAACTAGAGTCAACTCGACTCGAGCCTTGAACAGTAGTCCTTGAGCTGCTATTTACTCCCCCTGAGTTGTTGCCGGTTGGTACTGAAGAAGTCTCTCCTGATCTTGTAGAATTAGCTTGTTCACTAGACTCAGGTTCTTCATGTACGCTTGGAACATTTAATGGAACAACCAACTCAGGTTCATCTTCAAGATCTTCTAAGTCCAGATTCTGAAATTTTAGGGACTCAGGTTCACTAGAATCTCTTGAAATTGATGAGAGTTTGGTATCGTCGAATCTGACGTTGTAACTTTCAGTCACTTTTCGATCATTCACCAAGAACACTCTATAAGCTGCCACCACGTCTGTAGAGTAACCAACAAAGATTCCTTCACGAGCTTTTGCTGCAAACTTGCCTAGATTTTCATCATCTATAAGCACATAGCATTTTGCTCCGAAGACATGAAAGTATTTGATTGTTGGTCTTCTGTTGTTCATTAGCTCACATGGTGTCTTTTCTTTATCTTTTATGATCAAGGTTCTATTTTGAGTGTAACAAGCGGTACTCACTGCTTCGGCCCAGAAATACAAAGGAAGTTTTGAATCATACAACAAAGTTCTTGCTGCTTCAACCAAAGTTCTATTCTTCCTTTCAACTACTCCATTTTGCTGTGGAGTTCTCGGGGCTGAATACTGACGACGTATTCCCTTAGATACACAGAAGTCATTTAGCACTGCGTTTTTGAATTCAGTGCCATTGTCTGATCTAATCGTCTTCACAGTAAGTGTTGAAACATTCTCAATTTGAGTGATGTGATCAATGATTAAGAAAGGTACTTCGTCTTTCGTCATTGCGAACAATACCCATGTATACTTGGAGAAGTCATCCACGATTACCAAAGCATATCTTTTCCTAGACAAAGATAGGACATTCACTGGGCCAAACAAATCCATATGAAGAAGTTGTAGAGGCTCAGTAATACTAGAAATTTCTTTGCTTTTATGCGATGCTCGCTTCGACTTTCCCATTTCACAAGCTTCACAGAGTCCTTTCGGAGCGAACTCCATTTGAGGTAGATCTCTCACCAATTCTCGCCTTGCGAGAGCATTCATCGTTTTGAAGTTTAAGTGAGATAGCTTTTTGTGCCATAACCAGCTTTCATCATCCGAGGCTTTGCTGTAGAAACAGGTGACCTCATCCTGATTTGCTGAATCCATATCTGCAACAAAAAGATCTGCCTTTCGAACTCCTCTTAAAGCTAGTGAGCCTTCCTTGATGTGAGTGATTGAGACACCTTTCTTGTTGAAGACAATTTCGTAACCTTTGTCACAGAATTGACTTATACTCAACAGATTGTGCTTTAGTCCCTCAACATAGGAAATATCTTCAATGATGACATTGCCAGTTTTCAGTTTGCCATATCCCTTAGTCACACCTATGCTGTCATCTCCAAAGGTAACATAAGGGCCAGCCTTCATAACCAACTCTGTAAGCAGGGACTTGTTTCCAGTCATATGCCTCGATGCTCCACTGTCTAGCACCCATATAACTTTATTTCTATTCTGCTTAATGCCCTGCAATGACAGATTGATTAGACATTCTTCGGAACCCAACTTTGATTGGGCCCGGCTTTTCGATAAGATCGAGAATCAACAGATTTATCCTGGCGATCTTCCATCTCAATCTCATATCTAGCTATTAATTCAGTCTCTTCTCTTGAATCATTGTCCCATGCTTGATCTTGAAGTGTTTCCAGCTCATAGGTCTTTAGTATTCCATAATACTCTTCCAGAGAAGTTGTATGCAAATCTCTGGTTTCTCTTATTGCGTAGACCCTATGTTCAATGCTCTTTGGCTGGTTCCTCAGATATCTCGTGTTGGTCTCAACCATGGGGAGAGTTACACCTCTCAGATTCAAATCCAATACTAACTGACTGAATCGTAGATAGACGTCTGTTATGCCTTCTCCTTTCCTTATTCTAAAGGTGTCATACTCCATCTTGAGTATGAGTGTTTTGTTGCTTCTGACCTCTGCAGATCCTTCCATGACAACTTCTATCTTGTCCCAAATCTTCTTCGCTGTAGTCAGACCTTTGACTATGTTGAACATTTCATGATCAAGAGATTCCATCAAGGTTTGTCGTACGGCAGTATCCAAAGCTATTTGCTCTTTATCAGCATCCGAAAAGTCCGCTGCCTTTTTGGGCTCAGACCGGGGTGGTATAACCACTCCTCCTTCCGTATGTGAAGGAATAACTGCCATTGGGACAAATTTACCCTTGTCAAGGACTTCCAGATATTCAGGGTTAACAGTCTCTAGATATAGTCTCATTCTGAAAACCCATTCTTCATAGTGATCTTTGTTGAACATTGGGATCTTGAATGCATTTTTAGGAGCCATCTCAATTCTGGTCACTAAAAGTTTCTAAGTACCCAAGACTAGGCTATATAGAATATGTATGTAGAACTTTAGCCTAAGTCGAAATTTCTCTAAGTAGAAATTTTGCTCAAGTCGAAATCACCAAGTAGAAATTGTCCAAGTCGAAATTCTATGTAGAAATTCTTAAGTAGAACTTCTATGTAGAAATTTTTGCCTTAGAATAATTTTTCTGCAGATTACTTTAAATATTGAATAAACAATATTATCACTTTAACACCTTTTGACTTTGAATGCTTTACTCACCAAACCCACCTAACCCACATGCTAGGTACTGAGTATGTCTTTTACTTTCGGCCGAATAAAGTAATTCAAAAAAGTCCAAAAACCACCTTTTTATTCTTTTACTATTGAAAAGGAGATCAAAAAGTTGTTGGGTTGTATTCTTTGATAAGAACAGATGATGAACACTCAAGAACACCAAATATGAACTAACCCAGATAAATTCACAAAAATTAATTAAAATACACCCAAGCTAAATAATCACACCTGGAGTATTTAAATAATTTTTTCAGATGAGTTTTCACTACCAACGAATTAAAACACACTTTTCGAGAAAATGAAAAGTAGATCTGAAAAATGAAAACTCACGATTCTTCTACTCAACACAAGGATCTATGTTTTGTATGTTAAACATATAGCTCTGATACCAATTGTTAGGTCCAAATGTGTTGTAGAGGGGGGGTGAATACAACTTTTCGAATATGAGAAGCAATAAAAACGATGCAATAAATGAACACACAGATTCAAGGATATATTTCTTTATATATAACTTGAAAGGGTTGCTACAACATTCATTACAAAGTATAACAGAAGTTCAGAGAGAAGTGAAGGATTCTAAGCTCTGTGAATGCACTCTCTCTTTCTCTTGTGTTTTTCTCAAATATTGCTCTCTCTATTTTTTTATAAAACATTACACAAGTACTTCTATTTATACTACATGTAGTCTATGTCCTGTAGTCTTCAACAGCTAAGATGTACGTGGCCCAGTGGTGTCCACATAAATCTTGCCTTAACTTGAAAGCTTGGAAATCTGCCAATCAGAAGATGCCATGTGTCATGTTGAAGCTGCACCTAAGTAGAACTTCTACTTGAGAATTTCTACTTGGCTATCTCAAAATTCCTAAGTCGAACTTCTACTTGGCTATCTCGAAATTCCTAAGTAGAACTTCTACTTGGCTATCTCGAAATTCCTAAGTCGAACTTCTACTTGGCTATCTCGAAATTCCTAAGTAGAACTTCTACTTGGCTATCTCGAAATTCCTAAGTCGAACTTCTACTTGGCTATCTCGAAATTCCTAAGTAGAACTTCTACTTGAGAATTTCTACTTAGCCATCCAGAACATTTAGTACTTAGAAAATATTCTGGTCTTCAACTTGAAACTTCAATGCACATCTTGAACTTGTGATATCTTCATGTCTTCTTTATTCTTCAACAAGCTCTTGAACATGGTTCTTTATTACTGACATAAACTTGCTATCAATGTCCTGACACTTGATGCACTGGTCTGGTTCATAAGTGACTAGTCTTGATAGTGTTTCTGCTTCTTGAATAAATTACCATATTCACTGAATAACTTGGCTTTCCAATATTTGCTTTCCTTCTTCTTCACTTGAAATCAATTGGTCTTATTGATACTGATAGTTATGATCTTGATTCTTGGCTTTTCAAATCACTGAGGCATGAACAACTTTGACTTGAACTTCTCTCAATGATTTCTTCTTGGCTTGATCATAGTTAACATGTTGAATTGTATCAATTACCTTGTCTTCATTTAGTGTTGATTTCTTGTGACTTCTTGTTCTTGATTGTCTTCTGGTTAAGTATCTTTTCCTTTAGTTGGGTTACATTAGTTATAGTGTTACAAGTTTACACACTCTGCCTTTCAACCTCGATGCTATGGGCCTGAAAGTAGGGCCTCAATTTCCGCGAGGCCAGCACCAAGGCATAGGCTAGCTTCTCCATGTTGGTGTAGCGAGTCTCAGCATCCAACATCCTTTTGCTAACATAGTACACAGGATACTGAACTTTCTCCTCCTCGCGTACTAGCACCGTACTGACCGCATGTTCTGATACTGCGAGGTAGACAATGAGCGTCTCCCCGTCCTTGGGCTTAGATAATACTGGTGGCGAGCCAAGTTGCTCTTTGATATTCTGAAAAGCCTCCTCGCATTGAGGGGTCCACTCAAAGTTTTTTCCAACCTTCTTAATGGCCTTGAAGAATTCATGACATTTATCTGATGATTTAGAGACGAACCGGTTAAGGGCTGCGATCCGTCCCGTTAGACTCTGAACTTCCTTAACACTTCTTGGGGATCGCATGTCCACCAAGGCCTTTATTTTTGATGGGTTCGCTTCAATTCCCCTGTGATTGACAATGAACCCCAAGAACTTTCCAGACTCAACTCCAAAGACACACTTCTGTGGATTGAGCTTCATTCTGTACTTCCTCAGTATATCAAACATTTCAGCGAGGTGGGCGATGTGATCCCCAGCCTCTTTGGATTTCACCAGCATGTCATCTACATAAACTTCCATTGTCTTCCCAATCTGCTTTTCAAACATCATATTAACGAGCCGTTGATAGGTGGCCCCAGCATTAAGGAGACCGAAGGGCATCCCTATGTAGCAATAGAGGCCTCTATCCGTGATAAACGAGGGGTGCTCTTGATCGGGGCCGTACATGGGTATCTGATTGTACCCAGAATAAGCATCCATAAAAGAGAGGAGTGCATGCCCTGCTGTTGCGTCCACTAACTGATCAATCCTTGGCAATGGGAAACTATCCTTTGGGCAATGTTTGTTGAGATCAGTGAAATCCACACAGGTTCTCCATTTTCCGTTTGGTTTCTTCACGAGGACAGGATTCGCGAGCCAGTCAGGGTAGAATGATTCCCTAACGAGCCCAACCTTGAGTAATCTATCCACTTCTTCTTTGAGAGCCTCGGCTCGCTCTCCACTTATTGGTCGCCTTTTCTGTCTAACACCTTTTTTGCTTGGATCCAAGTTGAGCCTATGGCACATTACATTAGGATCGATCCCAATCATGTCTTCATGCGACCAGGCGAACACATCAAGGTTGGCCTTCAGAAAAGTGACCAATCTCTCTCTCAGACCAGGGTTGAGTTGCGACCCTATTTTCAACACCTTTGAAGGATCCTGCACATCAACAAGAATAGGGATCGTGTCTTCAGCGGCCCCCGCTCGCTCCACATGTTCTGGGATGCGAGGATCCAGGTCTAGATCATATTCACGAGCCTGACTAGATTCCGCCTCGCAGGGGTTTACATCTGCATGCCCAAACTCCTTGACAACAGTTGTTGTCTGAGTGATACCATTTGGCAGTTCTGTCAATGTAGATGTTTCTTTGCGAACCCATTTCCCCTTTCGGGCTCGCACAGCGGCCTGCTCTGGGCTCTCCTCGCTATCACTATCTGTGGCCTCTTCAACAATCCCTTCCTGGAGAACCATTACTGGCTGCGAGGTTTCCATCATTAAAGCACCTGGTACTGGTTCTACCTGAATTCCCAAATTATCAAAATAACCAGCTGGGAGTTCCTCGATGGATATGATGTTGCATTCATTTGAGGGTCGCGAGGCCGATTTGCGGGCCCTATCTTCCTCCTCGCTTTCCATCCTGTCTACCATAGATATGCTACCCTTTTCAGCGGACTTAAGGGCCTTGTTGTAACATTCTCGTGATTCATGCTGTGCCCCCTTGACACATCCTACTCCATTTGGGGTAGGAAACTTCATGGAGAGATGATAGATAGAAGTGACCACCCTCATTTCCTTAAGTATAGGCCTCCCTACAATAGCATTGTACGCTGAAGGTTGATCCACCACCATGAAGTCTGCGATCTGAGTGGTGATGCAGGGCTCGTCTCCTAAGGTCACAGGAAGTCGTATGAGACCCTTGACACTCACCGAGGCTCCAGTAAAACCATACAAGTGTCCCACAGTTGGGATGAGATCTTTATCCACGTAGCCCATCTTTTGGTAGACTTCGTATGTCAGGAGATTCACAGCACTCCCATTATCCACCAGAACTCTATAGACATTCTGCGATCCAATGCGAATTCGAACAACGAGGGCGTCAGAATGAGGGTGATGAACCCACTTCGCATCCTCCTCAGTGAACATGATGTTCGTATCTTCCCCCTTAAAGAGCTTTGGGGGTCGCTCTTGCAAGTGATGTACATTGGTGAGAGGTCGCTCCTTGGCCTCGCGAGCATACCTCTCTCTGGCTTTATTGCTGTCTCCCCCGATGTGGGGTCCCCCAATTATCACATGAATACTTCCGCCTCGCACTTCCCTTTCTTTAATGACTGGGTTCTGTTCAGGTGGGGGGGCTTGATTATACCCAAGGCCGGACTTGGGATTATGTTTCTTCACCTCGCGAACGGCCCACTCAGTTAACTTTCCTTCACGAATTAACTGATCCACTTGCTGCTTCAGCTCTCGGCAGGTTGATGTATCATGCCCTGTTTGTTCATGAAAGGCACAATACCTGCTCGTGTTTGCAGTCCCTTTCAGACCCATCGGTGTAGGTTTCCTGAATATCCCCTTGCTTTCATTGACTGCATAAATGTGATCAATTGGGGCGACCAGAGGGATATACTTGTCTCCATCTCTCGCGGGGCGAGATCTCGGTGGGGATCGCCTCAGAGGATCGCGATCTCTCCTTTTTGGGCTGGGGCTACGACTTCGATCTCGTCCTCGCCTCGGACTCCTGGAGTCCTTTCTTTTTACTCCCCGATTCCTATTCCAACTGCCACTCCTTTCATTATTCTTCTTCAAATCTGCGAGTGACTTCTCAACACGCTTGAAAGGCTCAGCGATCCTGTGCAATTCAGAGAGAGTACTAGGGGTCTGCTCTTGTAACTTCTTCCAAAATTCTGTTCCTTCCCTTACTCCAGCGATGAGGAAATTTTTCACAGCTTCGTCATTTGCTCCTCGCACGCGAGGCACCTCAGCATTGAACCTCTTGAAGTAATCATGAAGGGTTTCGCCTTCCTTCTGTTTTATGTTTGCTAAGGTGGACACAGGGGGTGCATAGAGCATCGAGGACTGGAACTGTTTAATAAAGATGTCCACGAGTTGCTCCCAAGAATCGATGACAATCAATGCCCCTAGCTTCGAAAACCACTGCTGAGCACTTCCCCTCAGCGAGGCCGCAAATAGTCTACACCTCGCTAGTAACGAGACCTGATAAACATCCATCTCATTGTTGAATCGAATCACGAACTCCGCTGGATCAGTGTCGCCATTATAGGTCATATCATGTTGATGGCCTCGAAACACTGCAGGAAGCGGAGCGGTTCGAATTTCGTGAGTAAAGGGCGATGACGAGCCCATAGTGCTAAAGATCCCTTTCTCACTGTTCATCGCGTCCAGGGCCTTCTTCAACTCCTCCAGCTTATAGTCTCCTACCTTAACCTCCTTTTCGGCCTCCTTTTTGCCTCCAGTACTTCCATGATGAGACTGGGTCTTTTTCAGGACACTGGATTCCTCCTGGTCATTCCCACGATCCTTCTTTTTACGATCTTCTTCAAGATATTGAGATCGTGCCTGGTCTCGATGAGATGGGGGTCTGTCATCGCGACGATGGGACCGCTCGCGCTCTCTACGGAGAGAGGGGGGTCTGTCATCGCGACGATATGACCGCTCGCGATCTCGTGGAGACAATTGTCGATGCGTGCCCTGACTTCTGTTCTTAGGTCCTTCATGACGGGGTGCATTAGCCTTTTCCAACTTTAGACGAAGGTCGTGCTCAGTTAGCTTCTTTCCGAGACGATCAAAAACACTGACCGATCTCCCCTCAGATGAGGCGACCTTGTCATGCGATTCCCCTTTCTGTCCGAGCGAGTCCTCCCCTTCATTCCAGTCAGGGTTGGTTTGATCTGTTAAGACATCATCGAAGTCATCAACAAGTTTCTTAGGGGGGAGTTTGCTTCCTTCCCCGGGTGCTTTACCGCCTGTCCTTGCATTCCTCTTCGATCCTCTAGAGATGTAGCGCCTCTCTACCTTTGCGACCCTTTCATGCACAGCGGTCACCTGCTCGCCGAGGCCTTTTAGGAAAGACATGACCTCGCTGTTCAATGTCACCCTCTGTACTGGGGGAGTGTGTTCCTCCCTGTTCCCAGTTTGAGAGTTGTCCTTGGAGGCCTCGTCCTCTGGGGGGCCTCTTGTCAGCGGATCGTCCTTGTTCACCTTATGCGACCCCGGGGTCTCACCATCGTTCCTCTTCTTGTGTGATTTAGTCATCGTTCTCCCAATTCAATGACTTGCCCCTCCTTCTAGCGCCAAATGTTATAGGGAGAATATTGTATAACAATATTTTGGAGGTTTGCTGGATTATCGGAGCAAAATACGGATATTTTGCTAACAAAAGAAGAACAAAGGAGTAGAGTTTGTGTGTATGAATGTGGCTGAGCTTGATAGGTGTTTTTCAGGTAAACTGTTTCTCATCCGTATCAAGGTGCCTACGTACCCTATTTATAGGGATCAAGCCTGACGTAGTTCTTGGGCCACAAGTTACCTAGGCGGGCTAGGGTTTTAAGAGATAAGCCAAAGTCCAAGCCCATGTAGCTAGGGCTGACGTGGCAATGAGTCATCAATCCTATCCTTGATCCAGCTGTAGAAGCCTACGACCTCGAACGGATAGATTGGGAATGAAAGATCCATCAGGGCCCTTGCATGCGACCTAGAGAGGCCTGGCCACGCGAAGCGATCCCTTGATGGGAGCCAAACGAAGCGATCCCCAGGTAGCGACCCCGGTAGATACGACCCCGAGGCTGAGCAGCATGAGAGGCGCATAGGCCTAGTGTGAGAATAGACAAAGTGCTCCTGTAGCGAGGTGGCCTTATGGCGAGGCACTACAACGCGAGGTGAAATTATGTAGCGAGCGAGGTGCCCCTGCAATGGAGATATTACGTCCAACGTATGCTGGGCTGATTCCAATTATGGGCTTTAATAACCCAATGCTCATCTTCTAGGCCCATCATAGATCATGAAGCATCAATTTAGCTAACCAAATCAATTCAGCCATTATGCCAGATTTGGGCATAACAATACTGAAGATTACGTAAAGAAGAATGTTTTTTTTCCTTCTAGAAAATAGAAATAAGGCAGCATTGATAATGGGAGTATTTGATTATAGTTATAACTGTGACAAAATGCTTACGATACTGAAGATAACATAAAGAAGAATAGTTATTTGAAATCAACTGCATATTACTTATATCTGCTTCAGTTTACGTAACTAGTCAGAGACTCAGAGTGGTTATTCTCTTCTCTTATCATGACCATGAAAGGATGACCTCAGTTACAAATTAGGTACTGTAGAGCTAGCACAGCATTGATCGTTAGCGCAGTTCTAGTTGCATAGCTGCAGGTTCTGTCAGTTCCTTGTTCACTTCAATGCAGAACTTGTGGAACACTTTCAAATTGATTTTTGGCACAAGGGAAAATGGAAATGCATGGAAAATTTACCACCATCTTGATTGTTTTAGTATGGGATCTTAGAGTTTTGTAGTCGCAGTCATATATAGCCACTACGGTAAAAATGTCCCTCACTTTCCCGGCTTGGATGAAAGGAACTTGAATGACGCATAACCATTTTCAGGGACAAGATCAAACTTACCAGTCACATGTGCATTTAAAGTAAAGTGAATTATAAAACAAAATCGTTGGTGGTATCACTGTCTAGACGTCCCGAAGGAGTAGGTTCTCTGTCACTGTCACTCCCTTTGATTGCATCCTCATCACCTGAATTCACTCCTTTAATCACATCATCAGCCTTTGAAGGATAAGTACGTTCTTTGTCACTACTGTTTTTAGCAGATCACAAGGTTCTTTTGACAAGAAGAATCACTCCTTTGAGATGCATAAGCTAGCCCCTCAATTAGATTGAGTGCCTGTTTTGGCCAAATAAGTATTTTGAGATATTCAAGCACTTATTCAACCAAGACATGCAAATTCAAAGGGTCTGCTTTCAACTGTTTAGACTTTTTGATACATAGCACAATTTGTTGCTGGCATGTCACAATTTTGAAAGCTATAAACACGGCCAAAAAAAAACCTGTTTGGGAAGTCAATCAAACCAGAGCACCATTGATGAATGTTACAACGGGACCATATGCAAGATTATTGTTGTGATCTGTGAACAATTTGTGAACAAACGGACTTTATTTCTTCCATATACTTCTATGTCAAAAACACGAAATTATTTCAAGGTACTCGAAGTTGATCGCGTGGCAACCAAGCTCAACGTCACCTGGAACTTAATTAGCTGTGATACCAAACAATTTGATCCTTTTTCCAACTCTTTTAAAAAACCTGGCCTGCCAACTTTATGCAGATTGCAAAGATGGGGTTTAATTCTGTAATCTCATACTTTTTGCACTGAAATCTCCATTGTACTTATAAAAGATGTATTTCTCGTGTGCCTTCCTTTGGATGTATACTATGCTAGATAAGGATAATATCCAAGAGTCTCTTAGCTCACTCCTAAATATATTATAAACAATTAAGTTCTTAGTAAGTTATTACATTGATTTGTGTGTCAACTCCAACAATGCTCTCTATTATGGCTCTTTATTTTATATTTTATTCATATTTCAATTACATTTGGACAAACAATCAATAGATGAGAGAGAAAAACCACTATTTTACTAATAAAATATTAAGTTAAGAGCTACTAGTTGCTCCTAAAATAGAGGAGAGAGAAGAAGCTCTTAACTTTTTAAAGAGCCTCTAAGAGTCTCTTGGAGCTTGATTTTTATTCTCTCTCCTCATTTTTTGAGTTAAGAGCTACAATAGAGAGCCTCTTGGAGATACTTTATACTTGTTAGTTTTTTGTATGCGTGTTAAAAAAAAAAAAAGATTTTCAAGAAAGTGTCCAAGTGCTCCAGAAAAAGAATTAAAAACGATAGCGCATAAAATTGTAATTTACAGCAAAGTGGACTCCCTTAGAACAAGAAAGAGTAAAAATGAACGCGATGTAGGAAATTGACTTAAAGGTTCATTCTAGAGGAATGAGAGTTTTTCGTAAGAATGAGCTTGGTAAAGTGTTATGGGCAAAGAGTACATTCAACAAGCCCAGATCAAGTCCTCTTTTAGATGACATTTGTGCGATTAAAGCGAGAAATTGGCAGCACAAGAGCTTCAATACAACATGTTTATAATCGCTTTCATGTTAGGCTCGTCAGGCTGCCATGCAGAACAAGCCTAATTCCTTTGTGATGTGGTTGTTTGCTTGTTTTACAAAACTCTGCTTTTAAAAAAATAATTATGGTATTACAAAATACAAGGTATATCAATCGTTGAGATTCATGTTTTAGACCTGATAATTATATTGTGCTAGATAATAGTGTAGAACCAGAATTATCTAAAAAATATAATGTAGAACCAGGATTTAAACAATAAATTACCCTCTAGTAAAAATATTGCTATTACATGTAAAAATCCCCATGGGTTTTCATAAGAAAGAAGAACCAGTACTTATTTTTTCAGCATAATGTACAAGGAACGTGTGACTTTCAGCTAATCAAGGATGCTTCGTCTCCTTTGAATGACTTGAAGTTGCTGCTGGTGGTACTCCAGGGGATCCTGGTGGGAGAAATGGGATGATTGGCGGCGATGGTGGTGGTGAAGCTGGAGGACTAAATCCTGGCACAGGTGGGAAAAATGATGGAGGTGATACTGGTGGTGCAGGGATTACTGGAGGAAATATTGAAGGAGGTGGCTGTGGTGGTGTTGGAAGAACAGGAGGAAACATTGAAGGCGGTGGGGATGGGAAAATCGGAGGAAATACTGAAGGCGGCGGTGAAGGGATGACTGGAGGAACTATTGCTGGTGGTGGCTGCAAGGGGTTTGGAACTAAAGGTGGCTGAAAGGGGTTTGGAACTGTAGGTGGAAAAGGAAAAAATGTTTTTTGGTTTTTCAAGTCACTGCTGGTTTTTGTATGAGTTGCTTGTTTTGGTGGGAGTAAAGGTGGAAGATTTGGTAGCTGCGGTAAAGGAGGGAGCCTTGGGAGTATGGGAAGTGGTGCAAATTGGCCTGGATCGTCTATTGGAGGTATAATTGATGAAGGTGGATCCTGAAGTGGAGGAGGAAATGATGTTTTCGAATCCTTTGAGTTCCCGTTGATGTTTGGTTTTTGGTTACAGATGTTCGGTTCTGTTAGGGGTTTAAATGTGAGAAAACCAGCTGAGAAAATGTGGGTTCTTGCTTTTATTGATTTGAAATGAAGTGAAGATGTTCTTTCGGTTGATGCCACTGCGCAGTTGGCATCATTGCTGCGAACTAAATTTACAGAACATTTGTTGATCTTCTTGACATGTTTGGTAACAGAGAACGGTAAGTTTACTTTGAATTGTCCATGCTTGTTGGTTTTCACTTCTTTCCGGAATCTTGAGCTTGGTTTTGTGCCATCACATTCCACCGCAACCAAAGCCCCTAAACACAAAGACTCAAAATAAGATACATATCGGTGATTCAGATTAATATATTGAGATCATGTAGATAGAGAAGTTGATATGAAAAAATTAGCAATATAAACCTGAAATGAAGCGATTAAACTCGGAGAAATCATTTTGTAAGCAAGTGTGACAGTAAACTGTGCCAACAACAGTTGCAGAAGGAAGCTGTGTTTTCCTTGTAGCCCTAGCATTTGAAGGAAATGCTAAACTAAGGAATGCCAGAGCCAGAAGCCAAGACATTGTAAAAACTTTGATGTTTCTGTATTTTAATGCATACAAATATGAAGTATATATAAAAAAAATTGTAGAGAAGTGTACTGTCTCTTGTAGAACATAGAGATAGACTTAAGTGTTCACTAGCCTTCAGTCATCCTAATAATGTCAATCATGCAAAGGCAAAATTCCAACGGCAAATTAACTACATAATGTGAATGTAAATTTTGCATCAGTCCCATAATAAACCAAAGAAGAAAGCGACTGGATTTGTCTAGAGAAGCACACATAGGGTCCCCTTTTGGTTCACGAGAGCCTTATAGTGGCCACAAATTTCAAGAGACATTCCACATAAGCCCGATAGAAGTTTAGTTAAACTATGTTACTAGTTTTTTTATTTCCATGGGATAACATTTACTTTCTGGTACACACAGAAATGAGATTTTGCATGGGGATTGTTTGTTAAATCTGCATTTCTTCTCTAACATGGCAAATAACTTGTACATTGTTGTTCAATCTGTGCTAAAAAATGATTATTTGATCATCTTTTCACTTATGTTCTAGTAAAACAGTGTAGGCATGCTACGATTTGTCATCAATTTCATGGAGAATAATATCGAAAATCAGTCTCATTGACAATTTATGTGTTGTCATGTAGTCCGAGGTCGACCTTGTGTACAGAGACTGTCAAGTGGATCGTAAAGACTAACAAAATATTATATATTACAGGATATATGAAGCAACAAGATCATGTTTCAGTAATATGTGAAAGAAGCAGGAAGAGAATGCATATTCATGGGTTCCAGCTGCATGGACATACTTTGAAAAAGGATCTTCTTAAAATCAGATACATAAAAATGTCATCCGTACTTTAAGATGCGGAGCATGTTCTTCGTATGCATGCATTCAGAAATTCAATCTCTTGTTACCGAGAGAAATTGAATATCCATGATAACAACGGTAGGATCATTGTAAATTAAGTTGAGAGTGAATTACTTTTTCGTATGTGTCACCGCATGGGGTTAATTTGTCAGGAATTTCGTAACAGAAGGGTTTTTAGACTGAATTACTGAAAGCCTTCAGACTAAAAACCACTTGTCTTTTAGCTATATCATTGTTTTGGTTCATGTTTTTCACAAATTATAGTTGGTTCGAGTTTGGTTCTTAAAATATCATACAAATTTATCAGTGAAAATTTGATTAAATCTGAAGGATCACAATCTATTGTCTGATCCGGTAGCCATTCTATAAAACACTTCTGAGTGAGTAGGAGCATCTTTCGATTTTTTAGATCAACAGTGTCTTTGATTTTTCCAGTGCTCAGAAGTCACTCGTGTCGTGTCAGTATACATCAACATTATTTTAGTAGTATTTGGACGAGAGAACATGAACTACAAACATTTAAAAGTTACATGATCCGATTGATCGAATATTAGAAAGTTCAGCTTAAATACTTTTTGTCAGCAGTGGCGTCTATTCTTACTCTAGCTACTTTGAAAATTGAACGAACTCAAATATTTATCAAATAGTGTTGCTCTGTTTAGGACCCGATTGTGGCAAGGCCAAGAATATTAATGCATTCCTTTGCTTAAAGCCTCGAACTACATACTTTTTCAACATACCCATATATTGCTGTGACATGTAACAAGTGACCATAGCATAATCATCACAAACTTTTAACAGACAAGGGAGTACTTATTATAATGTACATGGAACATGCATGTCACTTTTATTTAATTAAGGATGTTTTGTCTCTTTTGAATGACTTGAACTTGCTACTGGTGGTACTCCAGGGAATCCTGGTGGAACAAATGGGAAGACTGGTGGTAGTCCAGGGAATCCTGGTGGTAGAAATGGGAAGACTGGTGGCGGTGGTGGCTTCACCACTGGAGGAGTAAATCCCGGTATTGGCGGGAAAATTGATGGTGGTGCTACAGGTGGTGTAGGGAAAATTGGAGGAAATATCGAAGGTGGTGGCTGTGGCGGGGGTGGGAAAATAGGAGGAAATATTGAAGGTGGAGGTGATGGGAAAAGCGGAGGAAATATTGAAGGCGGAGGCGAAGGAATGATTGGAGGAAGTATTGCTGGTGGTGGCTGAAAGGGGTTTGGAATCAGAGGTGGAAATGGGAAAAATGTTTTCTGGTTTAACAAGTCCTTTCTGGTTTTTTTACGAGTTGCTCGTTTTGGTGGCCTTGAAGGTGGATTATTTGAAATTTGTGGTTTTTGGTTGCATATGTTTGGTTGTGTTAGGGTTCTAAATGTAAGAAAACCAGCTGAGAAAATTTGGGTTCTTGCTCTTACTGATTTGAGATGCAACGAAGATGTTTTTGCTGTTGATGCCACTGCGCAGTTGGCATCATTGCTGCGAACCAAGTTCACGGAGCATTTTTTGATTTTCTTGACATGTTTAGTAACTGAGAATGGTAAATTTACTTTAAATTTTCCATGCTTGTTTGTTCTCACTTCTTTTCGGAATCTTGGGCTTGAGTCCGTGCTATCACATTCTACTGCAACCAATGCCCCTAAACATGCAACAAAATTAGATACATGCTAAAGACTAAAGTTACAAAAATGATGGAGATGATGGAGATTGAGAACTTGAGATAAAAAGATTGCGAAAATAACCTGAAATGAAGTGGTTGAACTTGGAGAAGTCATTTTGTAAGCAAGTGTCACAGTAGACAGTGCCAACAACTGCAGAAGGAAGCTGTGTTTTACTGGTAGCTCTTGCATTTGTAGCAGATGCTAAACAAAAGAGTGTCAGAGCCAAAAGCCAAGACATTGTTAGAACTCTCATGACTATGAAACACTTTGTTTATGCATACAAATTGTGAAGTATATATAAAGTTTAGTAGAGAATAAAGATATAGAGAAGCCAAGTCTTGGGTGTTCACTAATGCTCCACATCATTATCATCATAATGTCAATCAGGCAAAGGATAACTACATAATGTGAATGTGAAGTTTGTCCATCTCATAAAAAAACAAACAAGCGATTGATTTTGTATAGAGAAACGCAAATTGGGTCCCCGTTTGATCACGGGAACCTTATAGAGTTCTAGTGACCACAGCCCACAAGTTTCAAGACAAACTCCAACCAGCAAAGAGTAGCATACAAATTTACTACTGCAATTTTATCAGTTCTGTGTGCTGATCACAAGATAACTTCTGGACATTTTCAAGTACGAAACAGGGAGAGGTAGAAATCGAACTCTGGACTCTTTTCTAACGAATTACAAGAAGAACACTTTTGCCATTTTTCGGACACTTCTTGATTCTCCACAGAATACGTTAACTTGTCTGAATTCAGACAAGGGAGGATTCAGAATCGGGATTTAAAACAACCTTGGACTAAAATATTTAATAATGAAAATGTTACTGACTATCTAGCACTAGTTTGTAATCCAAAATAAAATCTATACTTGCTTTCAACAAGGTTGAAATGAGACTTTAGAATAAAAAATAACTAAAAGTTCTGTTCAACTAAAAGGGTTACGCCCTTTCCGATTCAACCACCAATAATATATGACAATAGATTGTTGCCAATCATCTATACCCCATTTTTTATAACGAGAAGATGAAAATTTTGAAAGAATTGCTTTAAGCGCGATAATTTAACATAGACGACCACATTTATATAAAAAGTCTCTAATCCTATATACAGTATTATAAAAAATCGAGAAATACGACAATAGTATGTTAGGACCCAATATAAATTTGCACCTAACATGGACATGTTTCACAACAATGTGAACAGTGAAATATGCAGTAAGGGACTACGTAGTCACGGGTAGTGATGGCCAGCGGGTTTTTTATGCTATTTTCGTAGTTATTTTCAGAAGATTTCCGGAGAGCTTTTGGTTGTGTGTGTGTTTTTCTCTGTTTTTTGTGTGTGTTTAGTCTGTGTAGAAATATCTCCCCTCTCTGTCTGGTGTCTGTCTGGTGTCTCCCTTTTATTACATTCATTTTAGATATTTTCCTTACAGTTGGGTTGGGTTTATACTCAGAGGCGGATCCAGTGTGTTCCCATTGGGTGCCTGGGACCCACTGGAATTTCCATATGTACTAAACATGTAGTATAATTTTACAATAAATAGCTTTAGTTCAGTGGTAGGAACCAGTGAAATTTCGTAGGACACCCGAGTTCTCGAACCTTGCCGGCTACATTTGCATTTTTCTTCCAGGAACCCACTGAAATATGATATATACTATACATTTATACGTTTATTAAACTAAAATCCTTTGGTTCAGTGGTAACTTCATGACATTTGGGTAGCCACTGTTTATACTGCACTTGGGCCGGGCTTATTCTTTATTGGGTTGTGCATGTTTATGGTCCATCATTTGCCCCAAAAATTGTGTGCAATCTTTAGGTTGCATTGGAATAAAAGTCTACCACACACGAGCTAGCATGTGGCTAGTAAAACGATGGCCGTGGGGTTTTTCAAACCGAATCCGTAAGGATCATCACTGGCATCATCAGAAAATTTTATCGTGGTTGTATTGTTTGATCCTATTTGTATTCAAAGAGAGGCCTGTGAAGAATTTGTTATTGTTTCTTGTAAGTCTTTACCCCTGCTTATCGTGGTTGTAAGTCCTTGAAATCAAAAAAGGAAGGTGGTGCACGTGTGACATATATGAAGGAGCCTACTTCATCACCTGCTTGCTTCACAAGGATATAGTTACGAATTTGTTCATAAATCTTTGCCTACGATATTCCGCAACGGGTTTCCAGGCCGTAGGCCGTAAAGGACGGCTATGAAAGGGTGACATGCCGTAGGAAAGCTAGTGCTTTTGTTGCAACTCTACTTCAAGCCGTAATTCTACACATTTAAGGTCCATCATTTGAATGGAACCTAGGTTGATAATAAAAGAATGGTAAGCACGAGGAGGTTCCCAGAATGTTGCAGTAGGGCATAAAAACCTAAACCTAAGAGGGTTGAGACATGTTTTTCGCCATAGGACAAAAACACTTGAAACTGGACCTCAACAAAATTTCTTAAAGAGAAATGTAGCGATGTGAGCAAAAGGAACGAAGTGCAAATATAATTTTTATGGTGTCTAATTTAAGCTTTTCATCTGCTAGGAATTCAAACTAGAACCGGAAATGATGATTAGGTAACAAATGCAATATGCGAATAATAACACATAACAGTGCATGACATAACAGAAACACAATGCAAAGTGCCATAAAAGAGTAGAGCGCAGAAAAACGGAGCAGTTTTCGTGTAGAAATATAGAGCTGTTAGATGTTGATTCAAGTGATATCAGGATCTGGACTGCTGATCAGATACTGATGCTGATGTCATTAGTAGTACAACGTCATTATTAGGGTTGTTATCAGTATTGGAAGCTGATCAGGATTACATGAAGATTTATATTAGTCCAGAGATCAAGGAAGATTGATTTATCGACTCCTATTTTATAGGATCGAAGCTATCAGTTAGGCTATCAGCTATAAGATTGAGTTACCGAACAAGTTCGAATTATCTGCTACTAGTTCTCAGGTTCGGATTCTGACAAAAGAGGTTGATAAAACTAATAAGAGACTTGATTCTCTTGAAAGCAAAGTTGACAACATTGAAGCCTCTGTCCAACTTATTCTATCTTTATTGACTGATCCTGATGTCAAAAAGGGGGAGAAGGTAGTCAAAACAAAATGAACACCTAATCCAGTTGCTAGAAAGGTTGATGATGCTTCTTGAAATGATGGTGGTGCTTCTGGAAATGATGGTGGTGCTCAGACACATAGAACCTCTGATGCTGCATTGGTAACAAGGAGAAGTCAATCTCAAACTCAAACCAAGCAGTCAACTCATGTTTCTAATTCTGGAAAGAGGACAGTAAGAATAATGGTAAAGTCTCAAGTCTTGACAGAAGAACAATTCCTACCACCTAGTCAAAATCAAACACTTCCAACTATTCCTGAAGGAGATGAGGATTTGTTAATTGAAAATGTGCAAGATGCTCCACATATCTTCAAAAAGATTACTTCTAAGAAAGGTGTATGATCATGTATCACAATGGTATCACAGTTCAACAATATCATGCTAGGAAGGCACTTGCTTTGACCTCTGAAGAAAATCCTGACATGAGCACTGAAGAGATCATAGAAGAATAGAAGATAATTTTTGAGGAAATTTCCAAAATGAAAGGTACTCCTGCTGCAAGTAAAGGAAGAGGCAGAGGAGGCAGAGGCAGAGGAAGAGGAAGGAAACCTATTCAAAGTGTATCTAGATAGACAAGGTCTAGTGGAATTCAAATAGAAGAAGTCTATGAAGATTCTCAGAAAGTTATGAAGAAGAAAATTCCACTATCTCTTGAAATGGTTCAAGCTAATAAATATGATATTAGTGAAGAGACTAAAGAAGAAGGACAACGTGTCAAGAGAAGGAGAGGTAATGAAGAAGAGAAGAAAAAGGATTCACAGATCACTTCGATTCCTGGTACAGTTCAAATTGTTATTCCTGATTCTGAAGAAGCTGAAATATTGAAAGAACTTCAAGTCATTATTCTTACTGTTGTGGTTGAATTTCACAATCTGGAAGTTGATGAAGAGACACTAAGAATTGATCAAGAAAGATTCAGAAGGTTTCATAAAGAAAAGGAGATCAGAGAGAAAGCAAGAGATCTTGAAATTAAAGAAACCAGAGATTACTTGAAAAATGTAGTTGAATCAAATGATTTGCTGTGGTATGATCGAAATAGACTTGTTCCAGAACATCAACAGAATTATACATCAGACAAGAAGAAGAAAGGCAAGAAATGGAAGAGTATTGATGATTTGGATTATAAAGGACCAGTTGTTTTTCAACAAGGTGCTCCTATAACTAAACTTCCTCTGGTTACTGAAGTTGAGCCTAGTGGGTCTAATACTTCACAATTATC
This sequence comes from Saposhnikovia divaricata, assembly GCA_036435485.1. Lineage (NCBI taxonomy): Eukaryota > Viridiplantae > Streptophyta > Magnoliopsida > Apiales > Apiaceae > Saposhnikovia > Saposhnikovia divaricata. Next base: position 181,700,421 of record CM071597.1, on the reverse strand, counting down.
TCCAAGAGCCAAATCACTTTGGGCAGACATTCAGTCTAGTTTGAAGGGTTGGGAACCTAAAACAAGAGGAGGTATTGGTTATAATCAAGCTCAAACTATTTCTACTGTATAGACAGATCAACATGCTCTAGTTGACAATATTGGTGAGGAAGTAACTACTGATCATCTGTGGAAACTTGAAGCTGTTACTATTATTGTTGATTGTCATGCTGGTGCTAAGAAGGTGGAGAAATTGCTGTACTTCATGAAAGACAAGACTGTCAAGAAATTAACTATTGATGAGTTGTTATGAAAATCTACAAAGGAACTGAAATATGTTCTTTATCTGCTTAAGGGTAAAAGAATCAAAGTTAAAGAGATTGAAGTCTACAAGAACTGGTATAGTATGATTCTTAGAACTATCAGATAGAGATTTCTGGATGGAGGAACAAGGTATGTTGGTAACTATACTCCCATGTACTTAAATTCTAGAGGCAAAGAAATTGAAATGCAGAGAGGCACTGCTGTTAAGGAAGAATACTTTGGTGTGGAACAATTGTCTCTTAATCCTGATAGAAAGGAGTTTGCATATATACTATTTGGAGAATTAGACTTACCTAGAAGCTCAATATAGAATCTCAGGGCAACTATTTATCAGATTAATGAGGAAGTTGAAGAACTCAAGAATCTGAAGAAGAAACTGGTTCAAATTCTCGAAAGCAAGGAAGAAGAGTTGCTGTCAGATTTCTTGAAGATGAATCTTTTCTTTCAAAGAATTTCTGAAACTGTTCCTGATGATTTCTAGAAGATATTTTGTTTTGAGTTTTTGACATCACTGAATCAAGGAATTTGTGCTTTATTTTACAAAGTACAAATTGGGGGAGATTGTTAGATGTTGATTCAAGTGATATCAGGATCTGGACTGCTGATCAGATATTGATGCTGACATCATCAGTAGTACAACGTCAGTATTAGGGTTGTTATCAGTATTAGAAGCTGATCGGGATTACATGAAGATTTATATTACTCCAGAGATCAAGAAAGATTGATTTATCGACTCCTATTTTATAGGATCGAAGCTATCAGTTAGGATATGCATTGTAAACAGTTGTTAATTGATTTGACATATGTTGTAATTGATAGGGCAGCTGTATGATATATATAAACACAGTTTAGGTTTTACATTTGAGTAATTGCTTACAAGAGATATCTTGTAACCTAGCAGCTCTCAAGAACATCATAATTTCTTGAGAGAGTATGTAACAGTTTTATATCAGAGTTAATAAAGTTGTTATTTATTCATACTCGTGTTATCATTTCTGTTAAACGTCGAAAATCTTATACAATTGTATTCAACCCCCCTTCTATAATTGTTCGTTACTGGGTAACAAGAGCAAAAACTAGAAAATCATAAGGAATCTACGGAACACAGTAGACAACAGAATTTTCAACTGCGAAATGTAATAAATCAAACATAGACGAAATATACTTCTGAAACCGGCAGAAAGAAGAACCTGGAGAATACCAACCTGCCGAATATTGAATCTACATAAATCTGGTCAGATTGCAATATTGCAGAATATGATTACACATTTAAATCGATATGGCTCCTAGCTGCTGATGGGATACATATTTGTAACTCCCACAAGAAACAAAAATGAACATTAGGAATAAAATTCCCCTACAAAATTTAGCAGTGCATGATTGATATTAGAAATAGAATTGATTAGAGCCATATCAACACATAAATGATATGAGATTGTAATGATAAATTAGAGCCGTAACGATTTTTAATTAGTTTTAGTAAGGAAACCGATAATATCACAGATGAGAAGTGTATATAATTATTTAAAAAACAGAGCCTGAACCAATAATGGGGAGATCAATTCAAACTGTAGTTGTAGGCACATAGGGGCCGTAAGGAACTACATATGTAACGCCCCGACTTCCCAATACTAAAAATATACCTTTTTATAATAAAATAGACTTTGATACAGGGAAATTTTAGAAAATTTCGGCATGAAGTCTTCGTAAATCGGACTATCCACCTGTATTTCAACCCAAACCAAATTCAAATTAACAATTACAAATAAAACTTAATACACCAACGTCTCCTCACCGAGGATCGATTCCAGGTTATGGTATGAAACAAGAATCTAATCAATACAAATTATTACAACTTTTATCTCTGCTCTAATACAAATTACTATACCATCTAATTCGTAGCTCAATCCCAATCTGTGCTTACCCGCTCTAGCTCCGAAATCTATCCTGTATAGAATGCCTCATCGCTCTCATTCGTAGGGATAAATGTAGTAGATCATCCTTAAACCTAACTGCAAGGGGGTAGGTAAAACAAAGCAAGAGTGAGTCAAAGAACGCTCAGCAAGTTAATAATATAATGAAACAACGATATTACGATAATTCAGTGATGAACAATATCAATGAATACTATATCTCAAAAGATCAATCAATTTCCATCAGAGTAAAAAAATTTCATTTACTACAAACCATCACTACCTCAGAAAAAACTTTAAGAAAAAGAATATCAAGAAATCTCCCCAATCATTCTTACTCCACTTTTAACGTACAATGTTACTCACGAAGGGAATAAATGGGAAACTTCTATCCATCCTTAATCTCATTGTTTTACTAAGTTTCCAAATTTTGATCAAGATAGAAAACAACTAACTCTAATATCCACAATTTCGAAACTAATGACCACTTACCTTGAAACATATATATCTTATCAAAACATTCCTTTCTTTAAAACCCTTTCATCTTTGAAACATACTTTTCATAAAACCTTTTAAAACATTTTCATTGATTGGAGTTTTTCCACGACTCTGGACAATACGGGTGATCAGCCACGTAAAGTCCCCATACCGGACACGAAGTCCCTCTGGACCTTGAAATTGGGTTCCCAATTAGGCAACACATTGGCCTTTAATAAAAGTGCTGGACTAGGACCACCCTAGCCTCTTATGCTAAAAAATGCCGGACCGGCGTCACCCGGCCTCTTACGCCTCCAATCTGAAGGAATCCGTAGAAAACATTTTGACGGAATCCCCCACATTAAAATCTTTAAAATCTTTAAAACATTCTACTTTTAACTCCTTTATACTCACTGATAACAGATCAGCCCAGTATAAGGAATTTTTTTTAAAAAAAAACATCTTTAATTACTTAACTCATTTTCATTTACCCTTTTAAAAGATTGAAGGTCAGGGAAGCAATTGATATAAGGAATTACAAACAGCAAAGCAATAAGATTGAACTAATCAGGGTATATTCCAGCAAAACAGGATCATATATCAACGAGGAAGCATTAATCAATAAGAAACAGAGCAATTATTCAGGGTCTAGAATTGAACAACAACTTATAAGAAAAATCATGCAATAAAGGAATCTGAAGTTCAACTGAAAATTTAAATTATTGCACTGACTATAACCACTCATTTCAAATATTATCAATTGTTGAAATTCCATTTCAAAGTTTGAACTAACATAAAAGATTTGAATAGTTTAAAACGATGATTTAAGAAATTCCCAATTACTCAAATCTCACTCTCGTCGGCTAAGCGCTCATAGGCTTTAGCTGCCAAACCGGCATGACAATAATGAGTTTGAATAATTATTCCGGCCCAGGTGTTGCCGAAGGATGATTACGGATGTAGTTTTCATCGAGGGTGATTACGGATGTAGTTTTCACCGAGGGATAGTTACGGATGTAGTTTCTATCCTTCTACCGGTAGAGAAGACCCGCGGATTATTGGACTTGGATGTGGCGACTGATCATCGTCAATCCTCGTCAGGTTTTTATGTTTTCTTTAAGTCCCATTCCTCCATTTTGGAAAAATGCTTTGACACTGCTTCTTAGGCTTTTGTGCCAAGTTGCTGATAGTGTTCTATTTTGATGAGAAAGATGTTGATTCAATGCAGTATCTAGAACTGCAAGTTTATTTTGAAAACGAGGGCACATATTGTTGCACCTTCGAGATTTATCAATTATGACAAGTGATTTTATAACTGATTGATACAAACAAATATATCAACTGCCAATCATATGAAATGTTATATTGCTTATCTTATACATATATTTCTTGCTGAGCTATAGTTGCTCACTCTTGCTTGTTTTCAAACTTTACAAACACAACAGCTAAGCGAAATGGCAAGACCCAGGCAGACTGTTCGAAAGCAGGTGACTAGGCCTGAGCCCCCACTTGAGATTCCACCGGTAGGCCCCATTAGCCGGATTGGTTGGCAGCTTTTGTTAGTACGTTTTATTTATCAGCATGACCTGTGCAAGGCAGTGTATCGTAACAAACTTTCAAGCCGCCAACTTCGCTTCATATCGGAGTGTTGTTGGTAGCATAAATACTATTTAATTCGGTCTGTAATAACTCTGATAACTTTATTACTGTTAAATCAAAGTGTGGCGTTTCTGAGGCTCTAACCTGTGTGTGTGAGTGTGGTGTGAGTTTATTGTGGGGTCGATGGCTGTGTTATATATATTGTGTGCAAGAACAGGTATGTTATTAATGGAAAATGGACCGTGAGCGCCTAGATCTCCGACCCCGGATCTGGGGGCGTCACAGAAATGGTATCAGAGCGAGGTTACAGTTCTCAGAAACGATAGTAATTTAAGAAAGCAACCATAATAATAATAACGATAACGATAACCTTAATAACAACTTCAATAATACGTAGAACTCGCATCGAGTTTGTAGTCGGGTTATCGGATATAGCCCTGACTTTAAGGCCCGTGAGGGAACTACTCCTAAACCCTTCTTTTATGGTTAGTGACCCACTTTATTTCCCTTGTGTAGATGGATGAGATACCAGACCCTGAGGCTTTCGAGAGGGAGCATGATGAGGCCCTGATGCGAGAGACCGAGGATCCTGAGGAGGATATGGGTGCTGACTCCGAGCTTGGCCCCTGGATTATAGTGATAGATAGTACTGATGATGAGGATCCCGTTGAGGAGCCCTTTGAGCCTGAGCCTGTAACACCCCTAGATTCGGGGTCAGGGAATCTGGTGGTTACGGTCTTACATCCATTCATAATACTTGACTTGAGTCCACAATAAATAAATCACAGGCTGTGACCCCACAATAATATCCACTCACACACACAACAGTTATAGTCCCAGAGATGAAATTGAAATAAGTCCATAATATCAGAGTTTACGAATAAAAGTTATTACAAGCCAAATGATATGTTTAAAGGTTTTGCCGTTGATTAACGTTAATGTTACATATAAATAGACTGATAAACAAAAGCTGCCTATCTATGCTACCTCAGCAATGGCAGCAAGGACATCAGCGGGTAGTCCTCGAACGGCGGTAACCTGCTTGCGCCGAGTGCGCCTGACGCGGGCCATCTGTCCTAGCTGTTGTTGTGACATAATATGAACAAAGCAAGGGTGAGCGAAAGCCCACCAGCAATAATATAACTGTGCAGTGATACATATATACAGCAGTTCAAAATATCATTTGAAATCATATGCCATGCATTAATGAAGTTATTGCCAGTATAATATAAAGGATGAAGTTACCAGGTAACTCAAAGTATTTGTTTATAGAAATATCTGCTACATCAAAAGTAAGCGAGATATTCTCATTGTCATTAAAAAGAGGAACTTGCATGAAAAGATTGCAATTCCAGTTATGAACACTTTTCCAGCTCTGCCAACAGTAATCATGTTGCAGGAAATAAATAAGTTTGGATGATGAACCAATGATGGAGTATTCACCGCGCCCGCTGTTCCAACCTTGATGATCAGTCGAGATCGTACAGCTCAAATTAGATTTACTACCGGTAGAAGGAAGAACTGATGGCTTTACTTGTATACCGCCTTACTAGCTCTCCCCGGCCAACGGTTGGGCCAAAGGGGATGGACCGGCGCTACTCGGCCTCTTACACGACTCCTAGTTCAAATAGAATTCATGATTCTGAATGTAACGTTCGTCCCCCTTTCCCCAAGTATAATACTTGTTGATAAGACTCCACAAAGTAGTCGTATCTAGTTGGAAAGGAAAATTCACCAATAACTTCCAAGCTATTGCTTGGTAACGAATATCAACTTGTTCCAACAATCTTACCCCTCGAAAGATGAGAAGGTAACCAACGACTTAATAAGTCAATAGCACCCGAGTTGCGAGTGAAGAGAATACTTTATGACCGGGAAGTCGACAAGATAAATAACATTTTCCAAGTAAGGTTCCCTTATTATTAGGGAGATAGACTCAAAGAAGAATGATGTCTGAGAACCTTTCTTGATATATGCTTAATAATAATATGACTCCGAAATATTTTCTGTAATAATCGAAGAAGATAAACTTTATCGAGGTTATTCTAAGTATGGAATAAATATTCAGAAAATATTTATTGAATTAAAATATTTTACAGAATATTTAGGAATATAAAAGAATACCTTTAATCAGAGTATTTCTCAAATAATCCTTGAAGAAATATCGAGAGAATATTTATTGCATAATTAAATATTCAAATGAATATTCAAAATAATATTCATTAATTAATAAGACCTGAAAGGAATATTTAAAATATTTAAAATAATATTCGATGATTAAATAGAACCCTGGATGAATATTCAAAATAATATTCATAATTAATTAGGAATTTAAATGAATATTGAAAAAGTAATATTCATTTAATGAATAATATTCTAAATGAATATCAAGTAATATTCATTTAGTAATCCGAGCTTTAAAGGAATATTCGAGATAAGACTCGATAAAAAAAATCAAGCTTCAGATGAACATTAAAATAATATTCATCAGGTAATTACTATCTTAAATGAATATTCAAAAGTAATATTCATTTAATGAATAATATTTAAAATGAATATCCAAATAATATTTGTTTAGTAGTCCAACCTTTAGAAGAATATTCGAAATAATAATCGATAAATAATTCGACTCTGAATGAATATTAAAAAAAAATATTATTCGTCGAATAGTTACGTTCAAATAATTATTTGAAGTAGGGATCGTTAAATAAATAATCTCGAATGAATATTCAAATAATATTCGTCGCCCGAATAATGGAAAATATTTACTTAGATATTTTCTTTCGAGGTAATCTCGATACGTCAAGAAATATTGACTCCCGGTCTATATTTGATGAATAAGATGGATACGCCCTTCTATGAGGGTCTTACAATAACCGGCTTATAATTGATACGTTAGCTATCTAATTTGTAAGCCAATAAACAATCAGGGAACAAGCATAACGATATAACATGAAAGTAGGCATGCATGCTATGGCATATGTATAACAGAAAACACACACACACACACATATATATATATATATATATATATATATATATATATATATATTCAATCACAACAACAGCCTAAAAGAAGGGAATTGAAACTTGCCTGGTAGTCGAGTACGATAAGGGGTAGTGGTAGCGGGTCCCGGGTCAGCTTGGTGATCTATAAATAGCCAAGGCATTCGGGATTAATCACTTAACATCTTAAAAGTTAAGTTATACTTAAATCGAAACACGTTCTCAAGTTATCTCGTTATACCCCTTTTAGTGGATTCCTTTTTATCATTGATCCGACCCGACATTCGTTCGTTAATACGACATGTCACTGTACTTATACTTGGGACATACTTAAGTCATACAAGTTCTAAGGTCGATCATTACGAACCAATATTATACTCCGAGTTTTATCGCCCGTTTTCTAAGTGTTTTACCGAAGTTATAATAGAGTCGTCTTTTAGGGGTTCGTTCGCGTTTAACCTCGACTCGAATATTTTTTAATAAATCGAAAAACGATCCTTTTGACATACGGTTTTCTTTCACACCTTCCTTTTTACCTCTAGTATTTATTTACCAAGATTTGTCATGACTTTACATATTTTACGATGGTTCAACTTCAGTTACGAATTCTCGGTTACGGTTTCGAAATACTTTTAGTAAACCGGCCGTAACTCCTAAACCGTAAGTCCGTTTCACACGTTCCTTATACCAAAACGAAGCTTGGAACATTATCTATCCTATCATGGCAGATTGCAAAGCTAGGCAGTGAGTTACATCTACTGTCCAAGTTGTTTTTCTTAAGGTTAACGAAATTTCGGCATTACGACGGCTATATATCGAACGTTCCAAAAATTATAACAATCCAACCAAGCCACACCGGGCATCCACACAACTTATCACATGATTATGAACATCATCAAGTCCAGATCATACCAGTTTACCACAATAATTAACATGCTTTCTTGCTCAACTAAATCACTTACTAATTATGCTTATAATCATGCTAACATCATAACCAAGCTTAGCTCATCAAAAACATCCATAAACTTAAAGTTGATCTAGGGTTTCAAGAGTGTTATACCTTCTTGAGAGTATGTACTAGCCTTACAAAGCTTGTTATAGTCCTTGGATAGCCTTAGGGTAGCTAAGATCAACCATGAAAACAAGAAAAATCAAAGATTAGTTCATGAAACACTATTCATCCTCCTCTTTCATGATTTTTTTTGAAAATGGAAACAAAGGAGTTTGGACTTGAAATTTTTAGGAGATTGCTTTTATGAAATATAGGACTCACCATAAAAATTTGATGATCAAACAAGGAGTGGAAGCTTGGTTTGGAAATCTAAAAATTCCAAAAATTCGAAGTCTTGTTTCTTGAGGGGAAAAACAGGGTGATTTTCTTGAATTTATTTACCTATCCAAACGATCTTCAAAAATTATGAAATTTTGAACGAATACTCTACATATATTTAGGAAGCTATGGTTAAAATTTGGTGATCTATGAATGGGTAGAAGTGGAGATATGAATTTTTCTTTGAGGAGTGTTCTTGCTTGGCAGTTTTGAAGAATGGAGAGAATGGAGTTGTTTTGCTTGGTTGAATTTCAATAATGCATAAAGTGATGTAAGTTGGATAATATCTCATCCTAAAGCTACTTTAATAAAGGTGTGATGCAATGCATGATGTCATTTGGGGCATGTGTCAAGAGGTGTGTTAAAGAAGTTAACACTTGGTTGATCTTTGGATGGAATTCATGCTAAGTATTAGTTCCAATCTCTAAGTGTGCTAGTTACTTGAGTCACCACTTGGTTGCTAGATATTTATCACTTGCACATGCATGCATCTTGCTTTCTGCTTGCCCCTTTTGTCCGTTTATTTCTCAATTCATTGATCGTTCGTAGGAATAACTCATTCGTTTCTAGTTAGGGTTTTACCGAAACCTTCTTAATATCAATACTATCGTTCTCCATCTTTCTTAATACTTCTCGAATTTAAATTCCTTAAATTACTTTAATGAATCCTTAAGTCTTGCAGTGTCCAGGGAAAACTCGGAGAAAATAAAAGTGATATTTTTCAGAATCCGATAACCTTTACATACACTTATTTTCCCCTTGGATCCTTAATACGAACTCAGAAATCCGTTCCGGGTTCTTCTATATAGCGTCGTCTAATAATATTCCAAAATTCCACCAAAAACATTAGTCACTCTTTATTCCATCTTTATTCCTTATATTTATAAAATTTCCTTGTTCTCTTTCGGACGTTCCTTCTCTTCTCAACGCTTAATAAAAAGTTTTAATTCTACCGAAAATTTGGGTTCTTACAGTCTCCCCTCCTTAAAAGGATTCCGTCCCGGAATCAGGTAGAAGACAATTGAGTACTTGTTGGTTATTTCACTTTCCAGTTTCCCAGTCAATCCTTAATCAATCCCAATCCTTTTTCAGCACATCTTACTAGTGTTACAATACATCCTTTTTTTTCCTTTTTCATTAATCTCTGCTACTTTTCGTATAACACACTATTCGGGTTATGCTCTTACCCAGTCATATACTATTTTCCTTATTGGTATCTGCGGTGACTTCGGTATCACTATCGCGTTGCGAATTCGGAGATAACCTCACTCGTAATTATGCATTTCCTGATCGCTTTAATCTTCGTAATCTCAATCAATATAGAGAAGTGGAAAGATTTATTGAGAGATCACTATGAGCAATTGAACATTTGTTATATTGCATAGCTAGTACAGAAGGGGGCCAGCCTTTAGTACTTGACAAGCAATTAAACAAGTTATGGTATTCCACTTAGACTTCTATCTCATGGACAGATAGTCACGTAGCAGTACCTCCCCTCCTTAAAGGGTTGTTCTTCTCAATTCATAAAGAAGATGAATAGAAGAGAAGAAAACAAAAGAATTCTAAAGGATTATAGAAAGTTTTCATGATTGTAAAATATCATACTCAGAATTTACCTCTGAACTATAGAGGTTCATTAAGGAAGAAATTAATCATAATTATATCCAATACTATTTGATCGCAATCTCACGTGTCAACATATCTTGCTGCTTTGTCCACTATTCTATGGACCTATACTCTGGTTCAACCTTAGCAACACTCACTTCAGAAAATTCCTTCAACCTTTCAGGTTAAATCTTAGTTTCTCGCTTGACACCATCGTTACTGACATTCCATGTCACGCTACTAGTTTTTTTTCCCTATAATATTAACACTATCAGGTTGTCATCCCGAGAATTCATCAGAAAACCCATTTATTATTCCATTCATAACATTCCTTGCTTCACATTCCATAGTTGCTTTCCCAGTCTTTTCTTTATCAATCACATCCTTCTTATTATCTGATTCTTATTTACTTCTGTTATTTACTTCCACCTTCATCTCTTTATTGAGACATCTTTTGCACTTGGCACCTCCTTATTGGTATCCCGTCACATTTACTCTATAATCATCACATTATTTCAAATTTAAAACCTCCGAAATGAATCTGGTCGATTTCTTTAGCTTAGATCCAATATAATCTACTTCTGTCAACTTGTTTCTCATCTTATTCTTTTCTACCCGCGGTTTTTCACAGGTTGTCTTTCGTAAGTCAGACCAGGTCGTACACCTACCTGCTCGCACTCTTATCATCTGTTGAGCATCTGCATTTTACTGGTGTAGCTTTGCCACATGAAACACGTTACTACCATGCTATACGCTTTGGGGGTAAAACTGGCTCGAATGCCACCTTCCGAACACTTTTAAACTCTCAGGTGGCCTAATAAGTCTTGGGCTCAACTGCCCTTCTCTCTAAGTCTCATTAATTCTTTCCACGGGAATACATTTAGCATCATGAATCATCAACCTCATATTCTCTATCTTGTTTGCGCAGAAGTACACTAGCACAAACTTGCTTGTCATTCATCAACATGCCATTTAGCTTATCAATAGCAGCACTTTCTTTATCTTTACGTTGTCATCTACTTTCTTAGAAGAATCACCATCGATTGTTGCTTACGTAGTGCCTTAATAGCTAACCATACGGGTTTCAATCCTTTAGGGGGACAAAGTAATCACTATTCCTTATCCATAAGGAACACTTCCTGAACTTGATGTAGATATTACATGAAGTAGATAAAATTGCAGAAGAGTTTCAAGCATCGCAGCTATGTCAGGTTCATGAAACTATCACTCATGCAGCTTCCATAAAAGACTGGAAACTTAACGGTTTACTTTGTCAATTTTGTATCATGGTCCTGGTTTGCCTCAAAACGGGACCTTCTAAGGTACGTAATATGCTTAAGACTCCATCAGGAATCGAATCTTTACTTAAACTATTATTACCATCAATTCTTGCACAGTCATCAGAAGGAATGTAAATTCCTCCATTCTGATATGACCTTCAAGGTCCTTCCAGATATCATTCTGTTTCTTCGGTATGAACATTTGTAATTATTCCTTTATACTTAGACTGTCGGCCACCTCATTGGCCTTTCCTGATAATAATAATTTCTGGTAATCCTTGTTCTCTGGATACATTTCAATTCAAATTTTTTTTTTCTACCTCATTCTCATCATTGTTGGGTGAAAGCATTCTCCCTTAAGCTCTACTGAAGGAGAAAAATATATCTATCAGTCTTTTTCCATAAGTCATTGCTTCCACCTACCCGTGGGAACTTTATCACGTTTATTCCCAATCCTACTTAGGATACTTCTTTTCTTAGTTCCTTCCTTATCTTAGGATAATCTCAACCTTTATAGGTTCAATCCATACTCCCTCAGGGTTTCATACATGCATCATCTGGTATATTGTTATTGTGTCTTACATTCTCTTCCAAACTTCTAGTTGGAAACTCAGAATATTAGCTTTTCCTTGTAAGGTTTCTTAGGTCGTCCTCATCATTCCTCTTGTATTTTCTAGGTACAGGGTATATCAAAACGTCATTGATCAATACTCTAATAATTCTATCTCTGTTCTTTCCAGAACTCTTTTTAATAATCTTTACAGGTCATTGTTGCCTTAGCAAATCCAACTCATATCATCTGAATTCACAATGTCTTTATTAGGGTTAGTGCCATCCCTTGTGCATTTCCCAGGGTTTGCCTTACTTTATGGATATCCTATCCTTAATTCAACTGCCAAGGAATTCTTGCATCTTATACTTGGCAATCAAATCATGTATCCTTAATAAGGGTCTCTTTCCAATCATTCTCATTTGATAATCGATCGGTGGCTTAATGCTAACCTCTTCTTTCAGATAGTTGTCAGCCTATTTGACCTTCCAAAAGACAACGTATGTCTATCTGCTCTCTTACAGAACTTGGTACTGGTAGCAAGGATGTTTTGGAAGATATTGGTCGAGTCGAGTTCAACGTGAATCTCTTAGTACTTATCGTTCTTCTCAAAGGTAATTGCCTTAGATGAAATTTCTACAGCATACTGATCCATATCTGACCATTTCTATACTCTCTTCATAAACCTTCGTTGTTTACTTTCCTTAGTCATAATATATTCATGGTATTCATGATACCCTAACATCATACATCTCAAGTCATTATACTTCCATTTTTTTTTTCGTAATCTTGGACGATCATATACACATGAATCACTTTAGTACGGATGACCCCATTCCAAAAGTCTAGTAAATTCCCAATCCAAACATGGGTTGCAAAGGGTTCAGTAGAAGATTCCTACAATCTCATTAATATTTCCGTCATATCAGAAGCCCTTGCAGTCGGTGCTTACTTAGAAGCAACCCTGCTTTGTCCTTTCATTGCTGGTCTAGTCACTTGATAGTCCTTTGTGACTTGGCCTCAACTGGCCACACTAAAATAAAAATATATGATTTTAGGGGTTGGCTAATAGCATTACTTTTCTAGCAATTGCTGGCATAGTGCCTTCTTCTTTGATACCTTTCTACCTTTCCAAAACTTTACTTCATATAAGTCTTAATCGGCTACTCAGCGCCGTCTCCGGTAACCTTTCCTCTATTTTTATCTTTTCAACTATTCTTATCACTCCCACGTGCCACGCAAGCTTACCATTCCTGGCATAACAGCCTTTTCACTTAAGTCAATCCCGGAGTTTCTCAGTCCGGCTGGTTTCTTACTTACATTTCCTGTTTTCGTCCAATCTCACTTCATCATTGTATTTCTACAATCAATCGCGATAACCAGGGTCTGTCCACCAACCCATATAGCGGTTACTTTACCCAATTCACGGGGTTCGCCCCAGTTTCTACTATCTTCCATGATGTTCTGTGATAATCAGAAAGACAAGGTTTGCCAAAATTCGTTGAAATTCTTCCCAGAATTAGGGAAATTTTGGTCAATCTATCCATCGACTGGTAACACTAAGGAGACCAGTTTCAAAACCTGAAGAATAGTTCTATGAACCTCCTAGTAGGTAGAACCGTAAGTAGTCATAATTAACGAAATAATCGTCATCGGGTTGGAAATTTAACCCCTGGAGAGGAACCAATTATATATATCCCTTTGAAGGGAATCAACAGTTTTAAACTGAAACTTGTCGCAACGTCCTGATGCCTATACGTCCTGATACCCATACGTCCTGATATTCAATATTACCAAATGTCAGTCTACCTGACTACTAGCCTCAGAAGAAACATTACCGTCGGAGTTGGTTGTCCCACAAAATTGGCACTACTAAGGCCATCCAATCTGGTGGACCGTGCTGTTCGAATGCATTCGCAAGTACTTTGTCGTGCTGCGCAAGCATACATCATAATCCTTTATGCGAAGCGTCGTTGGAAGCATAAAGTCTCCTTTTTCCATTAAGCAATGCCAACTCTTGGTCATTACCAATTTCATCTTTTAGCTCCAGGAAGATTTTCTCACATTTTTCTCTTTAACTGCTGATCGTATTACTGGATCCATTATAATTCCGCGTCGGAGTAAACTTAAGGTAACTACTATAATCCATTCAAAGAAAGAAAGAATTTAATATTCCTCTGAGTCACATGCATCTAACGTTTCTGGTTCATCATTTCACTGAGTTAAATTAACCCTATACTTAGTCTCTGACAATAGTCTCATTACGAGTTCATCTTGACTCACTGGTCTTATCTTCCGGTAGGTTCTGAGATCATTGTCTTGCTTACTACTTCCTTATATAACTTTATCCAATCATGCTGTCACTTCCCAATGTTTTCACTTTCTAACTGATTCATTCATAAAATGGACATTTTCCTGAATAAAACAACTTCATCAACCTCAATTTGGTTCCATAAATTACAACCTATGACATCTGCCTTCTCATGGCGAATTATTACTGACAATATTCATACTTATTCTTTTATCAAATGATATGGCACTTACTGCCTTCTCAACTATTCCTAGGGACTCTGCTCCTCGCCTTATATCGATGCCTTTGATAATCATACATCCTTCTAGCACTCTTTTCGTTAGTATGAAAGTCTCTAATGATTCTCATCTATTCCCGTATAAGATCTCAAGTAATTCTTCCAATCCGTCTTACTTGCTGGTACTACCTCCAGTAGTCCAGCCACGAATCCAACATGAATCTTCAGTTCTCTTGCTAATAGCTTAGTTCTTTATGCCCACTTTTCTAAGCTCTATACCTTAATCATCTCAGTCTTTCTGGCTACAGCCCTCATTCCTCGAGGGTAAGCTCCTTATCCTAACAAGATTTTCCTTATCTGCTGGAACCTCTTCCGGGTCTCCAGTAGGGTACTCTATTGAATTTACCCGCTGATCTTCAGCATATAATAAAGCATCATCGCGCTGCTGCTCGTATGCCTCAAGGTCTGTTGCCTTACTTGTCGATGCGATATCGAGCTAAGTTACTATCATGATACTTAAGAGTTCCCATAAAGGTTTTATACGTCATCACTACCTTAAGTAGTCCGACTATGAACTTGGCAAGAGTTCTTATTATCTTAGTGAATTTATTGTTTTAACGTCGCCTCATCTCTGGGGTTTATAACGTACGCTCTGATACCACTTCTGTAACACCCCTAGATCCGGGGTCAGGGAATCTGGTGGTTACGGTCTTACATCCATTCATAATACTTGACTTGAGTCCACAATAAATAAATCACAGGCTGTGACCCCACAATAATATCCATTCACACACACAACAGTTATAGTCCCAGAGATGAAATTGAAATAAGTCCATAATATCAGAGTTTACGAATAAAAGTTATTACAAGCCAAATGATATGTTTAAAGGTTTTGCCGTTGATTAACGTTAATGTTACATATAAATAGACTGATAAACAAAAGCTGCCTATCTATGCTACCTCAGCAATGGCAGCAAGGACATCAGCGGGTAGTCCTCGAACGGCGGTAACCTGCTTGCGCCGAGTGCGCCTGACGCGGGCCATCTGTCCTAGCTGTTGTTGTGACATAATATGAACAAAGCAAGGGTGAGCGAAAGCCCACCAGCAATAATATAACTGAGCAGTGATACATATATACAGCAGTTCAAAATATCCTTTGAAATCATATGCCATGCATTAATGAAGTTATTGCCAGTATAATATAAAGGATGAAGTTACCAGGTAACTCAAAGTATTTGTTTGTAGAAATATCTGCTACATCAAAAGTAAGCGAGATATTCTCATTGTCATTAAAAAGAGGAACTTGCATGAAAAGATTGCAATTCCAGTTATGAACACTTTTCCAGCTCTGCCAACAGTAATCATGTTGCAGTAAATAAATAAGTTTGGATGATGAACCAATGATGGAGTATTCACCGCGCCCGCTGTTCCAACCTTGATGATCAGTCGAGATCGTACAGCTCAAATTAGATTTACTACCGGTAGAAGGAAGAACTGACGGCTTTACTTGTATACCGCCTTACTAGCTCTCCCCGGCCAACGGTTGGGCCAAAGGGGATGGACCGGCGCTACTCGGCCTCTTACACGACTCCTAGTTCAAATAGAATTCATGATTCTGAATGTAACGTTCGTCCCCCTTTCCCCAAGTATAATACTTGTTGATAAGACTCCACAAAGTAGTCGTATCTAGTTGGAAAGGAAAATTCACCAATAACTTCCAAGCTATTGCTTGGTAACGAATATCAACTTGTTCCAACAATCTTACCCCTCGAAAGATGAGAAGGTAACCAACGACTTAATAAGTCAATAGCACCCGAGTTGCGAGTGAAGAGAATACTTTATGACCGGGAAGTCGACAAGATAAATAACATTTTCCAAGTAAGGTTCCCTTATTATTAGGGAGATAGACTCAAAGAAGAATGATGTCTGAGAACCTTTCTTGATATATGCTTAATAATAATATGACTCCGAAATATTTTCTGTAATAATCGAAGAAGATAAACTTTATCGAGGTTATTCTAAGTATGGAATAAATATTCAGAAAATATTTATTGAATTAAAATATTTTACAGAATATTTAGGAATATAAAAGAATACCTTTAATCAGAGTATTTCTCAAATAATCCTTGAAGAAATATCGAGAGAATATTTATTGCATAATTAAATATTCAAATGAATATTCAAAATAATATTCATTAATTAATAAGACCTGAAAGGAATATTTAAAATATTTAAAATAATATTCGATGATTAAATAGAACCCTGGATGAATATTCAAAATAATATTCATAATTAATTAGGAATTTAAATGAATATTGAAAAAGTAATATTCATTTAATGAATAATATTCTAAATGAATATCAAGTAATATTCATTTAGTAATCCGAGCTTTAAAGGAATATTCGAGATAAGACTCGATAAAAAAAATCAAGCTTCAGATGAACATTAAAATAATATTCATCAGGTAATTACTATCTTAAATTAATATTCAAAAGTAATATTCATTTAATGAATAATATTTAAAATGAATATCCAAATAATATTTGTTTAGTAGTCCAACCTTTAGAAGAATATTCGAAATAATAATCGATAAATAATTCGACTCTGAATGAATATTAAAAAAAAATATTATTCGTCGAATAGTTACGTTCAAATAATTATTTGAAGTAGGGATCGTTAAATAAATAATCTCGAACGAATATTCAAATAATATTCGTCGCCCGAATAATGGAAAATATTTACTTAGATATTTTCTTTCGAGGTAATCTCGATACGTCAAGAAATATTGACTCCCGGTCTATATTTGATGAATAAGATGGATACGCACTTCTATGAGGGTCTTACAATAACTGGCTTATAATTGATACGTTAGCTATCTAATTTATAAGCCAATAAACAATCAGGGAACAAGCATAACGATATAACTTGAAAGTAGGCATGCATGCTATGGCATATGTATAACAGAAAACATATATATATATATATATATATATATATATATATATATATATATATATATATATATATATATATATTCAATCACAACAACAGCCTAAAAGAAGGGAATTGAAACTTGCCTGGTAGTCGAGTACGATAAGGGGTAGTGGTAGCGGGTCCCGGGTCAGCTTGGTGATCTATAAATAGCCAAGGCATTCGGGATTAATCACTTAACATCTTAAAAGTTAAGTTATACTTAAATCGAAACACGTTCTCAAGTTATCTCGTTATACCCCTTTTAGTGGATTCCTTTTTATCATTGATCCGACCCGACATTCGTTCGTTAATACGACATGTCACTGTACTTATACTTGGGACATACTTAAGTCATACAAGTTCTAAGGTCGATCATTACGAACCAATATTATACTCCGAGTTTTATCGCCCGTTTTCTAAGTGTTTTACCGAAGTTATAATAGAGTCGTCTTTTAGGGGTTCGTTCGCGTTTAACCTCGACTCGAATATTTTTTAATAAATCGAAAAACGATCCTTTTGACATACGGTTTTCTTTCACACCTTCCTTTTTACCTCTAGTATTTATTTACCAAGATTTGTCATGACTTTACATATTTTACGATGGTTCAACTTCAGTTACGAATTCTCGGTTACGGTTTCGAAATACTTTTAGTAAACCGGCCGTAACTCCTAAACCGTAAGTCCGTTTCACACGTTCCTTATACCAAAACGAAGCTTGGAACATTATCTATCCTATCATGGCAGATTGCAAAGCTAGGCAGTGAGTTACATCTACTGTCCAAGTTGTTTTTCTTAAGGTTAACGAAATTTCGGCATTACGACGGCTATATATCGAACGTTCCAAAAATTATAACAATCCAACCAAGCCACACCGGGCATCCACACAACTTATCACATGATTATGAACATCATCAAGTCCAGATCATACCAGTTTACCACAATAATTAACATGCTTTCTTGCTCAACTAAATCACTTACTAATTATGCTTATAATCATGCTAACATCATAACCAAGCTTAGCTCATCAAAAACATCCATAAACTTAAAGTTGATCTAGGGTTTCAAGAGTGTTATACCTTCTTGAGAGTATGTACTAGCCTTACAAAGCTTGTTATAGTCCTTGGATAGCCTTAGGGTAGCTAAGATCAACCATGAAAACAAGAAAAATCAAAGATTAGTTCATGAAACACTATTCATCCTCCTCTTTCATGATTTTTTTTGAAAATGGAAACAAAGGAGTTTGGACTTGAAATTTTTAGGAGATTGCTTTTATGAAATATAGGACTCACCATAAAAATTTGATGATCAAACAAGGAGTGGAAGCTTGGTTTGGAAATCTAAAAATTCCAAAAATTCGAAGTCTTGTTTCTTGAGGGGAAAAACAGGGTGATTTTCTTGAATTTATTTACCTATCCAAACGATCTTCAAAAATTATGAAATTTTGAACGAATACTCTACATATATTTAGGAAGCTATGGTTAAAATTTGGTGATCTAGGAATGGGTAGAAGTGGAGATATGAATTTTTCTTTGAGGAGTGTTCTTGCTTGGCAGTTTTGAAGAATGGAGAGAATGGAGTTGTTTTGCTTGGTTGAATTTCAATAATGCATAAAGTGATGTAAGTTGGATAATATCTCATCCTAAAGCTACTTTAATAAAGGTGTGATGCAATGCATGATGTCATTTGGGGCATGTGTCAAGAGGTGTGTTAAAGAAGTTAACACTTGGTTGATCTTTGGATGGAATTCATGCTAAGTATTAGTTCCAATCTCTAAGTGTGCTAGTTACTTGAGTCACCACTTGGTTGCTAGATATTTATCACTTGCACATGCATGCATCTTGCTTTCTGCTTGCCCCTTTTGTCCGTTTATTTCTCAATTCATTGATCGTTCGTAGGAATAACTCATTCGTTTCTAGTTAGGGTTTTACCGAAACCTTCTTAATATCAATACTATCGTTCTCCATCTTTCTTAATACTTCTCGAATTTAAATTCCTTAAATTCCTTTAATGAATCCTTAAGTCTTGCAGTGTCCAGGGAAAACTCGGAGAAAATAAAAGTGATATTTTTCAGAATCCGATAACCTTTACATACACTTATTTTCCCCTTGGATCCTTAATACGAACTCAGAAATCCGTTCCGGGTTCTTCTATATAGCGTCGTCTAATAATATTCCAAAATTCCACCAAAAACATTAGTCACTCTTTATTCTATCTTTATTCCTTATATTTATAAAATTTCCTTGTTCTCTTTCGGACGTTCCTTCTCTTCTCAACGCTTAATAAAAAGTTTTAATTCTACCGAAAATTTGGGTTCTTACAGAGCCCGAGCCAGAGCCTGTTACCCCATCTCCTGTAGCTACTGATGAGGAGAGTGTGAGATCCGGTGAGGGTCGTGTTGTGTCACCCCCACCTTCTCCACAGACATCTAGCTCTGTTTCATCGGACGGTGACTCTGAGGATGACACTTCTGGCGAGGAGGAGCTTGACCCTACCCCTGCTCCTGCTCCTGCTGCTGCTGCTGCACCTACTCCTGTGCCTGTCATACCACCTCCATCGATGGACCTACCCCCAGTGTCGGGTACTGAGCATGCTTACGTGGTACAGTTCCTGACCCGAGACTTACTATCTGCAGAGGCCCGACTTAACGAGGCGAGGCGGGCACTAGTGGAGGAGCGCGAGGCGCGCTTGAGGATCCAGGCTGAGATGAGGACTGCTGTTGCTAGGAGGACTAGGGCTCGACTCCACAGGATTGAGATGAGGAGTCGCGATAGGATTCTTGGTTTAGGGATCCGCGGGGGCGGAGTGATCCAGGCTAGGGATGCTAGGCGTGTTGTGCGTCGTGCATTTACCCGAGTGAGGACCTTGCTCCGTCGCGGCGCGGCCCCGTGATGTGTTACTGATAGCTCAGTCCCCTAGGTTCAGATGACATTAGTGTGTCGATTTTGCGGGATAGTTGACTTGTGCAGTGGTATCCTTTCTGACCAGTGGATGAGTAGACTGACCTACAGATATGTAGATGTGACTTCGGGTAGTATGTATGGATGTAGCCCTACTTTTGTGTAGCCTGACTATTCGGATGATGTATTTGTATTTGTTCCACTTTTGCTAGACTTTGACATCGGAACTATGTATTTGGCTCTAACATCCAAACTTGTGATAACCCTTGCACCGTACTTATTTAGTTTCAGTTTCCTTAATATGCCTCAACTGCTTTACTTTCCGATGCTATGCTTTACTGTCTTGATATACAACTGTGATTATACAATTGCTACAAGCCACAAATACAACCATACTGTTTCAAATTACGATATGCGATTTCAAATTTTTTTCTACAATTTCCAAAAAAAAAAAAATAAATAAATAAATGTTTTGAAACTTTGAAAAATATTTTTGAGGTTACGAAATTTTGAAAACTCTTGTAAATGTTTTCGCATCCCAAAGGGATTTTTCCCCAAAATGTTTGACATTTTATCTCCAACATCGGATTATTAAATCTTTTGCACTTCCACCCTTATGAGGAGGAACGATACGCTCCTGACCCGTGCAAACGCTGTCAGGTAATTGGAAAACCCTAACCCCTTTCTTGTTTTATCATCAGAATCATGCCACCCAGAAGAATGAACACTCGAGCTCACCCGATCAGTTCTGAGGGCCAGGGTAGCCACCATGGAGCCGGAGGCCACCAGAACCGTGAAGGGGAGAATGTCAACCTGAGTGAGAATGAGGGCAACGATCATAACCTGTTTGATGACTCTGAGTATGAAGAAGAAGAAGCTGGTGATGATACCCGAGAGGTAGAACATCCTAGGGGAGGCCCTATGGAACAGTTCATGGAGTTACTTAGGCAGAACTTGGACCGACCCCCAGTTCAGCAACCACCCCAGAATGCTAATGCTAATGCTTTCAGGAACTTCAAATCCCTGAAACCCCCAGAATTTAAAGGAACTGCCGACCCTGTCGAGGCAAGGGCCTGGCTGAAGGAAATGGAAAAATCTTTCGAGATACTAGATGTCGCTGAGGAGCAGAAGACTGTTTTTGCCACTTACCTTCTGAAGGGTGAGGCGAACTATTGGTGGGAAGCTAAGAAGAATTTGGAAGGAAGAGGTGTGGTAACCTGGGAGAGATTTAGCGAGCTGTTCTTGGAGAAGTATTTTCCTAGGTTCATGGAGACACAAATGGAGCTGAAGTTTTTGGAACTGAAGCAAGGAAATATGACGGTGGCCGAGTATGAGGCCAAATTTACTGAGTTGTCAAGGTTTGTGCCGGAGTATGTGAACTCTGAGGCAAAAAGGGCCCGAAGATTTCAATTAGGGCTAAAACAATGGATTCAGAATCGTGTGGCGGTTCTTGAGCTGACAGACTATGCCACCCTGGTACAGAAATCGTCAATTGTTGAAGCGGGAAGTGAACATATGCAGAAGGAGAGAGAAGGAAAGAAGAGGAAGTTGGATAGCCGAAAAGGAAACTCTGCTGGTGGGAGCTTTTCGAGCAAATTTAAGCGAGGAACGATGTCCCAACCAAGCGAGAACTTTGGAACCAAGAGAGCTGAAAGTTGGAGTGTGGGCCAGGGCGGCCGACCACAGGGATCATCTTACTCTACCCCATCCCGAGCCCAACCCCCAGAATGCAATAAATGTGGAAGGAAACATGCGGGCGTGTGTAACCTGCAAGATGTGAAATGCTTCAAGTGTGGGCTGACAGGCCACTATGCTAACGCCTGTCGCGGAACTAGTAACAACCCGAGTGTCGGAGGTAATTGCTTCAAGTGTGGGAAACCCGGGCACCGAATGAGGGAATGTATGTCCTCTGGGCCAGCTGCATCAAGAGTGAGTGGAACTGCTTCTAACAAGGCCCCTACTGCAAGAACTTTTAACATGACGGTGCAGGATGCCGTGAGGAACACGGATGTGATTGCAGGTACCCTACTACTCAACTCAGTTAAAGCAAATGTTTTATTTGACTCGGGAGCTACCAAGTCTTTCATATCTCTAGATTTTGTATGTCGGTTAGGCCTTAAGACTGAACCATTGAAAGACAGATTGCAAATAGAGATAGCTAATCATGAAATTATTCCCGTTAGCCGAGTATGTCCAGGTTGCGACCTAGAAATAGAAGGGCGACACTTTCGGGTAGACTTAATACCTTTTAAACTAGGGGAGTTTGACGTAATAGTAGGTATGGATTGGTTAACAACCCACGGAGCCCAGATTGATTGTGTCAAGAAGAAAGTAAGTTTGAGACTGCCAGGAGACGAAGAAGTAGTATTTAGTGGGAAACGGCAAAGCCAAAAGTTCCTGACTATGATTCAAGCTAAGAAGTTGTTACGTAAAGGATGCGAAGCCTATTTAGCCTACGTGAAGGATACCAAGAAGGAGGCACCAAACCTGCAGGAAATCCCTGTCGTTAATGAGTTCGCGGACGTATTCCCGGACGATCTTCCCGGACTACCACCCGATAGGGACATCGAGTTTGCTATAGACTTAGTTCCGGGTACGGCCCCAATTTCGAAAGCCCCATATCGGCTAGCCCCAGTGGAAATGAAAGAGCTGGCCACTCAGTTACAAGAATTGTTGGATAAAGGGATGATAAGACCTAGTGTGTCACCGTGGGGATCCCCGGTGTTGTTCGTGAAAAAAAAGGACGGCAGCATGAGATTATGTATAGACTACAGGGAGTTGAACAAGGTGACTATCAAGAATAAGTATCCCTTGCCCAGGATAGATGACCTGTTTGACCAATTGAAAGATGCAGTTTATTTCTCTAAGATTGATTTGCGGACCGGGTACCACAAGTTAAAAATCAAACCAGAAGATATACCAAAGATGGCCTTTCGCACCCGGTATGGACACTATGAGTTCCTAGTGATGTCATTTGGGCTAACGAATGCCCCTGCAGCTTTCATGGACTTAATGAATCGAGTCTTCAAGAAATACTTGGACAAATGTGTTATATTCTTCATCGATGATATCTTGATTTATTCCAAGACGAAGGAGGAACATGCAGAGCACTTGAGGATTGTATTGGGAGCATTGAGAGAAGAAAAGCTGTACACTAAGTTCTCGAAGTGCGAATTTTGGTTGAAGGAAGTTCAGTTTTTAGGGCATGTGATTAGCGAACAAGGCATTCTAGTGGACCCAACCAAAATAGAGGCTGTATCAAATTGGGAGAGACCAACCACTCCGACAGAGGTGAGAAGTTTCATAGGACTGGCTAGCTACTATAGGAGATTTGTCCAAGACTTTGCAAAGATAGCAGCCCCTTTGACCCGACTAACTCGCAAGACCGAGAAGTTTGTGTGGACTAAAAAATGCGAAGAGAGCTTCCAAGAGTTGAAGAAGAGGTTGGTGACAGCACCAGTACTAGCCCTACCTGATGATAAGGGAGATTTTGTGATTTATAGCGACGCATCCCATAAAGCTTTAGGGTGTGTGCTTATGCAGCACGGTAAGGTGATTGCTTATGCGTCTAGACAACTTAAGGAGTATGAGATAAGATACCCCACCCATGATTTGGAATTAGCAGCAATAGTTTTTGCTTTGAAGATCTGGAGACATTATCTTTACGGAGAAAAGTGTGAAATCTACACGGATCACAAGAGCTTAAAGTACATATTCACTCAGAAAGAGTTAAACATGAGGCAGAGGAGATGGCTAGAGCTAATCAAAGATTATGATTGTGAGATTCATTATCACCCAGGGAAGGCCAATGTGGTGGCCGATGCACTTAGCCGAAAGGAGAAGCTTAAGATGATAACGTCAGTGGACGAATTGATCAAGGACCTTGAGAAACTGGAGATTGAAGTGAGGCTACCAGGAATTGGACAAGAGAGTCTAATGGAAATAAAAGTCCAACCACCGTTATTGGAGAAGATTAAGTTATGCCAGGAAAAGAAGATAGAAGAAGAAAAGAATTTGATGGAGAAAATTTTGACTGGCGAGGAAATTAAGTGTGAGAAGGACGGGAATGGAATCATGAGGTACGCATCTAGGATATGGATCCCGAACGTTCAAGAATTAAAAGACGAGATTTTACAAGAGGCTCATAGTTCGAGGTACTCAATTCACCCTGGAGGCACTAAGATGTATAGAGATCTGAGCGAATATTATTGGTGGCCTAATATGAAGAAGGACGTGGCAGAGTGGGTAAGTAAGTGTTTGACATGTCAAAGAGTAAAGGCCGAACACCAGAGGCCCAGTGGATTGTTGCAACCCTTAGAGATACCTGAGTGGAAGTGGGAGCAAATTGCGATGGACTTTGTGGTCGGATTACCAAGGACCAAGACAAATCATGATGCCATTTGGGTAATTATTGATAGGTTGACCAAGTCAGCACATTTTCTTCCAATCAACGAGAGATATACTGTCAACAAGCTGGCAGATATTTACCTAAAGGAGATTGTGGTTAGACATGGGGTTCCTGTGAGCATTGTATCAGATAGAGACCCAAGATTCAACTCCAGGTTCTGGAGAAGTTTTCAGGATTGTGTGGGGACTAAGTTAAACATGAGTACTGCATACCATCCCCAAACAGACGGACAGAGTGAGAGAACCATCCAGACCATCGAGGACATGTTGAGGGTATGTGCCATTGATTTTAAGGGAAGTTGGGATGACCACTTGCCGTTGATCGAATTTTCCTACAACAACAGTTACCATGCGAGTATAGGCATGCCCCCATATGAAGCTTTATACGGACGAAGATGTCGTTCTCCCTTGTGTTGGGAAGAAGTTGGAGAGCGGAAGATTTTAGGGCCTGAACTGGTCCAACAGACAAGAGAAACTATCGAGCTCATAAGAGGACGGCTGGTAGCGGCCCAAGACAGACAGAAGAAGTATGCGGACCAGACCCACAAGGACAAAGAATATGAAGTAGGAGAGTTTGTGATGTTGAAGTTATCGCCGTGGAAGGGATTGATGAGATTTGGTAAGAAGGGAAAGCTAAGCCCGAGATTTATTGGACCTTTTGAGATCTTGAAACGAGTTGGGAAGTTAGCCTATGAATTGGCTTTACCCCCGAGCTTACAACAAATACATAACGTGTTCCATGTGTCCATGCTACGACCGTACCATACCGACTTCCGACATGTGATAGAACATGATCAAGTGGATCTGCAACCAGACTTAACATATGTCGAGCAACCCGTAGAAATCATGGATAGAAAAGAACAGGTGCTGAGGAACAAGGTTGTCAAACTAGTGAGAGTCTTGTGGAGGAATCAGAATGTCGAAGAATCAACATGGGAACTAGAGAGCGCGATGCGTGAAAAGCACCCCCAACTGTTTTCAACCTGATTCCGGGATGGAATCCTTTTAAGGAGGGGAGGCTGTAAGAACCCTAATTTTTGGTAATATTTCCTTTTATATCTTGTGACATTATCATTATGGAACCTTTCTAGTCATCCCTGTTGATTTATAGAATTGATTGTCTGAGAAACTGCGTTGTTGCATTTATGATGTAAGATATACAGAGAGATTGTGAAGGCAAGAGTCCTGTTGTTAGTAATATTTATAAAACTTGGAAATTGAGAATGGTTAGAGTATTAAAGGATTTATTAAGAATTATGACGAGGAATTATGGACATTCGAGGAATTTACACAATTAGTACTTAAGGGATTATAGGGGAAATCTCTACGTGACGAAATATTATTACGAGAGAATAATTAAGATACGATACGAAGTAAGGATTAAATAACAAGCATTGGTGGGAGAATAATATTACAAGGAAAGAAATTACATGCAAGTGCCATGTAACTAGCTAGTTAGGAAAAGGAACTAGAAAACATAAAAGTAGAAGTGAATAGTGACATGTATGATGGGTGATGTACTTAGGGGACAATAGGGCATGGGAGGTAACCTACACTCTAGCTTGGCAACATGTGACTACTCCTAATAACCACAATAATACATGACCTACTTAGCATTTCTTTTACCATTCAAACAAAACAAAAGAAAAACACTCCCCCCCCCCTTTTGAACCTTGCTCTCGGCCGAACCACATAGAGAGAGAGGGAGAGATTTTCTCTCCAACATTTCTTCATCTACCACCTTAAGCAAAAATCCTAGGGCTTCCTTGCATCATATTAGAGGTATGGTATCAATTTCATAGCCTTCCATCCATTGATTCTTGAGATATAAATTGTTGAAAGTTTAGAAAAGTGTTAACATAAGTTGTTATCTTTTAGATCTTGAAGGATTAAGGTTTGTGAGGGCTCATACAAGTGTTCTTAGTTGTTGTAAAGCTCATTCATGGTCTTTAGCTACTCAAGAAGGTATAAAATCTCAAACCACCCTTGGTTATGTGTTGTTCATATAGTATGGTAGTAGATCCATGTGTTTTAGGACTTATCTTGAATGTATATGTATTGGATAGCATGGATCTTCGGTTTTGATGTTGAGAATGTGATTTTTATGACTATGGTTAATATATATATCTCCATGAGTGTTATGAGTCATGATCTAAGTGTATTAAGTGGTGAATATGTTATGGAAGTATGAAAAATGGTTGATCTAAGTGACTTGAGCTTGCTGAGTTTGTCCAGGAACTTTGATCTGTGTTGTAGCACAGTTTTGAACCCCCAAATGATGTCCCCTGATGTCCTACCTTATATTGTTGGAAAGATAATTGAATGTAGTTTCTGGAAATGTAAGGTTCATAGCTAGGTGATGTGTGGATTTTTAGTTATGGCCGGAGGAGTGAATTTTGTTTCTGGATTATGGACTGCATTAAGTGACCCCTTGTGAACCTTTTTTAAACACCTTAAAATATATTTGGGATCATGGAAAAATTTGAGAATGTAGGTAATGCAGTTGTGAAGACCACCCAAAAGGAATTGGATTAAAATATGAATTTTTGGATTTTATAAAAATGCTAGAGTAAAATTCGCGCAATGGAAAAAGTCGATTAGTGGAACATTATTGTAGGGTTAGTGGTTATGATTCGAACGTGGTAACTAAATTAAGTCGAGTAAGTGACGAGCGTAAACGAGTGATGACATGGACCAATAGTGGGGCTAGGGAGTCATAATACGAAGTCGTTAAGTTAATTTCGTACCCCCTTAAAACCCCGTAATTAAAGAGAAATTGTTAAGGTACTAACGAACGATTATTGTTTATGTATTGATCGTTCGAATCCGCACGCTCGACCACCCCAACCAAACCAAGGCAAGTTTACTTTTCAAAACTTATCCCTATACAAGGATTTTCACTGTTGTGTTTGTAGTTTTCAAATGATATCAAATGCTATGTTTATCGAAGTATTAATGCAATTGAGATTGAACAAGTACATGTATGCTTTTACCCCTTGAACTTAGGTTGAAATGTTTTCTTCGGACAACGACTCTAGCAATAGAGGTCGTAGCGGTCCGTATATACTATTGACCGGGGAGCGGTATATTATTATATCGTATCTAGATTGCGAAAACCCGAAGGGTCATTCGGGTGGTATCGTATATTCAAATAACTATTGTTATATCTTTGTAAATACTCGAAACCCTATCTTGGATTAAAAGTTTATTTTATCGAATAATTATTTTATTAATTATTAATATTAAATCTTAAAATATTATTTACTAGTTACTTTTCATTATTTAAAAGACAAGTTAATCCAAGATACTTTTTAATTCTTTCAAACTCGAACTCTTTCGAACTCAAAACATTTTCGAAAACCCCCGGTCAGGTTCTGCTTCTTGTATGATTTCAAGAATCATCGGTCGACTGATGTCGGACCTCAACTACTCTGTTTTCAATCAAAATCAAGTTTTAAAAGAAAAGAAAAAGGGACTCTGGCAGGTGTGGGAACCGTTGACGAACGATTCCCGGGATGTGTAAGCGGCCGTGAGCCAGGCGGTCCATCACTTATTATTCCGGCCCAGGTGTTGCCGAAGGATGATTACGGATGTAGTTTTCATCGAGGGTGATTACGGATGTAGTTTTCACCGAGGGATAGTTACGGATGTAGTTTCTATCCTTCTACCGGTAGAGAAGACCCGCGGATTATTGGACTTGGATGTGGCGACTGATCATCGTCAATCCTCGTCAGGTTTTTATGTTTTCTTTAAGTCCCATTCCTCCATTTTGGAAAAATGCTTTGACACTGCTTCTTAGGCTTTTGTGCCAAGTTGCTGATAGTGTTCTATTTTGATGAGAAAGATGTTGATTCAATGCAGTATCTAGAACTGCAAGTTTATTTTGAAAACGAGGGCACATATTGTTGCACCTTCGAGATTTATCAATTATGACAAGTGATTTTATAACTGATTGATACAAACAAATATATCAACTTCCAATCATATGAAATGTTATATTGCTTATCTTATACATATATTTCTTGCTGAGCTATAGTTGCTCACTCTTGCTTGTTTTCAAACTTTACAAACACAACAGCTAAGCGAAATGGCAAGACCCAGGCAGACTGTTCGAAAGCAGGTGACTAGGCCTGAGCCCCCACTTGAGATTCCACCGGTAGGCCCCATTAGCCGGATTGGTTGGCAGCTTTTGTTAGTACGTTTTATTTATCAGCATGACCTGTGCAAGGTAGTGTATCGTAACAAACTTTCAAGCCGCCAACTACGCTTCATATCGGAGTGTTGTTGGTAGCATAAATACTATTTAATTCGGTCTGTAATAACTCTGATAACTTTATTACTGTTTAATCAACGTGTGGCGTTTCTGAGGCTCTAACCTGTGTGTGTGAGTGTGGTGTGAGTTTATTGTGGGGTCGATGGCTGTGTTATATATATTGTGTGCAAGAACAGGTATGTTATTAATGGAAAATGGACCGTGAGCGCCTAGATCTCCGACCCCGGATCTGGGGGCGTCACAGTCTGCCTTGTTCTTGCCATGCTTATCTATTGTTGTGCGGTATATATATAAAAGAAAAGCAAGAGTGAGCAATACAGCTCAGCCATATAATAATAGTTTTCAAAGTACTTTTGTTATCTTAAACCATATGACATATCTTATACTGGTATTGTACCATCATTAAACATCTTTCATTCCTTATCCAGAAATATAATGAGGAATATTTGTGGTACTTTGAATAGTTTATCACTCTGTCAACACTATCGATAATTGAGCACCTAGGCTTTCATTACAGTGTTGCAGTACAATTCCAATTGGAAGAATGGGATTATGCTGGAGCCTCTTCATATTTGAACTACGCCCGAGAGCGTAGCCCCCTCTTCCTCCAATCCCCTAAAAAATCCTATTCTTCATTGGAACATAATTTAATCCAGTTCCCCAAGCACAAAGCTTGTTGACAGGTGTGGTAACAGTTCTATATCAAGCACAGAGCTTGTTGATAGGCCTGATAACATTTACTTAGCTTTACTTCTATGAATAATTGAGGAAGTAACTTTGACATGTGGGTTGAACTTAGTCAACAGATTTCATTTACTTAGGAAGCTCATTACAAAACATAACTTGGGAGTTGGTCAGAGTTTTTGAGTACTTAGTCAAACCTGAGCCCCTCCGTACTAGGCAGGGTGTATTTCTTATTTGTCTTATAGATAGCGAAGGGAGAAAACATTAATACTGGCTCCCAAAACCTTGGGTTCCCGAGTTTTGATAAGTTCGTGAGTGATAGCGACACATTTCGATGAGTGAGACTATTAGTAATTAATAAATAGGAACCCGTACTATTTTTAAATAATTTTCCGATGATCAGAAATATTTAGAATAATTTTTTTTAAAGTCTTAAATAACTTTTAAATAATTAATATGATTTTAAAATCATCCGGAAGTATTTAATAAATATTCAAATAATATTTATTAAATAAATAATCCGCTTGGGATAATTAATAATTATTTAAATAATATTCAATAATATCATCAAAGGGATTTTTAATCCGAAAATATCCAATTTATATTTATTGGAATATTTATAAATCGATTGTACGTCATATATCAACTCCGGTGACTTCCGGGTTTTTATGTCCTTATCCGGACGAAATATCTCCGACTCCCTTACTTAAGAAAAGGGTATTATTGTACCCTACTTGAGGATCTTAACACATCATCGTATTCATGTATATGTATTATGCATACGTACTTACTTAACAGGTTTACATATCTTCGTAAATAAACCATACATCTCATGCTGATTCGAAAAATACTTTTAAGCAGTTCATAACAGTTATATCACAACAACAACAAAAACAACAACAGTTTAGAAATACTTGAAGTACACGTTTCGAAAACTTGCCTGATCGTGTCGGAATAGTCTGGGCTCTGGTTTTAGTGTGATGATCTATAACAACCAATAAGGTTTGGTTAGTTCATTAAACGATCCCGTCGAATCGACTATTCACATAAAGACAAAACTTCGTAATGATACATCCTTACTACACATTTGCCTTATTATAAGTCCATGATATCCTTTAACAACTTTCAATAAATATTGGTTCCGTAACTGTTATTCCCAGATTACACACTTGTATAATTGTAGAAGGGGGGGTTGAATACAATTCTTGATATTTATAAATTTCTGATATGAACTCCAGAAATCTATACTTAGATAATTGCTTGTAAAAAGATTAATGCAAAAACACATAAAAATCAGGTGGTTAAATGCACCACCTGAAGCTTTTATTCGAAGAAAACTCTGTGATACAAAAGTACACAGCTTCTGTTTTACAACTCTTTGCTTTCTAAGAATATTCAATAGAAACCCTAAGCAAAATGTATCTGTTTTCTTAGTCTACAAAGAGTGGCTACACTTGGTTATAAATCCCAAGTTTTACAAGTACTACTGGAATAAGATAATATTAATCTAATTCTAGTTGACTTGCTACTACACTCCAAATACACATGTAGCGGAAAGGTTGTCCTTGTTTTCAGACATGTCTCCTGCACCTTTCTTGTATCCATAGTGTAAATGGAATGCTTCTTTCTTCCGTGTTTCCAAAGTATGGCTGCCATACTGCTTTTTGTATCTACTATCAACCCATGTGATCTGTCAGTCAAACATGTCCTTATCAACTGCTAATCCCCAGCTAATCATAGAAGACAGTGTCAATGATTATCCGTTGATATTGTACACTGACATCCGTTGATGATGTATTGAGCGGTATCCGTTGATATTGAGACTTGAGTTGTATCCGTTGATAGAGTGGATTTGAGTTGTATTCGTTGATAGAGTTTTGTCTTCATCTGTTGATACACTTTCACTTAGACAGAATTACATAGCATAGCTTATTTACAATTGGCTACCCTATTCTGCCTATCCGTTGATGGTCAACATGACTGTGGATAAAAACACTATCAACTGATAACATAGAGATACTGCAGTTTGCTACAAAACCTCATCCGTTGATGAGCTACCTGTCAACGGATAGAGTTATAAATCCTCATCCGTTGACAGCTACAAAACCTTATACAATTTGATTGATTGTGAAGTTATCATCAAGTACAACATATTCCTAACAATCTCCCCCAATTTATACTTGATGGCAATAAAGCATAAATTCAGGACCTTGATGATAACAAAACATTCCTAAAGATATATATATAGAACAATGCAAAAATTGTATTAAGCTACAAAAATTAAAAACTGAAAGTTTGAGAAATTTACAGAGAAGTGCTCCTCTAGACTGAGCAGATTAAGACTGTTTCTTTTCTCTTGTTGGCATCACCATTGATTTTCCTTCTTTGGCAGAGTTGGACTCAATCTGAATTTGGAGTTGCCTATAGAAGGCATCTTCTTCATCAACCTTTGGATTTAGCTTTTGTTGTAACCATCTCAGGTATTGAGAACTAGCCTTTGATAGTTGGTTTTCTAACCTGAAGAATCTCCTGTTACCATCTTCATCCCTGAACTCCATCATCCAGAAGGGTTGAATGTGGATTTTCTGTCCATTCTATGGGATCTTCATCTTCCTTGGTAGACTTGATGGTGAGTTACATTCCCTCCTTATCTGTTCAATTCTGTCCAGTATCTCCCCTTTTGCTATCTTGGAGAACCCTGTGTATCTCTTAATTGCAGAGAACACTTTGGTTAAGGTTAGATAATTTTCTCCAAGAACCCTTTGTAGTGGCCATGTCCTTTCCTTTCCTCCCTTGTGTACAAAGACCAACCTCACAGGCAGATGTTTATATTTGTCAATTCCTCTTACTTCTGACAATTCATCCAGATAAAGATTCATGCCAGAGTATTCTTCAATATCTGCCTGATAGATAAAATCATCCTTGTTTTCCAAGATTGGTTGCCTGACAATAGCAGGTATCCTAGCAACTTGAATTGGTTCCTTTGAAGGTTGCTTCCTTGGTATCCTTTTCTTCTGTATAGGCTTCTGTTGAGGCTTCAGCAAGAATGAAGGAACCTCAATGGAGTCAAGATTCATTGGTTCCTCTTTAGGTACTATAGGATCACCATGGAAATTCACAACTGGGTTGAATACTTTTACAGAAATAGGTTGTGATGAGCCAACTGTCTCCTTGTTTTCAATTTCCGGAGAGACAGGCCTCCTTGCCTTTGATTTCATTCTCTTAGATTTGGATTTGGGGACTGATTTCCCTTCCCTTTTGGATTTGGGGACTTCCTCAGGTTCCCTCATTTCATCCTCTACCTTATCTATTAACTCTTGAGCCAGCCTGGCTTGCTTCTCATCTGAGTTTTCATTTTGCAATTCAGTGCTTGGTTGAGATTCTCTTAGCAGCCTTGAAGTCTCTTCTCTCTTGGCTTCAACAAATCTAGGATGGCTGTTGGATATGTGTAGAACTTTTCCATTCCTTATGATTACAGCCATCCATTCTCTTACACAACTGTTAGTCTTCTCCTTGAATTCCTTAATTTGCTTACCCATCAGCTTCTCTTCATCATCCTTGGGAAATGGAAAGTCCAGTTGTAACTTGTTCTTCCCATTTGCTTTTGGTGGTGAGTAGGGTCTTGCTTTGATGTAGGGTTCAAATTCTTTAACATGAGAAGGCTCAGCATCATAGAATGTAGGAGCCACAATTGCTGGAGTGAGCACCTTCAGAATTGTGGTAGATATTGTTGGAGCTGAGGTTTGGCTAGAGAACAGATTTGATACAATAGATGCATTGATCAATCTTTCTGTCCTCATTATTCTTTCATTGTTCTCCTCTTTCATCCTTTGCAGGTCTTCAATCTTGGCTAGCTTTTCCTCTTATGTCAAGTTTGAGAAATCAAACTCTTTAGATAGAGCTACTTGTAGAGGTTTGGATTTGTTGGGGGAAGCTTCGACAATGAAGTCCTGTGGATTGACCACTATGGTAGGCTGCTGCTCCCCCTCACTTGCTGCTTCCCTTCTTTCAGAAATTAAGATTTGACTTGTAGTTGCCACAGCCTCTTCCACTTTCTCCCCCTTTTTGTTAGCATCAAGGGTTTGACTAGAAGTTGGGGCTGCAACTAACTTTTCTAGCAGTTGGGTTTGCAGTTTTTGATGGTGAAGAAATTGCTCCATCTGGGATTCCATCTTTTCCACTCTGGAGTTGAGTAGTTGCACAGACTTAGCCAGGTTGTCTTCTTTGATGAACCTTTGTTGCAACACCCTTTGAGTGGCTGTAGGAGCTAGTTGCTCTAACTTGGAATCCACAGAGATCTTCACATCCTTGATTTCTTGTTTGACCTTTTCTAAGTTGGATCTCTGAATCACCATTTGCATCTTTTGTAACTTAAGGGAGTCAATTGCCTGTTGAAGAACAACCTTTCTCTGTGGATCTGCTTCTTGGTGCTCAGCCAGGGCAGATTTATATTGCCTTATGATTTCCACATCAAGTTGATAATAGGTGTAGTTGTTAGCAAATTTCCAATCATGAATACTGCTATCACCTTCATCTACAGGGCTCTGGCTGTCTTCATCTTCAGAATCTTCAAATTCTTCACTCTCGGCAGTGGTTGGCAGAGCTTCTAAAGATTCCTTAGCTCTAAGTAGAGACTGTGAGGTGTGCACTAGGTGCATTGCCTCCTCTGCTTCCACATTGCCCTGTTGTGCCAGAATTTGATAGGCAGGAACAGGGTGAGTAAAGGTTTTAGCATCCAAAGAAATGGAGTCAATCATGGACTGATATTCTCTTTGAAATTCCATTTCCTTGGCTGCATCCTCAACCTCCATTTACTCACTAGCAATGGCTGCTTCTTCCATCCTTATTTCTCCTGTAGTCCCTTCTCTCCTCTCATCTCTCTTTTCTTGCATCAAGGGCTCCCCTTGGCTCACACCTCTCACACCCTCACCTTCACCTACTAAGGTGGAACTCTCAGTCTCTCCTTTTGCCTGACCGGAAGAAATGGCCAGCCTCTCATTATTTAGCTCTCCTTTTGCCTGCTCACAAGACAGCCTCTCACTCCCTTCCCTCAATCCTAAAAGTGTTTCAACTACTGAGAACTCCTCCACACTTGACACAGGAATTTCAGATATAGCAGTGGTAGAGTGAGTTATCAACGGATAAGGAATATCCGTTGATGGAGTAGTTATAGCTGTCAACGGATGGCTAGACAGAGGCGCATCCGTTGATGGAGAAACACTTGTCAACGGATGAAGGATATCCGTTGAGGAAGGAATAATTTTATCCGTTGAAGAGAAAACCAACACTGAATCTATGGAGATTGATTTTAAGTTCGAGGCCACAGTCTGTGTTGAGAATTCTGGAAGGGAAGATTGATGGTCCAACAAATCATCTAAAAGATGATGACCACCAATTGCAGAGTGGGGCTTCTCCAAGAATCTTAAAGATGGAGAATCAGGAATTGATGTAGATATCATATCCACATCCAGAGATGGAGTTGGTGATGGTGGATTGTAATGTGTATCGATTTGAAGATTAAGATCAAGGGGCTGTGACTCCACATTTATTGAAGTCACATCAAACTGAATTTGAGAAGGTACAGTTTCCTGTACTGTGTGTGCACCCTGTGATTCCCCTGTGGTTTTAGATTTCACTCTTCTTCCATAGGTTTTTGAGAGTGGGCTATCTGTGTCTCTAACCCTCTTGTGCAGTGTTCCTTGTGGGGAACTTGATTCAGTAGTCACACTCTGTTGAGAGAGTGTAACTAGAATTTGGCTTGTAGTTACATTAGCAGTCTTTTGAGAGACTGAAATGGTGGTTGCACTCATCTCTCCTTCCTTATCCTTAGGGCTTCTTTGATATTCACCCTGTCCCTCACCACTCACTACCACCTTCACACTCCCCTCAAGAGTTTTGGTAGATTTTACAACAGGTGTCTTTTGAGAGACACTTGAGGTTTGCTTACTAGAATGTGATTTTGGAACTCTGGATTTGGTCACTTTGGTAGGAGCCTGTTTGGTCACAACTACAGACTCCATTGTGACACTAGAAGGCAAAGAAATTTGGGGGTTGGAGATAGGGGTTTCAGAGTTAGAAATAGTTACCTGAACAATTGGTAGATATACCAATTGTACTCCTGCATTGAGGTTCATTCGAATTAGGTCACTTAAGACTCTCTTCTCCTGAACAAAACATTGGAACTTGCTATCCGGGTTAGCAATGGATAGCTCATTCTCAGATACATGCAGTGCTAAGAGCATTAAAAATCTAGCAAAGTAGATATTCTTGCTCCTAGTTTCCTTTTTACCTAACTTTGCAGCTATCTCATACATAACTAGTGTGCCAAAATTATAGAATTTATCATTTAAGAGCATACACATCATAGTTAGCATGGACTGGGTAACAGCATCAAAATTACTAATTTTGCCTGAAAAAGTTTTAATGAAGGCATCACAGAAATAGCTCCATTCTTTAACCATTCCTTTCCTAACAATTTTCCCTAAGTTTTCAGTACTAAGGGCATAATTAATAGAATTAAGCATGGCAACAATTTCAGCATCAGTGGGTACTTTCAGACAGTTATTCTCAGGCAATTTTAAACAAGCAGTTATTACATCAGAATTAACTACATAGTTTTTACCCTTTAAAGAAAAAGCAATTGTACCGTCTGTGCCATTGTACTCAGCAGATGTCCACATTTCTTCAATTACCTCGTGGATTAAGGGGGTGGTGGCAGTCATAGCATATGACAGTTTGCATTTCTTCACGAAACTCATCAAAGTGTGGTAAGCTTCTGGAGCATTCACTGTGTCAACAAAGGCCGCGAAATTTTTCTTCTCATAGGTAGGAGGACATCATCTTAACAATGGGCGCCATTGAAGTGTTTGAACTTTGGTTACAGAGAGTTTTAGAGAAGAAGATGCAGTTAACTTTTGATATGCTTGAAAATGAGTAAAAGTGAGATGTGAGAGTACAAGTCAGTCTTTTATATTTTTCAAGAGTTAAAAATGAAATAATTAAAAGTAATTACTCCATTGGTCAAAAGTAACTGTCAGATAATAAATGAAAAGAAAATAAGTACAGCCATGATTAGATATACACGGTTACCAACGGCTATATATATAAAAAAAAATGTATATCAACGGATATAGAATGAACGGTTGAGATACAGTTTATCCGTTGATGACGTGGATAGCTTGTTATCCGTTGACATGCGAAAATCTAGTAATGTGTTTATACTATCAACGGATAAAAGGATATCCGTTGATAAGATAATTTTGCCTTAGACAAAATTTCTGCAGAAAATTTTTCTGAAAGTTTTAACTTTCAAGTAAATCAAAACACATTTCTAGCTTCAAAGCAGTGAAATCAAATATCACTAGGAATTATGACAAGTTAAGCATACCTAGCTCACCTACCAATCTTGTGAATGTGGATTCATCAAGAGGCTTGGTGAAGATATCTGCAAGTTGCATTTCACTTGGCACAAAGTGCATTTCTACTGTACCATTCATCACATGTTCTCTAATGAAGTGGTATTTGATGTCAATGTGCTTGGTTCTCGAATGTTGCACTGGATTCCCTGTGATGGCAATAGCACTTGTGTTGTCACAGAAAATTGGAATCTTCTCAACTTTTAGACCATAGTCAATGAGTTGGTTTCTGATCCATAGAATCTGTGCACAACAGCTTCCAGCAGCAATGTACTCAGCTTCAGCTGTAGAAGTGGAGACTGAGTTTTGTTTCTTACTGAACCATGAAACAATCCTGTTTCCTAGAAATTGACAGGAACCTGTAGTACTTTTCCTATCAACTCTGCAACCTGTATATTCTGCATCTGAATAGCCAGTTAGATCAAAACCAGATTCTCTTGGGTACCAAATGCCAAGGTTTGGTGTTCCCTTGAGATACCTGAAGATTCTTTTAATAGCTATTAAGTGAGACTCTCTAGGGTCAGCTTGAAATCTAGCACAAAGACAAGTAGAAAACATTATATCAGGTCTACTAGCTATTAGGTATTGAAGTGAACCTACCATGCCTCTATAGCTTGAGATGTCCACAGACTTTTCCTTAGTATTCAACTCAAGCTTAGTTGCAGTGGCCATAGGTGTTTTAGCAGATGTACAATCCATTAAGTCAAATTTCTTTAAGAGATCATAAATATATTTTGTTTGACTTATGAAAATGCCATCATTAACTTGCTTTACTTGTAGGCCAAGAAAGTAAGTTAATTCACCCATCAGGCTCATTTCATACCTACTTTGCATAAGTTTGGCAAACTTTTTGCAAAGCTTCTCATCTGTAGACCCAAAAATAATATCATCTACATAGATTTGAACACGTATTGAAGAGCCATTAATATTCCTATGAAATAAGGTTTTATCTACTGTACCTCTAGTGAAGTGGTTCTCCAAAAGAAATTGAGATAAAGTGTCATACCAGGCTCTTGGTGCTTGCTTCAAACCATAAAGTGCTTTCATGAGAAGATATACATATCCTGGAAATTCTGGATCCTCAAAGCCAGGAGGTTGATGGACATAGACCTCTTCTTCCAGTTCCCCATTTAGAAAGGCACTTTTGACATCCATCTGATAGAGTTTGAAATTGGCATGTGCTGCATAGGCTAGAAAGATTCTTATTGCCTCAAGTCTTGCCACTGGAGCAAAAGTTTCATCAAAATCTATTCCTTCTTCTTGAGAGTAGCCCTTTGCCACTAATCTAGCTTTATTCCTCACAATTATGCCATTTTCATCTGTCTTATTCTTGAGAACCCATTTAGTACCTATGACACTTCTATCATCAGGTTTGGGCACAAGTTTCCATACTTTATTTCTCTCAAATTGGTTTAGCTCTTCTTGCATTGCTAACACCCAATCTGGATCTAGAAGGGCATCTTCCACTTTCTTAGGTTCCTCTTGAGACAGGAAGCTACTGTATAGACATTCTGCTTGAGTGGCCCTTCTAGTTTGGACTCTTGAATTTGATTCACCAATGATTAACTCAAATGGATGATCTCTTGTCCATTTTCTTGCAGGTGGAAGGTTTGATCTTGATGAGGTTGCTTCATTTCCATGAGCATGATCATGTTGATTTAGCATTGAATTTTGACCTTGAGAAACTCCCCCTGAGTTTGTTGTCCTTGCTGAATTATGAAGTTGACTGTCAATGGATACATCATTTTGCCTGTCGACGGATGCTTGAGAATCTCTGTCAACGGATGCATCTCTAATAGTGTCAACGGATGTTGCAGAATGACTGTCAACGGATGCTTCATTTTCAGTGTAAGCATCACTTCTAACAGCTCTAGGTGGATCTCTGTGGTCATGATCTTCATTGTCCTCATCATCATCATAGTACATTCTTCCTTCACCTTCATTCTCAAATTCCAACTTTTCATGATAACCTTCATCATTTAGGCCTAGAATCTTTTGATCATCAAACACAACATGTACAGATTCCATAACAATGTTGGTTCTTAGATTGTAGACCTTGTAGGCTTTCCCTGCTGCATATCCAACGAAAATAGCTTCATCTGCCTTTGCTTCAAATTTGCCCAAGTTATCTCCATGATTCCTTAGCACAAAACACTTACATCCAAAGACATGTAGGAAAGCTAAAGTTGGTTTCTTGTTGGTTAATAACTGATAAGGAGTCATTCCTCTAGCTTGATTGACCAAGGAAATATTCTGAGTAAAGCATGCAGTGTTGACAGCTTCAGCCCAGAAATATGTTGGTAACCTTGATTCACTTAACATTGTTCTAGCTGCTTCAATGAGAGTTCTGTTTTTCCTTTCAACAACCCCATTTTGTTGAGGTGTTCTGGCAGCAGAAAACTCATGGACAATTCCATTCTATTCACAGAAAATCTTCATTGTGGAATTCTTGAATTCAGTACCATTGTCACTCCTGATTCTTTGTACTCTGTCTTCAGAACCATTGTTTAGTATTCTGAGGTGATTGATGATGATTTCACTTGCACAATCCTTGGAGTGTAGGAAGAAGGTCCATGTGAACTTAGAAAAATCATCTACAATCACCAGACAGCATTTCTTCTTTGAAATAGACATGACATTTACTGGACCAAATAAGTCCATATGCAGCAATTGAAGAGGCTTAACAATGGATGACTCTGTCTTGCTTTTGAAGGATGATTTCTTTTGTTTCCCTAATTGGCAGGCATCACACAGCCCATCTCTGACAAACTCCAATTGAGGGATTCCTCTAGCAAGATCCTTTCTTACCAAATCATTCATAACTTTAAAATTCAAATGTGACAGCTTCTTATGCCATAGCCAACTCTATCCTTACATGCTTTGCTGAAGAGATAAGTAATGGATTCTGAGCATGCTGAATTGAAGTCAGCTATGTAAACATTTCCTTTTCTAAAGCCTGTCAATACCACATTGTTGTCTTCCTTGGCAGAAACAACACAGGCTTCTTTTGTGAACTTTACTTCATAGTCTTTGTCACAAATCTGACTGACACTCAGCAAATTGTGCTTCAAACCTTCAACTAAAGCCATTTCTTCAATGATGACATTGTCTTTTGAAATTAGGCCATATCCCTTATTATATCCTTTGCTGTCATCTCCAAAGGTAATTCTAGGGCCAGCTCCTTCCTTGAACTCTGTGAGCAGGGTTGAATCTCCTGTCATGTGCCTAGAGCATCCACTGTCTAGGTACCATAGATTCCTTCTGTTTCCCTGCACACATTTCAAAAACAAATCAAGTTGATTTTGGTACCCAAGCTTCCTTGGGTCCTTTCTTGTTAGCCTTTGACTTTGTACTCTTAGCATTCTTCAACTTAGGTGTAGATGCTTGAGTGATGGGGTTTGACAAATGCTCATTTGCATGAATATTTGATGCATGCATGTGTGGAAAATTGGCATACATATTATTCATGTTAGGTATGTTCCATGACATTTGTGGCACATTCATAGATTGAAAGTAAGGATTAGACACATATGGCATGTTCACATATGGATTTGAAAAACTAGCATTTTGATACAAACCAGGCATTGCAGGCATACATGGCATTGGTTGAGGTACATGAACAAGAGCCTTGTTGACAATCTTGCAATTAGAAGATAGATGATTGACACTATTAAAATTACTACAAGTTTTCCTAGGAGCAAACTTGTCAGGAGAGTAATTGTTTTTCTTGTTGATGCCTATCTTACCATTTCTGTTCTTTTTCTTTTTATCCTCAATTTCTACCTTTTCATTATCTGATTTACCAACTGCCTTTTTGTTGTGTAAATCACCTGCCTTAGCCTTCCCACTGGATTTGGTTTTGCTGCACTCACCACTAACAAAATTCTTGTTGACTGGACCATACTTGATATCCAGTTTCCTAAGTTCCTTCTTACTAACAAACTTTTTGTTAGTCGACGGATACCTCTCATCCGTTGATGGTTCATCTGTCAACGGATGATCACTATCCGTTGATTCACAAATAGTCTTTAGATCCTCAAGGCCAGGTTCTAGCTCCTTTTTCTTTTGAGTCCAGGTATCCTTCACAAACGATTCTATTCCCTGAACTTCTATTATGTTTTGAGAAATATTCCTACAACTTTGAA
This sequence comes from Saposhnikovia divaricata, assembly GCA_036435485.1. Taxonomy (NCBI): domain Eukaryota; kingdom Viridiplantae; phylum Streptophyta; class Magnoliopsida; order Apiales; family Apiaceae; genus Saposhnikovia; species Saposhnikovia divaricata. Next base: position 181,659,036 of record CM071597.1, on the reverse strand, counting down.
ATTTAGCAATTATCCCTTATTCTTTTTCAAGCTGGTCTTTTAAAATCAGTTCTCTTTTTAACACAGCTTCAAGTTCACTTTTAGCATTATTGCAATCAACTCTCATTTTCTCAAATTCTAGAAATTGAGTTTCTAGAGCAGCATTTCTATCACTTAAAAACAGATTAAACTCTTTAATCCTATTGTTCTCTTTAGTAAGTGATTTAAGAGTAACACTTAAGTGATATAGTTCAGTAGACATTTCATCTATAACACTATTGCATTCCTCTTTGGTGAGCTCAGAGAGATTAGTAGAAAATACCTGATTGCTAGCTGAACTTGCTTCCTGCTCTCCAGAATCAGCCATTAAAGCAAGGTTGACTAACTCAACATCATCATCAGAATGATTGTCATCAACAGCCCAGTCATACTCTTTGGTCAAGAATGCCTTTCCTTTCTGCCTGAGAAGATCAAAATATTTCTTCTTATAGTCAACAGCCTCAGTTGACTTTCCCTTGTTCTCAGGTCTAGGTTTCCTGCATTCACTTATCATGTGACCAGCAATTCCACAATTATAGCATTTAATTTTGGATTTATCCACATAGTTGCTTGTGGAAAAATCCTTGTTAAATGGCTTGGCCACCCCAGAGTTTCTCTTGAATTTTAGCTTAGAGAATCTCCTAGATAGAAAAGCTAAGTGCTCATCTATCTCATCCAATTCATCCTGCTGAAGAACATTCAATTCCTCAGACACCTTTTCCTTGCTCCTGCTTGATTCTGATCTACCTTTACAAACCTCCCTGTTTGGTGTAGAACTAGCAGTTTCTGTCCTTTCCTCCTTTTGCTCCAAGTTGGCAACAAGTGCAACTGACCCACTTTTCTTTTGAGACTTCTCAATCTCTTCATCCTGCTCCATTTCCAGCTCATAGGTCTTTAAAGTTCCATAGAGCCTTTCAAGAGTAAATGTCTTGTACTCTTGAGTGTTTCTTAGAGAAACAGTCATTGGCTTCCATTCCTTGGGCAGTGATCTCAGAAATTTGAGATTTGAATCTTTAACTTGATAGATTCTTCCATACAGTTTCAAACCATTTAGTAGCTTTTGAAATCTACTAAATGTATCATTCAATGTTTCTCCACTCTTAAAGTGAAAATGTTCATACTGTTGGATTAGTAGTTGCATCTTGTTTTCCCTTACCTGTTCTGTTCCTTCACACAGGGTTTGAACAGTGTCCCATACTTCCTTGGCGGTAGTACAGTTAATAACATTGTCAACCATGTATGTTTCTAGACCATTGAACCGAATATTCATGGTCTTTTTGTCTTTGTGGACTTCTGTAATATCTTCAAGACTCCACTCAGAAAGAGGTTTGGGAATGAGAGTGTTAGGCACACCTTCAGCCAGGCCAACTCTTGTTGCAGTCTTCATTGGAACGTGAGGACCCTTGTCAATGCAATCCACAAAGCCCTCATCAATAGACGAGAGATGTAGACGCATCTTTACTTTCCAGTGAAAGTAATTTTCTCTATCAAGAACTGGAATCTTTACTCCATAATCCTTCTTAGACATGCTGGAAGTGTGTTGATCTTTAAACTTCAAATATGTTAGAAGCTTGCTCTGATACCAATTGTTATTCCCAGATTACACACTTGTATAATTGTAGAAGGGGGGGTTGAATACAATTCTTGATATTTATAAATTTCTGATAAGAACTCCAGAAATCTATACTTAGATAATTGCTTGTAAAAAGATTAATGCACAAACACATAAAAATCAGGTGGTTAAATGCACCGCCTGAAGCTTTTATTCGAAGAAAACTCTGTGATACAAAAGTACACAGCTTCTGTTTTACAACTCTTTGCTTTCTAAGAATATTCAATAGAAACCCTAAGCAAAATGTATCTGTTTTCTTAGTCTACAAAGAGTGGCTACACTTGGTTATAAATCCCAAGTTTTACAAGTACTACTGGAATAAGATAATATTAATCTAATTCTAGTTGACTTGCTACTACACTCCAAATACACATGTAGCCGAAAGGTTGTCCTTGTGTTCAGACATGTCTCATGCACCTTTCTTGTATCCATAGTGTAAATGGAATGCTTCTTTCTTCTGTGTTTCCAAAGTATGGCTGCCATACTGCTTTTTGTATCTACTATCAACCCATGTGATCTGTCAGTCAAACATGTCCTTATCAACTGCTAATCCCCAGCTAATCATAGAAGACAGTGTCAATGATTATCCGTTGATATTGTACACTGACATCCGTTGATGATGTATTGAGCGGTATCCGTTGATATTGAGACTTGAGCTGTATCCGTTGATAGAGTGGATTTGAGTTGTATCCGTTGATAGAGTTTTGTCTTCATCTGTTGATACCCTTTCACTTAGACAGAATTACATAGCATCACTACTAGAAATTTGTTAATAGACATCACGCCTTTAACATCAGTCAGTAATGCCACCGATGTCTTTGTATTTTAAGACATCGCTTGAAATAAAACCGATGTCTTTATGTTTTAAGACATCACTTTCAAGAAGAACCGATGTCTTAAGTAAGCTAAAAAAAATAAAAATTCCCGCGCGTACCCCAAATAATTTCCCCCTTATAATGTTTCCCCCAATTTGTTAAAATGTTTCCCCCCCTTAGGCAATTTTTTGTTCGCCCCAATTTATCAAACACACAGTACTAAAAAACACACAGAAAAAACATAAAAATATAAAACGTAAAAACGTTAAACAGACCTAAATCTCAATCTCTCTCTCGTCACTCACCCCTCTCCTCTCACCGACCTCACGCTCACCGACCTCTCTCTCTCTCTCTCTAAATCTCACGCTCACCGACCTCTCTCTCTCCCTCTCTCTGTCTCCCTCCCCCCTCTCTCCCTCTCTCTCGACTGGAGACTTCTTCGAGTAGTGAAGCTAATTCGACTGGAGACTTCTTCGAGTACTGAAGCGCTCTTGCATTAAACTCGATTTCTACAAAGCTCGATTTGGGTAAGCTTGCACTGAACTCGAATTAGCTTGCATTGAACTCGAATTATCTTAAATTGAACCATTTGTTCGATTCAGTACTAATTTTGGGATTTTTAAACTCGAAACCCTAATTTTTTTTATTTGGGGATTTTTAATTGGTGATTGGATAAGTGTTTTTCTTTGTTTTAATTTGGGGATTTTTAAACTCGAAACCCTAATTTTAATTAGTTTCTTTTTTTATTGAATGTTTATTTGGTTTTAGTGAATTGAATGTTCATTTGTTCATTTTAATTGACTATCCTGCATGTGTTTATAGCTTAATTAATCGATTACCCTGCATGTGTTTGTAGCTTAGTTAATTGACTGTCTGGCATGTTCGAATTAATATTGAATTTCGTTGCTTAATTGACTATGATGTGTTTGTAGCTTGACTGTCCAATGTTCATTCTAATTGATACTTTACTAATCGTTTTACAATCAATTAAAATGTTAACAATTAAATAAGGTAGGTCATATACACATAAATTTCAATGTAATAATATTATCGATTAGATTTTGATATTTTTAGTGACATATCAGGTAGGTTGAAATGGATAAGTCATGGATTAGAGAAGATAGAGATTCTTTACAGTACCAAATAGGTGTCGAAAACTTCTTGATATTTGCTGAAGAAAATGCTAAAAATCCTAAGAAGATTCCTTGCCCATGTGCACGTTGCGTTAATTTTAAAAAGTTTCCGGTGAAAATAATTAGAGGGCATCTATATGAATCAGGTTTTAGTTTGGGGTATGTTGAGTGGATTTGGCACGGAGAACAGTCTTCTAGGAGTACTAAATCATCTGTTGGTAGTAGTACTCCTGTTTCGAAGCCGATACCTGCTTCGGAAACAGCTAATGTGTGTGAAGCAGCTTACAATAAGGGTGATTACGATGATGATTCACAAGAGTTTAAGAGGTTTGTAGCTGATGCAGAACAACCTCTGTTTGAGGGAAGTGAGTGCACTAAGCTAGAGGCCGTCTTAAAATTACACAATTGGAAATCTAGGTTTGGCGTTAGCGATACCGCATTTACTGATTTACTTGAAAGTGTAGGCTCTCTCCTTCCTAAAGATCATACGTTGCCACCGAGTTCATATGAAGCAAAGAAAACTTTAGCTGATTTAGGACTTGAGTATATCAAATACCATGCATGTCCGAATGATTGCATGTTATATAGAGGTATCCATGAGCAGGCTTTAGAGTGTCCTAAATGTCGTTTGTCTCGCTGGAAGGTTGGGAAGGATGGTAAAGAGAGGGTTAATATACCAGCTAAGGTCATGTGGTATTTTCCAATAATCCCCAGATTTAAATGAATGTTTAAATCTGCTTTTACCGCTGAGTTAATGACTTGGCATGCACATAATCAAAGTACAGATGGCCACATGCGCCATCCAACTGATTCACCTTCTTGGAAAAATATAGATTATAGATGGCCTGAGTTTGGTAGTGAAGCAAGAAATATCCGTTTAGCATTATCGGCCGATGGCATTAACCCGCACACCAATGGCCTAAGCAATAGGTACAGTTGTTGGCCGGTTGTATTAGTAACATATAATCTTCCTCCATGGTTATGCATGAAGAGGAAGTTTATGATGTTAACAACGTTAGTTTCTGGCCCGAATGAGCCTGGTAATAATATTGATGTTTATCTACAACCACTTATTGATGATTTGAAGAAATTATGGGAAGAAGGTGAACCAAATGTGTATGATGCACATACAAAGTCTTATTTTACTTTAAGGGCAGCTTTGATGTGGACAATAAATGACTTCCCTGCTTATGGGAATTTGTCAGGCTGCATCAACAAGGGTTATAAGGGCTGTCCAATCTGCGGTGATGATACCGTAGCTAAATATTTAAGTCATAGTAGGAAAATGTGTTACCAAGGGCATCGTAGATATTTACATGAATATCATCCTTATAGGAGGCAAAAGGCAGCTTTTAATGGACAACAAGAGTTTGGGTGCGCACCTGCACCGCTTAGTGGAGAAGAAGTGCTAAAGCAACAAAATGAACTTAAATTTAATTTCGGGAAGGGGGGAAGTCAAAGAAAGTGGAATCTGCATGGAAGAAGAAATCAATTTTTTTGAGTTTGAATATTGGAAGTTTCATTATGTTCGTCACTATCTTGATGTTATGCATATCGAGAAGAACGTGTGCGATAGTTTGATTGGGACATTACTTAATATGAAGTTTAAGACTAAAGACAGTTCTGCCTCTCGTCTTGATATGGTTGACATGGGTGTAAGGGTTGATTTAGCTCCTAAAGTAGGCGATAAGAAAACCTACTTACCTCCTGCAGCTTATACTTTGTCGAAGGCAGAAAAAAGAAAAATGTTGTTGTCATTGTCAAATATGAAACTTCCATATGGACATGCATCAAACATTAAAAACTGCGTATCAATGAGCGATATGAAGATGTATGGGTTGAAGTCCCATGATTGTCATATCCTCCTCCAACAATTACTTCCCGTGTCCATTCGTTCCGTGCTTCCAAAAAATGTTAGGGTTAGTATAATAAGATTGTGCTTCTTCTTCAACTCTTTGTGTAAGAAAGTTGTAGATGTGTCGAAACTGAATAAACTGCAATCGGATGTGATTTTGACCTTATGTGAGTTGGAAAAAATATTTCCACCATCATTCTTCGATGTTATGCTCCATCTAACAGTCCACTTGGTTAGGGAATTACGTTTATGTGGACCGGTTTTTTATAGATGGATGTATCCATTTGAACGGTTCAATAAAGTGTTAAAAAGTTATGTACGAAACCGTTTTTATCCGGAAGGTTGTATAGCAGAAAGTTATCTCAAAGAAGAATCAATAGAATTCTGCACGGAATTTGTTAGTGACAGTGGCTCAACTGCTGGTCTTCGGAAGGATGATGGCAAGCTTTCCGGTCCATTATCTGTTGCGACAATGAAGGCAGTGGAAGAAAATGAACGAGATGAGGCTCATCTTCATGTTCTTCTTAATAACCCTGAAGTGGAACCATATGTTACGTAAGTAAAATGTAAAAGTGTCTTGATTCCTGCTCTAGTCATTCCATATGTAATTATTCTTATGTAATGTACTTGCTTTCAGGTTGCACAAGGAGTATCTGGAAGGAGTTTATCGAGGGAAAAAAAAGAGTGCTCAATGGCTGTTGGGAGAGCACAATCGACTCTTTGCTGATTGGTTTGAAAAAAAAGTTAGTTTACATTCTTCTCCTATTTTATTGTTGTTTTGTATTTTTTTGAAGTCTTTAATTAGAGTTTACTTTAATTGTGTTACAACTATGTGTGCAGGTAAGTATTGAATTGATGGAGAATCGTGGAGCTGTTTCCGAAACGATACGATGGTTGGCAGGCAAACCATCATTTTCAGTTTTGACATTTGAAAGTTATCTAGTTGATGGGGTTCGATACTACACCAACGAGCGAGATAATTCAAGGGTTGTTCAGAATAGTGGGGTGTCATTAGTTGCTAGGACAGTCCAAGTCTCTAGCGCCAAGGATTTAAATCCCGTGGAGAGTGACATGACATTTTATGGGATAATCGAAGAAATATGGGAGCTAGATTACCATGCTTTCAAGGCCCCTTTGTTTTTGTGTAAATGGGCAGCAAATGATAAGGTCAAGATTGATGAACTTGGTTTCACACTTGTTGACTTTAGTCGACAAGGCCATAAGAAGGACAAATACGTGTCTGTTGACCAAGTCAAACAAGTTTTTTACGTTGAAGATCCAGTTGATGCAAACTGGTCTGTTGTATTAACATCGACGATAAGAGAGAATAGTGAGGTGTATTACGATGATGATCTAGGAGACACCATCTCACATCTCCCATTCTGCTCTGACATCCCTATATGTGATTCCACTAATGATGATGAAGCCGCTGTTAGCAACATAAGAGAAAATATTAAGGGGATATGGGTGAATAATTGATAAATAGTTGTACAATACTACTATTCCCTAATTATAATAGTTTCTCTATGACATTAATATTAGTTAGAATTATGTTTGACTTTATTTTTCTGAGAGCCATGTTTATGTATGAGAATATTAATGCCATTTTTAATTCAATTTGCAAATTTTATTGTGACTGGCTATTTAATTATCTTTATACTTTGTGTTTTGCAATTTTTTTTGTTGAACTTTGCAGATTGAGGAAATACGAGAGAAATGGCAGCAAAGAAGCAAAAAAAATCATCACCAAAAAAAGGTACTGTCAGCTCTGGTGCAACCAAACCACTGCAGATAGAGGACAAAGCAAATGTATCAGAAGCTCAAGGCTCAGACTCAGCACATGCAGCAGAAGCTCCAAAGTCAGACTCAGCTGGGCAACCCACATCTACTACTGACAGTTTACAAACAAAATCTGGAGGTAAGCGAGGTGTATGTGCCATGTACAAAGTGATTGTGAGGAAAGCACGTGGTAAGAAGTTTAAAGTTTCATGCAATGAGTTGGGAGCTCCTACTGGGAGTGCTAGGCCGAAATTGCAGTCATATGTTGGATACGCGGCTAGGTCAATGATCCCCATCGACATTCCAAGCTGGCCACATGTGGATCCTGAGTTAAAATCAAAACTTTGGCAAGATATTCAGGTAAACTTTGGCTAGTCTATAAGTTTTGTAAATTTGTGTTGAGATAGTGTTTAATTATGTATTTTTTGGGTTGCGTGTTCTTCAGGATACATTCAAAGTTAAAGCACGATCTCGGGATTCTATCCTAAAGTCTGCCGGCGTTAAATGGAGACAATTTAAGACTAGATTAACAAGAAAGTATGTTCTACCATTTGTTGGACAAAAAAAGAAATTGAATAGGCCGCCAAAGGAATATGAGTTTGTTGGTAAGTCAGCCTGGAAAAAATTTGTTGCACAGAGGATTGATCCTAATTGGAAGGTATATAAATGTGATTTTATAATTTATATTATTGTGAATTCTGTACTTTGATTATTTATATTTTAGAATTTAAGACCGATTGTGATGATTACTAAATAGTAATGAATTTGGATGTAGGAAATTCATGAAAAACAAAGTTACAGAGTTGGTAAACGGAAATATCCGCATCGCATGTCAAGAAAGGGCTACATTGGTTTAAAGGAGGAAGAAGTAATAAGAACATATTCAATTTTGTAATCTTAAAATTTTTGTTGTCATTTTCTTAATATGTTGCTTTATTTTTAACAGATTGCAAAGGGGAAGTTGCAACCCGAAGAAAATCCTGATAGGGCAATTTTCTGGAAGAAGGCGCGAATGCGAAAGAACGAGTTGGAGCCAGAGAACCCTGAATTGGCTGAAGTGTTCCAAACAATTGTAAGCCTTTTGTCATATGGTAGTTAATTTGAATTATTCTATTTTCAATAACATGATTCTTTTGTTGACTATAATCATGTCATTATGTAGGATACCCTATTGGAGGCACAGGAAAAGGGTGAATTTCACCCATCTGGAAGTGAAGATGTACTGAGTACGGCACTGCAAACTCCTGAGCATTCAGGAAGGGACCGGGGAGTTGGAGGGTTCGTAACTCCAAAACAATTCTTCAATTTAGCAAATGAGAAAAAGATACGAATCACAAAGGCAGAGTTGATGGCTCGTGATCGAAAAATGGCGGAGAAGATGCAGATTCTAGAGTCGGAGCTTGAAACATTGAAGGCATTAATGGTTAATGGCAAAGCCAATCATGGTTCGCCAATATTTTCTGACAAAGCAAGTGTTGAACAAGCGGATGTACTAGAACAGAAGACAAAACCAACTGCTGCAAAAGGATTGGTGTTGGATGGGGATGATGAAAATTGTATTGCTATGGAGAATCCTCCGCCTCTGCCTCCTAAAAATCTGGTAAAACTATATATATATATATATATATATATATATATATATATATATATATATATATATATAGTCTAATTGAAAACATATTTCTAATATAACTGGATTTTAACTTTTATCTATCTTAATTCTAGGCTGGTAAAAAATGTGAGCTTGCAGTGGACCACATACACAACAAGGTTGCTTTCGGTGTTGCTTTTCCCCGTGAAGGCAATTTCTGTGATTTAATACATGGAAAGGCTATGTCGCCTGGATGCTTACGCGTCTCAGTTGACGGTTTTATCAAAGAAGAGGCATTAGTTCCGGTGCCAGTAGTTGGTGAAATCGAGACTGTCCTACAAGCTGTTGGGTCTCATGTAGCGTGGCCCGAGGAATTGATCAGCTACCCTGGTGTTGTGGTATGATTTACCATAAAAAATAATTACATTTCATTTTCCATGCATGCATGATCTATTGAACTAAAAATGCGCATAAATATATGTATATGGTTTTATTATTTGTAGATTAAGAAAAAGGAATCAGTACCAATTCAGAACAAGGGTGAGCTGCACAATTTGAAGGCCCTCTTTACTGAAGCAAAGCCAACTCCAAAAGTACCGAAGGGATTTAATTTATTGTTTAAACATGCAACCTGCTGGATGAAACCCTATGGGATCTCATTACAATTATCATGTGATAAAGAGGTGTTTGGATGCGATAATAAAATCATTTATCTGTTACATGAGAATATTATAGCGTTATTGGAGTTAAAGATGATTGGCCAGGCTGCAATCGCAGCTTATATGCTGTAAGTTACATTTTTTTGTTATTTCTCTGATTATTGAAGGTTCCATATGCATTAATAATGTTAATGTTTTTTTTGTAGGAACTTGCATTTAAAGTTAAGTGGTACTTATGAATCAGACACTTTTGCTTTTGTTGACCCGGGAATGACATATAATCTCAATGATGAGTTTGAAAGTAACATTGTAAAACGACTCAAGGAGGGTAATGCTGATCGCATTTTCTTTTTGCCACATAATCACAAGTAAGTGCAATCTTTATTCTAGCAAATTGGAACAGTTAAATACCAGCAGTACTTGCATCTAATTTGCTTAATTAATTTGACTTTGGTATATTTTCTTAATTGAAAACAGTGTGCATTGGATTTTAGCTATACTTTGGCACGATGAAATTTACATACTTAATCCATTGCCGCATCCGACACAATTTCCAGCACTAGAAAAAGCTTTAAAAAGGTAACATTTAATTTACTGTTAGATCATTTTGATAAATGGTGAAGTATTCTTGGGTTTTGACATGGAGTACTCTTTTTTGTGCAGTGCAGTGAGAAGTTTCAATTGTGAAACTGGTAGGGGAAACAAGATGCCGAAAGTAAAATTTCTCAGTGTAAGTATTTTTGCATCTCATTGTAATACTGCATAATATATATAATAGTTGTTTATTTGCCATGTCCTGCCTCATGTGTATTTTTTTACTCAAATAGGGAAGTCCTAAACAACCAGGTGGTATTGAATGTGGCTACGTTGTTATGCGTTACATGAAAGAGATTATTGAGGACAAGGATTTGTCTTTTGCCACGAAGGTAAACTTTGATGTACCGTCTCTTTTTGCCATTGAAATGTCAGAATATTGTGTTTGCGTTAAATGATTAGTTTCGTTATTTGTTGCATGTTTTAGTGGCTGAACAAGACTCGAAGGTCTTACACTGAGGCCGAGCTAGATGAGGTGCGTATTGAGGCTCTTGAGTTCATCCAAGACAGTGTGTGACGTTGCTTTTGACTAGAATTTTATTGTCGGATAGTTTAAAATTTTCTAGGAATATGTTGGTTGTTTTTGTGGATAATATTGATGTAGTAATTAATCAGCTTTGGCTGTTTCGGATTAAGGTATTGTAGACAATATTGTTTGGTTTCGCTACATAGCTTTTGGTATGAATGTTTTGCAATAGCTTTTGGTATGAATGTTTTGCAATAGTTTGGTATATATATGAATGGCTATTTATGTTTTTCTGGGCATCTATTGATCAGTTTTTAATTTCTTCTGTCTGTAACAATAGCAAAAAACATCAGTTTTACATGTAGAACATATATAAAAGCGATGTCTAACAGAAACACACATGTCACAAATGTTGCCAGAAACCGATGTCTAATAATAATTAGACAACATATATTTATCGAAACCAATACAGGATAAAATACAATACACATCGGTAAAAAACGATGTTTATAACAAATATACACAACGGTTATCACAAATAAAACCGATGTCTAATACTAACCTAAATAGTGAATACGTATAAAAACCGATGTCTAATATACTATTCCACATCAGTTACCACGAAGACAACCGATGTCTAAGGATATATTTAACATCGTCCAAAACCGATGTCTAATACCACTTTATACATCAGTTGCGATAGAAGAAACCGATGTCTAAAACAAACTTAGACATCATTTTAATTCTAAATAATGATGTATATGTCGATTTATGAGTTGTGTACAACATGTTTATTTGCATCTAGCACCTGTAATAGTATGGTAGAAATGTCAGGTTCATGCAATTTATGCAAAACTATTAGATATAAACATCATTTTTTTGGTTTAAAATCGATGTGTAATAGCTTCCTGGACATCAGTTAAAAACTGATGTCTATGACATGATACAATAGACATCACCGACAAAGACATCGGTATGATATTTTAATAGACATCGGCCAGAAACCGATGTCTATGAGCTTTTTTCTAGTAGTGCATAGCTTATTTACAATTGGCTACCCTATTCTGCCTATCTGTTGATGGTCAACATGACTGTGGATAAAAACACTATCAACTGATAACATAGAGATACTGCAGTATGCTACAAAACCTCATCCGTTGATGAGCTACCTGTCAACGGATAGAGTTATAAATCCTCATCCGTTGACAGCTACAAAACCTTATACAATTTGATTGATTGTGAAGTTATCATCAAGTACAACATATTCCTAACAGTAACAACTTTCTCTAGGGGTCATTTTCAACGAAGCTAAAGTTCGTCTCGTATCGTCCCCTAAAAGGGTTTTTTTTTCACTTGCGCAACTTTGATTCAAAAAATTCTATAAAATCGAAAAATAAACTTTTTCATGAAATTCTTTTTCTCACTTCTTCTTAACTGTCCAGAGGATTTTTCATCTAAATTTCATAATTAAGAACATCTTTTTGATAGCTCAATTGTTGCTCTAAACATTGCTTCTTTCTGCAGCAGTTTCTCATGTGCATTCTTGACTTAAACATTTCTATAAAATCGAAAATTTCGTATTTCTACTCCAAATTTTTATGGGATCTTAACCACTGACTAGGTTACTGCTAATAAAATTTTCATAATCAAAAATCATTTTAAAAGGGCTCGTTTGGCTTTGTAAAGTCAGTCCATTTTAATGATTCGTCCATTTTAACCCATTTCACTAAAACGAGCATATCTCTTAAACCGTAAATCGTAATCACATGATCTTGGTGTCAAAACAAACTACAAAACAATTCCTACTAGTTTATGGCCAAAAACTTGCCAAGAAAACATTTGTTCAATTCAGCATTACTGCACAAATGATCTAATGAAATTTCGACATTATAACGGCTATAAACCGAACATTTCCAAATTTCATGAACTCCATCTAGCCACTTAATGCAACCATACAACATCAAAATCATATAACCATCATCAAAGGTCTCTAAGACCAGTGGTAACATCCATTTATCACCACCCAAGATTTACACATCATTAAAGAGTTTATAACTTTAAAAACCACTTAAACATGTCCAATCTTGCATCTAACTTCCATATTAACTTAAAAACTTAGAAACTTAAGATGGGTGTGAGAAGTTATACCTTCCTTGGAGTCTTAACAACCTTGTCCAAGCTTAATAATCCTCAAGAACACCTTATATAGCCTTAACAATCTTTAACCTTCAAGATCTAAACAAGAGTTCATCTTGAGTTTACTATTCATCACGAACTTTACCTAATTCTTTCACCATGCTAAACACCAAATTAAATCATACCTTGTTATATGGTGGAGGGGATGTGGTCAAATTTTCATGAATTATGAGGGAGTGGAGGTAGGGTTTTGATTTTTCTTTTTTCCTTGTTTCTTGTAGTTGTCGAATGGAAAGAACAAAAGGGGGGGGGGTTGCCTTGGCTAGCTTTTGTAGTTGAATGGTATAATGATATAACATGTATATCTCCTTATATTTGCTGCATTATTTTGTCAAATAAGAGCCATACCTTGCCTCCAAATTCAACCAATAAAGCTACTTTATTCCATTTTTGGTGGAACTTGTTTCCTAAGTGAATAGTTTCTAGTTTGGTTGGTTTAGTTGGCTTGTAAGTGAGTTGGTTTGCATGGAATTACATGGAGCTTACATGGCTAGTGATAAGTGGAATTCATATCCACTTGGAACGCTTCATATCGACTTGAATTTATTGACTTGGCCTCAAGTATATCGTATTTTTAATGTGTTTTCGTCTAGTTGAGCAGGTTAATCTACGTCAGCTAGGGTTGGTGATTTTCCGTTGATCTTGGAGTGGATTTTTAGCTTGGAATGAAGAATGGAGTATTTTCCTACGTTACTATGGAGATTTTGAGTCAAGAGATTGAAGAACGGCATTCCATGCAAAAGGAATGGGAGGAAACGGAGCAAAAATGAAGAAAATGATCAGAAATCAGCTCCGGCAGAATTGCTCGGGCATTGCGGTGCTAGGAGTGCATGCTACGGTGTGTGGAGCAGCCAAGCGGGCGCTGCGGCGCTGGCAACATTCTGGAATTTTCCTGTTTCGAATTTAAATGGTATTTTTGGGACCTGTCTTGCTGGAAAAGTTTCTTGGGCCCTATATAAACACGTTCTATCATCCTTGAACGACTAACTACTCAGAATAAACACAGAGAGAGCCGAAGATAGAGATTCAGACTTGGAGACGGATTCTCGGAAGGACGTGATAGCATTCAGAGATCTAGATCTACTTTTGTATTATTCTAAATTAGGCGATACTCTGGATTTCAGATTTGTTTTCTTAAAATCATTACTCTAGTTTATTTGTATTCTTTCATACGTTGTTTATTACCATGGTTTCATCAGATCCCATGATGACGAGCTGTTCGATTATGAACTAATTGTTGTCATGGGATTCTAACGGATTTATTTATGGAGTTTTAGTATTTTGATGCTTTAAAGATCTGTATATGATGTATAATTGATATCCTCATATGGTTATGCTTAATTGTTAGATGCGTAGTTAATATCTAATCTGTTAATCTCTTGTGAAGCGATAGTGGATCTTGAGATTTAGAACTTGCCATGCTAGCATAGGTTCATGATTGTTTACCAACATGATTCGTAGTGTAATTTGAACTATCTTACGCTGCCCTGTGTGATCTTTATGGATAACTTGTTCTTCAACCGTTATGTTTTCAAATTCTATAGACATATAGGGTCTAAGCATAATTGGTGTCTATTCATCTTCTATCTCTTTTGTGGATGTATGGGTAGTTTGGTATACGTATGCTGACAGGTAGCGTGTACTTGTTCCGTGTTGTCCGATCAGATATCATAACCATTGTATATAGTGATTAAAGGCGTCAGATCTAAGTGAAGTATTTAATGAAGTTAGGATCCCATGTTTTCTCTCGCATAAGTAATTTGATTCCAATTCTCGTTAGTTAATTAATTTTTAGTTGTTAATTTTCTTCTTAGTTAATTTAGATAATAAAAACCCATATTTGATATTGTCTTAGCAGTGAATAATAATCATACATTGTTGCATAGGTGCATAAAACTGTATTGAACCTAAACCAGTCTCTGTGGGAACAAACTTAACTTTATCTTATACTACTTGTGACCACGTACGCTTGCATGATTTTGTGTGAACAGCTAGCTACTTTCATGGGATTTACATGGATTCTTGCCACCTTTATCATTTTCCAATATTTATTCCTTAATTTCCATGCTAATCTTCAATAATCCTTAAAATGTTTTTGTTGTAAAAACCATTTCAAGTAACCTTCCAACATTTTAATTTCCTTATTCTGTTTCCTTGGTTGCATGGTCATTTTCGAATTATATAACCCTTGGGCTTGTCATAATACTCGTATTTATCGATACCTCATAAAACGTAGGTCATAGGTGAAGTAGGATTCTTCGAATTCTGACGACTTTTACATACACTTATTTCGCTTAAGAAATCATAATATGAACTCAAATCTTAATTATCCATCAGTCATAAGTGGTGGTTGGGATCATATCTCTTAAGTAGTGAAATTACTATTCATTCATGTTGTTTACAATAGTACAAAAATCAGGGTTCTTACAATGAGCTTTGAGGTAAGCATCAAAGAAAGGTGATTGGAATAGCAGGTTTCTCTTCTAGCAGAAGGTTGACGATGGTCTCAACAACAAGTCTTTCATGACCAGAGGAGTTTTCCTCTCGGAAGTGTCCAGACAATATAGCATTAACCTGCTTTCAGTATGTGATCTACTATCTCAAGAGCAATGTGAACCCTTTGAGAATCACAACATTGTCTAATGAGGTTCTCGTATGGTGCAGATGAAGGTTGTTGAGTATTGAATACGGTAAAAGAATACAGAGGGGGGGTGAATGGATTCTTGAACTTTTCTTTGTTCTTGAATCTTTGCAGCAAGATATGTGTTGAATGTGTGAGATATGTAAGTACAGATAACAAAGACAAACACAACACAATATCACTTTAATCTAATATTTTATTAGATAAAGATTTTGCTACAATCTGTGAATACAAATGGTAGTATTCTCAGCTTCGTTTTTCTTAGAGAGATATTTCTTGAGATGTATCTTGAAAAACTTATCACTCTCTTTCTATCTCTGCTCTCTAGCTAAGGAAGTGAGGTTGTATCCTTATAGACATGGATACACCTACTTACTACAAATAAGGTAGGTAAACAAAATACTTTCCAGTCTGTCTATCTTATTTGAGTAAGAGTCCAAATGGTTACAGATTTGACTTTGCAAAGCCTGTTCAGATCCACTTCTTTAGCTCCTTGTCCCTTTGTCTTATCTCTCCAAGCTTCTTTGTAGGCTTTCCAATCTGCTTTATAGTACATAGTCAAATAAAGCGTCTTGGCTTGTTGCAGGTTTCTGACTTGTACAATTCTTCAGTATTTTGTCTCCATGAATGTATTCGAGAAGTGGCTAAGTGATTGATTCGAGAACTCGAATTGACTCACTCGATAACTCTGAGTTCTCGAATAGTGTTATATTGACATATCGAATCACTTCTCGAATAACTCTTTTCTCTGGGACTCCTTGAGATATCGAATAGAGCATTTTGACATATCGAATCCCTGAGATGTCGAATAGCTTCTTTAGTCCTTGAGATATCGAATAGATCATTGACTTGTTGACTCTTAGAGAACTCGAATGATGCTTTGACTTGTTGACTCCATGAGTTCTCGAATAGAGTACTAGACATATCGAATCTCTGAGATATCGAATGAGATATCGAATAGTGTATTCAGAGATATCGAATAGTGTCTTCTGAGATATCGAATCTCTGACTTCTCGAATGCTAGACTTCTCGAATAGACAAATGTACTTCTCGAATTGGTACTTAGGCAAATTCTTCATTTCTTCAAATCCCAACTGTGATTATTTGGTAGTCTTTATCTCCTTGTTGAGGCATGAACCTTGGAACTTCTTTCAAGCATTATTCTTGACTTTATAGTTACAGTAACACAACTAGAATTTGATGCCTGTTACAAGTACAGAACAAATAGAAACTCTACAACTAGAGGTTCCCTCAGTTAAGAGGTCATGTAGGTAATGCATAGCATTACACATACTTAGGCTTGGTATTAGATGTATTCAGGCATGCCTCTGTGACTAACAATCTCCCCCAAATTGTGAGTAAGACCCTTAGTCACAATTTCATGTCTGATAACAAGCCTAACATACATAAAGATAAAACTTGACAGTACATGTATGAATTTTGATCAGAAATGTGAATAGAACTACAGGGTGAGTAATCTTACAGCCTATAATGAAGTACTAGCCATTGTCATTAGTTTCCCTTTCCCTAGCTTTGGCTTGCAAATCATCATATGCTTTCTGTCTTCTTTCTTTCTCCTTCCTTGTATGCTCATCCATAGCTTTTAATATTTCTGTCATAGCATCCAGTTCCTCAAGCAAAATTGAGTCTTTGAAATCTTCAAGTACTGGTTTCAGAATGTTTGCAGGATAGTGGTTGAGTAGATTCATTCTGATGTGGACCTGATCCCCATTTCTCCTCCTATACTTCACCACATAGGGGTTAAACTGAACTCTACACAATCCTTTTGCCCTTAGCTTTTCTGCTTCAATCTCCAGTCTCTCAATTTCTTTCTCCCTTGCTAGCCATTTCTCAAGACACCCTTTTCTGATTTTCTCCTTATGATCTCTCTTCATCTTCAAAAAATCAATTAGCTCCAGCTTCCATACTCTTTCCACTTTATCTCCTGAGCTCAACAATGCAATGATTCTTTCTATGTCATGTAGTTTGCCCCAGTGTTGACATCCTCCTTGTTTGAATTTCTCATCTCTTCCATCAGTATATTTGATCTCAAGGCAGTTATCAACAATGGCGACATGATAGATTCTTTGAGCTTGTAAGAATTGCAGTTGGTCTTCATCAAAATCTTCATCTTGTGGTTGGAGTTTTAAGCCTGGATAGATTGTCAGAGTCCTTGACTTGGATAGCTTTGGTTTCCTTGCAGCTTGTTCGAATTTGATCCTTTTGACATGGTTGCCTGGTAGTAGCATGTGACCTTTGTTTGTGGACCATTGTAGTATTCCATTAGCAGTATGCTTTTTGAAATGTACAGATGGTTTCTTGACTTGAATCTTCTTCTCTTCTTGAGGTGGTAAAACAGTTGCAGAAACCAAGGGCTTAGATTTTGGTAGGTCATTACTAACAGCATTCACCCTAGACTTAGAGTCTTGTGTTGTGGTGAGATTACTGCTAGTAATGCCTAAGGCTTGTTGTTTTCCATTCTTCCTCTCATAGACTTTGCCTTGGTCATCATCCTTCTTATCCTTGCTGTCTTTCTTCTTCTTCTTATCCTCATCCCCCTTATCACTCCTGTGATGACTTCTCCTCCCATCACTCCTGTCTTTATCTTCATCATCCTTATTCCTCCTAGACTTGGCCATTTCTGGAATTACACCAGTTGCAATGAATGATCTGAGAATGTGCAGTGCCTCTATCTCTTCAGCAGTACTTGTCCCCTTTTTCTTTTGCAGTAGATCAATGATGGCAATAATGAGTCTGTGATTTCGAGAAGTGAGATCATTGGGAATGACCAATTGTTTAATCTCTTCAATTCTGGTGCCAGACTGATAGATGATGGTCCATGGCTTCTTAATCACTTCTGGCAGCCTTGAAGGTTGGCCATTCCTCAAGTCATCATACAGACTCTTATTGTTTTCATTTACATTCCTCTTCTCTATGAGCTCTATCAGTGCATCTATCTCTGAATGTTTCAAGGCATGTAGAGTTTTGTAGGTTAGATGCCAGATTCTGGATTTTGCTACCATCATTACTTCCTTGAGCCATGAGCTATTAACTTTTCTAGGTACCACCGTGAAGTAATCGATCTGATCCTTCATGCTCCTTAGATACAATTGAGTGTCACCAGCCTGTTCTCTTGAGACTTTCAGAAACTCCAAGAATGCATCATCATGATAAACATTTGAGTTTGCAATTTCTTGTAGCTTGGCCTCAGTGACCACCTTCACTTCTACAGGCTTGGCACTTTTAGATATGGAGAGTGAAGGTTTATCAGATGGCATACTCCTTGCAACCACTGTGGTTGTGATAGTTTGCTTTTGACCACTGGAAGTAGTGATGTGCACAGTTGGTAGAGTGACAACTGGCAGAGAAGTAGGAGGCTCATCAATTTTGTCTTTTCCTTTGCCAGGCACATGAATTAGAGATTTTGAAGTTCTTTGATGAGCACCTTCAGTGATTTTGATGCCCTTTACTGGTGGTTTCTCCCCCTTTGTATTTGAGTTCCTTGATGTCCTCTTCTCCCCCTTAGGCTTGTTGTCAGGCACAGAGGCTGTAGTGCTGACCTTTGGGGTTGAAGATTCTTCAGGTAGAGAGAGACCCATGTGCTTCATCATTGCAGACAACATTGATTGTTGATGCATAAGAACATCAGCTGTGGTGGTGGCTTGAGTGTTCAACTGCTCAGTGAGAGTCTGTACCTTGTCTGTAAGATGAGCATTGGACTGAGTGAGAGTAGCTACCTCCTTTTCAAGTGCATCTACCTTACTGAATAATGCATTAGATTTGAAGCCAGAAAGGGATTGTTCTTTAAGTCTCTGCACTTCAAATCTAGACAGCTCATGCACAGGAACCTCAGTTACCAGCTTGTCTCCATATTGATTTGCAAAGAGTGTCCTAAGCATGGCATTGGCATCTGTAGTCTGATCAGATAGAATTTGAAATTTGCTTCCTAGACCTGTGACTGTATCTTTAAGGAGAGCTAGACTATTATCCATCTTGGTGCAGGTGGTGTTGAAGTGTCTGATATCTTTGACCACACTGTCTAGTTGGGGAAATTTGGCATCAAAGGCCCTCTTGACCTCTTCTACTGAAGTGGCTGTCTTGTCACTTACCTTGTTTACTTTAGTTTTGACTCCCTTACCAAGATAGTGTGCAGCCTTGAGGAAATCCTTGTAGGAATCATTGACAGCTTGAAACACTTCACTAGGGGACAGGGATTTTGCATTTGAACCTAGTGAAGTGATGTATTCCTAGGGATGGGCATTCATCCCGGCCCGCCCGATCCCGATCCGATCCCCGCACCGAACGGGGCGGGGATTCGGGGATTTTTTCGGGTACGGGCCGGGGAGCGGGGATAATTTTCAAAAAAAATCGGGGAGCGGGCCGGGGCCGAGTTTTTATTTGTCCCCGGCCCGATCCCCGACCCCCGGCCCGATTTTCAATCCCGACTCGATTTCACCACACTTTAATACGTACATATATATATATATATATATATATATATATATATATATATATATACACACACACATACATATATATATATATATATATATATATATATATATTAATCATATATTAATATAAACGAATTTCCAATACTTCATATTGGAAACAAAAAGATCCTTTAATTTTATATGTTTGTCTTTTTAGTTGTTAAATAACTTCATTTCCATGTTATTTATAATTGTTTCTTTAAGTAATATTTTTTTTTATCTTAATTTAGTGCATTTGAGCTCACTAATTAGTATTTAAAATTATTTAATATTATTTTTAATTTTAAATAAAATTCCCCGATTCCCCGCGGGGATCCCCGTTACCCGTTTGGGCCGGGGACGGGGAATGAAAAATAGTCCCCGACGGGGATCGGGCCGGGGACGGGGATCGGGTTTAAATTCGGGGATGGGGGCGGGGATAGCACTCCCCGGCCCCGAAGTGGCCCGATGCCCATCCCTATGTATTCCTCTCGAAGATATTGAAGTGCTTCACTGAGAGTTACATCATACTTTCCTTGCATCCAGGCATCTACATTGCCATCTCTCTCAGTATCATCAATAATCTTGGCCTTTTGCATCTCCACATCATCCCTATGGCATAGTAGGATGACTTCATAATCTGGATTTGAGATGTTGGAGGTGACAAGGTTCTGGGCTATTTTGACAAACTCAGAAATCTTATCCACAACATAGCTTTAGAGAGCTTCAATGGACATTTGTGGTGGAACAGACCCTGATCCTGAAGCACTGTCATGTTGCACAGGCTTCAGCCATTGAGACAAAAAGTGAGAGCTAGAGTTAGGCAAGCTAGACTCCTCAGTTACAGATGCAACTTCTATAACCGGATGAAAAGACTCTACTACTGTTGTCTCCACAGAAGTGGGATGAGTTACAACAGTAGTTGACACAGGCACAGAGTCTCTAGTTAAAACTAGTGAATCCTCTGTGTTTGTGATGGTGTCATTAGGAGATGCCCCAGCATGCATTCCCTGACCATCTAAATGTGGTACCTGGGTGGTGAGCAAGGTGTCATGCACCAAGTCACTTGAATCCATTGGCTCATCAAGAGAAAAGAATTCTTGATGATCAATGTCTTGCTCCTCAATTGCTTGAGTTGCAGGCTCTAAAGAAATATGAGTGGTAGATTCTGGAAGAGAAGTGTGTTGTAGATTAGATTTTGGCAACTCCCCCTGAGAGATAGAGGGAGTTTCAATTGTGATGTGCTCTCCACTCAGTGTTGTGCCAGCCTTATCACTCCCATGTGCTGACTCTGTACAAGTAGGTGCATTGGGGAGAATGCTTGATTCTATAGATGCACCCTGTTGAGAGGATACACCTAGTGAGCTGTTTGCCTCTGATTTTACAACTTCAGCCATTTGGGTGACTGAGGAGGTGGTTTTAGACTTCTTCTTCTTCTTTGGCCTTAGTAAGGGTGACTCAGGTTCCTCACTTGCTATGCCTAATTCTACAGCCAAGGCTGCTTCAGTTAAGATTTTTAGAGGTTCAGAAGCAACCTGTTTTCTCTTCTTTTTACTAACATCACCCTTTTGAGAGGATGATGCAGTTGTCTCTGTGTTTGGTAAAGTGTTTGGCTGAGAGGGTTGGTTAGCAGGCCCTGGGTTAGCATTTTGCTCTACTTGCTTGGGCCTAGCTAACTCAGATTTTGAGGCACATATTGGCATGTTGTGGGGGTAAGTCCTAAATAAACTCTCCATAAGGGGAGTTATCTTGAGCCTTACATCCACATCATTCCTAGTCTCCAAGCTACCAAAAATGAGTTTGATCATGGATTTCGGATAGCCTATTCTATTTTTGTCTAACCCAGGCAATTCAATCAATTTAACATCTATGAAATTAAGTACAGATTGAATAAAGCGAGAGAAGAAAATTTCATTACCTCTCTTGGCTGAGTTCTTACCAAGTCTCCCATACAATTCTTGCATTATGATCAAACCAACATCAATCTTTCTCCCATATGCTAGAGCATATCCTATTTGTTGAACAGGTGTGCTGATTTGATCAAAGCTGGACTTCCTTGCTGTGAAGACTTGAAGAAGAGTGACAAAGACATAGCTCCATTCCTTCCTCAAGTACTTCCTATTCAAATTTCCAAGCTTGATTCTATCTGAGTAGTTGATAAAATCAAAGAAATCTTCCAATTCCTGATCAGTTGCTTGACTGTCATACACTCCTTGTTGTAACCCCAGTGCTTGATTCATATTTTCAGTAGTGATGGTGATTTCCTTGTCCTGAATCTTGCAATAGATTACGTATGAAGTTATTGCATTCTCTAGGGTCACGACCTCCACAGTAGCAGTTCTCCAAAACTGTTCTAGTAAATCTAGATACAGAGTTGGGTTAGCTGAGAGTGCATCCTTGATGTATGATTCAGCCATCCATCGAACGAAGCACTTAAAGTTTGCATTGGGTGCTTCAACATCGTTGGTTATTGCTATGAAATTGGTGTGTTTAGGAATTGTGAGTTGGGTATTTGCCATTGTTACACAGAGAGATGAGAACAGAATGAAGGTTGAAGAAGAAATTTAGCTTTTGACGTTAGGGTTTACAGAGGTTTTGGAACTTTAGCTGCCTGAGAAATCGAATGAAATGATTTGAACAGTTGTGGACTTGTATATATGTGAGTGACTTGAGTTGTCGATTAGATATAGATTTTGTATCGACAAGTCAGTCATTCGAGAAGTGTAAAACAACTATTCGATAAGTCAAGAAAGGTTTATTCGATATCTCAAGCAGTTTGTAACTCACAGCTGGCAGTTATTTAACTCAGAAAATAATTCTAAGCTAAATAAAATATGTTTTTATGAGCGAAATGAATTTTTGAATATAAATCCAAAAAGCGATTAAGTGTCAGCGAGAAATCAGCCTTTTCAAATGATTCGATAACTCAAATACAGTATTCGAGAACTCCATCATTAGAGAACTAAAATACTCTATTCGAGAACTCAAAGTGTGCTATTCGATTTCTCCAAAAGGCACTATTAGAGAACTCGGGAGGGTTCTTGATAGGCCTATTCGAGAACTCGAGCCATGACAAAACAATGAACCATTCGAGAAGTCTGACTTATCGAACTATACTTTTCACTCATAAAATTCAATTTTCACTATCTTTTAAAATTTACCAGAAATATTCACTGAGGAATATTCTACTAAATTAAATAGTGATTCTCTCAAAATTTCACAGAAATTTCAAGCTAAAGATGTATGATTTTCAGCATATGCAGCATTGTGGAATATTTATAAATCATAATCTAGCCAATACTTACTTTAAAAATATTGAGCATTTGATAAAGTAAGTATTTACTGCTGCAACAATCTAGTTGATATATTCACTCAGCCAGAATTTGAAGAATTCAGCATTCCAATCTCACTAACCAACCTTGTGAAGGTGGCTTCATCTAATGGCTTAGTGAATATGTCAGCTAGTTGTTTCTCTGTGGGAACATAATGTAACTCAATGGTTCCATTAGTTGCATGCTCCCTTATGAAGTGATATCTGATGTCAATGTGCTTTGTCCTAGAATGATTGACAGGATTGGAGACTATAGAGATTGCACTTGTGTTGTCACACATGATTGAAATTCTTTCCAACACAAGTCCATAATCTCTAAGTTGGTTTCTGATCCAAAGAACTTGAGCACAGCAACTTCCAGCAGCTATGTACTCAGCTTCATCAGTGGAAGTTGACACAGATTGTTGTTTCTTGCTGTACCAAGAGACTAACCTTTGTCCAAGAAACTGGCAGCTACCTGAGGTGCTTTTCCTATCCACTCTGCATCCAGCATAATCAGCATCAGAATAACCAACCAGATTGAACCTTGTGTCCTTAGGATACCATAACCCCAAGTTTGGTGTGCCCTTCAGATATCTGAAAATCCTCTTTATTGCTATCATATGTGATTCCTTTGGATTTGATTGAAACCTTGCACACAAGCATGTTGCAAACATGATGTCTGGCCTACTAGCAGTGAGGTAGAGTAGAGAACCAACCATGCCTCTGTAGATTGAGATATCTACCTTCTTGCCCTTACTATCTTCATCTAACTTGGTGGCAGTGGCCATGGGTGTCTTTGCAGGTGAGCATTCTTCTAAGTCAAATTTCTTCAATAGATCCTTGATGTATTTGGTTTGGCTTATAAAAATGCCATCCTTCCTTTGACTTACTTGCATCCCAAGAAAGAATGTTAATTCTCCCATCATACTCATCTCATATCTGCTCTGCATGAGCTTAGAGAATTTCTCACACAGCTTCTCATTTGTAGAGCCAAATATGATATCATCCATATAGATTTGAACTAAGATAATATCATCACCATGTTTCTTATAAAACAGTGTCTTGTCTAGTGTGCCTCTAGTGAATTGATTTTCAAGTAGAAATTGTGACAATGTGTCATACCATGCCCTAGGAGCTTGCTTAAGTCCATACAATGCTTTAAGCAATCTGTAGACAAAGTGAGGGAATTGTGGATCCTCAAAGCCAGGTGGCTGTTGCACATATACTTCTTCTTCCAACTCCCCATTCAGAAATGCACTCTTGACATCCATTTGATAGACCTTGAAATTAGAATGTGCAGCAAATGCCAAGAAAATTCTGATGGCCTCTAGTCTGGCAACAGGGGCAAAAGTCTCATCATAGTCAATGCCCTCCTGTTGAGAGTATCCTTTTGCAACCAAACTTGCTTTGTTTCTTATGACTACACCAATTTCATCCATCTTATTCCTTAGAACCCATTTTGTTCCAACAATGGTTCTATCCTTTGGTGCAGGCACAAGTTCCCATACTTTGCTTCTTTCAAATTGGTTTAGCTCCTCTTGCATAGCAATTATCCAATCAGGATCCAACAATGCATCTTCAAGTTTCTTAGGCTCAACTTGGGATAGAAAGCAACCATAGAGACATTCATTTAGAGTTGCTCTCCTTGTTCTCACTCCTGTATTTGGATCTCCAATTATCTGATCTGCAGTATGTGATCTATCCCATTTCCTTGTATGTTCATATTGATTTCTCAGCCTTGATGTTGCTTCATCATCCAGATCATGATCATTTACATTTCCTCCCCTTGTGAAGTTTCCACTAATCACAGGTGTGTCTTGGATGCTTGTTTCTTCATTGTTGGTTGACACAGGTTCTTCATTCACTTGAGTTTGTTGAATTGTGGGCTCAAATTCAGTTTCAATCTCCTCATCAGAATCATCTAGATTGTCAAACTTCAAAGGATCTTTATCTTCATCATTGGCTTCTTCTAATCCAGGTAGTTTGCTGTCATCAAATGTCACATCTGTGCTTTCCATAACTTTCTTTTGAGTGA
Source organism: Saposhnikovia divaricata (assembly GCA_036435485.1). Classification (NCBI taxonomy): domain Eukaryota; kingdom Viridiplantae; phylum Streptophyta; class Magnoliopsida; order Apiales; family Apiaceae; genus Saposhnikovia; species Saposhnikovia divaricata. Next base: position 181,633,857 of record CM071597.1, on the reverse strand, counting down.
TGACATAAACTTTGTATGCAGTTCTTTCTATAGAATAGCCAAGAAAAATTCCTTCAAATGCTTTTGCATCAAACTTTCCAACATATTCTGAGTTGTCTTTTAACACAAAACATTTGCTTCCAAAAGTATGAACATACTTTAGGGTGGGCTTCTTTCCAGTCATCAAGTTGTAAGGTGTCTTTCCAGTGTTTTTGTTGATAAGGGTTTTGTTTTGGATATAGCATGCAGTGCTCACAGCCTCAGCCCAAAAACATGTAGGCATCTTTGCATCAAGTAACATTGTTCTAGCAGCCTCAATCAGAGTTCTATTCTTTCTTTCAACAACTCCATTTTGTTGTGGAGTCCTTGGAGCTGAGAATTGTTGAGAAATACCATTTTCTTTCCAGAATGCTTCAAGCATGGTATTTCTGAACTCTGTTCCATTATCACTCCTTAATGCAATCACACTTGCATTGTTGGCCTTTGCTTCCTTGTCAATTTTCTTTATATGCTCAATGATTACTTGAGGAGCCTCATCTTTTGATGCCAGAAATTCTACCCATGTATACCTTGTGAAATCATCAACCATCACCAGAGCAAACTTTTTCCTTCCTAGTGACATAATATTGACAGGCCCAAACAAGTCCATATGAATTAGTTGTAGGGGCTTGGTTATTGATGTCACTGTCTTTGACTTGTGGCTTGATCTTTTCATTTTTCCCTTTTGACAAGCCTCACACACTCCTTCTTGACAGAATTCAAGTGTGGGCATGCCTCTTACTAACTCTCTTTTGACTAGAGAATTAATGCCTTTGAAGTTCAAGTGTGATAGCTTCTTATGCCACAGCCAACTATCTTCATTTGATGCTTTTGAGTAAAAGCAACAAATTTTGTCCTTGTTTGCAGAGTTCATATTGGCTACAAACAGGCTTCCTTTCCTTACTCCAGATAGAGCAAAGTCACCAGTCTTTTTGTGGGTGATCAAACATTCATCTTTGTCAAAATTCACTTTGAAGCCTCTGTCAGTAAATTGACCAACACTCAGTAGATTGTGCTTGAGTCCCTTGACCAGTGCTACATTCTCAATGATGACATTTCCAATTTCCAACTTGCCATATCCCAGTGTGTTGCCAATGCTGTCATCTCCAAAAGCAACCATTGGGCCAGCCTTCTCCTCATACTGTGATAGCAGGGCCATATCACCAGTCATATGGTTTGAGCATCCACTGTCCAAAATCCACATGACCTTTCTTTCACTTTCTTTGCCCTGCAAACACAAAGGTATTACTTCTCCTTTGGTACCCAAACAAGTTTGGGTCCATGTGGCTTAGCAACAGTCTTATCATAAACAGCATGCTTATCAATTTTCTTGATGTTAGTCTTCTTGTCACTGTTAGAAGTCTTAGAATCAGGGTTCTTAGACTTAGGTGACAGAGGCACCTTCCTAACTTTAGGAGGACTTGAAGACTTTGTTCTTGTGTAGTGTGTGTGAACATTGTGACTGATGCATCCTTCCATGAATTGTCTTCTCAAATTAAAGCAACTAGTCATTACATTCATGTTACATGGCATACAATCAAATTTATCACAGAAGGGAGAGTCTCTATGTCTTAAAGGCACAGAGCAATCATAGAATGGTTTAGCAACACTACCAGATGGTTTCTTACAAGCATGAGTTAAATGATTAGTGCTAAAACAATTTTGACAAACTTTCCTAGGGGCATTGGGCACATAAGCATAGTTGTTGTCCTTGTTAATCCCTAATTTGCCATTCCTGTTTTGTTTCTTTTTAGCCACTTTCTTCTCAAACTCATTATTCCCAGCTGAAATAAACTTCACAAATTTCTCAAGTCTAGGTTTACCTCCTACTGACTCCTTGGCTTTGGTTTTGACATTCTCACTCTTAGAGGATGCTTGTTGTTCACTTGATTGTGCCTTATCTTCATCATCCAACATTTGCTTAATGAGTAAGGCATCCTCATCAATCTCAAGTGTTGGTGTTTTAAATATTGGGGTCTCAGCCTTTTTCAAAACCTGAGGCACTTCCTCTTGAACAACAATGTCATATTCAATGACTGCATAGCCTTTCCTCTGCTTGAGAGTGTCATAATCAAGTCCAATAGCAGCCTTAGGTCTAGCTAGATTTTTCTCATGGTAGGACTGCAATAGACTAGAGGAATTCTTGAATGTTTTCAATTTAAATTCATTTTCAGCTAGTTCATCCCTAAGAGCTTTCTCAACTTGACTAGCACATAGAACCTTATTCTTTAGATATTCGATTTCTTGTTTAAGGTTTTCTATTTGCATAGCAGTTAGTTCTAGTTCCTCATTTCTTTTGTTTAACAGTTCATTCCTAGTGGACAGTTTAGCAATCTCTTCATTAGCAGCAGTCATACTAGTATGAATATTAAACATCTCAACAGATAGTTGTTCAATCATAGATTTGTATTCAGAAACAGACATGTCTATAGTAGTGAGGGATGGTACCTGAGAGTCTGATTCAGATGGTTCTTCCTTGGAGTTGGCCATCAAGGCATAGTTGCAGAATTCTTGTTCTTCTCCATCACTATCAGAATCATCCCAACACTTCCCTTCAGCTATGTAGGCCTTACCTGGTGCATGCTTCTTTAGCAGAGCCTCATACTTAGCTTCAAGCTCAAGGAACTCCTTATCCTTCTTCTTAGGCTTCTTGCATTCACTGGCAAAATGCCCTAGGTCATTGCATCTATAACATCTCACAGATGACCTATCCACATAACTGGTTTTGAATTTGTTTTTGTTTGCTTTCACAGGTGCCTTGCTCTTGTTGAATGAATGATTTTGAGATCTAGACTTGAAGGGCTGATTCCTCTTAAATCTGATGTTTGGGAATTTTCTAGCCATAAAAGCATATGAAGTCTTTTCCATGGCATCCAACTCTTCAAGAGTATAGAACTCATCTTCTTCCTTTTCATCAACAGGTTCAGTCACTTCTTCTTCAGTCTCTTCATCATCTACTATCTCTTCTATTCTCAGTTGACTTGTAGATGCTTCCAGGTCTTGAACGGATTTGTTGACAATCAAGGCACAGGATGTGTTTATCATTCTGCCTTGGTTGGCTTGGATAGCCCTCTTCTGAAGCAACTCAAGCTCATGAGTTTTTAAAACCCCATAGAGCACATCATATGTGACTTTGTTCAAATCTCTTTCTCTTAGAGATATGACCCTTTGCTCTAGATGGTTTGGTGTAGATAGTAGAAACTTCACGTTCAATTCCTTAGTGCTGTAAACCTTCCCATTCATTTGAAGCTCGGTCACCAGCTTGTGAAATCTCTCAAACATGTCAGTAATACTTTCTTTGGACTGTGCCATGAAAGCTTCATACTGTGTGACCAGTATCTGTTTCCTATTTTTTCTTACCTCCTCTGTCCCTTCACATAACACCTCGATGTGGTTCCACATGTCCTTGGCTGATGTGCATGATGCTATATTAGCAAACATCGACATATCCATGGAGTCTATGATCAGCAACATGAGATGACTGTCTAGGGCAACCTTCTCCTTCTCTGAGTCCGTCCATTTGGATGGCTCTTTTGCAACATATGATCTAGGAATGACTATTGTGCCCACTGTAGATTCAGCAATTTCTTGTTGTGGTACAAATGGACCATTCTTGAGGATGTCAGGGTAGAGAGGATTGGCAGCTTTGATGAACAACAACATTTTTATTTTCCAGAGGTTGTAATTCTCTTTGTCGAACTTAGGGACCTTCACCGTACCTGTAGTCTTTGGTGTATTCAAACTCATGATCGTTTTCTGTTTAGATTAAACAGCCTGCTCTGATACCACTTGTTGAGTATTGAATACGGTAAAAGAATACAGAGGGGGGGTGAATGGATTCTTGAACTTTTCTTTGTTCTTGAATCTTTGCAGCAAGATATGTGTTGAATGTGTGAGATATGTAAGTACAGATAACAAAGACAAACACAACACAATATCACTTTAATCTAATATTTTATTAGATAAAGATTTTGCTACAATCTGTGAATACAAATGGTACTATTCTCAGCTTCGTTTTTCTTAGAGAGATATTTCTTGAGATGTATCTTGAAAAACTTATCACTCTCTCTCTATCTCTGCTCTCTAGCTAAGGAAGTGAGGCTGTATCCTTATAGACATGGATACACCTACTTACTACAAATAAGGTAGGTAAACAAAATACTTTCCAGTCTGTCTATCTTATTTGAGTAAGAGTCCAAACGGTTACAGATTTGACTTTGCAAAGCCTGTTCAGATCCACTTCTTTAGCTCCTTGTCCCTTTGTCTTATCTCTCCAAGCTTCTTTGTAGGCTTTCCAATCTGCTTTATAGTACATAGTCAAATAAAGCGTCTTGGCTTGTTGCAGGTTTCTGACTTGTACAATTCTTCAGTATTTTGTCTCCACGAATGTATTCGAGAAGTGGCTAAGTGATTGATTCGAGAACTCGAATTGACTTACTCGATAACTCTGAGTTCTCGAATAGTGTTATATTGACATATCGAATCACTTCTCGAATAGCTCTTTTCTCTGGGACTCCTTGAGATATCGAATAGAGCATTTTGACATATCGAATCTCTGAGATGTCGAATAGCTTCTTTAGTCCTTGAGATATCGAATAGATCATTGACTTGTTGACTCTTAGAGAACTCGAATGATGCTTTGACTTGTTGACTCCATGAGTTCTCGAATAGAGTACTAGACATATCGAATCTCTGAGATATCGAATGAGATATCGAACAGTGTATTCAGAGATATCGAATATTGTCTTCTGAGATATCGAATCTCTGACTTCTCGAATGCTAGACTTCTCGAATAGACAAATGTACTTCTCGAATTGGTACTTAGGCAAATTCTTCATTTCTTCAAATCCCAACTGTGATTATTTGGCAGTCTTTATCTCCTTGCTTGAGGCATGAACCTTGGAACTTCTTTCAAGCATTATTCTTGACTTTATAGTTACAGTAACACAACTAGAATTTGATGCCTATTACAAGTACAGAACAAATAGAAACTCTACAACTAGAGGTTCCCTCAGTTAAGAGGTCATGTAGGTAATGCATAGCATTACACATACTTAGGCTTGTTATTAGATGTATTCAGGCATGCCTCTGTGACTAACAAAGGTGCCACCTCCAGTTCAGTGTGCATATCAGTGATGTTCATAACAATATCCCCCACCACTAAATCAGGCATGCTCATTTCGTAGTTGTAGATTGTAAAGCATAATGTAATGTAATATGTAATAGAGACATATATAACTCAACTAGGTTAAAAGATAAATAATATTAACTCTATACAGGGATCGTGAAATTTGAAGAACAGGCATCAACAAGGATCAAGTCGCTGAAAGAAGTTCATTAACATGATCAAGCCTCAGTGACAAAATAAGATGTACAGACGATTCAGTTGAAGGGTCAAATGATTCCAGTGATAAAGTTTTTATGACTACAAAATTCTTAGCAATGTCCTTAAAGACATGATATGAAGACCACGAGTGAATGTTAGTCGTCTGTGAACCAGACCAGTTGCACTAGGCGTCAACACTTCACAAAAGAATCGAAGTATCTAACTTAGAAAAACTGTTCAAGAGGTATGATTGAGTTTAGAGCAGTATTGATATCCTCTATTTAATTGGAAGCTGAATATTTAAGGATGTCAAATTAAGAGAAAAATGAATAGTATCCGAAAGCACTACTCATATGAATAGTAACCAAAATTACTATTCATATAAATAGTAACCAAAAGTTTCAATCAGCAAAATCAGATTATATCAGGTGGGACCATATTCAAATCAAGTTGTAGCTTTTGAAATTAGAAAGAAAAATTCGGCTGGGATTGGTTGAAAAGAAAAGGCAGCAGGCGGCAGCAGCCAAACATGAAAACTGATCAAAGATTATCGTCATCCGTTACGTAATATTAGCTGCATAGTGATTTTCTAGAATCTATAAATAGGTTTGTTGTATTTCATTTCAAAACACACCTCAACACACAACTCTCTCTTCTCTCTCTTATATCTTCTCTGTGTAAGCTGCTAGACAGTCCATCTATTAGGAAGGTCCCCGTGCCTAAACTATCCTTAGGAGTGTTCAGGTTTTGAAGCTAGTCCATTGGATTAGAAGTTGTAACACCCCTTCGGGTTTATTATCAATAAAGATATATTCCTGGAATTGTGTTTCGTTATTTTGATTTCAAGATCCGAAAAATTGTTATCCGCAAAAATCTTGAAAATCGAAATATTTTGGTAGTATCGTATTCAACCCCCTTCTACGATATTTCGGGACCTAACATAGATGTAATTTGAAATTTTTTCTGCTTCAACGTCGTGGATTTTGAGTGCCTGTAAGAAACTCTTTGCAGTAGACTCTTGCGTATGCCTACCCAATGTTCTAAAGATATTTGTTATATGGTTCACTGATGAAACATTTGTGATGTCAATTGAATTTAATAACAGCAGAACTTCCTCTTTTTGGTCACTTTCAGATAAGGCTAACAAATAATCTTCTTGAAAGCTGGACGGTTGTCACCATCTTTGGTTGCAATATTATCCAAGAGCTCTTTAATTTTATCCTTCTCATCGACTCAGACCCACAATATCATCTCATAGTTAGATAGTGTTGTCATGGAATCAGAATTTTCACTTCTGATGAGGTTGCAGAAGAAATGGAACTCTTCAACTAAGCCCATGTCAATTAAATATATGAGGAGTGGACCATACGTTATTTCCTTAACAGGAAAACCCTGTTGTTTCATTATTTCCAAAACTTTGTAAGCCTTGTAGATTTGTCGTAGTATAACTCCATCATCTTGAGTTTTCCTCATTAAGCCTTTCAGCATATTGCATCTTTTGAAACCTCAAGTGATCAATTAGCATTTTATTTTCAGCCAGAGCCGCATTAGCCCTGACCCTTGCCTCTGTCTGGTGGCAGCAAGTACTTGAGCATGTGTTGACACCATGTTGTTCAGTCATTCCTTTAAGACCACTGGATGAGTGAAAGACCCCGAAACCATCTTTTGTAGTGTTTTTCTTCTCTATGCAACATCACTGAGGAACAACGGGTACTGGAACGTACTTGGTGGACATAAAGAATGGCTGGAAGGTCCAATAGGAATTGCCGAAGTGTGAAGGGGACGCTTTGTACCAGTTTTGTGTATAACAGACCAATTCCTGGGATTCTAATAGTCCCGAGAGTGGAGCCAAGCTCATACATGAAATCCCTCGAGACCTTTTCTCTGACTTCACTTCTGTACCTCAATATACGTGCATATTTCCAAGTGTACATCACACAGAGGAAGCAAGTGCAAGTGGCAACCAACCACTGTCCATGATTTTGAAAGAACGGCAGACATATATAGGAGCTCAATTGATCTAAATACAAGAGGGAAACACAGTGCTAGGAACAAGTTGGTTTGCCAAATAAGAAGCATAACCAGCGTCACCAAAACGATGCTGAAAATTATGACTCCAACTTCAGCTATACCATATGCGTTTGCTATGTCTGTTACGCTTCTAAATCAGCAAACATTGCTTCAGTACAACTGAGGTGTCATACTTAAAGTTAAATATGTTGTGAATGCCAATAGCTCCTAGACTAAAAAATCACAAAGCAAGATCAGGAGCAAAGGTCAAACTCACTTTGCTAGTCCCAAATCTCTACCAGGAAGCTATTAAATTCACTACAAAACACAGCTACCAAGAATTACATCCTGCACAACAGAGCTCGCACTATTCATATCTGCAACCGACAAGCATCCATGCCATAATAATCTGCACTCCTTCTCCAGGTTATAACTCCTACTTTTGCACTACCTCAATTCAAGCAGTAGAGGCCAAAGCTGATGACTTGCAAACTCTAGGATTTACTTAAATCACCATTACTTCTCCATCAGTATGGTTCATAGTAGGTTTAGCGGAAACAGAACACTGGAACCATCGCATACACTTGCAGCCATTTCAGTATCCCTCATGATAACAACTGAACAACCTCCAAAACAGTAATACTCCTTATCTTTCAATGTTTGTGCAAGAGCTTACGGGGATTGAGCCCCTTGTGCGAACTCCCACTTAGGGCTGTCAATGGATCGGATCTGGATCGGATCAGGCATGATCCATATCCGGATCCATTTAATTTTATCGGATTCGGATTCGGATCGGATCATAGCCGGATTTTTTTCAACATGATCCATATCCGGATCCGTTAGGATCACGGATTATCGGATCGGAGCTCCGATCCGTTTATATGTATAAAAAAAATCTTTAATTTAATTCAACAATTTACGAATAATAATAACAACATTTTGAAATGTAATGTACACAAATAAAATATTACAAGTCTTTATAAATCCGAGAAACCTAGAACATTGCAATACATTTAGAAAATTACAAATATTTGTAATAATAAATTACATTTAGAAACTACACAAATAATCAGTGATTCTGTTTTAAGAGCAATTATTACTAGGCTACTACAGCATGTTAGTAGTAGGACATTATCTTTAAATATTTCGCACCTTAAATCCATATATATATATATATATATATATATATATATATATATATATATATATATATAATAAATTATATATATAAATATATAAATATATACAAAATAAATTATATATATAATCGGATCGGATTTTTAACGGATCGGATCGTATCAAATCCATATCCGCTCCATTAGCTTTCGAATTTTTTCCGGATCGGATTTTTTTCGGATCGGATTTTTTTTTATATGATCCATATCCGCTCCATTAGCCTTTGGATCGGATCGGATCGGACCGGATATCCGATCCATTGACAGCCCTACTCCCACTGCATCAATATTCTCAATTGAACAGATGATAGGCCCAAAGTCACAAAACCCTGCAACCTCATACTAGCTACGAACCCATTCAGCCTCCGATAAATGCACTTTTCCTTGGCTCTAACTCGTTCAAGTCAGAAATCCTAGCACTCGAAAATGCAAAATCTCTACTTTCGGGGCCAAGGTCATTCAAGAAATGACTTCTTCTGAAACTACAAAGCAATTTTGATCTTGAAACACCCAGCTAATGAGATAAACACATCTCACTTCCTTCTTTCCAACAAACATCACTCTGCTTCTCACTTTCCATCTAAACAATTTCCAATACTTATGACTCCTATTAACTTCAGTACAAGTACTATTATAGCCTCACCATAAAACTTTTATATTTCAAGATGATCAGTCTTCTCATTTTCTATCAAAAAATGAAACTCTGCCGACACTTTCGATCTTGAATATTGGGCCTGTTTGGCGTTACTTAAAATAAGTTCTTATGAACTTATTTTCGGGTAAAAATTTTATATTTCGATAATTTTTTTATACAAATATTTAATGTATATTTGAGATTCAATAAGTTACAAAAAAAAGTTAATTTTTTCATAAAAAAGTTAGGAACCACTAACTTTGTTTTAAAATAAGTTAACTTGTTCTGAAAAATAAGTTTTCTCAAACACCCCATTATCATTTGTATCATTTTCTGTGCCTAATACATGCTTGGTTGACAAATCATAGTTTTTTGTCAAAGGAAATACTAACCGAAAATCACAAATCTTTAATTCCCCATTCACGGGTATTAATTTTACCAAAAATGATGCCTGATAACAATGATTACCTGGGCACTTGAAATCACTGAATAGATGAGTAACCAGGCATGAATCTTTTGGCAACTTCTTGTTATCTTCGCTTTTTCTCAATAGTTGTCTTACCAACTACCTGCAAACGATCCATCATGGTGTTTGTTTCCTTTCAAAGAACATCGCAAAAAATAAAAAATCTTTAACTTTCCTTGAACAGGTTGTACTCCGAATCTATTCGTTGATTAATCTGTGTATTCGAATTTTTCTGGTGGATGAATTGATGTCGTTGTAGTCAGGATGTACTCGGTCCCCGGTAGCGGCGCCAAATGATGGCCAGCGGGTTTTTTATGCTATTTCCGTAGCCATTATCAGAACATCTCCGGAGAGATTTTGGTTGTGTGTGTGTGTTTTGTTGGAAATTAATCTTAAACTTATTGTTATTATTTAGATATTTGTTTGTTTTAATTAAGAAGCTGTCAATCTGATTTTTAGGAGCCAGACTTAGTCGTGTGTTTAAGTTCAGTATTATTAGGAGAGTAGTGAATAAGTGGGTGTAGTGGAGTTTAAGTAGGAAGATAGTTGCATGTTTTAGTTATCACCTTGTTTCTTTTCTATATATATCTGCTTGTAATCAGTTTATTAAATGAGAAGAAGGCTTGTATTAGCTTATCTCCCTTCTACGTTACATACATCCAGTGTCTTTATTGTGTGAGTGTTTAAGTAAAGCTCAGGCCCGTTATAATATATCAACTCTTGTTTTTCTACACTTGGTATCAGAGCAGGTGATCAAAGGGCTTGTAAGGGTTTGATTATGGCAAGATAATGAAGATTCCAAATGATGAGAAAGGAACGATGGCACATGCAGTCATGAAAAATTTGTTAAATTAAAAGAGTTACAGGTGAGACGTGCACCATGGAGAGAAGTGCTCCAAAACAAAGATGGTAGTTGATGAGAAGTGCATCAACAACGTATATGGGAGGGTGATGAGAAGTGCATCACAAGATCAAGATGAAGATGAAAATGAAGAGAAGTGCTTCATAAATTTCTTCTTTATTATTTTGAATCAAGGGAGCGAGTCATATGGGCAGTACAAGCCATACGGGCTAGAAGGATGCATAATACAAGTTTAAGATTATGGGGGTGATTGTTGGAAATTAATCTTAAACTTATTGTTATTATTTAGATATTTGTTTGTTTTAATTAAGAAGCTGTCAACCTGATTTTTAGGAGCCAGACTTAGTCGTGTGTTTCAGTTCAGTATCATTAGGAGAGTAGTGAATAAGTGGGTGTAGTGGAGTTTAAGTAGGAAGATAGTTGCATGTTTTAGTTATCACCTTGTTTCTTTTCTATATATATCTGCTTGTAATCAGTTTATTAAATGAGAAGAAGGCTTGTATTAGCTTATCTCCCTTCTACGTTACATACATCCAGTGTCTTTATTGTGTGAGTGTTTAAGTAAAGCTCAGGCCCGTTATAATATATCAGCTCTTGTTTTTCTACACTTGGTATCAGAGCAGGTGATCAAAGGGCTTGTAATGGTTTGATTATGGCAAGATAATGAAGATTCCAAATGATGAGAAAGGAACGATGGCACATGCAGTCATGAAAATTTTGTTAAATTAAAAGAGTTACAGGTGAGACGTGCACCATGGAGAGAAGTGCTCCAAAACAAAGATGGTAGTTGATGAGAAGTGCATCAACAACGTATATGGGAGGGTGATGAGAAGTGCATCACAAGATCAAGATGAAGATGAAAATGAAGAGAAGTGCTTCATAAATTTCTTCTTTATGATTTTGAATCAAGGGAGCGAGTCATATGGGCAGTACAAGCCATACGGGCTAGAAGGATGCATAATACAAGTTTAAGATTATGGGGGTGATTGTTGGAAATTAATCTTAAACTTATTGTTATTATTTAGATATTTGTTTGTTTTAATTAAGAAGCTGTCAACCTGATTTTTAGGAGCCAGACTTAGTCGTGTGTTTCAGTTCAGTATCATTAGGAGAGTAGTGAATAAGTGGGTGTAGTGGAGTTTAAGTAGGAAGATAGTTGCATGTTTTAGTTATCACCTTGTTTCTTTTCTATATATATCTGCTTGTAATTAGTTTATTAAATGAGAAGAAGGCTTGTATTAGCTTATCTCCCTTCTAGGTTACATACATCCAGTGTCTTTATTGTGTGAGTGTTTAAGTAAAGCCCATACCCGTTTTAATATATCAGCTCTTGTTTTTCTACATGTTTCTCCCTGTTTTTTGTGTGTGTCTAGTCTGTGTTTAAATATCCCCCTCTCTGTCTCGTGTCTCCCTTTTATTATATTCATTTTAGATATTTTCCTTGTAGTTAGGTTGGGCTTATACTTCACTTGGGCCGGGCTTATTCTTAACTGGGTTGTGCATGTTTATGGTCCATCAGGTAGTTTGAACTTTGTTACATTCTTTGAAACCTGGAGTTATCTTCCGTGATCAGATGTATAAAGAAATTCGAACTTTAAGATGTGTTGCATGTTTTCGTATAATTTTTTTTTTTAGTGTCATTGTTAAGTTTTTTAGTGATGATCAATTGCGGCTTCAGAAGCAAACCAAGGTAAATGAAGGGGTTAAATGGCTTAAACATCACTGAACTGCCCCCTAAGTTGCAGTTGGGTAACTAAACTCAAAAAGGTTGCAGTCAACTCATTAAACTGATAAAAAGTTGCATTTAGGTCACTACCGTTAAAATACATAACGGGCCGTTAAAATACATAACGGAATAAACGAAAATCAGGTTAATATGATAAAAAGTTGCAATTGGGTACCTGAACTGCTCCTTAAGTTGCAGTTGGGTAACTGAACTTAATTTTTTTTTTTCATAAAATCTATAATTTATAAATTTATAAAATTAATAAAATCTATAATTTGGTAAAATTTATAAATTTGGTAAAAAATAAGTCCTTATTTTGGTTAAAAAACAACTTTTCCAAATAGCCCCTAAGAGTGAAAATGAAAATGGTGCAAAAATGCGTAATTATGTATTTTTTTCTGAAAATAAGTACATATTTTTACAAAAAAAGGATGCCAAAAAAATAAATAACGGATTTATTTAGTAAATAAAAACTAACAGATTTATTTAGCAAAAAAATAACGGATTTATTTAATAAATAAAAAATAACGGATTTATTTAGCAAAAAATAACGGATTTATTTAGTAAATAAAAACTAACGGATTTATTTAGCAAAAAAAAAAAATAACGGATTTATTTAGTAAATAACAACTAACGGATTTATTTAGCAAAAAAAATAACGGATTTATTTAGTAAATAAAAACTAACTAATTTATTTAGCAAAAAAATAACGGATTTATTTAGTAAATAAAAACTATCGGATTTATTTAGCAAAAAAAAAATAACGGATTTATTTAGTAAATAACAACTAACGGATTTATTTAGCAAAAAAAAAATAACGGATTTATTTAGTAAATAAAAACTAACCGATTTATTTAGTAAAAAAATAAAAAAAATAACTAATTTATTTAGAAAAAACAAAAAAAATTGATTAATTGTTAATAGCAATGACATTTATGCAACTATTTTTGAGTTCAGTTATCCAATTGCAACTTCGGGGCAGTTCAGTGATGTTTTAGCAAAGATGAGTTAACGGAATCCGTTAAAGTCAAACCTAAGTTAACGGTTGTGCAATTTTATTTCAGTGTAATGACCTGATTGCAACTTTTATTTAGTGTAATTAGTCGATTGCGAACTTTTTGAGTACAAAGACCCAGTTGTAACTTGAGGGTGAGTTCAGTGATGTTTAAGCCATTTTACCCGTAAATGAAGCAGGAAGAATATTAATATTGCATACTCGTTATTCATATTCATGCAGCTATTCCGGGACCATCAACATGTCATTTCAAACGGGGGCCTTCAATAAATTAAAAATGGCAGGGGTCGTTTTTTTTTTTTTTATTAAAAATATCCAGGGGTCGTTTTTAATCAGGTTAAGATAGAATTATTTTTGTATTCCATAAATTTGTGTCCGTTCTTTTATGGCATGCTAGATTGGATTACGGTAACGTGGCTTTCATTAAAAGTATAAAATAGTTTGTTCATGTAAGTTGTTGCTACGCTTCCTTTCATTTTTGCCATTTTAGTAAAAAAAAATAAAAAATGAAGAAGGCATGATTACAAGGTAATCATCCAAAGAAAGCTTTTTTTTTTTTTTTTAACAAATTAAAAGTAGATTTCATTAATAACTTCATTAATAATTTGAAAGAGACTCGGTCGACGCAACTTCCAAATTGATTGTACAACCAGATTGAAAAATAAATGAACGAACTAAATAACTAGCACGAGTGAGACAACGGGGAGTGAGGCAACGGGTTTATTTGTGAAATATTTAAATTTAAATTCAAATTTATTTATCAATTCAAATCCAATCATATTTTAAAATCAAAATCCAAACCCTATCCACATAATTTTGGATCGAATTCGGATTTATCCAAACCCAAATTTTGAAACTTTTAAAAATTTTAAAAAAATATTTTGTACCATTTTTTAATTTCAACCTAAATTCATGTAAATCTTGAAACATTAATTTTCAACAAAATGTTTAATTTTACAAACCAAAAACATTATTAATGGTCAAAAATTACCAAAAAAACTTAAATTTTAAAATTTTCGTTTTCAAATTGAAAATATAAGGTTTTAGAATAAGAATTAGGATAGATGAAATCGGTAACAGTTTAATTCAATACATGATATTGAATTATGAATAGATCGTTCATCAGTAATAAATAATAATATAATTAAAATCTTTTATTATTATTCAAAAAAACAGGGTTAATTAAAAATTAAAAAAACTAATAAAATATATTTATATATAAGAGAAAAGTTCTATGGAGTACTATTTAATTGGAATACTTGGAGTACAATACGTTCTGCATTCAAAATATTTTAAAATTCATTAATGTGCAATCCTTGTTATATGAATATCATAATTTCATTGATAATCTTGAAAATCATGTATGTTTTGCAATATGTTAATCTTGAAAATTCTTTATGTTTTGCAACTCAAATGTGTTTTGCAGAACAATTCATTTTGCAATATTTTGTTAGCAAAACATACAAAATTTTCAAGATTTTCGATGAAATAGTGATATTCACGTAATAAGCTTTGCAAAATAATAAAATTTGCAAAATTTTGAATGCAAAATGTGTATGTACTCCAAGTACTTCAATTAAATGAGTACTCCATAGAACTTTACTCTTATATATAATATATATGATATGGATGCTTTTCGGATTTGGATCGAATTTAAATGAAGTATTGGATTTTTGATCGGGTTCAAATTGAAAGCCTAGTATTCAATTTTAAATTTTTTAAATTTAAAATGCAAATTCAAATTTATTTCAAATTCGATAAAACCCAATTGAATCAAATTTTTCTACCATCACCACCCCTGGTCCTCTACCAATGGATCGGTATTTTATGCTACATTCAACGACTCCCCCAAAGTCAAAAAATTTAAAGATGGGTGGGATTAATTAATTTTAAGGTAATAAAATAAGGAAAAAAAAATTAGATTAAGATTATTCTTTTTCACCCACCACCAAACCCAAATAGACTAATCACACACACTCACACCTGCTTTATTTGCGCGTTTTCATTAGCTTTTCTCGCCGAGATATCCAAAACCCACCCGAGAGAGATTCTGGAGCTTCCTCCATTTCTTGCAATTTCAACACAACCCCTTACTCAAATTTTCTCTCTCTTTCTCCCTCTTCGGCTCTGAAGGTACTCTCTCTCTCTCTCTCCCCAAGATTATTTCCGTGTGTATATATATGCACCATTTTCTAATAATCTGTCTTTTACTATTGTTTTAGAAGCTTCTGATCACTGTTTTAATCTGACATGGGCTTTTTTTTGTTTTATTATGGAATTGTATATTGTCGGTAGATAAATTTATATGCTTTTGGGTATTGGGTCAATCTCAATTGTTTATTTGGATTATCTTGAATGGGGTTTCTTGGTTTTTTCTTGTGTATGTTTTATATTGAATGAAAAGCTTTATTGGGTTGTTTATACTTTTGAAATTACTTGTCACTTTACACTTCTTTTTCTGATTCTAGAGGAAATGTGAAGAAAAAAATCGATCTTTTTATGTAATCTACTATCTTGATGATTCAAATTAATCTTATTTGTGGATTAGATACTGTCTATGTTATGCTAAGTTGATCATGATTTGTAGATAGTGTTGTGTGATTTTTTTGTCTGAGCTTATTGCGTAGTTTTGGCTGACGAAAGCATGCGATTTCTGATTGTTTAATTAAAAAGAATGAGTCCATGGTAGTTTTCGGCTATATGCTTGCAAAATCAATGGTTGACTCAGTTATATTTGAAGGTTATATGCTATCATTGATGCTTCTAATACTTAAATTTCTGATACTTTTCAGGTAAATCTTAAACTTGGGTTTGGCTTCAAGTTTGTTTGGGAGGGAGGGAGAGGCTACTGGCTTGTGGAGCCTCTCTAAGTCTGGCGAGCCCAGAGTCTTCTCTCATTGTTACTATATTTAACTTCGACGTTCTGCAATTAAACTTTTTCAAGATACAGTGCTCCAGCATTTGGGGTTTGTTGATTAGATAGAGGCACAGTTTGAATTCGAAAAAATTTAATTATAATAGAATTAACACCATGGGTGCTGTCTGTTGCTGTCTACGCGATGAGTGCGAAGATTATGCTAATTTAAACAGTTCAGTTTTTAGGAATTGCGTATGTCTTCGTTGCTTTATGCAGGGTTGCGTACATGTGGTATGTTTTTGTTTTGTAGCACTATATATTTTAGTTATTGCCACACATTAATACTCTCTTCATTTTGTTTTAGTTAAGAACTTAACGAAATTGGATTTGTTCATTACTCTGTCCAATACCATGTCTATAGTAGTCTAGTAGTACCGCATAATTCTGAGAGTGTTAATTTTATTTTGTATTTAATGGTAAATTAAGAAACAAATGGTTTCTAGTTTCCCATAGACAAAACTTATGCTTTATAAACAGTACAATATTAATATTTAGGAATGTGGTTGTTATATTTTATTGTGAACGTAATATGACATCATAGAACCCAACATGTTTTACATGTAGCCTAAAATAGAAAGATGATTTATAGGACTTCTAATCTTGAAAGATGTAGTACAAGAAGGTATCAAACTTATTCTTTTAGCCTTCTTCAAGAACATAAATTTAGGAGGAATATGTTATTTTCAGAGTTGAAGGAAATTATACTTTTGGTGCCCCGCTATATGTGGATGATGTAAAAAATAAATGATCTTCGCGATGGTTAGGGTAAGGTGAAATGTGTACATAAATATCGCTTTTTTTCTTTTTGGGCAAGGTCAATTACAAGAAACTTAAATACTCGTGTACACATTGGCTCAAACTCTTGACATTTGGTAACGAAGGACGAGGGATATCCGTAGGCTAAGCCTTGTAGATTAGGTATTGCTCTTATTTATTTATTATTATCCACGGGTTTCTTAAAAATCTTCTGTTCCACTAGTTCGGAAAGGTAGTCATATATTTTAAATAGAGCAAGCTCTCCCCCCCCCCCCCCCGGGAGATTTTTCATATATTCTGCTTCAAAATTTTGTCAGTGAGCATACTTTCTTTCTGGTAAACGATGCAGTATTGAACATTTGAACTTTAGGTTTTTTTAGTTTTTACTGATTTGAGTAATCTGTATGTCATACTGGGAAAAATTAACTTGCTAGGGTTTGCTTATTGTACATTGTGGTAATAACACTACTAATGGTAGCTCTCTTCTTAAGAAACTTGGTTATGTTTCTTTCTATTGTGTAGTATGTGTCTATATTTCAGAGAGGGGAGGAACAAACCAACTCTTCAGTCACTCAGGGAACAGGGTCTTTCAGTTCGACGACATCTGAAAATTCTTTATCTGACATGTACCGGTCTCCTCCTAGGCCATTGCCTTACGATGCGGACACTAGGTACTTCCGCTTGCAGCGAGATGGACTGGTCTCAAGAAGGGAGAAAGGCACCAGTCACTCGCAGGAGGAATCTAATCCACTTAGAATGAGTGACATTGATGCAGATTCAGAACCTTTAGTTGCTGCAAGCAAATGGAATGAGTCAACATGTGAGGAGGGATCAAAAGAATATGATCCCAAATCTGCCGTGAGGTTATCAATGGGAAGAATGTCTGGAACTGGATTTGCACATATATATTCTTCTTCAGAAGATGAAGATGTTTGCCCAACTTGTCTTGAAGGTATGTTGCGAAGTGCAAATTTATTCAAGCCAAATAGGCTATCTAAGCATCATTGTGATCGCAAACCTGTTCCCCTCATACCTTACATATTCATTACTGGTTACACTATCTCTGATAGAATTCTGGGACCCGTACGCATAATTAAAATTCTGAACACAATTTTTTGTTAGTGGTGTTGGTCGTATGCTGCACCTGTTTATACTTTATCTTATTATATGTTAGTTCTTTTGATGGTTAGTACTGATTTATGTAGTATATGTGCGTGGTTTTTGTTGCTCACTGACAATATTTCCACATGTCAATATTTTTTTCTATCTATGGCAGCAAGTTAAAGTTTTTTATATCGACCATAAACTGTACCCCGTACTACAACACTAATCGGTTGTCATGTTTTATTAAAATGAAAGGTTGTAGGGTGAAATCTGTAATGATTAAATCTTCAAATGTTAATGGATTGTGTTTAAAGTTTGAAACTTGAACATCAGAATATGGCTCCAATGTCATTCAGAATAAACTTCAAATGCTCTTAATAATAAAGGTTTACTGGCAAAAATGAGTTTATTTTGGTTTGGTAAAGTTCTAGAAGTATTAGTCGGAAAATTGTTATAATGTCTCCATATGTCCATGAAAATTTCAACTTCGTCATTCCTTTGAAAAAATTCAGAAGTATTCTTGCCCTTTATTAGTGTTTCAAATAGAAAGTAATATGATTAATGCAATGGTGTACATGCAGGGAATTACTTAGCAATATATTTTGCAAGTTATCCAGCAATTTTAAGCTGATTATTATGGTGCTTATTGTTTTCCATTTAAATTCAGTAGCATGCTCTGCATTATAATTGATTTGTTCCAGCACTTCAGAATGTCAGTTGAATGGATGTTGTAATCTTTTTTGGTTTGCAGAATACACTACTGAAAATCCGAAGATAATTACAAAATGCTCTCACCATTACCACCTTGGTTGCATATATGAATGGATGGAGAGAAGTGATAGCTGTCCCGTTTGTGGCACGGTATTGCTTTCTCTGTTAGCTTATTTTAACTTTACGTTTATATTATTGATTGATTTTGCATGTTACATTTTCATTGTATATTTGTATATATAATCTGATTTGATATTATTTAGGCCACGGGTATAACCGTATAATGACGCCTTACGAGCATACTGTTTGAATATGTCTTCGTGGAATTGATACTTTTATTCTACTTTTTCATAGTATCATTTACTTAAAGTCACTGTATAACGGTCGGGCATATTCTACCTAAAGGTTATGTCAGGAACTGGGAGTTCCTGACTTTGTGATTTCCTGTTTTTGTATTGTTTTCATGATATTTTGTATGTTTTTTGTGTTTAATGTATAGTTTTGATAGAGAATTAGCATAGAAACAGGTGAGACACAGAGAGATACAGCAGAATAGAGATAGAATCAGAAGGATAGAGACCAGAAATGTAGAGATTGGGCAGAATTCAGGTAGAAATCAAGTAGAAACTTGTAGAGAAGGCAGAGTTTTAGAGAGATAGAATGGGTGGAAACCCTAGAGAGAGAAAGTCGGATAGGGAGAAGAGAGAGATGGAACAAAGTTCCCTTTTCTGTTATTTCATAATGCATAACTGTTCTTCAAACATTACATGTCTATTTATAGAGGATTGCCACTTGCACCCCACTTGCAACATTTAAAATACAGTAAATGACTATAGTACCCTTTAATACTACTAACAACCCCACTTGTATACTCTGTAGCACAGCAGCACACTATACTACAACACATTATACTACATAACAGGATAATACTACTAGTAGTCAGGGCAGTTCCTGACAGACCTTCCCCCTTGAAATCATTCATGTCCTCATGAATGTTCCTTCTACCTTGTTCTACCGCCATATATGGATACTTGTGGAGTAGTGCAGTCTGCATCACAGTTTCCATCTTGTAGGATGTATACTGATCTCCTCCTGGATCAAAGATATGGATTGTAACCTTGATCCTTGACACTTCATATGGTAGCACTTTCAACAGCTGTTTTATGGCCAAGAACTTATTCCTGGTCATCTCTTTAAACATGTGAATAACACCTGTTGGCTGATCATCTGGCATTATTTCCTTCTTTCCAAGATAGCTAGAATTCTTGTCCAGACCATATGACTTTGCAGCTGTTGGACTACCTCTCCAAGATACCTTCTCACTTAGTAATCTCATGTTGATAAGAATAGGTGAAGGCTTTTCTTCAACAACATCCTGTTCCTCTACACTGTTGAAATCAGCAAACTTTGGCTCTCCACCATTTTCAAGCACCTTATTTGATCGGTTGACCAGAAATTTTACAGTTGTTAACCTAGGTAGGCAATCTTGATGAGAGTCATGTTGATTCATCACCAGGTTCATTACACTTTTTGACCAATTGCCTTGTATAGACCCACCAGGATCAAAGACGAGCCCCTTTTCCCTGCTGAATTTGCAAGACTTTTTATCTAGACAATAAGAATGTGAGCAAGGTATAGGCTGCTGCAACCTCAACTCTTCCATCTGTATAAATGTTGCTAGATCTTTTGACATTTGAGACTCTAATTGTTTTGGCACCTCTAGATCCTCCTTGTCATCAGATTTAAAAGTAGAGGTGCATTCCAACACCTTGGCATCAGTGGAATTGCCTTCGGAATTCTGCTTGGCCTTGAAGAAGTCTTCTAGACCCAAAGCTTTACAAAGGAGTTCTTCACAATGCCAATCTTCTCTGTCACCACCTGAAACTTCATCATAAACAGCTTCCTCTTCTTCAGCTGTTATACTAGCTTCTGTGTCCATATCACTCCATGCCTCCTCATTGAATAAGGCTCCAAACCTTTTAGTTATCTGCTGACAGAATCTTGTCCATTCCCAACTAACACTTTCAGCTGCATAAGCATAACCCTGAAACCAATTTCTAAATGTTCCTTCCAAATGCATTCCTGCAACAACAACCTTTAGGGGATCTTCTATGTTATAGATGGTGAAATATTGCTCACAATCCTGGAGCCAATCACCTACTTCTGTTCCCTCTTTAAACTTTGGAAATTGTAGCTTAAGATGTGGTAACAAGTCTAATGTCTGCCTTGCTAGAATATTTCTATCAGCACAAGAATTTTCAAACTTAACTTTCTTAGCTCTTTTCCTCTGGATAATTTCAACTTGTTGAGCTTCTAAGGTAAGTAAGTCTTCCAACTCCTGGAATCTTTCATTTGACTTCTTATACCACAAAAATTGTTGTTGTACCTCTTGAAAGAGTTCATTAAAAGCTCTGTCACTGTCCCTCCCATACGAGTTACAATTCAACCAATAGTTTTAATACACGCAATTGAGTCACCTCAATCTCAACCTACTTAGCACAGCTCTTCACACTTCTAATTCACAATCTAAACAACAAAGCACAACCACACCTAATCCAAGTACTCCACTACAGCTACTTCACAATCCAGCCAGAATTTCACACAACCACAAAACTTCAATTTCTTCACTGCAGCCAACACAATTCACCAACTATTTCTCACAGAACAGCAGTAGTACTACAAACAGCTAGTACTTTCAAGTTTCAACACACGGAACAAGTACAATTTTCCCTGCAACAATACTACAATCCTCCTTCCAGTTGTTCACACCTAATGTGCACTTCTCCAGCAACTACTATTCAACTTCTACTCCTTCAACACACCAGAGCTTCACAACTATACCAATTCCTAGCTTCAATACATCAATTCAACCACACAAACTTCTCACCAGCAATTTATCAGACACCTGATATGCACTTAATCAGCAATCTCCCAAAACAACTTCTATACACCAGTTCACAAAACCTTACTTCCACACTTTGACACAAAACTTTCACAATTACTTCTCTCAGGTAATTAAGCAAACAGTTTATCTACACAACAGTCCCACTGCTCTACTTCCACCGCAATACAGAGATCAATCACACAAACACGCATCAAGCACTACAGCAACCTTATCTCTACAGAACTGAACACAAATCACTTCTCCACAATAGTATAATGACTGAGTTGACTCAGTAAAACAGTAAATCAAGCTTAAACTACTGTTTTTTGTACTTTTTCTGATATTGAACAACTAGAAATAGCTTCTACAACTAGAAACGAGCTAGAATCAACTGAAATTGAAAATAAAATCACAGATCTACACAACTGAGTCACAAACAAGTTCACCTGAGTTGTGATGAACCTAACTCTGCAAATTCTGAAGCGATTCCAATAGTTGACACATCTCTAGACTCGGAATTGCACACACAGCACTGGTGAAGCAGTAGTTGATCGATTTAGTGAGCTCTGATACCAATTTGTCAGGAACTGGGAGTTCCTGACTTTGTGATTTCCTGTTTTTGTATTGTTTTCATGATATTTTGTATGTTTTTTGTGTTTTATGTATAGTTTTGATAGAGATTAGCATAGAAACAGGTGAGACGCAGAGAGATACAGCAGAATAGAGATAGAATCAGAAGGATAGAGACCCGAAATGTAGAGATTAGGACAGAATTCAGGTAGAAATCAAGTAGAAACTTGTAGAGAAAGGCAGAGTTTTAGAGAGATAGAATGGGTGGAAACCCTAGAGAAAGAAAGTCAGATAGGGAGAGGAGAGAGATGGAACAAAGTTCCCTTTTCTGTTATCTCATAATGCATAACTGTTCTTCAAACATTACATGTCTATTTATAGAGGATTGCCACTTGCATCCCACTTGCAACATTTAAAATACAGTAAATGACTATAGTACCCTTTAATACTACTAACAACCCCACTTGTATACTCTGTAGCACAGCAGCACACTATACTACAACACATTATACTACATAACAGGATAATACTACTAGTAGTCAGGGCAGTTCCTGACAGGTTATCTTTTGAAGCATGCAGATTATCTAGAACTAAAGTTTTTGAGGCATCATTTAGTCTAACAATTACGTGTCTATGCATATGGGTTCTTATAAGTGATATCTGGCCATTGATAAAAAAAAATATGTTCTCACTTTACTCTGTTCAAAAGCGCACACAGAAACACACACACACTCTTCAGGACAAAAAACATTATCTTTACTTAGTTTATTGCAAGTATCTAGTTTAAAGCATGATTTAGAGAAACATTCTTGACTATGTTGTCTTAGTACTGCTGTCCATATTAAGTATTGAGTACTGCTGTCCATGAGAAGTTGCGGTGAAAGCAGAGATCTGAAGTGGCCAGTAAGTCCTCTGTATTGAGTTTTGTGGTAAAACTGTAAAGAGCACAGAAACACACACACACTCTTCAGGACAAAAAACATTATCTTTACTTAGTTTATTGCAAGTATCTAGTTTAAAGCATGATTTAGAGAAACATTCTTGACTATGTTGTCTTAGTACTGCTGTCCATATTAAGTATTGAGTACTGCTGTCCATGAGAAGTTGCGGTGAAAGCAGAGATCTGAAGTGGCCAGTAAGTCCTCTGTATTGAGTTTTGTGGTAAAACTGTAAAGAGGTCATCTATCTCGGTTGTCATACATAAGTATATGTGCTGTCTGAGACGGTGGGTATAGTCTTTACACGTAGGCTCGCTGTATTGGGGTTTTTTTCCCTGTTGCAAAAATAAAAAAATTAAGAAAGAGAAAACGAGAGCTGTGCTTCAACTACCACTGAATTTCGAATTGACTATTTTTTGAATCACAAACTGAGGAGGGAGTGAAGCTCTGTCAAGTATTCCATTGACTGCACGTGTTCATAATAATAAAAAGTAGTGTAGCGACACATTGGGGTTTAATTGCCGAACAGCAGCATGCAAGAATTCACCTATGTAATGCAAGAGCTGCAAAATTTTTATTTTTAAACTTTGCCCTTGGATCTGGCACATATTGGAAAACACGTTCCACTTTAAATCAAACTTGAACAACCTGGATGCCTATATAAATGTACCATTATTGGGGCATAGAGTTCAAGCCAAATTTTTAGTAGGGTGTAGTTAGTAGTTTTAGTTATTGATGGACAATTTAGACGTATGCACACACTAAGCATTGTATACCAATCTCTTTTACTTGCAGACAATGGTATTAAGCATCTTGCTATTTAAATGAATATATTAGCTTTTCTAAACATAATTGTTCTGATTGACTTCTGTAGATGATGGAGTTCGATGAGACCACTTGATGCTTCAGAGGTGCACGTCGTAGATGGAAATGCGCAAAAACCAAACTGGTCATAGTAAAGAACCCGGATACAAAATTTGTCTGAGTGTTTGTAAATACCGTTTGTAACAATATTATATATCATATAAAGCAGGTTGAGAGTTCCTTTTGTACTCTCCATCAGAAGTACCGATTCTCCGGAGTGTGTGCCTTTCCCTGTTCACCGCAAAGGGGAGGAAATCAAACCAAGGACTGACATAGTATGACAGCAGAGAGTATAATTAGTGTTTATAGAGGTTACTTCACCAAAAAAGATGCAAGGAAAAGGTAAATTCTCGCTAATGCTGTCTTGGAGTTTCTTGTCCAAGTTTTCAACTTATCATTGTAACACATTCGGGGAGATGTAGGCTGAAATAACATAAAAAGGGCCTGTGAAGGGTGTATGTGTGTTTTTTTGCCATTTGTAAATATTTACAGATGTATGTATGGTCTAAATGATCCCTTGGCCTGGACGAACTGATACGGTTTGTATCAATATATCACATGTAAATTTTGACTGAAAAGTGGAAATACTAGACAGGGATGTTTGGGGGAACTTATTTTTAGAATAAGTCAACTTATTTTAAGACAAAGTTAGAGATTCCTACCTTTTTTCTGAAAAAAGTTAATTTTTTTTTGCAATTTATACAATCTCAAACATACATTAAATATTTGTATAAATTTTTTTATCAAAATATGAAATTTTTACCCGAAAATAAGTTCATAAGAACTTATTTAAAGTTTTGCCAAATAGATAGTTATATTAATGACTCTGTTATTGATTGCTACGGTGACGCTAGTCTCTTTATTCCTTCATTTTACTGTAGCAGATACATTAATTGAATTTTTGACTTGTATTGTCTTCATTTCTTTTTACTATTCCTATTCCTATTCCTAATAGTAGTAGCTGATTAGTTCATAGGTTTCACTTGGCACTTTCTGTGCAACCTCTCTATTTTCTTAATAATCAAATTAAAATACCCAATATACATATATATCTCTATCCAAATAAAAAAATATTCTTATCTTTCCTAATGGGATGAATTTAGGTGAAATTACAATGAAACTGTTGCTATTTTGTTTTTGTGCAAGTGGGATAATTAGTTTTCTCAGAAAGCACTAAATTATTGGGTATGCAAAATTGATTTTGCAGTTGATAAATGTAGTAGGGCAATGTAGCAAAAATAGTAGTTGAAAATCTGGTTGAAACCTAACTAAAGGACTTTATTTAGGTACTCAATGGTCCTACAAAGGACATCACATTACCATTTGCTATGAAGACAATAGGACTTCATTTAAAATTCTATTCAAAACTAGCAATCCAGCATTACCTATGGACGAACA
Source organism: Saposhnikovia divaricata (assembly GCA_036435485.1). Lineage (NCBI taxonomy): Eukaryota > Viridiplantae > Streptophyta > Magnoliopsida > Apiales > Apiaceae > Saposhnikovia > Saposhnikovia divaricata. Next base: position 181,608,483 of record CM071597.1, on the reverse strand, counting down.
AAGACAAGAACAAGGTCATAAACTCATAACACAATTACTGATACTCATATATATATATATGTATATATGATCGATCGATTAAGTCAAATCTTATACATGAAATTGTTATGAAGGCATATAAGCAGAGAACTGAGCAATCTTGGTCACTTATCGTCCACTCTACAGTACTTGATGAGCTTACAGACCATTACATACACATGCATGTTACATGTTACATTGCCCATGAAAGCCAGCCATTGTTGTCTCTGATGTAACCTTTTTGCTATCACAACATATACCTAATTACAAATAGCATGGTACAAAATCCTTCATGCGGGTTGCTTATCAAATATTAATAGATACTCGGATCACACAAACGTTATACTGAACAGAGAAGATCGATAATTGATCTTTAGAGCATCCATCCGGGAACTATTCCATTCACATTTTGACCATTAGTTCCATTTATCTGATCCGAACCCACAGCATTATACCTGAACGTATCCAGAGATATTTTAGAAATAATTGGGACCAAAAAAAATGGCCTAGCTGAATTTAGGATGAGAATGTAAGTATTACCCAATTTGTAATGTAGAATTGCAGTCCAGTGGCTGGAAAAATCCCTGAGACTGCCCATGTTGCTGTTGTTGCTGGCCATACGACGCACTTTCTTCACCACCGGGCCATAATTGTCTTAACTGAGCCTCCGAGTAATATTCATGCAGCTGCAAAACAAAATTTGGACCAGCTGTAAGATAGTTGCTCTATATAGTTTTACCCGCATAACTTACAGTCAGGATTCAAAATTATAATAAATCTATTTTCCGGCCTGGTGCAAAAAATAGATGTGAATGGGCACCCAATCTAGAATTCTGTACTGCTAAAGAATCGCAGTTAGTAGAGTCGGGGATGAAGTAATATTTATTGGGAGAAGTGGTATAATTAATCAAGGAACATATATATGTACATGTCGTATTAAAATCTGAATGGCACTTGTAGTTGTAAGTAGTAACCATTAATAAAAGTTAATTTGATGCAAGACAACTTCTTTCTCTATTGCAACTTAGAAGATGACATATCGTAAAAGCCTAGTGTAACAAGGAGCACCACCATTAGAGTCGGCTTCATTTATGATTTTACAACGAATGCAGCATCTTAATTTAATTTAGGGATATAAAAAAGCAGCCATTGAGCTATGGCACTGGTATTAGAAATTAATTTCAATTCCATTGGCACCTAATTTCAATTATTCCAACCAAATGGAGCAATAATTTGCATAAAAATGAATTCCTTTACGTACCTTTCCTTCCAGAGCCCTGTTAGTCTCGAGCAACATTCTTTCCTGCAGTTGGAATAATGCATTATTTAAATTAAAAATCTTAATTAGGTAAACATAGAAGAATATTGAAGATTCAAATGTCATAGAAAATATGTGTAGGTAAAAATACCTTATTTTGAAGATCAGAAAGCTGGTCAAGCATATATTGGGTCTGCAAAGAAGTTGAGAAGAGTCAAAACAAATCTAAGCTTTTTGCTCTCAAAATCAAGGATCACTATCATTCAGATTACGAAAGGACAACACTTGCAGGCACAGCATATATATAAATACAATGCAATCCATGCAAATGTAAACAACGGAGATACAATAACAATGTTGACAGTATCTTTCATTATTGCTAAATAATGTAACAAAATTTTGCTATTCAACATGACAAAGTAATTTATGTATGATGAACTCAATAGATCAGAACTTGATGCACACGTACAGCACGCCCCTATTATTTTCTTTACCTTAGTAGACCTAATTTGCTTCAAGGATTCATCCAGTTGTAGTTCCAGATGCTCGAGGTCTTTTATATTTAGAGGCCCTAGGTCTTCCCCAAGAAGGTGCCTGCAATATATATATATAATTTAAAACTCAGAGTAGATGACATAATTAATTATCATAATTAAAAACCATATTTGTACAAGATTAGAAATTAAACCAACTAGAGAAAAGAGTAAAGCTAAACTAACTTTGTACTTCACATGCACATGTATATATGTGTGATGATTTAGCAAAAATATATATGCATGTGTGTGTGTGTGATGGCTAATTGATGATTACCTTTGATATTGTTGTAGGGACTCGTATTTGCCTTTCAGTTTTAGGTATTCCCTGTAGCTGCTTTGCTGAGAACATAACAAGTAGTGATTCATGCAAAACATTAGGAACAAACTGACTTAAACACTCTGAGAACATTACAAAACGAAGTGCAACTGGCTGCAATAAAGATACTCTCCAGATGGAAGCCCAATTGCTTGCCAGTTGCCCTTCTGTCTGTCCCATTGTATATTAATTTCAACAAGTGCATATTTACAAATACCATATATGTTGATAACAAATCTCAGGGATAAAGCTACATCAGTATAAGCTACCTCTAAATCTTTGGCTGACCGATTAACTTCCAGTGTCCCATGACTGCAGTTTTGGTACCTTTCAAGTGTCTTGAGCATGCTGGGGTTTTGTCAACAAAGAGAAATTGGTTAGCTAGGAAGTTGATGGTAAAGAGTAGTAGGAACATATATGTATGATCTGTAATTCTGTATATAACAATGAAACACATATAAACTAAGTAATACCATCGATTCACCGATTTCAATTTTGATACTTCAAAGGTAGTTTTTGTGTAAACACATATATTTGATGACAATAGAGAGTGTTTACTTGGTCAACCCTCAACCTCTAGTTACCGATACAATCTAATATCCGAACAATCAATATCTAGATACATACATACAGTTAAGTTATCTGGTTCAATTGTCTCCTGTTCCATATTCAAATATTATAGGATGTTTTCAGTGCGAGGGAAAAACACTTCCTGTAGGTGTTGGTATATATAAAATGGAAGCAACAATAAAAAAAGAAATGGACCCATAAAAAAAATGCTGGACAAACCATATGTGATATATAAAAAACAACTATTTACGAAATCTTTAAGCATACATAAAGCTGGTTAACTTGCACCTGGGAACCATGCGTAAAAATAAGGATGTCACCATAGATACAACTAGCTGTATATATGTGTGTTATGGAATCAAAGTCAATGAGTTGAACTTTAATGTCCGGAAAATAATTATTATACATGGTTAATATCCACAGGATACTATGACAGTACTTTTCATTGAATCACTTTGTTCATGAATTAATAAGAGAGGTTTTATGGATGTGCTACAGTAATACAGTTACATTTTCATCTATACATAAGCCATGATAACTTTCATCTTCATGTAACTGAGTGACGGAGGCCGAAAGGAGGACATAAGCACTTATCTAGCTCGATGTACACAACTTTAACTCTACTCACAAGAATAGAGAAAGACGGTTTCCAGAACAGAACCATAACATGTTAAATACGAGAGTCGAACCATAATCGTTTAATCATGAGTTGGGCACCTAAAATTACTAGGTCAACTACACCTTTCTTAGTTAAAAAGTAATTAAAACACTCAGAAATGTAAGGCATAGATCAGGTTTCAAGTTGTTTTAGTTAATTAAACTGCTCTGTATGACTAAGTGTGTATAGTTTCCTATAAAATAGATGTATGTGCAAACACAACTTGAAAAAACATAAATTTTTGTGATAGACAGTTTGCATAATCAGTTCAATTTCATCCTCTTTTTTGAATCAAGATTTAAGAACATAGAGAAAAGAGAAAATGTAGGGGTGCGCAAACTCTGATGTGTCCTTTTTTCATCATGAAGCAGATTGAAAATAGATTAGAAAGTCCTATATACCTATTTAAATAAATATCATCTGGTCAGAAAGAATCCTTATAGCTATGCTCTAGTGGAGGATCAGTATTAGATATATGCCAGTATATTGGTTGCATGCTTATCAGTGAAAACAACCAGGCCCTCATTAAACTTTCTAAAGATTCAATCATGATAATTCTATAACTTTAATTGTATTATATATTGTACTAGTATTACTAACAAAAGATAGTACCCATGCATTTCAAAAAATAAAACAAAACAAAAGATAGTACCAGTAACATGTGTGTGCTACTGTTCTATCGATCAACATATAAAAAAATATTGATTTGTATAAAACTAATTTTATTTTAAAGATATATGCTTACTCATGTCTCTACATTCGCTGAATAAGTTAACTTTGGGACATTTCAACCCAGTTAATTCAAATGTAAATACTTTTATTCTAAAAGATATATATATATTCATTGTCTGTCTAGCTAGAGCTATAACTCCATCACCCAAACAATACCATAAAATTAGCTCTCTTTGCAACATAAAGATAATCAATTTTTTTGCTTTGTGAGGTGTATATGACAACTTTTGAAACAAACTTGCAGTTCTCAAACCAAAGCTGAACCATTGTATCAAAAAATAATCTAATTAAATATGGGTACAAACTAAACTCTAGAATACATATAGGTGACCAGCTATTTAAATAATTGTTATTATATGCAGTGATGAGATTAGGGAAGTTTAAAAGAGACAAGTGAAGGCAGAAATTAATGTTTAGCTAGAAATTAAAATCCAGTTTCACAGAACACCTACACATAATCAATATATACTTGGATTTGAACCCAATATAGATCTGAAAATAAAGCTACATCTCCTCCCTCATTTGTATGATTGGAGATGTCTACTTTATATACACACAAAACTATGATTTTTCAAGAACCAAATATAGAGATGTGAGATGAAGATCTATAAGTACAAGCTTTATGTTACTATAAGATTTACACATCAAAACTTGATCTTGTACCCAAATCTCACTAATAAAACCAATTTAATATGTGTCTTTATAGTTTTTATATTTAATAATAAACCACCAAAAGTAGTTTCTTGGAGTGCACAAACGGATCAATATAAGAAAAAAAAAGAGATAAACCCTAATAAAGGAAATATTATAAAATATAAGAGGATTGTTAGAAAGGGGAGGGAGGGAGAGAGAGAGAGAGAGAGAGAGAGAGAGAGAGAGAGAGAGAGAGAGAGAGAGAGAGAGAGAGAGAGAGAGAGAGAGAGAGAGAGATGCAGATATGGGAAGTAAGGATATATACTTGGAAGTGCTACAAAACTCATAGAGCTTGCCACGGTTAGAGAAGATGATAAGAGCAACCTCAGCATCACAAAGTACAGAGAGTTCATATGCTTTCTTCAAAAGTCCATTTCTTCTCTTTGCAAATGTTACTTGTCTATTTATTTTGTTCTCTATCCTCTTCAGCTCTACTCTTCCCCTTCCCATCTTTATTTATATATATATATATATAATTCACCCCCTCCCAAATCTATATGTGACCAAAAGTATGTAAGAAAGATATATAGCCAACCTGGTTACAAACCCTAGAGAGGAAAAAAGAGAAAGTTAACACACCACAGAGAGAGAGAGAGAGAGAGACTGCTCTTTATGTTACTTTATCTTGATGTTCATCATCTTGCTTGCTTGTTTTGGTTACAATTTTATTTTAATGGAATCTCAATAATAACCCTAGGGATAAGAGGGTGCACTGTAGTCCACAACTTAGGGTTGGTGTTCTTTCCACTTTCAACCCCCACTCCCCTCCAATTAACCAATTCTGTTGGATATTCCATACTACCTTATGGAACTCGTGGAACTTACGTGCGTTGGTAAGTAACGGGGTACTACAAGGCAGGTGATTCACGTAAGGGAAGCGCGTGAGTTATCTGCCTTCCATTATGGCTTTGTCCTTGTTGGGGTATTAATGTAGTTTTGTTTTGGTGCTCAGTTCAGGTATCATAACGTCGTCATTAACCTTAAAATAGATGCACACCTGTCGGTCTAACACTGGTTATTTAAACTTTGTCTTAAAATAATTTTAGTACCTAACCATGTTTGAGCAAATATTACCAGCGCCTTGTGTTTTGTGTTTGTAGTTGTGAACTTGTACATACTATGAACTCGACGTAGAATATACCTAAAGTGTATGGTGATCAACATTTTAATAAAGCAAAAAATCCTTTTTAATGATATGATATATCATGTATATCGCGGTACATCATTAGATACTAAATTAATTTAATTAATTAAAAAAATACTCCTATTAAATATTAATTTAATTTAATAGTGAAGTTATATGTTAGGAGTCTATTAACTAAAAATAAAAATAAATATAGTATTATATACAACTTGAAGTTCCATTAATTAATATTTAAAAAGTATCTATAATAGATTAATAATAAATATAATTAATAATATTGCTAATCTTATATTACTAGACCTCTATATTTTTAAGGCAATTAAAATACATTATAATCACTTAGAAATATTGGGTCATGTTCCTTGGAAAAGCCTTAAACGGAGAATCTAAGACTTACATATATTTTATTATATATAGATCAGAGAAAAAGTTGTCCAAAAACATAAGATATATAATTTGGAAACAATGGGGTGAAAGCCCTAAATAACCAAATTATAAAGTTTATTGTCCAAAATAACGAATGTCGGAAAAGCTGCCCAAAATAACCAAAGTACTATGTATTGGCAGCATGCGAATAGGATTACGCATTTACACAATACAGTGTAGAGTGAACAGTACATGGGTATACACATGTTGAACATGTGTGGGTGCAGAGGCATGTGGGTGCAGAGGCACATGTCCAACATGCACATGCCAGTCACTGTTCATCTCTTTCCCCAGCTGCGCGGGACGCCATTTTTCGACCAAACTTTGACCACGCCGTTGATACTTTTTCCAGCATCGAGCACTACTATCCTATATACCAAAACACTCGTCTACTCCCCCTCTACAACCCTGTACCCTTCGATTTCCATTAGTTTCGCCGGATTTGAAAGGCCCAAAACCGAACTCTTTTCTCAGATCTGTTTTCCGACGAGCCCGTACACGCCCCTGCGGGGCCAAAAAACAACAAACAAACGGATCAAAATGCACTACACCATATATGCCCTATCGTAACCCCTACCGAAGAAATGTTAGCCCAGTATGTTACCTTAGCTATACTACTTACATCCTGAGGTAACATTGTGTTTTTTATGTTACCTTAGCCAAAAATATGATGTTACATTAGCTAGAAAGTGTTGAAGCATGTAACATAAATATGTACGTGTTACATTAGAGTTGTCCTTGCCAACTCCTTTTATTTAATTTAATTTTTTTGATTTTTTTTAATGTTTTTAAATAAATTTAGTTTTTAAAATTTGTTAATTTTTTATAAAATGTATTAGAAAATTATTTTATTTTTTAAAATCAAAAAATAATTTTTTTCAGAAATTATAATTTTTTTTAGAATTTTGTTGTACAATGTTTTTTTAAATTGTTAATATTTACCCTCCAATTTTTTAAAAAAATCGAATAAAACAAATTTTATAAAACTATATCAAAATTTTTATTTTTTTAATAAATACTTCAAGTTTATTTAATAAAAATTTTATATTAAATTATAAGTATTTTAATAATAAAATATTATTTATCAAAAAAACAAAACAAATCAATGTACTCGGGGAAATTTTTTGTAGGCTGAGCGGGACTTTTTGGGGGAATTTTTTTGGCTAAACGGGATATTACTTTACTTTCCCCCAATTCACTACTTCACTTTCTCACAGCCGCCCACCCAATTCACTCTCCTTCTCCCCCTCTCCACCCAACCCCTCTCTGCAAGACGACGATTGCAAGACGATAGTAATTAGGCTTTCTCAGATTACAAGACGCGAAATCTTAGCCTACCTTCTTCTCCACCCAGCAATTAGGGCTTCCTCCAATTAGGTATTTTTTGTTTGTGCTTTATGTTTTTCATTTTGATGTTGATTTGGTGTTGATTTGGTGTTGATTTGGCTTCCTCTGTGTATTTTCTGCAAGTACACTTAGGGTTTCTAGTTTGTTCATTTTTGAAATTGAATCGGTGAGTGTGAACTTAAACACTGGAGAACTGCAGAGTCATCAGAAAGGCCACAATATAATAATACTGTCATATGCAATTGCAACTTCACTGATGGAGTATGCCATGTCGAATACATGTATGAATTTAATTCGATATACCATAGTTGAAATTTTTGATGAATTTTTACCAAAAATAATACAATTTAAAATATTGGCGAAAGATACCAGATATACCATATTTTTTAAAAAACTTTTGGATGTGCGCACCTGAGATTGGGCGATGCGTTTGAAGCACACCATACTCCAACCAGATTGATTTTGATATGGATTCTGCTATTCTGGTCTCCTGTTTTTCAAGTTGTGATATACTAGTTGGTAACCCCTACATTAAATAAATAAATCTTGTGTAGTTATGTAATCGGAAGGAATCGAATTTGGTACTTTAGTACTATAACATGGTTTGACAAGAGTAGATTTGACATATTTTGAGCCTACACACTGTCGGCACATAATATTCAGTGCAATCATTAATAACATCGAACTTTTCATTGTGCCGGAACCTTCAAAAACACAATCTCGGAATTTGCACGGTGATTAATGTACTTTTGTAAGTTCTTGCTTGTAGTTAAAACAGGAGTACAATTTGATTAGTCACTTTTGTTATTTTAAAAACAGAATTCTCAAGGGGCAGAATCTTGAGGGCATTCTTCCACCGTCCTTGGCTAAGTTGCCCTATATCAAGGACATGTAAGTAATGGTTCTGTATTAATATTCCATTTATGCTTCCATTACATAGAATAATTATTACTTGCACCTACTGATGCAGTGATCTTACCAACAACTATCTCCATGGCAATATACCCCGCGAATGGGCTTCATTACAACGTTTGGATTATCTGTGAGTTATGGGTGCATAATTTTATTCTAGCTATGATTTTATAGACTTAAGATTCTTTAACTTAAACTCGTTTGCCTAGTCCTTAGGTTCACTTCATAACATAATGCGGAGTATATGATTATGAATATTTAATCTTGATTTTGAAATTCTTTAGGGTGAGCTTAAGTTCACTTTGTAAAGCACTATATGATTGTAGATATTTTAATATTACATTGAATATATGATCCAGGTGTGTCATTGTGAATCGTTTATCTGGAACAATCTCAGATTACTTGGGGAACATAACCACTCTGACCTATATGTATTACCTCTCTCTCACTCTATATTTCTCTGTATGTACTTCTACTTGGCATGGATAATTTACTCCACTGTAAAATTGTGTTATCAGGGCCCTCGAATCAAACCAGTTTTCTGGCACTGTTCCTCCTGAGCTTGGGAATCTAGTCAACTTGAAAAGTTTGTAAGACCTTCTCCCTTTTTACATCTCACACATGATTGACTAGAACTGTATGCGCAATTTGTTCTGTAACTAATTCATCATATTGGAAATGAACTTTCAGGATGTTTTCGTCTAATAATTTGATCGGGATGTTTCCAACTACTTTTGCTGGGCTCACTAATTTAACAGATTTGTATGGTCGATCCCAGTATAATAGTTATGGATATACCAATAATTTATTCTGCAAGTATATGATAGTGCTTGTTTTCTTGTGCTACCTGCAGTAGAATCGGTGATAACAACTTTACAGGACAGATACCCGAATTTATACAAAACTAGAAACAACTTAAGCGATTGTAAGATCCTAAATATCTATTAGTACTCGGTGGTCTTTTTCTAACATATTCTTGTATATTTCGCTAACACATCAATTTAAATAAAGTGATATAGGTGCAAGTGGGATGAAGGGACCAATTCCATCCAGTATTTCAAGTCTTGATCAGTTAACATCTTTGTAAGTGTTCAACTTAATTAAGGTGTTTTGTTTGATCTCAGTTATTTATGTTTCAATAAAGCATAATTTAAGTCATACCAAATTACAGGACTATAACAGACATTGCTGGACCAAATCAGTCATTTCCTAATTTAACAAGCAGCGCGGGCAACTTAAAATTATTGTAAGTTCTTATGATTGTGGAATGTATATACCATATATAAACCCGAGCAATCAATCTTTTTAACAAACTTCATCTCTGACTTCATAGGCAACTGACAAATTGCAACATTTCTGGAGAAATCCCTTCATACATCTGGAAAATGACACTCCTAGAAAAATTGTAAGTAATTCATGAAAAAAAGATCATTAAATGAATGTTTGTTTTATCTTATTATTATCTGTTATCTATTGCAGTAAACATGATTTTTAAACCTGTATTTGGACAGGGACTTGAGTTTTAACAAATTAGGAGGACAAATTTCGAAAGACATCACTGGGAATAAATTTAAGTTCGTGTAAGTATGAACCAAGATTTCTGGCTTATTAGAATTTTTGTTTGCACAAGTCCTATATGTGTATTTGTGCTAATGAATATTCAAGTACAACTCTGTTTACTAACTCCCAAAACCATCTTCTAATGCTTACTGCTGCTCCTAACAGTTCCATGGGGGTACCAACTTTGGTCGCAGTGCTGGTGGTCCCTTTATCACGACTAGCTATGACTATCAAACTATGTGAACATGCTCTGGTTTCTTCAGATCCTAATATTATATCTATCGGAAAATATCAGCAGGTTTTTCATTTAAAAATATTTTTCCCTGACATAGTTATATGCGCATTAACATCAAGAAAGCAGTTTACCACTTAAATCAAGAAAGCATTATCATCAAGAAAGCAGTTTCCCTGACATGTCTTTGTCAATGGGCAGTACTCAGGTATGTTTTTACCCACTGCATCGTCTTGGTTCATATAACTAGATATAGATGATCTTTTTTATTTGCTTTTTATGCTTTTTTATATGGAAAATTAATCCAAGGCATCTTAAAGCTGATATGATGTTAAATGTATAGGTTCTGTGTATGGTACCCGCGAGAAAATGAAATTTACATTTACTGGACCAATCAATTTGCACGCTGGAACAAATAAAGTTGCACTACTTAGCGTAGCTGTTGGATTACTAGTAAGTTTATTGCAGTATCTTCACGTCTAGATAAATTACTAACTTCTTTAGAATATATCTACTGCTCTGACACATGTACTTTCAGTCACTGATCACTGATAATATTGTCTTCTGTTGAAGAATATCGGGTTGCACTTTGAGACTTGGAATGCTGGAATTATGGGACCAGTTTCATTACACGGAGTTGACCAGGGGAATATGGATTTATCATTGCAGAAATGGACCTATAAGGCAAGGTTACACCATACATTCAAATGGTCTTTTATTTTGTACACATACTCGTGTATAATTCTCTTGCAATGATCCTAAATAGGTTGGACTGAGAGGAGAGTCAATGAATTTGGTATCTCCAAGCCAAAGCTCAGCTGTTGAGTGGATTGGAGGGTCACTATTTAACCGTGGCCAGCAGCCACTGACATGGTATAAGGTAAGGAATGCACAAGGAAGTAATAAAAGTTTAATTTCAAGCTTTGCCCTTTTAATAAACTCCAAGAGTTGCAGGCTTACTTTGATGCACCAGAAGGAAATGAGCCATTGGCGTTGGACTTGAAAAGTATGGGCAAAGGTCAAGCTTGGATCAACGGACAAAGCATTGGAAGATACTGGATGGAATATGCGAAAGGAAATTGTGGTGTCTGCAAGTATGCTGGAACTTACCGAGAGTCAAAATGCCAGCATGGCTGCGGTAAACCAACTCAAAGATGGTAAAGATTCACAAATGTTATTATCTTTAACTGCTAACCTGATTTGATAAAATTCAAGCCCCTCAACCCCTCTTTTTTAAAATAAATAAATAAATTGGTGTCATCAGGTATCATGTACCCAGATCTTGGTTGAAACCAAAACAAAATCTTCTGGTACTTCTTGAAGAGCTAGGTGGAGATGTATCAAAGATATATTTATCAAAACGAACAACTGGAAGTGTTTGCGCTGATACATTTGAGCACCACCCAACTGTTGAGAATTGGCAAATCGACAATAATGGTGAATCAAAGATGCTTGAAGAGGTTAACCTTCGTCTGAGGTGTGCCCCAGGCCAGTCAATATCAACCATAAAATTTGCAAGCTTCGGAACTCCTTTGGGAACTTGTGGAAATTTTCAAAAGGGGGCTTGCCATTCACCAAATTCTCATGCCATCGTAGAGAAGGTGATTCTCAACTTAATCTATAGGAAACTAGATATCAACTTGTTCAAGAGCTCTTCATCTGGCAACACATTGTGAGTTAACTTTTTATTGCTACTTAATGTTTAATATCAGTATATTAGCAGACTGGTGATAGACTACCCAGGTTTAACAGTATCAGCAATACTACTCCATCTAATAGTGTATGCGCCCAATCATATTAGATTATAAATCAATACTAAATACGAAAAGTTACAGGTGATACACACTCTCAGTACAGGAATTGTTAAAGTTATATCAGGAGTGCGATTTCTCTTGTTTTCACATATTCTAGCTGAAAATCTCCGGACAAGTAACTTCAGTATTATTGACCATCTTTGAAAACGTATGCTAACTATTTTACATGTAACTATCTTACAGAAAGGACATTCTTCCATGCTCGACAGAAAAAGATTTGTTTCTGTCTAAAGTAATACCACAATGTTGCTTATTGTTTCTGTCTAAAGTAATACCACAATCTACTTTTATGTTTTATTTTGTAGGATAATATTACCAAAAAACTCACCACCGGAGATGCCGCTTCTGATGAGCTTGGTGCAAAACATGGTCCTAATTGGCTAAAAGGAAGATGCTTTAAGTCAGGAATAAGCAGTTCTAATCCACCAACATGAACATATGTGGAAGAGCTGACCACAAGGATTAAGGAAATCCTCGCTTCTGAGTTGGAGGAGAAAATGAAGAAAGCCGAGTCTGAATTTGAACAGAAAATGTAACGGAACTTGGCATTTTGAACTTAAAAAACTTGGAGAGGCCAACCCGGACATCACAGTTGATATCGACAAGTTGTGTGCAGTTGGTACAAGTGATGCTGATGATGGTACACCTATTACTGGAGGCAGTAGCTTCTAGTATCACTGCTTTCTAAGTTTAAGCTTCTAGTACATTATTTAACTTAGAATTGGGATGTAAAAGTACTTATGTTATGGATGTTAACTAGCTTATATCCTTTAGTTCGGATGTTAAATTAGTTTGGGTCTGTTTGGCTCAGCTTATTTTAAGGACTTATGGACTTATTTTCGGGTAAAAATTTTATATTTTGAAATTTTGTTTCTATACAAGTATTTAGTGTATGTTTGAGATTCAATAAGTTGCAAAAATAAGTTGGGAAGTTAGGAATCTCTAACTTTGTCTTAAAATAAGTTGACTTATTCTGAAAAAAAGTTCCCCCAAACACCCCCTTTGTTTTGTTTGGATGTTGAATCAGAATTGATTAGTTTATTTGGGTTTTGAGATGGATCTCTTTGTGGTTCATTGTGATTGAATGGTATTTTGGGATTGTATACTTTTAAAAAGGTCCTGTTCAAATTTTTTTGGTAAAGTGTTACATTAACCTGTTATAGTGTTACAATAGACTAGTTAAAATGTCATGACTACAATAAGTGGGGCCCACAGGTTGGGCCCACATGTGGGGCCCACTGCTGCTGTCCACTGGTGGGGCCCACTGCTGCTGTCCACTGGTGGTGTCCACTGGTGGGGCCCACTGCTGCTGTCCACTGGTGGGGCCCATTGGTGGTGTCCACTGGTGGGGCCCACTAGTGGAGCAAAATTTTTTAAAAAAACTGAAGCACTCTAAGGTAACCGCATATTTATGTTGCAATATGTCATTTTTATGTTACAGTAGGCCTCTATGGTAACCCGAAAGTACATGTTAGCCTAGGGGTGAAATAAGTTACATTAGGTACCCTAAGGTAACGTCGAAATATGTAACATATAATTTATGTTACGTTAGCCCAAAAATGGGTCAATTGTAACATTTTAGCATCCTAATGTAACAGAATTTTTGGGTTACCGCAAGCTGTTTATGGCGTAGTGATGGAGAGGAAGTTATGGGCTTCGTTTTGATACCCTCGGGAGTAGTGGAGGTAGCCGGAGGGGGGAGAACGGATGGAGGAGACGGGGAGGCGATAGAGAGAGTGAGAGAGACGCCGGCTGCGTTTTGGAAAAAATGACGTCATATGACGTCATTGCGCATCTGGGAAAAGCGTTACCCCAGATGCACAAGTTGAAAATACGTATTACCAGCTACGCAGACCGCCATTGCGTAGTCTCGTGGTTATTTTGGGCACTGTTCACGTGAATCGTTATTTTGGGCAGTTGGGTTGTGTTTTTGTTTTATTTTGGTCATTTTCTCGAAACAATGCATATTTGATCGACAATTATAATCATCCACCAACATCAATCACGAAATTCTCCATTAACATCACAAAATTTTCAAATATTTTCATTAATTTTTTGTGAGATTACTCAAGTTATGGTATAAACACAATATGAGATTCTATGTCTAATAGTAAAACATTCAAATACAAGTAAGTTCAGTTGCAGAATTTTAGAATTAATGTGCTTGACTTTAAAATTGGGTGTATAACTTTTAAATTCAGCTATAAAGCATTAAAATAATGATAGCAAAACATTCAAATAAAAGTGAGTTCAGTTGCAGAACTTTAGAATTAATGTGCTTCAATTTAAAATTCGGATGCATAACTTTTAAGTTCAGCTGTAAAGCATTAAAATTAGTATATAAATATAATATGAGATAACAGTGTTCAGTAGCAGAATGTTGTTAAAAAGTAAGTTCAGTTGTAGAACTCATAAAAAAATCAAGTTCATTTATAAAATTTTTAAATTTGTGGGCATAACTTTGAAATTCAATAGCAAAACACTGCATTTTACTACGAAACGAAATAGGTTCTGCCGTAGAAACCTATTATCTCGGGATTTTTTTTTGTAAAATAAGTTTAATAAAAAAAATTAAATTTTTTAAAGAAAGAAGATTGAAAAAAACAACCAAAAGTTAAGTGAGATTAAAAATATTGATAAAAAGAAAGTATTTTAATAAATGAGTTATTGATTAAATTTCCTTATTTCAATTAATTGAACTAATAGTGTAGTTCTTATTTCCAACAATACCCTACAAAAATATTTAAAAATGAGTTGAATCTGGACGGTTAATTTTTAATTTTTTTTTGAAAATACAAGGCAATTTTATTGCAAATCTTTAAGAATTACATCGATAAGGAAGGAAGGCATAATTAACCATTCCTTATGATCAGACAATGAACTAGTCTCTCTAGCAAGCTGATGAGCTACTAAGTTCGCTGATCTACGGACAAAATATATCAAATAGGACCTTAGTCCTGAACAATAGCACGACAATCTTCAATAATAGAGCCAAAGTACGAAAAATTTGCAGCAGTACTGTGAAAAGCATTGACAACTCCAAATGAATCAAGCTCCATATACACCTGAGATGAATTTCTGTTCTTGAGCCAGGATAACGCCTCTCTGAATGCCATAGCCTCAGCAATTTTGGGATCAATAATACCATCGAACTTACCACCATAAGCAGCTACAAACTGACCTTCATTATTTCTCAGGACACAACCAATGTTAGGTTAGGGGACTTACACAATCCGAGATTCACAATCACCAAAACAGAGCACACACATAACCAATCGATAAGTTGACAAGATCTACCAAAGCACAAAATAAGAACACACAAATACTTGACGTGGAAACACCCACGTCCCAAACTTGTATTATTAATCCAAACAATTATCAATAATACATCGAAACAATAACACCTTAAAGGTGTCCCAACCCGATACTTGAGCCAACAATGCTCAAGCATCCCCAAACAATACTTAAGAATACATCTCTTAAGCTTTCACCTCCCCACCGACAAATACGATATGACTATGTATATATAGCCATCACAAACTTAGCCACCAAGATATCCTTTTCATACTTGGTTTCCAATTACAATCCTTATCATACTTGGTATATAAATATACTATCTATAATAATTATCTAAACATATAATTATTACCCAATCCATATATGTTTTGGATCACCAAAACCCATACTATTCGTATTGGGTTTAAACCCAACAATCCTCCCCTTCAACCCAATACCCACATCGGATTGAACGGTAACCATCAAAGCCATCGACATTCATCTGCCAACGCCTCCCCTCGAACAAGAATCTCCTCATCTTGCTCCTCCAATCTTGAGTGTCGCTAAAACCCGTATAGTGACCCTCCAAACCATCCAAACCATCGTTCTTCACCATAACGATGTATCCATCTACAAAATCACGTGCATCAACCACCACGAGTGCTCTTCCACATGTTGAGTCACCCGATCCTTGCTTTCACAATCCTTCGGTCTCCTGAAGAAAATCATTAGTATCATCCAAATAGTTCACCTGTTTGATCAAGCCATTGAAATAGTTGCGATGACCTCTTCCATCTTCTTCCATCTTGAGTCCGCACAGGATTGATCCACGGTGCAAGGCCAACCGAATAATCCATACCGCACGTAACTTTGTCTCTACCCGCTTTAGCAGTCTCCTTGTCAGCAAATCCTTCATTGTACTCTGCGTACCAGTTGAACCTCGAACTTTCCCTCAACCTCATCCATCACGAACCCGAACCTTGGCTCTGATACCACTTGTTAGGTTAGGGGACTTACACAATCCGAGATTCACAATCACCAAAACAGAGCACACACATAACCAATCGATAAGTTGACAAGATCTACCAAAGCACAAAATAAGAACACACAAATACTTGACGTGGAAACACCCACGTCCCAAACTTGTATTATTAATCCAAACAATTATCAATAATACATCGAAACAATAACACCTTAAAGGTGTCCCAACCCGATACTTGAGCCAACAATGCTCAAGCATCCCCAAACAATACTTAAGAATACATCTCTTAAGCTTTCACCTCCCCACCGACAAATACGATATGACTATGTATATATAGCCATCACAAACTTAGCCACCAAGATATCCTTTTCATACTTGGTTTCCAATTACAATCCTTATCATACTTGGTATATAAATATACTATCTATAATAATTATCTAAACATATAATTATTACCCAATCCATATATGTTTTGGATCACCAAAACCCATACTATTCGTATTGGGTTTAAACCCAACAACCAAATGAGCTACGATTCTCATGCTTACTAACAGCAGCATCAATGTTACAAGTCAACCAACCTGCTGTTGGTTTTTGCCAAACCGCCACTCCCTCTCTTCTATTAAATCTGAGCTCTCCCTACTTCTTACCTTGAGCCTGCTGCCATTGAAATAACTCTGAGCTATCCCTATTAACTACCAGAGTTGGATTTAGCTTTCTGTGATTCCAAACCACCAAATTTCTATGCGACCATAATATCCAAGCCACTGAACAAATCATCTCCAGATCTTGGCCACTGAGGGTCGTAAAAAACTGAACAAATTGTTGACACAAAGATGAACCAGGCACCACTAAGTGACTCAGACCACATTTCTCCCAGCATAGTTGCGCAAACATACAAGAAGCCCAAACATGATCTAAAGACTCTACTCCAAACTATAAACAGGACATAAGGGATAAACTTCTACAAACCTACGAAAAAGATTCTGTAGCGTAGGAATACAATTGTGAAGTGCCCTCCAAATAAAATTCTTTGCCTTTGGGGGGATCACTAACGACCACAACTTAAGCCAATTAAAACCTGGAATCACCGACGAGGTCTGATAATTCATCTTACACAATAATCGATATCCACTCTTCAGTGAATACTTACCTTTTTAATCCTTCAACCACAATCAAGAGGCCTCAGCTAGATTATTACTAAGGGGAATTCGTAAAATCCTCTCAGAGTCATCTTCATTAAACATATCTCTGACTACCTCAGTATCCTACTCCCTTTGATCTACCTTAAACAGATTACTCACTGTAACATTCTCCAGACCAGGAATGATAGGAGAAGAAACAATTTTATTTTCTATCTCGGGGATCCACGGATCAGTCCACACGTTAATGTCATCCCTCTTACCTACCTTCAACACACTTCCAGACAAAACTAAATCCCTAGCAGCCACAATACTTCGCCACACATAGCTAGGATTTCTCCCTAACCCAGTCTCTCTAAACTCACAATTTGGAAAATATCTGGCCTTTAGAAGTCTTGCTATAAGCGTCTGAGGACTCGTCAATATCCGCCAGACCTGTTTCCCCAACATAGCAATATTAAACTCTTTAATCCTCCTAAATCCCATACCACCAAACTTCTTAGGCTGACACATATCCTTCCAAGACAACCATCTAATGCCCCCACTTCTGTCCATACTAGATAACCACCAGAATTTATTCATCAAGGCTTCCAAATCATCGCAGAGTTTTTGAGGTAAAAGAAAAATACTCGAAGCATAAGATGGGATCGCCTGAATAACTGATTTCAATAGAATTTCTTTACCTCCGCGTGAAAACATCCTCCCTTTCCAGCCTTGCATTCGATTCCAGACCTTCTCTTTTATATATCTAAAAACCTCCCATCTATTCTTTGCTACAAATTTAGGAAGGCCCAGATAGAGAGCATCATTTTTAATAGGGACCTGAAGAAATTGACTCACCGATTCTGCCACTTCAGGGGAAGTGTTTTTGCTGAATTGAATACTTGATTTCTGGAAGTGTACTTGCTGTCCAGAATCTCTTTTGTAGGTAACCAAAAAATCCTTAATACAATCAGCCTCCTTTGCCGTTGCCCTGAAAAATAGATAATTATCATCTGCGAAAAAGAGATGGGAAATAATTGGGGTTTTATTAGTTATTTTGCAACCATGGAGTTCTCCCCTTTCTATATTTTTCTGTATCAAAGCCGATAACCCCTCCATACATAGGAAGAAAAGATAAGGATGGGATCGCCTTGACGAAGCCCTCTACTTGGAATTATTGGTCCAACTTCATGACCCGATGTCGAAACACAGTATTGAACTGTAGAAATACACATATAAATCCACTCCAGCCATTTACTTGCAAAACCCATTTTTTGCAGAATCCCCATAACGAACTTCCATTCTACCCTGTCATAAGCCTTGCTCATATCCATTTTTAAAGCCGAGTAACCCATTTTCCCTTGAGTTTTCCTATGCATCCAATGATTCACTTCAAAAGCAAACGATTACATTATCAGTTATGAGTCTCCCTGCGATAAAAGCACTTTGAGATTCTGATATAACGGATGATAGTAACTTCTGAAATCTGTTAGCCAGCGTCTTCGTAACAACTTTCATCATAACATTGCATAAGGAGATTGGACGTAAGTCACCCATAATTTCTGGGTTATTTTTCTTCGGGATCAAAACCACCATTGTGTCGTTTAATCTATGAGGAACTATCCCCGAAGCTAAAATTCTTAAGCAGGCTTGAGAAACATCGTTGCCTATGATAGGACAAAAATGCTGGAAGAAAGCCAGATTCAAGCCATCTGGACCTGGGCTCTTATCTGGGTGCATCACGAATAAGGCTGCTTTAACCTCCTCCTGGGTGAACGCCTGGGTCAACATCTGATTCTGCTCTAGACTTATACGCTCCTCCACACATTCAAGAACCCTCCCCATACCTACCTGCCCTTCTTGAAATAACTGACTAAAATATGAGTCAATCAGTTCACCCAATCCACTTGACCAACTCCTCCAATTTTTGTTATCATCCTTGAGTTGAGAGATTTGATTCTTCTTCTTTCTCGCCGATGCATAGGCATGAAAAAATTTTGAGTTACAATCCCCTGCTTTCAACCATCTGGACGGTTAATTTAAAAGTAATCCAACGACTAATAATGGTTCCCGGTTCTCTTTTAGTGTTTGGCTCTCTCTTAATTCAAATCCTATAAATATCATTAATAATTTAATTATGATCAATGAAACATGGATTTGTACAAAAATATTAGGATCAAAGTAAGTAAATGTCATTAAATTTTTTAATCAAAATAATTAATTTTTTAAAAGGGTTTTAAAAATATAAATTAAAATAAATAATTACAATCCGTATTTCGTATAAATTATCGGCTAGTTTTATATAATTGAAAATATGAAGAACCTAATTCACAAATTTAAATGAGAAGTGACACAATATTCGTAAGTACATTACTTAAAGAAATCTTGGTGGAATGATTTCAGAGTGAACATCGGATTTTCCGCATCATCCTGAGAAGATTTTTGTTCATATATAAATGATCGGCAATGGATAAGAACGGAGTCGTATACTCCTCTGGTCCACAATATAAGACATTTACACATCCTAGATCTTAAATAAAAAGAGCTTTACTTAATATTTTTTAAAGATTCTTTTTTTTAATAAAAGTATTTTAAATATATTTTTATTCAAAAAAAGAATCGTAAAAAAATGTTAAGTAAAATTTTTTTTTATTTAAAATCTAGGGATGCGTGAGTGCCTTACATTGTGGACCAGAGGGAGTAATATTTATTTTTTGAATTACATTTACAAATAATTACGCATTCGTTATACTAAGCATATCTATACAAACTACAGTATAGACTAGGGATAATTGTCGTAATTTGGTTTAATGATTCAATCATATAAGCATAAATGATCGTTAAATTTTTAGTAAATTGATAAAAATCGTTATATCTAACACTAAGGAATATTTTATATTTATGCTAATTTAATTTTTAGTAAATTGATGAGAACCATTAAATTTAACACTAAGGAATATTCTATATTTATGTCAATTTAATGAATATCCAATGTTCGAATCTCGTTAACAACAAATTAAAATTAAGAATTTATATTTATGTGTTTAACAATAAATTTATTTAAGAAAAATGAAAATGGGTTTTAGAAATTGAACTCATGATCTTTAATTTAAAAGTGACATTCTCAAGGGTGAAAAATCAAAATACCCACCAATTAAATCAACTTGCCCGAAATACCTACAGGCGGATTGTGTCGCCCTTTTTACCCACGGTATACGCTTCTTCAAGATGCGTATACAGTATACGCATTACTAGGCGGTATGGACTTTGTGAATCATGAATCTGCAGTTGTGAACAGTCCGTTGAATACGCATGTTCAACATGCACGTCTTGAGAAACGCATGTTCAACATGCATATTCAACGGGACTGTTCATCGTCTTCCCATACGCCGTCGGAGCGGATTTTTCGACCACGTTTTGACCAATTCGTTCAGTCCTTTCCCAACATCTTTCACTTGCATACTACATACCAAACTGATCATTTTCTCCTTCTGTACAAGTACCACTCGTTTTCAATTTATTTCGCCGGACTTAAAAGTCCCAAACCAAGCTCGTTTTTCCGGTTGGTTTTCCGATTTGTTCACACACCCCTACGGGGCCAGAAACCAACACATCTAGATGGCAAAATGAAGAGGCAAGTCTGGGTATCATTTTGTTGTCCTCAGTTTTGGTGGAGGTATCCGGAGGGTGGAGAACGAAGGGAGGCGACGGGGATGGTGATTCTAAGGTCGTCTGAGCGACGAAACTTGAATTGCAAAAATGATGTCAGCTGACGTCATTACGCATATGGGAGATGCGTGACCTGAGATACGCATGTCTAGAATGCGTATTTCAAGCCACGCATGCCCAACATGCGTACTCCGTGGGTAAAAAAGGCGGACACTCCCGCATATGGGTATTTCGGGCAGCTTCCATAGAAAAGTAGTGCATTTTGGTCATTTTGTCCATTCTCAACCAATATGCTAAACACTCCTTTTGGATAAAATATAAAATTTATTATCAATAAGTGCAAATACCCCACAGAATTTATTCTACTTTGATCTCTAACAAGTAATTAAATTTATCTACACATGTGCTTTAAAATCATATTTTTAACGATTCTTTTACAAATATAACCATACTAGATAAATACAAATAGATACACAAAATATTATAAAATTTTAATTTTTATGCTAAAAACATGACTATATATAGCCAAAAAAGGATTAACATTTATATATTGTAAATTATATTTATTTGCTTTTAGTATATAATGCCTCAAATTGTATATACTGCTTGATTATAAATTGAATCGTATACCATACCAATTTTTAAGTAACTTAACGTAATTAAAAAATTTATGTGATCTTTTAATATTTATGGTTGGATTTACGAGTTTTATTTTTAAAAAAATACTGTGATTTTAAGGATATTTAGATAAAAAAAAATAATTATAACCGAATCAACCGGTGTGAGATATAAATTTTGAACATTATTTCAATTATCGTTTTATTAATTAGATAAAATACATATACCGAATCAATTTAAAATACAATTTCATATCTATAATCAAGACAAAATGATTATAATACTTAAAAAACTGGATTAAAATTTATACTTGCATGAGCCAATGGATATCATCCAACTGTTCAACATATCCATTGCCAAAAATTTGGCCTAAAATAGACATTTAATATGCTCTATACACGTAAATATACACCTCTGGAATATATGCATCAAATATATAGTCCAGAAACTCAATTTACAGATTACATTCACTGCAAAAATTTCTACTAAAGTCGTAGTTATTGATCTTTTCTTATGAACCCTCTCATCTAATTATTGAATTGTAAATTATAATTGACCGACTAATTTATAAGTTGTAGGTTGTAATTTACCTTACTAATATTTACCGTAATACATATGAATTAATTAAAACGCTTCCCGAATACGTTTATCTATATCTTAATGTTATATCTTAATGTTCTAACTGACAAGTGACACGTCCGAAAGATTGTTCTCGAATTAAAAAAAATGTCATGCATACATTGCAATCGGAATCGCAGTTTAATACCCACGAATATTTATCACAATCTCACGTCACATTACGGTGTGCAACGTTATACTTGTATTTTACCTCATAACCCAACTCAATGAATTCTCAATTTTTACTACTTACTGCTCATTATGAACAAGCATCAAAATTATGTTTGTCCTTTTTTTTTCTAATCATTGTAAACAATCAGCAAAACTTGACACTAATGCATTCACGTGGTTCTAACTATTTACATTACTCGATAGCGAAATTCATTACTCCTCGTTATATATACGTATCGTTATATATACGTATCACTACTCATATTACAATCTCATAATTACGAATTACGAGTTCGCATTACAATCATAAATAACCAATTATTACTTTCATATTTAAAACAAAATTACAGGCATTAATGTAGAGACCCATGCCTTACACGGACTGTTACACTAGTTAACATATATATTCAAAAGTTGAATTAATAGCAAAAATAAGGAAAGGGAGAGAACAGGTTTATGTAATACATTTTTTAGTTCAAATTCAAAAACTTATGTAACTTAATGATTATAAAGATGAAGTTATTTGGAGAGGATTTTAGTTCAAATCTCCACAAAAATATAATTTACTCAATTTTTTTTGAATAAAGGAATAATGGCATTTTCAGGTAATTTTCTAATATCTAAGAATAAAATTTTGATTTCACAAGAATTTATGAACTTAAAATACTTCTAAAATATCCCCATATTCTTCTATAAATTGAATATTCATAATAAATTATGAAAATATTGAAATTGATGTAGAATCAACTTATATCCTCTATAAGAACGCAAGATTAAGTCCACAACGCAGGATTAAGTCCACCTCTGGGTTCAATTCTCTCTAGTATTAAAATAGTCGGTCCTGGTCCAGTGCAACCTGTGCGGTTGCACAGGGCCCACTGGGTCCAGGGGCCCAATTTTCTGAAACAGTCGTGTTTAGTGCTGTGTTTTGCTGCATATAATTAGTTTTCTAACTATTGTGTAAACTGTAAAGTGACTTTCAATTATATGCGTTAGACTAATACATGCAACTTTCAAGGAAAATTTAAATTAAATATTAAGTACTTAATCGTTAGTATTAGAAATTATTTATGTGCATAGAATTGATATGTAACATTTTTTTCTAATTAATTATATATAGTAAGTGTACATAAGCTTGGACTAGGATGAACTAAATCTTTTTTTTTCGTGCAATTACGTGATAAATATCATTTTGTACTTGTTTCGAATTTATTGTACATATTAACATATTATTGTTCTTATATTTGTGATCGTTATTACAAAAATTAATATTAAAATTTTCGTAATCTCAAATTATACTCAAATTTTCAAGAAAAATGAACGAAATATTAAAACACATTTATGTCTTTACGATTAGTTTTTCTTTATCCTATTTTCTAATTTATAAAATTTTAAAATAATTAGCTTTAAATTTAATTTAATTTTTTTTATATGAGGGCCCATACTTTCTCGCACTGGGCCTACCGAATCTCAGGACCGGCCATGAGTATTAATATGGTAATGAATTCGAAAGTGGTGTTCTTTGTGTGTGGGATTTATGTTAGTGCTTTTGTTGACTTGTGTTTTAATGGGAATGCTTTTCTTGACTCGCACTGAATATTTGTTACCACGTACTAGTGTAGTTTCACATATAACTCGGAAACAAAGTGTGCTGGCATCCTGAAAGAATGGTAGTGTAATGTTTTTAATCCCATCATTAAAAATCGATCAGATCGGTCTCGAGAATTTATAAATTCCAAGCAATTCGAGAATTTATTTTGTACCCCTACTTGTTGTAAAATTTTCTTTTGTTCCTTTGCAAAGAAAAGAAAAAATGTGGTCCTACGTTTTTAACGGTGCTTCCATTCAAGATCATAATTAATGCATTTTTTTAAGGTTTTAGAACCGATTGATTACTTAACAAAAATGATCGAGTTTGCGTGACATAAGTAGTGACGTGGTAGTGCTACATGTACAGAGGTCCATTCACATGTCGGTGACACGTCACCACAATAGCGCTAACACGTCATCTGGAACCCAACACACGTGACATCACACATGAATTATGGATCAATGTATGATGGTAGAATCGATCGTTTTGAGCTTAAATTGACCTGGATAAACCGGATTGAATAAATCCGACTGTTATGTTTAAATTTGATTGTTTTCCAAACTAAGTCCGACTATTTTAATAAACCGGAACTGACTTTATTTCTTGTTTCTTGTAGTGTAGGAAGAATAATGGGTTTCCTCTTTGTAAATGTTTTGTTTGTTGTTTACAAGTAAACGTAGAGTAAAATAAATTTTTATACTACTAGCACATGTCTGATATTACTCATTTTATAATCCCTACCCCCTATACATACAACTACAAGATGTGAGATTCTTGGTTAAATTATGCTTTGTATGTATATGCGTGTGTAATTTCAGATGAAGAATGAAGTTTACAGCAAATAAATGAGGAGTGATGAGTTCAGTGTGGAATTTAATAAGACTGGGATGTGCTTGTATATTGCAATGTGGGTGTGTATTGACAGGACCCAACAAAATGTAGTCGTATAAAAACCAAAACCTGATACTACTGTTGTGTATTCAGAGGGTGGGGACGTACGGACGATGCGTATGAATCGGAAAGGAGCGTGATCTGGGGCTAGCTGTCGACCCCTGGTTCGCTGGTTTGACACATGTCAACTCCGAATCTTTGCTCTGCCCCTGCCGGTCATAATTCATACACTAACTTTGGATCCTTTATATTATAAAAATACCTTTAACATGTACACTCTTTTGTCCACCAGTTTTATTTATGTATTGCGGACAACTCACTGATATCTACTTACGCTACTACTGTATAAATTTGTAAATTTTGGAGTAATTCATTTCATGTGCAGTTGGTCGATTGGGTCTTGTTTACAGCTAACGATGCCTTGGTGGTGGCATGTCAACTAATACATCTAACAATATTCTTATATGATTTACGAGAAATTTTAAACATCTGGCCTATTAGCTCAGCTGGTTAGAGCGTCGTGCTAATAACGCGAAGGTCGCAGGTTCGAGACCTGCATGGGCCACATATTTTTTTCGTTTTTTTGACATTCATTCTTCCATCGCTTTGGGCCTTCTTTTCACCCACTCTTTGCCCAGAATAAATGTCTTCCTTTTCGAATCATGAGAAGCTACAATCTACATATATCAATTCCATATCATATCACAATTAAATTACGTTTGCTAATATTGTCAAAGAAAATATATTACGTTGCTAATACAATACATAAATAGTGAAAACATGCCCTTGCTGTAGGATTGATCATTGATGCTAACTGGGTATTTAATTTTGAATTCCATAAAGCCCACATTTCATGCACAAAATATGTGGAATTGGGCACTTATTACTTATTAGTTTTAACCACCTATGATTAGTATATGTTCTTCATTAAAAACTTTTAGACCATGTTTTAGGCCATGTTTGTTTGGAGGGATTATAATCCCGGGATAATAATCCTACTATAATATTGTCAAAGAAAATATATTACGTTGCTAATACAATACATAAATAGTGAAAACATGCCCTTGCTGTAGGATTGATCATTGATGCTAACTGGGTATTTAATTTTGAATTCCATAAAGCCCACATTTCATGCACAAAATATGTGGAATTGGGCACTTATTACTTATTAGTTTTAACCACCTATGATTAGTATATGTTCTTCATTAAAAACTTTTAGGCCATGTTTGTTTGGAGGGATTATAATCCCGGGATAATAATTCTACTATAATAATCCCATCATTTATAATCCTTAGGATTATAATCCTTTAAATTATCCTATTCCAGGTTTGTTTTGAAGTATTAAGTCTAGGATTGGACTATAATCCTTTAAAAAAATTTAATCCTTTAAATTATCCTATCTCATGTTTGTTTTGAGGGACAACCTATGGATTGGACTATAGTCCTTTAAATTTTTAATGGATTATAATCTTATCCCCTACTTAATCCTATGAAACAAACATGACCTTAAAGGTTATGCAAATGATAGTGAGAAGAAAAAGATGAGAAAATGTGATTAAACTCGCATTTCACAATAATATTGCAATGCACACATTAAGCCCATACACCTGCTCTACATGTCCTTATATGCTAGTGCCAACTACTACTTGAACTATAAGAACAGAACAAAAGACTACCAAGTCCTCACAGGGACAACATAGTAAAGAAGTTAAGACAAACATACAGCAGCTCACAACACTCCACTGTTTATTATGAACTAAAAGACATACTTAAGGACAGACACAGGACAGACTCCACAATGCTCAGCTTGTAACAACTTCGTAACAACTTCATTACTCCCTCTCAAGCGGAGTGAAGTTGGTTTTCGAGACTCCAAGCTTGCTTAACAGATAGTTATGATGTTTGACTCCCAATGGTTTGGTCAAGACATCAGCTACTTGCAAGTAAGATGGCACATGAGTTGTAGTAATTGCCCCTTCAGTAATCTTATCTCTGATGAAGTGACAGTTGATCTCGATGTGCTTCGTGCGCTCGTGTAAAACTGGATTTGCTGCAATTGATAATTCTGCCTGATTATCACTTTTTATGATGGTTGAGGGTAAATCAGAAAGACCCATGTCTTTGAGTAACGAAGTCAACCATCACCTCACAACAAGTTAATGTCATTTCCCTATATTCCGCCTCTGCCGTAGAACGAGCCACCATAGACTGTTTCTTCATTTTCCATGACACTGGTGAGGATCCCAGCAACACACAATACCCCGACGTTGATTTTCTAGTAGTAGGGCAGCTTGCCCTGTCACTGTCACAGTACGCAGTGAGCTCGGCTGCTGAAGAAGAGGCCAACAATATTCCTTGTTCAGGATTGTTCATCAGATACCTCAAAACCCGTTTTGCTGCTTGCATATGCACAGTAGTAGGTTTTTGCATAAACTGAGCTCGGTTGTGTACAGGAAATGACAAGTCAGGCCGAGTGATTGTTAAATAAATTAGCTTGCCAAGTAAACATTGATACATGTGAGGATCTTTCAACAGCTAGCCCTTGTAGCATCCCAAAATCCGGGGTACAGATATGGGGCCACTAGCCAATAACAACATTATACAATCCTGGATATAAACAACATATAATAATAAAGACCCCTTAACCAAGATCGCATACATTTCACCTTTACAACAATATTCACATAATATAATTCATAATTTATATTAGATACATAATTTTTTTAATTCAAAATTTTCTAGGGCATTATAGCCCTTGTCTGGAGTGAGATTCATGTGGGTATCCATTGGTAATTTCAATGGAGTAGATGTTGACATCCCAAGTTCCTTTAGCAAATCAAGCACATATTTTCGTTTAGATATAAATAAGCTAGCATCACTTCTATCAATCTCTAGACCCAAGAAATAGCTCACAGGTCCCATATCCTTCAAGCTAAAGTGACTTGATAGGACCCCCTTCAACTTAGAAATTGCCTTTATGCAATTTCCTGACAGCAGCAAATCATCCACATATATAAGCATCAAAGTAATTGACTCACTTGACACCTTTGAATACAACCCATAATCTGCCTTCGAATGTTTGAAACCAATCGATTTCAGTGTCATAGATAGCTTGTGGTGCCACTGTCTTGAAGCTTGACGCAAACCATAAAGTGCCTTTTTCAGCTTGCAAACCAGTTGAGCTAATTCTCCCACCTTTTCTGTCGTACCAAACTCACTTATCCTGCTGCCAATTCCAACATAACCTTGTGGCCAGGTCATGTACACTGTCTCCTCCAATTCACCATTTAAAAAGGCATTTGACACATCAAGTTGGTACATAAACCAATCTTTCATGGCAGCTACTGCCAGCAAAGCACGCACTGTGGTCATTTTCGCCACAGGTGCGAAGGTTTCCACGTAATCGATCCCATATTTCTGCTTATAACCCAATATCACCAGACGGGCCTTGTATTTGTCTATGGAACCATCTGCCTTGTACTTCATTTTGTAAACCCATCTACTTCCTATTGCTTTCCTATTGGGTGGAAGGTTCATAACTTCCCAGGTTCCATTCTTCTCTAACGCGTCTAGCTCCTCGTTCATAGCCTTGATCCAATGCGTGTGTTTGATTGCTTGATGGAAGTACACTAGATCACTTTGAGGAATGATGGCTGCCAAGAAACATTTAAAGTTCATGCTCACAGGTTGAGAAGTGACCACTTCTACACTCATTGCCTTTCCACCTTTTGAGCTCACAAAATTAGTCATCCAAGCTAGTTGTTTTGTTACTCTCGTGGACTTTCTTGGCACTATTTGTTGAATTTCCTCGGCATCTTCCACCTCTAATTCATTCCCAGCACTAGTCTCTTCCTCATGGAGACTTTCATCCAAATTTTCTGAAGCTTGGTTGTTGTCTTCACTTTCTACCTCTTCTAGTTCATCACCCGTTGCTCCATCTTCACACACCATCTCTACTGTTGAAGGGAACGACAGAGGCATTGGAGTCATGTAGGGCTTCCTTGCGTTCTTGTTGCAAGGAAACATGTTTTCATGAAATTCCACATGCCTGGACAAAATGATTGCATCGTAGTGAGGTTCAAAAGTCGATAGCCCTTCGTTCCACTTGGATAGCCAATGAAATAGCAAGCAATCCCTCTAGGTGCAAACTTGTCAGACCCATGATTTGCATTGTACGCCATTGCCAAGCAACCAAACACTTTCATGCACTCATAGTCCACTGGTTCCTTGAACAACTTCTCATACGGGATTTCAAAGTTCAGAGCTGCAATGGGCAGTCTATTAATGATATGCACTACTGTTAAAACACACTCTCCCCAATGCGACAAGGCCAACCCAGACTGAAAACGCAGGGCCCTTGCAACTTCCAAGACTTGTCGATGCTTCCTTTCCACTCTTTCATTTTGTTATGGTGTGTATGAGCATGAGGTTTGATGCACGATCCCCCTTTTTGTAAAATGATCGACACAAGCTTTATCCGTAAACTCTAGCGCATTGTCCGATCTCACCACTCGTATTTTGCTGTTGAACTGAGTACCAACAAATTCTTCAAATTTAATCAACGTATTCAGATAATCAGATTTCTTTTCTAACAAATGTACCCACATCATTCTTGTGTGGTCATCTACAAGTGTGAGAAAAAATCTAAATTTTCCTCTAGTATGAACTCTATACGGACCCCATATATCCGTGTGAATCAACTTAAAGGGTTGAGATGCATGCGATTTACTAGTAGGAACTGCTAATTTGGTCATCTTAGCAAGGGGACAAGTCAGACATACCTGATCCTTTTGCTGTGATAAGTAGGGTCTGATATGATCGATATGCTTTAATTTTGAAACTGCTGCGTGTCCCCGCCTTTGGTGCTACAAGGCATACTGATTGCTCGTTTTCTCATATTTCACAGCCAATCTTTTTCGGTCTTTTCTCCTGCCATAGCCATCCTCCGCACAGCAGTCAGTTCATTCTTCAAGTAATACAATCCCTGCTTCATTTCACCAACACCCACTACATTCTTCGTACTTGAATCCAATATCAAGCATTTGTCTGGCTGAAACATCACCTCACATCCGCCATCCTCTGCAAGCTTGTGAATGGAAAGCAAATTGTGATTGAATTGAGGCACATGAAGTACTTTACGAAGTCTCACACCATTTTTTAGCACGACATCTCCCACATGTGTGATGAGTGTTGTCGCTCCAGTAGGTAATGTTATAGTGAAATTTGTAGGAACAGGTTTCACATTAACAAGGTTTTTCAGACACGAAGTCATATGATCCAAGGCCCCCGAATCAATTATCCAAACATCTGACTTAGTGCCTTCATATTCTCCAGTTTTTGCCATTCCTGAGAAACCAAAATCAATTTCTTCATCGGTCTCTGATCCTTTTGGATGTGACACATCCTTTGGAATTAGCTTCAAGAGTTGCTCAAGTTGATGTGAAGTCATATCACACTTTGTTGATCATTGACACCACCTTTAACATGGTTTGCCACCTTGTGACTCTCACCCCTATTTCCAGTCCACTTCCCAACTGCAGGTTTTTGCCCAGGCTTATGCTTAGAATGCCATTTCGGGTACATCTCCGTAACTCCCCAACATCTATCATGCGAGTGACCCTTCTTTCCACAGGCAGTGCACACTGGTACCTTGTCTTTGTCTCCTCTACTGTTAAACATGGCAAAAATATCTCCATCACCATTCATGCCATGCATCAACACATCCTTTTGCGATTCCTCTTGTAACACTGCTACACATGCCATCTCCACCGAAGGAAGGGGAGTTATCATCAATAACTGGCTCCTTTGTGTCCCATAAACCTCATCAAACCATTCAAGAACTGGAACAGTTTCGACTCCTCTCTCATTGTTTCAATGGCCTTCAACAAGTTAGCAACTTCTTCGTCAATTTTCTGGACCGTTGGAAGCACATTCATGGAATCTATTTCTTCCCATAACATGCTCAGGTTTGTGAAATATTCACTCACTCTTTCACCATTTTGTTTTAAGTTGAATAAGTCTTTGTTCAACTTGTACTTTCTCGATCCATTGGTCAAAGAAAACCTTATCTCAAGTTGTTTCCAAATATCCGAAGCATTATTAATAAACAAGACTGAAGATTTAATGCTATCAGATATGTTGTTATGAATCCAAGAAATTACCAAGTTATTACACGTGTCCCACTAGCTTGCTTCTGTAACATCTGTGGTACTCCTTGTAATTGATCCATCAAGAAACCCTTGCTTTCTTTTTGCCGAGATCTGGATCTGAAATGTCCTTTTCCACGCCCCATAGTCTGCAGCTCCTTGCAGCTTTGTCACACTGATTGACAATGGGCCATCAGATGGGTGCGTAAATAGAGGATTTTGAAGGTCCGTGAGGGACACTTTACCATTAGTCATCAGTGTATGTGAATAAGAGACTGGTGTATGAACAGTGACAACACACCTTTTATCTAGACACAAGAAAAATCACTGACTTGACTAAGATTATTTTTCTAGAATCTCACCTACACACTCTTCTTTAAACTAAAACTATCAGATGCAGCTCTGATACCATAAAAACTTTTAAAGGTTATGCAAATGATAGTGAGAAGAAAAAGATGAGAGAATGTGATTAAACTTGCATTTCACAATAATATTGCAATGCACACATTAAGCCCATACACCTGCTCTACATGTCCTTATATGCTAGTGCCAACTACTACTTGAACAGTAAGAACAGAACAAAAGAATACCAAGTCCTCACAGGGGACAACATAATAAAGAAGCTAAGACAAACATACATCACAGCACTCCACTGTTTTATTAGGAACTAAAAGACATACTTAAGGACAGACACCAAACAGACTCCACAATGCACTGCAACAGCTTGTAACAACTTCATTATTCATAGAAGGGCAATATTAGATGGTGTTTGATTTCACATGTTATTCAACCAAAAAACTGCAAAATATCTCAAAACATAGATTAATTAGAATAGCTAATGCCACTTTTGCTTACAATCAAAATTTTAACTATATTGCATAAAATGCTAGGATCAGCAGCTACATAGAACAGTGCAGAAATAATTTGGTGTACTACTAGCTTGCAATTGTACAAGTCGTTTCCCTAGCAACGGATCCCGATATGTGGATCATCTATGTTCCAAAAGCTACCCCATAAGTCATCCAATGTTATGGTGTCTGAGCAAGATGCAATTTCTTGATTAATGTAATAATTAATCATAGGTGATGGAGCCTGATGATGATTAGTTATCAAGGGCTGTACAAACCCCATTTCTTGATTGCCTTGTGGCGGCGTTGTTATATCAACTTTCTCAGCTGTGTTAACCTCTTTGTGATCATCAGCATGTGCGACTGTTATGTCCATTTTCATTTGATGAACATTTTCTGCTGTTTGCTGGACTGGGACCTGATGGTCCTTTAGGCCAAGTCCTTGGGCTTTTCGCTTTGCCTGCCTTTGATATGGGTTTGCCTTGGTCTTGAAATGAGTTCTCCAATAATTTTTTATCTCATTGTCTGTTCTTCCAGGCAAGTATCTAGCTATGGTCGACCATCTGTCCATACATGCAATAAGAATAAGTTGTTGCAGCAGTACTTAGAACAAAAATATAAAATGAAAAACTAGCAAACATACAAGGTATTTAACCAAAACATTAGAATATGTAGTGCATACTTGTTTCCCCACAAGGCATGTAGCTCAATGATGATGCCTTCCTCCTGGGGTGTCAAATTTCCTTTCTTAAGACCAGGCCTTAGATAGTTCACCCACCTTAGTCTGCAACTCTTTCCACTCCTATTAAGCCCTTCACAAGTTAACAATTTTAACACATTAGCAATTTTAGATAACCAATTCAAAGTCCGGGGCTGCATACATGTTATCTTTTCAGATATATGCTATTCCACGAGTAGGATACACGGTGTATGTTTGGTTTTTCGAAAAGAAGCTATAAAATCACAACATAAATGAAAGTAACAAATCAAGATGACAGAGAACTTAAAACCGTGTGTGTGTGTGGCGCGCAAAGCTTTTAACAAAAGCACACCTGAATACTTGGACACAGAACTCCATCGTCCCTCACCATGCAAGTTAACATAATCACTAAGCAGCTTATCTTCCTCAGTAGTCCATGGACCTTTCCTCCAACCTTGCTCACTACCACTGCCTTCCCAACTCATCAAACTACTCATTCTCATAATTATTCACCAAACTAACTTCACTTGTCTTCCTATTGATGTGTGAATTGTCTCCAATTTGCAAGACAAATGCATGCATTTTCACTTAAATACCCTGCAACATATCAGTCAATTCAATGTCCTTTTCTTAACACTACACCATGCATGATGATTCATTACCACCAACTCTTTCACCAAATCAGTCTTTCTATTAATTTAATCACATCTTATTCTCTTAATTTCACTTTTAACCATCCAACATTGAGCATGTGTGTAATTCGAATCTATGTCCTTCTTTTGTGTGTCCGACATTATGTCACCAAGATACGTTCCTAGCTAGAATTTCAAATACATTCATCATCACAAGTTTGAAGGGTAATTAAGATTATTAAATCTTGATTATAGCTTACTAAGCTAATGGGTGGTTCTAATTGTTTCCCTTGACAACGGCTTATGCTCCAATTAGACCAACACACATGTTACATACACAACACTTGGCAGTATACTTTATAGATTTTTACTTGTTAATAGTGATGTTTAGTTCTTTAAACATTAAATTAGAAGCTTCCAGGAATGCTAATTAAGGTAATGGGGCACTATAAAAATTACAAAGAAGATTAGGACAATGAGTCACACTTGGACACGTGGTGTGGTGAATAGTTAAGTATGATAAGTGAGAATGTTGTGGCGTGATTTAATTTGGTTAGATATGTACATAATGCTATTTATAGGTAATGATGGTATGCTTAATTAATTAAATAAACAAATTACTGTTAATAAAGTTTAAGCAGCTGCTAGTAGATTATTAAGGAGTTCAAGATCTTGTAAAGCATGGCTGTTTGTAGAATCCAAAAGGTATTGATTTGATAGTAGAATCAAAGATGATGTACTTCCTTTTAAGATTTAACCTTAAAATAAGACATGAATTAACATACAATGAATCATATTAAGGGCCGCGATTAAGGGATTAATTGCCAGCTCACTGTAAGATGGTTACAATTGTACGTGCAAATGTGAAGGATTTGATGACTAGGAATATCATATCAGAAAAAGAAAAATTGTAATCTATGTGTTACGTACTTGGTACTATTATGCATCTAGGAGGCTTCTAGATAGATTTGTTTGTACTATAACTAAGTAGCTTTATACCCGTGTGAGGGTAACTTTATTAATATTTTATAACTAGCTGATAAGGCCGTGCTCGGCATTACAATTTTTAAAAAAAAATTCAATATAGATTTTCGTTACATTTAACATATTTTCTAAAGACTTATATAATATTTTTTATCCATAAAAATCGAATCCTAAAAATAAAAAAAAATGACATCAGTATCCAATTCTAATAGCTAATACAATTTTTTCTAGTGAGTCGTCTTCTCTTTAAAACATGTTTCGAACCGTTCTTATTTTGAACCGAAATACTAACTTCATTAGCACTTATCTTATGAAATAACATTTTTTCTTAAAAATTAAAACTTTAAAAGAGAGAAAATTCTAATTTTAACACTCTTTAAACTTTCAAATATTTATGGAGTTTTAAAGATGAAAATACATCTTATATTTTCTGTATATTATAGATATTCCTGTATTAATTTTTAGCTTTCGCGTGGAATTATTTTTCTATTATGTTAACACATCAATTTTTTTAAATGCGAAGACTTTCATTACGGGAATAATATTGAATTTATGGAGATATTTTTTCTAATGCAAGTATAATTAACTTGTATAAAAAATTAAAATAAAAGAATTTTAGGAAAAAAAGATACAAAGTTTAAAAAATCGTATAAGACGTACATTTCCATCGTCCTCGTATTCTACTTCCAATAATATTTTATTATATATATTCTTTATATATAAAAACATATTTTCTAACTCCAATTAAATTTTTTAATTATATGTATTTTCTATAAATTCAAACTCTTCTTATTTATAAATTAGAACTCATATTTTACTTACAATAAAACTCTTAATTATATGTATTACAAACACTTATTCTACTTCCAATAAAACTTTTAATTATATGTCTTTCGTATAAATTCAAACTCTTATTTTCAATAAATTTGAACACCTATTATGTTTCTAATATGTTAAAATATAGTTTTTTAGTTATTAATATTTAAAATCCTAAAATTCTAAAAAGATATATATATATATATATATATATATATATATTTTCGATTATATATTATTTGTCTCCTCTATATATTCAAACACCCATTCTACTTCCAATAGAACTTATAATTATATGTTTTTCTATAAATTCGAACTCTTATTCTTTATAAATTTGAAGTCCAATTCTATTTCCAATAGAACTTTTAATCATATGCCTTATAAATACATATTCTACTTCCAATAGAACTTCTAATTATATGTTTTCCCTATAAATTTGAACTCTTCTTTTCTATAAATTCGAACACCTATTATACTTCTAATATATTAAAAGATTTTTTTATATTTATTAGTGTTTATTTGAACTCCTATTCTACTTCTAATAGAACTTTTAATCATATGCTTTATAATTAAATACATATTCTACTTCCAATAGAGTCTTTTAATTTTATGTCTATAAATTCGAACTCTTATCATCTTTAATTCGAACGCCTATTCTACTTCTAATATGTTAAAAGATATTTTTATATTTATTATTGTTTAAAATCGAAAAATTCTAAAAATTAGAAAAATAGATTGAGACGATCTTAGAGCGCCACCTAAGCGCCCGCGTATCCTCCTTTATTTATATATATACTAGTTGATAAAGCCGCGCTTCGCGGCGGCATTATAATTTTTTTTAAAAAAATCAATACATACTTACGTTTTACGATATTATCAATATTAAAAACACACGATTTTTTCGATTGAGTCACTCTCTCGTTAAAACCGAAATCCCAACTTTAACATGTATTATAAAGACTTATATTTTAATTTTTATCCATAAAAATCGAACCCTAAAAATTAAAAATTAAAAATTTGACGTCAGTATCAAATTCTAATAGCTAATACAATCTTTTCTAGTGAGCCGTCTTCCCGTTAAAATATTTTATAAATGCGAACACCTATTCTATTTTTAATATATAAAAATAATTCTATTTATTAATATTTAATAAAATCATGGTTACTTCATTCATTAATCATGATACGTAAAATACTTTGAACTAAATAAATTGATACCAAACATATGTATAAATGAACAAATTTTCCTATATTCGTTTCCCTTTTTCGAATTCAATATAATTTAACTTGTCATTAAATTTTAAATTTATGAAATATAATTTTTCTTTTATAAAAATTGAAAATAATAATTGAGAGTATAGATACTTTGTAGTTCACGAAAAGTTTTTCTGAAAGGCATTTTTCACACACAATATCAAACAATTAATTTGAAAAATTACTATACAAACACATAATAATGAATGTTAGCAACATGTCTTTATTACATTCACCGGATATCATAAGATGGACATTAGTTACAATATCACGATCATGAGTGGGAGGATTTTGATTTCCAACTTAGTTTACCCTCTTGTCCAAAATCCTTCATTAGTTGAATCTTTCTGCAATTAAAACAATAATAAACATTAGCTACGAATAGACCTGGCAATTTGGTACACGACACGTGAACACGACACGAAACGACACGAAAAAATACGGATATGGGTTTTGATTTTTAGTACACGAAACACGAAAGTACACGAACACGAAATTACACGATAGATTTAGTGTCGGATATGGATTTTCATTTTGGGTACACGAAAGTACACGAAAGTACACGAAATAAAGATGTTAATAATTTACTACTTATGAATTTTATGTATATATTAATATTTTTTTATAAGGATATATATTTTACACAAAAATATACATATTTACAAGTTTTTATAGAGTTGTATTTATATTTATATATGGAAATGTAAAATATTTAATGTATATTTCATATGAATATAATATTTACTAATAAATTTTAAATAAATTTTATTTTTAATTTTATATAATATATACACGAAACACGACACGAAAATACACGAATTCATTTCGGGTGGATACGGGTTTCATATTCAAGTACACGAATCCTGTTTCGGGTGGATACGGGTTTCACCTTCAAGTACACGAAACACGAAAATACACGACACGATCCGATTGCCCGCTCTAGCTACGAATGAGGAAGCAATTTTTTTTTTTCAAGCCTAATGACAGAGCAATATAAGCAAAAAGAAAAGGCAATATTTTTTTTATTAGAATGGATATAACCATTGAACAATGTTTGTTAATATATATACACGTAAGAATTTATATTCTTGTAGAAGAGGTAACTGGATATTTCTTTGTCCTACTGCGCTTATATAAAAGGAATCCTTGTTGAGAAATGTTATAAATTGCAATTCCTTTTCTACTTCAAATATATCAAATAATATTATTATTTAGAATTCCTGCATGTCCATTTATTATGTTAACACTTTTATTATGTTAAAACATAAATTCTTTTCTTTTTAAATACCAAAACTTTTTGTCATGAGAAAAGTACTGGATTTATGGATTTATGAATATAATTTTCTAATATAAATATGATTAATTTATATAAAAAAAATATAACTTAGATGATCTTAAAACATGTCACCAACATCATTGTATTCTACTTCCAGTGGAGCATTTAATTATATGTATCCTCTATATAATCAAACACTTATTCTACTTTCGATAGAACTCTTATCCTCTATAAATTATTCAAACTCATATTCTACTTCTAACAGAACTTGTAATTATATGTATTTTCTATAACTTCGAACTCTTTTCTTCTTTAAATTCTAACACGTATGTAAGTAGGAGTTTGAATTTAAACTTGGGACCATAAAGTCTTTAAAATTCTAAAATTTTAAAAAATTAGAAAAATAGATTGAGACGATTTTAGAGCGCCACCTCACCTCCCGCGTATCCTCATATATATATATATATATATATATATATATTTTAAAAAAATTCAATACATTTACGTTATATTATAATATTAATATTAAATTTTAATAATTAAATAATCTTCTCTAATGAATCAATTTCTTGTTAAATACGATTCATTCGATTGAGCTGTTTTCTCGTTAAAACCGAAATCCCAACTTTTTAACAACTTATATAATATTTTTTATCTATAAAATCGAACCGTAAAAATAAAAAAAAATTATGACTTCAGTATCAAATTCTAATAGCTAATACAATCTTTTCTAGCGAGTCGTCTTCCTGTTAAATACGTTTCGAGCCGCTCTTATTTGAAACCGAAATTCTAACTTCATTATATAAAGAGAGTAAGTTCCAATTTTTATATTCTTTAAACTTTCTAATATTTATGGAGTTTTAAAAGATGAAAACACATCTTATATTTTTTGTATATTATAGATATTCTTGTATTTATTTACAGTTTTTGCATGGGAATGTCTTTCTGTTAAGTTAACATATCAAAAAAAAATTAAAATACGAAGACTTTTTGTTACGGGAATAATATTACATTTATGGATATATTTTTGTAATGCAAGTATAATTAACTTGTATAAAAAAGTTAAAATAAAAGATTTCTAGGAAAAAAGATGTATAGTTTTAAAAAATCGTATAAGATGTCTCCACCGTCCTCGTATTCTACTTCCAATAAAACATTTTATTTAATGTATTAATTATATATTTAAACATCTTTTATACGATCTTATCTAATAAACCGCTTTCTTGTTAAACACATTTATTACTATTGATTCGCTCTCTCGTTAAGACCAAAAACCTAAGTTTTACATATATTACTTGTATGATAATGTTTATCCATAAAAATCAAATCCTAAAAATAAAATAAAATTTATAACATCATATGATATTTTAATAGCTAGTACGATCTTTTATAGTGAGCCGTCTTCCCGTTAAACACGTTTTGAGTCGCTCTCGTTTGGGATCGAAATTCTAACTTCATTACATAAAAAATCAAAACCTAAAAAATACTTATCTTAAAATCAAAACCTAAAAAATATTTATACTTATCTTACACAACAATTTTTATCCTTAAAATCAAAACCTAAAAAATAGAGTGAATTCCAATTTATACTTTCTCTAGATTTTCTAAAATTTTGGAGTTTTAGAAAATGAAAACACATCTTATTTTCTCTTTATATTATAGATACTCCTGTATTTATTTAGGATTTCTGCATAAGATTGTTCTTTTACTCATTGTTCTTTTATTACTTAAACACATCAATTCTTTTCTTTTTAAATACGGTGACTTTTTTCATGACAATAGTATTTGATATATGAATAAATTTTCCTAATATAAGTATAATTAACTTATATAAAAAATATATAATTTAAGAAGATCGTACTTTCTATAAAATATTTAATTATATGTCTGCTCTATATATTCAAACACCTATTCTAGTTCTAGTAGAACTTTTATTTATATATTTTTTGTTGAACTTTTATTTATATATTTTTTCTATAAAATCGAACTCTTATTATCTATAAATTCGAACTCCTATTCTACTTCCAATATAACTTTTAATCGTATGCCTTATAAATACTTATTATACTTCCAATAGAACTTCTAATCATATGTCTTTCCTATAAATTCGAACTCTTCTCCTTTATAAATTCGAACACCTATTCTACTTCTAATATGCTAATTGATATTTTTATATTTGTTAGTGTTTAAAATTCTAGAAAATTAGAAAAATCGATTGAGACGATATTAGAGCGCCACCTAAACTCCCGCTATCCTCCTTTATATATATATATTGATATTGATTATATTTTTTAAAATTAGTTTTATAGCATTTTGAATAATTTGTTTTTATTTTTAAGGATAATAATACATTTGTTACTGTATATATTTGTTTTGTTTTCTTGTAAATGGTTTTTCTATAATTTATATTTCAAAATTTAGGCTAATATATTTTTTAGTATTTCATAATTATTTTGATTTTTTGATTTTTTTTAATTTTTTTTAACTAATTTTGATCTTTTTATTTTATTAGATTATATTGAAAACATATACGTACTACATTCGTGTAACAATTTTTTTTTAATCTTTTTGATTATGTAATTTAATGGTTATCTTAAAATTATTAGATCTTTTTCTATAGTGTTTTTTATAGTTTTTAAAGACACTTTTTAACTTTTTTGAAAATATGTGTGATATTAAATTTTTTTATTTGTTTAAATATCGTTATTTTTTCATGTTAATTTTATATTTTTGCCGTGCGTGGTGTTTATTATGTGTTTTATTTAGAGTAATCTTAGGGGTTTTTATGTTGTATTATATTTAGATAGTAATATAAATTTATTTTGTGGGTGTTTGGATTGCTTTCTAATTTAAAATATGTTCATTTATTGATTTGTGTTCATTTATTTTAATTTCAATTTTTCCTTTGCAAAGTAAGAATTTGTTTATTTGTTGATTTATGTTCACATTTTTTTAATTTAAATTTTAGAAATATATTTGTTATCAAACCTAAAAATAAAATCTTTAATGATTTTTATTAAAATAATTTTTTTTAAACCACTTTTATTTGGTAAACGATATTTTTTTGTAAATTATATTGTGCTAGTTTATATTTGATTTAAGTGCATTACATTAAAGTTTATTGTTGTTAAATTTAGATTTTTTTTAAATTGGCGTTTGTTTTGTAGATTATATTTGGTTGAATTTTGGTGTCATTTCCAATTGTGACATGTTTTTTTATTACTTTTTTAATATCTTATTTTACCATATATTTTTTAAAGACCTTTTTTTGTTTTATAATTAAATGTACTTTTAATTGGTAAACGATTTTTTTCTAAATTATATATTAAGGTTTAGGCTAACATATATTTTAATGTTTCATAGTCTAAAATATATTTGTATTAATTTTAGTTAACAATAATTTTTTCAACTTTAATTTTTTTTACCATTTTATCATGTGTTATTTTAGTGCATTTTATTATATTTAGATTTTCTATAAATTAATGTTTTTTTGGATTTTCAGATTATTTTTAATTTATTTACAACTTTATTACCGAATCTAGAATCTTTGTAAAATAATAAAATGTCAATTTACTTATTTGCGTTGACTTTGTTAGTATAAATTTTAAAAACATGTTTGTTGTAAAATTTTAAAGTAAATTTTTTTATGGTTTTTTTTAATAATTAGGTTTCCTTGAAACATTATTTTGTGATAAAGTCTTTTTAATTATATTTTAAACTTTAGTCTATAATATTTTTGTATTAATTTTAGTTAACAATAATTTTCTCAACTTTAATTTTTTTTCATTTTATCATGTGTTATTTTAGTGCATTATTTTTTGATCTACTTATTTGTTAAATTTAAAATATCATTAATTAGTTAGTTGGTAGCATAGTTTTAGCTGGTTTTTAACCAGGCCCAACTCGTTCTTGGCACATAGTAATTTTTAATGAATTTACTTTTTTAGCCCTGACGACCAGACGACCATCATAACTCCCTTACGCCAATTATATATAGGATATAATTAACTACTCCCTCTATCCCAAAATAAGTGTCGCTTTGACTTTCAGCACGTATTTTAATGTGCGAAAAAAGTGACTTCCACATATTATTTTTTTTAATTTTTTTTTTGTGAATAAAAGTTTAAATGTTACTCCCTCCGTCCCAACGGATTTTTTACAGTTACTATTTTGGGCCGTCCCATCCATTTCTTTACATTCCCAAAATAGTAAGTTTTAACACTATTACACCCACTACTTCACTTATTTTAATAATACTTTACACTATTACACCCACTACTTCACTTATTTTAACAATAAAATCACTATTACACCCACTAATTCACTTATTTTAACAATAAAATCACTATTACATCCACTACTTCATTTATTTTAACAATATTACACCCACTTTATACCCACTATTATATGTTTGTCTTGTCCTCCGTGACCAGCTAGGATGTAAAGATCCCACTGGGACGGAGGGAGTATATTTTTATTCAGAAAAAGAAAATTTCAAAAATATTATGTGGAAATCACTTTTTTTAACACTTTAAAATACGTGCAGAAAATCAAAGCGACACTTATTTTGGGACAAAGGGAGTATACCGTAATCACATCATAATAAGACAAAATATAGTTATGAGTGATTTTGTTTGATTGTATTTGTGAGTACTTTTTTTTTTCTATTAT
Source organism: Saposhnikovia divaricata (assembly GCA_036435485.1). Classification (NCBI taxonomy): domain Eukaryota; kingdom Viridiplantae; phylum Streptophyta; class Magnoliopsida; order Apiales; family Apiaceae; genus Saposhnikovia; species Saposhnikovia divaricata. The sequence goes on along the minus strand of CM071597.1, from coordinate 181,566,000 downwards.
TTTAGTATTTGTTCGGATATATGCGATAGGGGAGAATCGAACTTGATGGTTCGACAAGGCATAGTTCTCATTTAACACATGAGCAATTTAATACAGTACTTTAATACAGTGAAATTTTTATATTTAATACTAATACGAAATTAAATATGTTAATAATTAAAAGTATGCATTAGTAAAACATGTCCAAAATAAACAGGAAACGTTTTTAGGGACGAAAAGAGTAGTAATTTGGAAGATGCAATGTATGCGTTTAGTACTTTCGTCTTACAGCTCATGGAATTATTATGGTATCTTATTCTCGTACAGCAGATCTATCCGCGGGCGCGCGGTAGCTTAGCTTTGACATAGCTGTATTATGGTTTCATAACTCGTTAACTTACGAAAGAAGAAGAAAATAAATAATCTTCCCCCCCTGTTTTTTTCTTCCCCCCTGGTCAGGACTGAAATATATTGGACATCCGTCAATTATGGCCAACACATTATTGGCCAAAATCGATAACTTCTTTTGACATTTTTTGTATACCCTTCTAAATTATACTAGTTTATAACCCGTGCAATGCACGGGTTTCTTGTATTATATTATAAATTTTATTTAATATTATAGTTATGTTTTTATATAATTATTATTTTTAATATCTTTTTAATATAATTTAATATATTCATGTTTACGGATTATACTAATGTTTCCTTATTATAAATAATGTATACGATTTTTAATATATTTACTAATAATTGAAAAATATGGTGTGATATTTTCGAGTACATATTAATGATTGTAAGATTTGTATAAATTAAAAAGGCAACGTGTTTTAATTAGAAAGGAAATATTAATGATTAAAATATATGATACAATTGATCATTTTAGGTGTTTATAAATGGTAATATCTTCAACTAAATGTAATTTTGTGAAAAATGCAATCTACTAATTACCATTAATTATATCATGTTATTATTTATTTTAGGTGTTATATTTTTCTTGAAAATTATGGTGTGGTATTTTTGGGTATATTTTAATGATTGTAAGATTTGTTTTAAATTAATAAGATAATGTGTTTAAATTCGAAATCTATACTATCTATACTATTATATAAATTCCGAAACATTGAAAGTTTTGGTACCTGTTTTTTGGTACTGAGTGAATTTACTTATATACCCTTCATTATAAAGAAACATAGATACACCTAAAATAAATAATAACATAATATAATTAATGGTAATTAGTCGATATAATGCCTTTTATAAACATCTAAAAACATCAATCGTATCATATCTTTCCATCATTAATATTTTCTTTCCAATTAAAACACGTTATAACTAATGATAATTAGTCGATTAAGATAATAAAATTAATAGTAATTAGTCGATTGCCTTTTTCAAATTAATATAATAAAATTAATGGCAATTTTATCATATCTTTCAATCATTAATATTATTACGTTACCTTTTTAATTTACAACAAATCTTACAATCATTAATATATACATGAAAATATCACATCATATTTCTCAATTATTAATAAAATATATTAAAAATCGTATACATTGTCTGTAATAATGATACATGAAAATGTATCATCTTTGCTATTTTTTTCTGATTAAATTTCCTTTTTTTCTAGAAATATCACGGGCAACATTAATTTCTCATTTTCTAAAAACTATGAGCAATTTTATTTACTAAAATAACATAATTAAATTATAATTATTATAAACTAATTAATTACCATTTTCACATTAAATCACGTCATTTTTTTAATTTTCACATTACCTTTCTATTTTCTCTAACTAAAATCTTTCTTTTTCCAATGTATATCACGGACGGTTATATTTAATACAAATAACTAATAATATTATAATGTTAATAATTAACCGATGTCTTTTTTCAGTTAAAACGTATTATATTTTCTATATTTTCTAACTAAAATACGGTAGATAAAATCCATCCTACTAACTAACCAATTTCCTTTTTTCCGGTTAAACATATTATCTTTTCTATTTTTCAATAACTAAATAATTTTCTTTTTCAGGTAAAATACAATATCTTTTATATTTTATCTAACTAAAATTTCTACTTTATTAATTAATTTCCTTTTTAAGGTTAAACATATTACCTTTTCTGTTTTTCAATAACTAAATAATTTCATGTTTTAGGTAAAATACAATATCTTTTACATTTTATCTAACTAAAATTTCTTTTTAAAAAAAAACAAACAAGCAATTTTGTTTAATAAAATAACATAATTATATTAGAATTACTATTAACTAATCAATTACCTTTTTCAGGCAAAACACGTTACCATTTCTCTTTTCTCTTACAAAAGTCTTTCTTTTTCCAAATATATCATGGATGGTTACCTTTTTCAGCCAAAACACGTTACATTTTTTATTTTCTCTTACTAAAACCTCTCTTTTTCCAATTATATTACGGGCGTTTCTATTTAATAAAAATAAAATTATAAAATTATAATATTAATAATTAACCGATTACCTTTTCAGCTAAAATGTATCATCTTTTCTATTTTTTCTAATTAAATTCCTTTTTTTAGAAATATTATGGGCAACATTAATTTCTCATTTCTAAAAATTATGAGCAATTTTATTTAGTAAAATAAGATAATTAAATTATAATTACTATAAACTTATCAATTACCGTTTTCACATAAATCATGTCATCTTTTTAATTTTCACATTACCTTTCTATTTTCTCTAACTAAAATATCTTTTTTTCCAATTGTATAACGGGCGGTTCTATTTAATACAATAAACTAATAATATTATAATATTAATAATTAACCGATTATCTTTTTCAGCTAAAACGTATCATCTTTTCTATATTTTCTAACTAAAATCCCTCTTTTAATAGAAATATCACGGATAATATTAATTTCTCCTTTTCTAAAAACATTGTATTTAGTAAAAAAAACATAACTAAATTATAATTACTATAAACTAATCAATTACCTTTTCACCTAGAACATGTTACCTTTTTAATTTTCTCTATCATCTCTTTTTCTAATCATATCATGGGCATTCTATTTAATAAAATAAAATAATAATTTTATAATCACTAATAATTAACCTATTACCTTTTTAGTTAAAACCTATCATCTTTTCTATATTTTCTAACTAAAATCCCTCATTTTCTAGAAATATCACGGATAATATTTATATAATTATTATCAAATCATCTCATATAAAAATTAAACCCTCCAAAATTCATGTTTAAAAAAATTAATTTAAAATAATGAAAAAGTTTCATATAATATTAAAAAAAATTCGTGCATCGCACGGGTTTTAAGCTAGTTATATAAAAGCCGAAACATTAAAAGTTTTGGTATCGATTTTTTGGTACGAAGTGAATTTAGTTATTTACCCTTCATTATAAAAAAATATATGATATATATATACTATTAAAACTCATAAAATAAATAATAACATAATATAAATTAATGGTAAGTAGTCAATTGCCTTTTTTCACATTTACTTTTAGTTGAAGATATTACCTTTTATTAACACCTAAAAACATCAATCTTCCGATCATTAATATTTCCTTTCGAATTAAAACTTTACCTTTTTAATTTAAAACTAATCTTACAATCATTAATATATACCCGAATATATAACATCATATTTTTCAATTATTAATAAAATATATTAAAAATATGTATACATTATTTATAATAAGGAAACATTAGCCGAAACATTAAAAATTTTGGCACTTATTTTTTGGTATATGTTTTTTAGTATTTCGTGAATTTACTTATTTAACCTTTATTATAAAGAAAAATATATACAATATCTATGCTATTAAAACACCTAAAATAAATAATAACATAATATAATTATGGTAATTAGTCGATTGCCTTTTTCACATTTACTTTTAGTTGAAGATATTAGAGCAACTCCAATGCTCTTCCCTTTCTTTAATCCCTAAAATAGGGATTATTAAAAATATAGGTAATGAAAATTATGTTTCACTCCAATCATATACCCTATATTCATACCCTATATTTTAAAAGTAATTTTTAGTGTAGTTTTTTGAAATTTAAATTTTTAATATTCTTATAAATTAACCAATGAGGTGGAGGATAGATGAGGTGGAGGATATAGGGGATCTAATTTTGATCCCTCAAATAAGGGGTTATATTTTCTCTCCCCTAAAAAATAAAGGGGATGAGGGGTAGGGTTGGATCTTTATTTTTAAACTAAAATCCCTATATTTGTCCACCTAGGCACATTATAGGTAAGGAACATGTACGGTTGGAGTTGCTCTTACCTTTCATAAATACCTAAAAACATTTTAAAATTCATAAAATAAATAATAACATAATATAAATTAATGGTAAGTAGTCAATTGCCTTTTTTCACATTTACTTTCAACTTTAATTGAAGATATTACCTTTTATTAACACCTAAAAACATTAATCGTATCATATCTTCCAATCATTAATATTTCCTTTCGAATTAAAACACGTTACCTTTTTAATTTAAAACTAATCTTACAATCATTAATATATACCCCGAAAATATAACATCATATTTTTCAATTATTAATAAAATATATTAAAAATGTGTATACATTGTTTATAATAAGAAAACATTAGCAGAAACATTAAAAATTTTGGCACTTATTTTTTTGTATATGTTTTTTAGTATTTCGTAAATTTACTTATTTAACCTTTATTATAAAGAAAAATATATACTATATCTATACTATTAAAACACCTAAAATAAATAATAACATAATATAATTATGGTAATTAGTCGATTGTCTTTTTCACATTTACTTTTAGTTGAAGATATTATCTTTTATAAACACCTAAAAACATTGATCATATCATATCTTCCAATCATATCATATCTAGCAATAATTAATATATACCCAAAAATATCACATCATATCTTCTAATCACTAACAAAATATAATAAAAAACCGTATACTACGAATAATGACCATTAAATTTTTAGTAAAAAATCAAAATTGTTAGATCTAATGATTAAATATATTATATTCAAGGTTTGAATTCTATCAAAAACGTATTTATTTTAAAATTTTATAATATAAGTTTTAAACCATGCATATCATTAATTAAATTTATATTAAATTATTAACATTAAAATTAAAATAAAATATTGTAAATAATGATTATAATATAATTATAACATAAAATAAAATTTGTTACATATCAAAAAAATTCGTGCATCGCACGGGTTATAAGCTAGTGATATATTAATGATCGAAAGATATGATACATTAATATTTTTAGGTGTTTATAAAAGGTAATATGTTCAACTAAAAGTAAATGTGAAAAAGGCAATTGACTAATTACCATTAATTTTATTATATTAGTGTGGAAAAGGCAATCGACTAATTACCATTAATTTTGTTATGTTAATCGACTGCTTACCATTAATTATAACGTGTTTTAATTCAAAAGGAAATATTAATGATGGAAAGATATGATACGAATATTAATTATGGAAAGATATGATATGATTGATGTTTTTAGGTGTTTATAAAAGGTAATATCTCGACTAATTACCATTAATTATATTATGTTATTATTTATTTTAGGTGTATTTATTTTTTTATAATGAAGGGTAAATTAGTAAATTCACTAAGTACCAAAAAACAGGTACCAAAACTTTCAATGTTTCGGTTTTTATATAATAGTATAGATATTACTAGCTGCTATCATATATTATTATTATAAATTAATATATTAATTATTGATTTATTATAAAATTTTAATTTATTAAATAATATTTTATTATTAATTTTAAATTTAAATATGTTCCATACTTAATTTCATGACATAAATAAATATCATTAAATTAACGTTATTTTTAAATTGATTGTTAAATATCTTATGAATTCAATAGTTATTTTTAAAAAATTATTTAGTTTAACCTAAAATCGTAGAAGAAAAAATCGTAGGAAGAAGTGTGTGTGGGCGATGATTCTAATCGGGATATAATTAAAAACGTATATAATTCTATCAAATATGTGGTTTTTTATTTTTAAAAAATTAAAAATAATTTATTTGAATTTGGAATTTGTAACACTTTTTTTCAATTTTTTAAAAATATATTTTTGTACCTTATTGGTAAATTTTGTTGTTTATAATAAATAAATTAATATATTAATATATTTTTTTAACTTATTATTTTTAGGAAGGAGTTAATAATGTTTTTGGAAGGCGTTAACCAACCAACCAACTAACCAAATATACCTTGTTTTTGCTTATAATAGTACTAGCCTATAACCCGTGCAAAGCACAAACTATCATATATTATTATTATGAATTAATACATTAGTTATTTGATTTAATATAAAATTTTAATTTATTTTAATAAATTTTATTATTATTTTTAAATTTAAATATGTTTCATACTTAATCTCAATCCATAAATAAATATTATTAATTTAAAGTTATTTCTAAATTTATTGTTAAATATCTTAAGAATTCAATCGATTTTTTTTAAAAATCATTTAGTATAACCTAAAATCGTAGAAGAAAGAATCATAGAAAGAAGTATGTGCAGCCGATGATTCTAATCGGGATATAATTGAAAATGTTTCTAATTTTATAAAACATGATGTATTTTATTTTTAGTAAATTATATACAATTTAATTGAATTTGGAATTTTTAACACTTTTTTTATATTTTTAAAAAAAATATTTTTGTGTCTTGGTTCGTTGGTTAGTTGGTTAACACCTTGCTCAAAAGTTTGTTAGCACCATTCAAAAAATAAAAAAAAAATCAAAATTTATTTAATTTTAATTAAAAAAATAGACCACAACTCTTTCGAGAAACCAATATCTTTTAAAATTAATTTAAATAATTTTAATATAAAAAATTATTAATAAGTAAACAAATTAAAAAAAAGTAGAAGAAAAAGAAAAATAAGTATACTATCTATATGTACTATACTTTTATAACCAAAATAGGGTATAATTGGTTGGTTAGTTAAAACCTTTCTAAAAAAAAGTTATTTGAACCATCTAAAAAAACAAATTAAAATAACTGAATTTGGAATTTTTAACATTTCTTCTAATTTTTTAAAAATATATTTTTACTAGCTTATAACCCGTACAATGCACGGGTTTCTTGTATTATATTATAATTTTTATTTAATATTATAATTATGTTTTTGTATAATCATTATTTGCACGGGTTTCTTGTATTATATTATAATTTTTATTTAATATTATAATTATGTTTTTGCATAATCATTATTTTTAATAATTTTTTAAATTTTTATTTAATATAATTTAATATAAGTTAATATACTCATGTTTACAGATTATATTCATGTTTCATTATTATAAACAATGTATACGATTTTTAATATATTTTATTAATAATTGAGAAATATGATGTGATATTTTCATGTATATATTAATGATTGTAAGATTTGTTGTAAATTAAAAAGGTAACGTAAAAATATTAATGATTGAAAGATATGATAAATTGATGTTTTTAGGTGTTTATAAAAGGTAATATGTTCAACTAAAAGTAAATATGAAAAGGCAATCACTAATTACCATTAATTTTATTATATTAATTTGAAAAAGGCAGTCGACTAATTACCATAAATTTTATTATCTTAATCGATTAATTATCATTAATTATAACGTGTTTTAATTGGAAAGAAAATATTAATGATGGAAAGATATGATACGATTGATATTTTTAGGTGTTTATAAAAGGTATTATCTCGACTAATTACCATTAATTATATTATGTTATTATTTATTTTAGGTGTATTTATGTTTCTTTATAATGAAGTGTATATAAGTAAATTCACTAAGTACCAAAAAACAGGTACCAAGACTTTTTCGGAATTTATATAATAGTATAGATGTCTTAGTTGGTTAACACTTTTCTCAAAAGTTTGTTAAAACCTTCCAAAAAACAAATAACAAATCGAAATCTTTTTAATGTTAATTAAAAAAGTAAACCACATATATTACATACTATTTCGATTAGATTTCAATTAGAATTCTTCACCAACACCCAACTTCTGTTATTTTAATATAAAAAATTATTAATAAGTAAACAAATTAAAAAAAAGGAAAATAAATAGAAAAATAAGTATACTATCTATCTGTACTATTCTTTTATAAGGAAAATACGGAATAATTGGTTGTTTAGTTAAAGCATTTCTAAAAAACTTATTTGGACCTTTTAAAAAAATAAACTAAAATATATATTGTAATTTAATTAAAAAAATAAAACACATATTTTAAATAAATGCATACTCTATCAGTTATACTTCAACTGAAATTCAACTACATACTCTTTTAATTATATTTTTAATATAATTTTTTAACTTTTTACTTTTAGAAAGGTGTTAACAATTTTTCTGGAAGGCATTAACCAACCAACTAACCAAATATACCTTGTTTTGCTTATAATAGTATAGTATAGATAAATGGAAGTATCATATATACTTAGATCAAATTATGATTCTATAATAATATATAATGTAATATTTGTCTAAAATAGAATTTAATACTAATTTGTAATTGTGTGAAAATTTTATTGTTTATTATATAGTTTTAGTTTGTTTTCACTTTGTTGATTTATAATTTTTATAAATTTATTAATAAATATGGGATTTTAATTCAAATATAATTGAAAGAGTATGTAATTGAATATTAATTGGAGTATAATTAAAAGAGTTTGTTATTAACTAAAATATGCGGTTTATTTTTTGCAAAATAAAATTTTATATTCATTTTAATTTATTTTTTGGAAAGTGTTAATAAAATTTTTGGGAAGGTGTTAACCGACCGACCAATTATACCATGTTTCGCTTATAGATAGTACTAGCTTATAACGGGTTTCTTTTGATAGGTTATAAAATTTATTTAACATTATAATTATGTTTTTATATAATCCTTATTTTTAATAATTTTTTAATTTTAATTTAATATAAATTTATATAATGAAATGCATGGTTTAAAATTTATTTTGTAAAATTCTAAATTAAAAATGTCGTTGACGGGTTCGAACTTTGAATTGTTAGTAAATTAATTTAATCATATAATATATCTTATTATTAGATCTAACGATTGTAATTTATTAATAAAAATAATGATTTGTATATATGGTGAGATATTTTTGGGTGTATATTAGTGATCGCAAGATTAATTTTAAATTAAAAAGTACCCCATGTTTTAATTACAAAAATTACTACTAAAAATAATTACGGAAAGATATGGTGTGATATTTTGGATATATATATTAATTATTGTAATATTAGTTTTAAATTAAATGGTAAAGTGTTTTAATTTGAAGTAAAATCTTTAGAAAAAATGAATAATTGAGTTGTTGGAGCAGAAAAAAGAGTCCAAGTAGAAGTGGATGAAGGAATTTTAATCCGGGTTTCTTTTGATAGGTTATAAAATTTATTTAACATTATAATTATGTTTTTATATAATCATTATTTTTAATAATTTTTTAATTTTAATTTAATATAAATTTATATAATGATATGCATGGTTTGAAATTTATTTTGTAAAATTCTAAATTAAAAATGTCGTTGACGGGTTCTAACTTTGAATTTTTAGTAAATTAATCATATAATATATCTTATTATTAGATCTAACGATTCTTATTTATTACTAAAAATAATGATTTGAATATATGGTGAGATATTTTTGGGTGTATATTAGTTATCGCAAGATTAATTTTAAATTAAAAAGTAACTTGTTTTAATTACAAAAATTACTACTAAAATAATTACGGAAAGATATGGTGTGATATTTTGGATATATATTAATTATTGTAATATTAGTTTTAAATTAAATGGTAAAGTGTTTCAATTAGTAGTAAAATCTTTAGAAAAAATGGGTAATTGAGTTGTTGGAGCTGAAAAAAGAGTCCAAGTAGAAGTTCAATATGGATAAAGGAATTTTAATCTGAATATAATTACGTTAACCTTAGTAATTAGCTTTTTAAGTTATTTTTATAATTTAATTATCTGTGAAAACCAAAATAAATGGGATAACCAAAACGAAAACCAAAACTTTCAATGTTTCGGCTTTAATATAGATAGTATAGATAGATAAATTAATCCATTTTAGAGATGCACAAAAAGTTCTTTGGACGGGATTTTATTTGGATTTTAAAAAACCCAAATTTATTAAGAAACGAATTGGGCTGGGTTTTTCAGAAAATCATGACGGGCCTGACCTGGCTTTCTATAATATATGAGAATCGAACCTGGCTTTTATATTTATATATTAATATTTTGAAATTATTAAAAATATTATATATTTCTAGATTTTAACCAAAAAAATCGTGTTTTTATCCGGGGTTCTTTAACATGTATATTACTCCTTCCGTCCATCTCATTTCTTAACAGTTTTTTTCATTGATTGACACACATTTTAAGGTGTATATAAAGTATAGTTCCATAATTCATTTTTAAATTTTTTTTTTTGAATAAAAAATAGAACATTAAAATTTTTATGCAAAAAAAATTAAATTTTAAAAATGAGTTATGGAACTATACTTTATAAACACCTTAAAATCTGTGTCAATCAGTAAAAAAAATGTAAAGAAATAAGAGGTACAGAGGGAGTAATATTTTTTAAATTATTAAACATATTATATATTTTATTAATAAAAAAATAATGCTTTTATTCTGGTCAAACCGAGCTTTTATTCGGACTTCGGGCTTTATCCGGGTTTTTCGAACATCAGACTTTTATCCAGGCTTTTCGAACTTCGAGTCAGGCCGAATATGATGAAAAATAAGAGGCCAGTATAAGGTCCGTGGATCGGGCCTAAACGGGCGGGGCTTTTTTCAGATCGGACTTTTTTGGCTTTTTTTCGAACGGATCGAACCGACTTTCGGGCTTTATGCTTTTTCAACATCTCTGGTCCATACCTTTGACACTTTTTGGATACCCTGTTAAAATATTTAAATATTATAAATTAGTGGATATTCCATGTTTCAGCAGGTGATGGCCCTAAATATCCCATTTTGAAGATGGATGGTCTTAAATGCCCCTAGACATTGTATTTCGTGTGCAACAATATATAGTTGTCAGGGCATTTCGTGTGTAGCAACAGCGTGTTATGGAAGATGATTAACCGTATCAACAATGACACACGGTACATCGTATGCCGTGTATGGAAGACACGGAGTAACGTAATAGGTACCAAACACGGTACACGAAACACTGTGCCTTTTGTAAATAAAATTAAGCAGATGCGGTAGACGATTCACCGTGACTAGAGGGTAGGTGAGGGCCAAACTTCTGTGACCGACGCATTTTGGTATTTATCTCTATCACAGCTTCTCGGGATTCATATTTAGGTTCGATAAATATTTTTAGTTTTGATTTTGACCTATGAACTATTCATTTTCAGCTTTTGTATGTATGCTATATTATAGTTCGTGCTACGCACACGGTAGCTATGTAATATTAATTATTAATTATGATAGATAATAAGGATAAAATAAATATATAAAATAATTTTTATTTAAGGGTAAATAATATAATTTCAAAATAAAAATATTAATACAGTATTGTTTTTATATATTATAATAAATATATTTAAAGATAAAACTAGTTATTTAGCAAAAAAGAAGATAAAATTAGTTAGATATTCTATTATATATATTTTGTGATAATATGCATTAATGAACCTACCAAAATTAAAATATTATTTCAAATTTTTAGTAACTAGCTTACCATAAATTTTAAAATTATGTTAATGATATTTAAATATTTATATATATATATATATATATATATATATATATTCTATAATTAACGATAGGTCAAATAATGGATGTGAATATTATCCAAACCTAAACACGGATACAAAAGCAAAAAAATTAATTATCCAACGAGTCAAAATCAATGCAAAATTGATACTAAACCTGCATATGGATACCAAAATTTAAAAACTGTTTTCCCTCTTAGGCGTGCATCTTCATAAATTCTAATATCCTTTCCATCTCCAAGAACCAAATCTATACCCCTGTTTCAAAACCTCCTTGGCTTGCCACAGACCAGACCAAATATAGCTAACAACCCCTCCCCTCGTTGCTTCAAATAGATTATTATTCGGAAAATATCTTGCCTTGTATACCCGAGCTACCAACGAATTTGGGTACTTCACAAAATTCCGATAGTGTTTACCGAGCAATGCAAGATTAAAACCTTGTAGATCCCTAAACCTCAGACCACCCTTACATTTTGATACACTCATATTCTCCCAAGACAATCATTAACACCCTTTCTGCTATTCTGACTCGATCCCCACCAAAGTTGTTCATCATATGCTCCAGATCTTTACATAATGATTTCGGGAGCAGAAAGCAAGACATAGCATAGGAAGGCACAACTTGAGCAACATTTCGAAGGAGTACTGCTTTTCCTGCTCTCGAGAGACATTTCACGCTCCACCCCTGAATCCTCTTCCAAATACGATCTTTAAGAAAATTGAATATTTATTTTTTAGACCCGCCAACCAAGGATGGTAAACCCATATAGCTTCCGTTACCCAGATCATTATGAACCCTTAGCAAGTGCTTCAACTCCAGTTGCTTATCAGTTCGAACATTGGCACTAAAAAAGATTCCATATTTTTGAAAATTTATTGCTTGTCCTAACTGAATTTCGTAGTTTTACATAATCGACTTTATCTCTAATGTTTCCTGCGTATTAGCTTTATAAAACAGAAAACTATCATCTGCAAATAATAAATGAGTAGCTGATGAGGCATATGAATTAATGCATCCATAGATCTTCCCACTATCTACTGCTTTTTTGACTGAAATTTTAAATATTATGTAATATAATATTTATTTATGGTAAGCTCGTAAATAAAAATTTGATTTTGTTAACATTATTGATACACATCATCACATAACCTACATATTAAAGAAATCCAACTTAATTAACCTTTTAACAACATTTATTACAATATGTAAAACAAAACTTCGTTTTATCAATATTAGGTTTTTTCAAAATTAATTAATTTATTTTAAATATAACATCATTTCATTTATTTAATTAATTATTATATGTTATAATTTTTATTAAATAAATTTTTAAGATATCATATGCGTAGCACAGATTATAATGTAATCTATATATTATAAATTGCTAAATAACGCATACCTCATGTTTGGTATCCATATTTTGGTTCGGTTAATATTTTTAGTTTTATTTTGATCATGGACTATCCATTTTTAGATTTACTATCCATTTTTTGGTTTGTATAAGATCCATCTACATATTTTTTGACCCGCTTTTAAATACAGAAAGTCAATATGTAAATTTAATTATCATAAATGTCATTTGTAATATTTATGGTAAGCTCCTAATAGAAAATTGAATTAATCTTTTACTTTTGGTAACTTCATTAATTAATGCAAATTATTACATAATCTATGCAAAAAATATCTAATTGAATTAATTCATTAAATGCATTTATTGTAACATATAAAAGTAACAATTTATTTAATTTGTATTATTTCTTTCACAATTGTATTGCTTGATTATAAATACATAATTATATGATTTATTTAATTTATCACTATTATTATATATTACTATTTTTGTAAATAATTTTTTAAAATACCGGCTATAATCTAGTTGAAATAAAAAGACACTAACATAGTAACATGCCATATGCTACATATATTTTGACAATTTTTACCATTTTTATTGGAGGTACTCAAATAACACTATCAAGTTAACATACTTAAGGGCAGGACCGTCTAGGAGGGCGTACAAGTAACCCAATAGCATAGGGCCTCAAAATTATTAGGGCCCTCAAATCATAAAAACCCATCTATATATGTTACATAAGTCCATCTAATTGTCAACAAAATTACATTGATTTATTCAGATTTCAACTTCAGTTACACACGTCTAAAATCAAAACCTCCTCTAATGTCTCTTCAAATATAACTATTTTATATAATTTATTTAAATTTTAAATAAATTAAGGACATAATTTTATAATTAGTACAGGTCCCGTAAAATTTAAGACGGACTTGCTTAAGGGGTAGATAAACCACATATATTTTAGATCATATGTAATCCTTACATAATGCTATTCTACAATTGTTAGATTAATTTCATTGATAATTCAACACCGCAGTTTTAAAGGGCATTTTTCCATCCAATCCATAATGAAATTCATAAATGATTCGGCATTCAACCAAAAATAAAGGAAAATTACGAATCATAAATGGGATGAATTTAAGATGACAAACGATTTACAAAATTTCTTTCTTTTACTAGTTAAGTAATCCATGAGTAAGAACAATGACACTTCTATACTAATATATAACTAGCATTTTACCCGTGCTATGTACCGAAAAACACAATTTTAAAATTTAAAATAGTTAGGAAAAACATTTATAATTTCAAAAAATAAAATATTTTGTTATATTTTGTTTTTCTTCCCAAATGATTTTACTACATTTTATGCTATTTTTACCGAAATTTCAGTTCAATATAGACTTGTACTGATAATCGAGCATAGAAAATAAAAAAATATATAATTAATAGAAAAATAAAGCAAGTACACATTTTTCCTTCTATAAATTCAAATAAAACAGAAAGTGATCAATTTTTTGGAGGATGCTAAATGGTCCTGCTATACTGCTAATTGGGCCTTTTTATGCATACTACCTCCAATTGGTTTTTTGTTCAGTTTTTCCTTTATCAATTTTATAAAAAATCTCGTTTGAATTCAATAAAAGTTTCAAAAACATTGAAGGCTTCTTTGTATCTTTTTTTCTCTTGTGCAATGAAGAAATTATATTAAGGTTAATAATAAGAAATAAGAAACAAAATTGGATGATTAATATTTCAAGGCATAACTCTGGAAGCATTTGAACCCATGACAAATTAATATTCCTATATAAAATTTAATAAAATAAAAATTTCATCGTATTAAATTAGCTCATAGCCAGTGACCTTAACACACTGTTAACCGATCAATCACATTACACACGGATGTAACTTCCTAGCTCAATATATCTGCAAATATGGGTGTTTATGGGTTGACCAAGCCAATTAAATTGAACCAACGTGATCATTTTTCAGCCGACCAAACTAATAAACCCGACATTTGATTGGATTAAATATGACTAACGTGATCATTTTTTTTCGTAATGTGTCATCAACATAAATATGACATTCAAGCTCGTAGAGATGTTTGCTATGTCACTAACCAATATAAAGGACTAAAATATAGATTTTAATAAAATTAAAAAGTTATATATATATATTATTCAGTAATCTTCAAACTATTTATAAGAAAAAAATTGTGTTTTATCTTCGAGGTCAAAAACGTATTACTAATATTGGTAAAGACAGAGGTCAAATGGTCATGTTTGTCATATATTTCTTACATTTTTTAATGCAATTGCGGTAACAAAAGTTTGTAGCCAAATCATAAATTACTTTATAGAAGTACATATCCTATTAGTGTCATATCCTTCCTTGCGTATATTCTGGTGACATATTAATAAATAAAGTGAAAATTTTGTTTTCTAAAAAGTATAAATGAAATTCACCTTATATTCTCGGATAAGTTGTGATAGTCATTAACTATGACATGGAATTCACTCACATTCAAAATTCACTACCTATTATGTAGATCCATAAAATATAAGAAGAGATTAAAACTGAACATTTTTTTAGGGAGTAGGAAATAGTAGATTTCATAAACATTGAGATTTTCTCAATCTAATAATTCAAATTTTCAAATAAAAATACTTCATAATTTACAAATACGGTAGTCATGGTTAGTTTGGGGGAGGGATAAGGATGCTAACTGCGGTGTGATATAATACGAAAGAAGTAGAGAGAGTGATTTTTTATAGCAGATTTGTTTGTTGGCCTTGTAAAAGGTCATAAACAAAATTTATAATGAAATAGCTTCTAGTTGTTATAATTTGTTAAGTTCACGCATATGTCTCATATACATCAATTTGATAAGTTTATAAAAGATGGAGGTGAAAAAGGTTAGAAGTGGAGAAGATTATGAGACATAAGTGAATATAAAATTTTTAAACCTTAAAAATAAAAAAAATTATGTAAACATAAAAGATGGAGGTTGTAATTGACAGTTCGGGGGTTTGTCCCGGTTGGTTCTGATGTTTGAATGTTAATAAAATCTTTTTGTTCGTCAAAAAAACAATTTAATATACCTATGAAATCAATATTTTATGTACATATATCACATCAAAAATACATATATTTGGTCATTCATCTAACTCCATTAGCAATTAAGTTGATGATTGATAAAGAATTTTGATTGATGTATCAAAGAAATTAAAATACTGAATGCATTTTCATTGAATGTGACTTGTGTGTTTTCCTTAAAAAGAAAACAACTTCCAAGAGTCTATGAAAATTCTACTTCAAAGTAATTGAGAAACTTATATTATATGGGCATTGACCCCTCTAAAAAGGTATTATTAGAAACATACATCGTACTTTCAAATGTATAGACAATGATACAATTGATATTTTAGTTATCACGCTACAGGTAAGTTATGAATGATAAAACTGGAAACCCAACATTATAAAAAGTAGTATTTATCTAGAGGCACGCCTAAAAATGTGGACAAATCGATATTAGAATGTGGGAAGGATTGATGTCGGCAGTTCAGTTAGTTGTAGAGTTTTTGGAGCTGGTTATTGAATAATCGTATAAAAAGTAATTCTAGAAAAATTCAGATTGAGGATGATGAAAATATAGGTCATTTTCTATTAATTTTTTTCTGGATCTTTTTTCTGTTGATTTTATTAGATAATTAAAACACAAAATATACGATTCATGTATATATATATAATCGAAATATAAAGATAATCTATGGAAATATACTATGCCATATAATAAAGAGATACAAAGTAGTAACTTAACTAAAATTGATATTATTCAATTAGGAGACGAATTGATGCATGCACTTAATTTATCGGAGTTGGCTAGGTCTAATGAAAGACGGAGAGAAACAGTTAAATTTGGTGTAATGATTTAATTGGTTTAATAATTCCGTAATTGAGTTTGTTCTGGATTATGATAAATTTTTCATATTTTAGGTACTTTTTTTATGTAGATTTTTTATTTGTTAATTGTTAATAAAAATTATTAGTTATTAATTTAGTTAATTGATATAAGAAAAATCAATTTTATCGATGTTGTGAAATAAAAACTAGGTTACGAGTATTGCGGCTAGGGTTTGTGTATTTAATGCAAAGGTGTGTGAGCTTCGTGCTTTAATGGCTGCTCTTGTGCTCGTGGCTGAATCGGCCCTCACAAGATGCCTACGTACTTTGATGAGTATCAAAGATCAAGCCAAAAAACGTAGTTCTGAGAATGAGGGGTCAGGCCCTTTATATAGGCTGTAGGAGCCTTAGAATTATGGTAGGAGTCAGAGACTTGGTGGACAAGTCTTCCTTGAGGAAGGTTCCAGATCTATTCCTTGTAGGAATCAGTTTCCATATCGAATTGGATGCCTTGGTGGCTAAGTCTAATGGAGATAATATCCTTATCCAACTCTTATTGCTGAGCTGTTTATTTCCCTCAATATTAATTACGAAATTAATATTAAAATAGGGATTCGGACCTCATTAATGGGCCCCACGTTTGGACCATGCTGGGTCTAATTAATGCCATATTAAATGTGTCTTTAGGGCTTATTTTCAGCCCATATCATTTGCCCCCCAACTTTTAGGAAAACTGATCAGGTTTTCCTCGAAGTTTTAACGGCCTTTCCGAGACTTGGGTCAGGGTTTATTGCTTGTTGTACACTAGTGTTTCACGAATACTGTCTTAATGTAAAGTGTGGAGCGACCTACACATTTATGACGTTTGGCTTTATTCGAAGCTAATGGTATTTACGTCTTACAGGGAATTATAGATAATTTCCTTGCGTTCTTTATGTACCCACAGGTATTTTACTTTTTTTTTTTTTGATATTTTACCAAAAATAATCAATGGTACTTTCAAGCATAAAATAATTTTTCTGTTATTCGGGATTTTTTGGAAATTATTTTCCAATTTCCCAATCATCATTGGCTTGTTTTCAGAATTTTTAAAGGATTTTCTTTCATTAATTTCAGAAAGACATCCTGCCAAAAATGAAGCATCCTAGGCGTGGGTACCCCCGCCAAGGAGACACATTCCTTAGGCACGCCTAGGAAGTTTGGTCTCCTGGGCGTGGGTGTACCTTCGTCCCTCATAAACCATCCTGGGCGTGGGTACCCCCGCCAAGGAGACACCTTCCTTAGGCACGCCTAGGAGGTTTGGTCTCCTGGGCGTGGGTATACCCTCGTCCCTCAAAAACCAACTTGGGCGTGGGTACCCCCGCCAAGGAGACACCTTCCTTAGGCACGCCTAGGAGGTTTGGTCTCCTGGGCGTGGGTATACCCTCGTCCCTCAAAAACCAACTTGGGCGTGGGTACCCCCGCCAAGGAGACACCTTCCTTAGGCACGCCTAGGGGGTTTGGTCTCCTGGGCGTGGGTATACCCTTGTTTATGAAAAATCAACCTGAGCGTGGGTACCCCCGCCAAGGAGACACCTTCCTTAGGCACGCCTAGGAGGTTTGGTCTCCTGGCGTGGGTATACCCTTGTTTGTAAAAAACGAGCCTGGGCGTGGGCATCCCCGCCTAGAAGATACTTTGCGAACCAACGCCTAAGAGTTTTATCCTCCTGGGCGTGGCCTTTTTAATTGGGCTTCCTGCCTTTAAACTCCGACAGACTTTTATCCTATTTTCTAAAAATGTCATAGAACGTTCTAGAATTTAGTAAAATTAATTCAAAATTTGAATTTCATGGGCTTCCCGCCTATTCAAAGGCCCAGTCACCTGTTGACAGCCCATTTACTTACTATAACCGGTTGAGTGACCGACCGTGAACTCTATAAAAGAGTGGTGTGCGTCCCTCATTTCACATCTCACTTTTCTGCAAGAATTTTCTCTCAATATCCCACAAATACTTTCCAAAAAGCTCTGATAGGGTTCTGTCGTGAGGCGATTTCCGGCACCTTTCCACCGCCCTATTCCCCAGTTTCCGTTTGAAGATCGTTGAATCTTCATCTTCTCCAACTTTTTCTTTCAATTTTTCTGGGTTCAAGCTTACAAAGGAAGCGCTTCAATGGAGGATTCCAGTTCTTCAGGCCAGTCTCAACTCGCTCATACCTCTACCACTGCTCCAAGGCTTTCAAGGGGTAAGAACCCTAAAACATCTCTTGTCCATGCCAGTGTTTTTTCCCCTAGAGATCTTTTAAATGAATTTGGTTAAGCTTTTCCCAATATGCTTCATTTAGATGCTTACGAGTATAAATCAAAATACAAACAGCATAGGGTAGATATTTTAGCCCAACTTTTTCGTATTAATTGGCCTTATAGGGCGGTTGTTCCGGCCTCAAACGAAAGGGCTTGTCACCCAAAGCCTGGGGCAATTAGGGTTTATAAAGAAACTTTCTATGCTGGTTTCCGCCTTCCACCTCCTCCTTTTGTTTGCCATCTTTTAGCTGAAGCCAGGGTTTGTCCAACCCAATTTATGCCAAATGCATGGCGTTTTATTTATTGTTTCATGGTCCAGTGTAAGAAACATGGGCTTGAGCCCAGTATTTCTGTTTTTCGTTATTTATTCAAGTTTGTCAATTCTCCTGACAACTCGGGTTGGGTCAAAATCCAACATCGTTCTCTAGCCCGTTCTTGTTTCGTTTCGGATTCCGCTCCTGATTCCCTTCCTGATTGGAAGAGGGAGTGATTTTATGTCTTTTTGGATGGGGATGATTGGGACAACTATTTTCGGCCCAATTTCTGCAGAGCCGTTGATGGGCCTGTCAGGAGTATAAAATTGGGTGTGGAAGAAGAGGCTGCCATAGCTTTGTTAACATCTGATAATTTGCATCAATGTGCAAATTTGATTTCTGAAGATTCGTTGCAGGCCCATGGGCTAAGCGATTTGGGCCCTGAGGGTAATTAACTTAAAATCCTCACCTCTTGCCTTATTAAAATTTTATGCTAGATATAATTTTCTGACATTTTTAATCATTTTGCAGCCAAAGCTGCTCTGGGAGCAATTTTCAAGCAGAGGGAGGTTGCTGCTGCTGCTAGGGTAGTAACAGAAAATCCTAGGGCCAAAAGGGCCAGGACTGATGATGCTTCTCCTGCAGTGGAGCATGTTCCTGGCTTTCTTCAAGAAAAGCCAGTTCCCATTGATGAAGACCTCACTCCTTTCACAGTGGGATGGGGTTTATGCAATAGGGACAAAGCTGTAGGCGACTCTAGGGCCGCAGTTGAGTGGTCTAGGAGCGTGGTTACTCCACGAGATAGGGTCCACATTGTGGAGTCTTCTGATGATCTGCAGATTGAGCTTCTTGGGGCCCAAGCTGTTGCTTCGGTAATTTCTTGTTCAACTCTTTAATTTAATTGTATTTCCGTTTCCCTTATTCACTTGTTTTCTTTGCAGATGAACGCCTACCTTCAGGCCGCCGTTCATAATCTGAAGGAGGTACGTGTTGACAAGACTATAGCTGAGAGGGACAGAGATAGATACTTTGCCTCCTCTGAGGCAAACTTTGCTCGTTTTAGGGAGGTGGAGAAGGAGCTGGCAGCTGAGAAGGAGAGGAACAGGAAGCTACAGCTGGAGGTGCAGCAGAACAGGGAACACATCATAGCTGACTACAAGGCTTCTAAGGACTTTCAAGATGTCCTGAATACTGAGTATGATGCGAATTTTCCTGGTACCTTTAAGGAGTGCTGGGAGGAGATCATCGAGGAGCTGAGTGGGAAGATTGAGGGGGTGTCCCTGGAGAGGTTCCCGATTCCTGCTATCCCTGGAGTGACAGCTGCTATGGAGGTTGCTACAGAGGCAGCTGTGGATGGGGACTCTCAGCCCACTCAGGATCCACCTTCTTCTCCTGGGGTAGAGGCAGCAGATCCTCCTCTTACCCAAGGAGATGTTGTAGTTGATGACTTAGATGTGTAGATGACCCTGCGTGGCTTATTTCTGCTTTATATCTTTATTTATTCTGATTTATAACTTAACTTATGTATGCAGTTAGTTTCTTTTGTTTCCATATTCTTGTTTTTGCTTATAGTTTGTTGCGCTCTTGTACTTGGCCCCTTGGCTTATACTATACTCACAAATTTATACATCGTTCGTCTTTTATAACAAAACAAAAAAAGTAATCTAATGGAAGCAAAAACAAACTTTATTGATAAGCTAACATAATGTCAATGGAATGGGTTCAACCATTACATAGATAATCTACTTTCTACTCTGAGCTTAATGGCTCTGGAATGGTTTCATTCGAACCTTATTCCTAATAAATAGACAAAAGTCCAAGCCTTTGTCGAAAGAACTTAAACATAATAAACTTTGAGGTTCACAGCATGCCAAGTTCGGGGCACCTCAACCCCATCCAAGGTTTCTAACTTGTAGGATCCTCGTCCTAACAACTTTTTGACTAGATACGGTCCTTCCCAGTTTGGTGCTAACTTTCCTCTCTGGCCGACTCCTGAGGCTTCAATCTTCCTTAGAACCATGTCGCCTTGTCGAAAAAATCTTTCCTTAACTCTCTGGTTGTAGTGAAAAGAGGCTCTCTTCTGATATTCAGTATTCCTAGCATTAGCTTCATCTCTAACCTCGTCAATTAAGTCAAGGTCAAGTCTCATCCCTTCTTCATTAGTTTCTGGTTCATATGCCTCAACTCGAGGTGACGCTTGCATGATCTCCAAAGGCACAACTGCCTCAGCTCCGTAAGCCAGCAGGAATGGGGTTGCTCCAGTTGTCACTTTACAAGTGGTACGGTATGCCCAAAGTATGGGCAACAATTCATCTACCCAAGTGTTCCTAGAGCGTTCGACCCTCTTTTTCAGTCCATCAAGGATAATTCGATTAGCTACCTCAGCTTGTCCATTAGCTTGTGGATGTGCCACTGAGGTAAAACAGAGCTCAATCGCATTCTCTTCACAATACTTCTTGAACTCCTCATTATTGAACTGTGTCCCATTGTCTGTTACAAGGATTCGTGGGATTCAATATCTACAGATTATGTTCTCCCAAAAGAACTGGGCAACTTGTTTGGTGGTTATCTTGGCCAGAGGTTTAGCCTCAATCCACTTAGTGAAGTAATCAATGGCCACTATCAAGAACTTTCTTTGTGCTGAAGCCATGGGAAAAGGACCAAGTATATCCATCCCCCACATCGCAAATGGAATGGGAGAATTAATTGAAGTTAACATCTCAGGCGGTTGCCTTTCAATTGGAGCATGTTTTTGACATCTCTAACATCTCTTGACATAGTCTTGTGCATCAGCCAACATGTCCGGCCAATAGAACCCTAAACGAATGATCTTGTGAGCTAGGGCTCTGCCCCCCAAGTGTTGCCCATAGATCCCTTCATGAACTTCCTCCAATGCTTCTCTTGCCTCTTGAGGCCTTAAACACTTCAAGTATGGGATGACGAACGACCTTTTGTACAGAATGCCCTCAATCAAAGCGTATCTCAATGCTCTTACTGAAAGTTTTCGTGCCTCCAAGGCATTGTCTGGGAGCCACCCGGTTTCAAGGTGAGCCTTGATAGGATCTATCCAAGAGCCCCCTATATCAATTGGTGCCACTAATTTTGAGTTAACGGTCGGGGCCTTCAAGACCTGAAAGTAGACACTCCCAGCATAATTTTCTATCTCGGAAGAAGCGAACTTAGACAGGGCATCGGCCTTAATGTTTTCTTCTCTCGGAATGTGCTCAACATAGCACTCCTCAAACTGAGCCATAACAGCCTTTACGACTCTCAGGTATTTCGCCATTGTCTCGTCCTTAGCTTCGAATTCACCATTTACTTGTGATACCACAAGCCTTGAATCTCCACAAACTTTGAGATTTTTGACCCTCATGATTCTAGCCAAACCCAAACCAGCTATTAATGCCTCATACTCCGCCTCATTGTTGGTAGTAGGAAAATCCAACTTTAAAGCATACACAACTGTGAACCCATCGGGGCTTTGCAAAACCAAACCTGCACCACTAGATTTTGTTTTTGATGCTCCATCAAAATAGAGCACCCAATATTCCTTCAGATCAGGTGTAAGTTCCTCTTCTTTTTTCTCTTGCCCAGGGGTAGTCACTATCTCTTGCCCCTCGACTTCTTGGTTGTTAATAGTGCATTCAACCACGAAGTCAGCCAATGCCTGAGCCTTAATGGCTGTCCGAGGCTTGTATGTGATATCAAACTCTCCTAACTCAATCGCCCACTTGATTAGCCTTCCACTGGCCTTAGGGCTATGCAATATGTTTCTCAACTGCTGGTTTGTCAGAACTTGAATCTTATGTGCCTGGAAGTAAGGCCGCAACTTCCTCGAGGCAGTTACTAATGCCAAAGCAAATTTTTCTATGGGTGAGTAATTCAACTCAGCCCCATGCAACACTTTGCTCACATAGTAGATAGGTTTCTGGACTTTCTCCTCTTCCCGAATGAGGACAGCACTTAGGGCTTGTTCGGATACCGCCAGGTATAGGTAAAGAGTTTCCCCAGGGCTTGGTTTGGTCAACAACGGGGCTTCAACCATGTACTTCTTCAGTTGTTCAAAGGCCTCTTGGCTCTCAGGGGTCCACTCAAAATTTTTCACCTTCTTCAATGCTTGAAAGAAAGGCAAGCATTTGTCACCAGACTTGGAGATGAATCTTCCTAAAGCCGCTACCCGGCCTGTCAACTTCTGCACATCTCTT
The DNA here is from genome assembly GCA_036435485.1 of Saposhnikovia divaricata. Taxonomy (NCBI): domain Eukaryota; kingdom Viridiplantae; phylum Streptophyta; class Magnoliopsida; order Apiales; family Apiaceae; genus Saposhnikovia; species Saposhnikovia divaricata. The sequence goes on along the minus strand of CM071597.1, from coordinate 181,542,258 downwards.
ATAGAGCGTGGTGGTTCCATGTCTAAGATCGCCTTGATCTTGTCAGGGTTGGCCTCTATGCCTCTCTTGGAAACCATCAAACCCAAAAATTTGCCTGATCCAACGCCAAAGGCACACTTGGCTGGATTCAACATCATTTTGTGGTGCCTCAGCACTTCGAATGCCTCTCTGAGGTGCTTAATGTGGTCTGCCTTGAACAGGCTTTTGACTAGCATGTCATCAACATAGACCTCCATGGTTTTTCCAATCCGATGGGCGAATATCTTATTCACCAGTCGTTGGTAAGTAGCTCCTGCATTCTTTAGACCAAATGCCATAACAAGATAGCAGAAAACACCAAAGTTGGTTATGAAAGATACCTTAGGGATGTCATCCTTGTGCATCTTAATCTGATTGTAGCCGCTGAACCCATCCATGAAGCTCAACATCTCATGTCCTGCTGTGGCATCTATTAACATGTCTATCCTTGGTAAAGGGAACCAATCCTTAGGGCATGCGTCATTCAAGTCGGTGAAGTCAATACACATCCTCCACTTACCGTTGGCTTTCTTGACCATCACAGGGTTAGCCAACCATTCTGGAAACTGAATCTCTTCAATAAACCCAGCTTCCAAGAGTTGTCCACCTCTTGTTTAATGGCCTCTTGCCTTTCTGAAGCAAAATTCCTCTTCTTCTGCTTTATGGTCTTTCGCTTGGGATCAACATTTAATTTATGAGTTATGAGTTGGGGATCAATCCCTGGCATATCAGCCGCTGTCCAAGCAAACACATCACTATTTTCTTGTAAGAATGTTATCAATTTTCCCTTCAAGGGTTCCTTCAGAGAAGCTCCCACATAAGTAACTTTTCCAGGGTCGCCTAACTCTAGAGGTATGGGAACCAAGTCCTCTGCTGGCCTTCCTCGGTGTTCATCATCACCACGGACATCCATGTCTTCGATCGGGAGTACCTGCCCCCCGGTTCCATCAGCTCTCAAAGCAGCCACATAGCAACTCCTGGCCATTTTCTGATCACCCTTTTGTTCTCCAACACCATTCCTGGTTGGAAACTTCACCTTCATGTGATAGGTAGATGCAACAGCCTTGAACGCATGAAGTCCGGTCCTCCCCAAGATTGCATTGTACGTCGAGGTAGCCTTAATCACTAGAAAATTCAACATCTAGGTGGCTTCCTTAGGTTCTTGCCCTATAGTCACGGGCAGCTGAATGGTCCCTTCAACCCTGGAATCAACTCCGTTAAACCCGTAGATAGGCATGTTAGTCGGGGTCAATTGAGAGTCAGTGTATCCCATTTTCACAAAAGCGTCATGAAACAAGATATCAACAGAAGCTCCATTGTCTATCAGGACCCGCTTCACTTCTGAGTTTCCAATTACAGGAGTTATGACCAACGGGTCGTCATGGGGGAATTTCACCCCTTCAAGGTCCGAATCATCAAAACCAACTACTATCTTGGTCTTAGCACGCTTCGGGGCTTCTCCTACGATGTGCATCACTTCTCTGGCATAGGCCTTTCGAGAGTTTCGGGTAGTGCCGGCCGCTGTTGGTCCTCCCCAAATCATATTGATTACTGGCCCTCGAGGCTGTGGGTTACGATCACGATCGTTATCCCTCCTATCATTGTCTCTTCTATCATAATCCCTTTTCTGGGTTCCACGATCTTCACCCTTGGTGAACTTGTTTAAATTTCCCTTCCGGATTAAAAATTCAATTTCATCCTTTAACTGTCTGCAGTCATCCGTATCATGTCCCACATCCCTGTGGAATCTACAATATAGATCTTTGTTTCTCTTTTCGGGGTCACCCCTGAGTGGCTTAGGCCACCGAAAGTCTTTATCCTTCTCAATATCTAACAAAATTTGACTCCTAGGAGCGTTCAGCCTTGCATAATCAGAAAATCTCGGTCCAAAACCCTTCTTTGGTGATGACTCGGAGTCCTTGCCAGCCCGGGGATACTTGTCCCTAGCGTCGTACTCTTGCTCTGGCTTTCGTTTCTTTGAGTCATTAGAACCCTTGCCATTGCCTACCGCGGTTTCCTTTTTCATACTGTCCTCAGCCTTGATATATTTATCGGCTCTTCTCTGGAGCTCGGCCATGTTTTCAGGAGGGTGTTTTGCCAACGACCTTTTAAAGAAGAGGTCAGTGGTTCCATGTTCCAGGGCTACCATGGCCACCTTATTTTCCAGATCAGTGATATTCAACGTCTCTTTGGTGAATCGCTTGAGATAATCCCTCAAGTTCTCATTCTTTCCCTGCACCACATACATAAGGGATGCAGAACTTTTCTCATGAATTCTCCCACTAATGAATTGGCTGATAAAGGCAGCGCTCAACTCCTTAAAAGAGCCAATTGAGTTTGCAGGTAGGCGGCTATACCATCTTTGAGCCATGCCCGACAGAGTTTGAGGGAACGCCCTATACTTTAAGGCGTCACTAGCAGGCTGCCGCAGCAGTGCGTTTGAGAATGTCCTGACATGGTTTGCGGGATCGTCCGTTCCATCATAGGCCTTAATAGTCGGCATCTTAAATTTCCTTGAGATATGGGCATTCATCACCTCCTCAGTAAATGGAGGTGTGGGATCATCAGGGTCCCCAAGTGGCATTAGATCTTTGAGGTTGCTTCTGGGGGTCACTACCCTTGTCGATTTTTCGGTTCGGGTATCAGCCCTCCTTTGCCTCCTTGAAGGCCTCTCCAAATTTATAATGGGAATCCCCTCTGCAGTTGGAGGAGGCTGAGTTCGATTCAATCTATCTTGTTCTCTTGCAATATCGTCCTTCAATTTTAAGATCTCAGGCTCATAAGCCTTGATTCTCTCAGCAGTTGTCAAGGAGAGTCCATCATGGATTCTTCGTGTCCTTCTTAGAGGTTCTTTGCTAGCACGTCGCTTCCTCGGGGCATCATCTCGATCATCATCCTCAGATGATGATGAATCATCAGTATAGGGACCAGAGTAGTCATCATATTCTCGATCCCGGATCTGTAAGGCGTGACCACTGTTAGTAGTATTTTTCTGTGTTCGTTCTCAGGGAAGGACTGATATCAATTCTAATTCTGAGTCTTTTATCTCAAGCAGTTCAGAAGTGTGAAAGAATAGATTGGTGATTATGATTATTAACTAAATTAAACTAATAAACAAATAAAAACTATATAATAACGATGAGAGAAAATAATCCAAGATTTGGGGTTCTTCAATTGACTACCAAGAATGTCTAATTTGTGTCTCTTGTTCGTTAAAAACAATCCTTCTAAAGTTTATAAATTCCTCTCCCAAGGTAATTCATAATGCCTACAATCATCCCCTAATTGCCACTCCCATGGTCAATCAAAGTATAATCATAAACTATTAAAACCAAGGATTAACAGTTTCACAATTCTTTTATTAATCTCCCGATTCAATAATTAAATTGTGTCTATCATGTCATGTACTAGAATTACAACTCTTCTCCCGATTCGTTATAATCCCTACAGATTCAATCAAAAGTTAGCTACTCTTCTAATTGAATTAAGCCCTCAATGACAGATTAACAATAACAAGAGAAATCAAACAAACTCGACAAATCAACGAATACTACCCAACTCTTGGATAAAGGGAATTAACTACTCATAATTGAACAAAACAAGTATATATATAAAAACCACAAATCATGAGTTTAGAATTTAAGAACAAAGAATACAAATCTTGAAGTGTCTTGAACTCCGGACGAATCCTTTCGCTCCTTCCTTCAATCTTCTTCTCCAATTGATTCTCTCCCTTTTCTCTCCAATCTCAAAATAGTTCTAGATCTAAAGCATGAATAGTACTAAAAATAGGTTATGAATTACATTCTAAAATAATACCCTAGATGTGTTTATATAGGGCTCTAGACATCTTGCCCAGCAAGAAAATACCAAAACAGAATTATAATAGAATTTCTGCAAAATACGTTTCCTAAACTGATTCTGTTTTTTAAGGAAAATTCGTAGCTGACTTTTCTTCAGTATTTCTGGAACGTTCCAATCATAATTGGACCTCTGAACCACTCTAGAATGATAGAGAATCTCGTTAGCTTCGCGTGGACTGCTTACGGGCCTAAAACGGACTTGTAGAACTCAAGATATGGCCAAAACAAAATCCGAAATTCCGGCTGATTTTCTTCCGCGCCCCCTGGCGCCTGATGCACCGTTTTGGCGCCTGATGCGCCGGTACAATCTGCCCAAAAACGGCTGGAAGCCCCCGGCTTGGTCCCGTTCTGCGAAAACTGATTTTTCTTGCCTTTTTTTCGCCTTTTCTTCCCGTTCCTTTTGCATGAGCTACCGTCTTTCATTCTTAATGACTTGTATACTTCTTAGGAGTTGACATTAGCCACCATTCTTCATTCCATATCATCAATCAACTCCACAAAACGCTCCAAAAACGACGGAAACTACACCTTTAATCGATATTTCTTCAACCCTGCACAATTACACAAAACACATCAAAACTACACAAACTTGAGTCCAAAACAATCAATTTAAGCCGAACTGAGGCATTGTTAGTAGTATTTTTGTGTGTTCGTTCTCAGGGAAGGGCTGATATCAATTCTAATTCTGAGTCTTTTATCTCAAGCAGTTCAGAAGTGTGAAAGAATAGATTGGTGATTATGATTATTAACTAAATTAAACTAATAAACAAATAAAAACTATATAATAACGATGAGAGAAAATAATCCAAGATTTGGGGTTCTTCAATTGACTACCAAGAATGTCTAATTTGTGTCTCTTGTTCGTTAAAAACAATCCTTCTAAAGTTTATAAATTCCTCTCCCAAGGTAATTCATAATGCCTACAATCATCCCCTAATTGCCACTCCCATGGTCAATCAAAGTATAATCATAAACTATTAAAACCAAGGATTAACAGTTTCACAATTCTTTTATTAATCTCCCGATTCAATAATTAAATTGTGTCTATCATGTCATGTACTAGAATTACAACTCTTCTCCCGATTCGTTATAATCCCTACAGATTCAATCAAAAGTTAGCTACTCTTCTAATTGAATTAAGCCCTCAATGACAGATTAACAATAACAAGAGAAATCAAACAAACTCGACAAATCAACGAATACTACCCAACTCTTGGATAAAGGGAATTAACTACTCATAATTGAACAAAACAAGTATATATATAAAAACCACAAATCATGAGTTTAGAATTTAAGAACAAAGAATACAAATCTTGAAGTGTCTTGAACTCCGGACGAATCCTTTCGCTCCTTCCTTCAATCTTCTTCTCCAATTGATTCTCTCCCTTTTCTCTCCAATCTCAAAATAGTTCTAGATCTAAAGCATGAATAGTACTAAAAATAGGTTATGAATTACATTCTAAAATAATACCCTAGATGTGTTTATATAGGGCTCTAGACATCTTGCCCAGCAAGAAAATACCAAAACAGAATTATAATAGAATTTCTGCAAAATACGTTTCCTAAACTGATTCTGTTTTTTAAGGAAAATTCGTAGCTGACTTTTCTTCAGTATTTCTGGAACGTTCCAATCATAATTGGACCTCTGAACCACTCTAGAATGATAGAGAATCTCGTTAGCTTCGCGTGGACTGCTTACGGGCCTAAAACGGACTTGTAGAACTCAAGATATGGCCAAAACAAAATCCGAAATTCCGGCTGATTTTCTTCCGCGCCCCCTGGCGCCTGATGCACCGTTTTGGCACCTGATGCGCCGGCACAATCTGCCCAAAAACGGCTGGAAGCCCCCGGCTTGGTCCCGTTCTGCGAAAACTGATTTTTCTTGCCTTTTTTTCGCCTTTTCTTCCCGTTCCTTTTGCATGAGCTACCGTCTTTCATTCTTAATGACTTGTATACTTCTTAGGAGTTGACATTAGCCACCATTCTTCATTCCATATCATCAATCAACTCCACAAAACGCTCCAAAAACGACGGAAACTACACCTTTAATCGATATTTCTTCAACCCTGCACAATTACACAAAACACATCAAAACTACACAAACTTGAGTCCAAAACAATCAATTTAAGCCGAACTGAGGCATTCCAAGTGGATATAAAATCCACTTATCAACCACTTGGTCCAGGTTCCCTTCGTCGAGGGGGATAATTAGGCAGCCCATACATCGGGTTGGTATTCAAAGGGGGATCCGTAGTATGGATCTGTACCCCCGGGGGTAGCGTGCGATCAACGTTACCAAGAGGAGAAACCACTATATGAAGAGGGTTAGTTTCTTGGCTTTGATGGACAATCACCGGGAGGGTCCCCTCTACATGGGGAGTCGTCCCTGGGGGCTGAGTGAGCAGAGGTTGAATGACCGCCCCTGTTGATGGGAGTATTTGTCCTTCCTCAGTAGCGATAAGCGGATCAGAAGTGGCTGGTGGAGCAGAGTTAAGGGGTACGGCCTCAGTTGATGTTGTTCTTCGCGTTTGAACCATGGTTAATGTTGTCTTCCCACAGACGGCACCAAATGTTGTGAAATAAAAACTAGGTTACGAATATTGCGGCTAGGGTTTGTGTATTTAATGCAAAGGTGTGTGAGCTTCGTGCTTTAATGGCTGCTCTTGTGCTCGTGGTTGAATCGGCCCTCACAAGATGCCTACGTACTTTGATGAGTATCAAAGATCAAGCCAAAAAACGTAGTTCTGAGAATGAGGGGTCAGGCCCTTTATATAGGCTGTAGGAGCCTTAGAATTATGGTAGGAGTCAGAGACTTGGTGGACAAGTCTTCCTTGAGGAAGGTTCCAGATCTATTCCTTGTAGGAATCAGTTTCCATATCGAATTGGTTGCCTTGGTGGCTAAGTCTGATGGAGATAATATCCTTATCCAACTCTTATTGCTGAGCTGTTTATTTCCCTCAATATTAATTACGAAATTAATATTAAAATAGGGATTCTGACCTCATTAATGGGTCCCACGTTTGGACCATGCTGGGTCTAATTAATGTCATATTAAATGTGTCTTTAGGGCTTATTTTAAGCCCATATCAATCGAGTTTAATTCAAATTGTTTTTAATTTTGGTGAAAAGGTAAAATCTAAATTAAAATACAAAAACATGTTAGATATAATTCGATTGGTATAAAAATTTAGGTGGACTCAGATTTGTGATAAACTTATTCACAATTTTTTGAATGGTTAACTAATATGTGATAAATTTTGATATTCTAATAAATGATATTTTAAAAAAATCATAATTCAAAGATATATAAAGATATGCAATCTTTAATTACATACATTTATAGTAAATATTATTTATTAGTAATAAATTTAAAAACCATGTAATACATAAATTTATTAAATTAAGAGATTATTTATATTAGAATTTATTTTAATCGTGAATAGAAAATAATAATAAGTATGGTAAACAAAAAAAAATTGTATATGTTTGATTGATTTAAAATTTAAAAGTGAATTTTGTTTGCCTCTAAAATAACTTATATTTTTTGTTAGCTTTGTAAAATATTTTAAATAATTAAAATATATATGGTGTGATTTGCATTTTGTTCAATTTTATTAAAATATATTTTTTAGTATTTTAATCTAATAATTCTGCTACCAATCAAATATTTTTTTGGGATATTATGAATGGTACCCTTCTGGTATTGGCTTTTCTGAATGGTACCATTGCATATTTTTGACTTACGAGTGGTACCATCAAGGTTTTGTCTTATCAATAAAAATACCCTTCCGTCATTAAAAAGTTAGTCAACCGTTAGTCAAACAGTAATTTTAATTAATATTCTGAATGGTACCCTTCTGGTATTGGCTTTTCCGAATGGTACCACTGCATATTTTTGAAAATCGAAATCAAACTTCTAAAAATCAAAATTAAATGGAAAATTGGTGAAAAATTAAAATTAAAATTTTTAAAATGAAGAGTATGAAATTACAAACACCCACATATTTTTAAAATATTTTTAGAATCAAAAGCTCACATTCAGGGCACCTATTCAGGGTACATTCTGGGCACCCATTAAATAAAAATAAACTATGTTCAGATATTCAGATGTCCAGTAATTATTTCCGTCTGTCTATTGATTCATTGTTCAACTTACAGATGCATGCAATTACACACTGGCATGCCGTTCTTATACATGTACTCCCTCCGTCCCATTTTATGTGAACCTTATTCCTTTTTAAGACGTCCCAAAAAGAATGAATCTATTATAATTACTATTTTTGAACACTACTTTTCAATATTACACCCACTACTTCTCTATTTTATGCTCTTTATTTATTAAATAAACACTATTACACCCACTACTTTCCTTCGCTAAGTCAAATCTATTATTAAATATTAATAGGACCTATCACTTTACACACTTTTCAACTAACTTTATTCTTTTTTTTACTACATTTTCTTAATCTCCGCGAAAGTCAAACCATGTCATATAATTCGGGACGGAGGGAGTGTATTTGTAACTTAATTTTATTCAAGTCAAACCTAGTGGAGGCAAATTGGAAGACAGAGCAGCCCTACATATTTAAGGCCAAAATTAGAAAAAGAACAATATTTATGTTATAAAATAAATTTAAATTAAGTAATCATATTTGAGCTTTTCAAACAAGCATGATCCAACCACATTCCCTGTTCATGTCAAAGATATGTGGATGTTTGTAATTTCATACTCTTCATTTTAAAATTTTAAAAATATTTTAAAAATATTGTAAGTCAAAAATATGGAGTGGTACAATTCAGAAAAGCCAATACCAGAAGGGTACCATTCAAAATATTAATTAAAATTACTGTTTGACTAACGTTTGACTAACTTTCTAATGACGGAGGGGCATTTTTATTGAGAAGACAAAACCTTGATGGTACCACTCGTAAGTCAAAAATATGCAATGGTACCATTCAGAAAAGCCAATACCAGAAGGGTACTATTCATAATATCCCTATTTTTTTTATAGTAATAGACCTAACAGTTCTGATCCATCTATTTAAGATGTAACGATTCTTTACAGATTGGTTGTCAACAACCAAAATTCTAGATAAAATCACTCTTGAATTTATTACATGAAAGGATATACATAATATGCAGCACGTGATTAAGCCGCTTTTATATGAAAATATAAATAATGATTAATGAATAAATATCTATAAGTGTTTGTTTATTAAATTAAATAGACTATATAAAAAAAATAGACTATATAAAAATGCCTAACTTGCGTAAATTAACATCTTGGTTCAATCTACTATCTACTATCTACTATATATATAATAGCACAACATGTCACATTTTATTCCTTGCAAAGTTACTATTTTAGCCCTGCATTTTAATCCATTTAGTTTTTTTTCCAAAAAATTGTTGGTGTGGAGAATCGAACCTAAGTCTTCCCATTCATATACACATCACCTTACCACTAGGCTAACCAATCACTTGTGTTGTAAATCATAAATATGCTATGTAAGTCGGGTGATGAATGAAGAATATTTGGTATTTTAATTTCTAAGATATTTTATACGTTATAGTTTAGTAAATGACAGTTTGTAACCCCTATGTATATGAGTTTTGTCAAATTGGTCCAGATTTACGTTTTTTAGCACTTTGCAACTCCTATCTTCAAATCTCGCTTCATATTACAACCCTCGTTCACCCAGCACTGTTCACCCGAAAAAAAACTTTTTTTTTATAGTGTTCTTTATTGTTCTTTATATAAGGTGTTCTTCATGGAGTGCAACTATATATATATATATATATATATATATATATATATATATATATATATATATATATATATATATAGAGTTGCACTCCATGAAGAACACCTTATATAAAGAACAATAAAGAACACTATAAAAAAAAGTTTTTTTTCGGGTGAACAGTGCTGGGTGACGTGGCAGGCCACATCAGCAGGTGCCACGCGGCACTGTCACATCATCATTTGCTGATGTTGCAGTGCCACGTGACATCTGCTGGTGTGGCACTGCCACGTCATCGGGTGGTGTCCACCTGCTGACGTGACAGTGCCATGTGACATCTGGTGACGTGACCGCCACGTCACCAGTTACTGTTCACCCGAATATTTTTTTTTATGATCTACTGTGTGAGGGTGCATTTTAATTGGGTGGGTGCCCCTGGCGGGGCAGTTAAATCTAATTGATTCAATGGTTTAGATTGACTCTCTAGTGTTCTTTATTCTTCTTTATATAAGGGTGTTCTTTATGGAGTAATAGTGTATATATATATATATATATATTAAAAATCAATTTATAATGTATTGTAATATAATTGTGATTGATTTTATAATAAAAGAATGATTATTTGATAAATATTTAATCATGAAAGTTAATTTAAAATATTTGACAGTGTATTTTGATTGATTTCAAATTAAAATAATGAATTTTTTTTAAACATTTTGTTATTTAAAAAATATACTTTATGTGGATACTTTAAATGAAATCAGAATTGTATTTAAATTAGAGTTGTGAACTAACCATGTTAATAAAGTAGGATGAGAATGTTAAATAAGCAAAACTCTTAATATAATATGAATCATTTAAAATTTAGGTATGTTAAATAAGTAAAATTATTAATATAATATGATTAATCTAAAATTTAAATATATGCCCAAATTGGTCCCAAAATTATTCATAATTTTTTTGATTTGTTAACTACATATTAGCTGTAAATTATGGTAGACTCAATTCTTATAATAAATAAAAAGTTAAAATTAAGCAATATAATATATTACCAATAACAATAAAAATTATAATACGATTATTCCCTGTTTCCTAAACTTTTTACCTAAAATTTTTAATGATGTCAGCTAATTTTTAAGTTTAACCTCGGTTCATGAAATTGTAGGCTTTGTAGCAACTTACTCTTTTTATTCTAAATTCTCTTCGCTGTCAGGCTGTGTTGCAGTTTGGTACCACGTCTTATTTTCAACTTTTCTGTGTTCAATTTCATTTTAAAGAATGGACATGGTCTTAATTATGGTTAAAAAAAAATAGGAAGTTAAGTTATATTAGAAATGATGTTAGATTGGTCTAAAATTTAGGAATTGCCAATATAGAATAGTTGATGAATTTAACTATGGTTAAAAAAAAATAGGAAGTAAAATTATATTAGGAATTATGTTAGATAATTTGATTGGTCTAGAATTTAGAAATTGATATGTGATTGGTCCTAAAATAATTCATAATTTTTTGATTGGTTAACCGAATATATGGTTAAATAACTGGATGGTGTAGTAGACTCAGGTAATTCAATATCTACAGATTATGTTCTCCCAAAAGAACTGGGCAACTTGTTTGGTGGTTATCTTGGCCAGAGGTTTAGCCTCAATCCACTTAGTGAAGTAATCAATGGCCACTATCAAGAACTTTCTTTGTGCTGAAGCCATGGGAAAAGGACCAAGTATATCCATCCCCCACATCGCAAATGGAATGGGAGAATTAATTGAAGTTAACATCTCAGGCGGTTGCCTTACAATTGGAGCATGTTTTTGACATCTCTCACATCTCTTGACATAGTCTTGTGCATCAGCCAACATGTCCGGCCAATAGAACCCTAAACGAATGATCTTGTGAGCTAGGGCTCTGCCCCCCAAGTGTTGCCCACAGATCCCTTCATGAACTTCCTCCAATGCTTCTCTTGCCTCTTGAGGCCTTAAACACTTCAAGTATGGGATGACGAACGACCTTTTGTACAGAATGCCCTCAATCAAAGCGTATCTCAATGCTCTTACTGAAAGTTTTCGTGCCTCCAAGGCATTGTCTGGGAGCCACCCGGTTTCAAGGTGAGCCTTGATAGGATCTATCCAAGAGCCCCCTATATCAATTGGTGCCACTAATTTTGAGTTAACGGTCGGGGCCTTCAAGACCTGAAAGTAGACACTCCCAGCATAATTTTCTATCTCGGAAGAAGCGAACTTAGACAGGGCATCGGCCTTAATGTTTTCTTCTCTCGGAATGTGCTCAACATAGCACTCCTCAAACTGAGCCATAACAGCCTTTACGACTCTCAGGTATTTCGCCATTGTCTCGTCCTTAGCTTCGAATTCACCATTTACTTGTGATACCACAAGCCTTGAATCTCCACAAACTTTGAGATTTTTGACCCTCATGATTCTAGCCAAACCCAAACCAGCTATTAATGCCTCATACTCCGCCTCATTGTTGGTAGTAGGAAAATCCAACTTTAAAGCATACTCAACTGTGAACCCATCGGGGCTTTGCAAAACCAAACCTGCACCACTAGATTTTGTTTTTGATGCTCCATCAAAATAGAGCACCCAATATTCCTTCAGATCAGGTGTAAGTTCCTCTTCTTTTTTCTCTTGCCCAGGGGTAGTCACTATCTCTTGCCCCTCGACTTCTTGGTTGTTAATAGTGCATTCAACCACGAAGTCAGCCAATGCCTGAGTCTTAATGGCTGTCCGAGGCTTGTATGTGATATCAAGCTCTCCTAACTCAATCGCCCACTTGATTAGCCTTCCACTGGCCTTAGGGCTATGCAATATGTTTCTCAACTGCTGGTTTGTCAGAACTTGAATCTTATGTGCCTGGAAGTAAGGCCGCAACTTCCTCGAGGTAGTTACTAATGCCAAAGCAAATTTTTCTATGGGTGAGTAATTCAACTCAGCCCCATGCAACACTTTGCTCACATAGTAGATAGGTTTCTGGACTTTCTCCTCTTCCCGAATGAGGACAGCACTTAGGGCTTGTTCGGATACCGCCAGGTATAGGTAAAGAGTTTCCCCAGGGCTTGGTTTGGTCAACAACGGGGCTTCAACCATGTACTTCTTCAGTTGTTCAAAGGCCTCTTGGCTCTCAGGGGTCCACTCAAAATTTTTCACCTTCTTCAATGCTTGAAAGAAAGGCAAGCATTTGTCACCAGACTTGGAGATGAATCTTCCTAAAGCCGCTACCCGGCCTGTCAACTTCTGCACATCTCTTATAGAGCGTGGTGGTTCCATGTCTAAGATCGCCTTGATCTTGTCAGGGTTGGCCTCTATGCCTCTCTTGGAAACCATCAAACCCAAAAATTTGCCTGATCCAACGCCAAAGGCACACTTGGCTGGATTCAACATCATTTTGTGGTGCCTCAGCACTTTGAATGCCTCTCTGAGGTGCTTAATGTGGTCTGCCTTGAACAGGCTTTTGACTAGCATGTCATCAACATAGACCTCCATGGTTTTTCCAATCAGATGGGCGAATATCTTATTCACCAGTCGTTGGTAAGTAGCTCCTGCATTCTTTAGACCAAATGCCATAACAAGATAGCAGAAAACACCAAAGTCGGTTATGAAAGATACCTTAGGGATGTCATCCTTGTGCATCTTAATCTGATTGTAGCCGCTTGTTAGTCACAGAGGCATGCCTGAATACATCTAATAACAAGCCTAAGTATGTGTAATGCTATGCATTACCTACATGACCTCTTAACTGAGGGAACCTCTAGTTGTAGAGTTTCTATTTGTTCTGTACTTGTAATAGGCATCAAATTCTAGTTGTGTTACTGTAATTATAAAGTCAAGAATAATGCTTGAAAGAAGTTCCAAGGTTCATGCCTCAAGCAAGGAGATAAAGACTGCCAAATAATCACAGTTGGGATTTGAAGAAATGAAGAATTTGCCTAAGTACCAATTCGAGAAGTACATTTGTCTATTCGAGAAGTCTAGCATTCGAGAAGTCAGAGATTCGATATCTCAGAAGACACTATTCGATATCTCTGAATACACTGTTCGATATCTCAGGGATTCGATATGTCAAAATGCTCTATTCGATATCTCAGGGATTCGATATGTCAAAATGCTCTATTCGATATCTCAGGGATTCGATATGTCAAAATGCTCTATTCGATATCTCAAGGAGTCCCAGAGAAAAGAGCTATTCGAGAAGTGATTCGATATGTCAAGATAACACTATTCGAGAACTCAGAGTTATCGATCAAGTCAACTCCAGTTCTCGAATCACTCACTTAGTCACTTCTCGAATACATTCTTGAGGACAAAATACTGAAGAATTGTACAAGTCAGAAACCTGCAACAAGCCAGGATACTTTATTTGACTCTGTCCTATAAAGCATGCTGGAAAGCCTACAAAGAAGCTTGGAGAGATAAGACAAGGGACAAGGAGCTGAAGAAGTGGATCTAAACAGGCTTTTCAAAGTCAAATCTGTAGCCGTTTGGACTCTTACTAAAATGAGATAGACAGACTGGAAAGTGCTTTTGTTTTAACTACCTCATTTGTAGTAAGTGGGTGTATCCATGTCTATAAGGATACAGCCTCACTTCCTTAGCTGTTAAGGTTTTGAAGTTTCTAAAAAATATCCAGAAAATATCTCTCTGAGAAAAACGAAGCTGAGAATACTATCATTTGTATTCACAGATTGTAGCAAAATCTTTATCTAATAAAATATTAGATTAAAGTGATATTGTGTTGTGTTTGTCTTTAATTATCCGCATCTTCATATCTCACACACTCATCACTTATCTTGTTACAAAGATTCAAGAACGAAGAAAAATTCAAGAATCCATTCACCCCCCCCTCTGTATTCTTTTACTGTATTCAATACTCAACAAGTGGTATCAGAGCAGGCTGTTTAATCTAAACAGAAAACGATCATGAGTTCGAATACACCAAAGACTACAGGTACGGTAAAGGTCCCTAAGTTCGACAAAGAGAATTACAACCTCTGGAAAATAAAAATGCTGTTGTTCATCAAAGCTGCCAATCCTCTCTACCCTGACATTCTCAAAAATGGTCCATTCATACCACAACAAGAAGTTGCTGAATCCACAGTGGGCGCAGTAGTCATTCCTAGATCATACGTTCCAAAAGAGCCATCCAAATGGACGGACTCAGAGAAGGAAAAGATTGCCCTAGACAGCCACCTCATGTTGCTAATCATAGACTCCTTGGATATGTCGATGTTTGCCAACGTAGCATCATGCAGATAAGCCAAGGACATGTGGAATCACATCGAGGTGTTATGTGAAGGGACAGAGGAGGTAAGAGAAAATAAGAAACAGATACTGGTCACACAGTATGAGGCGTTCATGGCACAGCCCAAGGAAAGTATCACTGATATGTTTGAAAGATTTCACAAGCTGGTGACTGAGCTCCAAATGAATGGGAAGGTTTACAGCACTAAGGAATTAAATATGAAGTTTCTACTATCGTCACCAAACCATCTAGAGCAAAGGGTCATATCCCTAAGAGAAAGAGATTTGAACAAAGTCACGTATGATGTGCTCTATGGGGTTTTAAAGACACACGAGCTTGAGTTGCTTCAAAAGAGGGCTATCCAAGCTAACCAAGGCAGAATGATAAACACATCATGTGCCTTGATTGTCAACAAATCTATTCAAGACCTGGAAGCATCTGCAAGTCAGCTGAGAATAGAAGAGATAGTAGATGATGAAGAAACTGAGGAAGTAGTGACTGAACCTGCTGATGACAAGGAAGAAGATGAGTTCTACACTCTTGAAGAGCTGGATGGCATGGAAAATACATCATATGCTTTTATGGCTAGAAAATTCCCAAACATCAGGTTCAAGAGGAATCAGCCCTTCAAGCCTAGACCTCAAAATCATTCATTCAACAAGAGCAAGGCACCTATGAAAACAAACAAGAACAGATTCAAAACCAGCTATGTGGATAGGTCATCTGTAAGATGTTACAGATGCAATGACCTAGGGCATTTTGCCAGTGAATGCAAGAAGCCTAAAAAGAAGGATAAGGAGTTTCTTGAGCTTGAAGCTAAGTATGAGGCCCTTCTAAAGAAGCAGACACCAGGTAAGGCTTACATAGCTGAAGGGAAGTGTTGGGATGATTCTGACAGTGATGGGGAAGAACAAGAATTCTGCAACTATGCCTTGATGGCCAATTCCAAGGAAGAACCATCTGCATCAGACTCACAGGTACCATCTCTCACTACCATAGACATGTCTGTTTCTGAATATAAATCTTTGGTTGAACAACTATCCGTTGAGATGTTTAACATTCATACTAGTATGACTGCTGCTAAAGAAGAGATTGCTAAACTGTCTACTAGGAATGAACTGTTAAATAAGAGAAATGAGGAACTAGAGCTAACTACTGTGCAAATAGAAAATCTTAAACAAGAGATTGAGTATCTAAAGAACAAAGTTCTATGTGCTAGTCAAGTTGAGAAAGCTCTTAGGGATGAATTAGCTGAAAATGAATTTAAGTTGAAAACATTTAAGAATTCCTCTAGTCTATTGCAGTCTTATCATGAGAAAAATCTAGCTAGACCTAAGGCTGCCATTGGACTTGATTATGACACTCTTAAACAGAGGAAAGGCTATGCAGTCATTGAAGATGACATTGTTGTTCAAGAGGAGGTGCCTCAGGTTTTGAAAAAGACTGAGAATCCAATATTTAAAACACCAACACTTGAGATTGATGAGGATGCCTTACTCATCAAGCAAATGTTGGAGGATGAAGATGAGGCACAATCAAATGAACAACAAGCATCCTCTGAGAGTAAGAATGTCAAAACCAAAGCCAAGGAGCCAGTAGGAGGTAGACCTAGACTTGAGAAATCTGTAAATTTTGTTTCAGCTGGAAATTATGAGATTAAGAAGAAAGTGACTAATAAGAGACCAAACAGGAATGGCAAATTAGGGATTAACAAAGATAACAACTATGCTTATGTGCCAAATGCCCCTAGGAAAGTTTGTCAAAACTGTTTTAGCTCTAATCATTTGACTCATGCTTGCAAGAAACCATCTGGTAGTGTTGCTAAACCATTCTATGATTGCTCTGTGCCTTTAAGACATAGAGACTCTCCTTTCTGTGATAAACTTGATTGTATGCCATGTAACATGAATGTGATGACTAGTTGTTTTAATTTGAGAAGACAATTCATGGAGGGCTGTATCAATCATAATGTTCACACACACTACACAAGGACAAAGTCTTCAAGTCCTCCTAAAGTTAGGAAGGTACCTCTGTCACCTAAGTCTAAGAACCCTGATTCTAAGACTCCCAACAGTGACAAGAAGACCAACATCAAGAAAACTGATAAGCATGCTGATTTTGATAAAACTGTCACTAAGTCACATGGACCCAAACTCGTTTGGGTACCAAAGGAGAAGTAATACTTTTGTGTTTGCAGGGCAAAGAAAGTAAAAAGAAGGTCATGTGGATTTTGGACAGTGGATGCTCAAATCATATGACTGGTGATATGGCCCTGCTATCACAGTATGAGGAAAAGGCTGGCCCAATGGTTGCTTTTGGAGATGACAGCATTGGCAACACACTGGGATATGGCAAGTTGGAAATTGGAAATGTCATCATTGAGAATGTAGCACTGGTCAAGGGGCTCAAGCATAATCTACTGAGTGTTGGTCAATTCACTGACAGAGGCTTCAAGGTGAACTTTGACAAAGATGAATGTTTGATCACCCACAAGAAGACTGGTGATTTTGCTCTGTCTGGAGTAAGGAAGGGAAGCCTGTTTGTAGCCAATATGGACTCTGCAAGCAAGGACACAATTTGTTGCTTCTACTCAAAAGCATCAAATGAAGACAGTTGGCTGTGGCACAAGAAGCTATCACACCTGAACTTCAAAGCCATTAATTCCCTAGTCAAAAGGGAGTTAGTGAGAGGCATGCCCACACTTGAATTCTGTCAAGAAGGAGTGTGTGAGGCGTGTCAAAAGGGAAAAATGAAAAGATCAAGCCACAAGTCAAAAACAGTGACATCTATAACCAAGCCCCTGCAACTGATTCATATGGATTTGTTTGGGCCTGTCAATATTATGTCACTAGGAAGGAAGAAGTATACTCTAGTGATGGTTGATGATTTTACAAGGTATACATGGGTAGAATTTCTGGCATCAAAGGATGAGGCTCCACAAGTAATCATTGAGCACATAAAGAAAGTTGACAAAGAAGCAAAGGCCATAAATGCAAGTGTGATTGCATTAAGAAGTGATAATGGGACAGAATTCAGAAATGCCATGCTTGGAGCATTCTGCAAAGAAAATGGTATTTCTCAACAATTCTCAGCTCCAAGGACTCCACAACAAAATGGAGTTGTTGAGAGAAAGAATAGGACTCTGATAGAGGCTGCTAGAACAATGCTACTTGATGCAAGAATGCCTACATGTTTTTGGGCTGAGGCTGTGAGCACTGCATGCTACATCCAAAACAGAACCCTCATCAACAAAAACACTGGAAAGACACCTTACAACTTGATGACTGGAAAGAAGCCTACTCTAAAGTATGTTCATACTTTTGGAAGCAAGTGCTTTGTGCTAAAAGATAATTCAGAATATGTTGGAAAGTTTGATGCAAAGGCATTTGAAGGAATCTTTCTTGGCTATTCTATGGAAAGAATTGCATACAAAGTTTATGTCATTTGTCAAAAGAAAGTAATGGAGAGCACAGATGTAACATTTGATGACAGCAAACTACCTGGATTAGAAGAAGCCAATGATGAAGATAAAGATCCCTTGAAGTTTGACAATCTAGATGATTCTGATGAGGAGATTGAAAGTGAATCTGAACTCATAATCCAACAAACTCAAGTGAATGAAGAACCTGTGTCAACCAACAATGAAGAAACAAGCATCCAAGATACACCTGTGAGGAGTGACAACTTCACAGGGGGAGGAAATGTAGATGATCATGATCTAAATGATGAAGCAACATCAAGGATGAGAAATCAATCTGAACATACAAGGAAATGGGATAGATCACACACTGCAGATCAGATAATTGGAAATCCAAATGCAGGAGTAAGGACAAGGAGAGCAACTATAAATGAATGTCTCTATGGCTGCTTTCTATCCCAAGTTGAGCCTAAGAAACTTGATGATGCATTGTTGGATCCTGACTGGATAATTGCTATGCAAGAGGAGCTAAATCAATTTGAAAGGAGCAA
The DNA here is from genome assembly GCA_036435485.1 of Saposhnikovia divaricata. Lineage (NCBI taxonomy): Eukaryota > Viridiplantae > Streptophyta > Magnoliopsida > Apiales > Apiaceae > Saposhnikovia > Saposhnikovia divaricata. The sequence continues at coordinate 181,523,410 of CM071597.1, read as the reverse complement.
AGTATGGGAACTAGTGCCTGCACCAAAGGATAGAACCGTTGTTGGAACTAAATGGGTTCTAAGGAATAAGATGGATGAAAATGGTGTAGTCATAAGGAACAAAGCAAGGTTGGTTGCAAAAGGATACTCTCAACAGGAAGGTATTGACTATGATGAGACCTTTGCCCCTGTTGCTAGACTAGTAGCCATCAGAATTTTCTTGGCATTTGCTGCACATTCTAATTTCAAGGTCTATCAAATGGACGTCAAGAGTGCATTCCTGAATGGGGAGTTGGAAGAAGAAGTATATGTGCAACAACCACCTGGCTTTGAGGATCCACAGTTTCCCCACTTTGTCTACAGATTACTTAAAGCATTGTATGGACTCAAGCAAGCTCCTAGGGCATGGTATGACACACTATCACAATTTCTACTGGAGAATCAATTCACTAGAGGCACACTGGACAAGACACTGTTCTACAAGAAACATGATGATGATATTATCCTAGTTCAAATCTATGTGGATGATATCATATTTGGCTCTACAAATGAGAAGCTGTGTGAAAAATTCTCTAAGCTCATGCAAAGCAGATATGAGATGAGTATGATGGGAGAATTAACATTCTTTCTTGGACTGCAAGTTAGTCAAAGGAAGGATGGCATTTTTATAAGTCAAACCAAATACATTAAAGATTTACTGAAGAAATTTGATTTGGAAGAATGCTCACCTGCGAAGACACCCATGGCCACTGCCACCAAGTTAGATGATGATGCTAAGGGCAAAAAGGTAGATATCTCAATCTACAGAGGCATGGTTGGTTCTCTACTCTACCTCACTGCTAGTAGGCCAGATATCATGTTTGCTACATGCTTATGTGCAAGGTTTCAATCAAACCCAAAGGAATCACACATGATAGCAATAAAAAGGATCTTCAAATATCTTAAAGGCACACCAAACTTGGGGTTATGGTATCCTAAGGACACAGGGTTCAATCTGGTTGGTTATTCTGATGCTGATTATGCTGGATGCAGAGTGGATAGGAAAAGCACATCAGGTAGCTGCCAGTTTCTTGGACAAAGGTTAGTCTCTTGGTACAGCAAGAAGCAACAATCTGTGTCAACTTCCACAGCTGAAGCTGAATACATAGCTGCTGGAAGTTGCTGTGCTCAAGTGCTTTGGATTAGAAACCAACTTAGAGATTATGGACTTGTGTTGGAAAGAATTCCTATCATGTGTGACAACACAAGTGCAATCTCTATAGTTGCCAATCCTGTCAATCATTCTAGGACAAAGCACATTGACATCAGATATCACTTCATAAGGGAGCATGCAACTAATGGAACCATTGAGTTACATTATGTTCCCACAGAAAAACAACTAGCTGACATATTCACTAAGCCACTAGATGAAGCCACCTTCACAAGGTTGGTTAGTGAGATTGGAATGCTGAATTCTTCAAATTCTGGCTAAGTGAATATATCAACTAGATTGTTGTAGCAGTAAATACTTACCTTATCAAATGCTCAATATTTTTAAAGTAAGTATTGGCTGGATTATGATTTATAAATATTCCACAATGCTGCATATGTTGAAAATCATACATCTTTAGCTTGAAATTTCTGTGAAATTTTGAGAAAATCACTATTTAATTTAGTAGAATATTCTTCAGTGAATATTTCTGGTCAATTTTAAAAGATAGTGAAAATTGAATTTTATGAGTGAAAAGTATAGTTCGATAAGTCAGACTTCTCGAATGGTTCATTGTTATGTCTTGGCTCGAGTTCTCGAATAGGCCTATCTAGAACCCTCTTGAGTTCTCGAATAGTGTCTTTTAGAGAAATCGAATAGCACACTTTGAGTTCTCGAATAGAGTATTTTAGTTCTCTAATGATAGAGTTCTCGAATACTGCATTTGAGTTATCGAATCATTTGAAAAGGCTGATTTTTCGCTGACACTTAATCGCTTTTTGGATTTATATTCAAACCTTCATTTCACTCATAAAAATATATTCTTAACTTTGAATTATTTTCTGAGTTAAATCACTGCCAGCTGTGAGTTAAAAAAACTGCCTGAGATATCGAATAAGCCTTTCCTGACTTCTCGAATAGTTGTTTCATACTTCTCGAATGACTTGTCGCTACAGAACACTTATCTATCGACAACTCAAGACATTCATATATATATATACAACTTCACAACTATTCAATTCATTTCGTTCGATTTCTCAAGCACCTCAACTCCTGAAACCTCTGAAAAACCCTAACTGCGAATTTCTTCTTCAATCCTAATTCTCTTTTCTTCTCTACCCAAATGGCAAACACTCAACTCACCATACCATCCCAAACTAATTTCATCGCAATCTCCAGTGATGTGGAAGCACCGAATGCCAATTTCAAGTGCTTTGTTCGGTGGTTGTCTGAATCATACATCAAGAGTGCGCTCTCAGCCAACCCAACTCTGTACATAGATCTATTGGAACAATTCTGGAGGACTGCTACTGTGGAGGTCATCGCTCTTGAGAATGCTATCACCTCTTATATTGTTCACTGCAAGATTCAAGGAGAGGATATCACTATCACCACTGCAGACATGAATCAAGCCTTGGATATGCAGCAAGAGACGTATGATGCTCTGGCCTCCAATGATGAGTTGGAAGAATTCTTTGACTTCATCAACTACTCTGATACTATCAAGCTGGGAAAGTTGAATAGGAAGTTCTTGAGGAAAGAATGGAGCTTTGTATTTGCTACACTCCTTCAAGTATTCACTGCACGGAAATCAAGCTTTGATCAGATTAGTACACCCGTGCAGCAGCTTGCCTATGCCTTGGCTCATGGGAGAAAGATAGATGTTGGACTTCTCATCCTACAGGAACTCTATGGGAGACTTGGTCAGACCACAGCCAAGAGAGGTAATGAAATTTTCTTTCCTCGCTTTATTCAATCAGTGCTTAACTTTAAAAATGCTTCTTTGATTGAATTGCCTGGAGTAGATAGGAGTAAAATAGGCTATCCTAGGTCCATGACCAAACTCATTTTTGGTAATTTGGAGACTAGGAATGATGTGGATGTAAGACTTAACATAACTCCCCACATGGAGGGTTTGTTTAGGTCTTACCCCCACAACATGCCGATATTTGATTCAAAATCACAGTTAGCACAGCCTAAGCAAGGAGAACAAAGTGCTAACCCAAGGCCTGCTAACCAACCCCCTCAGCCAAACACTCTATCCAGCAAAGAGCCAACTGCATCATCCTCTCAAAAGGGTGATGTTAGTAAAAAGAAGAGAAAACAGGCTGCTTCTGAACCTTTAGAAATTTTAACTGAAGCAGCCTTGGCGGTAGAACTAGGGTTAGAAAGTGAGAAACCTGAGTTACCTATCATAAGCCTAAAGAAGAAGAAGAAGTCTAAAACCACCTCTTCAGTCACTCAAATGGCTGAAGTTGTAAAATCAGGGGCACACAGCTCACTAGATGTATCCTCTCAACAGGATGCATCTATAGAATCAAGCATCCTCCCCAATGCACCTATCTGTAAAGAGTCAGCACAAGGGAGTGATAAGGCTGGCACAACACTGAGTGGAGAGCACATCATAACTGAAACTCCCTCTATTTCTCAGGGGGAGTTGCCAAAATCTTGTCTACAACACACTTCTTTTTCAGAATCTACCACTCATATTTCTTTGAAGCCTGCAACTCAAGCAATTGAGGAGCAAGGCATTGATCATCAAGAATTCTTCTCCTTTGATGAGCCAATGAATTCAAGTGACTTGGTGCATGACACCTTGCTCACCACCCAGGTACCACATTTGGATGGTCAGGGAATGCATGCTGGGGCATATCCTAATGACACCATCACAAACACAGAGGATTCACTAGTTCTTACTAGAGACTCTGTGCCTGTGTCAACTACTGTTGTAACTCATCCCACTTCTGTGGAGACAGCAGTAGTAGAGTCTGTTCATCCGGTTGCAGAAGTTGCATCTGTAACTGAGGAGCCTAGCAAGCCTAGCTCTAGCTCTAACTTTTTGTCTCAATGGCTGAAGCCTGTGCAACATGACAGTGCTTCAGGATCAGGGTCTGTTCCACCACAATTGACGGTTGAAGCACTTCAAAGCTTAGTTGTGGATCAGATCCCTGAGTTCACAAAAATTGCTCAGCACCTTCTCACTGCAAACATGCCCAATCCAGACTATGAAGCTATTCTCCTATGTCACAAAGAGGATGTAGAGCTATAGAAGGAGAAGATCATAGATGAAACTGAGAGAGATGGGAATATCGATGCTTGGCTGCAAGGAACCAATTCAATCCCTCTCTCAGAAGGTCTCCAGTATCTCAGAGAAGAGTACATCACTTCACTAGGGTCCAATGCCAAATCTCTCAACCCTACTGATGTGTTTGAAGCAGTGAATGACAGCTATAAAGGCATTCTCAAGGCTGCACACTATCTTGGTAAAGGCTTAAAGACAGAAATTAATGAAGTGTGTTCAGCTACAACCAAGGAGGTGCATGAGATCAAGAGGACTTTTGATGCTAAATTCCCTCAATTGGAGACTGTTCTCAAGGACATTCGAACCTGCAATGCTACTTGCACCAGGATGGACAATGGCTTGGCTATTCTCAAGGATGCTGTCACAGGTCTGGGGCACAAATTTCAATCCTTATCAGATCAGACAACTGATGCCAATGCCATGCTCAGGACCCTCTTTGCAAATCAATATGGAGACAAGCTGGTCACTGAGGTTCCTGTGCATGAGATGTCAAGGTTCGAAGTGCAGAGACTGAAGGATCAATCCCTATCTGGTTTTAAGGCCAATGAACTCTTCATTAAAGTGGATACTCTTGAAAAGGAGGTAGTCTCTCTCCACAAGTCCAATGCTCATCTTACAGACACTGTGACAACTCTGACTGAGCAGTTGAACACTCAAGCCACCACCACAGCTAATGTTCTTCTGCATCAACAATCAATGTTGTCTGCAATGATGAAGCACATGGGTCTTCCCCTACCTGATGAATCTTCAACTCCAAAGGTGCCTCCTACAGTCCCTGTGTCTGTCAACAAGCCTAAGGGGGAGAAGAGGATATCAAAGAACTCAAATCCAAAGGGGGAGAGACCACTAGAAAAGGGCATCAAGATCACTGAGGGTGGCCATCAGAGAACTTTGAAATCTACTACTCATGTGCCTGGAAAAGGAAAGGACAAAGTTGATGAGCCTCCCACTTCTCTGCCAGTTGTCACTCTACCAACTGTGCACATCACTACTCCTGATGGTCAAAGGCAGTCTATCACAACCACAGTGGTTGCGGGGAGTATGCCATCTGACAAGCCTCGAATCTCAATATCTAAGAGTGCCAAGCCAGTAGAAGTGAAGGTGGTCACTGAGGCCAAGCTACAAGAAATTGCAAACTCAAATGTCTATCATGATGATGCATTCTTGGAGTTTCTGAAAGTCTCTAGAGAACAGGCTGGTGATGCTCTGCTATATCATGAGAGTTTGAAGAGTCAGATTGACTGTCTCACTGTAGTACCAAGGAGGCTTAATAATCTATGGCTCAAGGAGATATCGATGGTAGGAAAGAACAAGATATGGCACTTAACCATCAATACTCTACAGAGTCTAAAGCACTCAGAAGTGAATGTGCTCCTTGGACTAATTGAGAAGGGAAATGAGAACAACAAGAGTCTTCATGATGAATTGAGGAATGGTCAACCTTCAAGGCTACCTGAAGTTTTCACAGATCCTAGAACTATTATCTACCAGGCTGGAACAAGAATTGAAGATATCAAGCAGCTGGTCATTCCTAAGCATCTAACTCCTCAAAATAAAAATCTCATCATAGCCATCATTGAGAAACTGATCAAGAAGAAGGGATCAAGAACAGCAGAAGAATTAGAAGCTATATCTTATCTCAGGTCATATATTGCAACTGGCATTGTATCTGAGACTGCTAAGTTCAACCCAAGCAAAGATCAAGACAAGGATGAAGATAAAAGTGATGGAAGGAGAAGACATCACAGGAGTAATAAGGGTGATGAAGACAAGAAGAAGAAGAAGGATGATGAGAAGAGGAAGAATGATGATGATCAAGGTAAAGGCTCTGAGAGGAAAAGTGGAAGACAGCAAGCCTCAGGCATTGCTGACAGTAACCTCACCACAACGCAAGACTCTAAGTCTAGGGTGAATGCTGCCAGTAGTGACCTTTCAAAATTTGCATCTATGGCTTCTGCAACTGTCTTGCCACCTCAAGAAGAGAAGAAGATTCAAGTCAAGAAACCATCTGTATGTTTCAAAAAGCAAACTGCTAATGGAATACTACAATGGTCTACAAACAAAGGTCACATACTGCTGCCAAGTAATCATGTAAAAAGAATCAAGTTCAAGCAAGCTGCAAGGAAATCAAAGCCAACCACATCAAAAACCCTGACAATCTATTCAGGCCTAAAACTCCAACCACTAGATGAAGATTATGATGTAGACCAACTGCAATTTTTGCAAGCTCAAAGAATCTATCATGTTGCCATTGTTGATAATTGCCTTGAGATTAAATATTCTGATGGAAGGGAGGAGAAATTCAAACAAGGAGGATGTCAACACTGGGGCAAGCTATATGACATAGAGAGAATCATTGCACTGTTGAGCTCTGAAGATAAAGTGGAGAGAGTATGGAAACTGGAGCTAATTGATTTTGTGAAAATGAAGAGAGATCATGAAGAAAAAGTCAGAAAAGAGTGTTTTGAGAAATGGCTGGCAAGGGAGAAAGAAATTGAGAGACTGGAAAGTGAAGCAGAAAAGCTGAGGAAAAAGGGTTTGTGTAGAGTTCAGTTCAACCCCTACATGGTAAAGTATAGGAGGAGGAATGGAAATCAAGTCAACATCAGAATGAATCTACTCAACCACTATCCTGCAAATATTCTGGAACCAGTACTTGAAGATTTCAAAGACTCAATTTTGCTTGAAGAATTGGATGCTATGGCAGAAATAATAAAAGCCATGGATGAGAATACAAGGAAGGAGAAAGAAAGAAGAGAGAAAGAATATGATGAATTTCAAGCCAAAGCTATGGAAAGGGAATCAAAAGACAATGGCTAGTTCTTCATCATAGGCTGTAAGATTATTCACTCTGTAGTTCTATCCAAATTGCTAATGGAAATTCATACCTGTACTGTCAAGTTTTATCTTTATGTATGATAGGCTTGTTATCAGACATGAAATTGTGACTAAGGGTCTTACTCACAATTTGGGGGAGATTGTTAGTCACAGAGGCATGCCTGAATACATCTAATAACAAGCCTAAGTATGTGTAATGCTATGCATTACCTACATGACCTCTTAACTGAGGGAACCTCTAGTTGTAGAGTTTCTATTTGTTCTGTACTTGTAATAGGCATCAAATTCTAGTTGTGTTACTGTAATTATAAAGTCAAGAATAATGCTTGAAAGAAGTTCCAAGGTTCATGCCTCAAGCAAGGAGATAAAGACTGCCAAATAATCACAGTTGGGATTTGAAGAAATGAAGAATTTGCCTAAGTACCAATTCGAGAAGTACATTTGTCTATTCGAGAAGTCTAGCATTCGAGAAGTCAGAGATTCGATATCTCAGAAGACACTATTCGATATCTCTGAATACACTGTTCGATATCTCAGGGATTCGATATGTCAAAATGCTCTATTCGATATCTCAGGGATTCGATATGTCAAAATGCTCTATTCGATATCTCAGGGATTCGATATGTCAAAATGCTCTATTCGATATCTCAAGGAGTCCCAGAGAAAAGAGCTATTCGAGAAGTGATTCGATATGTCAAGATAACACTATTCGAGAACTCAGAGTTATCGATCAAGTCAACTCCAGTTCTCGAATCACTCACTTAGTCACTTCTCGAATACATTCTTGAGGACAAAATACTGAAGAATTGTACAAGTCAGAAACCTGCAACAAGCCAGGATACTTTATTTGACTCTGTCCTATAAAGCATGCTGGAAAGCCTACAAAGAAGCTTGGAGAGATAAGACAAGGGACAAGGAGCTGAAGAAGTGGATCTAAACAGGCTTTTCAAAGTCAAATCTGTAGCCGTTTGGACTCTTACTAAAATGAGATAGACAGACTGGAAAGTGCTTTTGTTTTACCTACCTCATTTGTAGTAAGTGGGTGTATCCATGTCTATAAGGATACAGCCTCACTTCCTTAGCTGTTAAGGTTTTGAAGTTTCTCAAAAATATCCAGAAAATATCTCTCTGAGAAAAACGAAGCTGAGAATACTATCATTTGTATTCACAGATTGTAGCAAAATCTTTATCTAATAAAATATTAGATTAAAGTGATATTGTGTTGTGTTTGTCTTTAATTATCCGCATCTTCATATCTCACACACTCATCACTTATCTTGTTACAAAGATTCAAGAACGAAGAAAAATTCAAGAATCCATTCACCCCCCCCTCTGTATTCTTTTACTGTATTCAATACTCAACACCGCTGAACCCATCCATGAAGCTCAACATCTCATGTCCTGCTGTGGCATCTATTAACATGTCTATCCTTGGTAAAGGGAAGCAATCCTTAGGGCATGCGTCATTCAAGTCGGTGAAGTCAATACACATCCTCCACTTACCGTTGGCTTTCTTGAAACTGAATCTCTTCAATAAACCCAGCTTCCAAGAGGTTGTCCACCTCTTGTTTAATGGCCTCTTGCCTTTCTGAAGCAAAATTCCTCTTCTTCTGCTTTATCGTCTTTCGCTTGGGATCAACATTTAATTTATGAGTTATGAGTTGGGGATCAATCCCTGGCATATCAGCCGCTGTCCAAGCAAACACATCACTATTTTCTTGTAAGAGTGTTATCAATTTTCCCTTCAAGGGTTCCTTCAGAGAAGCTCCCACATAAGTAACTTTTCCAGGGTCGCCTAACTCTAGAGGTATGGGAACCAAGTCCTCTGCTGGCCTTCCTCGGTGTTCATCATCACCACGGACATCCATGTCTTCGATCGGGAGTACCTGCCCCCCGGTTCCATCAGCTCTCAAAGCAGCCACATAGCAACTCGTGGCCATTTTTTGATCACCCTTTTGTTCTCCAACACCATTCCTAGTTGGAAACTTCACCTTCATGTGATAGGTAGAGGCAACAGCCTTGAACGCATGAAGTCCGGTCCTCCCCAAGATTGCATTGTACGTCGAGGTAGCCTTAATCACTAGAAAATTCAACATCTGGGTGGCTTCCTTAGGTTCTTGCCCTATAGTCACGGGCAGCTGAATGGTCCCTTCAACCCTGGACTCAACTCCGTTAAACCCGTAGATAGGCATGTTAGTCGGGGTCAATTGAGAGTCAGTGTATCCCTGAAAGGCAGAGTGTGTAAACTTGTAACACTATAACTAATGTAACTCAAACTAAAGGAAAAGATACTTAACCAGAAGACAATCAAGAACAAGAAGTCACAAGAAATCAACACTAAATGAAGACAAGGTAATTGATACAATTCAACATGTTAACTATGATCAATCCAAGAAGAAATCATTGAGAGAAGTTCAAGTCAAAGTTGTTCATGCCTCAGTGATTTGGAAAGCCAAGAATCAAGATCATAACTATCAGTATCAATAAGACCAATTTATTTCAAGTGAACAAGAAGGAAAGCAAATATTGGAAAGCCACATTTCTAATTGGATATGGTAATTTATTCAAGAAGCAAAAATCCTATCAAGACTAGTCACTTATGAACCAGACCGTTGCATCAAGTGTCAGGACATTGATAGCAAGTTTATGTCAGTAATAAAGATCCATATTCAAGAGCTTGGTGAAGAATAAAGAAGACATGAAGATATCACAAGTTCAAGATGTGCATTGAAGTTTCAAGTTGAAGACCAGAATGTTTTCTAAGTACTAAATATTCTAGATGGCCAAGTAGAAGTTTCTAAGTAGAAGTTCTACTTAGAACTTCGAGATGGCTAAGTAGAAATTCTCAAGTAGAAGTTCTACTTAGAGTGCAGCTTCAACATGACACATGGCATCTTCTGATTGGCAGATTTCCAAGCTTTCAAGATAAGGCAAGACTTATGTGGACATCATTGGGCCACGTACATCTTAGTCTTTGAAGACTACAGGACATAGATTACATGTAGTATAAATAGAAGTACTTGTGTAATGTTTTTAGTTAGTGAGCAATTCTTGAGAAAAAACACAAGAGAAAGAGAGAGAGTGCATTCACAGAGCTTAGTATCATTCACTTCTCTCTGAACTTCTGTTATACTTTGTAATGAATGTTGTAGCAACCCTTTCAAGTTATATATAAGACATATATTCCTTGAATCTGTGTGTTCATTTATTGCATCGTATTTATTGCTTCTCATATTCAAAAAGTTGTATTCACCCCCCCTCTACAACACATTTGGACCTAACAATTGGTATCAGAGCAATATGTTTAACATACAAAACATAGATCCTTGTGTTGAGTAGAAGAATCGTGAGTTTTCATTTTTCAGATCTACTTTTCATTTTCTCGAAAAGTGTGTTTTAATTCGTTTGTATTGAAAAACTCATCTGAAAAATTATTTAAATACTCCAGGTGTGATTATTTAGCTTGGGTGTATTTTAACTAATTTTTGTGAATTTATCTGGGTTCGTTCATATTTGGTGTTCTTGAGTGTTCATCATCTGTTCTTATCAAAGAAGACAACCCAACAACTTTTTGATCTCCTTTTCAAAAGTAAAAGAATAAAAAGGTGGTTTTGGACTTTTTGATTTGCTTTATTCGGCCGAAAGTATACAGACATACTCAGTACCTAGCATGTGGGTTAGGTGGGTTAGGTGAGTAAAGCATTCAAAGTCAAAAGGTGTTAAAGAGATAATATTGTTTATTCAATATTAAAGTAATCTGCAGAAAAATTATTCTAAGGACAAAAGTTCTACATAGAATTTCTACTTGAGAATTTCTACATAGAATTTCGACTTGGACAATTTCTACTTGGTGATTTCGACTTGAGCAAATTTCTACTTAGAGAAATTTCGACTTAGGCAAAAGTTCTACATAAATATTCTACATAGCCTAGTCTTGGGTACTTAGAAACTTTTAGTGACCAGAATTGAGATGGCTCCTAAAAATGCGTTCAAGATCCCAATGTTCAACAAAGATCACTATGAAGAATGGGTTTTCAGAATGAGACTATATTTAGAGACTATTAACCCTGAATATCTGGAAGTCCTTGACAAGGGTAAATTTGTTCCAATGGTGGTTATTCCTGCACATACGGAAGGAGGGGTGGTTATAGCACCTCGGTCTGAGCCTAAAAAGGCCTCGGAGTTTTCGGATGCTGACAAGGAACAAATAGCTTATGATACTGCCATACGGCAAACCTTGATGGAATCTCTTGATCATGAAATGTTCAACATAGTCAAAGGTCTGACTACAGCGAAGAAGATTTGGGACAAGATAGAAGTTGTCATGGAAGGATCTGCAGAGGTTAGAAGCAACAAGACACTCATACTCAAGATGGAGTATAACACCTTTAGAATACGAAAAGGAGAAGGCATAACAGATGTCTACCTACGATTCAGTCAGTTGGTATTGGATTTGAATCTGAGAGGTGTAACTCTCCCCATGGTTGAGACTAATACGAGATATCTGAGGAACCAGCCAAAAAGCATTGAACATAGGGTCTACGCAATAAGAGAAACCAGAGATTTGCATACTACTTCTCTGGAAGAATATTATGGAATATTAAAGACCTATGAGCTGGAAACACTTCAAGATCAAGCATGGGACAATGATTCAAAGGGAAAAGAAAGTGCATCAGGATTAGTTGCTGATGAGGAAGAGTCTAAGAAGGCAATGGTTGCAGCAAAGCCTAAATCATCACTTGCACCACATCAAGTTGATAATGATGACGAGTGCGCATCTGACAGTGATGATGACTACTACACCCAAGAAGAGCTGGACAACATGGACAATATTGTCGTGGCATACATGGCGAGGAAGTTCAGCAACATGAGATTTAGAAAGAGCAACCGACCACAGAGAAAATCTTCATCTTATTATCGGGCTGCTAGGGGTGGTGGTAGTTTGTCAGGCTACAAAGGAAAAGGCAAGAATACCAGCTACAAATCTCCTTTGGATTTCAAAATGAAGTTCAAATGCTATAATTGTGGTGAAGCTGGATACTTTGCCTCGGACTGCAAAAAGCCCAAACAGACTTATCCAAAAGAGACATTTGAAGCTCTCAAAAGCAACTATGAAGCACTGTTGAAGGAAAGACATAGAAAACGAGCTTTATTGGTGACAGAAGGAAGAGCTTGGGATGATTCAGATAAGGAAGATGTTACTCATGTAGCAAACTTTGCCCTCATGGCTGAGACATCAGAGGAACCAGAGGTACCAGTTCTAACTCTTAAAGTAGAAATGTCTATTGATGATTATAAAGAACAGAACGGGGCTCTTAGTGAAGAAATCTATATGTTGTGCAAAAGCCTAGACTCTTCTCAAAAGGAACAGAAAACACTTGTTGCCAAATGCAGAATGCTTGAGGCAAAAGTTGAAGAGCTAGAGGCTGTTTGCACTGTAGATACTTCCCTAAGAGACTTTATTAAATCTCTAGAACACAAGCTCGTCCTTAAGGAAGAAGTAGAAGCATGTCTTAGGAACAATCTAGCTGAGTTAGAAACTAAATGCGAAGCTTACAAACTAGCTGCTAGTAAAGTGTATGTAGATAATGACACATTTAAGAGGATAACTGGAGTAGGTGTAGGACTTGATTATTCTGACCTTCCTAAGAAAGAAGGAAAGAGACCTATTGACCCTAGTTCCAGTGACCTTAAAAAGGAAACACCTATCATTCTTAAATCAGCTGTCAAACCTATCTACAAACACCTTGTTCCTAGAATAGAAGAAGAAGAGACTGAATTGATAGCTAGATATGAGATTGAGATGGAAGATCGCCAGAAAGAACAACCTATAACTCCTATCAAACAAGTTAAAATCAATTTCCCTAGAGATGAATCTAGACTGGGATTAGGAGCTAAGGCTGTTAAACAACAAGGAAAGAGAGAGAAAGGCATAAAAGAGGTTAAGGCTGAACGAATAAAGAAAGCATATTATCATTGTAAATCTACTGAACATCTTTCTTATGCATGCAAAGCTAACATGAATGTTCCTGCTGCACATGCCATGCCTATCACACATACAATGAATAATCTGCATCAGAATCATGCACAGTGTGGTCAACCTAATTGTATGCCATGCACTTTTAACATCATGCAAACTTTTGTGCATTTAATGAATGCATCTAGCCAGTCATGCTCAAATACTGTTGCTAGTTCAAATATCAAGAAAAAGTATGGGAGAGCCAAGACTGTCAGTCCTCCTAAAGTTTGGAGTGACAAACCTTCTCCTAAGACTGACAAATCTGTCAAGTCTGAGAAAGGAAAGGAGATAGTCGAAAGCTCTAGTAATGTGAAGAAAAGTGCATCTCCTGTTGTTAAATCTGTTGATTCTCGATATTATCAAAAAGCCGGGCCCAATCAAAGTTGGGTTCCGAAGAATGTCTAACCAATCTGTCATTGCAGGGCGTTAAGCAGAATAGAAATAAAGTCATATGGGTGCTAGACAGTGGAGCATCGAGGCATATGACTGGAAACAAGTCCTTGCTTACAGAGTTGGTTATGAAGGCTGGCCCTTATGTTACCTTTGGAGATGACAGCATAGGTGTGACAAAGGGATATGGCAAACTGAAAACTGGCAATGTCATCATAGAAGATATTTCCTATGTTGAGGGACTGAAGCACAATCTGTTGAGTATCAGTCAATTCTGTGACAAAGGTTACGAAATTGTATTCAACAAGAAAGGTGTATCAATCACTCACATCAAGGAAGGCTCATTAGCTTTGAGAGGAGTTCGAAAGGCAGATCTTTTTGTTGCAGATATGGATTCAGCAAATCAGAATGAGGTCACCTGTTTCTACAGCAAAGCCTCGGATGATGAAAGCTGGTTATGGCACAAAAAGCTATCTCACTTAAACTTCAAAACGATGAATGCTCTCGCGAGGCGAGAATTGGTGAGAGATCTACCTCAAATGGAGTTCGCTCCGAAAGGACTCTGTGAAGCTTGTGAAATGGGAAAGTCGAAGCGAGCATCGCATAAAAGCAAAGAAATTTCTAGTATTACTGAGCCTCTGCAACTTCTTCATATGGATTTGTTTGGCCCAGTGAATGTCCTATCTTTGTCTAGGAAAAGATATGCTTTAGTAATCGTGGATGACTTCTCCAAGTATACATGGGTATTGTTCGCAATGACGAAAGACGAAGTACCTTTCTTAATCATTGATCACATCACTCAAATTGAGAATGTTTCAACACTTACTGTGAAGACGATTAGATCAGACAATGGCACTGAATTCAAAAACGTAGTGCTAAATGACTTCTGTGTATCTAAGGGAATACGTCGTCAGTATTCAGCCCCGAGAACTCCACAGCAAAATGGAGTAGTTGAAAGGAAGAATAGAACTTTGGTTGAAGCAGCAAGAACTTTGTTGTATGATTCAAAACTTCCTTTGTATTTCTGGGCCGAAGCAGTGAGTACCGTTTGTTACACTCAAAATAGAACATTGATTATAAAAGATAAAGAAAAGACACCATGTGAATTAATGAATAACAGAAGACCAACAATCAAATACTTTCATGTCTTCGGAGCAAAATGCTACGTGCTTATAGATGATGAAAATTTAGGCAAGTTTGCAGCAAAAGCTCGTGAAGGAATCTTTGTTGGTTACTCTACAGATGTGGTGGCAGCTTATAGAGTGTTCTTAGTGAATGATCGAAAAGTGACTGAAAGCTACAACGTCAGATTCGACGATACCAAACTCTCATCAATCTCAAGAGATTCTAGTGAACCTGAGTCCCTAAAATTTCAGAATCTGGACTTAGAAGATCTTGAAGATGAACCTGAGTTGGTTGTTCCATTAAATGTTCCAAGCGTACATGAAGAACCTGAGTCTAGTGAACAAGCTAATTCTACAAGATCAGGAGGGACTTCTTCAGTACCAACCGGCAACAACTCAGGGGGAGTAAATAGCAGCTCAAGGACTACTGTACAAGGCTCGAGTCGAGTTGACTATAGTTCTGTAGGAGCTGGCACTAACTCAGGGGGAGTTAGTGAAAATAATCAAAGTAGTCAGCACCCCAACTCAGAAAGTCAAGCTGAATCATCAAGACAATTTCCAGGCGAACGGGTATGGAATAGAGACCATCCGTTTGAGTTAATTATTGGTGATCCAGATGCTGGTGTGACTACTAGAAGAACTGCAAGAGCTGACATGGCTAATATCTCCTTATATTCTGGGTTCTTATCCAAGCTTGAACCTAAAGAAATAGAAGAAGCTCTTGGCGATGCTGATTGGGTGATTGCAATGCAAGAGGAACTCAATCAGTTTGAAAGGCAGAAAGTTTAGAAACTGGTACCCCGACCAAAGAATATATCCGTAATTGGAGCTAGGTGGGTATTCAGAAATAAACTGGATGAAAACGGACTTGTAACACGAAACAAGGCTCGTTTGGTTGCAAAAGGTTATTCTCAGCGAGAAGGAATTGATTATGATGAAACCTATGCACCAGTTGCAAGACTTGAGGCAGTCAGGATGTTCTTGGCATTTGCAGCACATAAGAACTTCAAAGTTTTCCAGATGGACGTGAAAAGTGCCTTCCTGAACGGAGAGTTAGAAGAAGAAGTGTATCTGGAACAGCCGCCTGGCTTCGTTGATCCAGAACATGCAGATTTTGTGTATCTACTCTTCAAATCTGTCTATGGCCTCAGGCAATCCCCAAGGCGATGGTATGAAACCCTATCCTTATTCTTAATTGAAAATGGTTTTGTTAGGGGAGTAATTGATAAAACATTGTTCTATAAAGTTGTGAGAAATGACTTAATACTTGTTCAAGTATATGTGGACGATATTATTTTTGGGTCATCAAATGAGCGCTTGTGCGAGAAATTTTCCAAGCTAATGCAGGAAAAATATGAGATGAGCATGATGGGAGAGCTGTCCTTCTTCCTTGGATTACAGATCAGTCAGAGAAAAGATGGTATCTTTATCTGTCAATCCAAGTACGTCAGAGATTTACTCAAGAAGTATAATCTAGAAGATGCATCAGCAGCTAAGACTCCCATGGCAACAGCCACGAAGCTTGATGAAGACAAATCAGGTAAATCAGTTGACATCACAAGCTATCGAGGTATGATTGGCTCACTCCTCTATTTAACTGCAAGTAGACCCGATATAATGTTCGCAACTTTTTTATGTGCAAGGTTCCAAGCGGATCCTAGAGAATCACATCTCGTAGCCTTCAAAAGAATTTTTAGGTATCTCAAGGGCACACCAAATCTAGGGATTTGGTACCCAAGAGATACAGGTTTTAACCTTATTGGCTATTCGGATTCAGACTATGCAGGTTGCAGGATTGATAGGAAAAGCACATCTGGTGCTTGCCAATTCCTTGGCAGAAGATTGGTGTCTTGACAAAGTAAAAAGCAACATACAGTATCTACTTCTACTGCTGAAGCTGAGTACATTGCTGCTGGAAGCTGTGTAGCTCAAATACTGTGGATGAGGAACCAATTGAAGGATTATGGCATGGAGCACAAGAAAATTCCAATCATGTGTGACAACACAAGTGCCATTGCCATAACCAACAATCCTGTAGATCACTCAAGAACCAAGCATATTGACATCAGGTATCATTTCATAAGAGAACATGTCGAGGAGGGGACTGTGGAGCTACATTTTGTGCCCACAATGCAACAAATTGCAGATATATTCACCAAACCTCTTGATGAAGTAACATTCAATAGGTTGGTTGGTGAATTGGGAATGCTTAACACAAGTTAGTAAAGCCTTCTATCTGTAAAATCCATGTTTATGTTTGTATGTGCAAGTCAATCAATCATTATGTGCTTAGACTTTAAAATGCCTAATTAATGATTGTTATAGTTTGCATATAGTGTGATTTTGCATGAATTCATTGTGTTTTAAGTGGCTTTTATAGCACAAATTTGTGAATTTATGCTTGTTAGATTGCATGATCATAGGGGGAGTTAAATTCATAATATTCTAAATATTGCATGATTTTTAGATGAATTTACCTATGAGTTTCATGTAATTAGAGGCCTTAGAATTAAAAAACTTCAAAATTTCGAGTTAGGTTCTATCTCGAAACTCATCTAGAAATACGACTTGAATTTCGACTTAAGCTGTCAGAGTGAAGTTTTTGAAAAATTCTAAGTCTGGGAAGAATTTCGAGTTGGCTATCTCGAAATTCGACTTCGGGTTCGAGTTCGAGTTACCAGTGTGCCTAGTTCTATCTTCAAAATATTCGAGATAAAGTCTATCTCGAATTTTATCTCAAAAGTTGAGATGAGGTTTCCATTAAGGGAATATTTTGAAAAGAACTGAGAATTAACTTCGAGTTAGTCTATCTCGAAACTTAACTCGAATTTCGACTTGATGTTCGAGTTAGAGTTCTTAGTCTATCTCGAAACTCAACTCGAATTTCGACTTGGTGTTCGAGATAGAGTTCTCAGTTAAGCTAAAGGGAATTTTTCGAGTTACACTCCTAACTCGAAACATATCTTGAATTACCCTGTACTTGTTGGTTCAAGGGAGTATTTTGGAAAGAATTTGAGATTAACTTCGAGTTAGCCTATCTCGAAACTCAACTCGAATTTCGACTTGATGTTCGAGATAGACTTCTAACTCGAAAAGTATCTTGAATTTCCCTATTTTTTTTTCAAGAGGGGATTTTTCCAAGTTTACTACATATCATAAATGTTCGAGATAGGATTTCCCTATAGTTTCTGCTGAAAAATTGGTTAAAGTGTTCATTTGTGCTTAAATGTTCGAGTTAACTTCTATCTCGAACTTTATCTCGAAGTTCGACTTGATGTTCGAGATAGAGATGTTCGAGATAGAAATGTTCGAGATAGAGTTCGACTTAGATGTTCCCTGTATGGACTTAGTACTTTTCACATTTTTTTAACAGGGACATTTTTGTCATTTCACATTCATCTATATATACATCTCTAACTCGATGCCTAATTCACTTTACCTAATTCTAATTTTCACAGCAGCCTCTTCACAAAACAAGGCGATTTCATAACTTCATACCATTAATCTGTGTTTTTGTGATTAAACTCATACTAATCACGAATTACTGCCAATTTTTGGACTAATCTTGACTGTGTTATCCTTAATCTTTGTGTTGGTGTGTTTTGTGTTCATCAATATACACGCGCATATACATACACACGAACATATATTGTTTGTGTACTGTTCATAAAACGCGATTTCATATTCACCATTCATAAACACACACGATTTCACTGGTACACACGAATATTCATCTTCTTTGAATATTCAGATTTAGTAATTGGCTTTTGATTGTTCATCCCGTAGTTTAATTTTCTCTAAGGGACTTTTGTTCTTTTTGATAAATTAAAAGGGATACATCATTTAATTCGTAAATTATTTGTTTTTCAAAATTAAAAAAAAAATCACATCTTTTAAAGAAAAACATTTAATCAAAATGACTCACCAATTTTCACTTGCTAAAAACAATTTTTATAATATTTCTACGGAAATTGGTGATCAACTCCCGCGGTTTAAGTTTTGGATACGATTTCTCAATTTGTACTCCAAAGCTAGCCATGCTTTTACTGCTAAACCTACACTAGTACATGCTAGTGCGGTTACTTTTGGGAGCAAATCAACCCCCTTAGGTTTCAGGTTTACCTTAGCGGGTCAGGAATATGAGGTGACCGAAGAAATTGTCAACAGGGTTCTGGGATTTCCAATTAAAGATGCTTATGATCCAGAACCTACAGCTACAGAACGCCTCAGATTCTTTGAAGAAATTGGATGTTATCCTCCGAAAGGCCCAATCACAGGAAATATCCAAAAGCAATTCTTCCATGTGGAATGGAATTACTTTTTCGAGGCCATCACAAGATGTTTTCGGGCACGCGAAAAAGACTTTCATCAAATTCCAATTCCAATGCAAACCTTTGCAGTTGCCCTAGCAAGAGAACTGGATATAAATTATGGACGCATCGTTCTCTCTGAGATAGTGGCCTCAATGGGATCTCTTGCAAGCAGAGACCTCACTACAGCTGATGTTGTCTGCTGGTTTCCTCGGTTCCTTCAAATGCTAATTAATGACTTAATACCGAAGGAAGCTCTTGCTGTTAGACAGAGATTTGCCAGAAGCCCAACATCTGAATCGCTGGGGATGGGCACTAAGTCACTTTCAACCATTGCTAATCAGGATAAACATCAAGGTAAACCGAGGTCTATTCCTGAAAATATACAAATGTGGCTTAGATATGATGCAGGAGTTACCAATTTGGAGGCATCATCACAAGTTTCATCACATGCTCAAAATCCATCTGTTCATGCTGAGGCATTTGATGAGATTCCTGATGAGGAAAGCGATGATGCACAAGGTAATCAATCAGGTAATCTCTCTCTGCATACTATTCATTCCTCCTCCTATGTTTCTGATTCCGCGACCCAAGAGACTGCTAACCCGCAGGATCTATCCCAGGGTGAGAGCCATATTTCTGACTCTGAGTCTGATACACATTCCTATTCTCTATCACCCTTGTTAACGGAAGTCAGAAAGCCAGCACCTGTATATGTAGAAGATGATGAGGAGAATGAACCCGAAGAGCAGCAACTTATTCGAAAGAAATCCAAACTTTTCCACGCTGCTACTTCACAACCACAGTCAAACCCTAGCGTGTCACACGCAACCACTCCACCTCACGCGAGTGGTTCACCCCTTGAACAATCTGCACATAGGGATTTTGATTTTGGTGACGATGATGTACCTCTTGAAGATACTGTTGCTTCAAGAGGACATGGAGTTTTAACAACTTCAGCCGTACCTTCACCGGTACGTACTGATGCTGCAAAGAGGATCGGTTCTGATGTCGTACAAGGACACTTTGCAGCCGCTCAGCCTGAGATTCCAACTCAGGAACAAACAGAATTTGATCGCATAACTGTCAACAACATTTCTTATCAATTTTCTGCAGGTACTGCTTCATTATTTGGATCAATCATTGAAGACATACACGAGCGTGAGACAAGGAGTGTGTGTGAGAGGTTAGGGAGAGAGGGACCTTCATTTTCAAGGCCCGAAACCGAGCGTCAAATACCAACAGAACGAGTATTAGAGCGAGGTCACCTAAACCAAACACCGTCCCTTAACACTGAAAATCTTGATACGCGTATGACTTCTATGGAAAATCAGATGAGGCAGTTCGGACAGACGATGGGGCAGTTTGGGATGAATATTGGAAACAATCAAAGGGCTTTAGACGACTACGCAGCAAGGATGGCAAGTCAAGCTACAGCTTTTGATGATTTGACAAATAAGGTCAATGACTTGGGCCATGCTGGTGGTGTCTTGGGAAGCACTCTCAATGAGAGGATGGGGGCATTGGAGTCTACAATGCATACAATGGCTGTGGAAATCAGTAGAATGATGTTCGCAGTCAGGAGTTTTGTGCCCCCAGAGTGCTTAGAGTCACAACAACCTCCCCCCGATGCTGGTGCAGGTGGTGCTAGTGGAGCGGGAGCCTCTGGTTCTGGTTTTAGAGGTTCCTATGCAGCTGGTGGATCTGAAGACCAAGGTGGAGCTCAGGATAACTCACCTAAGGGGGAGAGTGGCAAGGAGACGAGACAGTAGGCAGTTCACATCGAAGAAATTGAAGAACCCGCTGATCTTGTCAAGGAACCAGAAGTTGAGCCGTCTATTGATGAAGAGGCTCTGAGGATGAGAAAGGGTAAGGCAGTAATGGTTGATGAACCATTTGTTGATCTGAGTCATCAGGAAACAGTACAGGAGGTACTTGACTCAGATTCTGACATGGAAGACGTACCGTTGGCACACGCTATAAAAAGATCTTTGAAGGAACAAGGTGGAGGTGCTGGAATGTCTTCCGGAATGCCTGAAGAATTTCCTGTTGATGAGGAAACCCTTAAAGCTCAACAGTTAGCCTTGGAACAAGCTCAGTTCCATAAAATGAAGATGATGCAAGAACATGCTGCATTCCTAGAAAAGAAAGGGGAGCTACAAGGGAAGCAGTATGAGTATGAGCTTGCAAGGCTAGCTGATCCTCAAGTTGATCTGGACAAATGAAGGATATGGCAGAAATGGGATGAAGCAAGGAAGATAATGATGGGACCCTGTGCGAAAGGAGTTCATAACAAGGATGCAGATGATCTGTTCTACAACTTGAATTTGCAGACCAATGACTGGGGACTATATAAATGCTTTGAAGAGATTAATTTCTAAAGTCAGGGTTGGATACAATGCAAATCTTAAGGAGTGGCAGGTTATCTTATCTTTGGTAGAAGGAGTCCCAACATCTTTCCTATATGTGGATGACCAATTCATAATGAGAAGATCTGCGTCAGAGTTGTTCTTGCTAGCGACTAAAATTCAATACTCTCAATCTGAGGAGCTAAGCATTCTGTACAGGGATCAGTTAATGCAGCTAGCAGAGGACAAGGGTCCAGAATTCTCAGCATATCCAAATTTTGTCCGGATGGTAGTTGACGGAAAGATGAAGAGGGTTAGCATGGAGGAAAATGATCTAATGGAGCTTTCAGTAGAATCTCTCAAAGCTGTCTGTAGACAAATGATGAGTAAGGGATTCGCTTCTGAGCTTAAAGATAAATTCGTGAAGATCATTGAAAGAGTTATATTCAAGAAGAGCAATGAGGTGTGGAAGTGTGATGTCATTGCTCCAAACCCTCTTGATGACGTGAAGATTGAGCCGGAGCTGATAGAGAAGAAATGGAATATTCTTCAAGCCATGAAGAATGTAGATGAAGCTCTGACTCTTCCTTCTGGAGCACTAGAACAAGGAGAAATAAGGGAGGCTATTGGTGTTCCAGGAAGTGATAGTGTATACTGGATACATGCTTATGTTGAAGATACAGCTGATGCCATAGTATTCATAGATGCAGACCAGAATCAAACAATCTTGCATATGAGTAGACAATGGCTGTTACGGACTCAAGATGCTGCATTTCTGGAGAGAGTATTATATGTATTCAAATGGGGCGAAGTGGAAGATAAGTTTGTTGAAGAAAAGCAGAGACTCATGAGTTACCTGTCTGAAGTAGTAGTGGAAAAGAAGCGAATGGAGCGAGATGCGGCTAGTGTCCACAATACTAACCGTGTCAAGGGCTACCCCAAGATGATCTATTGTCAGTTTAAAGCTGATAAAACACATTGGAAATCTCAGCTCATCATGAAGAACTTTGAGGATATTCCAAAGATCAGAACTACTCAGGAGGTGGAAAAACTCAGAATGCTTTTCAAACATCCTTATCCAGAGCCCAAGAACCCTCTAGAAATGGAAGCTGTAAGTCTGTTGAATGCTAGGTGGAAGCAGCTTAAAGATCCAGTGTACAAGAAAGAACAGCAGCAGAAGGAGAAGCGCAAAAGGCAGAAAGAAGAGAGAGACCAAGCTGCTGAAGCTAGAAAGAGGAAACGGAATTAGGGTTAAAGGTCAGAGTGGTGTGAACTTGAAGTTAGA
The DNA here is from genome assembly GCA_036435485.1 of Saposhnikovia divaricata. Lineage (NCBI taxonomy): Eukaryota > Viridiplantae > Streptophyta > Magnoliopsida > Apiales > Apiaceae > Saposhnikovia > Saposhnikovia divaricata. Next base: position 181,500,846 of record CM071597.1, on the reverse strand, counting down.
AAAACTTCATGTCTTTCGGTTGCTTTAACTCACTTGAGGAAAATTCACCTAAGAGTGAATCCAATAAGGTGATACAAGTTTGACTAAAAGGTATGAAATAATCCAGGTGATAGGAATCACTCAAATGATCTTTAATTCGAAGTTCGAATTCTGTTTCTAGTTTAAGTTCTTTGTATTGTTTTCATGTAAATTTCAATTGTAAATTATTCAAGACTGTAATGTTAATTATCTTTTCTCGTCTCATTGTTTAGTTGAGTTATCCTTCATTAATTTGAATGTCATTGTTAGACAATCAAATTGGGGGAGATTGAAAGGCAGAGTGTGTAAACTTGTAACACTATAACTAATGCAACTCAAACTAAAGGAAAAGATACTTAACCAGAAGACAATCAAGAACAAGAAGTCACAAGAAATCAACACTAAATGAAGACAAGGTAATTGATACAATTCAACATGTTAACTATGATCAATCCAAGAAGAAATCATTGAGAGAAGTTCAAGTCAAAGTTGTTCATGCCTCAGTGATTTGGAAAGCCAAGAATCAAGATCATAACTATCAGTATCAATAAGACCAATTGATTTCAAGTGAACAAGAAGGAAAGCAAATATTGGAAAGCCACATTTCTAATTGGATATGGTAATTTATTCAAGAAGCAAAAACCCTATCAAGACTAGTCACTTATGAACCAGACCGTTGCATCAAGTGTCAGGACATTGATAGCAAGTTTATGTCAGTAATAAAGATCCATATTCAAGAGCTTGGTGAAGAATAAAGAATACATGAAGATATCACAAGTTCAAGATGTGCATTGAAGTTTCAAGTTGAAGACCAGAATATTTTCTAAGTACTAAATATTCTAGATGGCCAAGTAGAAGTTTCTAAGTAGAAGTTCTACTTAGAACTTCGAGATGGCTAAGTAGAAATTCTCAAGTAGAAGTTCTACTTAGAGTGCAGCTTCAACATGACACATGGCATCTTCTGATTGGCAGATTTCCAAGCTTTCAAGATAAGGCAAGACTTATGTGGACATCATTGGGCCACGTACATCTTAGTCTTTGAAGACTACAGGACATAGATTACATGTAGTATAAATAGAAGTACTTGTGTAATGTTTTTAGTTAGTGAGCAATTCTTGAGAAAAAACACAAGAGAAAGAGAGAGAGTGCATTCACAGAGCTTAGTATCATTCACTTCTCTCTGAACTTCTGTTATACTTTGTAATGAATGTTGTAGCAACCCTTTCAAGTTATATATAAGACATATATTCCTTGAATCTGTGTGTTCATTTATTGCATCGTATTTATTGCTTCTCATATTCAAAAAGTTGTATTCACCCCCCCTCTACAACACATTTGGACCTAACAATCCCATTTTCACAAAAGCGTCATGAAACAAGATATCAACAGAAGCTCCATTGTCTATCAGGACCCGCTTCACTTCTGAGTTTCCAATTACAAGAGTTATGACCAACGGGTCGTCATGGGGGAATTTCACCCCTTCAAGGTCCGAATCATCAAAACCAACTACTATCTCGGTCTTAGCACGCTTCGGGGCTTCTCCTACGATGTGCATCACTTCTCTGGTATAGGCCTTTCGAGAGTTTCGGGTAGTGTCGGCCGCTGTTGGTCCTCCCCAAATCATATTGATTACTGGCCCTCGAGGCTGTGGGTTACGATCACGATCGTTATCCCTCCTATCATTGTCTCTTCTATCATAATCCCTTTTCTGGGTTCCACGATCTTCACCCTTGGTGAACTTGTTTAACTTTCCCTTCCGGATTAAAAATTCAATTTCATCCTTTAACTGTCTGCAGTCATCCGTATCATGTCCCACATCCCTGTGGAATCTACAATATAGATCTTTGTTTCTCTTTTCGGGGTCACCCCTGAGTGGCTTAGGCCACCGAAAGTCTTTATCCTTCTCAATATCTAACAAAATTTGACTCCTAGGAGCGTTCAGCCTTGCATAATCAGAAAATCTCGGTCCAAAACCCTTCTTTGGTGATGACTCGGAGTCCTTGCCAGCCCGGGGATACTTGTCCCTAGCGTCGTACTCTTGCTCTGGCTTTCGTTTCTTTGAGTCATTAGAACCCTTGCCATTGCCTACCGCGGTTTCCTTTTTCATACTGTCCTCAGCCTTGATATATTTATCGGCTCTTCTCTGGAGCTCGGCCATGTTTTCAGGAGGGTGTTTTGCCAAGGACCTTTTAAAGAAGAGGTCAGTGGTTCCATGTTCCAGGGCTACCATGGCCACCTTATTTTCCAGATCAGTGATATTCAACGTCTCTTTGGTGAATCGCTTGAGATAATCCCTCAAGTTCTCATTCTTTCCCTGCACCACATACATAAGGGATGCAGAACTTTTCTCATGAATTCTCCCACTAATGAATTGGCTGATAAAGGCAGCGCTCAACTCCTTAAAAGAGCCAATTGAGTTTGCAGGTAGGCGGCTATACCATCTTTGAGCCATGCCCGACAGAGTTTGAGGTAACGCCCTATACTTTAAGGCGTCACTAGCAGGCTGCAGCAGCAGTGCGTTTGAGAATGTCCTGACATGGTTTGCGGGATCGTCCGTTTCATCATAGGCCTTAATAGTCGGCATCTTAAATTTCCTTGAGATATGGGCATTCATCACCTCCTCAGTAAACGGAGGTGTGGGATCATCAAGGTCCCCAAGTGGCATTAGATCTTTGGGGTTGCTTCTGGGGGTCTCTACCCTTGTCGATTTTTCGGTTCGGGTATCAGCCCTCCTTTGCCTCCTTGAAGGCCTCTCCAAATTTATAATGGGAATCCCATCTGCAGTTGGAGGAGGCTGAGTTCGATTCAATCTATCTTGTTCTCTTGCAATATCGTCCTTCAATTTTAAGATCTCAGGCTCATAAGCCTTGATTCTCTCAGCAGTTGTCAAGGAGAGTCCATCATGGATTCTTCGTGTCCTTCTTAGAGGTTCTTTGCTAGCACGTCGCTTCCTCGGGGCATCATCTCGATCATCATCCTCAGATGATGATGAATCATCAGTATAGGGACCAGAGTAGTCATCATATTCTCGATCCCGGATCTGTAAGGCGTGACCACTTGGTCCAGGTTCCCTTCGTCGAGGGGGATAATTAGGCAGCCCATACATCGGGTTGGTATTCAAAGGGGGATACGTAGTATGGATCTGTACCCCCGGGGGTAGCGTGCGATCAACGTTACCAAGAGGAGAAACCACTATATGAAGAGGGTTAGTTTCTTGGCTTTGATGGACAATCACCGGGAGGGTCCCCTCTACATGGGGAGTCGTCCCTGGGGGCTGAGTGAGCAGAGGTTGAATGACCGCCCCTGTTGATGGGAGTATTTGTCCTTCCTCAGTAGCGATAAGCGGATCAGAAGTGGCTGGTGGAGCAGAGTTAAGGGGTACGGCCTCAGTTGATGTTGTTCTTCGCGTTTGAACCATGGTTGATGTTGTCTTCCCACAGACGGCACCAAATGTTGTGAAATAAAAACTAGGTTACGAGTATTGCGGCTAGGGTTTGTGTATTTAATGCAAAGGTGTGTGAGCTTCGTGCTTTAATGGCTGCTCTTGTGCTCGTGGTTGAATCGGCCCTCACAAGATGCCTACGTACTTTGATGAGTATCAAAAATCAAGCCAAAAAACGTAGTTCTGAGAATGAGGGGTCAGGCCCTTTATATAGGCTGTAGGAGCCTTAGAAATATGGTAGGAGTCAGAGACTTGGTGGACAAGTCTTCCTTGAGGAAGGTTCCAGATCTATTCCTTGTAGGAATCAGTTTCCATATCGAATTGGTTGCCTTGGTGGCTAAGTCTGATGGAGATAATATCCTTATCCAACTCTTATTGCTGAGCTGTTTATTTCCCTCAATATTAATTACGAAATTAATATTAAAATAGGGATTCTGACCTCATTAATGGGCCCCACGTTTGGACCATGCTGGGTCTAATTAATGCCATATTAAATGTGTCTTTAGGGCTTATTTTAAGCCCATATCAATCGAGTTTAATTCAAATTGTTTTTAATTTTGGTGAAAAGGTAAAATCTAAATTAAAATACAAAAACATGTTAGATATAATTCGATTGGTATAAAAATTTAGGTGGACTCAGATTTGTGATAAACTTATTCACAATTTTTTGAATGGTTAACTAATATGTGATAAATTTTGATATTCTAATAAATGATATTTTAAAAAAATCATAATTCAAACATATATAAAGATATGCAATCTTTAATTACATACATTTATAGTAAATATTATTTATTAGTAATAAATTTAAAAACCATGTAATACATAAATTTATTAAATTAAGAGATTATTTATATTAGAATTTATTTTAATCGTGAATAGAAAATAATAATAAGTATGGTAAACAAAAAAAAAATTGTATATGTTTGATTGATTTAAAATTTAAAAGTGAATTTTGTTTGCCTCTAAAATAACTTATATTTTTTGTTAGCTTTGTAAAATATTTTAAATAATTAAAATATATATGGTGTGATTTGCATTTTGTTCAATTTTATTAAAATATATTTTTTAGTATTTTAATCTAATAATTCTGCTACCAATCAAATATTTTTTTTAGTAATAGACCTAACAGTTCTGATCCATCTATTTAAGATGTAACGATTCTTTACAGATTGGTTGTCAACAACCAAAATTCTAGATAAAATCACTCTTGAATTTATTACATGAAAGGATATACATAATATGCAGCACGTGATTAAGCCGCTTTTATATGAAAATATAAATAATGATTAATGAATAAATATCTATAAGTGTTTCTTTATTAAATTAAATAGACTATATAAAAAAAATAGACTATATAAAAATGCCTAACTTGCGTAAATTAACATCTTGGTTCAATCTACTATCTACTATCTACTATATATATAATAGCACAACATGTCACATTTTATTCCTTGCAAAGTTACTATTTTAGCCCTGCATTTTAATCCATTTAATTTTTTTTCCAAAAAATTGTTGATGTGGAGAATCGAACCTAAGTCTTCCCATTCATATACACATCACCTTACCACTAGGCTAACCAATCACTTGTATTGTAAATCATAAATATGCTATGTAAGTCGGGTGATGAATGAAGAATATTTGGTATTTTAATTTCTAAGATATTTTATACGTTATAGTTTAGTATAAGACAAAATGACAGTTTGTAACCCCTATGTATATGGGTTTTGTCAAATTGGTCCAGAATTACGTTTTTTAGCACTTTGCAACCCCTATCTTCAAATCTCGCTTCATATTACAACCCTCGTTCACCCAGCACTGTTCACCCGAAAAAAAACTTTTTTTTTATAGTGTTCTTTATTGTTCTTTATATAAGGTGTTCTTCATGGAGTGCAACTCTCTCCCTATATATATATATATATATATATATATATATATATAGAGAGAGAGAGAGAGAGAGTTGCACTCCATGAAGAACACCTTATATAAAGAACAATAAAGAACACTATAAAAAAAAAGTTTTTTTTCGGGTGAACAGTGCTGGGTGACGTGGCAGGCCACATCAGCAGGTGCCACGCGGCACTGTCACATCATCATTTGCCACGTGACATCTGCTGGTGTGGCACTGCCACGTCATCGGGTGGTGTCCACCTGCTGACGTGACAGTGCCATGTGACATCTGGTGACGTGACCGCCACGTCACCAGTTACCGTTCAACCGATTTTTTTTTTTATGATCTACTGTGTGAGGGTGCATTTTAATTGGGTGGGTGCCCCTGGCGGGGCAGTTAAATCTAATTGATTCAATGGTTTAGATTGACTCTCTAGTGTTCTTTATTCTTCTTTATATAAGGGTGTTCTTTATGGAGTAATAGTGTATATATATATATATATATATATATATATATATATATATATATATATATATATATATATATATGTATATATATATATATATTAAAAATCAATTTATAATGTATTGTAATATAATTGTCATTGATTTTATAATAAAAGAATGATTATTTGATAAATATTTAATCATGAAAGTTAATTTAAAATATTTGACAGTGTATTTTGATTGATTTCAAATTAAAATAATGAATTTTTTTTAAACATTTTGTTATTTAAAAATTATGCTTTATGTGGATACATTAAATGAAATCAGAATTGTATTTAAATTAGAGTTGTGAACTAACCATGTTAATAAAGTAGGATGAGAATGTTAAATAAGCAAAACTCTTAATATAATATGAATCATTTAAAATTTAGGTATGTTAAATAAGTAAAATTATTAATATAATATGATTAATCTAAAATTTAAATATATGTCCAAATTGGTCCCAAAATTATTCATAATTTTTTTGATTTGTTAACTACATATTAGCTGTAAATTATGGTAGACTCAATTCTTATAATAAATAAAAGTTAAAATTAAGCAATATAATATATTACCAATAACAATAAAAATTATAATACGATTATTCCCTGTTTCCTAAACTTTTTACCTAAAATTATTAATGATGTCAGCTAATTTTTAAGTTTAACCTCGGTTCATGAAATTGTAGGCTTTGTAGCAACTTACTCTTTTTATTCTAAATTCTCTTCGCTGTCAGGCTGTGTTGCAGTTTGGTACCACGTCTTATTTTCAACTTTTCTGTGTTCAATTTCATTTTAAAGAATGGACATGGTCTTAATTATGGTTAAAAAAAAATAGGAAGTTAAGTTATATTAGAAATGATGTTAGATTGGTCTAAAATTTAGGAATTGCCAATATAGAATAGTTGATGAATTTAACTACGGTTAAAAAAAAATAGGAAGTAAAATTATATTAGGAATTATGTTAGATAATTTGATTGGTCTAGAATTTAGAAATTGATATGTGATTGGTCCTAAAATAATTCATAATTTTTTGATTGGTTAACCGAATATATGGTTAAATAACTGGATGGTGTAGTAGACTCAGGTATTATCTATCTATCTATACTATTATATTAAAGCCGAAACATTGAAAGTTTTGGTTTTCGGTTTGGTTATCCTAAGTTTTGGTTTTCGGTTTGGTTATCCTAATTATTAAAATAAATAATTAAATTACAAAAACAACTCAAAAAACTAATTACTAATGTTAACGTAGTTATATTCTGATTAAAATTCCTTCATCCACTTCTACTTGGACTCTTTTTTCTGCTCCAACAACTCAATTATTCATTTTTTCTAAAGAATTTACTTCTAATTAAAAAACTTTACCATTTAATTTAAAACTAATATTACAATAATTAATATATATCCAAAATATCACACCATATCTTTCCGTAATTATTTTTATTATTAATTTTTGTAATTAAAACATGGAGTACTTTTTAATTTAAAATTAATCTTGAGATCACTAATATACACCCACAAATATCTCACCATATATACAAATCATTATTTTTATTAATAAATAACAATCGTTAGATCTAATAATAAGATATATTATATGATTAAATTAATTTACTAAAAATTCAAAGTTCGAACCCGTCAACGACATTTTTAATTTAGAATTTTACAAAATAAATTTTAAACCATGCATTTCATTATATAAATTTATATTAAATTAAAATTAAAAAATTATTAAAAATAAGGATTATATAAAAACATAATTATAATGTTAAATAAATTTTATAACCGATCAAAAGAAACCCGTGCTTCGCACGGGTTTGGTTATCCTAATTATTAAAATAAATAATTAAATTACAAAAACATCTCAAAAAGCTAATTACTAATGTTAACGTAGTTATATTCTGATTAAAATTCCTTCATCCACTTCTACTTGGACTCTTTTTTCTGCTCCAACAACTCAATTATTCATTTTTTCTAAAGATTTTACTTCTAATTAAAAAACTTTACCATTTAATTTAAAACTAATATTACAATAATTAATATATATCCAAAATATCACACCATATCTTTCCGTAATTATTTTTAGTAGTAATTTTTGTAATTAAAACATGGAGTACTTTTTAATTTAAAATTAATCTTGAGATCACTAATATACACCCAAAAATATCTCACCATATATACAAATCATTATTTTTATTAATAAATAACAATCGTTAGATCTAATAATAAGATATATTATATGATTAAATTAATTTACTAAAAATTCAAAGTTCGAACCCGTCAACGACATTTTTAATTTAAAATTTTACAAAATAAATTTTAAACCATGCATTTCATTATATAAATTTATATTAAATTAAAATTAAAAAATTATTAAAAATAAGGAATATATAAAAACATAATTATAATGTTAAATAAATTTTATAACCTATCAAAAGAAACCCGAAGTTTTGGTTTTCGGTTTGGTTATCCTAAGTTTTGGTTTTCGGTTTGGTTATCTTAATTATTAAAATAAATAATTAAATTACAAAAACAACTCAAAAAGCTAATTACTAATGTTAACGTAGTTATATTCTGACTAAAATTCCTTCATCCACTTCTACTTGGACTCTTTTTTCTGCTCCAACAACTCAATTATTCATTTTTTCTAAGGATTTTACTTCTAATTAAAACACTTTACCATTTAATTTAAAACTAATATTACAATAATTAATATATATCCAAAATATCACACCATATCTTTTCGTAATTATTTTTAGTAGTAATTTTTGTAATTAAAACACGGAGTACTTTTTAATTTAAAATTAATCTTGAGATCACTAATATACACCCAAAAATATCTCACCATATATACAAATCATTATTTTTATTAATAAATAACAATCGTTAGATCTAATAATAAGATATATTATATGATTAAATTAATTTACTAAAAATTCAAAGTTCAAACCCGTCAACGACATTTTTAATTTAGAATTTTACAAAATAAATTTTAAACCAAGCATTTCATTATATAAATTTATATTAAATCAAAATTAAAAAATTATTAAAAATAAAGATTATATAAAAACATAATTTTAATGTTAAATAAATTTTATAACCTATCAAAAAAACTCGTGCTTCGCACGGGTTATAAGCTAGTATTCTATACTATACTATTATAAGCGAAACAGTGTATAATTGGTTGGTCGGTCGGTCGGTTAACACCTTCCAAAAAGTTTTTAACACCTTCTAAAAAGAATAAAAACAATAAAATGCATATAAATTTTTATTTTACAAAAAAACCATATATTTTACTTAAAGTAAATCTATATTATACTATTATAAACGAAACAGGGTATAATTAGTTGGTTGGTCGGTCGGTTAACACCTTCCAAAAAGTTTTTAACACCTTCCAAAAAGAATAAAAAAATTAAAATGCATATAAATTTTTAATTTACAAAAAAAAACCATATATTTTACTTAAAGTAAAGTGCATATAAAATTTTATTTTACAAAAAAAAAACACATATTTTACTTAATAACAAACTCTTTTAACTATACTCTCATTAATATTCAATTACATACTATTTAAGTTATATTTGAATTAAAAAATTTTACCTCAACCCAACTTTTTTAGACTCTTTCAATTACTTGGAAACCAAATATTTTCGAAATCAATTTAAATAATTTTAACATCGCATAATTATTAAAATTTTCAACAAACTATAATCTATCTATACTTGTAATAACCATAAATTTTCGAAATATATTTTGGACCGAATTTTAGAGTCTCGTTTTAATTAGTCAACGGGAGAAAAATGAAATATTTGTACTAAATATTTATATTAAATATTGTCATCATTATAATTGTCCCCCATTTTTATTTCTTTTAATTTAATATTTATCCACCTACAATAAAGTAATTTTGCATTATAAGCACTAAATATTTCCTTAATTATTTTGTCTTCCATGATTTTCTATTGTAATGATTAAACAGAAAAAAAAAAGAACTCGGTTATATTCTTTATAAACACCCGACCCTATATTCTGTAAATCAACATATTTACCCATATTCTTTTCTTTCTCTCAAGAGATACTACCTCTCCTGTTGTTTTTTTTCCTATCCAACACCCGGTTAAACATATAGATTACTCAGGTAGTTATAATTGTATTATCTTGTTTCTTTTCGTTTTATTTCCGATTGTTTCGGTTTGTGTAAGAATTGATATATGTTGTTTTTGTTGTGATTGTTATTTGGTAAAATAGAGTGGGTGTTGGTGAGTACGGGGGGGGGAAAAACAGGGCAGTGGTTGGTGTAACCACCACCGACGATGGTGGTGGTGGCGTGTGTAGGGAGGTACGGGGAGAGAGTCGAAGGGCGGAGGGAGAGATAAGGAGTGAGATTGAGAAACGGAGAGTGAGAGATGAGAGGAGGGAATTGTTGTTGTTTTGTATGGTTCGAATTGGGTATTGTCGAGACCAGTGGTGTGGCCGTGGGAGTTGCCGGAGTAAAAGGGGGAGGCGGTGGTTGAGAGAGATACGAGGGAGGCAGAGAGGGACAGAAATGGGGAGAGACTGGGGGAGATGGGTTGTTGCTGCTAAGGTTCAAAGTCGGGGTGGTGGTGTGGTGTGATTGAATCGGTGATGAGGGAGAAAGGAGAACGGCGAGAGAGAGATGCGAGGGAGAGAGAGAGAGAGAGAGAGAGAGACTGGGAGAGATTCAGAGACAGAGAGATTGTGATAGGGGGATTGAGAGAGACACAGTACAGAGAGAAACGTAGGGAACAGGGGTGGGGCCCACGGGGAAAGTGGGGCCCACATCATTTTCTGAATAAAACGATACCGTTTAGCGATAGTTCGATCAAAAATCGAGATTTTATTAATTCGATCGGTATTTAAATTAGTTGGTAATAAATTGTTTTTAAAACGGTTTAATTGTTTAATTGATTAAAAATAGAATTATTTAGAATTTTAGATGTAATTTAGAATTTAATATTTATTAATTAAATAAGTATTATTTTGAAAACAAATTAGAGATTTATTAATTTTCAATAAAAGGGGTATATTTGTGAAATAAGTAGAATAAAATATGTTTTATTTTGGAAAAGCTGTTATTAATATTTTCAGATTATTTTATAATCCGGATCGAGTCAGATTTAATTTAGAAATTTAAAATTTGTTTTATTAAAGAGTTTAGTGAACTAGAATTTGTGAGATTTCTTAAAAATTAGAATTCTTTGATAATTAGTTTTAAAATGAGAATAATAAATATGGATTTAAATTGAATAAAAACGGATGTTTGAATTTTTCATTTTGAGTAAGAATTTAGATTTCCAGATATTAAAAAATAGGATATATTCCCCAGATTTAATTCCTGTGTTCGAATAAATATTTATTTATCCCGGAATTAATTTCTGTTATTTATTCCGGAGATTTTTATGAGATATTATTTTATTATTAATTAGATTATCGGATCGGGAGTATTTTATTCTGAAGAATCGCTTACGTATTTCTGGTTGCTATTTTTTAGAAAATAATTCTCGAGACGTAGATCGACGCCAAGTTCACGGGTAGAGTATATATTTTAGCTTCATTCATTCGTACTTCGAGATCGAGGCAAGTTCGTTCTTACCCTAACTTTTGGAAACTGTGAATTTCTGTTCGTGTTATTTAATTCCTTAATTATTTTTGAGATGTTATATATTGAGATTATCTGTTGCTCTATATGATGCAATAATTTCTTTTGAGAATTATTTCTTGTTAAATATTATTATATTGTCAAGTTAGTTTATTTGAGAATTATAATCCCTATATGCGTAGAAACAATTTAATTGATATCGGGTCGATCTCATTAATTCGTGACGACTATTATTTTATTCAGTGAAACTAATCTCATTCGTCCGAGATAGTTAAATTTATTCTTTTCGATTGAATTTATTGTACAAATTCAATCGTTATTTATTGATTATCTTTCAGTTAGTTCCTCGTTTGAACTAACCGATAGGAGTTTAAAATTATAATTATTAGAGATTTTTATTCGTCGATCAAGTGAAAAATATTCTATTTACACGTTCATCAATGTTGAGTATTATAAATATCGAGAAGTACTATTTGTTCAGTACGACTCCCAATTACTTTAATCTTAGGACTATTCTCATAGATTCGAGATAGTCGATTTTATTGTCAAGGTTTGGCATTTTGTTCATGTCAACCGATAAATTATTATTGAGGATTTACATCAGTCCATTGTTCGGATTGGTGGTGAAATTGAGTCATACTGGCAGTCCGCCAGATTTGTAAATATTTTCTGAAAGAGTTACCTCAAGTTATCTGTACCCAACTATTCGGGAATTCTGTATTCTACTGGTCAATTTTGGGCAAGAGGCCCTTTATAGAGAAAGAGAGACTCGTGTACCGTTTTACGGACCCGAGAATTTTTAGGCATTCGTTGCCTTGGTTGAATTGATAACCATTATGATGCTAGCATTCATACACATATATTATAGTTGATATCGTATTGTAGCCGTGATCGGGCGAAGTGCGGTGTCATCGGAGGCCGGTATTCTTGGTTGGTTAGTTGATCGCCCCACCGAGATACGGAGAGGTGGAAGACCAGTTCATTCTTACATCATGAGTTATCAGAGTTATATCAAATGAGTCTTTTGAGTATTCTGTTTTGAGATGAGTTTTGAGCCTTTCGAGTATGATATCCTCAAGATAAATTTGAGTCAAATCTTATTGTTATATTCAATATTAAATTTTGAGTATTAATTTCGGTAAACCTTATTATATTTATATACCGAGCGAGAAGAGAACTTGCTGAGCACTATAGTTGCTCATTCTTGCTTTACAACATTTTGTTCAGCTGTCAAGACGGAGAAAGGCGAGACGTCCAGCCAGGGCTATAAAGGAAAAGGGAAAGCGCAAGGCTATGGCGACAACAATTAGAAGATCCAACTGGAATCTTTATATTTCTATTGATGTGAACTTTTGTAATATATTAATTCGTGATGTACCAAGTTGTTTTGTATTACGCTGTGAAGACGATCTTGGATCTGCGGAGTGGGACATTTTATGCTCCGTTGTATTATATATTTTGCTTTGTTATTGCGTAACTTGTGCTACAGGATATTGAGACAATGTGACGACCCGGGTCCCCTGTCAGGGTGGATTTGGGGGCGTTACAGTTTTGGTATCAAAGCCATAGTTATATTTTTAGGAATCGTATGAGCCTTGGAGTATAACCCGATGCGAGCATTTAGAGATATAATACGAACCTAGAACTATAACGCGACGTGAGAATTTAGAGATATGATACGAAGTTGAGATTTTGGCACTAAGCGCCTTACGCCTTTATATATATTTATAGGCATAGCTAGTTGATTGAAACCTGACCGAGATTTTCGTACTTTTGTAGATGTCTACTTCCGGACCAGCAGATTTCCGTTCTACCCGAGATAGATCTCCTACACCTTACCCGCATGGACCACTTAGCTCAGGTTCAGACAGTGACCCGTCTGAAGAGTTTATGCTGATGGTTAGTGACACGGAGGATTCTTCAGTTCAGATCCTTACACCTTCTCCTCCACATGTGATAGATTTAGTAGACTCTCCTGACCAGATCATTGAGATAGTCGATTCTCCTCCACCAGTGATTGATGTAGAGGCTCCTACCCCTGAGACGTTCAGAGTTGAGACCCCAGTGCCCGAGATTACGGATCCAGTTGATGAGGGCCAGCTTTCACCCGTCCGTATTGAGGTTGTACCTACCTTGTCAGCTCCAGTATCCGGAGTTGATGTACCTACAGGAGTAGCGGCTCTTGCTGAGTTGTTTACTTTACCTGTTCCCGTCTATGCTTCGACGCCGACAGTCCCTACCGTGCCTGACTACATGTTTCCACCTGTCAGTGCCATGCCTGCATGTGATACTACTCCTCCTGCACCTGCTATACATATCCCTGCTTCAGAGGTGATTATCTCATCTGCTCCACCTTTCCCAGCACAGCCAGTTGGTATGCCCACGCAGCCGAGAGGGGATCGAGGGCCTGTACCTTGGATGGTTCATGATTATCTTTTCCAGCAGTTTCGATGGGCATGGCTTCGTTATGAGGAGGTTTTTGCCACTAGAGATGCTATATTGCGATTACTGTCGGTCGACCCTACCACAGTTCATGGAGGAGGCAGCTTCCTTGTGAGGAATGTTCCTATGGAGATCGTACATCAGATCTCTATTGCTATTCTGACTAGGCTACAGACTGATCTCACAGCCCTACCATCCTCTAGTACAGGAGCCGTGGATCGCAATGCTGTTACAGAGTTGATTGCCAGAGCTATCGAGGAGTTCCAGGGACGCGTGGGTGAGATGTTTGGCCGTTGAGACCATAGCTGATATTGTAGCTTGGGCTTGTTCTTGATGACCCACTTTCTGTATAGTGATGCATTAGATTTGTTTGCATTATGGTGTTTATGTATGAGTTGGCTAGCTTGTATCAGATGTATGCATTAAACGTACCTTATGGTACCATGATGGATTATATGTGGATATTAATATTTTTGCACCCTTACCTGTTTCAGATTTATTATTGTTGTTGCGCTTTAATAATAGTACTCCTGTAAATAATAATAAAAAAAAATATATATTGTGACACATGAGATATATCTTCAGCATTTTCAGAAATTCGACATAAGATTTTAAGAGTTTACGTTACCAGCACCGATATTCTGTTATAATTTTACCTAGTTTGACCAAGCTCCTGTTTTCAATTTTAATAGAAAAAATGGCACCAAAAAGAGGAAGACCCGCAAAGAATCCTCGTCCTCAACCCGAGGTGAATCCAGGGAATGAGGTTCCACCTCAGAACCAAGTTCCAAACCCGGAACCACAACTCGCTCGAGGTCCCAACCAAGAAAATAACCCAATGAGTCTACTTATGAACTTTCTTATTCAGCATACCCAGAACCCTCAGCCTCAGCTATACCAAAATATAGGAGGGAATCCACCTCCAGCTCAACTGACCCAAACTACTGTGAGTTTCAAATCATTCAAATCCTTGAGTCCACCTGAGTTTAAAGGTACCACTAACCCAGTGGAAGCTAGAATCTGGTTACGTGAAATAGAGAAAACCTTTGAGATCGTAGGGGTAGAAGAAGAGAAGAAAACCATCTTTGCAGCCTATATGTTAAAAGGTGAGGCGAATTATTGGTGGGAATCGAAGAGAGCAATGGAAGGGAACGTAGTCATACCCTAGACCAGGTTCACGCAGCTATTCTTAGAGAAATATTTTCCTAAATACTTGGAGAGTCAAATGGAGGTCAAGTTTCTGGAACTCAAGCAAGGCAACATGACTGTAGCTGAATATGAAGCCAAGTTTTCTGAACTCTCTAGGTTTGTGCCTTACCATGTGGATACGGACGAAAAGAGAGCTAAACGTTTTCAACTAGGGCTAAAGCCGTGGATCCAGAATCGAGTTGCGGTCCTAGAAATCACCAACTATGCTACTGTGGTTCAAAAAGCATCTATTGTGGAAAGTGGATCTGAGTTGTACTCAAAGGACAAGGATATGAAGAAAATGAAGTTTCAGAATCGTGGAAATAATTTTGAGAGGAAGCCGGACGATCGGAATGGAAAGAGACCTTTTGTGAAGCGGGAAGACAGAAGCAATGATACAAAGAGAACTGAGAATCAAGACGCTAGGGGAGACAATCAAAGGTCCAGACCCCCTCAGGCAGCCAACCTAATTCAAGGAAGGTCACCGCTACCCGAATGCAAAACGTGTGGAAGGAAGCACCCAGGACCATGTAATCTGGCCAACATTGTTTGTTACAACTGTGGACAAAAAGGGCACTATTCTTCTCACTGCAAGGATAAGGCCGTTACTTGTTTCAATTGCGGAAAGAAAGGACATATTGCACGAGATTGCAAGTCACCACCAAAGGAGACAGCTGCACCTAGACTCATGGCACCTCCCAGCAACAAGCCAACTGCTCGTACTTTCAACATGACGGTGAAGGATGCTATTGCTGATAGTGATGTGATTGCAGGTACGCTTTTAGTCAATTCCGTAGATGCATGTGTTTTGTTTGATTCGGGAGCAACAAAATCTTTCATATCGGAGAATTTTAGGAATAAATTGAATATTCAGTCCGTACCATTAGGGGAGACATTGATTATAGAAGTAGCAAATCAGGAAAAAGTCCCTGTAGATCAGATATGTCCAGATTGTGGAATCGAAATCCAAGGACAACGTTTCGAAGCAGACCTTCTTTCTTTTAATTTAGGGGAGTTTGATATAATTCTGGGAATGGATTGGTTGACACGTTATGATGCTCAAATCAATTGTCGGCGTAAGTGGGTTAGTGTAAAGGGACCCAACGGCAAAAGAATACAATTTCGCGGAAGGAAACCTACTAGTAATTTTCTGACTTTGATTCAAGCGAAGAAACTATTAAGGAGTGGGTGTCAAGCCTACTTAGCTTATGTGGTTGACAACGAGAAGCAAGCCCCTGTCATTGATGAAATCCCTGTAGTGAATCAATTCGAAGATGTTTTTCCTGAAGAGTTACCTGGATTGCCGCCCGACAGAGAAATAGAATTCAATATAGATCTTGCCCCGGGAACTACACCAATTTCCAAAGCACCATACCGAATGGCTCCAGTTGAGATGAAGGAGTTGGCTACCCAACTGCAAGAATTACTTGACAAAGGCGTAATCAGACCAAGTGTATCCCCGTGGGGAGCTCCAGTGCTGTTCGTGAAGAAGAAGGACGGATCTATGCGACTATGTATTGATTATCGTGAGTTGAACAAGATGACCATTAAGAATAAGTACCCCTTACCTCGAATCGACGATCTGTTTGACCAACTTAAGGGAGCTAGATGTTTTTCAAAGATTGATTTGAGATCCGGTTATCATCAACTTAAGATCAAGCCTGAAGATATTCCTAAGACTGCCTTTAGGACCCGATATGGACATTACGAATTCTTAGTCATGTCTTTTGGATTGACGAATGCGCCAGCTGCTTTTATGGATTTGATGAATCGTGTGTTCAAGAGGTACTTGGACAAGTTCGTGATTGTATTTATTGATGACATCCTGATATACTCGAAGTCTCCTGAGGAACATGCTGAACACCTCCGTCTAGTTCTGGAAACGCTGCGGAAGGAAAAGTTATATGCAAAATTCTCGAAGTGTGAATTCTGGCTAAAAGAAGTTCAATTTTTGGGACACATTGTAAGCGGCGAAGGGATTTCTGTAGACCCCGCAAAGATAGAAGCCGTAGCAGACTGGGAGAGACCCAAGACTCCCACCGAAGTTAGAAGTTTCCTTGGATTGGCTGGATACTATCGAAGGTTCGTGAAGGATTTCTCAAAGATAGCTACGCCACTGACTCGACTTACCAGAAAGAGTGAAAAGTTCGAATGGACCCCCAAATGTGAAGATAGCTTTCAAGAATTGAAGAAGAGATTGACTACTGCCCCGGTGTTGACCTTACCCGATGAGAAAGGCGATTTCGTAATTTACAGCGACGCTTCTCACAAGGGTTTGGGATGTGTTTTGATGCAACACGGAAAAGTAATAGCTTATGCCTCTCGGCAACTGAAGGAATATGAGTCCCGTTACCCTACTCACGATTTGGAACTTGCTGCTATTGTTTTCGCACTTAAGATTTGGAGACATTACCTTTACGGAGAGAAATGCGAGATTTACACGGATCACAAGAGCTTAAAGTATATATTCACGCAGAAGGAATTAAACATGAGACAAAGAAGATGGTTGGAGTTGATCAAAGACTATGATTGCTCGATAAACTATCACCCAGGGAAGGCTAATGTTGTAGCTGATGCATTAAGTAGAAAGGAGAGACTAAACCTGTTGACAACCTCAGAAGAATTGGTTAGAGAACTTGAGAAGATGGAATTAGAAGTCAAGATCCCAGTCCAAAACAATGAAAGAGTTTACAGCATTCAGTTTCAACCAGAGTTACTCGAGAAGATTCGACGTTGTCAAGAGCAAGTGATGGAAGAAAGAAGATCAGAGTTGACCGGAGAAGAATTTCTAAGTTCAAAAGATGAAAAGGGAATTAAGCGATTTGCATCGAGAATATGGATTCCTAATGTTACAGAGTTGAAGGAAGAAATTATGAGCGAAGCGCATAACTCGAGATATTCCATTCACCCAGGGAGCACAAAAATGTATCAAGACATCAAGTTGAATTATTGGTGGCCCAACATGAAGAGGGAGATTGCAGAATGGGTAAGTAAGTGTTTGACATGTCAGAAAGTGAAGGCAGAACATCAACGACCAAGTGGACTTCTACAACCTTTAGAGATACCAGAGTGGAAATGGGAGCATATTACCATGGATTTTGTCGTAGGATTGCCCCGAACTAGAGCCAGTCATGATGCGATCTGGGTTATCGTCGATAGACTCACTAAATCTGCGCATTTCCTACCAATTAGTGATAAGTATTCCGTTGAGAGATTGGTGAACATATACCTAAAGGAAATTGTAGTTCGTCACGGAGTGCCTGTTTCGATTGTTTCTGATAGAGATGCCCGTTTTACTTCACGATTTTGGAAAAGTTTTCAAGAATGTCTTGGCACGAAGTTAAATCTGAGCACTGCATATCATCCACAGACCGACGGACAAAGTGAAAGGACGATTCAAACAGTTGAAGATATGTTAAGAGCCTGTGCACTTGATTTTAAAGGAAGTTGGGATGAGCATTTGCCCCTAGTCGAGTTTGCTTACAACAATAGTTACCATTCGAGCATATGTATGGCACCTTATGAAGCTTTGTACGGAAGGAAGTGTAGATCACCTTTATATTGGGATGAAGTAGGAGAAAGGAAGATACTAGGACCGGAATTACTTCAACAAACTAAGCAAGCAACCGAGGTTATTCGAAAAAGGTTAGTTGCAGCTCAAGATCGACAGAGGAAGTATGCAAATCAAAAGAGGAAAGACAAAGCGTTTGAAGTGGGAGATAAAGTGATGTTAAAAGTTTCACCTTGGAAAGGAGTAATGAGATTCGGAAAGAAAGGCAAGTTAAGCCCCAGATATATAGGACCTTTTGAGATACTTAAGAAGATAGGACCACTAGCTTATCAGTTGGCCCTACCTCCAAACCTTCAGCATATCCACGATGTGTTTCATGTTTCTGCGTTAAGAGAGTACCATTCTGATTTCAGGCACGTTATAACCTACGAACCAGTGGAAATTCGTCCAGATTTGACATACGAAGAAAAGCCAGTGGAGATCCTAGATTACAAAGTGCAAGAGTTAAGAACTAAGAAAGTGAATTTAGTGAAAGTACTTTGGAGAAACCACCAAGTGGAGGAAGCCACGTGGGAATTAGAAAGTGAAATGCGGAATAAATATCCGGAATTGTTTAGTGCATAGTTTTGATTCCGAGGACGGAATCCTATAAGGGGGGAAGACTGTAATAACCATAAATTTTCGAAATATATTTTGGACCGAATTTTAGAGTCTCGTTTTAATTAGTCAACGGGAGAAAAATGAAATATTTGTACTAAATATTTATATTAAATATTGTCATCATTATAATTGTCCCCCATTTTTATTTCTTTTAATTTAATATTTATCCACCTACAATAAAGTAATTTTGCATTATGAGCACTAAATATTTCCTTAATTATTTTGTCTTCCATGATTTTCTATTGTAATGATTAAACAGAAAAAAAAAGAACTCGGTTATATTCTTTATAAACACCCGACCCTATATTCTGTAAATCAACATATTTACCCATATTCTTTTCTTTCTCTCAAGAGATACTACCTCTCCTGTTGTTTTTTTTCCTATCCAACACCCGGTTAAACATATAGATTACTCAGGTAGTTATAATTGTATTATCTTGTTTCTTTTCGTTTTATTTTCGATTGTTTCGGTTTGTGTAAGAATTGATATATGTTGTTTTTGTTGTGATTGTTATTTGGTAAAATAGAGTGGGTGTTGGTGAGTACGGGGGGGGGGGGGAAAAACAGGGCAGTGGTTGGTGTAACCACCACCGACGATGGTGGTGGTGGCGTGTGTAGGGAGGTACGGGGAGAGAGTCGAAGGGCGGAGGGAGAGATAAGGAGTGAGATTGAGAAACGGAGAGTGAGAGATGAGAGGAGGGAATTGTTGTTGTTTTGTATGGTTCGAATTGGGTATTGTCGAGACCAGTGGTGTGGCCGTGGGAGTTGCCGGAGTAAAAGGGGGAGGCGGTGGTTGAGAGAGATACGAGGGAGGCAGAGAGGGACAGAAATGGGGAGAGACTGGGGGAGATGGGTTGTTGCTGCTAAGGTTCAAAGTCGGGGTGGTGGTGTGGTGTGATTGAATCGGTGATGAGGGAGAAAGGAGAACGGCGAGAGAGAGATGCGAGGGAGAGAGAGAGAGAGAGAGAGAGAGAGAGAGAGACTGGGAGAGATTCAGAGACAGAGAGATTGTGATAGAGGGATTGAGAGAGACACAGTACAGAGAGAAACGTAGGGAACAGGGGTGGGGCCCACGGGGAAAGTGGGGCCCACATCATTTTCTGAATAAAACGATACCGTTTAGCGATAGTTCGATCAAAAATCGAGATTTTATTAATTCGATCGGTATTTAAATTAGTTGGTAATAAATTGTTTTTAAAACGGTTTAATTGTTTAATTGATTAAAAATAGAATTATTTAGAATTTTAGATGTAATTTAGAATTTAATATTTATTAATTAAATAAGTATTATTTTGAAAACAAATTAGAGATTTATTAATTTTCAATAAAAGGGGTATATTTGTGAAATAAGTAGAATAAAATATGTTTTATTTTGGAAAAGCTGTTATTAATATTTTCAGATTATTTTATAATCCGGATCGAGTCAGATTTAATTTAGAAATTTAAAATTTGTTTTATTAAAGAGTTTAGTGAACTAGAATTTGTGAGATTTCTTAAAAATTAGAATTCTTTGATAATTAGTTTTAAAATGAGAATAATAAATATGGATTTAAATTGAATAAAAACGGATGTTTGAATTTTTCATTTTGAGTAAGAATTTAGATTTCCAGATATTAAAAAATAGGATATATTCCCCAGATTTAATTCCTGTGTTCGAATAAATATTTATTTATCCCGGAATTAATTTCTGTTATTTATTCCGGAGATTTTTATGAGATATTATTTTATTATTAATTAGATTATCGGATCGGGAGTATTTTATTCTGAAGAATCGCTTACGTATTTCTGGTTGCTATTTTTTAGAAAATAATTCTCGAGACGTAGATCGACGCCAAGTTCACGGGTAGAGTATATATTTTAGCTTCATTCATTCGTACTTCGAGATCGAGGCAAGTTCGTTCTTACCCTAACTTTTGGAAACTGTGAATTTCTGCTCGTGTTATTTAATTCCTTAATTATTTTTGAGATGTTATATATTGAGATTATCTGTTGCTCTATATGATGCAATAATTTCTTTTGAGAATTATTTCTTGTTAAATATTATTATATTGTCAAGTTAGTTTATTTGAGAATTATAATCCCTATATGCGTAGAAACAATTTAATTGATATCGGGTCGATCTCATTAATTCGTGACGACTATTATTTTATTCAGTGAAACTAATCTCATTCGTCCGAGATAGTTAAATTTATTCTTTTCGATTGAATTTATTGTACAAATTCAATCGTTATTTATTGATTATCTTTCAGTTAGTTCCTCGTTTGAACTAACCGATAGGAGTTTAAAATTATAATTATTAGAGATTTTTATTCGTCGATCAAGTGAAAAATATTCTATTTACACGTTCATCAATGTTGAGTATTATAAATATCGAGAAGTACTATTTGTTCAGTACGACTCCCAATTACTTTAATCTTAGGACTATTCTCATAGATTCGAGATAGTCGATTTTATTGTCAAGGTTTGGCATTTTGTTCATGTCAACCGATAAATTATTATTGAGGATTTACATCAGTCCATTGTTCGGATTGGTGGTGAAATTGAGTCATACTGGCAGTCCGCCAGATTTGTAAATATTTTCTGAAAGAGTTACCTCAAGTTATCTGTACCCAACTATTCGGGAATTCTGTATTCTACTGGTCAATTTTGGGCAAGAGGCCCTTTATAGAGAAAGAGAGACTCGTGTACCGTTTTACGGACCCGAGAATTTTTAGGCATTCGTTGCCTTGGTTGAATTGATAACCATTATGATGCTAGCATTCATACACATATATTATAGTTGATATCGTATTGTAGCCGTGATCGGGCGAAGTGCGGTGTCATCGGAGGCCGGTATTCTTGGTTGGTTAGTTGATCGCCCCACCGAGATACGGAGAGGTGGAAGACCAGTTCATTCTTACATCATGAGTTATCAGAGTTATATCAAATGAGTCTTTTGAGTATTCTGTTTTGAGATGAGTTTTGAGCCTTTCGAGTATGATATCCTCAAGATAAATTTGAGTCAAATCTTATTGTTATATTCAATATTAAATTTTGAGTATTAATTTCGGTAAACCTTATTATATTTATATACCGAGCGAGAAGAGAACTTGCTGAGCACTATAGTTGCTCATTCTTGCTTTACAACATTTTGTTCAGCTGTCAAGACGGAGAAAGGCGAGACGTCCAGCCAGGGCTATAAAGGAAAAGGGAAAGCGCAAGGCTATGGCGACAACAATTAGAAGATCCAACTGGAATCTTTATATTTCTATTGATGTGAACTTTTGTAATATATTAATTCGAGATGTACCAAGTTGTTTTGTATTACGCTGTGAAGACGATCTTGGATCTGCGGAGTGGGACATTTTATGCTCCGTTGTATTATATATTTTGCTTTGTTATTGCGTAACTTGTGCTACAGGATATTGAGACAATGTGACGACCCGGGTCCCCTGTCAGGGTGGATTTGGGGGCGTTACAGTTTTGGTATCAAAGCCATAGTTATATTTTTAGGAATCGTATGAGCCTTGGAGTATAACCCGATGCGAGCATTTAGAGATATAATACGAACCTAGAACTATAACGCGACGTGAGAATTTAGAGATATGATACGAAGTTGAGATTTTGGCACTAAGCGCCTTACGCCTTTATATATATTTATAGGCATAGCTAGTTGATTGAAACCTGACCGAGATTTTCGTACTTTTGTAGATGTCTACTTCCGGACCAGCAGATTTCCGTTCTACCCGAGATAGATCTCCTACACCTTACCCGCATGGACCACTTAGCTCAGGTTCAGACAGTGACCCGTCTGAAGAGTTTATGCTGATGGTTAGTGACACGGAGGATTCTTCAGTTCAGATCCTTACACCTTCTCCTCCACATGTGATAGATTTAGTAGACTCTCCTGACCAGATCATTGAGATAGTCGATTATCAATAGTATTTAATATGGATATTTTTGATTGGTTGGTTAACACCTTCCCAAAATTATAATCTATAATCAATCATCAATCTATACTATTATATAAAAGCCGAAACATTAAAAGTTTGGTTGGTTGGTTGGTACCTATTGAATTTACCTAATTACCCTTATACCCAATTAATATTAATATTACCAATACATTCAGAAATCATTATTAAATTTTTTTTAAATGTATCCAATCGAAGAGGTTGGATGTATTTAATATTGTAATTCCCGTCGAGCACATATGAACTCAATAAAAGTCTGTCTTAATTCATCTTTGTGCTTCAGTCGAACGAATAATTAGAATTGATAACAAATTGAATCAACCTTAATTTTTGATCAATAAAATTGAGTTTATCTAAAAATATGGCTCAAACTAAACTTGATTCAAATTCAATAATAGTTGTATATGATGAAATTGACTGGGTTGATAAGTTTGGATTGGACTATATGTTAGATTCGTAAAAATTATTTTAAAAGTTTGAATTGTTCAATGACTTGAAAATTTGGCTTCAACTTCGAATTCGATTCCTATATATTCATAGTCGAATCAAGTTTGAATAAAAATTCAACTCAACTCTGTTTGGATTATAATTTTATCTGCAAATATTAATCTTAATATTTTTCTAAACAGGAATGAAGATCCCGTAAATCACGACACAAATAGATCATATTCACAAATATCTATACTATTATATTAAAACCGAAACATTGAAATTTTTGGTTTTCGGTTTGGTTATCCTATATTTATTAAAATAAAAAGTTTTAGTTTTCGGTTTGGTTATCCTATTTATTAAAATAAATAATACATAATATAATTAATGGTAATTAACTGATTGTCTTTTTCACATTTACTTTTAGTTGAATATATTGTCTTTTATAAACACCTAAAAAATCAATCGTATCATATCTTTTAATTAGTGATAATTAGCCGATTGTCTTTTTTTAATTAAAAAGAGGTTTACTTTTAATTGATTGATGATATTATCTTTCATAAATCTGTATACAACGAATAATGATCATTAGATTTTTAGTAAAAAATCAGAACCGTTGTATCTAATGATTAAATATATTATATGTTTAAATTAATTTACTAAAATTTCAAGGCTCAAATTCTGTCAACGACATATTTTTAAAAAAAATTAATATAAGTTTTAGAATACATAATTTTAAAATCATTAATAATTTTGCAATCATTAATGTATATCCCAAAATATTATACCATTTTGCTGTTAGATTTTTAGTAATTAATAAGAACCGTTAGATGTAATTATAAGGTATATTTTATGATTAAAATTACTAAAAATTCAAGTTTCGAATCCCATCAACGACATATTTAACTTAAAATTCTATAATATAAATTTTAAATCATCATATTATTAAATAAATTTATATTAAATTATATTAAAATAATGTTAAAATAATTTTTACGAAGTAATGATTATATAAAAATATAATTATAGCATAAATTAAAATTTATAACATATTAAAAGAAACACGTGCATCGCACGGGTTATAAGCTAGTATACTATTATAAGCGAAACAGGGTATAATTGGTTGGTCCGTCGGTTAACACCTTCCCAAAAAGTATAGTAATACTTTCCAATAAATAAAAAATAAATTAAAATGCATATAAAATTTTATTTTGCAAAAAATAAACTAAATATTTAACTTAATAACAAACTCTTTAATTATTACATACTCTTTCAATTATATTTGAAATAAAATCACATATTTATTAAAAAATTTACAAAAAATTAAAAATCAACAAAGTAAAGACAATCTAAAACTATATAATAAACAATAAAATTTTAACACATATTTAACAATCAAGTGAAAACTGTCAAACTTACTCTCAATTGTTTATATATTTAGAAAAACTAAACATATTTAATTCTTCATTTGTTTCATCAACATAAATGGAACGGAGAGAGTGTAATTTTTTAAAAATAAAAAACCACATTGTTTATAGAATTATAAATATTTTCAATTATATCTTGACTAGAATTATCGCCCGCACAAACTTATTTCTAAGATTCTTTCTTCTATTATTCTAGGTAACAATAAATAAATTTTAAAAATATCTATTGAATTTTAAAATATTTAACAATAAATTAAAAACTAATGTTAAATGATATTTATTTATGTCATGAAATTAAGTATGAAACATATATAAATTTAAAATTATTAATATAATTAATTAAAATAAATTAAAATTTCCTATTAAATCAAATAATTAATATATTAATTAATAATAATAATAATAATAATAATAATAATAATAATAGTAATAATAATAATAATAATAATAATAATAATAATAATAAAAGATAATAGCCCGCGTTTTGTACGGATTGGTTGGTTAACGCTTTCCAAAAAAATTGTTAACACCTTCCTAAAAATAACAAGTTAAAAAATTTATATTAAAAATATAATTGAAAGAGCATGTAGTTGAATTTCAGTTGAAGTATAACTCATAAAGTATGTATTTATGTAAATTATGTATTTTATTTTTTTAGTAAATTATAGTTTATATTTTAATTTGTTTTTTTAGAAGTGCGAATAAGGTTTTTAGAAATATTTTAACTGACCAACCAATTATACCATATTTTCCTTATAAAAGTATAGTTATATTTATTTTTCTTTTCCTTTTTTAATTTGTTTACTCATTAATAAATTTTTATATTGAAATTGTTTATCAAATATCAATAATACCAATTCTACTGCATCACAACATAACATTGCAAAAGGTCTACTAATCTCATATAGGGTGGAACATTGGCTTCTTCCTTTGAGATTTAAGCCAAATCATAAACCTTTTCTTTAAATCACTGTAACATCATAGATAGAAGAGAGGGAAAACAGAGATTATGGAGAGAATTGGAGAGAGAGAGGGAAAACAGAGCAACGATAATAGAATTCAAAAATTTTCAAACTCCGATGTCGCAACCCATTACAGAGCGGATAGATATTCGCAAAAGGTACAGGAAGGACCAACAAACACTCTTAGATCGGTAAAGGAGTAGGGCAACATAACCACCAAAACTACTATCTATCACTATGGAGACAAGAAGAGGGCGTCATATCTGGAGGCAGCCATGGCCGGTAACAGTGAACACAAAAGGTGGATGACACCCAGTGGACGCAGGTAACAAGGCGCAAGCAAGGCAAGAGGGCAGTATCGCACATCTTTGTAGGTAATATACCTACTAAAGCATCCACATCGGACATATGGAATGCTGTCAAAGGGCAAGAATACTTCACAGATCTGCACACTCCCAATCGCAGAGATAGAAATAACAATAGATTTGGATTCTTAACACTTAAAGCATGAGTATTGCCGGAAGAGGTGCTTGCCAATATCAACAACACTAAACTATTTGGAAGAACTCTGGGGTTCGACATAGCAAGAAGGGGGCCGCCACCAAATGGATCTGGACAAAGGGTCACAAACACAAGAGGTTCAAAGGATTTACCAGCGACGAAGCTTGGCAGTGAGAGGAGAGCTTTCAACAGAAAAGCGGAAGTAAACATAAGCACGAAACTAGATCACAAAATCTCAGGCAAGGAGAACTTGCAAATGCAAGAACAACTAGCACTAAGCATGATTGGGATGTCGCACTACCCAGATAGCTTGCACAACATTAGAGAAAAACTATGGGTAGCTGGTATCAGCTTCATATCAGTCAAGGCAATTACGAAGAGCAAATTCCTTTTGCTTTTCTCGGATAAAGAGGCATTTGATAACTTTGAACCAGATATGATTCACCCCATTTTTCATAGTATCAAATACACGGACTCGTCAGACCACACCACCATGAGGACAGCTAGGCTCCATATTTTGGGCATGCCTATCTTCGCCTGGAACCAGGAGGTCTTGAGCCCTATAACCAAGCAGTGGGGCACTTTCTTACCTAATCAATTCAATGGGGCAGGACTTGAGGACTTCTCCTCCTCAACAATTATGATAGAAACAACCTGTACTGGACACATTGAAGCCTCCCTAGTGGTTTCCATAGAAGGAATATCATACAACATTAACATCAAGGAAACAAACATCCAGGAGGAACGCTCTGATAGAGTCAACCATCCCAATTTTTTTGAGATGCAAGACACTATAAACCCGGAAACAGAAGGAGAAGAAGACAGGACTTGGGAACAAACCCCGGAATTTGAAGTAGTAGAAACAGAAACACAGGGAGACAAGATCGACACTCCTAGAGCGGCAAGCAACAACAAGAGGGTACCAGACAAACATACTCTGTCGATAAGGGCACAGAGTGCACAAGAGGCTGACACCAGGTATGATAGCCTGGAGACAAATCAAACTGGTTTGAGGGAACTAAACCACACATCGGAATTGGACTTAGTATCAGAGCAACAGGGAGTGACAATACAACTAGAGAACACAATCTCAAGGACAAAGGATAATGGCAACGACAGGGAGGCAATAAACAGGGTCCCCACACATTTCATGTCATCCCCAAAGGATTATAGGGATAGGGACATAAACAGTAACAGTGAATCTGATGATTCATCAGAACAAGCTGAAGCAATAGACACTTACGATGTCACACACATGATCACTAAAAGCAATCATTTGAAAATATGTAAAGGCCTATTTAGATTACATATACAAAGGGGAAGGGGTCGACCAAGAAAATACAGGCATAACAAGGGATCAGAAAAGAAGAGCAAGCATAACAGGGGTAAAGATAAAGCCACAGCCAACAATACTCAGACGCTACAACCATCCAGAAGCTGGGAAGTACGGAGTAATCCCATAGACCATCCTCTGACAGGAGGGAGTCAAGATATGAGCATTGTGGCCTACAATCTGAAGACCAATAAAAATCTAGTAGCGGCTAGCATTCTGCAGGATGCAATTGACATGGGCCTTAAATCAAAATGTGGAGAAGAACAAGCATTGGAGAGGATACTCTCTGAGCTATAACTTTACACCCATTCACAAGCCACAATAAAACAATATCTGATTATGAATCATTTTTCGGGATTATCTTGGAATGTTAGAGGCTGCAACAACATTAAAAATACGAGAAATGTTAAGGCACACATACAACACTCTAGGGTCAATTTCGTATGCCTGCAAGAAACCAAATGCGTGAGTTGGGACGATAGAATGATTAACAGTATTTGGGATAGCCACAATCACCATTGGATAGAAGCTCCATCAACCGGACAATCGGGGGGGCTTCTAACTTCGTGGGATATTACTCGTTTCCAACACATCAATCACATTGTCACAAAACATTGGATTCTATTTAAAGGACAGGCATTCAACAACAACAAACCCTTCATTTACATCAATGTGTATGGACCACAAGATGCGAATGACAAAGTAGTAGTGTGGGAACAGCTTAGCGACGTCATAGCCGCAAACAAAGACATCCCAACATGCCTTGTAGGGGATTTTAACAGTGTCCGAGAAGAGACAGATAGAAGTAACTACAATCACAGCAAATTAGACTCGGAGACCTTTAACAGTTTCATCAACAATAATGGTCTAATACATATCAAGACACAAAGTCCACAATTTACTTGGTTTGGACCACAGAATAGGAAAAGCACCCTTGACTGGGTATTTGCAAATATAGCCTGGCTACAGGATCCCTCGTGGTCTGCAAGACTACTTAACAGAAAAAACTCTGATCATAGAGCCATTTGGTTTGGCTCTACCGTTCTAAACTGGGGACCAAAACCTTTTAAACTATACAACTCTTGGCTTGGAGATAGCACTCTTAAAGAGTTGTTCAGAAACCTCAACAATAACATTGACTCTAGACAACTCAACCTCAGACAGGCAATAAGAGAAATTCGGACAACTGGAAAATGGTGGAACAAGAATATTCTCGGAAACGTGGATGAGGCCATTAAAAACAAGGAGGAGTAACTACAGAGAAACGACCTGAGTAACAACCAGAATAACAATCAAACCAAAAAGGAATTGGAAAATTTATATCAACATAGGGATCACATGCTGTGGCAGAAGTCCAGAACCCTATGGCATGCAGAAGGGGACAAAAACTCGAAATACTTCCATCAGGTAGTCAATAGAAATAGACAGAAAAATACAATCATTGGACTGCAACTGGCAGCTCGTTGGATTGATGATCCCATCCAAGTCAAAAACATACTGCTCAACCACTTCAGAGACTTCTTTAATCGAGACAGAGACTTACCATTTTTAGACTTGACACTCTACAAATTAACAAAATTCCCAACAATTGCAAGGAATTCCTGGAAAGCAGATTCAATGAGGAAGAAATAGCTCTAGCCTTGCATGAATCGGAGCCAAACAAGGCGCCAGGCCCTGATGGACTTAATGCTGGCTGTATCAAGCATTGCTGGTATTTCATCAAGCCTGGGTTCATTAATATGATTAATAACTTTCATCAGACGGGAGAAATACCTGTGGGACTAAACTCGTCTTTTTTAGCCCTGATCCCGAAGATATCCAATCCAAAGCAACCGTCGGATTTCCGACCGATTAGCCTCATAAATAGCAGCATGAAACTACTACTTAAAATTCTTGCTAATAGGCTCAAAAGGGTACTCCCACACATTATTGCGGAGGAACAAACAGGCTTCATGCAAGGGAGAAACATCACAGATGGCATCATAATAACCTCTGAAATCATTCACTCCATGAAGTATCACAAAACCAATGGAGTCATACTTAAATTAGACTTCGAAAAGGCATTTGACTCTGTTAACTGGGATTTTCTGTTCGACATGCTTCAAAGAATGAACTTTGGACAGAGGTGGATCAGGTGGACTAAATCTATCTTGAACACAATCAGAATTGTTGTCCTTGTAAATGGCTCACCAACTGAGGAATTCAAACCAAGTGGGGTGTAACGCCCCCAAATCCGAGGTCAGAGATTCAGGTCGTCACGTCACCATCCAACCATATCATACCTGTATTAACTTTACAACTCAACAATACATCCATCCAGACCTTAATCTTACACACAAACAAGTTAGAGCCTCAGAAATGATAATCAAAAGTAACAATAAATATTACAATTCATCTGTACAATCCAGAGTCTTACGCAATTCCACTTATACAACTACACTTAAAGACAAGTCTTACTATTACAGTTGAAAACCTATCAGACTTACTCTGTAGTATTTATCAGGAACTAAATCATCTACGGGGTAAATCTTCTACTCCTCTTCTGCTGGTGCGGAGTTAACCGACCAAATTCTTCTCTTTCTGAAAAGTTTTTATAAAGCAAGAATGAGCTACATAACGCTCAGCAAGTTCACCATTTTGAAAAATAATGATGTGATTTATTTTGAAAACATTCCCAACTGTATGGGCATATATCTCAGATTTCAAAACATAATTGGACAATATATATGTCCGAGTTTGAATAAAACATCTATACTCACTAAGGAGCTTTAAGAATAACATATGAACCCTTTATAAGGTTCCTATTTCAATATATCAAAAGTTTGAAAATATAAACATATGAGTATATCATTTTCGACAAAACACTCTACGGTTAACATACTGTACAGGGAATACATCTTTGCAAACCTCTTTCCTTCCATTAGCTTAGAAGGTTTCTCATTCAAAAACATTTCATTCTTTGAAATAATTGCAAGAGTGCACTAACACGTGCCAATCTTTATAGAATATCTTGCAGTTCTAGATACTGCACGATGTCAATATTTTTCTTATCAAAAGCCACACTATCGGCAACTGGGCACTTAGGCCCAAGAAGCAGTGTTTGAGTATTTTTCCAAAGTGGAGGATGGGACTGGAAGAAAACATAAAAACCTGACAGGGATTGACGATGATCAGTCGCCACATCCAAGTCCAATAATCCGCGGGTCTTCTCTACCGGTAGAAGGATAGAAACTACATCCGTAACTATCCTCGGGTGAAAACTACATCCGTAATCACCCTCGATGAAAACTACATCCGTAATCATCCTTCGGCAACACCTGGGTCGGAATAATAATTGATGGACCGCCTGGCTCACGGCCGCTTACACATCCCGGGAATCGTTCGTCAACGGTTCCCACACCTGCCAGAGTCCTTTTTTCTTTTTCTTTTAAAACTTGATTTTGATTGAAAATTGAGTAATCGAGGTCCGACGTCAGTCGACCGATGATTCTTGAAATCGTACAAGAAGCGAACCTGACCGGGGGTTTTCGAAAATGTTTTGAGTTCGAAAGAGTTCGAGTTTGAAAGTGCTAAAGGTATCTTGGATTAACTTCGTCTTTAAAATAATGAACAATAATTTAATAAATGATATTTTAAGATTTAATATTAATAATTAATAAAATAATTATTTAAATTAAATAAGCTTTTAATCCAAGATAGGTATTTTGAGTATTTACGAAGATATAAAAATAATTACTTGAGTATACGATACTCCCCGAATGACCCTTCGGGTTTTGGCAATTTAATTACGATATAATAATATACCGCTCCCCGGTCAATAGTATATACGAACCGCCACGACCTCTATTGCTAGAGTCGTTGTCCGAAGAAAACATTTCATTCTAAGTTCAAGGGGTGCAAACATATATGTACTTATACATCTCAATATCATCGATACTTCGATAAACATAAACATTTGATATGATTGAAAACTACAAACACAACAGTGAAAGTCCTTGTATATGTAAGTTTTGAAAAGTAAACTTGCATAGGTAGAATCAGGAACATAATATCTTGAAAATAAATGCTTAGGGTTGGAAAACTTGCCTTGGGAAGGTTGGGGTGGTTGGGCTCGTGGAGTGGAGCGACAATCTATAAATATCCAATATTCGCTCGTTAGTATCTTAGCAACACCACTTAATCATAATGTTTTAAAGAATACAAGGCCATCTTAGCGACTCCACCATTTGACCCACTAACCCTCCTATATGACCATGTCATCACATTATCACATTCTTTACCCATTCGACTCAAATCTATTCCACAAACTCGAAACTCAAGTGAATACTCTTAAAACTACTTTAAACTAATCTCCTAAGTGGTTTTTCACTCGCGCGGATTTTACTCCAACATTTCTATAAAATTGAAAAATACATATTTTAATCCAATTCTTTTTGGGTAACCTTCACCACTGCATTTACTATCTTCTCTAATTTTTCCATGATCCTACATAAATTTTTAGGGGTTTAAACAAGGTTCACAAGGGGACCATTTAGTGCAGTTCGGATTCCAGAAACACATTTCACTTCTCAGGCCATAACTCAAAATCTATACATCACCTAGTCATGAACCTTATATTTCTAGAAACTAAATTCAAATACCTTTCCAACAATATATATTAGGACTTCAAGGGACAAGATTTAGGGGTTCAAAACCCTCCTACAAAACAGTACAAGTTCCTGGAAAAATACTCAGCATGCTTATACCACTTAACCAACCAAGAATCTTATATACACATCACAACCATCATCTAATCCACCAAGATCATACTTTATAACATACATGGAGTTACATACACTAACCACAAGCTTAAAAATCACATCCACAACATTTAAACTCAAGATCTACATCATCCCTAACTTATATGTCCAAGATTCACACTAATAACCATGGATCTAAGATTAAACATCACAAATACTACATGGCCAAGAGGGGTTAGGGTTTTTATACCTTCTTGATGTTCTTACAATCTCAAACAATCTTGGTTAACCTTGGGGAAGCCTTACTCTATGCTCACCATCTTCAATCTCACCAAAGAAATCAAGAACATGGAAGTGGGTTTCCTGACTGGAAAAACATGCCCCAAAGATCAGCCAAAACGAAGCCCTTGCACTCGTTTCCTGGTCGAGGCTCCTGAATGAAAGTTGTAGAGCGTCTTAACAGCTTTCTAACCATATAAAGAACAAAAAATTTCATTGAGTAATGAAGGCTCTAGGCCCGTTTTACTGAGAGGGTGTTCTGCCGGGCAGAATTGTTTTGTTCTTGGTTTTATGTTCTAATAATGGCATACACTTGATATATATCTATTTTTGGTTGGATGCATCTCATCCTTGCTAGGTGGCAACCTCTCATTGGCTCCTCTAGATTTCTTATCCACTTAAGTTGCAACCAAGTCCTTTGCTAATTGCAACCAAGTCCTTGTCTCTTGTTTCTTGCACTTAAGTCCTTTTGTTTTGTTTTCTTTTCCACCGCTTTGATTTCCTTGTCGTTTCTTGAATAAAATAAATACTTTACAACTTATACGTTGCATATTATTGCTCTAATATAGCACAATACCTCGAACGAATATTAATTCCAACATCCCTTGTTTATTTCTCTTTATCTCAGAAAACGTTCTCCCGATTTCTCAAGCATTCTCTTTTCTCAATTCTAGGAGTTTATTCTCAATCCTTTTTCCCTCTTATAATATATCCTTCCTTGGACTCTTAATATACCATATCCTTAATCCATGATTCGTTTGCTCAATCGCTTAATCTCATTGTAAAGTTTCAGCGGTTTTTAGAACGTTTGTTTCACTTCCTCAGTGGTTTTCGTTCCAAATTCTCAAATCACTTATAATAAAATTCCAAAATATTAACTCCTCAATTCCTCAAATTAAATATCTCATTTCTTGATATTACTGATATGTAATTCACTGATCGGTCAAATATTACACGAAAATAGAATTTGGAATTTCTGAATTCCGATCGCATTTACATACACTTATTTACTCCGTAGATTACTAGTATAACTTCGGAATATCCACACTACCTCTCGTACGTAGGTGGCATGAAAATTTTTCTTAATCCTCAAAATTACTATTCATCCACCAAATCTCTATTCATTGATGCACTTCATCATAATAGGAAAAGTTTTAATTCTACCGAAATTTTGGGTTCTTACAGTCTACCCTCCTTAAAAGGATTCCGTCCCGGAATCAGTTTAGGAATCACTGGGGTTACTCCTTCTTTGTTTTACTCTTTCAACTTCCAGGTGGATTCTTCCACATCTTGATTTTCTCACAATTCCTTATTAGTTTGAAAACCTTGTTCCTCAGCACCTGTTCTTCTCTATCCATGATTTCCACGGGTTGCTCCACATAGGTCAAGTCTGGTTGTAGGTGTATCTGGTCGTATTCTATCACATGCCGAAAGTCCGTATGGTAGGGTCGTAGCATGGACACATGAAACACATTATGCACTTGCTGCAAGCTCGGGGGCAATGCTAGTTCATAGGCTAACTTTCCAACACGCCTCAAGATCTCAAAAGTTCCTATAACCCTCGGACTTAGCTTCCCTTCCTTACCAAATCGCATCAATCCTTTCCAGGGGATACCTTTAGCATCAAGAAGTCTCCCACCTCATACTCCTTTGATATCTCACAAAATTTGACCATTCGAAATAATGGGTTTCGTAAAAAAAACTAATGACTTTTACATACACTCGTCTGCACAGTAAAGACGTAATATGAATTCAAAATCTTCATTTAATAATTCGTACATCTCGTGATCGCAAAGATTTCTCATCCACCCATAAAATTTTGGTTATTGCAGTCTCCTCTCCTTAAAAGGATTCTATCTTAAGAACCTAAGGAAAATAGTTGTGGATACAATTCCAACTTTACCCTTCCCAACTCTCAGGTTGACACTTCAACCCTTTTGTTCTCTTACCTTGATCTTACCAACGCTTTAGTGTTGCTTCTCAACGCATGCTCTCCTCGACCTGTATTCTTTATCGGTTGTTCTATGAATGAAAATTTCTATCCCACTACTTATACGTTCCTCTTCTACCTTGTTCATAGTATCCGTGTTGAATCCTTGTATCGTTGGGCCGTGAATACTTTGTGGTCGTGTTCTATAATCTGAGACAACGTCAATACGCATGGTATTCCTCATTTTTCTTGGCTTGATTAGCACGCATGTGTTGCCTCCCGTCAGTCGTTACCACTTGCTATGGATACTGTATAGTCTTCCGTATACGTCGAACCAGTTCAGCTACTATATCCCTCGTTCATTGACTTCTTCGTAACGCAAGAAAAGCGAAACTTCTTCTTTCGTAGTACGCTTTACAAGAGACGTCCTTACGTTCGCATGGTGCCGATCGTGATAACAACATTCGTTTCATGGATAAGTTTTTATTCTCGACTGCCCCGTGAAATCTAAGGCACGACACTAAATATAAATTTGATCGTCTGGATAATTCTTCTTCCCTGTCCGTCAGCCACAGATCAAATTAGTACATATGCTCAATCTCTTTATTAGTTATACTTGAAAGCACCTTCAATATTCGAAGTTTAACCTTAAGTCTCTATCTGACGTAATCACTGCAGAAGTTTTATATTGCACCACCATCTCTTCCGTATATAAATCGATAATCTTCTAAATGGAAAGTCTCTCGTAGGTAAATCACTTGGTCCAGCAATTATAAATCAACTAGGGCCATCTCTTGGCTCGGTCTTCGGCGACCTACTCATGAAATTCATTATAATTCTGTCCACGTTCAAGATTTTCTACGGGCGGAATTGATCCACTAGATCTCTATCATTTTGTTTTTGACATGTTGCGTTTGTACTTAATAGTTTGCCAATACCATTCTTCATATCCGTTTGTACTTAATAGTTTGCCAATACCATTCTTCATATCCGTTTGCCAAACATTCTCTTAATTCTCTGTACATCTTTGTCCTTCCCCATAATTTAGTCATTTTCTTCTAACATTATTCTTTATTGTATATACTCTATTTTCTTGGTCAATACTGACTGAATTCCAATTTCGAATAATCCCTTCTATAGGTATCGGCCACCACACTGGCCTTTCCCGGGAAATAACAAATTTCTCCATTATACTCCCTGCTCCCTTTCTTCACCTTCTCTTTCTTATGTTTAGTCCTAATATGAAGATATACTTATGGCACTTGTGGAAAACTTTCGCACTTTCTCATAAAGTTAACGTCTCAGTTTTATGCGTGAACGCCATCATGACTAATCCCAGACTCACGGTTAGTATATCCTATCCTGTAACCTTTATGTTGTCCAGAAGTATAGGCTATCATCCCCTTTCCACTGCATCAGCACACCACTTAAACTCTTGAAAGACGCATCATCGTGACTCTCAAAGTCCTCTTTTTATCATTAAGTATAGCTAACAACGAGGTTGTTGCTAATATCTCAATTCATTCCAAAACTTTGTTCATTAATCCATAAAGGCTTCTGACTCGCTAGTCCACTCAAATGATACTACCATAATTTTATAACGTTTATATTAGTGTGACGTGCCAACTTTGGCACAGTACAGAGGTCGATCTTGAGTTGGTGAAACCCGCCTTTCAACCTTATCCTTGAAAAACAACTACGCGTTTTAACTGGTCAACAATTCCTACATCTCCAGTTAGGGGTATCGATTCTCGATGGCATATGTAAGATGTCATACGCTCGTCCTCTTTCACAACTGGCGCCAATCAGTCTGAGGCCTGCATGCTGCTGCGATTCCCAATAAACTTGATTAGGTGGTAATCTCGAAGGATCATTGGGATATATCCATGCATCCATTTGCTATTAGGGGCCTGTTAAACTTTATGTCTCTCTATGTGCATCAATCCCTTTAAGCTAAGTAAAGCTTCACATTCTTGCCACGATACTTCTTCTTTTCTTGTCCATCTCACTTCCATGTTAGTTTCCTCTAAGGATATGTTTTACATCGCAATCGATTTGCATTTCCTGGATCAGGAAAAGGCTTGGTAACTCCAGAATTCATTAATATAACATCCTGACAACGGTTGGTAGAAGCGTACTCCCAACCACCTCATCATTTCTTATAACTTTCCCCACACTAATATTAAAGGTCTTGTGGTATGCCCCGACATGATATTTCTACTTTAATAATTACTCTACATAACGCTCTGGCTGCACAATTACAACATTTGGTTTTTTTTTTTGATCTCATATTGGTGTAACGGTTCATAATTGTACCTCCCGTTCACCTTAGAGTAATCACTTTTAAAGGAATGGTTTCAAAATAACAAGGTCCAATAGATAATTTCAATAAGAATTCCACATTGGATGTTCCAAGAATGTTGATGGTTCCAAATACTAGGAGTCTCGATTTTTGGAGAAGTAAGGATGGACAGAAGGAATACAACAAGGTTTATTCCTTCCCGTCCTGATAATTCTGTAATATGATACCATAGAGAATGTTGCATAAGGGCAATGATTGTTGGATACAAAAGTCATAAAGATGGTCTTTATACAATTCTTACATCGGGTGGATACTTTTCCTCCTGAATAATAAGAGGAATCTAAAGTCGCATTTGATGAAGGTCAGCCAATAGAAAGCAATTCTACTCCATGACAATTAAAGAATGAAGTAGTTTATCATTCAAGTAATCAGTGGTTTCAGATGAATTCTCATTGTGTGAATGAAAGAATAAAATATTCAAGTGATATAGAGTCTGATACGAAGATGGGTAGAATTCGAGTTGAGTGGGCGACCTCATTAGGTCTCAATCGAGTTATTCGTCAAAACTTTCATCATCATACTTTACCACATGCAAAATGCATTGCGGAATGAATTAAATTGGGAGTTGGACCAGTGAAACAATAACTAGTCCTTTTCAAGAAACACTAGCAACTAGCTAGACAAAATTTGCTAGTTCACCTATTTGAGACATCACCACCAGCTAGGACAATTAGCTAGGTGTTCTTCACAACATTACAATTTTGACTAGTTAGATCAATCAACTAGTCATTCATATTGACATATCGACTAGCCAGTTTCAATTGGATAGAATGGAATTTCAACATCGTAGCCACTGAAGAAACTTTAGGCTACTCGGACAACGAATGGAAATAAGAAGTTATTAAGTTTGAAAAAGAAAACTATAAAATCTGAAGAGAATGTTCTAGGTATCGGAACAAGCGATAACCTTTCATCAAATATTACTTATCAGTGAAACGGTCCACCCAAGGGTGCCTCCGTACACATGCTTTATCAGATTCGACAATAGAATTAAATTCGGAACACCAATATCAAAATGATATCCTTACTATGATTTCAATATACGATGTACAATCTCATCTTGAATAGAAGAAAAGAATTTATGAGGGACGTCTGGACATTAGATCATCCATGTTCTCAGTAATTTGTTGAATATTTATGAGCTCAGCTGAAGAGTGCAAGTACGAAAGAAGCAATCAAATATCGATATCCGTTAAGTAGTATTCGTCGATTAATTAAGGAAATATTTGTTGAACATTCCTTGGATAATTGAAAGAAAGTGTAAATAGGCCTGAGCCGAACAAGATCATCATAAATTTTTGAATAGAATGTTCATGGATCGAATAAAATTACTTCGGATAAGTCCTGCTTTAGGGAAAGTATCTCACTGGTTGTTGTTCCACAAGTTTGAAGTAGAAAGCTAGAAGGGTTACCCGATATAAACTAATCGAGGTAACATGGTTAGTGAACAGTTTAAAATGAAGTAGTGCACCAGCCGGTAGTTACCAAAATAAGTTAATAATCATTCGTGCATCTCATTAACACCATTATAAGGGTAACTCCACCTCTTCGTCTTCGTAATACAAGACACCAACTAGCGCGTCTCTCAATCATCATCTTAAAGTCATTTATCGAGTTGGGGTTTCACAAATATATATGTCATTTCCGTGCTTTATCTTGAAGACCAAGCTTCACATCATTCCGGGGACACCTGCTAAGTCCATAGGGTCCTACTTCATGCCTTCCGACATGAATCATAAGTGGCCAGTTCCCCCTGGGAACAGATCAAAGAGATCTCTCAGGGATCTCAGTGCAGTCCATAGGTTCAGTGGCGGGTGTGTGTATGTGAACATATACCAAAAATATTGAGGCCTACAATACATATATACGTAGTCCCAGATAACATCTCTATCAAAGGATCCCACTCTAGACCCACTGGTCTTTTCTTTTGGTAGACTCTGAGATCACTGTATCGCTCGTTGCAACCATATTCAACTTCTCTTGAGTCCCTTTGTTAATTCTACTTGTTTGTTCTCTAAGTTGAACTACCATGCTCTAGCGTCCGAATCATGCGTGGAATTACATAGCACGCTCGTCTTATGATAACATTCTCGTATAACATATGTACAATTCGCCATCAAGGGTAATGAAATCCACAACGGCATAGTAACCACCTTTCAGGTAAACCCGTTACTTATCGAAAATCGGATCTTATAACCAAAGTAAAAGGCTTTCATTATTCCAAGTACTAAGTACCCTTAATTATGTAGGGAAGTCTAAACTTCTTGATTCTTAAAATTCCGCCTCCTAAACTGTGGAGGACTATGGGCCACAAAATTTATGCCGGCCTAGTCATCCGATCATATTGGCAATATCGCCTCTACCCCAGCTGCTCTTGAGATTTCGCTCTGCTTCCTATATCATTACCAATGATAGGTCATGTATGACTCTCAAACCTCTATTCATCATTCTGAAGGTCTCTAAGGATTCTATCGACCCTAGTATAATACCTCCAGTAAACATTCCAGTCCATTCTACTCACCGGTACCTCTTCCGGTAGTCCAATAATAAGTTTACTACGATCTCTTATGTCATTCTCCTACTTAGACTTAACTCTCAACACTCTCGTTTCTGAGTACTGTAACTTATTGCTCCGATACCATTTCTGTAACGCCCCCAAATCCGAGGTCAGAGATTCAGGTCGTCACGTCACCATCCAACCATATCATACCTGTATTAACTTTACAACTCAACAATACATCCATCCAGACCTCAATCTTACACACAAACAAGTTAGAGCCTCAGAAACGATAATCAAAAGTAACACTAAATATTACAATTCATCTGTACAATCCAGAGTCTTACGCAATTCCACTTATACAACTACACTTGAAGACAAGTCTTACTATTACAGTTGAAAACCTATCAGACTTACTCTGTAGTATTTATCAGGAACTAAATCATCTCCGGGGTAAATCTTCTACTCCTCTTCTGCTGGTGCGGAGTTAACCGACCAAATTCTTCTCTTTCTGAAAAGTTTTTATAAAGCAAGAATGAGCTACATAACGCTCAGCAAGTTCACCATTTTGAAAAATAATGATGTGGTTTATTTTGAAAACATTCCCAACTGTATGGGCATATATCTCAGATTTCAAAACATAATTGGACAATATATATGTCCGAGTTTGAATAAAACATCTATACTCACTAAGGAGCTTTAAGAATAACATATGAACCCTTTATAAGGTTCCTATTTCAATATATCACAAGTTTGAAAATGTAAAGATATGAGTATATCATTTTCGGCAAAACACTCTACGGTTAACATACTGTACAGGGAATACATCTTTGCAAACCTCTTTCCTTCCATTAGCTTAGAAGGTTTCTCATTCAAAAACATTTCATTCTTTGAAATAATTGCAAGAGTGCACTAACACGTGCCAATCTTTATAGAATATCTTGCAGTTCTAGATACTGCACGATGTCAATATTTTTCTTATCAAAAGCCACACTATCGGCAACTTGGCACTTAGGCCCAAGAAGCAGTGTTTGAGTATTTTTCCAAAGTGGAGGATGGGACTGGAAGAAAAGATAAAAACCTGACAGGGATTGACGATGATCAGTCGCCACATCCAAGTCCAATAATCCGCGGGTCTTCTCTACCGGTAGATGGATAGAAACTACATCCGTAACTATCCTCGGGTGAAAACTACATCCGTAATCACCCTCGATGAAAACTACATTCGTAATCATCCTTCGGCAACACCTGGGCCGGAATAATAATTGATGGACCGCCTGGCTCACGGCCGCTTACACATCCCGGGAATCGTTCGTCAACGGTTCCCACACCTGTTAGAGTCCCTTTTTCTTTTTCTTTTAAAACTTGATTTTGATTGAAAACTGAGTAATCGAGGTCCGACATCAGTCGACCGATGATTCTTGAAATCGTACAAGAAGCGAACCTGGCCGGGGGTTTTCGAAAATGTTTTGAGTTCGAAAGAGTTCGAGTTTGAAAGTGCTAAAGGTATCTTGGATTAGCTTCGTCTTTAAAATAATGAACAATAAATAATAAATGATATTTTAAGATTTAATATTAATAATTAATAAAATAGTTATTTAAATTAAATAAGCTTTTAATCCAAGATAGGTATTTTGAGTATTTACGAAGATATAAAAATAATTACTTGAGTATACGATACTCCCCGAATGACCCTTCGGGTTTTCGCAATTTAATTACGATATAATAATATACCGCTCCCCGGTCAATAGTATATACGAACCGCCACGACCTCTATTGCTAGAGTCGTTGTCCGAAGAAAACATTTCATTCTAAGTTCAAGGGGTGCAAACATATATGTACTTATACATCTCAATATCATCGATACTTCGATAAACATAAACATTTAATATGATTGAAAACTACAAACACAACAGCGAAAGTCCTTGTATATGTAAGTTTTGAAAAGTAAACTTGCATAGGTAGAATCAGGAACATAATATCTTGAAAATAAATGCTTAGGGTTGGAAAACTTGCCTTGGGAAGGTTGGGGTGGTTGGGCTCGTGGAGTGGAGCGACAATCTATAAATATCCAATATTCGCTCGTTAGTATCTTAGCAACACCACTTAATCATAATGTTTTAAAGAATACAAGGCCATCTTAGCGACTCCACCATTTGACCCACTAACCCTCCTATATGACCATGTCATCACATTATCACATTCTTTACCCATTCGACTCAAATCTATTCCTCAAACTCGAAACTCAAGTGAATACTCTTAAAACTACTTTAAACTAATCTCCTAAGTGGTTTTTCACTCGCGCGGATTTTACTCCAACATTTCTATAAAATTGAAAATACATATTTTAATCCAATTCTTTTTGGGTAACCTTCACCACTGCATTTACTAGTTTCTCTAATTTTTCCATGATCCTACATAAATTTTTAGGGGTTTAAACAAGGTTCACAAGGGGACCATTTAGTGCAGTTCGGATTCCAGAAACACATTTCACTTCTCAGGCCATAACTCAAAATCTATACATCACCTAGTCATGAACCTTATATTTCTAGAAACTACATTCAAATACCTTTCCAACAATATATATTAGGACTTCAGGGGACAAGATTTAGGGGTCCAAAACCCTCCTACAAGACAGTACAAGTTCCTGGAAAAATACTCAGCATGCTTATACCACTTAACCAACCAAGAATCTTATATACACATCACAAC
This sequence comes from Saposhnikovia divaricata, assembly GCA_036435485.1. NCBI lineage: Eukaryota > Viridiplantae > Streptophyta > Magnoliopsida > Apiales > Apiaceae > Saposhnikovia > Saposhnikovia divaricata. The sequence goes on along the minus strand of CM071597.1, from coordinate 181,458,466 downwards.
CATCATCTAATCCACCAAGATCATACTTTATAACATACATGGAGTTACATACACTAACCACAAGCTTAAAAATCATATCCACAACATTTAAACTCAAGATCTACATCATCCCTAACTTATATGTCCAAGATTCACACTAATAACCATGGATCTAAGATTAAACATCATAAATACTACATGGCCAAGAGGGGTTAGGGTTTTTATACCTTCTTGATGTTCTTACAATCTCAAACAAGCTTGGTTAACCTTGGGGAAGCCTTACTCTATGCTCACCATCTTCAATCTCACCAAAGAAATCAAGAACATGGAAGTGGGTTTCCTGACTGGAAAAACACGCCCCAAAGATCAGCCAAAACGAAGCCCTTGCACTCGTTTCCTGGTCGAGGCTCCTGAATGAAAGTTGTAGATCGTCTTAACAGATTTCTAACCATATAAAGAACAAAAAATTTCATTGAGTAATGAAAGCTCTAGGCCCGTTTTACTGAGAGGGTGTTCTGCTGGGCAGAATGGTTTTGTTCTTGGTTTTATGTTCTAATAATGCCATACACTTGATATATATCTATTTTTGGTTGGATGCATCTCATCCTTGCTAGATGGCAACCTCTCATTGGCTCCTCTAGATTTCTTATCCACTTAAGTTGCAACCAAGTCCTTTGCTAATTGCAACCAAGTCCTTGTCTCTTGTTTCTTGCACTTAAGTCCTTTTGTTTTGTTTTCTTTTCCACCGCATTGATTTCCTTGTCGTTTCTTGAATAAAATAAATACGTTACAACTTATACGTTGCATATTATTGCTCTAATATAGCACAATACCTCGAACAAATATTAATTCCAACATCCCTTGTTTATTTCTCTTTATCTCAGAAAACGTTCTCCCGATTTCTCAAGCATTCTCTTTTCTCAATTCTAGGAGTTTATTCTCAATCCTTTTTCCCTCTTATAATATATCCTTTCTTGGACTCTTATTATACCATATCCTTAATCCATGATTCGTTTGCTCAATCGCTTAATCTCATTGTAAAGTTTCAGCGGTTTCTAGAACGTTTGTTTCACTTCCTCAGTGGTTTTCGTTCCAAATTCTCAAATCACTTATAATAAAATTCCAAAATATTAACTCCTCAATTCCTCAAATTAAATATCTCATTTCTTGATATTACTAATATGTAATTCACTGATCGGTCAAATATTACACGAAAATAGAATTTGGAATTTCTGAATTCTGATCGCATTTACATACACTTATTTACTCCGTAGATTACTAGTATAACTTCGGAATATCCATACTACGTCTCGTACGTGGGTGGCATGAAAAATTTTCTTAATCCTCAAAATCACTATTCATCCACCAAATCACTATTCATTGATGCACTTCATCATAATAGGAAAAGTTTTAATTCTACCGAAATTTTGGGTTCTTACATGGGGGACTTCGACAAGGGGATCCCCTGTCACCCCTATTCTTTAACTTAGTAGGGCAGGTACTACATCATCTAATAAACAAGGCAGCTGAATTACGGAAATTCCAAGGTATCAAGATAGGACTCGAAGCACGCAGTTACACTCACTTACAATTTGCAGATGATACACTACTTTTCATCAATGGAGATGATGAGTCCATATCAACTATAAGAAGAATTCTCATTGCGTTCCAACTACTTTCGGGCTTGAAGGTGAACTTTCATAAAAGTGAATTATATGCAGTAAACTTCCAGACTCACCAACAAGAGAGATGGGCGAACATACTAAATTGTAAATTAGGAAATTGGCCAATTCATTATCTTGGTGTCCCTTTGGGAGTCGACCAAGCAAGCAATAAACTTTGGGATCCGCTGATCAAGAGATTCCACAATAATCTAACAAAATGGAATTCGAGTAATCTTAACATGGCTGGGAAATTGGTTTTATTGCAATCAACTATTGACAGCCTGCCCAACTACTGGTTCAACTTCTTTAAAATGCCAGTAGGAGTGTCGAAGAAAATTGACAGCATCCGACGTAATTTCCTGTGGGGTACTAAGAAAATGCACTACATTAGCTGGAAGAAGGTTACCCTCGATAAGAGTAAAGGGGGATTAGGGGTCACAAACTTGGAAAATAGAAACCTAGCAATGCTGGGCAAAATTTGGTGGCGCATATTAGACAACAACTCTTCTACGTTATGGACAAGACTATTAGTAGAGAAATATGGTAGAGACCAATTTAAGTGGGCATTTCCTACTGATAATAGGCCAAAGTCCACCCTGATTAAGAATTTGATAACACTTAAAGATCATAGAGCTAAAAATATTTTATTTGACAGAAGCAATTACAAATGGAAGGCTAGCAGAGGCAACAGGGTTCTCTTCTGGGAGGACATTTGGCTTCGAGATACGACTCTCAAAGCGACATATTCAAGACTATACCGTATTAGCAACTATAAACATACATTTATAAAAGACATCTGCGATATTTGGAGCAGCACCACTACTGGCCCGGATCGATTATGGACAAGAAGGCTCCGTGGGCATGAATACATGGAAGCTAATGAGATTTACAACATATTACAAGCTTTCAACAGCAATCAGAAGCAGGACACTCTCATTTGGAAGCCAACAAACAGATGCTACACAACGGCATACATGTACGACCTCCTTAGGACGGGCACAAATTCTCAATACAGATGGTCTTTTATCTGGTCACTAAAAATCCCACCCAAAATCAAGGTTTTCATGTGGAAAGTCTGCAACAACATCCTCCCTACGAAAATCTTCCTATGCAATAGGATCCAAAACAATCAAATTTCAACAACGTGTGGTACGTGTGATAATGGAGAGGAAGACGTCCAACACTTATTTAACAGTTGCACTAAGGCACAATTTACTTGGAATTTCATAGACAAATGGTGGATGGTCATTAACATTCAACTAAATGACAACGATTGGCTGTGGAAAATATTCAACGCGGCAAACGGGACACAACATGTAACTCACTGGCAAACGACAGTCGCAGCAGCCCTTTGGACCATTTGGTTGTGTCGTAATGACCTACTATTCAACAAAGTGGCCACTAATGACAAACAGGTACAATTCTTGATAATACACCGATCATTCCTATGGTGCACCAGTGGAGGAATACTAAACTGTAACAGCAAGGATTCCTGGATGAACAATCCAACGAACACTATTAAAACACATAGAGTACAATTACTTGAGGAGGTTAAGAAGAACTGTGATCTCATAGGATTCATAGACGGCTCGTACCAAGAGGTTCACGGGGCTGGGATAGGAGGATATATCCTAAACAATAAGGATGAACTATTCTTCATATTTAGTGGTCCAACAGCGGCAACATCTCCATTAGAAGCAGAGACTCGAGCACTCATTTTTCTTTTGAGCAAGTTGCATAGTCATGTCGAGAAAGAAAAAAAGGTAGTCATATTCACAGACTCTATGGGCCTTTGGACAAACGTTAAAAGGTTCCTAGCAGGTAATAGTAGTGGTATACAATTCGCAGAGCAGTGGGAACTAGAGGAGTTACATAACATCCAACTGGATCACATACATCGAGCCCATAATTTTGGTGCGGACTATCTAGCCAAGCAAGGTAGGTCCAAGCCCAGGATCCTGTGGGGGTGGTAAACATGGTTTTTATATCTCTCGTATAGAGGAAGATTAATATTGGGATCAAGATTTTCTGTCTCCTGCAACATACACAGTTGCACCACTCCTCTTTTTCAACTTTTCCATGCCTACTACATTTCACTGCCGTCTCCCCCACCATACCTCAGTACAACTTTCCATTTTATAAACAATATAGACCTCGGTTTAGCCGTTCTAGTACAACACTTCTTCCATCGCACTGTCAACACACACCATACCCCTACAAGAACCTACAACAACTTTCTTTCTTTATATACTACACAACCCCTCCTCATATTCACAATTCTCACCTCACACTACACATATCTCTGAAACACCAGTGCAAGATGGCTTACTACACCTGGAAGGCACCTCTAAGAGGACAGTTCAAGATTAACGTCCACGTGATTCATACTTCTCGCCAACACAACGGCAACTCCAATGGCGTAGGGATCATCATACGCAATCATCGAGGACAAATGGTCAAAGCTCTAACTGGAACCATGAGAGGCTTATCCCCACTGGCTACACAACTGTGGGCTTGTCATCTTGGCCTAAATCAGGCAAGGCTGTGCAACTGTGAGATAGCTTTACTCGAAACAGACAACTTAACAGAAAGGATGGCAGAGGTGACCGGACTTGTCTTTGGATTGTGGAGCAGATCAAGAAGCTCCTTGGTTGCAACCCGGAGTAGGAGAACATCATACAATATGTATCAGACACCTCCAACAGATGCGCACATTACCTGGCTGCAGTGGGCTTGCACAACTGGACAACAATGCACTTCGTGCATGAGCCATTTAGCAGACTTCAGGAGAAAATGGATCTTGATATGGGATTTGGGCCACCAATCCCACAACTACTAGTCTCTCCCATTCCGGTTGATGAGCAGGGTAGGGTACTAGGGTTCGCTATTGCAGATAACACGGTGGGAGCGATGGACATTCAAGACCAGGTTTCGGTGAATGGAGGGGAGGAGCCTCAGTAGTCTCGTTCCAACGCTTGGATTGGATCATCTTTTGATGTCTTTTGTTGTCTTTTGTCTTATCATCTGCCTTTGATGTTCTTGTTGTATTTTGGCATTTTTCCAGTTTCTATGGCCTCCCATGGGGAGTGTACTTCTCTATTTTCTTCTTGTAAGGTAGCTTGGACTTCGGACTTTCGAGTCGAAGTGTTTCCAGCCTTATTAATGAAAAGTTTAATTATAAAAAAAAAACATCATAGATAGAATATATTAAATTAAATTCTAATACAATCATAGATAAAATATAATTACAATATTATTTTATCACTATTACTTATTCTGTCACTATTACAACAAGACAATAATATATAAGGATATAATGTATTTGATTATTTGGTTGTTAGTAAAACTATATCATCAAATAATAAGAAGAGTTTAGATAATCAAAACGAAATATACTCGAAATAGTCTGAAGAGAAGTTGGGTGTTGGTGGAGAATTCTAATGGAAATATAATCGATATATTTTTTAATTTTAATTTGGTTATAGGCTAGTATAATAAGCAAACAGAGGTATAAGTTGGTTATTTGGTTCAACTTGGTTCAACCATCTAAAAGAATAGTGACCGTTATATATTTAGTAAATAGATGATAACCATTAGATCTAATAATAAAGATTATTCTATATTTAAATCCCTCTTCTAAAAATCCAAGGTTCGAATCCCTTCAACAACAAATTTACATTAAGATTTTATATTATTAGTTCTAATCAATACATATCATTTATTAAATAATAATTATTATTACTAATAATTTTATTAATTAATTACAAAGTTAAATTATATCCATAATAAATTATTATACTTTATTTTATTTAATCATATAATTTTAAAAGTATTTAAAAGTAACCCGTGCTTTGCACACACAATAAGCTAATATTACTAATAAGGAATTCAGCCTATACAAAAATAGTCTAGCATGTCCAGTGGGCTCCTCGAAGCCCATGATCTCAATCTTCCCAAGAAAAGGCTGCACAAAATATAACAAACAGCGGCCATGAGCCTATTAGAGCATCTCCAATTTTAGAAAACCATTAGCAAAAAAGTCTAGATGGCATGCCTTAAATAGAATACAGGCCCGGCTCGATAAATGAATAGGCCCTGTGCTAAATCTGAATTTTGGGCCCTTTTTATTAAAAAAATGTCACTGTACAATATCAAACATAAATCAAAAATATTGTATTTAAAAAGGGATAGCCTTCAAGCACTTTTTGAAGCAAAATCAACGATCAGATCTTCATATTCTACACTTTCTAAGAGCTCGTTTTCAATCGCTATCATCGCTAATCCATTAAGTCTGTCTTGTGACATTGTAGAATGCATATAAGTCTTCAACAACTTCAGTTTTGAGAAACTCCTCTCTGCAGATGCAACTGTCACAGGAATAGTCAACAAAATTCTATAAGCAATAAACACATTAGGAAAGCAGTCGAAGTCCCTCAAAAATGTCAAAATATCAATAGCTCTTACAATGTCTACATGCAAAAACTCTCCAAGCAATTTCAATTCCATATATAATTCATTTCCATCAATATCAGATAACTCATCATGTTTAAGTGCATTTTCTAATTGCATACAATGATTCTTTAAACTTCGATCATCTAACGACTTAAACTTGTTAGAAGTGAATAAGAATCCAAAAATATTTTCATAACTTGTGTATTCCTCAAATCTCTTATTAAGAGAAGTAAGTGCTTGATCAACTATGTAAAGAAAATAATTAACCCTAAATGTTTCCTCCGCAGATAATGGAGCACTTGGCGATGCACCTGAATTTTCATCAAAGAATTTTTTCTTCGAATTTCACGCCTATGGGGAAAGATAGGATCAATATTCATTTCAGTCGCAATTTCTTTTGCACTATTTAAAGCATCATTAAAACCAGTTTCTCTATAGGCCTCAAAAAATGAAATTAGACCTTTTATTTTTTCAATAGCCACATCAATAAGCATATCCTTTGATTGTAGAAATTTATTCACAAGATTAATGGCATATAATATTTCATACCAAATAATTATTGCAATTAAAAAATTCAAAATCACCAAGCTCATTAGTTGCTAAAGATTTAGCTTCACTCTTTACTTTGGAATCATTATCACTATCTGCTACTTGAAGCAAAGCTTCTCGTATTTCTGACATTTGAAATCTTATAGCTTTGACACTATCAACACGACTTTCCCAACGAGTAGATGATAATGATTTTAGAGTCAATCCTTTCACATTTTCTTTCAAAATTTGCCATCTTTTCGTGGAACATGCGAAAATTGTATATATGCGTTGTATAACTCCAAAAAAATCTCTAGCTTTACCACATGTGTTAGCCATATCACATAATGCCAAATTTAGACTATGACAACCACAAGGAGTATAAAAAGCTCTAGAATTTATTTCCAATAATTTTTTTTGTACTCCTTGATGTTTTCCTTTCATATTTGAACCATTGTCATAACCTTGTCCTCGCACATTAAGTATATCAAGATCAAGTATTTTTAATTCATGTTGTAAAACATCAAAAAGTCCTTGTCCAGTTGTATCATTCACATCTAAAAATCCTAAAAAAGATTCTTCAATACTAATAGGATTTGATGAGACATTCAAATATCTTAATATCAAAGACATCTGCTCTTGGTGACTAACATCAGGAGTACAATCAAGTATCACAGAGAAATATTTTGCACGTTTTATTCTTCTAATTATTTCATTTTTAATTGCAGAACCAAGCAAAATTATTAACTCATTTTGAATGGAGTGACCTAAATAATGAATCTTAATATCATTATAAGTGATACGTCTAACATGTTCTTGGACAATTGGGTCAAACTCGGCCAACATTTCAATTAAACCCAAAAAGTTACCATTGCTTTTTTCATACAATCTCTCTTTAGACCCACGAAATGGCAAATTATGCTTAGCTAAAAATTTAACAATTGCTATGATTCTTTCCAACACTTTTTTCCAGTGATCTTTTTCTTTCTCAATTAATCTTTGAGTAGCCTTATCAATTGTTTGATTCTTTTCAAATCTTAGACGCAAGTCATACCAAGTGGCCATATTTTTTACATGATCTATACTTGTCTCGTGTTCTTTAAGTCTTATGCCAACATGTCCCCAATCCGAAAAACCTTCATTTGTTAATAGACCTCTACTAATTCCTTTTTTAAAAATTTTCCAACAAAAGCAAAATAATCTATCAAGCTCTTTTGAGTAAACAAGCCAATCTCTATCACACTTCTCGCCATTTACTAAAACTCTAGTGTACAAGTTACTAGTAAACCTCCTGGAAAATTTATCTTTAGGACCTTTTGTAATAGAATTATCCCTCTTAGGACCTCTTTCTACTAATAAATCAATCAACTTAGAATCAAGCCCATCCCAAGTTCTTGGATCATATATATCAGGAAAATGACAAGTTTTAGACATAAGTTCAATATTATCATTTTCAACAGCCACGTTATCATTTTCAATAGACTCATCATCAATATTGGCATCTTCAACTGGCACATTATTAATATCAGCATTTTGAATAGGCGTACTAGCATTAGTGGGCAAACTAGCATCAATAAACACATTAGAATCAATAGGCACATTAAGATCAGTAGACACATTAGGATTATTAGGCACATTAGCAACATTTTCATTTTCAATCGAAACTTGTGGTTCTTTTATTAAAAACCTATTAAGCGCTCCTCTTTGAGACTCAACCAATTCTTCATCTCTTTTTTTTTCTTGCGCTTTTCATACCCGGAATTATATTTTCTAATTTTTGGAGGCATAATTAAAAATCTCACAAGAAATTATAATATGATGAAACTGATAAATGGATTGAAAAAACCTGGAAACTGCAATTTAAGCCAACAACGAGTACTCTAAGTCTATAATTCTTCAAGCCATGTGCCTCCTTTTGATGAAATTGACCAAATTGGAGTCCAAAATCCAAATACATGTATAGTAAATTCCCAAAACCAGCAGGTTTTTGTTTAGCTATAATCAATTGAAAAGAAGATAAATATAATATAGTGAATTGGTATTGAGTTGATTGAGATAATGAGATGTAAAGAATGAAAATAAGATGAGTTGTATATAAAGAGATTTTGTTACCGTTACTTGTGAATTGGAATCGCCATAAGAATAAATGATTGAGTAGAGAGATATAATCATACTCATTTGATTTCTTCCGCAAATCAAGATTGAGAGAGAGAAGCCCAGGCTGCCCAGCTGAAAAATCTCGCCAGTTGTTAGAGTTTCAGTTTTTCTTTTTCTTTTTTTTTTGTCAAATAGCGTTTTTTTTTACTGTCACTGATGCCTACCTCTGTAATGGACCTTAACTAATTGGGGGCCCCTAAAAATTTTGGGCCCTGTGCAGTTGGGCTGACTGCACAGGTTAATAGCCGGGCCTGATAGAATATATAGAGATAATATGTAAAAAAATTTAGGTTCTAAGAGCATCTTCAATGGTAAAAATTCTTAGCTAAAATTATCTATGTGGCATGTAGGTGACATTTTTAGAGATTATGAAAAATTCTACAACTCCAATCCTCTATCCCCTTAGCAAAAAATATAGTCAATCATGTTTTATTGGCTATATTTGTCGAACAAATGAAACTGTTAGGTATAATTTTACATAAGCATAATTATAGTTAATCTCAGTGGAGTATATATTGGTCCCCTTAGCTAAAATTTTACATAATCATTTTAGTCAATCAATATAGCCAACCATTATACATATTACCCTTGGAGATGCTCTAATGGAACATTCCATTAAGCAAAAAATATAGCCAATAATTTCATATTGGCTATATTTGGCCAAACTCTAGAGACCTGTAGCAAGATTTCACATCATCTATTATTATATTAAAATAATATATTCTATTTATAACAAATTGAAATAATAATAACATACCATTTTAAAAAATAGTCAATCAATATAGCCAATCCCATCGAAACACAACGTATTAATTACAGGTTCGATAAATTTTACATGATCAACATTATATAATTTAAGCCAATCATTTTTAGTCAACACTGTTGAAGATGCTCTTACATTGAAAAACAAAAGCATGCAGCCCAACTCTAACACAACAGCAACAAAAGTGAATATTAACATAAACTAAACAGTCAATTAAGAATCCTTAGGATTCTAAATGGGGGGAAGGGGGAGAACCAGGGACGGAAATAGGGAATGTAGGGGTGATGGTGATTGAAAATTTTCATTTAAATATGGAATGGGTATCCTATTTATATGATCTCGTGTAAAAATATCTATTCCGTTTTGAATTAAATATTTTATATATTTTTTATAATATAATAAAATATATCTTTTATCATGTAATATTATATATTTATAATACTCCATTCGTCCCGATTTAATTGTCCAATTTACTTTTTGCACGTATTTTAAGGTGTAAATAAAACATAATTCCGTAAAAAAATTTCAAAATTTTCTTTTTCTGAATAAAAGTTTAGATACTGAATTTTTATTCAGAAAAAAAAATTTGAAAAAATAATTTATGGAGCTATGGTTTATTAGCTTCTTAAAATGCGTGCAAAAAGTAATATCACTACACCATAAAAGGCCTACGGCAACACCGAAAAAGTGTTGTCGTAGGCCCGAAATATGTTGTTGTAGGCCCAAAAAACCCCTAAGGCAACATTTTGCTGATGTTGCTATTTTTGCCATTGCCTTTGGGGTCAAAGGCAACATTCTAATTTTCTATGGCAACATCAATTTTTCTGTTGGCGTAGACTAGCTATGACAACAATATTATCAATTTTTAGCAACATGATATTATGTTGCCTTTGGGTTAAACATTTTTCAAAAAAAGTGGGCCCCACAAGTGGATCCACTTTTAGGACCACAGGTGGGGCCCACTTTGGGACCCACTGTGGGGCCCACTTTTATGCCAACATAAATTTTACCTATAGCAACATTTACTACATTTTTTAGCAACATTCAACATCAATGGCAACACTTTACTGTTTACGACAAAAAATACATAATTGAATATATTCATTCCCAAATTAACCAAATCAACATAACATGTTTTTTCATTTCCAACAAATATAACATAGTATAACATAATAATTCTTACAAGTATGAAAATAATTAAAACTCCCAAGCATCGTAATCTATTCAATCATCTACATTACAGTAATCCAAACTCATTTTTTGTCATTAACTCCAAGCCTCTTATATCTATCCTTGCATCTCATTTTTGTCACGATAGACCTGCAACACACAGAAAATATTATTCATGAAGTTTCAAATATATCCAAACTCTATCTATGTTTTCTAAGATATCCAACAAATGTAGGAGAAAATATTTTTGTCTCTTATATCCAAACTCTATAGTTCAAGAACAAACTGCTAGGCAAATACGTGACAAGCATTCTGTTTGTGTCAAATGTCCAGAATATGCAAAAGCCAAAATGGTATATTTTCATATTGCAGAAAAGAGAATCTACAAAAAAGAAGCAGGGATCAAAGTTGGATGAAAGATACTCAACCTGAAATTTGGTGAATTGCCGGTGAGTTTTTTCTCCAACCAGGAGTACCTCCTTCCCAAAGAAATCTAGAAAGCATAACCAGTAAACAACAACAAAATACCTCCTTACAAGTTCATACAACATATTATCTATTTAATGCCTTGTTGAGAAAATGGAGCTATGTTTGTGGTTATCATATGCAGAGTACTACCAAAATCAATCAACTTAATGACACTTGACTTTGGCAATTACCTGAAACGCGTTTCATCTGAAGAACTCCTCTATACCATTCCAAAAAAATTGTTTACTATAATAACTAGATTCTCATACTAGAATCAGGCCTTGGCAAATAACACAGAGCTCTAACATGCAGCTTCTGCTAGGACAAAGTACTCAAAATAATGGCAAAACACAACTAGTATGAAATCAAGCTATGAGACTAGGTTTGTGAATAATAAAACGCAAACCTAGCTACAGCATGAGCAGTGTCAAATCCACCTAAAACAAATCAAGCATACCTGTCTAAATAAACTAATAAGCAAATGAGCAGCTGATGAAACTGACTTCTCATTTGATTTTTTGTATAATACAAGATCTTGCATCAAATCTTCTGTCATCAACTAACCACAAACACCAAGAAAACTAGAGTCAGTAAAAAATTAAACTGAAGTTGAACATATTTACAAACAGGCACCCTTATAAACCATTATCATAACATGTACTTCAGCGTTGACTAAAGTTCTTCAATGAAGTCATACCAGTGGAATTCGCAAACAAATCTCCCGCACAACATTTAGTCCAACAGAAATTGCCTATGAGAATCAACAATCAAAAATGAGTGATGCTCTGTGACAGAACCTATAATAATAGATAAAGCAATACCTTTGTGCGTGAAATTTCTAGAAAATGCAGGAATAATTGTACAGAAAAATTTCCCAGTATGAATCGCAATGTAGACCGTGCTGGTAATTAAAAATATAATTATGTCATAGAGGAAATATGCAGTATATAACATACTAACCTGCCAGAATGTGTAGTATCCTCTCCTCTCATGAGCATACATAAAGAATTCTTTCTCTGCCCCACCAAACCAGAACTTATATGGAAATTTTAAGATAATTTTTGTGTAAACTATCATATTTTTATAAGACAAGTATAAAATAGGACGATACGAGCATCGATATTAACTGCTTCTTAAGTTAAAAAATCACAGATATTGACCATAAAAAATAGGATAGATTTAAACTTAGTTAAAGCTCATTGAACTTAGTTTTAGAAGGGATATATTTAAACTTCAAGCTAGAGTTACAAACCACAAAAAAAAAACTTATAGGACTTCTCCCACCTATAAAGGACCATTTTTAGCAATGGCTTTATAGGAACCCTTTTGTTGGGCCAGATGATAGACTGGTAATGCCACTACATATACAAAAAGGTTGGCACCACACATTAAATAGCCAGATTTTGGTGTTATTTCTACACTGTGTTGTCCTAATTTTTAATGACCATGTTACGGTACACTCTGAATTTGAACCAATGCAATCTGTAATTTGAGCAATCCTACTTCATTTTTAAAAAATCCATACCTTAATAAACCTACGAAAAGCTATAGACTTATAGTAGTACATGTTCAACTTATTTCTATCCAACCATGGATGATACATACTGGTAATTATCATTCACCATTATTTAAAGGGTCTATGTCCACAATTAATGTTGGATGTTACCTATTATTCGTCACAAAGTATCAAGGCATGCGTTTTCTGTCGTTTTGCATTAAGCAAAAATGGTCAAATGGTAGTAAAATAAAGAGACTAGACTAGAGAGCCTCCGGTATGCATGTAGAATTATAGAATAACACCTCTATATGCTTTCTGAGCAGAATAAATGTAGATAATCTGTAAGACCTAATTTAGCCGATACAGTTATCCTTTTCGTAATAAGAGGTCGAGGAATCAAACCTCATCCAGGGCAGGCATCATATTTATTTTTGAGATTGGCGTCAGATTGAAAATCAACATCCACAATTGACAAATAGTGAGAAACTGATCTAGCTGGTACCTGTTCCACAAATTAGAAGCAAACTTGCATACAAGTTTCTCTTTATTAGATAATACAATAATTCCAAATTCATTTCTCCTTATTTTAATTTTACTTAAAAATCAATTATACATATAACACATACGTACACATAAACAAACAGAGACAGAACAAAAATAGATATAGGTGATAAGTGGATTTTATATCCACTTGGAATGCCTAGTATCGGCTTAAATTGATTGCTTGACCTCAAGTATGTGGTGTGTTTAATGTGTTTTCATTGTGTTTTGCAGAACTAAGAGTTGGAGGTTAAATTGATTAAAATTCGGATTTTCCGGGTAGTTTGCGCAGTCTTCACTGTTTTGGCCATATCCGGAGTTCTAGAAGTCCGAATTCAGCGATCTTATAGCTCACGCGAAGACAACGAAATTTTCTACAATCTTGGACAGAAAGTTTGGGCGCAGTCAGCGCTACTACGGTGCAGTCAGCGCTGCAGTCGGCTGGTAGAATTTCTGATTTACTGTTTAGGTCATATCTTGAGTTCTACAAGTCCGTTTTGGACGATCTTACAGTCCACACGAAGATAACGGAATTTTCTTTCATTCTCAAGCGATCCATATGTCTAAATACAACTGTAACGGCCCAGAAATACTGAAGAAAAGTCAGTTACGAATTTTCCTTCAAAAAAGAATCAGTTTAGGAAACGTATTTTGTGGCGAACTGCAGAAATTCTATTTTAATTCTGTTTTGGGGAATTTCTTGCTGGACAAGACATGGGGGCTATATAAACACATGTAGACAATAGAAACCAATGTTTTTATCAGAGAAACAAGGGAGACAAGTTGGAGAAGGATTTTACGAAGCTCGTGACAAGCAACGGAGATCTAGATCTACTTCATCTTTTGTTTTCTTCTATTAGGATATTCTGGATTTCGGATTTGTTTTCTTAACTCTTCATTCTAGTTTATTTGAATTCGTTCATACTTTGTTATTCACCATGGTTTCATCAGATCCCATGATGACGAGCAGTTCGATTATGAACTAATCGTTGTCCTGGGATTCTAACGGATTTATCTATGTAGTTTAGTAGTTTGATTGATTTAAAGATTTGTGTGTGATGAATTCGTGATATCCTCGTATGGTTGTGCTTAATGTTTTTAGATGCGTAGCTAACATTTATATTGTTAATCTCTTGTGAAGCGATAGTGGATCTTGAGATTTAGAACTTGTCATGCTAGCATAGGATAAGTTGATGTATGAGTGACATCATGATTTGTATCGTAAATTGAGAAATATTATGCTGCCCTATGTGATCTTAATGGATAACTTGTTCTTCAACCGTTATGTTTTAAAATTCTATAGAAATTTAGGGTCTAAGCATAATTGGTGTCTATTCATCTTCTATCTCTTTTGTGGATGTATGTTTAGTTTGGTATTCGTATACTGAGAAGTAGCGTGTACTTGTTTCGTGTTGTCCGATCAGATATCATAACCATCACATGCATTGATTAGAGGCATCATCTTTAAGTGAAGTATATAATGAAGTTAGGATCCCATGTTTATTCTCATATAAGTAATTAATTCTCATTAGTTAAGTAATTCTTAGTTTTTTTAATTTGCTTCTTAGTTAATTTTAGTTAATCAAAACCCAATCTTGTTAATTGTCTTAGCAATGAATAAAAACATACATTGTTGCATAGGTACATTAACTAAATTGAAACCTAAACCAGATCTCTGTGGGAACGAACTTGACTTATATCTATATTACTTGTGACCACGTACGCTTGCGTGATTTAGTGCAAACAATAGGGAAATACCTTAAAATCAAAGTCCCAACTTATGAAGAGAGAGAGAGAGAGAGAGAGAGAGAGAGAGAGAGAGAGAGAGAGAGAGAGAGAGAGCAAAATAACACCTCAAGTAGGACAAATCACACTAGATATGAAGAGATACCCTCAATTAGGACAAAGAAATCTTACAGAAAAGGGATTAACTCCTTCCTCTTCTTCGGCAAAAATATGAGATTAAACAGAGAAAGTAAAGATCTTGAATATAAGTATCTTGAATATAACATAAAAAAGTTACACACAATCGAATATATAACACAAAATCTTAAACCCAACCCGGTTGAAGCCTTAAATTAAATCCGATTGAAGCCATAATTTCGAATTCAACCCTGAGATAGTAAAAGTACAAATCGAAATCAACCCTAATTTTTGTTTAAAATCAAATTGAAATAGTTATATGTGTAATTGAATTTTAAAAAAGCATTCAAATCGAAAGTGAGAGTATGTATGCATATGTATGTATAGATTATATGTGGGTATAGATTAGTAGTTATAGAGATTGTGTTTGTGATAGTGGGAGAGAAAGAGAGAGAGGCGGGGGAGAACTATCAAAGTGAAAAACGAAATAATGAAGTAGAGGGAAGCTTAAAGAAACAGAGATCAGGAGACTGAAAAATTTTGGACCGAGCGGTATATTGCCGCACATCCAATTTTCAATTATTTTTGTGTAATTTTTTTTCATAAATATTATTATTCATTTTAAATTTATAATTTTTTTTGTTAATTACAAGATTATAATTATTTATTTCAAATATTTGTTTTAATCCTTTTAATTGATTATTCACTTGTTTAACGTATTCTTGATTTCTATAAAAACTTCTTTATTATTTTGTCAAAATTATTTAATTTTCATGTCAAATAAAAATAAAATAATTTATTTTAGTTAAAAAGCTAAAATAGTTTTGTTAATTAGAAAACCATAACAACAATATTTATTTTAATGGTAATTTAAAAATATAAAAAAAATTAATTAAAAAACTAAAATTTTATTTTTTGTTAAAAAGATTAAATATTTATTTTTTTCAATTCCTTTTACATAATTTGAAGTAATATATTCAAATATTTTTAATCATATACGAAAATATTTTTATTTTCATGATATATTAAAATATATTTAGACAAAAATTAATTTTAAAAATTTTGTTTAATAATATTTAATGAACATAAAAATAAAATTATTCATCTTGAAATATTTTAACATTTTTGAAAGGCATATGATGTAGCTTATTTGTATTTTGAGGATACAACTCAACTTAAACAAGATTGTATTAGTAAATAGTATATAGAATGTCACAAGGAATCTCAGATTGTATTATCTGTCAGAAGAAAAAGATCAAGGTCAATCTACAGACTTGAGGAATTACTACATTGAAAGAAACTCAGACATTTGATCAAGCCTCAGTGAAGTATTCGTTAAAGAAGTGGATTCATTTATAGTGACAGAGATTTCGACAGTGACAGAGACAGTACAGAAAGAATCAAAAAGAGAGATGAGAAAAGAAAAAGAACCAAATTTTAAAGTCAATATATGAAGAACAGTCATTGCGGTTAGTCACTCATGAACCAGACAGTACATCGAGTGTCAACATTAAACAGTGGTTATTCGTCATTAACTTCAGTGGTTCAAGCTATCAAGACTGGTATGTGAGAAAATCATTGTGCAGGTAACAGAAGTGTTAAATTCATTAACCACAAGGATTTTATTATCAAGTGGACTGGCTGTGAGGAAAAAGATTTATCACAAAGAAATGCAAAGTGATATATTCTTAATGCTGAAACCCCGGTTAGAATTGTTGTATTTTTTGTTAAGCAAAAAGAGTCCGGTTTCACATCCTCAAGAGACCGTAGCTTACACCTGGACGGGTTATGAGAAAATAGAATTATCACAAGAAAATTGAAGGTGATATATTCTTAAAGCTGGAACCCCGGTTGGAATTGATATATTTTTTGTTAAGCAAAAGGAGTCCGGTTTCAGACGCTCAGGTAACCGCAGTTTAGAGTTTAAGAATAATTTTATATTAATAAATATTTTATTTATTTAGAAAATTATATTTATAAATATCTAATAATATTAGATATTTATTTTTATAATTTCTGGATTAAAATAATTATTTATTAATTAAAGATTATAAGTTATGCGGATTAAAAGGCATGTCTACGGAGCTGACCCTAATAAGGACGAAATAGGCCTTGGTTTTTTAAATGAATTTGCAAGTCACGCAGGTCATTGTTTTGAAATCAAAAAAAGAAAACAAAAGTGGTTAAGAAAAGTTGTACAGGAAGTTGTCGGCAAGACAGTCTACTTTCCTTACAGCGCGTACAGCTCATGCGCCAGAGCCAAACTAGCAAAATAGGCGTGCGTGTCCTTCCCCGTGTACTTCCCGCGACTGGTCTTCGACTTGACAGCATATTTCAGTTTGTTAAGAATTTTGATTGTTATACCGAAAGTTATATCCAAGAATATGATTATTGGATTGTCATAATAGCTCAACTGATAGTCAAACCGAAAGTTATATTGGGATGGATTGTCATATCTAGTTCAACAGACTGTCATATCAAGTATTAAGGATAGTTATACCGAAAGTTATATTGGAAGAGACTTTCATATTATTTGCAGTGGATAGTCATACTGCATGTCATATTATTGTTAACTGATTGTTATATCAGTTGAAACAAAGCAATATGACCATGGCTTTGATATAAAAGAAACAGAAGGCAGGAGACAAAAATAGACACACGGACAGAACATAATATCCTTACAAAACACAGCAGCCTCCATTTCTCTCTCTCTCAAGCAAGAACAATTAAATTCCTAGAAAATCAAGTTCATCCCCTTTGTAATATTTTATCCGATGGAACTTGTTTATTTGTGATTCTTGTACTACTAGCGAATTAATTTTCCTAGTTCTTATCTTGATTTTTATTAACTAAATTAGAAAAGTTCATGTCGAATTTTCTAATTAGTTTTTATCAACTTGATAATTAATCTGTACTAAAATTGTAACACCCATCAAGTTAATATATTGTTATATTCAACTTGAAATTTGTTTCAATTTATTCCGCACAAATTTGTCTAAACCAAAAATTATTTAACGGACAAATTTCGATAAATTGGTATAGATTGTATTCAACCCCCCCTTCTACAATCTTATCGGACCTAACAATTGGTATCAAAGCCTATTGATTGATACACAAATCAAGATCCTATTTTTATTCAATCAAAAATCCATTTCGAATTTTTAACTCACTTAAAAATTCATCATGTCTTCAAAAGTCATTGTTAAGATTCCTATCTTTAATAAAGATAATTATGATATGTGGAAAAATAAAATGGAGCTGTTTCTTGATGTTACAAATTCTAAATATTTGGATGTTCTGAAAAATGGACCTAAAATTCCTATGGTCATTGAACAACAAGTTGTTAGTGATGGAGTTGTTACAACACCTGCTAGAACCCATGAAAAAGACCCTGCGTCTTATACTCCTGATGAAGAAGAGGATGCAGGACTAGACAAGAATTTGAGACTCATACTATTAGATTCCCTAGATGCTGTGATGTACAGTCATGTGATGAATTGTAAAACTACAAAGCACATGTGGGAAACTATTGTGACTATTAATGAAGGAACTGATGAAGTCAGGGAAAACAGACTTCAATTTTAACCTCTGAGTATGAACACTTTAGAGCTGGCCCTAATGAAGGCATTCAGGAAGTGTTTGAAAGGTATAACAAAATAATCAACGACTTGCAAAACTTTCAAATCCATGGCAAGCAATATACATAAAAGGAGATTAGCATGAAGTTTCTACTGACCATGCCTACTGACCTAGAACATAGGATAACTGCCATTAGAGAAACCAGAGACATGAATCAAATTACTCTTGAAAGGCTCTTCGGCATTTTGAAAACCTATGAGTTGGAACAAGTTCAACAGAAAGAAATTCATGGTGAAGGTAGGGTTCCAAGTTCTTCTACAGCTCTAGTGGTTGAGACTCCAATGGAAGTGGAAGCTAAGGTTGTTCAACCTTGCAGCGCTGACAAGGAACAGGTTGAAGTTGAGATTGGTCATACACCTGTCAGTCAGGATGGTGGAGATTTCTACTCATTGGAAGAGCTGGATTAGTTGGAAGATGAGTCAATGGTTTTGATGGTGAGACAATTCAGTAACTTTAGATTTAGGAGGAATCCCAAGTTCAAGTTCAAATCTAACTACAATAGATTCCAGCGAGGAGGTTCTTCCTCAAGTAGCACAAGGGGTGGCTACCAAACTGGAATGGTAGACAGAAGCAGGATTAGGTGCTTTAAATGTAATGAACTTGGACACTTTGCAACTGAGTGTCATCAACCTCAACAAGATGCAAGGAGAGAGTATGCATCTGGTAAGAAGAACACAGACACGGCCTATGTGGTACAAGGCAAAAGCTGGGATGACACTGACAGTGATGAAGAGAAGGTTGAGGATTTTGCGCTGGTGGTAAATGCTGATACATCAACTCCTTATAGTACTCCGGTAATTCTTACTGACACTGAGTTGATTCGTAGTCTATATAATTCCTTAGATAATGCACAAACTGGATATAAGATACTAGATCTGCTAAGCACTAAACTTGGCAATGAAGTGTCAGAATTGAAAAAGGTGCATATTAATCAAGATCAACAAAGAGATGAAATAGTAATGCTTCATAAAAAGGAGAAATCTATTCTAGAAGTTGTAGGCAAACAAATGGCTAGAATTACTGAACTTGAAACACAGGTCAGGGCTTGTTATAATTCTGTTAAAGTTTCCAAAGAGTTTTTTAACAAACAATCTGTAGAACGAACAACAGGTATAGGGTATGGCTACAATGAAGATGTTGGATCATTGGGCATAAATTCCCCTAACCTTGTTAGTGCTAAAGAAAGGGGAATACCACATGTGCTCCAGAATGTTAAAGAACCTCTATTTAAACAATCTGATGCTGGACCACCAGATATTCTTTCTATGGTTATCCAGGAAGAAATGAGAAATGAGGACAGTGCAAATGGCACAGTCTGTGTTAAGGCTAAATCTGTTAAGGACGCTAATCCAAAGAATGTTTCATCCAAGAAAGATGTCACAGTCTTTGTTAAGGCAAAATCTGTTGAGGACACTAATCCAAAGAATGTTTCATCCAAGAAAGATGTACTTAAAGTGCCAGTCAAGGTTGTTGAAACAACTAGTTCTTCTAAGACTGGATTAGGTGGTAATAAGTTGAAGCAGAAAAATAACATGTCTAACATGAGTACCATGCCTATCATTGATTCTAATCATAAAGCATGTGGCGTTGTCATTTGTATGTCTTGTGCTTTTAACAGTATGCGTGCTTATTTTAATGGTAGTTATGCATGTGATAAACAGACTGCTCCTCGACAGCATATGAACAGGAACAATAATGTTCGATCAAAGACTGCTATTTCTCCTCAAGTTAGGAGAGAGACATTTGTACCTAAGACTAAACAAAGGGTTACTAAGAATGTTTACCAGATCAAATGTCCAGTCAATGACACAAGTGTTATTGCTGCTAAAGAAACATGGATACCTAAGATAAAACAAAAGATTTTCAAATTTGTTTATAAGGTTAAATGTTTATTGATTAAAAATGTTGTTTTGCCTGATAAAGGACAATACTTTAAATCCGCAGGACCCAATCAAATTTGGGTTCCGAAGAAGGTTTAATCCGTTTGTCATTGCAGGGTGTTGAACAGGTTGATCGAGTAACCTGGATCTTGGACAGTGGATGTTCAAGGCATATGACTGGAGACAGAACCGTGCTGACAAATGTGGTGGAGAAGGCCGACCCAGTAGTTATCTTTGGAGATAACAGCAAAGGTAGAACTGATGGATATGGCAGACTTGAAGCTGGAAATGTTATCATTGAGAAAGTGTCCTTTGTAAAAGGACTTGAGCATAATTTGCTCGATATCAGTCAGTTCTGTGATAAGGGATTTGAAGTCCACTTTAACAAGAAGAATTGTCTGATTTCACAAAAGAAAAGTGAACAACCATCTCTTACATGAGTCAGAAAAGGAAACTTGTACGTAGCCAATATGAACACTGGAAGCACTGAAGAAATCAACTGCTTCTATTCTAAAGCATCCACAAATGAAAGTTGGCTATGGCACAAGAAACTTTCTCACCTAAATTTCAAGACGATGAACTCTCTGGCCAAGAGAGAGTTGGTGAGAGGTTTACCTTCTATGGAATTTACACAGGAAGGACTATGTGATGCATGTCAAAAAGGCAAGTTAAAAAGGGCAACTCACAGGAGCACTGACATATCTTCAATAACTGAACCTTTACAACTACTTCACATGGATTTGTTTGGTCTAGTTAGTGTGATGTCAATGTCAAAGAAAAGATTTGCTCTTGTGATTGTTGATGATTTTTCAAAATACACATGGGTCCTTTTCCTGAATTCTAAAGATGAGACTCCACAACTGGTGATTGATCACATCAAGTTGATTGAGCTGGATTCTAAGTATCCAGTGAGAGCTATAAGGTCAGATAATGGAACTGAATTCAAGAATGCAGTTCTGAATGATTTCTGCACTGAGAAGGGTATAACCAGACAGTACTCAGCTCCAAGAACTCCTCAACAAAATGGGGTAGTGGAAAGAAAGAATAGAACCTTGATTGAAGCTGCACGTACTATGTTAAGTGAATCAAGGCTTCCATTGTATTTTTGGGCTGAAGCTGTCAACACTGCTTGCTATACCCAGAATCGAACTCTTATCAACAAAGACTTGATGATGACACCTTATGAAGCTATTACTAAAAAGAAACCAACACTCAAATACTTTCATGTATTTGGGGCGAAATGTTTTCTGCTTAAAGAAGGAGATGAACAAGGTGGAAAATTTAAGACCAAAGCACATGAAGCAATTTTTATTGGTTATACAAGATAAGCTTACAGGGTGTACGTGATTGATCAACAGACTGTGATTGAAAGTGTCAATGTAACATTTGATGACACTAAACTCCCTAGTATCCAAACTGAAGATTCATCTGAAAAGCTATCTTTTGAGGATATGACAGATCCAGATTCAGATGATGACAATCCACCTGATGTTTTTGCTGATGCTAATGACAACAATGATAATGATGAGGATGATCAGGGTAATGGTGGTGGAAATAATGATAATATTGGAGATACCATTGACACTCCTAAACATTCATCTAGTCAACCTGGCAACAACTCAGGGGGAGTTAATGAGGGATCAACTAGTCATACTCAACATCACAATGTAGAACAAGGCGAATCATCAAGATTAAATCTTCCCAGACAGACTGTTTTGAATAGATCTCATCCTTTTGAGCTAATCATTGGTGATCCAGATGTTGGTGTAAAAACTAGAAGAGCTGTCCAAAATCAATGTAATTATTCAGGGTTTCTATCTGAAATGGAACCTAAGAAAACTGAAGAAGCTCTTTCTGATCCTGATTGGGTGATTGCGATGCAAGATGAACTCAATCAATTCAAACAACAAGAAGTATGGAAGCCGGTACCCAGACCTACAAACAGAACAGTAGTAGGCACTAGATGGGTATTCAGAAACAAACTTGATGAAGATGGCAAAGTGATGAAGAATAAGGCAAGACTGGTTGCTAAAGGTTATTATCAAGCTGAAGGAATTGATTATGATGAAACCTATGCACCAGTGGCAAGACTTGAGGCCATCAGAATATTCTTGGCATTCGCAGCATTCTCAAACTTCAAAGTTTATCAAATGGATGTCAAGACTGCTTTTCTGAATGGTAAGCTGGATGAAGAGGTGTATGTAGAACAGCCCCCTGGCTTTGAAAATCCAGATCTATTGGATTATGTCTACGTTCTCTTCAAAGCTATCTATGGTCTTAAGCAAGCGCCAGGAAAATGGTATGACACTCTCTCTGAATTTTTACATGAAAATGGTTTTGTTAGAGGTGTCATAGACAAAACTCTCTTTTTAAAGAAGCATAAGAATGATACAATCTTAGTCCAAATCTATGTGGACGATATAATATTCGGGTCTACTAATGATCTTTTGTGCAAGAAATTTGCTAAGCTAATGCAGGGTAAATTTGAGATGAGCATGATGGGTGAACTGAAGTTCTTTCTTGGATTACAAGTAAGTCAAAGGACATATGGAATATTTATTTGTCAATCCAAGTATGTCAAAGAGCTCCTCAAGAAATATCAAATGGAGGACTCATCTTCAGCAAAGACACCATCATCTACAGCTATCAAGTTTGGAGCATGTGAAAATTCTGCCAAGGTAGATGTCACAAGCTACAGAGGTATGATAGGCTCATTACTTTACCTTACTTCAAGTAGACCAGATATTATGTATGCTACATGCTTGTGTGCAAGGTTCCAAGCGGATCCTAGAGATGTGCATCTCATTGCTGTTAAACGAATCTTTAGATATCTTAAGGGTACACCTAACTTAGGTATTTGGTACCCTAAAGTATCTGGTTTTAATCTTGTTGGATATACAGATTCAAATTATACAGGAAGTGTTGTAGACAGAAAAAGCACCTCCGGGAGTTGTCAATTCCTAGGTGACAGATTGGTTTCCTGGTACAGCAAGAAACAACAAACAGTTTCTAGCTCAACAGCCGAAGCTGAATATATAGCTACTGGAATCTGTTGTGCTCAAATCTTGTGGATTAGGAATCAGCTTAGAGACTATGGCTTTGTACTGGATAATATTCCTATATTATGTGATCATACAAGTGTCATAGCAATCTCCAACAATCCTGTGCAGCATACGAGAACCAAGCACATCGACATCAGGTATCATTTTATTAAAGAGCATGTCATGAATGGTATCGTGGAGTTACTTTCTGTACCCACGGAAGACCAAACAGCAGATATTTTTACTAAGTCTCTTGACGAATCCACATTCACAAGAATTGTTGATGAATTGGGTATGTTAAACAGTCCTAGTAATTAAACTAGTTAATATCTGAGGTTTGATCTTTAATAATTTACAAATGATTATTTTATGAATATTTGCTAATTTAAATCACTTGTATAATTATTTTATCAACTTATAATCTTGCTTGTTAATTCTTAAATCATTGTCATTATCTTCTTAATATTTTCCTACTTACTTCTTTTAATTTTAGAATAATTTTATTTTCTCTAAAAATATTTTTCTCAAATTTTACAAGTGGAAATTAGTGAGAAATCTATTTTTGTTGAAAATTCCTTATGAATATTTGTGATCTTTTAATAAATCATATTTTCTTTCAAAATAATTTTCTGATAAGAAAGTTATTTTATTCGAAAATATATATATAGATTTATTAATTTGCTACAAATGTTTATGTAAATAGTTAATATTTTATTCAATATTTTGTAGTGTTTGTCCTTCTGTTATTAATGTGTTAATTCCGTCAAAAGGACAACCTATGGTATTTTTAGTATTTTATATTTTCTATTTAGTTATTTTAAGTAGTTATATTGTTGTAGATATTTTTGTAAATTATTATTTTTTATCTTTAATATTCTGTAAATATTATTAATACGTTTATTTTTGAATTTAAAAAATATATATATAAAAATAAAAATTAATAAAAATAAAAATTTTTTTGTATATTATTATGTCAAATTTCTGTAAATTATTAATTTATGTATAGTTTTATTATTTTTATGTTAATTCAAATTTTTCTTCTTTGTTTAGCTTTATTTGAATTTTCATGTATATTATTTCTTATTTTTGAATATTATTTTTCATGTGTATATAAATAGTTTGTATAGTTTTTACAGTTTAGTCACTATACTTTCAAAACTTACAAACAGGTCCCTGTACTTGGTTCTTTTGTTGTTTGTTAGTCACAGAGGCATGCCTGAATACATCTAATAACAAGCCTAAGTATGTGTAATGCTATGCATTACCTACATGACCTCTTAACTGAGGGAACCTCTAGTTGTAGAGTTTCTATTTGTTCTGTACTTGTAATAGGCATCAAATCCTAGTTGTGTAACTGTACTTATAAAGTCAAGAATAATGCTTGAAAGAAGTTCCAAGGTTCATGCCTCAAGCAAGGAGATAAAGACTGCCAAATAATCACAGTTGGGATTTGAAGAAATGAAGAATATGCCTAAGTACCAATTCGAGAAGTACATTTGTCTATTCGAGAAGTCTAGCATTCGAGAAGTCAGAGATTCGATATCTCAGAAGTCACTATTCGATATCTCTGAATACACTATTCGATATCTCATTCGATATCTCAGAGATTCGATATGTCTATTACTCTATTTGAGAACTCATGGAGTCAACAAGTCAAAGCATCATTCGAGTTCTCTAAGAGTCAACAAGTCAATGCCCTATTCGATATCTCAAGGACTAAAAAAGCTATTCGACATCTCAGGGATTCGATATGTCAAAATGCTCTATTTGATATCTCAAGGAGTCCCAGAGAAAAGAGCTATTCGAGAAGTGATTCGATATATCAATATAATACTATTCGAGAACTCAGAGTTATCGATTAAGTCAATTCGAGTTCTCGAATCAATCACTTAGCCACTTCTCGAATACATTCTTGGAGACAAAATAATGAAGAATTGTACAAGTCAGAAACCTGCAACAAGCCAAGACGCTTTATTTGACTATGTACTATAAAGCACATTGGAAAGCCTACAAAGAAGCTTGGAGAGATAATAAAAAGGGACAAGGAGCTAAAGAAGTGGATCTGAACAGGCTTTGCAAGTCAAATCTGTAGCCGTTTGGACTCTTACTCAAATGAGATAGACAGACTGGAAAGTAGTTTGTTTACCTACCTTATTTGTAGTAAGTAGGTGCATCCATGTCTATAAGGATACAGCCTCACTTCCTTAGAAGTAAGAAGTTTTTGGAGATAAGATTTTTATATACAGAAGAAATATCTCTCTGAGAAAAACGAAGCTGAGAATACTATCATTTGTATTCACAGATTGTAGCAAAATCTTTATCTAATAAAATATTAGATTAAAGTGATATTGTGTTGTGTTTGTCTTTGTTATCTGCACTTACATATCTCACACACTCAACACATATCTTGTTACAAAAATTCAAGAACAAAGAAAAGTTCAAGAATCCATTCACCCCCCCTCTGTATTCTTTTACTGTATTCAATACATCATATTTGATAAGAAAGTTATTTTATTCGAAAATATATATAGATTTATTAATTTGCTACAAATGTTTATGTAAATAGTTAATATTTTATTCAATATTTTGTAGTGTTTGTCCTTCTGTTATTAATGTGTTAATTCCGTCAAAAGGACAACCTATGGTATTTTTAGTATTTTATATTTTCTATTTGGTTATTTTAAGTAGTTATATTGTTGTAGATATTTTGTAAATTATTATCTTTTATCTTTAATATTCTGTAAATATTATTAATATAGTTATTTTTGAATTTAAAAAATATATATATAAAAATAAAAATCAAAAAATAAAAATCAAAATTAATAAAAATCAAAATTTGTTTGTATATTATTATGTCAAATTTTTGTAAATTATTAATTTATGTATAGTTTTATTATTTTTATATTAATTCAAATTTTTCTTCTTTGTTTTGTTTTATTTGAATTTTCTTTTTTTTTTAGTTTTTATTTAATATTATTATTATGTATATTATTTATTATTTTTGAATATTATTTTTCATGTGTATATAAATAGTTTGTATAGTTTTTACAGTTTAGTCACTATACTTTCAAAACTTACAAACAGGTCCCTGTACTTGGTTCTTTTGTTGTTCTTCTTTTTAACATACACAAAACCTGCAGTTTAAGTAAAAATCTTTGTTTTGTGATTGCTGTTAACAGACCTTCATGTTAAGGACTTAACAATAGACCATTGTTGGTATCAAATTGGTATATGTCAATTCATTTGTTTAGGAACAAAAGTTTGATTTTCATGATCTAACAATTGAAAGACAAGACCTATCATGTACTAACAATTTCTAGTAGTTGGTATCTATCATGCAGGACCTAAAACATGATAAAATAGTT
This sequence comes from Saposhnikovia divaricata, assembly GCA_036435485.1. NCBI lineage: Eukaryota > Viridiplantae > Streptophyta > Magnoliopsida > Apiales > Apiaceae > Saposhnikovia > Saposhnikovia divaricata. The sequence continues at coordinate 181,431,459 of CM071597.1, read as the reverse complement.
TTGTTTGTATTGGTTTAAACATTAACATACATTGATTCGATTAATATTTATTAATTGGATTTTTGCCTATGTTCTTGTTTAGTAAAACCGACTCATGATCTTTATCTTCCTAACTCAAAATATCTTTCTATAAGTTGTGATTGTTGATATGTTAAACCTTTTGAAATCACAACTGTACATCATTTCTCTTAAGATAAATGCAATATTTTCTCAGAAAACTTTTCAATGTTAAAAATGCATTTTATCTTTATGTTGCTCATATTCTGTGATGCAGGTTCATCAACATGGAATTTTGTATTCTCACATGTTTAGTCATAAGGTTGTAAACCCAACAACTTTGATCCCAGACTATAGTTAAACTCAAACACATTCTGACTTACCCCCTAAAAGGAAGTAACCTATCAGACTAGAGGTCACCAGAGAGTAAATGCACTTGATGCAGCAAATAAGAATGTGTAGGATATTCAGTTGAAGAGTCACTACCTTATACACTATCCAAAATATTTCATATGCACAAAGTGAGATTACACACACCAAGGATGAATTGACGGAAACCTGTAATCCAACCATTTTACGGTTATGATTATAAGTTAAAGGTTCTTTAATGAATCAAGAGTCTTCACAGACCTCGAGAGAAGGTATTGATCTCAAATGAAAAATTCAACAAGATCATTATCTAACTCCCCAGAGGGAACATCTCTGGATCCTGAGGGTAACGGATTCGACATAGGTGCGGATCGGCAACTTGTGAACTATGATTCAGATTTTACCTGATGAGTTTAACAAGGTGATGTCTTCACAAACATTAGAAGGGAACCTTGATCTCAATGCTAAATTTATAGATCATTGTTTACCTTCTCAGAATTCAAATCTGAAAACCCTAAAAAGGGAAATTAGCAACTTGTAGATTATGACTCAGATTCGTCTCACGAGTCCAACGAGGATTTGGGATTTGCGAACTCCCATTGCACCACCACTGACCTCTCTTGAAGGGGCTAGGGTGATTTTTCCTTGCAGGTACACTAAAGGATGTTGGAGCTATGAGTGATACACCAGTGAGCAAGAGTGTAAACACAGAGAGTAGTGAGACACTCAACATAAATGAGTGGAGAGAAGAGTGAAACACTTGTGAGGTACACTAAACATTATCACACACTCACAGTGAGAAAGAAAGATGAAACTACCTTTCTAACAAAGCTCAAATAATTGGTACAACTACTTTGTCAACTAGTTGGTTGGAGGATTCCTCAACTAAGGGGGAGAAGTAATGGGTACAAGAAAAAGGAGAGTATGTTAGAAAGGGGGAGCATTTACAGACTATACTTAGGAGGAGAAGCAAGTCAAGTTACTTAAGGGAAGATCTTTCAGTTGAAATGAAAGTGGAGATATAAGGAGAGTTACATCACAAAGTTACATCACAATACTATTCTATTAGTCTTTCAATGTACTATGCATAAAGGATAACTGAAGGAGTAGTAGATTTCCTAGAAGTTTTAGAAATGGCATTGATTCACCATTGTCTACATAGTAGGAACAGTTGTTTTTCTTAAGTTAGAAAAGCTGTGTCAGAAAAGGAAAGTGATTGTAAATCAAGAACTGCTGATAATCACAAATGTAAGATGTGAAGGATTATCAGGCAGAGATATGAAGAATCAGAAATGAAGATGAGTTATCTATTGAAGATCGGTTCAGTGCTAGAGGAACAATCATCTATCATTTCATCAACTGAGGATTCTGGAATTGTTAAATTCAAACCAGAGAAAAAAAAAAATTTAATGTACTATTCACTAAGCTATTAAATGCTTAATCTTTTTCTTGTTTAGGTGAGTTAGTTGAGTTATCCTCTAGGTATTTGCTTGTTATTGTCTAACAAACAAATAGGGGGAGATTGAAAGGCATATGATGTAGCCTATTTGTATTTCGAGGATACAACTAAACTTAAACAAGATTGTATTAATAAATAGTATATAGACTGTCACAAGGAATCTCAGATTGTATTATCTGTCAGAAGAAAAAGATCAAGGTCAATCTACAGACTTGAGGAATTACTACATTGAAAGAAGCTCAGACATTTAATCAAGCCTCGGTGAAGTATTCGTTAAAGAAGTGGATTCATTTATAGTGACAAAGATTTCGACAGTGACAGAGACAGTACAGAAAGAATCAAAAAGAGAGATGAGAAAAGAAAAAGAACCAGATTTTAAAGTCAATATATGAAGAACAGTCATTGCGGTTAGTCACTCATGAACCAGACAGTACATCGAGTGTCAACATTAAACAGTGGTTATTCGTCATTAACTTCAGTGGTTCAAGCTATCAAGACTGGTATGTGAGAAAATCATTGTGCATGTAACAGAAGTGTTAAATTCATTAACCACAAGGATTTTATGATCAAGTGGACTGGCTGTGAGGAAAAAGATTTATCACAAAGAAATGCAAAGTGATATATTCTTAATGCTGAAACCCCGGTTAGAATTGTTGTATTTTTTGTTAAGCAAAAAGAGTCCGGTTTCACATCCTCAAAAGACCGTAGCTTACACCTGGACGGGTTATGAGAAAATATAATTATCACAAGAAAATTGAAGGTGATATATTCTTAAAGCTGGAACCCCGATTGGAATTTATATATTTTTTGTTAAGCAAAAGGAGTCCGGTTTCAGACGCTCAGGTAACCGCAGTTTAGAGTTTAAGAATAATTTTATATTAATAAATATTTTATTTATTTAGAAAATTATATTTATAAATATCTAATAATATTAGATATTTATTTTTATAATTTCTGGATTAAAATAATTATTTATTAATTAAAGATTATAAGTTATGCGGGTTAAAAGGCATGTCTACGGAGCTAACCCTAATAAGGACGAAATAGGCCTTGGTTTTTTAAATGAATTTGCAAGTCACGCAGGTCATTGTTTTGAAATCAAAAAAAGAAAACAAAAGTGGTTAAGAAAAGTTGTACAGGAAGTTGTCGGCAAGACAGTCTACTTTCCTTACAGCGCGTACAGCTCATGCGCCAGAGCCAAACTAGCAAAATAGGCGTGCGTGTCCTTCCCCGTGTACTTCCCGCGACTGGTCTTCGACTTGACAGCATATTTCAGTTTGTTAAGAATTTTGATTGTTATACCGAAAGTTATATCCAAGAATATGATTATTGGATTGTCATAATAGCTCAACTGATAGTCATACCGAAAGTTATATTGGGATGGATTGTCATATCAAGTATTAAGGATAGGTATACCGAAAGTTATATTGGAAGAGACTGTCATATTATTTGCAGTGGATAGTCATACCGCATGTCATATTATTGCTAACTGATTGTTATATCAGTTGAAACAAAGCAATATGACTATGGATTTGATGTAAAAGAAACAGAAGGCAGGAGACAAAAATAGACACACGGACAGAACATAATATCCTTACAAAACACAGCAGCCTCTATTTCTCTCTCTCTCAAGCAAGAACAATTAAATTCCTAGAAAATCAAGTTCATCCCCTTTGTAATATTTTATCCGATGGAACTTGTTTATTTGTGATTCTTGTACTACTTGCGAATTAAGTTTCCTAGTTCTTATCTTGATTTTTATTAACTAAATTAGAAAAGTTCATGTCGAATTTTCTAATTAGTTTTTATCAACTTGATAATTAATCTGTACTAAAATTGTAACACCCATCATGTTAATATATTATTATATTCAACTTGAAATTTGTTTCAATTTATTCCGCACAAATTTGTCTAAACCAAAAATTATTTAAAGGACAAATTTCGATAAATTGGTATAGATTGTATTCAACCCCCCTTCTACAATCTTATCGGACCTAACAATTTTTAATGAAATATTCACTTCTACTTGAATATTCTTAATTTTTATAAAAACTTCTAATTTTTATCAAAATAAATTAATTTTCATGTGAAAAAAGGTTTAAACTTTTATTTTTAGTAGAAAATGTAAAATTTTGTTCATTGCAAAATTATGGTAACACAATTTGATACCTATAGCAACATGCAAACACTTTTATTCTATAGCAACATAATTTTGCTACATGAGGTAACATAAAAATGATAATGTTGTCTTAGCAAAAAACATGCATGGCAAAGGCAACATATCCTATGGCAACATAGGCTCTAAATGTGGTCGTAGGTCTTTTATGGTGTAGTGTATGTGTTCGCTATTTTCTCTACGCAAGTATACGCAGTCCAAAAGCAATATAGGGAAATAAGGATCGTTCCCACGAAGACTTGGTGTATTTAAGTAAATATGTTTATTCAACAACGTCGGTTAATTATAGAAGCCTGAACAACGAAATGGTTGGTTTGTTCAAATCAAAGTTAATTAATGAAGGAACGACTAAAAATAATATGATAAAGATCTTATATATGAGATAAACATGGGATTCTAATTTCATTATTTATTTCATTTAGAATTGATGCCTTAATGTAAAGTGATTCTGATAATTATGAAAGCTAGCCGGGAACACGAAACTAATATAAGCGCCTTTCAGCCTTAACTTATATCAAACCATACAAACATCCACTTAAAAAGATAGAAGTTGTGTGGACACCATTTATGTCTAGACCCTATATGTCTATAAGATTTGAAAACATAACTGGTTTACGAATAAATTCCTTATTTTTGGCTACACAGGGCGATGTGATCCAAAACCCTACCACTAATCGTAATTATTACGAACCTGTGCTAACATGGCAAATTCTAAATTCTCAAATCCACTTTCGCATTCATTAAGAAATAATAATTTAGATGATAGCTACGCATCTAATAAATTAAGCACAACCACGTTAGGCAATCGGAAATTTTTATCATAACACAATTTATTAAGGCATCGAATTACTAAATTACGTAAATAAATCCATTAGAATCCCATGACGGCGATTAGTTCATAATTAAACGAATCGTCATCATGGGATTAATTGAAATAATAATAATAATAATAATAATAATAATAATAATAATAATAATAATAATAATAATAATAATAATAATAACAACAACAACAATAATAATAATAACAATAATAATAATAATAAAACTAAATTTAAAAATTACGATAAATTAAATATGAAAATTATAAGAGTTTAGAAACTAAAACCGAAATAATTTCCACTTGCACGAAACGAGCACTCTGATAATTCCCTGTAAAATAAGAAATTAGAAAATAAAACCGAAATAGCTTCCACCGAAAGCGAAGAGCACTCCAAATAATTCCCGTAATTTCTTCAACCAAAATAACACTTATACTAAATTTGCTAAAAATTAAAGTGTTTAAAAACAAAGCTTAAAATTACAAGAACAAGAGAAAATTACAAGAGAGAATGTTTCTCTTCTAAATGTTGTGTGTCAATAAGCTCAAGAACTAGGCCTATTTATAGCAAAATTCTAGCACACCATTTAATAAAATAAAACTAAAAAGAAATAAAAAAGAAATAAAAAGAAATAAAAATAATTACAAATCAAATAATGCAGCAGCCCTCCCATTTTTTAAACAGCCTAAAGCAATCTCAATACAACTCTGGCCCAAAACATGCTGAAAATACTCTGCCAAATATTCTCCCTGCAAGCTGTCTTCGAATTGGCCAGCCGCGCCCCAGGCGCGTGCGCGGCACGCGCAGGAATTCAACCAGTTAATTGGCGCGTGTGCCACACAGCAGTGGTGGAGAGTGGAGCAAGCAGGCCACATTCTTCTCTTTTCCTAATTAATTGCCGACAGAGCACTTGACTTTCTAAAGCACTTCACCACCTGCTAGTGCTACACACAACTTCACATAATTCGTTTTCTTTTCTTTTTTTTTTTTTTAATTTTTTGTTTTTGTTTTTTAACTTATAATTTTTAATTAACAAATATTTAATTTAATTCAGAAATTATAAAAATAAATATCTAATATTATGAGATATTTATAATTATAATTTTCTAATTAAATAAAATATTTGCTAATATAAATGAATCATTAAGACCTGAGCTGCGGTAAATTGAGGGCCTAAAACCGGACTCCTTTTCCTTAACGAAAAATATATCAATTCCAATCGGGCTTTTCTCTTTAAGAATATATCACTTTCCATCTTTTTGTGATAATTCTACTTTCTCATTGCTCGTCCAGGTGCGAATTACGGCCTCTTGAGGATCTAAAACTGGATTCCTTTTGCGAAACGGAAAATATATCAATTCCAACCGGGGTTCCAGATTTAAGAATATATCATTCAGGATTCCTTTATGATAATTCTTTTTCCTCGTAACCAGTCCACTTGATAAAATTGAGATAGAAATCCACCGTTTTTAGCCCTTTAATTGCCACAAAACCTAAAGTTGCGATTTCTGCACAACAAATAATTAAACAACAAAAACGAATTAAAAGACACAACATATTTAAGGATAAATCACCAATCTAGGTCCAATTAGTGCATAATAAGTGGATATAAAATCCACTTATCACACCCCCAAACTTAAACTGAAGCTTGTCCTCAAGCGAAAACAGACTCGACTACCTCTAAATGCATGAATGCAAACGATGCAAGGATCCCATAGGCAAGGCAAAAACCATTTAGCATAGTGTCTCAGAAAATGTGATAACTCCAAATAGAGATCGACTAAAAATCAGCATATTAACATTTACAAGTACAGAAACGTGCGTGTGTGCAATATTCATCAGAATTACTCTTAGCACTAGATCAAAACTGTACATATTCTTCGTCATAACAATCACAAATTTATAAATAGAATGGACGCTAGACACTTCATAACCTAGAAACACCTCTATCATCATTTGAGTTAGACAGGAATTCATGCTTTATTAACAACTATGACGCATAATACTATACACAACACATATGCTTATTTGACCGTGCAATGGATGAGACCCCAAAAGGCTTATACAATAATACCCATGTAGCGAGCGTTAGGTTAGTGGATCCCAGACCGGAAAGGTCTTAGGTCACTAGGCTTGAGTCCCCTAGAACTTAATTACTCGAGTATTAAAGAGCTCACCCTGGCCAATTTTGCATTTAACAATTGGACTTTTGACTCTTTTTTTTTTTTTTTTTTGCAATCTGGAATGAGCCTTTCTCATTTCCAACCCTAGACTACTCATATAAATATGAGCCGGCTACTAGCCATTTGATGCCTAGTCATTATTGACAAATTACTAGCATGAAATTCCTGGCTTCCCCCAAACTTAGAATTTAGTGCTCCTACGCCATCAAGGGAATAAAGAAAATTCTGAATATAATCAGGTGATTAAATTTCAACAACCAAACAAGCATGACCTTAACCTAGCCCAAAAGTAACCGAAGAGTTGTGTAAGATTGTGTTTCTGTAACATGCACGTCAATTCATAAGTATTTAAATCAGCCCTCTATTCATCATTATCACACTCAAATTCATCATTGACTACTAAACGGAATCGCCAAGCGCTACGGGACTAAGGAAAATATGATATGCAACTAATCATGAATATGCAATTTTTTTTATATATGAATTATATGAAATTATACTAGCATGGTATATTATGAACTACATGAAACTGTATGCATACTATGACTCGAGAAATCAATTATCCTAAATCACCCCCAAACTTAAAATGTTCAATGTCCTCATTGAAGGTATAGATAAAGGATAAAAGAGAACTCCCCTAACTGTCGGCATCGTCACCCTCCTCGGGTGGTGAATCAAGTGGTGGAAATGAGCTCCAAACTGAGGCAATGACCTGCACTTTTGACATAATACTAAACAAAATCACACCAAATCAAACCACACATAAAAAAAAAAAAACCAAACCTATGGGTTGCCTCCCATGAAGCGCTTGTTTATTGTCGCTAGCTTGACGATTATACTGAGAATCATGTGGTGGCCAACTTGGTGGTATCAGCCTCACGGTTCACCGCGTCACCAAAATAGGGTTTCAATCTCTGCCCATTCACTTTGAACGATTGATCGGGTGATTTCTCAAAGATTTCCACCGCTCCGTGTGGAAACACAGTTTTGACAACAAATGGCCCTGACCATCTCGATTTGAGCTTCCCTGGAAACAATCGAAGACGAGAGTTATATAATAAGATCGACTGACCAGGAACGAATACCTTTTGAATAAGACGACGATCATGCCATCGTTTCACTTTCTCCTTATAGAGCTTATTGTTCTCAAATGCCTGCAATCGAAACTCGTCCATCTCGTTGAGTTGCACCATCCTTTTCTCACCTGCGGCCTTAAGATCGAAATTTAGCTTCTTCAAAACCCAATAAGCTTTGTGTTCCAATTCTACCGGTAAATGGCAAGCTTTCCCATAGACAAGCTGATATGGTGACATGCCCAAGGGCGTTTTATATGCTGTACGATAAGCCCATGCGGCCTCATCGAGTTTCAAAGACCAGTCCTTTCTCGAAGGACTCACCACTTTTTCCAGAATGCGTTTAATCTCGCGATTAGATACCTCGGTTTGGCCATTGGTTTGCGGGTGGTATGCCGTAGCTACCCGGTGGTTGATGTTGTACTTTGCCATGAGATTAGTAAACTTGCGATTGCAAAAGTGAGTACCTTCATCGCTTATGATTACTCGAGGAGTGCCGAATCTTGTGAAGATGTTCTTGTGAAGGAAATTGAGCACGACATTGGCATTATTGGTCGGAAGTGCCTTGACTTCAACCCATTTGGAAACATAATCAACGGCCAGCAAGATGTATTGGTTGCTACATGAGAAAATGAATGGTCCCATGAAATCGATGCCCCAAACATCGAAGATTTCCACTTCTAGCATTATATTGAGGGGCATCTCATCCCTCCTAGATATGTTACCAACACGCTGACAACGATCACACTTCAGCACAAACTGATGGGCATCCTTAAAAAGGGATGGCCAATAAAATCCCGCTTGAAGAATTCGAGTTGCGGTCTTTTCACTTCCATAATGGCCACCATATGTCGTGGCGTGATAATCCCTTAGAATAGCCTCTGTTTCACTGTATGGCACACATTTCCTAATCACCTGATCGGCTCCTTGTTTAAACAGATATGGTTCATCCCAACGATACCATTTGACTTCATGCAAGAATTTCTTTCTTTGTGCAAAAGAGAGCTCGGGAGGAATCACTCGACTCACCAGAAAGTTCACAATGTCTGCAACCAAGGCTCTTCTTCTTGTATCCCAAACAACTGTTCATCAAGAAAGGATTCATTAATGACGGTTTTGTCTTGGGATGTCTTCCCAAGGTCTTCCAATCGTGAGAGATGGTCGGCTACTTGGTTTTCTGTCCCTTTTCTATCCTTGATCTCCACATCGAATTCTTGCAGCAGGAAAATCCATCGAATCAACCTAGGTTTAGAGTCTTTTTTAGAGAGCAGATATCTGATAGCCGCGTGATTAGTGTACACAGTCACCTTCGTGCCAAGCAAGTATGAACGGAATTTTTTAAAACCATAAACTATGGCTAACAGCTCCTTCTCAGTGGTAGTGTAATTTAATTGAGCATCGCTGAGGGTTTTGATTGCATAATAGATGACATGAAACATTTTATTTTTCTTTTGGCCAAGAACGGCCCCAACTGCGTAATCGCTAGCATCACACATCATAGCGAAAGGCTCACTCCAATCTGGAGCAATGATCACGGGTGCTGAAATCAATTTCTTCTTCAGAGTCTCGAAAGCTGTGAGACATTCTTCGTTAAATTTGAATTGAATATCTTTTTCCAGCAGCTAACACAAAGGTTTGGAAATTTTTGCGAAGTCCTTGATGAAACGCCTGTAAAAACCTGCGTGCCAAAGGAAACTGCGAATCCCTCGCACTGAATTAGGTGGCGGCAGCTTTTCAATAGCTTCTATCTTTGCTCTGTCCACTTCTAGACCTTTCCTTGACACCTTGTGCCCGAGAACAGTTCCTTCTTGTACCATGAAGTGGCACTTCTCCCAATTGAGCACTAGGTTAGTTTCCACGCATCTTTTCAGCACCGAGCCAAGATTTTGCAAGCATTCATCAAAAGATAGACCGAATACCGAGAAGTCATCCATGAAGACTTCAACAGTCTTGCCAATCATGTCTGAGAAGATGGCCATCATGCACCTTTGAAAAGTTCCAGGTGCTCCACACAAGCCAAAGGAAACCCGCCGAAAGGCAAAAGTGCCGAACGGGCATGTAAATGTTGTTTTCTCCTGATCCTCAGGAGCAATGCAGATTTGGTTATATCCAGAATAACCATCCAGAAGGCAGTAATAATCATGGCCGGCTAGTCTATCTAGCATCTGATCAATGAACGGAAGGGGAAAATGATCCTTCCTTGTGGCTTTATTCAACTTCCGGTAGTCCATGCAGATTCGCCAACCGGTGACTGTGCGAGTAGAGATGAGTTCATTCTTTTCATTGGTAATCACAGTCATGCCTCCCTTCTTCGGTACACATTGCACTGGACTCACCCATGCACTGTCATAAATGGGATAGATAATCCCTGCATCCAGCCACTTGATGATTTCTTTCTTCACTACCTCTTTCATAAGAGGATTTAGCCGCCTTTGATGCTCGACTGTTGGTTTACTACCTTCTTCCAATGGAATTTTATGTTGACAATAAGCTGGGTTGATGCCTTTGATATCCGCTAAGGTCCAACCAATGGCTGTTTTGAATTCCCTCAGGACTCTTAAAAGCTTGTCTTCCTCAGAGTCTGAAAGGTTAGCAGATATAATCACAGGTAAGGTAGATGATTCACCAAGAGAAGCATACTTTAAGTGATTAGGAAGTGGTTTGAGCTCTAGAGTTGGAGCTTCCTCGATAGATGGTTTCATTTGCTGATGCGGCCCATTTAGTTCTGGAAGATCCAATGATTCAACTGGTCTTTCAAATTTTCTTTGCCACGGCAAAGCATCCAGATATTGCAATTGTTCATCTATGTCATCTTCATCTAATGAATACCTTCCACTAAGGGCCTTTTCCAAAGTGTCATTCCTGAACATGTGATCCAACTTTTCTTGTACCGTAGACTCAATCAAGTCTACCTTCAGACACTGTTCTTCTTCTGTTGGAAACTTCATGGCTTTAAAAACGTTGAAAGTGACATTTTGATCATGCACCCTCATTGTAAGTTCCCCCTTTTGGACGTCAATCAATGTTTGTCCTGTCGCCAAGAATGGTCTACCAAGAATGATCGGAATCTTCTTGTCCTCTTCGAAATCAAGTATGACAAAATCAGCTGGGAAGATAAGTTTGTCTACTTTCACTAGGACATCTTCAACAACTCCCCGAGGATAAGTGATAGAGCGATCAGCCAACTGAAGTGACATGTTCGTCGGGTTTGGCTCAGGAAGGCCAAGTTGTAAGAAAACTGAGTATGGCATGAGGTTGATGCTTGCTCCTAAATCACATAAACATTTGTCAAAAGACAAGTTCCCAATGGTGCATGGTATGGTGAAACTGCCAGGATCTTTTAGCTTAGGCGGTAACTTTTGTTGCAATACCGCACTACACTCCTCTGTCAAAGCAACAGTTTCTAAGTCCTCAAGTTTTACTTTTCTCGATAGAATGCCCTTCATGAACTTGGCGTAACTCGGCATTTGTTCCAAGGCTTCAGCAAATGGAATGTTGATATGTAATTTCTTAAAGACTTCAAGAAATTTTCCAAACTGCTTGTCCAGTTTCTGTTTTTGCAAACGTCGAGGAAATGGCGGAGGTGGATAGACATGCTCTTCTGCTTCTTTCTGTGCAGGGACTGATTGTTTAGGAGGTGGTACACTTTCTTCTACCTCCGTGCTTGAAATTGGAGCCTTACCCTTGTCCTCGGTGTTTCCCAAGTTCACTTTTTCCGTTTCTTCATCGGGCAGAATTTTATTTGCTCTTTCCAATTCAATGCCTTCTGTGACTTTCCCCGATCTTAAAGTGATGGCTTTAATGTGCTCTTGGTTGTTCTTTCTCCCTGGATTAGCTTCAGTATCACTGGGGAGTGTTCCTTGTGGTCGGCTCATCATGAAACTAGCGAGTTGTCCCAATTGAGTTTCCAGATTTTTAATCGAAGCCGCTTGGCTTTTGGACGCCAACCTCAACTCCTCCAATTCTGCCTTTTTACTAGAAGATGATTGCCCAGAATTCCCATAGGATTGTTGTTGAAATCCTGGGGGTTGAAATTGTCGCGGGGCATATTGTTGCTGATATTGTTGCCCTTGTTGTTGCTGGAATCCAGATGGATTATATGGCTTAGCTCCAAACTGCTGATTTTGAAATTGTTGATAGGGCTGATTTGATTGTTGCGCTCCTCCTTGATTATTGCTCCAACTGAAATTTGGATGATTTCGGTTGTTCGGATGGTAGGAATTTGGAGCTGGCTGTTGTTGTCTTTGGAAATTACTTACGAATTGAACCGACTCGTTTGAGATGGCACATTGGTTTGATTCATGTGTGCCCGCACACAACTCACAAACACTAGCAACTTGATGAAATCCTTGTGCTGTCAAAGAGTCATTTTCAAGTTCAAAGCCTCTATCTGAGCTGCTAAGGAAGTGGCCTTGTCGACATTAAGAATTCCTGCTACCTTCTGTTGTGGCATCCTCTGAGTTGGATTTTGATATTCATTAGCTGCCATCATCTCGATAAGATCGTAGGCCTCCTCATAACTTTTAGCCCATAATGCTCCCCCTGAAGCTGCATCTACCATTGGCCTTGATTGTATTCCTAGTCCATTATAGAAGCAATTTATGACCATCCAATTTGGCATGCCATGATGAGGGCATTGTCGAAGCATTTCCTTGTATCTTTCCCACGCTTCACATAAAGATTCACCAGACTGTTGAGAAAATTGCGTGATAGCATTCCTTATAGCTGCAGTCTTTGCCATGGGGAAGAATTTGCTAAGAAACTTTTGAGCTAGATCAGCCCAAGTGGTGATAGATCCTGGTGGCAGAGAGTGTAACCAAATTTTGGCCTTGACTCTTAAGGAAAACGGGAAGAGTCTCAACTTCACAGCATCATCTGACACATTGTTGAATCTGAATGTGTCGCATATTTCTATGAAGTTCCTGATGTGTAAGTTAGGATCTTCCGTTGCAGTTCCTCCGTACTGTACTTCATTCTGCACCATCTGAATAGTGATGGGTTTAATTTCAAATGTAGGAGCCGCAATTGTTGGACGAATGATACTTGACTGAATGTCATCAATCTTCGGTTGTGAGTAGTCCATTAAAGCCCTTGCTGCTGCAGGTGCAACTACTTCGGCTTCTCCGTCCATCTTATGAGTATTTGCTAGTTTAAGTACTTGCTTGGCTTTTAATGCTTTAGAACGTGTTAGCATAAAAATCCAAGTATCTGAACACAAATAATCACTTCAAAATGTAAGATAAAATATTCAAGTCAAACAAATTAACTTCTATTGTAGTAAAACACATAAACAAAATAACACCGAGTCCCCGGCAGCGGCGCCAAAAACTTGTTCGCTATTTTCTCTACGCAAGTATACGCAGTCCAAAAGCAATATAGGGAAATAAGGATCGTTCCCACGAAGACTTGGTGTATTTAAGTAAATATGTTTATTCAACAACGTCGGTTAATTATAGAAGCCTGAACAACGAAATGGTTGGTTTGTTCAAATCAAAGTTAATTAATGAAGGAACGACTAAAAATAATATGATAAAGATCTTATATATGAGATAAATATGGGATTCTAATTTCATTATTTATTTCATTTAGAATTGATGCCTTAATGTAAAGTGATTCTGATAATTATGAAAGCTAGCCGGGAACACGAAACTAATATAAGCGCCTTTCAGCCTTAACTTATATCAAACCATACAAACATCCACTTAAAAAGATAGAAGTTGTGTGGACACCATTTATGTCTAGACCCTATATGTCTATAAGATTTGAAAACATAACTGGTTTACGAATAAATTCCTTATTTTTGGCTACACAGGGCGATGTGATCCAAAACCCTACCACTAATCGTAATTATTACGAACCTGTGCTAACATGGCAAATTCTAAATTCTCAAATCCACTTTCGCATTCATTAAGAATTAATAATTTAGATGATAGCTACGCATCTAATAAATTAAGCACAACCACGTTAGGCAATCGGAAATTTTTATCATAACACAATTTATTAAGGCATCGAATTACTAAATTACGTAAATAAATCCATTAGAATCCCATGACGGCGATTAGTTCATAATTAAACGAATCGTCATCATGGGATTAATTGAAATAATAATAATAATAATAATAATAATAATAATAATAATAATAATAATAATAATAATAATAATAATAACAACAACAACAATAATAATAATAACAATAATAATAATAATAATAAAACTAAATTTAAAAATTACGATAAATTAAATATGAAAATTATAAGAGTTTAGAAACTAAAACCGAAATAATTTCCACTTGCACGAAACGAGCACTCTGATAATTCCCTGTAAAATAAGAAATTAGAAAATAAAACCGAAATAGCTTCCACCGAAAACGAAGAGCACTCCAAATAATTCCCGTAATTTCTTCAACCAAAATAACACTTATACTAAATTTGCTAAAAATTAAATTGTTTAAAAACAAAGCTTAAAATTACAAGAACAAGAGAAAATTACAAGAGAGAATGTTTCTCTTCTAAATGTTGTGTGTCAACAAGCTCAAGAACTAGGCCTATTTATAGCAAAATTCTAGCACACCATTTAATAAAATAAAACTAAAAAGAAATAAAAAAGAAATAAAAAGAAATAAAAATAATTACAAATCAAATAATGCAGCAGCCCTCCCATTTTTTAAACAGCCGAAAGCAATCTCAATACAACTCTGGCCCAAAACATGCTGAAAATACTCTGCCAAATATTCTCCCTGCAAGCTGTCTTCGAATTGGCCAGCCGCGCCCCAGGCGCGTGCACGGCACGCGCAGGAATTCAACCAGTTAATTGGCGCGTGTGCCACACAACAGTGGTGGAGAGTGGAGCAAGCAGGCCACATTCTTCTCTTTTCCTAATTAATTGCCGACAGAGCACTTGACTTTCTAAAGCACTTCACCACCTGCTAGTGCTACACACAACTTCACATAATTCGTTTTCTTTTCTTTTTTTTTTTTTTTGTTTTTGTTTTTGTTTTTTAACTTATAATTTTTAATTAACAAATATTTAATTTAATTCAGAAATTATAAAAATAAATATCTAATATTATGAGATATTTATAATTATAATTTTCTAATTAAATAAAATATTTGCTAATATAAATGAATCATTAAGACCTGAGCTGCGGTAAATTGAGGGCCTAAAACCGGACTCCTTTTCCTTAACGAAAAATATATCAATTCCAATCGGGCTTTTCTCTTTAAGAATATATCACTTTCCATCTTTTTGTGATAATTCTATTTTCTCATTGCTCGTCCAGGTGCGAATTACGGCCTCTTGAGGATCTAAAACTGGATTCCTTTTGCGAAACGGAAAATATATCAATTCCAACCGGGGTTCCAGATTTAAGAATATATCATTCAGGATTCCTTTATGATAATTCTTTTTCCTCGTAACCAGTCCACTTGATAAAATTGAGATAGAAATCCACCGTTTTTAGCCCTTTTATTGCCACAAAACCTAAAGTTGCGATTTCTGCACAACAAATAATTAAACAACAAAAACGAATTAAAAGACACAACATATTTAAGGATAAATCACCAATCTAGGTCCAATTAGTGCATAATAAGTGGATATAAAATCCACTTATCAGCATGGACAATAAAATTGGGACGGGGGAGTATATAATAAATTATAATGTTTGTTATAGTTTTTTTTTTTTGCTAAATGTGTTTGTAATAGTTTTACATAATATGCACCTAAAATAATATAGAATGTATTTAAAATTTTAAGCATTTGTTTTGCTTTTAATGTTATATAATATATAATATATGATAAAAAAATTAATTATTAAATGGGACGAAAAGAAAATAGGACAAGCGGTTACTTTGTGTTGTCCCGTGGGGCAGAAATGAGGATAAACAAAAATTTTCGTGGAAAAACGGGACTGGAAGGGGATAAAATGTTTTTATGTCGGGTGGGTATGAGAATAGTGACCCCCTAGAACCCTAAGAATCCTGACTGTTCACGTACCCTTCTCATCCACCACCGACACTTCATCTTCAATCTCTTCCATTAAATCAAGCTCAGTCACATCAAGAAACTGATCACTAATCGGACTTGTTAGGTCCAAATTAGTTTGTAGAAGGGGGGTTGAATACAAATTATGTCGTTTAATCGAATTTGTTCTTTTCTTAAAATATTAATTGGAGAACAAATTGATGCGGAATAAATGAAATCATTTTGTAAGTTAAATATAAAATTATATTAACTTGTTTGTGTCTAAATACACGGATTTCATATTAACTTGTTTATGTCTAAATACCGGGGTACAGATTACAAGGTTTGAAGATTTCAAACTAATTATTACAAATTCTATAAAATATTCGACATTAACTTTTTTATATTTGTAATAAAAAAAATTGAATGCTAAAAAACAGTTCGAGATAAGTTCTAGGGATATTTGATCCACTAGATAGTTCCAATAGTATAAGGAAACTATTTATAGTGGTTTAGATTTTTCAATAAGAACTAGAAATAATTTAATGTAATTAAATTAATAACGGGAACAAACAGAGCTCTTGAAAGTTGTGTGAAGATGTTATGAAAGATCCGTCTGTGTTGATCTTTTATAAAATCAATCTGCCACGTCCGTGCCTCTTTTCTATCTTGTTACTCATGAATGACAATTAAGTCATGGTGAAAAATCTCGGCATGACAGTCTGTGACTCTCCATGATAATCGGCTTGACAATCTGGTCTTGAGCAATTCAGCATGACAATCTGGTCTTGAGCAACTCGGCATGACAATCAAGGTTGGCTTGGCATGGCAATTTTTGTGCTTGCATGACAATCTAGTTTAAGAATTCGGCATGACAATTAAGTCATTTAAAGATAATAACCAGGCCATTTTCAGTTCACTTCTTTTTTCATTCTTTGGACACGTGGCAAGATTTCATTGGTTCTTTACAAAACAAAAACCACATGCCCTTTTGAATTGTTTGTTTGTCGTAGGTTCATTTTGATTAGCCCCGTAGAAATGCTTTTTTGTCCCGCACAACTTATAATCTTTAATTAATAAATAATTATTTTAATCCAGAAATAAATAAAATATTTTTATTAATATAATTAAATCCTTACTGTCTAAGCTGAGGTCTCCTGAGCATCTGGAACCAGACTCCTTTTGCTTACTAAAAAATAAATTAATTCCAACCTCGATTCTAGTTTTAAGAATATATCACTTAGCATTTCTTTTGTGAAAAATCTTTTTCTTCATAGCCAGTCAGCTTAATAGTAAAATCCTTGTGGGTAATAAATTTAACATATATCTTTCTTCCACAATGATTTTTCTTTGACCAAGTCTTGATAGCTTGAACCACTGAAGTTAATGAGGAACTACCACTACATGATGTTGACACTCGATGTATAGTCTGGTTCATGAGTGACTAACTGCAATGACCATTTTTCATATCTTGACTTTAAAGCTATGGTTCCTGTCTTCCTTTTCTTCACTCTTAACATCTTCAGTCTATATTCTGCCACTGTAGGAACCTCTTGTCACTATAAATAGATTCCACTATCTTGACTACTCCACTGACGCTTGATCAACTTAATGAACTTCGTCTAATGTAGTATAACATCAAAACTGTAGAGTGTCTTTGTCTTTTTTCTTTTGACAGTTAAGCATTTGAGATCCCTGTGACAGTATATATAATATTTACTATTACATTCTTGTTTAAGTTAAGTTGAATCCTCGATGTTTTACAAATAGGTTAAACATATGACTTTCATACTTAAATCCATGTTATTATATTAAAACTCAAAAAGCGAAACTGAACACTAATCGGACATAAACCATGTCATTATATTAAAAATCAAAAAGCCTTCTTATTGAACCTGCCCAAAATTACCATCATATTCCAATGCTCAGGGTCATAGTGCGTTAAATAAGTAGCGTTATAAATGATTTTATAAACTTGAGAATTGAAAGGCATATGGTGTAGCCTATTTGTATTTCGAGGATACAACTCAACTTAAACAAGATTGTATTAGTAAATAGTATATGGACTGTCACAAGGAATCTCAGATTGTATTATCTGTCAGAAGAAAAAGATCAAGGTCAATCTACAGACTTGAAGAATTACTACATTGAAAGAAGTTCAGACATCTGATCAAGCCTCAGTGAAGTATTCGTTAAAGAAGTAGATTCATTTAAAGTGACAGAGATTTCAACAGTGACAGAGACAGTACAGAAGAATTAATAGAGAGAGAAGGGAAAAAGAAAAGAAAAGGAACCAGATTTTAAAGTCAATATATGAAGAACAGTCATTGCGGTTAGTCACTCATGAACCAGACAGTACATCGAGTGTCAACATCAAACAGTGGTTGTTTATCATTAACTTCAGTGGTTCAAGCTATCAAGACGGGTATATTAAGAGAAGACAATAACCACAGCCATAAAGTCAAAAATAAAGAAAAGCCGTTGGAGTTAGTCGCTCATGAACCAGACCGTGCATCGAGCGTCAACGAAAATTCGATGGTAATTCTTTATTACTTTCAGTGGTTCAAGAAAAAGATTTGAGCTGTCAAAAGATTTATATTAATTCTCATTTAATTAATATAATTATGTAATTGATTTAATTAATAAATTAATTCATTCTGAATTTATTTATTTATTAAATTAATTATCATATTAATTAATTTTGAATTAATGTAATGATTTTATTTAATTTAATTATTAATTTAAGTAATTAATCATTAAGTTCTAAATGATTAATTGTTTAATTTATTTAATTAAATTAAATTAAAATCGGCAGCTTAAGTTAAAAACAAAACAAAAGTTTTGTTTAAAGAATTCAAGGACAGTGTTTACATGCAACGTGGCCAGGAAAAAAGAAGAAACAAAACAAACAATAAAAAAAGAAAAGGGAAGTCGCATGGTCGACTAATGAATAATAAAAGACAACAAAGTGGTCAGTAAGCATGCCTGAAAGATAAAGTTTCTGTCAAAACAAAACCTGTTGATCATGCTGTCGGCAATGCTAGACGCGCCTGGTAATGCGTGGAGCACACGCGCCCGAAGAAAACATTAAGCAATGCGCGCGTGGTTCACAGTCTCTAGTCCTGCGTCTTGTCTGTTATCTTCAGCCGAAATTCTTTTGTCCATCAAATAAATCCTTACAGCCAAGTGGATTATTTTTAATGTTAACAATACAATCTCAATTGTATTGCCGATTGTCTTGTTAACCTTGATTGTCTTGATTATTGTATTGCCTATTGTCTTGGCAATATAAATTGATTGTCTTGGAGATTTTGGATTGTCTTGACGATTGTCTTGGCAGTACAAAATTGATTGTCTTGGAAGAGCAGATTGTCTTGGCAATACAAATGAAAAAGAAAAGATGCAGAAGGCTATAATATTTCAAGACAGGCGTACAGACAACAACAACAAAAAAAAAAAGAACACAGAACATAATATTCAAAGAAACAAGAACAGCTCTATTCTCTCTCAATTTTGAAGAACAACACAGCAAGAGAAAAATTCATAGAAAATCAAGTTCATCTTATTTTTAATATCCGATCCGATAGAACTTGTTTATTTGATACTCTTGTAATATTAGCGAGTTTTTACTCCTAATCTATATCTCGTTTTTTATTAACAAATCTAGAAAAATTCATGTCGAATTTTCTAATTTGTTTTTATTAACTAGATATAATTTCTGTACTGTATTTGTAACAAACCCCTCAAGTTAATATAATTTTATATTCAACTTGAATTTTGTTTCATTTAATTCCGCTCAAATTTGTCAAAATATAAATTAAATTTATCCGGACAAATTTCGATAAAACAGTACTGTTTGTATTCAACCCCCCCCTTCTACAAACATAAGTGGACCTAACAATTGGTATCAGAGCCTATTGATTGATACACAAATCAAGATCCTATTTTTACTCAATCAAAAATCCATCTCGAATTTTTAACTCTCTTAAAAATTCATCATGTCAACCAAAGGCATCGTTAAAATTCCTATCTTTAATAAAGATAACTATGACATGTGGAAAAAAAAATGGAGTTATTTCTTGATGTAACAAATCCAAGATTTTTGTTCGTTTTGAAAAATGGACCAATAACTCCCATGCAACATGATACTGAAATAGTTGTAAATGGAGTTGTAACAATACCTGCAAAATTCTATCCAAAGGACCCTAAGAACTATACCTCTGAAGATAAGGAGGAAGCTGGACTAGATAAAAATTTGAGACTCATTTTAATAGATTCCCTCGATGCTGTAATGTATAGCCATGTGATGAATTGTAAAACCGCTAAGCACATCTGGGAAACTATTGAAACTATCAATGAAGGAACTGATGAAGTCAGGGAAAACAGACTTCAAATTTTGACCTCTGAATATGAACACTTTAGAGCTGGCCCTAACGAAGGCATTCAGGAAGTGTTCGAAAGGTATAACAAAATAATCAACAACTTGCAAGTTCATGGCAAGCAATATACTCAGAAGGAGATCAACATGAAGTTTTTACTGACTATGCCTACTCACTTGGAGCATAGAATAACTGCCATCAGAGAATCCAGAGATTTAAACAAGACTGCTCTTGAAAGGCTGTTTGGTGTTCTGAAAACATATGAATTAGAACAAGTACAGCAGAAGGAATTCTCTGGCAAAGGCAGAATGGCAAATTCTTCTACAGCTCTAGTAGTTGAGGTTCCTAAGGAAGTGGAAGCTAAAATTGTTCAACTTAACAGCTTCAACAAGGAACAAACTGAAGTAGAACTTGGCCAAACACCAGCTACTCAGGATGGTAGTGAATTCTATTCACTTGAAGAGCTGGATCAATTGGAAGATGAATCTATGGCGATGATGGTGAGACAATTCAGTAACTTCAGATTCAGAAGAAATCCAAAGTTCAGGTTTAAGTCAAATAACAGATTTCAGAGAGGAGGTTCTTCATCCTCTAGTAACAGGGGAGGTTACAAAACTGGAACTGTTGACAGAAGCAAGATCCGTTGCTTCAACTGTAATGAGTTGGGACACTTTGCTACTGAGTGTCAGAAACCCAAGCAAGCACAGAAGAAAGATTATGCTTCTGAAAAGAAGAAGAGTGGAAGAGCTTAAGTAGCTGCTGGTAAAAGCTGGGATGATACAGATAGCGAAGATGAAGAATATGGAAACTTTGCGTTGGTGGCAAATGTTGAATCTTCAATTTATTATACCACACCGGTAATTCTTACTGATGCTGAGTTAATTGAGAGTCTACGTAGTTCCTTGAATAATGCACAAAGAGGGTACGAGAGAATAAGTATTGTTAACACTAAACTTGAAAATGAAGTGTTAGATTTAAAAAAGGTGTAGATTAATCAAGATAAGAATATAGAAGAAATAGCTCGACTTAACTACAGAGAAAAGGGTCTAGGAGAATACATGGTAAAACAAGTTGAGAGGATTGCTGAACAAGAAACCAGGATTAGAGAACTTGAAACACAGATTAGAGCTTGTTATAATTCTGTCAAAGTTTCTAAAGAGTTCTTCAACAAACAAGCAGTAGAACGAACTGTAGGAATAGGATTTGATTATAGTCAAGCTGTTGGTTCTTTGAGTAATCATTCTCCTAATTCTATCCCAGCTAAAGAAAGAGGTATACCACATATTCTCAAGAATGTTGAAAAACCAATGTTTAAAAAATCTGATGCTGGACCACCAGATATTCTTTCTATGGTTATACAAGAAGAAATGAGAAATGAGGATAGTGCAAATGGCACAGTTCTTGTTAAAGATAAATGTGTTAAGGATAAAACTGTTAAGAACTCTAATACAAAGAATGTGTCATCCAAGAAAAATGTCACAGTATTTGTTAAGGCTAAATCAGTTGAGGACGTTAACACAACAAATGTTTCATCCAAGAAAGATGTACCTAAAGTACCAGTCAAGGTTGTTGAAACAACGAGTTCTTCTAAGACTGGATTAGGTGGTAACAAGTTGAAGCAGAACAATAACATGTCTAACATGAGTAACATGCCAATCATTGATTCTAATCATAAAGCATGTGGTGTTGTCAACTGTATGTCTTGTGCCTTTAATGTGATGTATGCTTACTTTAATGGTAATCATGCATGTGATAATAAGACTGCTCCTCGACAACATATGAACAGGAATAATGTTAGATCAAAGACTGCTAGTCCTCCTTATGTTAGGAGAGAGACATTTGTACCAAAGCCTAAACAAAGTTTTATGAAGGCTGTTTACAAAGTCAAATGTCCAGTCAATGATATTGTTACTAAACAAACATGGATACCTAAACTGAAACAAAAGATTGTCAAATCTGTTTATAAAGTGAAATGTTTGTTGAATAATGATAAAGCTATTGTTAAAGTAAAGAATGTTGTTTTGCCTGACAAAGGCCAATTCTTTAAGTACTCTGGACCCAATCAAATTTGGGTTCCGAAGAAGGTTTAATCCGTTTGTCATTGCAGGGTGTTGAGCAGGTTGAACGAGTAACCTGGATCTTGGACAGTGGATGTTCAAGGCATATGACTGGAGACAGAACCCTGCTGACAAATGTGGTGGAGAAGGCCGGCCCAGTAGTTACCTTTGGAGATAACAGCAAAGGTAGAACTGATGGATATGGCAGACTTGAAGCTGGAAATGTTATCATTGATGAAGTCTCTTTTGTGAAAGGACTTGAGCACAATTTGCTCAGTGTCAGTCAATTCTGTGACAAAGGTTATGAAGTTCATTTCAACAAGAAGAATTGTCTAATTTCACACAAGAGACATGAAAAGCCACAACTGACAGGAGTTAGAAAAGGCAATCTGTACGTAGCCAATATGAACTCAGGAAGCACTAAAGAAATCACTTGCTTCTACACTAAAGCATCTAATGATGAGAGTTGGCTATGGCACAAGAAACTTTCTCATCTTAATTTTAAGACAATGAATTCTCTGGTTAAAAGAGAGTTGGTGAGAGGTTTGCCTTCAATGGAATTCACTCAAGAAGGACTTTGTGATGCATGTCAAAAAGGCAAGCTAAAAAGGGCAAGTCACAGGAGCAATGACACATCTTCAATAACTGAACCATTACAATTACTTCATATGGATTTGTTTGGTCCAGTTAATGTGATGTCTATGTCAAGGAAGAGATATGCTCTAGTGATTGTTGATGATTTTTCAAAATACACATGGGTCCTGTTTTTGAATTCTAAAGATGAGACTCCACAACTGGTGATTGATCACATCAAATTAATTGAGCGAGATTCTACGTATCCAGTGAGAGCTATAAGATCAGACAATGGAACTGAATTCAAGAATACAGTTCTAAATGACTTCTGCACTGAGAAGGGTATAACCAGACAATACTCAGCTCCAAGAACTCCTCAGCAAAATGGGGTAGTGGAAAGAAAGAATAGAACCTTGATTGAAGCTGAACGTACTATGTTAAGTGAATCAAGGCTTCCATTGTACTTTTGGGCTGAAGCTGTCAATACTGCGTGCTATACCCAGAATCGAACTCTAATCAATAAAGATCAAATGAAGACACCCTATGAAATTATGGCTGATAAGAAACCATCACTCAAATACTTTCATGTATTTGGAGCAAAGTGCTTTGTGTTTAAAGAAGGTGATGATCAAGGTGGTAAATTCGATACCAAAGCATTTGAAGCAATTTTTATTGGTTATTCAATGAGAGCATACAGGGTGTATGTGATTGATGAACAGAAGATGATGGAAAGTGTCAATGTAACATTTGATGACACTAAACTCCCTAGTATCTAAACTGAGAATCCATCTGAGAAGCTATCTTTCGATGACATGACAGATACAGATTCAGATGATGACAATGCACCTGAGATTTTTGCTGATGCTAATGACAACAATGATGATCAGGGTAATGCTGATGAAATCAATGATGGTAGTCAAAATTCCCCTGGCTCTTCTAAACAATCATCATCTAGTCAACCTGGCAACAACTCAGGGGGAGAAAATGAAGGGTCAACTGGTCACACACAACATCACAATGAAGATCAAGGCGAATCATCAAGATCTAATCTTCCCAGACAGACTGTTTGGAATAGAGCTCATCCTTTTGAGCTAATTATTGGTGATCCAGTTGTTGGTGTGAAGACTAGAAGAGCTTTTCAGAATCAATGTAATTATTCAGGGTTTCTGTCTGAAATGGAACCTAAGAAAACTGAAGAAGCTCTTTCTGATTCTGATTGGGTGATTGCTATGCAAGATGAACTCAATCAATTTAAACAACAAGAAGTTTGGAAGCTGGTACCCAGACCTACAAACAGACCAGTGGTTGGCACTAGGTGGGTATTCAGAAACAAACTTGATGAAGATGGCACAGTGACGAGAAATAAAGCAAGACTGGTAGCAAAGGGTTACTCACAATCTGAAGGCATTGATTATGATGAGACCTATGCTCCAGTGGCTAGACTTGAGGCCATAAGAATATTCTTGGCATTCGCAGCATTTTCAAACTTTAAAGTTTATCAAATGGATGTCAAGAGTGCTTTCTTGAATGGCAAGCTTGATGAAGAGGTTTATGTAGAACAGCCCCCTGGCTTTGAAGATCCAGATTTAATTGACTATGTCTACTTCCTTTTCAAGGCTGTCTATGGTCTTAAGCAAGCACCAAGGAAATGGTATGACACTCTCTCTGAATTTTTAATTGAAAATGGTTTTGTTAGAGGTGTCATAGACAAAACTCTCTTCACAAAGAAACATAAGAATGATACAATTCTAGTCCAAGTCTATGTGGACGATATAATATTTGGGTCTACTAATGATCTGTTGTGCAAGAAATTTGCTAAGTTAATGCAGGGTAAATTTGAAATGAGCATGATGGGTGAGCTGAAGTTCTTTCTTGGATTGCAAATAAGTCAAATGACAGATGGAATATTTATCTGTCAATCCAAGTATGTCAAAGAGCTTCTCAAGAAGTATCAAATGGAGGACTCATCTTCAGCAAGAACACCATCATCTACAGCTGTCAAGTTTGGAGCATGTGAAAATTCTGCTAAGGTAGATATCACAAGCTACAGAGGTATGATAGGCTCATTACTTTACCTTACTGCAAGTAGACCTGATATTATGCATGCTACATGCTTGTGTGCAAGGTTCCAAGCGGATCCTAGAGATGTGCATCTCATTGCTGTTAAACGAATCTTGAGATATCTTAAGGGTACTCCAAATTTAGGAATTTGGTACCCTAAAGAATCTGGTTTTAATCTTGTTGGATATACAGATTCAGACTATGCAGGAAGTGTTGTAGATAGAAAGAGCACCTCTGGGAGTTGTCAATTCCTAGGTGGCAGGTTGGTTTCCTGGTACAGTAAGAAACAGCAAACAGTTTCCAACTCTACAGCCGAAGCTGAATACATAGCTGCTGGAAGCTGTTGCGCTCAGATCTTGTGGATCAGAAATCAGCTACGGGATTATGGCTTTGTACTTGACAAGATTCCTATCCTGTGTGATAATACAAGTGCCATAGCAATCTCCAACAACCCTGTGCAGCACACGAGAACAAAGCACATTGACATCAAGTATCATTTTATTCGAGAGCATGTCATGAATGGTACTGTGGAGTTATTTTTTGTACCCACAGAAGAACAAACAGCATATATTTTTACTAAGTCTCTTGACGAATCCACATTCACCAGAGTTGTTGGTGAATTGGGTATGTTAAACAGTCCTAGTAATTAAACTAGTTAATATCTGAGGTTTGATCTTTAATAATTTACAAGTGATTATTTTGTGAATATTTTCTGATTTAAATCACTTGTATAATTATTTTATCAACTTATAATCTTGCTTGTTAATTCTTAAATCATTGTTATTATCTTCTTAATATTTTCCTACTTACTTCTTTTAATTTTAGAATAATTTTATTTTCTCTAAAAATATTTTTCTCAAATTTTACAAGTGGAAATTAGTGAGAAATCTATTTTTGTTGAAAATTCCTTTTGAATATTTGTGATCTTTTAATAAATCATATTTTCTTTCAAAATAATTTTCTGATAAGAAAGTCATTTTATTCGAAAATATATATAGATTTATTAATTTGATACAAATGTTTATGTAAATAGTTAATATTTTATTCAATATTTTGTAGTGTTTGTTCTTCTGTTATTAATGTGTTAATTCCGTCAAAAGGACAACCTATGGGATTTTTAGTATTTTATATTTTCTATTTAGTTATTTCAAGTTGTTATATTGTTGTAGATATTTTTGTAAATTATTATCTTTTATCTTTAATATTCTGTAAATATTATTAATACAGTTATTTTTGCATTTAAAAAAAATTATAAAAATAAAAATTAATAAAAATAAAAATTTGTTTGTAAATTATTAAGTTATGTATAGTTTTATTATTTTTATGTTAATTCAAATTTTTCTTATTTGTTTAGTTTTATTTGAATTTTTTCTTTTCTTATAGTTTTTATTTTGTATAATTATTATGTATATTATTTCTTATTTTTGTATATTCTTTTTCATGTGTATATAAATAGTGTGTATAGTTTTTACAGTTTAGTCACGACACTTTCAAAACTTACAAACAGGTCCCTGTACTTGGTTCTTTTGTTGTTCTTCTTATTAACACACACAAAATATGCAGTTTAAGTATAAATCTTTGTTTTGTGATTGCTGTTAACAGATCTTCGTTTTAAGGACTTAACAATTGACCAATGTTGGTATCAAATTGGTATGTGTCTATACAATTGGTTAGGAACTAATGTTTGATTTTCAGGATCTAACAATTGGAAGACAAGACCTATCAAGTGCTAACAATCTCTAATAGTTGGTATCTATCATGCAGGACCTAAAACATGATAAAATAGTTTTGTTTGTATTGGTTTAAACATTAACATACATTGATTCGATTAATATTTATCATTAATTGGATTTTTGTCTATGTTCTTGTTTTGTAAAACCAGCTCAAGATCTTTATCTTCCTAAATTCAAAATATCTTTCTACAGCTGTAATTGCTTACATTGTAAATCTTCTGAAATCACAACTGTACATCATTTCACTTAAGATAAATGCAATATTTTCTCAGAAAACTTTTCAATGTTAAAAATGCATTCTATCTCTATGTTGCTCATATTCTGTGATGCAGGTTCATCTACATGAAATTTTGTATTCTCACATGTTTAGTCATAAGGTTGTAAACCCAACAACTTTTATCCCAGACTACATTCAAACTCAAACACATTCTATTTTACCCCCTAAATGGAAGTAACCTATCAGAGTAGAGGTCACCAGGGAGTAACTGCACTTAATGCAGCAAGCAAGGATGTGTGGGATATTCAGTTGGAGAGTCACTACCTTATACACTAACCAAAATATTTCATATGCACAAGTGAGATTGCACACACTAAGGATGAATTGACGGAAACCTGTAATCCAACCATTTTACGGTTAGGATTATAAGTTAAAGGTTCTTTAATGAATCAAGAGTCTTCACAGACCTCGAGAGAAGGTATTGATCTCAAATGCAAAATTCAACAAGATCATTATCTAACTCCCCAGAGGGAACATCTCTGGATCCTGCGGGTAACGGATTCGACATAGGTGTGGATCGGCAACTTGTGAACTATGATTCAGATTTTATCTGATGAGTTTTACAAGGTGATGTCTTCACAGACATTAGAAGGGAATCTTGATCTCAATACTAAATTTATAGATCATTGTTTACCTTCTCAGAATTCAAAACTGAAAACCTTAAAAAGGGAAATTAGCAACTTGTAGATTATGACTCAGATTCGTCTGACGAGTCCAACGAGGATTTGGGATTTGCGAACTCCCATTGCACCACCACTGACCTCTCTAGAAGGGGCTATGGTGATTTTTCCTTGCAGGTACACTAAAGGATGGTGGAGCTATGAGTGATATGAGTGAAACACTAGTGAGCAAGAGTGTAAACACAGAGAGAAGTGAGACACTCAACACAAATGAGTGGAGAGAAGAGTGAAACACTTGTGAGGTACACTAAACACTATCACACACTCACAGTGAGGAAGAAAATGAAACTTCCTTTCTAACAGAGGTTTATCAATTGATTTCAATGTACTCTAACGATTGGTATAAATTGGTAACAATTTAGTATCAACTACTTTGTCAATTAGTTGAATTGGAGGATTCCTCAACTAAGGGGGAGAGATATATTGAAAAAGATATACTCAACTAAAGGGGAGAAGTATTGGGGTACAAGTAAAAGAAGAGTGAGTTAGAAAGAGAGAGCAGTAAAGACTGTGCTTAGAATGAGAAGCAAGTCTAGTTTCTAAGGAGCAAGTCTAGTTTCTAAGGGGGAGCCTTAGAAAAAGAAGCAAAATAACTTTCATTTGTTATGAAAGTGGAGATATAAGGAGAATTACATCACAATGCTATTCTATTAGTCTTTCAATGTACTATGTATAAAGGCTACGTGGAAGAGTAGTAAATTTCCCAGAAGTTATAGAAATGGTATTGATTCACCATTGTCTATATAGTAGGAACAGCTATTTTTCTTTAGTGAGAAAAGCTGTGTCAGAAATGGAAAGTGAATGTAAATCAAGAACTGCTGATAATCACCAATGTAAGATGTGAAGGATTATCAGGCAGAGATATGAAGAATCAGAAATGAAGATGAGTTATCTATTGAAGATCAGTTCAGTGCTAGAGGAACAATCATCAATCATTTCATCAACTGAAGATTCTGGAATTGTTAAATCTAAACCAGAGAAATTTTTTTTGTATTATTTACTTAATTCTTAAAAGTTTTATCTTTTTCTTGTTTAAGTGAGGTAGTTGAGTTATCCTCTAGGTATTTGCTTGTTATTGTCTAACAAACAAATAGGGGGAGATTGAAAGGCATATGATGTAGCCTATTTGTATTTCGAGGATACAACTCAACTTAAACAAGATTGTATTAGTAAATAGTATATGGACTGTCACAAGGAATCTCAGATTGTATTATCTGTCAGAAGAAAAAGATCAAGGTCAATCTACAGACTTGAAGAATTACTACATTGAAAGAAGTTCAGACATCTGATCAAGCCTCAGTGAAGTATTCGTTAAAGAAGTAGATTCATTTAAAGTGACAGAGATTTCAACAGTGACAGAGACAGTACAGAAGAATTAATAGAGAGAGAAGGGAAAAAGAAAAGAAAAGGAACCAGATTTTAAAGTCAATATATGAAGAACAATCATTGCGGTTAGTCACTCATGAACCAGACAGTACATCGAGTGTCAACATCAAACAGTGGTTGTTTATCATTAACTTCAGTGGTTCAAGCTATCAAGACGGGTATATTAAGAGAAGACAATAACCACAGCCATAAAGTCAAAAATAAAGAAAAGCCGTTGGAGTTAGTCGCTCATGAACCAGACCGTGCATCGAGCGTCAACGAAAATTCGATGGTAATTCTTTATTACTTTCAGTGGTTCAAGAAAAAGATTTGAGCTGTCAAAAGATTTATATTAATTCTCATTTAATTAATATAATTATGTAATTGATTTAATTAATAAATTAATTCATTCTGAATTTATTTATTTATTAAATTAATTATCATATTAATTAATTTTGAATTAATGTAATGATTTTATTTAATTTAATTATTAATTTAAGTAATTAATCATTAAGTTCTAAATGATTAATTGTTTAATTTATTTAATTAAATTAAATTAAAATCGGCAGCTTAAGTTAAAAACAAAACAAAAGTTTTGTTTAAAGAATTCAAGGACAGTGTTTACATGCAACGTGGCCAGGAAAAAAGAAGAAACAAAACAAACAATAAAAAAAAGAAAAGGGAAGTCGCATGGTCGACTAATGAATAATAAAAGACAACAAAGTGGTCAGTAAGCATGCATGAAAGATAAAGTTTCTGTCAAAACAAAACCTGTTGATCATGCTGTCGGCAATGCTAGACGCGCCTGGTAATGCGTGGAGCACACGCGCCCGAAGAAAACATTAAGCAATGCGCGCGTGGTTCACAGTCTCTAGTCCTGCGTCTTGTCTGTTATCTTCAGCCGAAATTCTTTTGTCCATCAAATAAATCCTTACAGCCAAGTGGATTATTTTTAATGTTAACAATACAATCTCAATTGTATTGCCGATTGTCTTGTTAACCTTGATTGTCTTGATTATTGTATTGCCTATTGTCTTGGCAATATAAATTGATTGTCTTGGAGATTTTGGATTGTCTTGACGATTTTCTTGGCAATACAAAATTGATTGTCTTGGAAGAGCAGATTGTCTTGACAATACAAATGAAAAAGAAAAGATGCAGGAGGCTATAATATTTCAAGACAGGCGTACAGACAACAACAAAAAAAAAAAAAAGAACACAGAACATAACATTCAAAGAAACAAGAACAGCTCTATTCTCTCTCAATTTTGAAGAACAACACAGCAAGAGAAAAATTCATAGAAAATCAAGTTCATCTTATTTTTAATATCTGATCCGATAGAACTTGTTTATTTGATACTCTTGTAATATTAGCGAGTTTTT
Source organism: Saposhnikovia divaricata (assembly GCA_036435485.1). Lineage (NCBI taxonomy): Eukaryota > Viridiplantae > Streptophyta > Magnoliopsida > Apiales > Apiaceae > Saposhnikovia > Saposhnikovia divaricata. The sequence continues at coordinate 181,400,913 of CM071597.1, read as the reverse complement.
ACTCCTAATCTATATCTCGTTTTTTATTAACAAATCTAGAAAAATTCATGTCGAATTTTCTAATTTGTTTTTATTAACTAGATATAATTTATGTACTGTATTTGTAACAAACCCCTCAAGTTAATATAATTTTATATTCAACTTGAATTTTGTTTCATTTAATTCCGCTCAAATTTGTCAAAATATAAATTAAATTTATCCGGACAAATTTCGATAAAACAGTACTGTTTGTATTCAACCCCCCCTTCTACAAACATAAGTGGACCTAACAAGAATGGTTTGGCATTCAATTCGAAAAAAGCTCAATTCAAATTTGTTTGATTCATAAACGAGTTGATCTTGAACACAATTTTAAGGATATATTTATAAATGAGCCAAGCTTGATCATAATGAATTTTTGACTCAATAATTCATGAATTAGTTGGATTGATGTGTTCGTGAACATGTTTGTTAACGTGTTCATGAATTGTTCTATAAATAACAACATGAATATACTTGATATATAAGTCTATTGATAATTTATAAACAAATTAGATAGCTTGAATCATTTAAATGTTTGATTATTAATAATATTCCATACTCTTATTGATTGGACTACTTTATCTGGAATATATTATATGTTTTAGTAGCAACTGTAACATGAATATGTATTATATAGTTTTAATGAATAAATTTTCAATTAAATGTTTATAATATTTATCATAATAATAGATTTAGAGTCTATTGGGATAGCTTAAAGCTACCCAGTCCACTTTAAGTTGCTAGTTAATATTTTTATGTACACTTAAATTTTTCAACTTAAAGTTAGTTTTAATTCATAAAATTTAAGCAGCTTCGAGGTATTTTTCCAACATATTTTTTTTCTCATATCAATTTTTATATATTTGAGTCACATTTTAACTCGTATTATATTCTTTGCACTATATTTGTCTTTTATACTTTAATATTATGTTTAAAAATTATTATTTTCTATTTTTTAGTCAATTTTTTAATTACATTTACTTTAAGTAAAATTGACCAAATAAATACACCTAACTTAAATTTAAAATTATCACTCACTTGTAAATTGTACTTTAAGTTATAACTAACATTTTTTAAGTTAACCCAAACGGGCTATTAGTCAGAAAATTGCAGTGCAACTCCAGCCTAGGGAAGCAGAAGCAATTGCCTTGAAATAAGCCTTGTCATGGGTGAAGGATTTGGGTTTTAGACGCTACATATTTGAGACAGATTCGAAGATACTTGCAGATGTGTGTAAAGGAGTACAAGGATGTGCTTATTTTCATACCATTGTGGGAGAATGTATCGAGTTTTTTAAACACTTTGACGAGGTGTTAGTTGAGTTCGTTCATAGGTCTGCGAATGAGGTAGCTCATGTGTCAGCTAGGGCAACCCATTCTATGTCAGGCATGCAGGAGTGGTCTAATACTGCTCCGAATTTTATTTGTGATGTCTTGAGGATTGATTTAATTTAATGAAAACAAGTCCGTGTATTTCAAAAAAAAAAACTAGTATATTCATGATTATTCGTGAGTAGATTTTCATGAAAAAGTTGTTATTAATATTCCTGAGTTGTTCGCTAGTAGACTAGTGAAAAATTTTGTAAACCATGTTCACGATTGGTTCGTGAACGAAACTTATTCTTAACGAATCAAGTTCTAAGTATAATTTTTGGCTCGATAAAACCTCGCATTCGAGTTCAATAATTTTTTAACAAACAATATATTATCAGTTGAAATCTCAACTAAACTCGACTTGATTCATTTATAATCCTACATATAAGCGGCCAAATCATTTGCATCCCTCCGTACAAATACAAATAAGTAGGGCTGAGTATTCGGTTACCGAATACCGAATAAGGGCAAAAATCATAACCGGTTAGTAAAAAGAAATAATTTCGATAATTTTACTGAGCCGAAATAATTATTTCGGTTAAAATCGATTACTGAATTAAATAACCGAATTAGAAAAAAAAAGTCTGTTTTTCCCCAATAATTTATAAGATTAGCCTTCATTTATGGAGATGTATTAGATATTAACCATGTAGAATCATAAATTCTAAGAATTTACAGGTCTAATGATCTATGTGATGTATTCCAACTCCAGGCAATGTTTGATATTCACATATGAACCAAGAGGGTCTGATATGATTGACGAAAATGATTCTTAAAATACAATTCAATTTAACACCAAATACAACAATTTGCTTCTCAAATACAATAACCATGAAGTTTGGACGAATTAAAGTCCTAGAGATTTGACAGCAACATGCTAACACCCGCTCAGCAAGACTTGATGCCAACTTGATAGCAAGACACCAGCATACCAGCTTGAGTAGTGGAGCAGAGGAGAACTCGCAATTGTCGTCTGGACTCTAAAGAGGGGTAGAAATGCCATAATATTAGTTGAATCGGAAAAGAAAATACTTGAGGGTTAATAAATAAAATATCCTATATAAATATTGTGTGTGTATATATATATATATATATATATATATATATATATATATATATATATATATATATATATATATATATATAGGGTCTTGCTCAGACGAGAACCATATATTATGGTGATAACTGAGATCTAATCTCAGCCCCACAATTTTTAAATCATTTTAAATCCTAGCCATACATATTAAACACATATGTAAATACACTGCACACACACACAACACACACTCAAACGCAATTCACACAACCCCCCACCCACCCAGCCGCCGTCGCCGGCGGCCCACCCCCACCCCCACCACCCACCACCCCCACCACAAACAACAGTAAATCACACCCAAAAATACTACAATCGTATATTTTTTAGCAGGTGTCTTGGTGTTGAAATTCACCCAAAAATAAGCCCGACACAATTAAACAAAATGGACAATGACCTCGAAATGCGTGATGCTATGCCCGTCGCGACGACGAGGGTGACAGAGATGAAGATTCAGTAGGAGACGATGAGGAATGCCCAGGAGAAGATGGCGAAACCAGCGTGAATAAAATTTTTAAGAAATTGCCATTACGAATCAACGGAGCGCCGCCTTGCTTACCAGAATCAGAGTGACGGAGAGAATCAGAGAGTTTTTGTGTCGATGAATTGGGGGTTTTGGGGACGAATTGTTGTTTTCGAGGATTGAATGAATTGGGGGTTTTGGGTCTAGAACCTTCGTTTTTGTTGACAGGAGGTAGGAGGCTGATTTTTGTTTTATGATCTAGTCATTTTCTGATTTCTGTCGGAAGTGGAGGTTGGAGGTGGTGATTTTGTATTTTTTGGTGATGATTTTGTATTTTTCGATGGTGATTTTGTATTTTTCGGTGGTGATTTTATGTTTTTCGGTGGTGATTTTTTGTTGGTGGTGGTGGCAGCATGGTGACCGGAGGTGGTAGCAGTGCGGTGATTTTCCGTTTGCCGGTGGTGATTTTCTAGATTGGCCAGAATTGGTCGCCGGAGTTGGTGACCGGAATAGGGAAGAAGATGATGGTGGAAGATAATAGTGGATTAAATGAAGGATAAATAAATAAAATTTTAAATATTAATTGTGGGATTAGGATTTAATTTAGATATAAAAATTGTGTGGTTAGGATTAGATCTCATATCTCACCATAAGTGGGGGTTCTCATTTGAGCAAGACCCTAAATAAATAATATATTATATTATATTTCGGTAACTTCGGTAATTTTGGTTATTTCGGTAAAAAAAATCGAAATAACCGAAAAATTGAACAACGTTAATTTTTGTAACCGAATTATTTCGATTCGATTAACCGAGCCAAATTATTTCCATCATTTCGATTCGATATTCGATTAACCGAACCGAATGCTCAACCCAACAAATAAGCAGCCAAAGCATTTGTATCTTACATAACAAACAGGTCAAAAGTTTCTATAAGCTCTTACTAAGTTGCTTAGTTTTAATTATCTTACACATATTTTAATTGATCATACATATATTTATCACTATAGTTGACAAATCATATTATAAAATGAAAAGCGAAAGGTCATTTCAGAAATAATTAAATGCAAACAACTATCCCAAATCGTCAACAATTTATAACAATAAATATAAAAATTATGAAAATCTTTTGAGCATCAACATGTGTTAAACTGATCTTTAAAATCTGTATATTATCATTTAAGTATATTATCATTTAAGAATATCTTTCTCGTTTATACATGATAAATATGTATTTTATATAGGTTTGAATGCCATCTATCATGCATTAAATGTTAAATATCTCTTTAAATTGAAAAGATGAAATTTTAAATCTATATATAACTAAAGGGTAATGACCCAAAATGGACCATTTCCAATTTTCACGATCCTGTCTACCCCATTCCAGAAATACGATCCAAAATGCTTCATGGATACGTTGTTTCGTGCTGCACAACACCTGATGTGCCATTTCATTTCACGTATCAGGCGTATAGTACGCTATTTCGTTCTTCATGTTAGGACTGTTGCAACAAACGGTGTGCAGAAATAATCCGTGATGCGCAACATGAACATGGACGTTTTTTTATTAAAAAGTTGTTACGCTACACGAAATTGCACATTAGGGATAGGTGAATGCCAAACTTCCATGAATAATTTATTTTGATAATTCACTCTAACTGAAATATAAAATATAAATTAGTGTCACTATTGATATGTTAAACCCGCGTTTAATTATCATATCATATTCGCACTAATTTGCTAATATTATATTTCGATAATCTTTCACTTATTAATTTATTTTATCCATGTTCTTTCTTCCTTTGTTCAATTATAAAATTCTCTCCTCATTTCCTATTCACTCTCATTCTTATTTATTTTTATTTTCATTTATCTTTTTTTAATATTATCATATGTTCTACTTACATAAATATTTATAAATATATTATATAATATTATTATATATACTAAAAATAATTATTATAATATATAAATTTTAATATAACTAAATCTAAGCATTATTCCTACTTATATTCTACTTCATAATATTAAATATATTTTTTATGCAATCATGTTGTGAGGGGATTACTTATATTCTGCTTCATGATATTAAGTATATTCTTTGTGCAATCATGTTATGAGGGGATTTATTTCCTATTTTTTTATTAGAACATATTTGAATGAATAGGCGGTTTTGAAAACGATTTCAATTTTGATAATATTATCTATATCATATTGTTCTAAAAATTTAAAATTTCTAATCCATTGATAATTGGACTGCTCTACGAGCCGTTTTGTTTTAAAAAATATATTTACAAACTTAATTATTTTTTTAAAAGAAATTAATCAGGAGGAATTTCTTATGGGGAACTAACAAGATGAGATTAGCTAGTTGGAATAGAGTGTCATTAAGCAAAAAGAGTGGAGGACTGGGATTACTAATTTAGAGCACAGGAATTTGGCTATGCTTGGTAAAACGTGGTGGAGGATACTTGAAAACAAACGAACTCCTTGGATCAAGCTACTAAAAGCTAAGTATGGTGATAACATCGACACCTGGACTAGTGATGATCGAACGGCAAACAAATCCACCCTTATTAACAATTTACAATACCTCCGTAAACATGAAGGCACCTCACACCTATTCCAGGCAGGGAATTACAAGTGGATTGCCAACAAAGGAGATAGAATTCTATTTTGGGAGGATACCTGGATAAGAGAGGCCCCTTTAAAGGTTATCTTTCCGAGACATTACAGGATTGCTAAGTACAAATTCATATACATCAGGGATCTCATAGATGTTTGGGAGAGTAATCTTCATGATCCGCAGACATTATGGAGTAGACCACTCAGGCAACTACAGCAAGAGGAAGCAGAGGAACTATACAGTATCCTTCGAGCTTATTCCCCTAGTGTTAGGGATGACATTCTACTACTTAAAGACACAAACAGTAAATACACAACAGCGGGTATGTATAAATTTCTCAATAAAGAATCCACCACAACTACAAGATGGGCCTTCATTTGGACTATCAAAGCTCCTCCCAAGGTTAAAGTTTTTATTTGGAAACTTGTCAACAATATTCTTCCTACCAGGTCTTTCTTGGCCAGAAGAATACAAAACTTTGGAACCACAGTCCAATGCATTTTTTGTAACACACACATCGAAGACACACAACACCTATTCAAAGACTGCACCATTGCATACCAAAGCTGGGTTCACATCGACAGGTGGTGGAGGACCGTAGATATACTCACTCCTGTCAATGATTGGCTATTTAGTTTGTTCAATGCAGCTAACCATAATAAATATAGAGATCACTGGAAGAGTACCGTGGCTTCTACACTGTGGACGCTCTGGCTTAACAGGAACGAGCGCATATTTAAAAACTCCACGACTACGTCCAAACAACTACAATTTCTTATAATGCATAGATCACACCAATGGTGCATTAGCAGTGGAATCCTATACAGTGAGAGCAAATTGGATTGGTTTGATAACCCTACTAAAACGGTTAATAATATACACGTACACCTACTACAAGAACTTCGAGCTACAAGAGATTACTATGGATTCACAGATGGATCCTGGAAAGCTAGTAATGGAACAGTCAAAGCTGGTGTAGGAGGTTACTTAGAAAACAGCAATGGAGATATCACATTTTTATTTAGTGGTCACTCAACAGCGACTAGCCCACTCCATGCAGGAACTAATTCCCTTTTATATATGCTGTTGCAGCTGACCACCAAATTCAGTGTTGACAAAAACATAGTCATCTATACAAACTCCAAGGTGCTTTGGGAAAATATACAAAAGTATAGAGCTGGGCTTATTGATCAAATTCCTTATGCAGAAGAAGAAGATCATTCTAAGTATCAACATATTAATATAGAGTACACTGAGAGGCTTCACATTAGTGGGGCCGATTTCCTGGCAAGACAAGGCCTGGACAGGCCCAACTTACTAATGGGCTAGTTCATGTAGTCTAGTCCGCTTGCATAGGACATTCGTGCAGGCATCCTCAGTACTTTTATAAGTTTTTCTTTCTCTCACACGGCTCAAGACTAGTTTGGAGTACTATTCAGCCATGCCCTGCTTCTCTTCAGAGTACACCTTTGCTACACTTTATACCACTCCCCTACTTGTCTGTCAGTCTAGCCTGTTAAGGCACACCGCTCGAACATATGTGGGTTTATAACCAATGGTTCCTGTCACTTCTCAAGGGGCATAACACGCAGTTGGAGCCTATTTATTTGCCCATTTGCAGTTGTGAGCATTCATACACATCAAACATTTCATCCACTCTCCTCTCCAAACATCTTCTTCTCCCCATCATGGCTTACTATACCTGGAAAGCACCTCTCAGGAATCAGTTCAAAGTAAATGTTCATGTTGTGCAAACACCCCGCCAGTTTAATGGCAACACTAATGGAGTGGGGATCGTTATCAGAGATCATAGGGGTCGTATGGTGAAGGCACTTACTGGAACCATGAAGGGACTCTCCCCTCTTGCAACACAACTCTGGGCTCTACACATGGGACTCAACCATGCAAGGTTGGAGGGCTGCGAGCTTGTCCTGTTGGAAACTGATAACTTCAATTCGTATTTTGAGGTCACCAGAAAGGACGGGAGAGGTGACAGGACTTGCCTTTGGATCGTGGAACAAATCAAGAAGCTCTTAGGATACAATCCGGAATGGGACAACGTAGTTCATTATGTGGCGGACATCGCAAATCGCACTGCACATTACCTAGCAGTGGCGGGGTTAAACAACTGGGATACCATGTACTACACTTCAGTTCCATTTGGTCGTCTCCAAGAGAAGCTAGACTTGGACATGGGCTTTGGCCCCCCAATCCCACATCTCATAACTTCGCCCATCCCTACTGATGAGAATGGGTATGTCGTTGGCTTTCCCCCAGCAGGTGAACCCTTGGCTCGTACACAAGAAACAGCACAAGACCTTGCTTCTGTCAATGGTGGTGGTTCTCAGTAGGTCGCCAACTGCTTCACAACTTTCACTGGCCTTTTGTTCTTGCCAGATCCTAGTGTCTTGGTTTTACACTAGTGTTTCTTAGGTGTAGTTTCAGTGCATTTAGCACATTTTTCTTCTGTTGCTTCCGTTTTAGGTTGTAGAGCTTTTAGCTCCTTTTGGGTCGGGTGGGCTTCTAGATCATCCTAGAAGTATTTCCAACCTGCTGTTTCAAAATCTTAATTATAAAAAAAAAATTCTACACATTTAAGTATTTTAACTAAACACATATTAAAGAACTACTTATTTCAAACAAACCTAATTACTAAAAATCTATTATTATGGACCTAAATATTTTCTAAAAAAATTTATAGTTTAAAACACATAAATCTTATTTAATGAGTCTAATTATTTAAAAATCAATATTAACGATCTAACTATATTAAAAACATATTTAATGAAATAAATTTTATTATTATAATTTAAACACATTTTAAATACTACTTATCTTGGAGTCTTTATTAACAAGCATAACTAAATTTTAACTAAAACAAGCATCCATCCATTTTATTATATAATATTCAATAAATTGAAAATTTGGTCGGTCGGTATAATATTTTGTGTTGTTAAATAATTATCCTTACTCAATTTTATTATAATTATTAGTTAATTATCCTTATTTAATCATTTATAATTTATAGTATTACTTAATTATTTATAGTTACTAATCAATTTTTCTTTTAATGTAAAACATGTCATCTTTAATAACTAATCAATTTCCTTTTATATTAATTATTAATCATTAATCGGGTACCTTTTTTTAGCTAAAATATATCTTTTCTATATTTTCTAACTAAATTACCTAATTTTCTAAAAATATCACGGATAATATATATGTAATTATTATTAAATTGTATTATTAAAATTTTTAAATCTAAAAAATTCATGTTTTAAATTTTTTAATTCAAATTAAAAAAAATCAGAAAATCTATGTTTATACCTGTCTGTCTCTGTCAACCAAATTGTGGAGTATTTTTATATTTTGTATAGTATTGGATTTATTAAAGTCCAATTATATTTTGGCAAAAAAAAAGTCCAATTATATAAACACAAAAATAGACCTTAATGTCATCATAATAAGTTAATCTTTTCTGACAAAAAATCTTACGCACAATATAAACCCCCTTTTCTTTCTTTCACACACTTTTCTTCTTCAGCCGCCGCAACCACCACAGCTATCCCCCCAACTCCGCCGCATAAACTTAAAAAGCTTTGATTAAGTAGCTTTTCTTCAGTCACCATGGGCGGTGAAAAAACAGGGGAAGAAGAGCAAAAAGCAACCAAAGGCACGTCTTTTGATATCAATGATTTCACTATTATCAAAGAAGGTGAAGCTGAGATTCTCATGCATACAAAGAATGCTGTCTTTTACAACAAAGCCCAGGTTTTTATTTTCTCTGATTTGTAATTGTTTTGTGTTGATTTTAAGTTTAGGGCTTTGGGTTTTTGATGGGTTTATGATTAAAGATTGGATTTTTATTGGTTGTTATTGAGTAATTGTGTATTGGGAAAAAAGTTGAGATCTTGCTAAATGTTATTTATGATTGTTTTGTCTTGTATATTGTTAGTGTATGGAAGGAGTGTTAATTGTTGTTGGTGAGAATTGATATTGGGACTGTTCATGATAATTGAATCTTTTAATTGACATTGTTTGTGTCTGTTTATCTGCAATCATTATAAAGTTTTAGCCTTTAGGATAACCATGTGAGCGTTAGAACTATCCTGGTTGTGCACTTGTTTGTTTTTACGAAAAAAATATACACATTTCAATAACTTTGGTTCTGCAAACTTGTTGGCTGGAAATTTGTCAGTATTAAATATCGCAGAAAACGATAATAAAAATAACTCTTAACATTAGCTCTCATGCTAAGGTGGTTCTCAATTAAACTAAAATCTATTCATATAATTGTATTTGGATGCACTATTACATAATACTTGTATATTTTGGGATAATGGGTGTTGAGAAAATGGGATTTCAGTTCTTGCAGGGTCATGAGTCCAAACACACTTTGAAATATATAATCCATCTTTGTCAAAAAATTAACCAATTGCAGTAAGTTTTCATTCCATGATTGGAATTTGCTTTCAGTTGTATGGAAGTATGTGTTAAACAATATTTTGGACTTTGATGTCGTAGATTCGATAGTCACTATTATGCATCATTTTTTTACCAAGAAATCTATTATTTGGGTTAAGATCTTTTGAGGTAAAATTGTTCTGGATAAAATTTAATGAAATTAATCCTGAATATGCAAATGGGTCTTTTTTCTGAAAGAGAGTATAACTCAACACTTTAAATATTTATTACTTTAGCCTAAGATGGTGATTTGTATTGAAAGGTCATCACATGGCACCAGATCTTGGGACTAAGAGTTCATAATCATGGAACAAGTCATCCTGATTCGTGTCATCTAATAATCTACTAGGTATCTCTCTATTAATGCATATAACTTGATACACTTCTTAATTCCCTTTAAATCATTAAGATTTTGGAGGAGTCGGTAACTTTAACATGGTTAGTAATTGAAATTTTTGACTAAAGCGGTCTTGAGTTCGAAATCTGGGTACCATAATCGCTCTCAGATTTAATATGAACTGATGCTTCTCCTTTGGAACAAATTTGGTGCTAGATCCATCAAGTCAAATAAGTCATAGGGGGTTCTCCACTCTTCAAGTGTAATGACTTGGATCTTAAGCACCTCTCTAGTAAGGTTTTTGGATAATGCGTTACTAAATCTCCCTACTTTTATCTGGGATTTAGGTGCACAGTCGAACAACTAGTTGGTGAAGTTGAAATTCTAAGTTGAATTGTTGTTGTCAAATAAGGCAAGCAGCCGAGCACTGCAGAGTAGCAAACCATTGAACTAAATGAATATTGCAAGGTTCAATTGCTTCTGCTTGACAGAATGTATGAGGTTCAAAGTTTGATTCCTAACTAAACTGAGAATATGAATAAGTAACTGTGAATTACTTAATATAACCTAAAATAAGGAAGCTTTCTGGAACCTTCATTATGGAGAAGTCAAACAATTCCGGTTATCTTTTTTTGTGTAATCATTTTAGTTCTTTGTCTATTAATTTTTCTTGGAAGTTTGATATATGTAGGTGGGATTTGTAGATGACATACGAAAACTTAACCGTCATTTTAAATAAAATGCTATCCTACTGTCTTCTGTTTTGACATACCTTTTTTGTTCCAAGTGCGACTTTTTAAAAGACCCATTAGAGGAATAAATAAAGTGTGTGTTGCAGGCATGTTCGAGGTGTTATTGTATTTCTACATTTCCTAGCGCCATGTTTAAATGAACAAAACAACTTCTGCTCTTTCCTTTTAGTGTGTGTAGTACTGGAAAATAACTCTGATCTGAACTTTTTGAACAACAGGTTAACAACAGAGATATATCTATTGCTGTCTTGAGGGCATTTATATCTAAACGTAAACAAGAACATGAAGCACCTACGTCAAGAAGGAGAAAAACACCAGCAAAATTACAAGAAACTCCCTCTTCTGAACCAAAAGCACCTGCCGACTCTGTTAATGGAACCGTAAATGGTAATTATGAAGTTTCAGAACCTCCTCATGAGTCATGTACAATCTTAGAAGAACCACTTGAAAAACAAGAAAAATTTCGTAAAGAACTCAAGCCGCCAAGAGTGTTGGAGGTTGCTATTGAACATCATTTTTTTTAATATTTGTTCCTGATATTTTTGGTTTATGAACCATATGATTGCTCATTAATGTACAATACACATTTGTACTGTTCTTCCTAAATACCTTATGGAAAGGCTTTTATGTGTATTCATAGGCTTTGTCAGCTTCAGGATTAAGGGCTCTCAGGTATGCACGTGAAGTAGAAGGAATTGGCAAGGTTGTAGCGGTGGACAATGATCCAGGTACTGGCACAACTTTGAATGTGTTTTCTTCATATCCCCAAATAAGGGCAATGATAGTAGCATGCATCACTTTTACTCACCAACTATTTAACAGATCCATCTATTATACCATAACAGAGGTAAACCCTCAAAATTTCATCAGTCTAATAACAAATTTACAAAAATCATAGCATTTCATACAAATTTCCATTAAATCATTAGCTTGCACATAAGTCATCACATTCGCATTCCGACACAGAGTGTATATATCGTTAGAAGTTGAATTATCTGATTTGCGGCTGGTATAATTAGTTAAATATTTGTTATGCAAATTTTTTTGGCGTATGCTCTAGTGTCCTGTGTTTCTTTCTTAAAAAATGTAGAAACCGGTTAAGTGATTAAGAATTAGTTTCAAGTTAAGACACGCCTTTATATAATAATAATGGATTACTACTTGCGAACCATAACCATTACTCGTCTTGCAGCCTCAGTTGAAGCATGTAAAAGAAACATTGCATTTAATGGCTCAGCAGCAGCTGCAAAAGTAGATTCTGAACTTGCTGATGCTCGAGTTTATATGCTCACGCACCCTAATGAATTTGACATGGTACGATACTGTAATTTATCGTATATTATGCATCCTCTTCTCTCTTTACATATATATGGTACTTTCCCAAGTTTTTAACATATCTTACAATATTAACTTATGGAATACCAGCAGCAGGTGAATACTGAAATTATTTATGTTCTGTGCTTGGGATCAATGAAAAATCGATTGTAGTAGTCACTTATACTTGGTTGTTCTGAAGAAGTTTAATATGTAACAAGCATATGCCTAAACCCGTGCAAGGCACGTCCCAATATTGGAAAAATAAAAATATTTTATATATGTAACTTACTTTATGTATGAGTGTTTGTATGTAGGTGTGTGTATGTATATGATTATGTAATAGTATGTATTTTGTTAGGAATAATACGTAATTCGGGTAATTACATTTTAGATTTCAAACTTAAATTTTAATATGGGCCTAGAAATTATGTCATAAGTCCCAAATTAAGCACTATCGACTGATTACAAAATATCTCATGTGTGGGTATAATAGTATAGTCTAAAACCAATGTAAGGCACAGGTCTCCTTTTTGTAAAAATGAACATATGTTATATCATAAAATTTTTGTTAAATGCTCTATAAATGTAACTAATTGTATGCATGTAACTACGTGCATGTATACATATGTAATTGTATGTTTTTGAATAGAACTCGATGCAATTTGGGTAATAATTTTTGGAGAACCCTAGAATTTTTAGTATATTTGACCCAAACTAAGTTCTACTGAACAACTACATGGTGGGTTATAATAGTAAAGTATTGATCTAGTTAGGACTCATAAGTATTTCGGGTAATAATATTTTGGAGTTCAAAATTGAATTCTAATATGAGCTTTAGAATTTGTTATATTTTACCCAATCCCCGTACTATTGACAGACTACAAATTATCTCGTGTTCAATTATAATATTACAGTGTAGATTTTATGTTTGTGTAATGTTCCTTAACCCTTAATGCCCCCTTTCTATATGTCAGGTTGATCTTGATCCTTATGGTTCACCCTCTGTGTTCCTGGACTCTGCAGTTCAATCAGTTGTTGATGGAGGCATGTTGATGTGTACTGCAACTGATATGGCAGTTCTCTGTGGGGGTAATGGAGAGGTTTGCTATTCAAAGTAAGGTCCCATTCCTTATGGCTTGGTTCGAATAATAAACTGTTATCAGTAGTTTACATTATACTTGTGAAGAGAGAAGATAGGTAAAATCTGTGCTGATTAATGCTACTTGTGTAACCAGATACGGTTCTTATCCTTTGAGAGGAAAATATTGCCACGAAATGGCTTTGCGGATCCTTCTTGCCTGCATTGAGGTACTCAAAGCACCTGTACTTACAACAATGCAAATTCTCTATTTCTTACATTTTGAAGAGTTATGAATTTGTTTATTTCAATGGTTTTGTCAATTGCAGAGCCATGCAAATCGATACAAACGATATATCGTTCCTGTTTTGTCTGTTCAGATGGACTTCTATGTACGTGTTTTTGTTCGCATATACACGTAAGTATTTGTTTATGTACTTTTTTTTTGGGGTGGTGGTGTGTGGTGTTCTCATATTTGTTACCACTGAGTTTGCTTATCCTATATGTTACAAGTATAATTTGCTTCTATGCTGCCAACAGGTTACTTAAGGTACTGACTAGTATATTTATTTTTGTTTACAGTTCAGCGAGTGCAATGAAGAATACCCCTCTTAAGCTCTCATACATTTACCAATGTGTTGGGTGTGATTCTTTTCATCTCCAGCCAATTGGAAGGACTGTGACCAAGGTATAGTATTTCAGTATTTCAGTATTTCTGTATCGAGATTATTAACTTTGCTTATGATTCTGTCATGTTTAACTTTCATTTATCTTCTTTCTTTGCTCTCTTTTTTTCTCCAGAATAACAGTGTAAGATATCTACCTGGGTTTGGTCCTGTTGTTCCCCAAGAGTGTAGCGACTGTGGTAAATCATATAATATGGGTGGACCCATATGGTCTGCTCCAATCCATGATCAAGAATGGGTCTCATCCATACTAGAGGATGTTAAAATTATGAAAGATCGGTATCCTGCATATGAAAGAATTTCTGCTGTATTGACAACAATTTCAGAGGTTTGTAAATATCTGAAAACCTCTTGGAAGTGAAAAATAAGATCTCAACGACTTTTTGAATTGATTTACTTTTATCTTATGATTAATGATCGTAAACTACATGTATTAATGTAGTCATCCGTTCATGATTTCGACACCTTTGTCCTTGCTGCAACAATTAAAATATTTCTTTCCTCAATAGTTTATCTCCACAATGCAAATAGCATTCACCCTGGTGATTCACAGAGATACACATCTCCCCTGTAGATGCTGTCTCTTTTATTTGTTGCTCCTATTTGAACTACAATCTCCACACTTCATCAAAAAAAATTAGTAGTCTCCTTGCTTTCTTTTGGCACTGGTATTTTTTGTCTGTGGTGCTTCTGAAATTAGTATGATCGCCTAATCAGTATCTTGATACATTCAAGGTATTTACATCTATTGTGATTGCCAGTTTAAAGGAACTTATTTTTAAACTTCTTTGACACAGAATATTGATCATTTAGAAGCAGACAGATAAACTTTATTGCTTTGATATTGTTGGAAGGTTCTTGAATTTTGCAGAGTACTACTGGACTCTTAATTGTGTCTCTTTTCATTGTTTGTGTTGGATTGTTGAAATGTGCAAGTGCAACTGATTGTTGCATGTCTTTCCTCTTGCAGCTTCATATGTTGTCTTCCTTGCTCATCTAATATACCTTTTTTTTTTCAGGAACTCCCAGATGTTCCTCTCTTCCTGAGTTTGCACAATCTCTGTGCAACACTAAAATGTACTTCCCCGTCTGCTGTTATATTCCGCTCTGCTGTTATCAATGCTGGATATCGCATATCAGGAACTCATGTAAATCCATTAGGATTAAAATCAGATGCTCCAATGGATGTCATCTGGGATATCATGCGTTGCTGGGTAAGAATTATGTTTCTAAATATTTCTGCTGCTTATTTGGTCCTAGGTCAAAAGTAAGTCTGAAATAAGTACGTTGGTCCATTTAATCTTTTGTAAGAATCAGGGTGCTCCTTTAGTCATTTCATTTTTTTGTTTTTGTTTCATGAAAGGGTATCTCAAGCAGCACTACTGCATCCCATCTTTAAGACTCATTTTGTGGCTTTTTAGACTTCAAAACTTGCCAATTGTTCATTAACAGATCATCTCTTTCTATGATTGCGATGTGTGCATTTGAAGCATGAGATTGTAGATAGTGGAGGTGTAAAGCTTTGTATTGCTGATAAGTCTTTTTGTGTTAGGTAAAAAATCATCCTGTTAAAGCTCAAGCACCGGATCAAGCTGGAAGTGTGATACTTGCCAAGGAACCAACACTTGAGGTATTATCTTACCATGAACAAGTTTTTTTTTCTTTTTTTTTTTGACTTCATGTAAAAGATCTAAAATCAGACGCCCTTTCCCCTTCTGTTTTTTTTATAAATCCTCGTTCTGTTTGCATAGTGATGCCACTTGGTCAGTAGGGTCGAAAATGTTTGCGTCCTCTTGTCTTCGTCCAGTGTCTCTCTTTTTTGAGCATTCTAAGTTCCTGAGGTATAGCATTGCAGAAGTGTTTCATTTTTTTTCAAAAAAGAATTTAATTTGAACACGAGGCCGATGGTTAAAGTCTCAGTAAAGGCATGGGTTTTAATCTTTGTACGAATCAGGGTGCTGTTATCTTTTACTATATAAAAACATTGCAGTTGAGTTAAAATCCCGTGTAACATGAGGCTGAATGTTCAAGCCTCAGTAAAGGCATGGGTGTGTCTATTTTGGAATCTGTAATTCACTATTACCAAATATAGAACATTGTGATAATCTGGTCATACAGGTAACATCTTTATCAATATTTGTTATAAGTTATTCCGACCCCCCATTATGCTTTCTTTCTACACAGGCCAATTTTGCGCGGGCTGCTGCATCCCTTAGCAAGGCACAAGCCAAGAAGGTTGCACGCTTCCTTCCAAATCCGGAGAGGCACTGGGGCCCAAAGCTTAGGGCAGGTCGTACCATCACCAGCAAGCATGTGTCTCTATTGGGTCCGGAAGCACTAAAGGGAATCAGTAAACATGAAGACGATGATGAGCCTCAGGCCAAGCGTAAGAAGACAGATGACACCCCTTCAATTTCATGAGAACATAAAGACTGCATCTTTCAACAGTTTTAGCAAACTAGCCCTAAACCGGCTTAGGGCTCTTTCAAGTCTCTGATAGCATTTCTGCATTTTCCTGCAGAAAGAAACCACCTGTAAGCTCAGCCAACCATTCAGTTGAGTAATATTGCACGTGCCTTCACAAAACTAAAGGTTAGAGCCATTTGTATGCCAGAGTGTCATGAATTTTGAAGCCATGCGGCACGAAATTTTGTTTTTTTGCCTTTAGTATCATTAAATTCTTGTTTTATACTTGTAGTGTGTGATAATTAAATTCTGTAACGTTAGATATTCATTTGTTTTCTTATTTCAACGGGAACTAAGCTGGCAAGTGAACTTGAAAATTTGTTTGTTGGCTGTGTAGTGGGCATTAGCAGCCTATTGGAATTTTTTTTTTTGAATAAGTAGACTTATACGTCTTACAATTGAGTAAATGTTCTCAAACAATTTCGGGGTAAGCGAGAATTGAATCCAGGATCAGGGATGACAAGAAATAAGTTTTTATCACTTGAGCTATTTCATCGCGCTCACATTCTACTCACGTTCTACTGGAATATTTAAAATAATGAGAATGCATCATAGTTTTTTTTTTCCTTTTTATAATAGGGGATCATATCTTTCAACCTATAGTCAAGACCTTTGTTATATTGGTTACAATAAGAGCTCATGGGCCTCTAGCTTGGGCCCCCTCGTGCATATTGATTTTTAAGCAGAAGTGCAGAATTTACAGTGGATAGCAGCTGTAAGTATCCATTTGCAGACTGCAGTTTGTTTTGTGATACGATTCGATAACATTATGTATGGGGGTGGGGGTGAAGGGCTGTCGCTATCCAAGGAGTAAAGACTAATGCCCACTAAAAGAATTCATGTACTCTTTTCAAAGGTATCAAATAATATGTAAAATAAAACTCTGACAAGTTTTATTAAACTATTTTCACCCATCTGTACATATAATATGTATCACAGTTAATGAGTGTAAAGAAAAAATTCCTTGGAGATAATGAAGTGTTCATGTACATAATTGATATAGTATACTAGCGTAAGAATCCGTGCAAGGCACGGGCCTTTATATGAACGTCTCTAATTTTATTTTAAGAAAGATGTTGGTGGTTGGTTTATTAAGATTTGTATTTTGCACTTGTAATTCTTAGATTGTAATATGAATAGTGACATATAGTGATTTGAGAAGTAAAAAATCTTATTGTCGAGTAGTTGCAACCACAAATATATCATCATTGAGTTTTCTTTGTTGTTTATAGTGAGTAGAAACAAAAAAAAAATACACATAATTTTGATGGATTTTGATGGTTGTTCATTTCGAGTAATAACTAAGAACTTATTAATTCAGGTTTGTTGTGAAATTCCATTGTAGCGTTACACATTTTGAGATTACGATAACCACGATTGCAGTAACGTCTATGCATGGCAACCATTTTTTTTAATTTGAGACATCGCATATGTCAGTTTGAACATTAAAATATACATGAATATGGCCAATAAGTATTTCAATGAAGTCATATGTATTACAGTCAATATAAGAAGATATGGTTCATAAGGAAAAATCAACAACCAAGACTTAAGCAGAATTTTTAGCAGTGTGAATATTATCTGGAAATTTAGAATATGAGACTACACATGTGCTGCTTATATTACAAAGATTTATATACTGTTGACCACATTGAGTGTCTATTTTGGACCAAATCATCGTCAACGGGTATATTGGACCAATATTTCATACAACTACAAATTTTACTTTAAATTTATTTTTTAATGTATTATCATCATTTTTACTTGATTACATTAATGTAAATATATTTTAAATTGATTATGTTTATGAATTTTATCTAATTATCCAAGTGAAAATTGATATAGAGTTCAAAATTTAAATCTCTTATCATTCAATTCGATTATAAATTTCATTAACCTAAATATATTTAAATTCACATTTTTTATTAAAAAACCTCATACTTGTAAAAAGATTACGTAAAATTGTTGAGTACATTAAGTTATATAGAAATTGGTACGTTGGACGATCTAATTTGTAATCTAATAACATATAAAATTTGAGACATTATATACAAAATGTGAATAAATAAATTTACAATATAAAAATATTAATGTAATCAACTTTTAATATATTTTTTAAAGGACTAATTTCAATTTCATAATATTTTATGTATCTACTTATTCTTACGCAAGTTTTTTTTCAAGTATAGTTAGATTTGCAAAAGTATCATTAAAAAAATTATTTTAAGGTATTTGTATAGATAAATTTTCTAACTTGAAAAGTATATTACACGAAAATACCAAAATAGAATATAACGTGTGAATTATTTGCACATATTGATAATGAATTTTAAAATTTGATTAAAATGAGCATGTAGCATAGTGGTTGAGATTGTCATTTTTAAGATTAAGAACATGGGTTCAATTCTCAATACCTACTTTCATTTTTCTTAAAATAAAATTATAATGACATCTTTGTAATTATGTGATAATTAAGAGTACATTGGTAATTTCACAAGCATTATTTTGGTAATTTTTACCCTTGTATTACCATTTAATATATAATAATAGACGTAAAGAACTTTTCCTGAATTTACAAATAAACCTTCCTTCATTTATACTGAATATTGTTATACTCATAATAGTACCTGAGAGTTCATCCTTAGATACCTAATTCTCACTTAAAAAAGGTATTATATAATGCGAATATTTTTTTAAGATTTGGTTGTATAGATCAAGTAAATTTTGCGCTTTGCACTCACACTACTCTTTGAACAATTTAGAAATCACCAGACTTGTATGGATATGTCACCACTCACCAGTCACCATGCAATTTTTTTCCCTTCCATTTCTCCTTGACCATCTCCATGGATGAGATCAAAATGGTCTAATTTTTATGTTATTTTGATATTAAAATTATACCATCCATAAAATAAACTCCAATGCATTGATAATATATTTTACATTAAAAGGAATCTTTCATGCGTAAAATGATATATTCTAGTTTTTAACTTTTTTATAACTATAATATCTACTATATTTTAAATTATAATATATAAATGCATAATATTAAATCTATCTATAACTTCTGATTTACTAAAAATAATAAATAATTTTTGTAAAAGTTTAAAATCAAAAGATAAAAAAACAGAAAATTAGAATCGATATATAAAAAATATTGTACAATTGAAAACAAAATTAGAGTTCAAAGAAAAGAAAACAAAATTCAAATTTAAATAAACTGTAAAATTAAAAATTATAAAAGAAATGATTTTAGTAGAATGTATATGGAATAAATTTGTTTTGTTAACAAATAAAAGGGTGTTGTAAGAATTATGAAAAGAACTATGAAAGATGTGATGTAAAAATTATACCAAATATATTTTTGATACCAAATTCAGTGTCATACTATTAATTTGATATACACCATTTTAATGTTGGAATGGAATTGTTTTTACATCATAAATTACATTAGCTACTCTAAAACATACTTGGTTGCCCTCTTTTGGCCCATGCCAGTATGCCACTATTTATAAATTAAGAGTTAATTGCATTTTGTCTCTCCTAACTTTAATCTAATTTCAATTATGTATATATAGTTTCATAAATTGCATTTTGCATCCCCAAACTTTAAATCATAATTTGAATCACAACCCCCTATACGTTTTCTATAAAAAATAATGTTATTTTTACCAAATATATTGACAAATACGATGTAAAATTATCATAGCGATGATATAAATTTTTGATTTTAAATATGTAACTAATTTTACACTTTTAAAAATTTTAAATTATAATTTAATATTATTTTTCGACAATTAATCTATTATAATATATTTATAAAAAATTGAACTAATATGTTTCCATTTAATAAATTGTGACTATTATGATATATGATACGTATAAAATCATTAAAATATATTTGTACCATCTTAAAATATAAATTATATAATCACTACACAATTTTTTATCGCATTTGTCAATACATTCGTTAAAAATAATATTTTTTATGATAGAAAACGTATAAGAGGTTGTGATTCGAATTATGATTTAAAGTTTGGAGATGCAAAGTGCAATTTATGAAACTACATATACATGACTGAAATTGGAGTAAAGCTGAGGGATGCAAAGTGCAATTAACTCATAAATTAAAGTTAGTCCAGTTCCCCCTTTCTGCTTACCTCACACTTTCTATCTTATCTTCACCCATATGTGGGGGTGCAATTTTCTTGCTCCTCATTTCTACCCAGTGATCTACATATTGTTTACCTATATAGTGCCTTGTAAAGCACTTCAGGAAAAAAGAACTTAGGATTGATTAGACCAATATTTATTGTACCTTAATCGAGTAGGCCTAACAAATTAACATAAACTTAAGCATACAATTGTCGAAGTTAAGCAAGGTAATATAATTTGAGTTTCTGACAAATCTTGATAAAATTATGGTGCTTTTAAAAAACAAAAAATGTTTGGTGTGTGTGTGTATGGATAAGGCAAAAATATGAATGTGAAATGTACTTGTGTAGTTCTCTTTGTTCTTGACATGGCATGTATTGTCAATTCCATCTCTTCGTGTTACAGAATACTACTTTGTAGAATAGTGGTTTCGATTTCATGGTTTTAGTTCATTTATTTGATGTTTCTTCATGTGCTTTACGTATGACTCTTGACCATCAGTCATTGTTTGATATTGAGCTCTTGGCTCCAAGCACAATTTTGTTCGCACTAGAGGTCTATTGTGTTATCTAGTCTATCTAGATCTTTTCTCCACCACATTGTATAATCTACTAAAAGGTTTACAAATTTTAGAGACAACTTTTGTTTAGTTCACAACGTTTTTGTTGAGTCGTATTCAGTTCACAAAACTTTCGTGTTTTTGTTGAGTCATAATCGATTTATTATAGTCGGTTCATAAAAGATTTTCATTTTTGTTTGGTCACAATCGATTTATTAGAAACTTCCATTTTGATTTATTGCAGTCGGTTCATTGAAGACTTTTGTTTAGTTTTTCACAACTCACAAACAAGTGTTGGATAACCTTGTCGTAAAACCAAATTCTTCAGGTTTATTTTCGTTATGTCATACTAACTTACAAATACTTCTGTTTAGTGGCAGTAAGTTCACAAAGTTGTACTGAATTACCTAGACTTTTTTTTAATTTAATCGTACTCACTTCACAAAATTCTATCATGGACCAGGCATAAACATTGATATTTGCATGAAATATCATTATTTGATTACTTAAGCCGAGATGAGCATGAAAATAATTTCAATTAATTTCTACTACTAAGTTAGAAAATTATTGTACAATCTCGTCACTCGCTCTCATATCCTACTTCTCTTCTGTACATATTTACCTAGCTAGATTAGTTAGTAATCTGAAACTCTAATATGTAACCCATTTGGTGCTTCAACTCTCGGAAATTTCATCAGTTTATCTCCTCCAACTTCTTCCCATCTGCATTCACAATTATTTACATCAGTCAGTAATAACTCTAAAAACTCAAAATTTACTCTCTTGCTACTCAATTATAAAAACAGTAAAAACACTGTGAATAGTTGAAATTACCTGTATTTAGTTACGAAGTAATGCAAGAAAGTAGAAATTTCAGCAACCCCAAGTTCCTTTCCAGGGCATTGTCTAGTACCCCCTCCAAATATAAAAAAGTAGTTTTGAGCATCCATACTCTTATCCTGCATTTTACAAAAATTACAAATTAGTCACTCATATTTCGAAAAGGAATCAAAACTAATTACTGAAAGCTATAGAGCCTCACTAACCAGCCATCTCCAGGGATTAAATGTTAGTGGCTCGGGATATAGACGAGAATCATAGTTAATTTCCCGAGTATAAACATATATTCTCCATCCTTCAGGAATTACATAACCTGGAAAAACAGAGGAAAATGAGGTCAGATTAGCTGTTTAACAGTAGTACTGTTGACTGCACAATAATATAAAATACTACTCAATAATTCTTTCTGTTCTGTCATGCTCTTGATTTATTAAAAACCATTTGATTAAAAACCAAACATTCTTTGGTATATCTAAATCCGGATCTCGAAGGTGAGTTATAGAGAGGTCGTTTCCGTAAAGAAACCATTTTTTTCAGATTAATCTATCATATAAATGTAACTTTTTTTATATTCTTCAAAATAAGTAATAACAATAGTAGGACCATAATCAAAATTCCCTGGTTGGCATGGTAGGTATACCATGTGGATCATGATGTGTAGGGTTTTTGGAAGGAAGATGATCCCAAATCATAGACAATTAATTTAAACACACCTTCCTTTATATATTTCTAATCAGAAAAAGCAAATAAAAAGTACAATAGCACATTTCCTTGAGCCCATAAATCACTAGTACAGCAAGAAACGATTTATATATGTAAAATTTCATTCCAAGTGACTCACCATTTAGTTCCATTTCTTTAGTTGTTTTCCTCAAAACCCCATTAACAATTGTAGCTAATCTGGAGGTCTCAAAAATGACCTGCAACATCATTACCATTACAAACATAATTAATAATTAACTCTGCTAAAAATTATGTTTAATTAGGATGCATATGTTAAGTAATTTTATTAAGTTTAATACACTTACAGCGCGCGTAAATGGCATGGATTTGTAGTCATTCCAGTTGAGTGGATCCTCCGGCCTCTTCTTCTTCTCTCTGATTGCCAAATGTTCTTTCTGTAAAAATATCAATAATTATGTCAATAAAGTAAACGTCGAAAAATCGGAACAATAACTGAAACTGATAAATATGATTATGTTGTTGACATACTCTGAGTTCTTGAAGAACTCGTGGATGATCATGAAGATATTTGACAGCCATCATTGAAGTAGTTGACACAGTTTCATAGCCAGAGTACAAAATGGTAATAATTTGATCAATTATCTCTTCATCACTCAGCTTGTATTTATTTTCATCAGTTTTCATTAGATGAGCAAGCATGTCATTATGTGTTTCGTTAGAGGCCCTTCTCTCCTCTAATAGTTTTCTCAACATGCTAACAATGTTCTGCCTTGCCTGTTACATAAATCAGCAAACTGTAAGTAAATTATTAAACCTTTTTATCTTGTGTTTCGGAAAAAAAAAAAAACATCTATAATTTACCCACACACACATTACCTGAAAACCACGACCATAATTTGTATTGGGAAGGTTGATCGGCAAAGAAAGAGTACCCAAAACTAGCTTAAAGAATTCAGGCATGAACTCTTGACACATTGAGCTAGATTCTAAACCAGCAATCTGCTTGAGTGAGGACATGAACGCCATCTGCAAAAATTCATAAAACATAAATTTAGGTAAAAACAGAGGAATGGAATAAGTTTGCTGGTCATTCGTAAAAAGCTCATGGGTTCGAATCTTTCTCGTTTGCTGTTCGGGGAAATGATCTAAAAGTATAATTGTTTTGTTGAGACATGCATACCTCTTTGGTTTTCTCTTGAATATCAACGATTTTGCCATTCCAGTTGGTGAGATGAGATCTCATGAAATCGTCAATTTTCGGCAAAAGTATGTCTCTGATCATAGGGGGGCTAACAAGAGCAAGCAATGCCCCTCTCATGTTCTTGTGTGTGGAGCCATGGACAGCTGCTATGTTACATTTCCCTAATATATCCAGCATGGACTGTGGATAACCAGGTACAAGCCCTTTTGCTTCATTCATAAGTATATATTTGTTGAGCTCTGGATCCATGGAAACTATCGTAGGACAACCCAATATGTGGGACTTGAAAACATTTCCAAACCTGTAGAATAATTTAGATTTCAATTAAAATATGGTTTTCAAACATGAATAAAAATATGTTCATTAAAATTTATATGTTTGGATTCAAGTATTTGTTGAATTGTCATACACAAGATAAACCTGCATATTCTTGTAAGTTCCAGTAATCAAAACTCAGGGGAATCACAAACAAGTCATCAGTAGTACTGATTTGGAAACAACTGTTAGTCCTATATTTACTAAAATTACTCAAAAATGTAAACCATACATACAACAAATATTTTTCATATCTTGGACCACTAAAACACAAAGAAATGTGCACCAGGCACTAAAAAAAGAAAATATATGAAAGAAAAACAGGTTTAAATAGACAGACAGTGCCTGTAACATTTCACTTAAAAACAATAAGTGAAGAATCACCTTGCTCTTTGGTTTTTCATGAAAGCAGGACCTTGTTTGAGAAACTCAGTGGTCTCACCAAAAACTGGCCAGCCCATAGTACCTGGAGGCAAACCTTTCTTCCTGTATTTAACTTCATTCCATCTCAATAAAGCTGTACTTAAGAGACAGAGTCCCAAAACCACACCAAATAAGACTATAAAAACAGCCATTGATGCTCTCTCTAAAAAGCTTCAACTTAAAAACAATCTCTTCAAAGGGATGAGAGAAAGAATAGAGAGAGAGGTTGTGTAAATGGCATGGGCTTTTCGATATGTTCTGTTCTGGTTTGAGCTAGTTGAAGCGTGTGTGTATATATAGGCAAGAGGACTGCCATATACCAGAGAGAGAGAGAGTATAATACTAAAAGTCTGTATATTAATACGCCAAAACTATGCCACCCTACATGGGGAGGGACCCTAGTCATAAACGTCAAGTAATTAATATTTTATGCGCCCCCCTCCAACATTGATAAAAGAAACTGGCAAAACTTTTGTTACTTTCACTATGCATGACTACTGATTTTCTCAGTCTCGCACGAGCTGCTAGAATTCACGGTCTCGGGGTACTGGGAACCCACGTCGGAGCATTGCTGATGTGTAAAATATAGAATCACATGCATTAGTTTACCTTCTTTTGGTTTCAATGTACTCCTTACGTCTCAAATATTTTAAATTGATATAAATAAAAGTTATAAAAAAAATTATATTATCAAAAATATATTTAGTCTATCTTAACGTATATTTTTAAATTTTATAAATTATAAAAATATTATACATAAATGATCAATTAACCACAAAAAGTCGACAAAAAATTTGGAACGGAATGAGTATGTCTTCATTCAAAAATTAAGATTTTGAAAATGAAATATATTACTTCTTCTGTTCAAATTTATATGTCTCGTTTGAATTTTTTTTATCAATTTGATTATAAATTAAAATTTATTCTTTCATTATTTTGGAAAATACATATTAAAATGAAATAGATACATTTTATAATGATAAAATATTTATAATTATTTTAACTTCATACCATATAAATTTTTAATTTGAATTAATTTAAACACAAAAAATCAAATAAAACATATAAATTGGAAACGTGTGAGTATTTCTATATAAATTTTATTATAAAACAAAGTCATATGAAAGAGTACCCAAATCTGTTATTTAATTAGAAGGCATTTTGTTCTTAATCAAATTGTAAGGTAATTTAACTTGCTAAATTAACAATGTAACTGAGTTACCTAGTTAGGATTTATACGATTTATTCTATTTTGATACTTAATACATCATGATATTCTAAATAATTAAGAATCATGTTGTTTATTGTTTTACCACATACCTAATCAATGAATTTATTAAGAGTTTTTTTTCTTTAATGTATATGCAAAAGAATTTAAACCATCATAAAAATTTAAGGATTTTGAAATATAGTTTTTTTATATAAACAATCAACCATAATCTTAATAAGTTAAATTTACACATTTTTACCGGTCAAATTATTGGCATTCTCATTCTCAACCATTCGGATGAGATTGTAATATATGAAATCAAAGCTTTACATAGTTCTGTGATCCATACTTCTAATACAAGAATGAGCTTAGTGGGAGAAAAACCATAGTTTAGTCATGATCTCCTCCAACACACTTCTCAAACACTTCTCAAAATTTTGAGTAACAATAAAACAAATTTAGAATTTTTTATAGAAATACAATTTCTAAAGGGTGAAAGTAGAATCGAGAACAACGGATGATGAGCTGCAGAGTTCCCATATTATATAGCGTTAATTGCATTTTGAATCCCCTAGGTTTAGTCCAATTTCAATTATGTATATGTAGTTTCATAAATTGCACTTTGCATCCCCAAACTTTAAATCATAAGTCAAATCACAATCCCTTATACATTTTCTATCAAAAATAATATTGTTTTTAACGAATACATTAACAAATGAGATATAAAATGATTGCAATGATGATATAAATTATAGATTTTAAACATGTAACTAATATTACACTTTAAAATTCTTTAAATTATAATTTAATATTATTTTTTGACCATTAATCAATTATATTATATTAGTAAAAAATTAAACTAATATGTTTTCATTAAATAAAGTTATGACTATTATGATATATGATACGTATAAAATCATTAAAATATATTTATACCATCTTAAAATATAAATTATATAATCACTACACAATTTTATATCGCATTTGTCAATACAATCGTTAAAAGAAATATTATTTTTGATAGAAAACATATAAGGGATTGTGATTTGACCTATAATTTAAAGTTGGGGATGCAAAGTGTAATTTATTAAACTACATATACATAATTGAAATTGAAGTAAAGCTGGGGGATCCAAAGTGCATTTAACTCTATTATATATCCTACAAGAACAAATATACAATTGATTTTAGACAAATGATTTGTATATATGACATTTTGCATGTTATTGACTTGTTTTACTGATTGACAAACAATATTACTGTTATTGATTTTCAGAAATAATTTTCTAAAAATTTTAGAGTAACATATGAAAAGGTAGTAAAAATATTCCTTATGAATTGTTGTTACAGGGATTTGTATACATTTAAAATTTAGCTAAGACAAAATAATTTTTGATCATTAATTAATATATGAATATAAGATATTATAATATTTAAATGATAATATAGAAGAATAACTTATCCATATAATTACAAAAATAATTCTAATACTGTATAAATTAGTGAGTTAAAAATTTTTAATATGAGGAATTACGTGCTAATAAATTCATTTGATTTAAATAAAAAAACTAACTTGCTTAGATTTTTTTTTTAATTATAATTTTTCATAATTTATAAGGTGAAATACATTTTTATAATATAAATTTACCATTTCAAATAATTACACTAGATTTATAAAAGGTGATAGATATCATTTAAAAAGCAATCCATTAAAATAAATGGACGAAATACTTGTATATCATTATAATTTAAAATAAATAGTAACCATTAAACATAATACAAATTATATTTTATATCTTAATATCTAAACCACGGTCAACTATCCATCAACCACATATTACTTTTACTTTTATGTACTAGCTATAGCTATGTATGGTTCTTTGTTATTATTTTTTTTTATTTTATTAAGATTTTGTTATTTAAATTTCATTTTATCGATAATTTTTAATCTTATATTAATTAAAAAATTATTAAATGCGAAAAATTTAGAAAAAAAAATAATCAGATTTGAGTATAAATATATAAACAATTATTATTTATTATTTTTAATATATCTTGATTCTAAAAATCAATTTATAGGATTTTATAGATCATGCAAAATTCCAGAAATCATATTTTTTAGGGGTTAAGTACCAAGTAGGTCATTAGTTAAGTTCATATATCGAATGAGTCATTCATTGTAAAAATGACTTAATTTAGTCACTAATTTAAAATTTTGTATTAACTTGACAATTGAAAACTTAAAAATGTGTATCAACTTAATCATTCCAAGATAGTCTTTTCAATACAAATTTTCAAATTAGTGACTAACTTGAATCATTTTTACAATGAATGACTCACTTGATACATTTGGATGAACTACTTGATACATTTGGATGATTTAGCAATTATTATTCAACTGAAACTACTCAAAAATTGAAGAGAAGAGAAAGTTACAAATTTTTACATTAAAAATTCTATTCAATTTAAAAAAATCTACTTATATTTAGTTTAAATTATTAAACTTTACTTTTTCGTATTTGAATATAATACATTATCAATCAAATAAACCAATTTTCTAATATTAGATCTAATTCTATTCAATTTTGAATACTTGTTTAGATTTCGTTTAAATTATTAAATTTACTTTGTGGTATTTGAAAAACTGGATGAGATATATAAGGATACATTTAAAAGAAATTAAGATTTGAATTCAATCAACTACATACTACAATTTAAAATTTTCATTATTGACTTTGGACATAATAGAAAAAATTGAGCATTTGATTTCAATAAATAACAGAATTTAATTGTTAAAATAATTTAGTTAAAAAAGTAAATAAACTATTTGTGATTTTCTTGAAGTATCTTTTATTAGTGTAAGATACAACTTGTTAAATTTTTTTATATAATTTTAATAAATTAAAATAATTTTAAATGTAATACTCCCTCCGTCCCTAATTAGTTGTTCAGTTTGACTTTTAAGGGATCAAATTGACCAATTTTTGACCGAATTTAAAAGCTATCTTTCTATTATTTTAAAAAACGGAAAAGTACATTTTAAAATACATTAGATATACTTTACAATGATATAAATTTTTTTATTTTTTTCAAATATACAATATACGTAAATTTCAATCAAAATTTAGTTAATTTGATCACTGAAAAGTCAAACTCGACAAGGGATGGAGGAGTACACTATATAAAATCACTAATACTTTAACTCACTCCTAGAAATAAACAAAATGGGCAATAGTTTGGACTTAAGTTGAGAAGGTCATGAGATTAATTTATTTCCCAGCAAATTGATTTTAGTTACAATAAAATTCATTTAACTACTAAATTACAACATGGGTTGTAAAGAAATTCTTATGATACTCCTTCGATTATACAAACATAGAGTTAATGTGAATTTTGAGAGACTCGGCAGGAAAAAAGGAATGTGAATTCTAAGAGAAGCACCACACGAGGAAGGCACAACACATGCGCACCAAACACCGGCCGCTAGAAGAAAACAGGAAAAAGAACAAGGAAGAAATAAAAAGTGTACTAACTCGGTGGTTCACATGACTGCACTCTCTACCTATGATACTAGCTTATAACCGGTGAAATGCACGGTTCTTTTTCTTACATTTATAATTATCTTAATTTTTTTAATATTTATTTATTATTAATTTACATATCTCATTGTTATTAAAAAATTGATACATTAAAATCTTATGTGTTAATCTTGAATTCTTAAAACTTGATTTTGACAATTTCACAGCTCACGTGAAACTAATAAAAAAATCTTTAATTTAGTGATGGTTTAACAATTATTTTCCAATTAAAACTACAATAAACAAAAGAAAGAAGAAATTGACGATTTTTTATGTTGAAAATTCTATTCGATTTAGAAAGTATACTTATATTTCTTTTTGTTAAGTAACCAACTCATCTAAAACCTTAAGGTGTTAGAGAAAGGCCCCAACCGGATCTTATATTATATTTTAATACTTCCCCTCACTCGAAAGCTCATTTTTGGGTCGAAGAGTGGATCACGGGCGCACATCTTTGAAGCATAACTTGCCTTCGTGTCCATATTAAATATTGAGAATATTGGGGGTCGCAGAGAGTCGAACCTGGGACCTCTGCGTGCCTAAAGCTCTGATACCATGTTAAAATTGATAAAGGTATTCTCTGTTATTCAATCATTCATTCTCTCAAATAATATATGTTTGAGGTTATATGTAGCAAAGATGGTAACTGTCCGGGCTTTCTTAGCCATTGTAGCATCAAAAAATTGGGAATTGCATCAAATGGATGTTCAGAATGCTTTCTTACACGGTGTTCTTGATGAAGAAGTATATATAAAACTTCCTCCTGGTTTTAAATCTTCGAATCCAGGTATGGTTTGTCGTCTTCGTAAGTCAATATATGGATTAAGACATTCACCTCGTTGTTAGTCTGATAAACTTGTTACAACTTTAAAGGAATATGGGTTCATGCAATCTTATTCAAATTATTCACTTTTTACGTATACAAAAGGTGGTGTACAAATAAATGTGCTTGCTTATGTTGACGACTTGATTATTTCCGGAAGTGACTCCCATGCATTAAAGATGTTTAAAGATTATCTTTGCTCTTGTTTTCCTATGAAAGATCTTGGGGTGTTAAAGTATTTTTTAGGTATTGAGGTGGCTCATAGTCCACAAGGATTATTCTTATGTCAACGAAAGTATGCTCTTGATATTATTTCTGAACCAGGTTTGTTGGGCGCTAAACCTGCAAACTTACCAATTTAACAAAATCATAAACTTGGTCATGCTACCGGTGCCGATCTTGCAAATCCTGAAAAATATCGTAGACTTGTTGGGCGCTTAATTTATTTGGCGGTCACACGCCCAGATTTGTCATACACGGTTCATATTATTTCTCAGTTTTTACAACATCCTCGACAAGAGCATTGGAATGCGGCATTGCATACAGTTCGTTATTTAAAGGGAGCTCCAGGTCAAGGAATTTTACTTCGTTCGGATAGTGAGTTATCTTTGACTGGTTGGTGCGACTCAGATTGGGCTGCGTGTCCTCTTACTCGACGATCTCTTACAGGTTGGTTGGTATTTCATGGACAATCTCCAATTTCTTGGAAGACTAAAAAGCAGCATACAGTGTCTCGCTCTTCAGCTGAAGCCGAGTATCGTTCAATGGCATATATCACTTGTGAGTTAAAACGGTTGAAGGCACTATTATTGAGTCTTGGTGTACATCACAAGAAAGCTATTCCTTTACTTTGTGACAGTCAGTCGGCACTGCACATTGCTAAAAATCCCGTTTTTCATGAGAGAACGATGCATATTGAGGTGGATTGTCATTTTGTGCGAGATGCTATTCAAGAAGGTCTTATCTCCCCGTTTTACGTTCCTACAACTGAACAATTGGCAGATATATTTACAAAGCCTCTTGGAAAGAGACAATTTGATTTTTATTTTAGCAAGTTAGGCATCTCAAATTTACATGCTCTAACTTGAGGGGGGATATTAGGAAAATATATTATATTATATTATATATTATGGGTATTTAATGTTAATTTACAATATTGTACCATTGGGGGTTTATACATATAACCTCAAACATATATTATTTGAGAGAATGAATGACTGAATAACAGAGAATACCTTTATCAATTTTGTCACTTTTTGATTATCAAAATAACATTGTAATTATTTGAAGATAGTCGTACCAACAACCAAATACAGTTTTAATAATAAGTGTAAGCGGGATTTGGTACAACACAATGGTTGTTGGTAGTTTCTATATTTTGTGCTACTAGAACCATAAGCCGCTATGGTCCTCAATACGATAAAGTAAATAAGAACCATTTGATCTTAAAATAAACAGATGAAAAACATTGGATATAGCATAAAAATATTTTATATTTTAACATGTAAACTAAAAAGTGTATTTATATTGAATAATGCCAATGATGTAAATCATATATAATTAGGTTTTCAACATTGAATAGGATTATCAATGTAGTTCTTGTACACTGAATAGGATTAATGTAAAAATTCGTAATCATATTTTATTTTGAGATTCTGAGTGTTTCCATTTGGATAATATTTTCAAATCATCACTTAATTATAGATAATTTTATGAGTTTCGCGTGGATTGTAAAATAATCAAAATCTGATTTTTAAATCTCGAGATAGAGACCAAATAGTAAATATGAACTTTTCTTAATATTAATAAATAAATAAAGAAAATAAAATTCTAATACAATTTTTTTAATTATATGCTTTTCAGATTATAATTTTCTTTTTAAAATTCAATTCTAATACAACCTTTTTTAATGACATCCTTTTTAAATTAATTTTTTTTATTATGATATAATCTTGATCGTCTATTTTTAAAATTATTAGATTCGACTGTTGAGATTATTTTGGTGATACAGTGACTAAAATTAAGGGACCAAAATTATAGATAATATCCCTTTTATGCTTATTGTATATAAGGATACAATTAAATATAAAGATATAGAGGGTATAAACATTAATAGAACAATTTCTTATTTTACTAATTTATGTTCGATAAGGATTTTGATAGTCCCGAAAGTGGGTAAAATAAGCTAGAAGGGGGGATTGAATAGCTTATCACCTTTCAAAAATTAGAGCTTGGCGTTTTTAAAATATCTTTCTCCTTTTAAAATTAATTACTTAAAAATAAGTAATATAAAATGCGGAAAATAAAAGAGAGAAAGATAAAGAGTACGACACAATCGATTTATCCTGGTTCGCGATGCCGCAATCCCCTAACGGATTCGAACACATCTACTCCAGTCCTCGAGCTCCTCCCGAACTCGAGATTTTTTCCACTATAAGTAAAATACTCCTTATAGTAGACGGAGAAGCCTTTACAACCACTATGTATTTATCTTAGAGCCTAACTACCCGTTACCTCCTCAAAATACTATAGCTACCCCTTGCAAGATTATCTTGGAGCGTAACTACCCGCTACCTCCTCAAATGCTATGCAAGAAAACCCTTTACGAGTTTATCTTGGAGTGTATCTCCCCGCTACCTCCTCACAACCACGTAAGTAACCCTTGCGTAGTCTTCGTATCTACACCCTTTAACGATCTTGGATCTTAGGTCTTAGATCTTGGGTCTTTTCTCCTCCTCACGATGGAAAGACACCCAACTCCCTGTCGGCGTGTCTAAGACTTGGGTCTTAGAGCGAGAATCACCTCACTTCACCTCACCTCACGTCGAAGGATATAATACAAGCACTACAACTTGATAACCCTTTTAATTTGACGATTAAAAAAAATGAACTAGTATGAAAACTAGATCAAGAAAGCAAATATAAATATCAACGAGATAAACTGTGTCAATATAAATAAAAGCCACGTATATTAATTTGTATTAATATTCGGTTTAGCCGAATTTAAACAAAAATTAAATATACGATTTACTTGTGATCTACAACACAACTAAACACGAGATAGGGCGAGTTAAAGATATATCGTGATAGATTAAACAAGCTTCTAAACTCGAGGTATACAAGTGTTTACACTTTTAAATGGCTTAAATATAGCCTAGGCCAAGATAGGGCCGAATATAAATATATATATATATATAGCTCGTCGAAGCGAGGGACGCTATTATGCGTTAAACTAGAATGCAACAAAGTAACTAGTTTATGACCTTTGGCTTTATCCGACGGCTTGGTTGCCTAAAGCAAAGAATTCTCAAATAAGAGGTATTCTCAAAGGATACGAACTAGGTTCCGGGACAACAAATGCAAGACAATAAATTAAACGTGCATACAATATATATACAAATGAAATGAACCCTTTAGGCCGAATGTAGATCAAGTAAGGGTCGAATGTTTTTGAACTTAGTTTCGGTTAAGAAACAAGTTCGAGTATCCTTGGTTAAGTCCTTAATGATTTAAACACAATTAAGGTTCAAGGGACTTGTATAACCAACACTAAAACAATCTTTCTTTTGATGTAAGATGTACTAAGTTTAAACCACTTAAGGTAGAAACGAGTTTATGCAAGTTAAGCACAAATCAAAAGATAGATCTTTGCCTTATAACCAAGTATAGATCAAGTGGTTACTAATGTCTTCAAGAGGGATCAATAAGTTCTTAAAAGAACCTCCTCTTGGTAGCTTACAAATTGTCTACACACACTACACGAATTAATTTCAAGAACAAGTGTGTAAAAGTGACAAATGTAAGACTACTTAAGCACAAGTATATATTCAAGAGATTTAAACAATAAAGAGCCGAATATATAGCTTGTGCACACCAATTCACTATCTTATGACTCTTGACCTTACAAAGGCTCAAGCTCCTCTTTAATTTAAGAGAGAACTACAAGAGATACGAGCTAGTTTCGAAGCCTAAAACACCACCAAGATGAGCCGAAATGAGCACCAAAAGAAATAGAAAAAAAATGAGTAGAATGGTGACTCAAATGCTCAAGCAAGAACACTTACAAGGCTGTTATAAAACGTGCAAAGGGATGCCTTGAAGTGTGTTTACCGAGAGTACCAAAGATGAGCTAAACAAGAGCCAAAAACACCACTAAAATAAGGCTAAATGAGCACCAAAGAAAGATATAATCAAGGAGGATAAATTGGTGACTCAAATGAACAATAAGAAGCACAAAGGGACTGCCTTAAACGTGCAAAAGGACTGCCCAAAAAGAACTTGGCCGAGTAGTGTTTAAAATGTAAGAAATGGACCAAAAACAAAGTTTAAAAGAAGTTAAAAGATGAAGGAGCAAAGCTTTGTTATCCAAATCTTTTTGAAGATCCTTGGTTACTTGATATTGCTAAGTTTCTAGAGAGAAAGTAGCAGCAATTCTTTGGCACAAGAAGGCTTAAGAAAAAGACTAAGTTTGGCTTGGTATTTATAGCCAAATTTAGGGTTCTAAGGACCAATGATCTTTAGACAAGTGGCAAGCCACTAATAAACTAATCATTTGCATAAAGTAGCTTTTTGGCACCTTCCTAGAAACCCTCCAGCACTCAGCATGTGGAAAATATTATATAGAAAATATCTAGGAAGCTTCTATTGGCTCGGTTTAGCTGAAAAACCCAAAACTTTGCGATAAACCCGCAATTATGAAATAAATCGAAAAATCACTCAAAAATTATGAAACTTGCGGAATCCCCTAGAAATATTCCTAGAGGATTATGGTCAAAATTTCACCTTGAAATGAGTTGACAATCTTTGACTTTTAAGCGACCGAAAAATCAATTACGTATCGATTTTAGGAGTCCCGGAAAAAAGTCATGCAAAAAATCATGAAATTAATCCTAAAATTCTTTTTAATTATTCTAGTGACATATCCAAAATTTCAAGTCAAAATAACATGTGGAGGTATTTTATTCAAAAATATTTTGATTAAATGTCCTTACGTGACGGAATAAAATACATTAGTCATTTACAGTAACTTGTTGATAACGTGTATTTTATACACGTTTTGTCATTATTCTCTTGCATTTTTGTTAGTTCCGAATGTTGTTTTATCGTTATTAATTATGTTTTTCATCTTTCAGTGCATCATGCTTAATTGTTGAAAAGATGGTTTATTTGGGGCATGAAAGCAAAGATTATTCAAGAGGGAAGTTAGAAGATGAAAGCTCGCGATGTCCGGAGGTGTTTAATGTATTATCTTAAAGATTTTGTCTCGAACGGGCTGCTGTACGGCCGTTCGACAGGCCGTTCAAAGGAGCAAATTTTCTGTACGGCCGTTCAGCAGGCCGTACAGAACCTGCTGTGTATTAAAAGAGACATAACAACATGTCTCAACCTACATCTTATTTTCATCTCTTCTTTGCCTCTTCAAGAACAAAATTAGGGTTAGTAGAATTGAGAGAGAAACATCAATTACTCATAATCTAGCATTGATTATGAGTAACTAACTCTATATATTTGGCTCAAGGAAGCAATTCTTGTACTAAACCCACTCCATTTTAATTAAGATCTATTTCACTCTATCTTGAATATTTGTGTTGTATTGCTTATGATTTTGCTTGAAGATTTGTAAGTTGCTTCACCTTACTCTTCATGTATCTTCAATTGCTAATTGTTTGTTCTAATACGTAATCGTTAGTTCATTCATTATAGTAGCACAAGATTTAGTGTACCTAAATCCACAAAATTCAAGTGCAAATACCTGGTTTGAGCTTCTCATCCTTGGGTTTGTCCTAGCCCCTCTTTGTTTAATTCCTTGAATTGGTTAAATTGATAGTGCTTCATTATTGGTTGCTAGTGTCAAGAGAGCTAATTTATGTGCTTCACTAAATTAGTGTTTTTAGAAGAGAAATAAGTAATTGTGTGCTTCACCAATTATCTTGGTTAGGTAGAGTTGGATATATTTTGCTTGTTTGTTGGGTTGAAGTGCTTGATTTGCATTAATCCTTGGGTCAAATAACTCTTATTCTTGCTAAATTACTCATTGTGTTTGTTGTATTGGTAAAATTGGTTGATAGCAAATTTACATAGTTATATTTCTCTAGCACATTATTTCTTGTATTCAAGGTGTTTGATAAAATACCACAACCAACTCAAAACCCCCCCCCCCACCATTTTACATTATTCTAGTATTGAACGCTATTCCCTTGGGTTCGATCCCTACTTACCACATTTGCTACATTTGTAGTTAAGTGCGAACATAGTAGAGCATAAATATTTATTATCAATTTGGCGCGTCGACGACCGGCGTGGCCAAATTTTGGCGCCGCTGCCGGGGAAACTAGTTTTAGTTCAATATTAGTGCGCGTATAAAATTGTGAATATTTTAGTTCCATTGTGCATATTTATCTATTTTTCTTGATTTTAGAAATTTTTGCTATGTATGACTCGATCTTCTTGTTTAGGTGATCTTGCGTATTCATCTAATCCCGAGAGACTCTTGCGAAGGAATCAAAGGAATTCAAGTGCCAATATAGATTTATCAAGTCAATTTATTTCTAGTCACCTTCGGAAGAGGAAGAGGAGTTGAACGAGGGTCCTCCCCTTGTTATTCCTATCTCATCACCGGATGACAACATTGATCAAGTCATGGAAAATCCTAATCAACGTACACTCAAGGAGATTGCTTCTCCTAGCTCCGTTCAACTACCATTGTGCATTGTATTTCCGGGAGGACAACCATTTGAGCTAAAGGGTGGTCTTATTGCCCTCCTTCTCAAGTTCGGAGGTGAAGGCACGGAAGACCCTTTTAGGCATCTTCAAGAATTTGAAATGGTGTGTTCTTCAATGAGACCAAACAATGCTACGGAAGAACAAGTGAAGTTGAATGCATTTCCCTTTTCCTTGAGAGACAATGCCAAGGCATGGCTATTTTACCTTCTTCCAAACTCAATCACTACATGGGAGCAAATGCGAAGTGCTTTCTTGGGGAAATTCTTCCCTACATCAAAGGCTACGGGCATCTCCAAAGAAATTTGTGGCATTCGGCAATACTCCGGGGAAACATTGTATGAGTATTGGGAAAGGTTTCAAAATCTTTGTCAAAGTTGTCCTCCACACTTGATATCGGAAGAGTTGCTCATTCACTACTTCTATGGAGGCTTGGAATATAGTGCTAAATTGCACCTTGATGCTTCAAGTGGTGGAGTTCTTGTGGATAAAATGCCGGAGGAGGCTAGAAAGTTGATAACCAAGATTGCCGAGAATTCTCGCCAATTTGGGGATCGTCAAGTTCTTGTCAAGAACACTTCCGTGAACGAAGTGGCAACTCAAAAGTTAGAGGGCCAAATCTCGGACCTTACATCATTGGTTCGTCAATTAGCCATTGGGAATCTTCAACAACAAAAATATTGTGGTGTTTGCAATATGTCAGATCATGCTACTAACGAATGTCTATCATTCCAACAACCCAAAGAGCAAATTAATGCTACTGAAGGTTTTTCGGGACAACCACCTCAAAGGAAGTATGACCCCTATAGTAAGACCTACAATCCCGGTTGGAGAGACCACCCTAATTTTCGATATGGAAATCCCAACGCACCAAACTCTAACCAATACCAACCCCAAAATCCAAACACTTACAACACCCAACATCAATAAAACCCTCCTACATACTCACAAAAACGTCCCAATCAAAATTTTCAAGCACTCCCACCACCACCTCCATACAATTCCCAAGACCATCAAGGGTCTTCTTCATCTACATTGTCATCACTTGAAGAAATGATGAAGCAAATGGCAACAAACAACCTCCAATTTCAAAACATCACTTCTCAAAGTATATCCAACTTGGAAAAGAATACTTCTCAAAGTATATCCAATTTGGAAAAGCAAATGAGCCAACTAGCCACAACCGTGAATCGATTGCAAAGCCAAGGTTCAAGGCAACTTCCTTCTCAGGCGGAGGTGAACCCCAAAGAAAATGCTAGTGCCATGACCTTAAGGTGTGGGAAAGAATTGGAGGACCTTCATTCTAAGGCCAAGGGTAAGATGGTGAATGATAATGAAGGTGAAAAGGTTGAAAATGTTGACATCTCGGAGGCTAAGGATGAAAACCTAGGAGATGAGATGGAAATTGAGGAAGAGAAAGTTGATAAGGGTAAGACAAGTGTTCAAGAAGACACCCCACAAGCAAAGAAGACAAGGTTCATTGATGAGGATGTGGTTATTCGACCTCCATTTCCTTCCAAATTCTCTAAGCCAAAGAAAGACATTGTTGACAAGGTGATGCTTGAGACATTCCGAAAAGTGGAAATCACTCTCCCGTTACTAGATGCCATAAACCAAGTGCCAAAGTATGCAAAGTTTCTCAAAGATTTGTGTACTAACAAAAGGAAGTTAAGAGGTGATGAAACTATAGTGGTGGATGAGAATGTCTTGGCCGTGATTAAAAGGAGGTTACCTCAAAAATGTTCGGATCCGGGCACATTCACTATTCCTTGCAAGATTGGAGGTAAATTCTTTGAAAGAGCTATGCTTGATTTAGGTGCCTCGATCAATGTGATGCCCCTTTCCATATTCCAAACTCTAAATTTGGGGGCACTTGAGAATACGAATGTGATCATTCAACTCCCGGATAGATCTAATGGTTATCCCGAAGGGGTAATTGAAGATGTGCTTGTTCATGTTGATCAAATGGTTTTCCCCGTTGACTTTTACATCTTGAAAATGGAAGATGGTCCATCAAACATCAAGTCCGCACCAATTCTCTTTGGACGTCCATTTCTTAAAATGGCGAAGACCAAGATTAATATGGATGATGGTTCTCTCACTATGGAGTTTGGCGATGAAGTTGTTAAGTTCAATATTTATGATGCCATGAAATTTGAAAGGCAGAGTGTGTAAACTTGTAACACTATAACTAATGTAACTCAACTAAAGGAAAAGATACTTAACCAGAAGACAATCAAGAACAAGAAGTCACAAAGAAATCAACACTAAATGAAGACAAGGTAATTGATACAATTCAACATGTTAACTATGATCAAGCCAAGAATAAATCATTGAGAGAAGTTCAAGTCAAAGTTGTTCATGCCTCAGTGATTTGAAAAGCCAAGAATCAAGATCATAACTATCAGTATCAATAAGACTAATTGATTTCAAGTGAACAAGAAGGAAAGCAAATATTGGAAAGCCACATTTCTAATTGAATATGGTAATTTATTCAAGAAGCAAAAACACTATCAAGACTAGTCACTTATGAACCAGACCAGTGCATCAAGTGTCAGGACATTGATAGCAAGTTTATGTCAGTAATAAAGATCCATGTTCAAGAGCTTGGTGAAGAATAAAGAAGACATGAAGGTATCACAAGTTCAAGATGTGCATTGAAGTTTCAAGTTGAAGACCAGAATATTTTCTAAATACTAAATATTCTAGATGACCAAGTAGAAGTTTCTAAGTAGAAGTTCTACTTAGAAATTCGAGATGGCTAAGTAGAAATTCTCAAGTAGAAGTTCTACTTAGAGTGCAGCTTCAACATGACACATGGCATCTTCTGATTGGCAGATTTCCAAGCTTTCAAGATAAGGCAAGATTTATGTGGATATCATTGGGCCACGTATATCTTAGTCTTTGAAGACTACAGGACATAGATTACATGTAGTATAAATAGAAGTACTTGTGTAATGTTTTTAGTTAGTGAGCAATTCTTGAGAGAAACACTTGTAAAAGAGAGAGAGTGCATTCACAGAGCTTAGTATCATTCACTTCTCTCTGAACTTCTTTTATACTTTGTAATGAATGTTGTAGCAACCACTTCAAGTTATATATAAGACATATATTCCTTGAATCTGTGTGTTCGTTTATTGCATCATATTTATTGCTTCTCATATTTGAAAAGTTGTATTCACCCCCCCCTCTACAACACATTTGGACCTAACAATTGGTATCAGAGCTATATGTTTAACATACAAAACATAGATACTTGTGTTTAGTAGAAGAATCGTGAGTTTTCATTTTCTAGATCTACTTTTCATTTTCTCGAAAAGTGTGCTTTAATTCGTTGGTAGTGAAAACCCATCCGAAAAATTATTTAAATACTCCAGGTGTGATTATTTAGCTTGGGTGTATTTTAATTAATTTTTGTGAATTAATCTGGGTACTTTCATATTTGGTGTTCTTGAGTGTTCATCATCTATTCTTATCAAAGAAGACAACCCAACAACTTTTTGATCTCCTTTTCAAATAGATAAATAGTAAAAGAATAAAAAGGTGTTTTTGGACTTTTTGATTTGCATTATTCACGACCGAAAGTGAAACAAGACATACTCAGTACCTAGCACGTGGGTTAGGTGGGTTAGGTGAGTAAAGCATCAAAAGTCAAAAGTTGTTAAAGAGATAATATTGTTTATTCAATATTAAAGTAATCTGCAGAAAAATTATTCTAAGGACAAAAGTTCTACATAGAATTTCTACTTGAGATTTTCTACATAGAATTTCGACTTGGACAATTTCTACTTAGTGAAGTTCGACTTGAGCAAAATTTCTACTTAGAGAAATTTCGACTTAGGCAAAAGTTCTACATATAAATTCTACATAGGCTAGTCTTGGGTACTTAGAAACTTTTAGTGATCAGAATTGAAATGGCTCCTAAAAATGCATTCAAGATCCCAATGTTCAACCGAGATCACTATGAAGAATGGGTTTTCAGAATGAGACTCTATCTAGAGACTGTTAACCCTGAATATCTGGAAGTCCTTGACAAGGGTAAATTTGTTCCAATGGTGGTTATTCCTGCACATACGGAAGGAGGGGTGGTTATAGCACCTCGGTCTGAGCCCAAAAAGGCAGCGGACTTTTCGGATGCTGACAAGGAGCAAATAGCTTGTGATACTACCGTACGACAAACCTTGATGGAATCTCTTGATCATGAAATGTTCAACATAGTCAAAGGTTTGACTACAGCAAAGAAGATTTGGGACAAGATAGAAGTTGTCATGGAAGGATCTGCAGAGGTTAGAAGTAACAAGACACTCATACTCAAGATGGAGTATGACACCTTCAGAATACGAAAAGGAGAAGGCATAACAGACGTCTATCTACGATTCAGTCAGTTGGTATTGGATTTGAATCTGAGAGGTGTAACTCTCCCCATGGTTGAGACTAATACGAGATATCTGAGGAACCAGCCAAAGAGCATTGAACATAGGGTCTACGCAATAAGAGAAACCAGAGATTTGCATACAACCTCTCTGGAAGAGTATTATGGAATATTAAAGACCTATGAGCTGGAAACACTTCAAGATCAAGCATGGGACAATGATTCAAAAGGAAAAGAAACTGCATCAGGATTAGTTGCTGATGAGGAAGAGTCTAAGAAGGCAATGGTTGCAGCAAAGCCTAAATCATCACTTGCACCACATCAAGTTGATAATGATGACGAGTGCACATCTAACAGTGATGATGACTACTACACCCAAGAAGAGCTGGACAACATGGATGATAGTGTCGTGGCATACATGACAAGGAAGTTCAGCAACATGAGATTCAGAAAGAGCAACCGACCATAAAGAAATTCTTCATCTTTCTATCGGGCTGCTAAGGGTGGTGGTAGTTCATCAGGATACCATGGTAAAGGCAATAATACCAGCTACAAATCTCCTTTGGATTTCAAAATGAAGTTCAAATGCTATAATTGTGGTGAAGCTGGACATTTTGCCTCGGACTGCAAAAAGCCTAAACAGACTTATCCAAAAGAGACATATGAAGCCCTCAAAAGCAAGTATGAATCGCTGGTGAAGGAAAGACATGGAAAACGAGCTTTATTGGTGACAGAAGGAAGAGCTTGGGATGATTCAGATGAGGAAGATGTTACTCATGTAGCAAACTTTGCCCTCATGGCTGAGACATCAGAGGAACCAGAGGTACCAGTTCTGACTCTTAAAGTAGAAATGTCTATTGATGATTATAAGGAACAGAACGGGGCTCTTAGTGAAGAGATCTATATGTTGTGCAAAAGCCTAGACTCTTCTCAAAAGGAACAGAAAACACTTGTTGCCAAATGTAGAATGCTTGAGGCAAAAGTGGAAGAGTTAGAGGCTGCTTGCACTGTAGATACTTCCCTAAGAGACTTTATTAAATCTCTAGAACACAAGCTCGTCCTTAAGGAAGAAGTAGAAGCATGTCTTAGGAACAATCTAGCTGAGTTAGAAACTAAATGCGAAGCTTACAAACTAGCTGCTAGTAAAGTGTATGTAGATAATGACACATTTAAGAAGATAACTGGAGTAGGTATAGGACTTGATTATTCTGACCTTCCTAAGAAAGAAGGAAAGAGACCTATTGACCCTAGTTCCAGTGACCTTAAAAAGGAAACACCTAGCATTCTTAAATCAGCTGTCAAACCTATCTACAAACACCTTGTTCCTAGAATAGAAGAAGAAGAGACTGAATTGATAGCTAGATATGAGATTGAGATGGAAGATCGCCAGAAAGCACAACCTATAACTCCTATCAAACAAGTTAAAATCAATTTCCCTAGAGATGAATCTAGACTAGGATTAGGAGCTAAGGCTGTTAAACAACAAGGAAAGAAAGAAAAAGGCATAAAAGAGGTTAAGGCTGAACGAATAAAGAAAGCATGTTATCACTGTAAATCTACTGAACATCTTTCTTATGCATGTAAAGCTAACATAAATGTTCCTGCTGCACATGCCATGCCTACCACACATACAATGAATAATCTGCATCAGAATCATGCACAGTGTGGTCAACCTAATTGTATGCCATGCACTTTTAACATCATGCAAACTTTTGTGCATTTAATGAATGCATCTAGCCAGTCATGCTCAAATACTGTTGCTAGTTCAAACATCAAGAAAAAGCATGTGAGAGCCAAGACTGTCAGTCCTCCTAAAGTTAGGAGTGACAAACCTTCTCCTAAGATTGACAAATCTGTCAAGTCTGAGAAAGGAAAGGAGATAGTCGAAAGCTCTAGTAATGTTAAGAAAAGTGCATCTCCTGTTGTTAAATCTGTTGATTCTCGATCTTATCGAAAAGCCGGGCCCAATCAAAGTTGGGTTCCGAAGAATGTCTAACCAATCTGTCATTGCAGGGCGTTAAGCAGAATAGAAATAAAGTTATATGAGTGCTAGACAGTGGAGCATCGAGGCATATGACTGGAAACAAGTCCCTGCTTACAGAGTTGGTTATGAAGGCTGGCCCTTATGTTACCTTTGGAGATGACAGCATAGGTGTGACTAAGGGATATGGCAAACTGAAGACTGGTAATGTCATCATTGAAGATATTTCCTATGTTGAGGGACTGAAGCACAATCTGTTGAGTATCAGTCAATTCTGTGATAAAGGTTACGAAATTGTCTTCAATAAGAAAGGTGTATCAATCACTCACATCAAGGAAGGCTCATTGGCTTTGAGAGGAGTTCGGAAGGCAGATCTTTTTGTTGCAGACATGGATTCAGCAAATCAGAATGAGGTCACCTGTTTCTACAGCAAAGCCTCGGATGATGAAAGCTGGTTATGGCACAAAAAACTATCTCACTTAAACTTCAAAACGATGAATGCTCTCGCGAGGCGAGAATTGGTGAGAGATCTACCTCAAATGGAGTTCGCTCCGAAAGGACTCTGTGAAGCCTGTGAAATGGGAAAGTCGAAGCGAGCATCGCATAAAAGCAAAGAAATTTCTAGTATTACTGAGCCTCTACAACTTCTTCATATGGATTTGTTTGGCCCAGTGAATGTCCTATCTTTGTCTAGGAAAAGATATGCATTGGTAATCGTGGAGGACTTC
Organism: Saposhnikovia divaricata; assembly: GCA_036435485.1. Lineage (NCBI taxonomy): Eukaryota > Viridiplantae > Streptophyta > Magnoliopsida > Apiales > Apiaceae > Saposhnikovia > Saposhnikovia divaricata. The sequence goes on along the minus strand of CM071597.1, from coordinate 181,356,649 downwards.
TCCAAGTATACATGGGTATTGTTCGCAATGACGAAAGACGAAGTACCTTTCTTAATCATTGATCACATCACTCAAATTGAGAATGTTTCAACACTTACTGTGAAGACGATTAGATCAGACAATGACACTGAATTCAAAAACGCAGTGCTGAATGACTTCTGTGTATCTAAAGGAATACGTCGTCAGTATTTAGCCCCGAGAACTCCACAACAAAATGGAGTAGTTGAAAGGAAGAATAGAACTTTGGTTGAAGCAGCAAGAACTTTGTTGTATGATTCAAAACTTCCTTTGTACTTTTGGGCCGAAGCAGTGAGTACCGCTTGTTACACTCAAAATAGAACCTTGATTATAAAAGATAAAGAAAAGACACCATGTGAATTAATGAACAACAGAAGACCAACAATCAAATACTTTCATGTCTTCGGAGCAAAATGCTATGTGCTTATAGATGATGAAAATCTAGGCAAGTTTGCAGCAAAAGCTCGTGAAGGAATCTTTGTTGGTTATTCCACAGATGTGGTGGCAGCTTATAGAGTGTTCTTAGTGAATGATCGAAAAGTGACTGAAAGCTACAACGTCAGATTCGACGATACCAAACTCCCATCAATTTCTAGATATTCTAGTGAACCTGAGTCCCTAAAATTTCAAAATCTGGACTTAGATGAACTTGAAGATGAACCTGAGTTAGTTGTCCCATTAAATGTTCCAAGTGTACGTGAAGAACCTGAGTCTAGTGAACAAGCTAATTCTACAAGATCAGAAGAGACTTCTTCAGTACGAACCGGCAATAACTCAGGGGGAGTAAATAGCAGCTCAAGGACAACTGTTCAAGGCTCGAGACGAGTTAACAGTAGTTCTGTAGGAGCTGGCACTAACTCAGGGGGTGTTAGTGAGAATAATCAAAGTAGTCAGCACCATAACTCAGAAAATCAAGCTGAATCATCAAGACAATTTCCAGGAGAACGGGTATGGAATAGAGATCATCCGTTTGAATTAATTATTGGTGATCCAGATGCTGGTGTGACTACTAGAAGAACTGCAAGAGCTGACCTGGCTAATATTTCCTTATATTCTGGGTTCTTATCCAAGCTTGAACCTAAAGAAATAGAAGAAGCTCTTGGTGATGCTGATTGGGTGATTGCAATGCAAGAGGAACTCAATCAGTTTGAAAGGCAGAAAGTTTGGAAACTGGTACCTCGACCAAAGAAAATATCAGTAATTGGAGCTAGGTGGGTATTCAGAAATAAACTGGATGAAAACGGACTTGTAACACGAAACAAGGCTCGTTTGGTTGCAAAAGGTTATTCTCAGCGAGAAGGAATTGATTATGATGAAACCTATGCACCAGTTGCAAGACTTGAGGCAGTCAGGATGTTCTTGGCATTTGCAGCACATAAGAACTTCAAGGTTTTCCAGATGGATGTGAAAAGTGCCTTCCTGAACGGAGAGTTAGAAGAAGAAGTGTATCTGGAACAGCCGCCTGGCTTCGTTGATCCAGAACATGTAGATTTTGTGTATCTTCTCTTCAAATCTGTCTATGGCATCAAGCAATCCCCAAGGCGATGGTATGAAACCCTATCCTTATTCTTAATTGAAAATGGTTTTACTAGGGGAGTAATTGATAAAACATTGTTCTACAAAAATGTAAGAAATGACTTAATACTTGTTCAAGTCTATGTGGACGATATTATTTTTGGGTCATCAAATGAGCGCTTGTGCGAGAAATTTGCCAAGCTAATGCAGGAAAAATATGAGATGAGCATGATGGGAGAGCTGTCCTTCTTCCTTGGATTACAGATCAGTCAGAGAAAAGATGGTATCTTTATCTGTCAATCCAAGTACGTCAGAGATTTACTCAAGAAGTATAATCTAGAAGATGCATCAGCAGCTAAGACTCCCATGGCAACAGCCACGAAGCTTGATGAAGACAAATCAGGTAAATCAGTTGACATCACAAGCTATCGAGGTATGATTGGCTCACTCCTCTATTTAACTGCAAGTAGACCCGACATAATGTTCGCAACTTGTTTATGTGCAAGGTTCCAAGCGGATCCTAGAGAATCACATCTCGTAGCCGTCAAGAGAATTTTTAGGTATCTCAAGGGCACACCAAATCTAGGGATTTGGTACCCAAGAGATACAGGTTTTAATTTAATTGGCTATTCGGATTCAGACTATGCAGGTTGCAGGATTGATAGGAAAAGCACATCTGGTGCTTGCCAATTTCTTGGCAGAAGATTGGTGTCCTGGCAAAGTAAAAAGCAACATACAGTATCTACTTCTACTGCTGAAGCTGAGTACATTGCTGCTGGAAGCTGTGTAGCTCAAATACTGTGGATGAGGAACCAATTGAAGGATTATGGCATGGAGCACAAGAAAATTCCAATTATGTGTGACAACACAAGTGCCATTGCCATAACCAACAACCCTGTAGATCACTCAAGAACCAAGCACATCGACATCAGGTATCATTTCATAAGAGAACATGTCGATGAGGGGACTGTGGAGCTACATTTTGTGCCCACAATGCAACAAATTGCAGATATTTTCACCAAACCTCTTGATGAAGTAACATTCACTAGATTGGTTGGTGAATTGGGAATGCTTAACACAAGGTTCGGGGATTCCCAATCAAAGATGCTTATGATGCAGAACCTACAGCGGAACAACGCCTCACATTCTTTGAAGAAATAGGATGTTATCCTCCGACTGGCCGGATCACTGGAAACATCCAAAAACAATTTTTCCATGTGGAATGGAATTACTTTTTCGAGGCCATCACAAGATGTTTTCGGGCACGTGAAAAAGACTTTCATCAAATTCCAATTCCAATGCAAACCTTTGCAGTTGCCCTAGCAAGAGAACTGGATATAAATTATGGACGCATAGTTCTCTCTGAGATAGAGATAGTGGCCTCAATGGGATCTCCTGCAAGCAGAGACCTCACTACAACTGATGTTGTCTGCTGGTTTCCTCGGGTCCTACAAATGCTGATTAATGATTTAATACCGAAGGATGCTCTTGCTGTTAGATAGGGATTTGCCAGAAGCCCAACATCTGCATCGCTAGGGATGGGCACTAAGTCACTTTCAACCATTGCTAATCAGGATAAACATCAAGGTAAACATATGTCCATTCCTGAAAATATTCAAATGTGGCTTACATATGATGCAGGAGTTACCAATTTGGAGGCATCATCACAAGTTTCATCACATGCTCAGAATCCATCTGTTCATGCTGAGGCATTTGATGAGATTCCTGATGAGCAAAGCGATGATGCATAAGGTAATCAATCAGGTAATCTCTCCCTGCATACTATTCATTCCTCCTCCTATGTATCTGATTCCGAGACCCAAGAGACTGCTAACCCGCAGGATCTATCCCAGGGTGAGAGCTATATTTCTGTGTCTGACACACATTCTTATTCTCTTTCACCCCTGTTAACGGAAGTCAGAAAGCCAGCACATATATATGTAGGAGATGATGAGGAGAGTGAACCCGAAGAGCAGCAACTTATTCGAAAGAAAGCCAAAATTTTTCATGCTGCTACTTCAAATATCCAGTCAAACCCTAATGTGTCACACGCAACCACTCCACCTCACGAGAGTGGTTCTCCCCTTAAACAATCTGCACATAGGGATTTTGGTGAGGATTATGTACCTTTTGAAGATCCTGTTGCTTCAAGAGGACATGAAGTTTTAACAACTTCAGTCGTACCTTCACCGGTACGTACTGATGCTGCAAAGAGGATCGGTTCTAATGTCGTACAAGAACACTTTGCAGCCACTCAGCCTGAGATTCCAACTCAGGACATAACAGAAATAGATCCCATAACTGCCAATTATTTTGCTTATCCAATTTATGCAGGTACTGCTTCATACTTTGGATCAATCATTGAAGACATACACGAGCGTGAGACAGGGAGTGTGTGTGAGAGGTTAGGGAGAGAGGGACCTTCATTTTTAAGGCCCGAAACCGAGCGCCAAATACTAACAGAACGAGTATTAGAGCGAGGTCACCTAAACCAAACACCGTCCCTTAATATTGAAAATCTTGATACACGTATGAATTCTATGGAAAATCAGATGAGGCAGTTCGGGCAGACGATGGGGCAGTTCGGGATTAACATTGGAAACAATCAAAGGGCTCTTGATGACTACGCAGCGCGAATGGCAAGTCAAGCTACAGCTTTTGATGCTTTGACAAACAAGGTCAATGACTTGGGCCATGCTGGTGGTGTCTTGGGTAGCACTCTTAATGAAAGGATGGGGGCAATGGAGTCTACAATGCATACAATGGCAGTGGAGATCAGTAGAATGATGTTCGCAGTCAGGAGTTTTGTGCCCCCGGAGTGTTTCGAGTCGCAACAACCTCCCCCCGATGCTGGTGCAGGTGGTGCAGGTGGTACTAGTGGAGCGGGAGCCTCTGGTTCTGGTTTTGGAGGTTCTTATGCAGCTGGTGGATCTGAAGACCAAGGTGGAGCTCAGGATAACTCACCTAAGGGGGAGAGTAGAAAGGAGACGAGACAGCAGGCAGTTCACATCGAAGAAATTGAAGAACTCGCTGATCTTGTCAAGGAAACAGAAATTGAGCCTGCTGTTGATGAAGAGGCTCTGAGGAGGAAAAAGGGTAAGGCAATGATGGTTGATGAACCATTCGTTGACCTGAGTCATCAGGAAACAGTACAGGAGGTACTTGACTCAGATTCTGATATGGAAGACGTACCTTTGGCACATGCTATAAAGAGATCTTTGAAGGAACAAGGTGGAGGTGCTGGGATGTCTTCCGGAATGCCTGAAGAAATTCCTGTTGATGAGGAAACCCTTAAAGCTCAACAGTTAGCCTTGGAACAAGCTCAGTTCCATAAAATGAAGATGATGCAAGAACGTGCTGCCTTCCTAGAAAAGAAAGTGGAGCTCCAAGGGAAGCAGTATGATCATGAGCTTGCAAGGCTAGCTGATCCTCAAGTTGATCTCGACAAGAGGAGAATAGGACAGAAGTGGGATGAAGCAAGGAAGATAATGATGGGACCCTGTGCGAAAGGAGTTCATAACAAGGATGCAGATGATCTGTTCTACAACTTGAATTTGCAGAATCCAATGACTGGGGACTATATAAGTGCTTTGAAGAGATTAATTTCTAAAGTCAGGGTTGGATATAATGCAACACTTAAGGAGTGGCAGGTTATTTTGTCTTTGGTAGAAGGAGTCCCAATATCTTTCCTATATGTGGATGACCAATTCATAACGAGAAGATCTGCGTCAGAGTTGTTCTTGCTAGCGACAAAAATTCAATACTCTCAATCTGAGGAGCTAAGCATTCTGTATAGGGATCAGTTAATGCAGCTAGCAGAGGACAAGGGTCCAGAATTCTCAGCATATCCAAATTTTGTCTGGATGGTAGTTGACGGAAAGATGAAGAGGGTTAGCATGGAGGAAAATGATCTAATGGAGCTTTCAGTGGAATCTCTCAAAGCTGTCTGTAGACAAATGATGAGTAAGGGATTCGCTTCTGAGCTTAAAGAAAAATCCGTGAAGATCATTGAAAGAGTCATATTCAAGAAGAGCAATGAGGTGTGGAAGTGTGATATCATTGCTCCAAACCCTCTAGATAACGTGAAGATTGAGCCGGAGCTGATGGAGAAGAAATGGAATATTCTTCAAGCAATGAAGAATGTAGATGAAGCTCTGACTCTTCCTTCTGGAGCACTGGAACAAGGAGAGATAAGGGAGGCTATTGGTGTTCCAGGAAGTGATAGTGTATACTGGATACACGCTTATGCTGAAGATATAACTGATGCCTTAGTATTCATAGATGCAGACCAGAATCAAACATTCTTGCATATGAGTAGAAAATGGCTGCTACAGACTCACGATGCTGCATTTTTGGAGAGAGTATTACATGTATTCAAATGGGGCGAAGTGGAAGATATGTATGTGGAAGAAAAGCAGAGACTCATGAGTTACCTGTCTGAGATAGTTGTGGAAAAGAAGCGGATTGAGCGAGATGCGGCCAGTGTCCACAATACTGACCGTGTCAAGGGCTACCCCAAGATGATCTTTTGTCAGTTTAAAGCTGATAAATCTCACTGGAAACCTCAGCTCATAATGAAGAACTTTGAGGATATTCCAAAGATCAGGACTACTCAGGAGGTGGACAAACTCAGAAGGCTTTTCAAACATCCTTATCCAGAGCCCAAGAATCCTCTAGAAATGGAAGCTGTAAGTCTGTTGAATGCTAGGTGGAAGTAGCTTCGAGATCCAGTGTACAAGAAAGAACAGCAGCAGAAGGAGAAGCGCAGAAGGCAGAAAGAAGAGAAAGACCAAGCTGCTGAAGCTAGAAAGAGAAAAAGGAATTAGGGTTAAAGGTCAGAGTGGTGTGAACTTGAAGTTGGAAAAACTTCATGTCTTTCGGTTGCTTTAACTCACTTGAGGAAAATTCACCTTAGAGTGAATCCAATAAGGTGATATAAGTTTGACTAAAAGGTATGAAATAATCCAGGTGATAGGAATCACTCAAATGATCTTTAATTCGGAGTTCGAATTCTGTTTCTAGTTTAAGTTCTTTGTATTGTTTTCAAGTAAATTTCAATTGTAAATTATTCAAGACTGTAATGTTAATTATCTTTTCTCGTCTCATTATTTAGTTGAGTTATCCTTCATTAATTTGAATGTCATTGTTAGACAATCAAATTGGGGGAGATTGAAAGGCAGAGTGTGTAAACTTGTAACACTATAACTAATGTAACTCAACTAAAGGAAAAGATACTTAACCAGAAGACAATCAAGAACAAGAAGTCACAAAGAAATCAACACTAAATGAAGACAAGGTAATTGATACAATTCAACATGTTAACTATGATCAAGCCAAGAAGAAATCATTGAGAGAAGTTCAAGTCAAAGTTGTTCATGCCTCAGTGATTTGAAAAGCCAAGAATCAAGATCATAACTATCAGTATCAATAAGACTAATTGATTTCAAGTGAACAAGAAGGAAAGCAAATATTGGAAAGCCACATTTCTAATTGAATATGGTAATTTATTCAAGAAGCAAAAACACTATCAAGACTAGTCACTTATGAACCAGACCAGTGCATCAAGTGTCAGGACATTGATAGCAAGTTTATGTCAGTAATAAAGATCCATGTTCAAGAGCTTGGTGAAGAATAAAGAAGACATGAAGGTATCACAAGTTCAAGATGTGCATTGAAGTTTCAAGTTGAAGACCAGAATATTTTCTAAGTACTAAATATTCTAGATGACCAAGTAGAAGTTTCTAAGTAGAAGTTCTACTTAGAAATTTGAGATGGCTAAGTAGAAATTCTCAAGTAGAAGTTCTACTTAGAGTGCAGCTTCAACATGACACATGGCATCTTCTGATTGGCAGATTTCCAAGCTTTCAAGATAAGGCAAGATTTATGTGGATATCATTGAGGCACGTATATCTTAGTCTTTGAAGACTACAGGACATAGATTACATGTAGTATAAATAGAAGTACTTGTGTAATGTTTTTAGTTAGTGAGCAATTCTTGAGAGAAACACTTGTAAAAGAGAGAGAGTGCATTCACAGAGCTTAGTATCATTCACTTCTCTCTGAACTTCTGTTATAATTTGTAATGAATGTTGTAGCAACCACTTCAAGTTATATATAAGACATATATTCCTTGAATCTGTGTGTTCGTTTATTGCATCGTATTTATTGCTTCTCATATTTGAAAAGTTGTATTCACCCCCCCTCTACAACACATTTGGACCTAACAAAATTCCCTAGTGAATCACACTCAATTTGCTCCATGGATGTTATTGATGGTTTAACCCAACAAGCTTTTGACATGGGAAATAAAGAAGCTCTCCAAGTGGTTATTGAGGGATGTGCAAATGAAGATAATGGATTCCCTAATTCGGAAGAGGTCAATGAGGCAATTTTGGAGCTCAATGCATTGCAACCTTTACCTCAAAGGTGTGAACTTGCAAAAATTGATCTTCCCTTGTCTTATTCCAAATTACTCCCTTCTATTAAGAATCCTCCTACTTTGGAATTGAAATTATTGCCTAATCATCTCAAATATGCTTACTTGGGGACAATGAGACTCTTCCCGTAATCATAGCTTCTAATTTGAGTAATGTACAAGAAGAACGCCTCTTGCGGGTTCTTAAGGATCATAAAAGTGCTATTGGGTGGACCATTGCCGATATTAAGGGTATTAGTCCCTCCACTTGCATGTATCGTATACTCTTCGAAGACGGAGCTAAACCTACTAGAGACCCTCAAAGAAGACTTAACCCGGCAATAATGGAAGTTGTTAAAAAAGAGATTCTAAAGCTACTTGATCTGGGTATCATTTTTCCAATCTCGGATAGCGAATGGGTGAGTCCGGTACATTGTGTTCCTAAAAAGGCGGGTATCACTCTTGAGGAGAATCTTAAAGGTGAGCTTGTGTCTACCCGAGTCCAAAATGGGTGGCGAATGTGCATAGATTATCGCAAGTTGAATGCGATAACTTGGAAAGACCATTTTCCTCTTCCTTTCATTGATCAAATGTTAGAGAGGTTAGCCGGGAAGGAATTCTATTGCTTTCTAGATGGATTTAGTGGATATCATCAAATTGTCATTGCTCCCGAAGATCAAGACAAAACCACATTCACTTGTCCTTTTGGCATGTTTGCATTTCGTGAACTCTCATTTGGCTTATGTGGTGCTCCCGTAACTTTTCAAAGGTGTATGGTGAGTATTTTTCTGACATGATAGATAATGGAATTGAAGTCTTTATGGATGATTTCTCTATTTCGGGTGATTCTTTTGATGAATGTCTTCAAATTCTTACGCATGCATTGGATCGATGCTTGGAGACTAATCTAGTGCTCAATTATGAAAAATGTCATTTCATGGTCCAAGAAGGTATTGTATTAGGGCATATTGTGTCTAGGAAGGGCATTGAAGTGGACAAGGTAAAAGTTGATATTATTGCAAGTCTTCCATACCCTTCAAATATCAAGGATGTGCGGTCTTTTCTTGGTCATTCCGGATTCTATAAGAGGTTTATCAAGGATTTCTCCAAGGTTGCTCTTCCCCTATCATCTCTTCTACAAAAGGATGTGGAGTTTAAAATTGATGAAAAATGCAAGACGGCTTTTGACCATCTCAAGGAAGCTTTAACTTCGGCTCCTATAATTAAAGCTCCGGATTGGTCTCTTCCTTTTGTGATTATGTGTGATGCTAGCAATTATGCGGTTGGTGCGGTGTTAGGGCAAAAGGTTGAAAAACGATCTCATGTAATTTATTATGCCTCACGCACACTTAATCCCACCCAAGTGAACTATACCACCACCGAGAAGGAATTGCTTGCTATTGTCTTTGCTCTTGACAAGTTTCGTTCATATCTCCTTGGTTACAATGTCATTGTGAACACGGATCATGCCGCCTTAAGACATCTCTTGGCGACGAAAGAGTCAAAGCCTAGGTTGATTCGGTGGATTCTTCTTCTTCAAGAATTTGACTTAGAAATCTAAGATAAAATAGGTGCCGAGAACTTAGTGGCGGACCACTTGAGTCGACTTGTGAGAGAGGAAGATGCTTCTCCTCTTCAAGAATTATTTCCGGATAAACGCTTGTTTGGAATTCAAACCGAGGTGCCATGGTATGCGGATCTTGTGAACTACCTTGTGTGCAAAACTTTTCCTAATGGCATGCCTAAGTATCAAAGGGAGAAATTAAGGAGTGAAGCCAAACACTACATTTAGGATGATCATTATCTTTGGAAACATTGTGCGGATCAAGTCTTGAGAAGGTGTGTTCCCGAGTCGGAAATTTTTTCAATTCTTCAAATTTGTCATTCTTATGCTTGTGGAGGTCATTTTGGGAAGGATCGAACGACAAGAAAGGTGCTTGAATGTGGATTCACATGGCCAACACTTTTTCGTGACTCTCACAATTTTTGTAAGAAATGTGAACCTTGTCAAAGAACCGAAAATATTGCAAAAAGGAATGAAATGCCCCAAACTCTAATTATTGTGGTAGAAATCTTTGATGTTTGGGGAATTGATTTTATGGGGCCATTTCCATCTTCTTCTAATGGAAATCTCTATATTCTCTGGGTCGTTGATTATGTCACTAAGTGGGTGGAGGCCAAGGCAACAAAATCGAATGATGGTAAGGCGGTTGTTGCATTCTCAAGTCTCAAATTTTCAACCGATTTGGTGTCCCCAAAGCTATCATAAGTGATCAAGGTACCCACTTTTGTAACAAATTGGTGGGGAATCTTCTTAAATCCTATGGGGTCTATCATCGAATGGCCACGGCTTATCATCCTCAATCTAATGGTCAAGCCGAAGTTACTAATCGGGAGATTAAGTCTATTCTTGAGAAGGTGGTGAAACCCTCTAGGAAAGATTGGTGTGTTCGTCGTGAAGATGCTTTATGGTCCTATAGAACGGCATTCAAAACTCCTATCGGCATGTCTCTTTACAAGTTGGTTTTTGGTCAATCTTGTCATCTTCCCGTTGAGTTAGAGCACAAAGCTTATTGGGCAATCAAAGCTTGCAATATGGATCTTAATGTTGTCGGGGCTCATCGAAAACTTAACTTTCTTGAATTGGAGGAAATTCGTAACAATGCCTATGAGAATGCTCAATCATATAAGGCTAGAGTGAAAGACTTTCATGATCGTTCGCTCGTTCCTAAATCATTTCATGTTGGGCAAAAGGTTCTCCTCTATAACTCTCGTCTCAAGTTAATGCCCGGGAACCTTCGATCACGTTGGTTGGGTCCATTTGTTGTTGTAAAAATCTACCCTCATGGAGCGGTGGATTTGCGAAGTTTATCTACTGACAAAGAATTCAAGGTGAATGGTCACCGTCTCAAGCCTTTCTATGAAGGATTTCAAGAATCTACCGTTGATGTCATCTCATTAGCGGAACCCCTTCATGGATGAGCTCTCGTTAGTTTGTGTGTTGGTGCCACGAGGCACATCCGGGAAGTCGAGACACCGACATTAAACAAAGGCGCTAATTGGGAGGCAACCCAAGGTACGCATGTATTTATATATTATGTTTGTCAAATTTTGTTCCTCACTTGCATATATGTAGGGTGTTATGCATATTGTAGATTTGAGGATTGATCTAAATATTAGTGAGTTGGGATTTCTTTTTCATCTATTTTAATTCAAAAAAACAATAAAAATAATATACATTAGTTAATTATTTTATGGTGTGACTAATGAATTTTATAATAGATTTTCAAAAAAAAATATTGGTAATAATAATTCCCCGCTCAATAATATTTAGTATCGTTAATTCTAATTTTTAAGATTTTTATATTTATTCCACACTTGCCTTGATGTGTTTGTTTCATGTTTTCAGGATTTACTAATTTATTCAAGCATTCAAGGATTTGTGTGAATTTTTGAAAGAAAAAAAAAAGAAAAAAGAAAAAGAAAAAGCAATAAATCTTTGTACATTATTTTGATTCAATTTTCTTGGTAAATATGGTTGTGTTTTGTAATTGTAAATGAGTGAAAACGTTCTTTAGTTTGAGAATTTGGTGGATGAAGCGAGCAAGCGTCATTTTGACTCAACTAGCGAGACTTTTACACCTTCCTTGAACTTAAATTTTCACACCTTCACCCAAGCCTCATTACAACCATTTTATGAATTCCTTGTTTTTGGTGCAATCCGAAATTTAGGTGGACATGCAAGGTCAAGTAGAGCGCATGCATCTAGACTTGGAGTTGAGTGAAATCTCTAGCCCATACTTGTGTGATGCATAATTGAGAGATGCGAGATTTTTCACCATACAATTTCATCTTCTTAATGCGAAGCCATGTATGCTTTGTGATCATCTTGTCTAGTTTTCACGATTGAAGTGCATTCATTCTATCTTTAATGTCATGGTTACATTTTGCACAAGGTGTGTTATCTTGATTCTTGAATTGGTTACTAGCTCGTTATAGTGGATGACAATGTGAATAGCTCTATATGTTTGATTTTAGTTACAAGTAGACGACTCGAACATGTAAATGTAGTAGTTAGCTTAATTAGTAGGTTTTGTTATTTTCTTGTTCGTTATTGACTTTTGTGATTTTGTGGGTACATTATCTATAAACCCTCACGAGACGAAACTCATCCTTCAAGGCTACTTAGGGGTTTAAACGATGGTTTGAATGCTTTTGTTCAACCATTTTCTCATTTGGAACAATAAATTTAATTTAGTTATCTCGTTATTAATAGTAGTTTGCTCGGGACTAGCAAAGTTCAAGTGGGGGAAGATTTGATAACGTGTATTTTATACACGTTTTGTCATTTATTCTCTTGCATTTTTATTAGTTCCGAATGTTGTTTTATCGTTATTAATTATGTTTTTCATCTTTCAGTGCATCATGCTTAATTGTTGAAAAGATGGTTTATTTGGGGCATGAAAGCAAAGATTATTCAAGAGGGAAGTTAGAAGATGAAATCTCGCGATGTCGGGAGGTGTTTAATATATTATCTTGAAGATTTTGTCTCGAAAGGGCTGCTGTACGGCCGTTCGACAGGCCGTTCAAAGGAGCAGATTTTCTGTAATGGCAGTTGTACGGCCGTTCAGCAGGCCGTACATAACCTGCTGTGTATTAAAAGAGACATGACAACATGTCTCAACCTACATCTTATTTTCATCTCTTCTTTGCCTCTTCAAGAACAAAATTAGGGTTAGTAGAATTGAGAGAGAAACATCAATTACTCATAATCTAGCATTGATTATGAGTAACTAACTCTATATATTTGGCTCAAGGAAGCAATTCTTGTACTAAACCCACTCCATTTTAAGTAAGATCTATTTCACTTTATCTTGAATATTTGTGTTGTATTGCTTATGATTTTGCTTGAAGATTTGTAAGTTGCTTCACCTTACTCTTCATGTATCTTCAATTGCTAATTGTTTGTTCTAATACGTAATCGTTAGTTCATTCATTATTGTAGCACAAGATTTAGTGTACCTAAATCCACAAAATTCAAGTGCAAATACCTAGGTTGAGCTTCTCATCCTTGGGTTTGTCCTAGCCTCTCTTTGTTTAATTCCTTGACTTGGTTAAATTGATAGTGCTTCATTATTTGTTGCTAGTGTCAAGAGAGCTAATTTATGTGCTTCACTAAATTAGTGTTTTTAGAAGAGAAATAAGTAATTGTGTGCTTCACCAATTATCTTAGTTAGGTAGAGTTGGATATATTTTGCTTGTTTGTTGGGTTGAAGTGCTTGATTTGCATTAATCCTCGGGTCAAATAACTCTTATTCTTGCTAAATTACTCATTGTCTTTGTTGTATTGGTAAAATTGGTTGATAGCAAATTTACTTAGTTATATTTCTCTAGCACAATATTTCTTGTATTCAAGGTGTTTGATAAAATACCACAACCAACTCAAACCCCCCCCCCCCCACCATTTTACATTATTCTAGTATTGAACGCTATTCCCTTGGGTTCGATCCCTACTTACCACATTTGCTACATTTGTAGTTAAGTGCGAACATAGTAGAGCATAAACATTTATTATCAATTTGGCGCGTCGACGACGGGCGTGGCCACTTGTCGATACTTTGGCTAAAGTTTTGACTTGAAATATATTCGAATATAATATTTCTCAAATAATAATGACTATGAAGTCCTCAGAATATTTATTTTGAATATTTTAGAGTTTTATCCAATTTAAGGGTTCCGGGATAAAATCTTTTCGGCAAATCTTTGAGCAAGGCATTTTGGAAATAAGTCTTTGAAAATCATATCGAATATATTTGAGAGTAAAAAATTTGAAATGAACACTGTTTTGAATAAAACATATATTTTTGGTCCAGAAAATCAGTGTTCGGGAAATTTCGCTATTTGTGCCGCTTAGACTTTGCCTTTAAATATATCACAAATAACTTAGACTAGGAAACCTCATTTCATTGACATTCCTTATCCAAATTATTGATTGGGTGCAAGAAAACGTTTTGTCAGATTGACTCGTTATTTTGTTTATGTCACATCGAATAAACCTAAGGAAGGATTTACTATGTTATCTAGTAAATTCCTAAATGTAATTTAATTTTCACTTTCATATTTGACAAATGACCAAAATCTACAAGTGAAAGGTTGTATTTGCAATTTAAAAGATTGATTCACAGATTTTGATTTTTTTTTTTTTGTTTTCGTCAAATCGATAAGGACCATAAAATTTTAGGATAGACAGTTGTTAACTGTCAGATTTAATATTAAAAAGTGTATTTGATTGTTAACGGAATTATATTTAAAAACTAAAAAGTATATCATAATAATTTCAACCAAATATACGTAAATATCCTTATTTAAATAGAAATTTTAACGTACAAATTTGTAACTTTCTTTTTTCTTTTTAATTTATCGATAATTCCATGTGAATAATAATTGCTAACTCATCACTAAATTAAGAGTATTTTTATAAATTTCATGTGAGCTGTAAAATCTACAAACGATATATGATACTATCTAATACTATAGAATTAATTAAATAAGTAAGGTTTCATATAGGTAATTGTTAGGGATCAATTCATACATCTTAGTAATATACATCAATCTTTCTAAATTATTTTGCATGTAATTTGGAATATCCATCCCTGTAAGTTTGATGATACATGGCGTTAATCCGCTAAATCATTATATAAGTCATTTCTAAATAATTTAGATATTATAATATTAATATGTAATTTTGAGGGGTCGGTTTCTAAAATTTTGGTAATGCTATACGCCTATTATATAAAGGATGTAAATTATAGTTTAAAATTGTTGTCAATGAGTATCAAACACTCACCTATGGTTATACTCTTTTTTTTATCCCTTGACCAAAATTATGGATTTACGTTTATTATATAAGGATATAATTCATCTCTTTTTTTTTTTGAAACAAAAGGATATAATTCATCTTAATTTTGTTATATATTAAAATATAATTAACTAACAATTACACACGTATTTATTCACAAAAATAACCATATACTGAATATGATTAGAAGATTTTTAGGCCAAGGCATAAACAAATCAAAAGTGTAAAACCAATGCGTTTATTAATTAAGCTTTGTATTAGTGGCTTTAAATTTAATTTATAAAATATATGTTATTTTTAGGAGTCGAACCCTTGACCTATGGTAGTAGTTATTTCTTATCACTTTTACTTTTATTATATAACTAGCTTATAATTCGTGCGACGCACGGTATCTTTTGATATGTTATAAATTTTGTTTAACATTACATTTATATTTTTATATAATCATTTTCAATAATTTTTTTAATTTTAATTTAACAAAAGTTTAAATAATCATATATATGGTTTAAAATTTATATTGTAAAATTCTAAAGTAAAGTAATTTAATCATATAATTTATATTATTATTAGATTTAACTATTGTTATTTATTACTAAAAATAATGATTTTAATATATGGTGTGATATTTTGGGTGTATATTAATAATTGCAAGATTAGTTTTAAATTAAAAGTTAACGTGTTTTAATTAGAATAAAATTATTACTAAAATAATGATGGAAAGATATGTTGTAATAATTTGGGTGTCGCTCAATGGTGGAGGAATTTTAATCGAAATATAATTACATTAATATAGTAATTAGTTTTTGAGTTGTTGTTTTATAATATAATAATATTATTATTTATTTTAATAATTGGAATAACTAAACTGACAAACTTTCAATATCTCGACTTTAATATAATAGTATAGATAAATGGTGAGATATTTTTTGGGTATATATTAATTATTGCAAGATTATGTTTTAAATTAAACGCTAACATGTTTTAATTAGAAAAAATATTATTGATCGAAAGATACGATATTTTAGATGTTTATAAAAAGTAATATCATCAATTAAAATTAAACGTCTTTTAATTAAAAAAGGCAATCGCCTAATTATCATTAATTAATTTACTTTTTATTTATTTTAATAATTAGGATGACCGTGCCGAAACCGAACCGACAAACTTTCAATCCCCGTGCGATGCACGGGTTTCTTTTTTTATGTTTTAAATTTTATTTGATATTACAATTATGTTTTATATCATCATAATTTTTAATAATCTTTAAATTTTAATTCAATATAATTTAATATACTTACGAGTTATACTAATGTTTTTTATTATAAATAACATATAAGATTTTTTAATATATTTTATTAATAATTGAAAAATTATGGTGTGATATTTTCGAGTATATATTAATGATTGTAAGATTAGTTTTAAATGAAATGGTAACGTGTTTTAATTTGAAAGTAAATATTAATGATAGAAAGATATGGTACGATTGAAATTTTTAGATGTTTATAAATGGTAATATCTTTAATTAAAATTAAATGTGAAAAAGGTAATCGTCTAACTAGCATTAATTATATTATGTTATTATTTATTTTAGTAATTAGGATAACGAAATCGACAAACTTTTAATTTTTTGAATTTAATATAATAACATAGATAGGATATAATAATACGACTACACGAGTACTATTACTACTTATGTCGAAATTATTAAAAATTAAATTACACTAATATAGAACTATAGATAGAAAACCCAACTTACCGGAGATATGGCCATACGGGATATGTGATAAGATGAATATAAGTGAGGAAAGAGAAAACTAGATAGGAGTATTCCCCACTCTAATCACTGCAAGTGTGAAGACCCCTAGTATCCTAGTCTAGTAGTCTGAACCTGTGGACTGTAATTCCTAGTTAAATAATCTCTGTGATATTTGACTTCTGGTCTGCTTTCTTACTAATGGACTTTTGCTACCTCGAGTCTCCCAATCTGCATGCCCATCTCATCCTTTAAATCTTTATTACTACTTGTAATAATATCTTGAAAAAGGTGGAAGTAAAGTTTTTCTCAGCCTTGTACACGGCCTACTTGTCACTACCACTAGCCTCCTACTTAGCTTTCTTCTAATACTTGTCACTGCTACTAGCCTCCTACTTAGCTTTCTTCTAATTAATACTGTATCATCACCACTTTAGGAGTACTAGTAGATTTTTGACTAGCTAGTGGCACTAGTTAGCATTTAGTAGGATTTATTATTTCAATGTATTCCCTTCGTCCCTCTTTAGTTATCACATTTTCAAAAAAAATTTGTCCCTAAATAGTTGTCACATTCCTTATTTCAATACATATTTTTACCAATTTTTCCATTTATACCCCTTTATTTCTAATACCAATGTTTGACTTTATATTTAATATACACACTCGTAACTCTTCATTTAATGTTAAGATTAAGGGTAAACATGGAAACAAATTACATAATTAATTCTTTCTTAATATGTGTGTTTTTTGCAAATATGTCAACTAAAAAGGGACAGAGGGAGTAATGCTTATACTTTGTTCTCCATTTGTCCTGGTTGGTTCTTTACCGACGGCTGGAATACGGAGACCAAGAAATATAATTTAAATAGTGGGTGTAATAGTGTAGTAGTGGATGTAATAGTGATTTTATTGTTAAAATAAGTAAAGTAGTGGGTGTTATATGTTATAGTGTGCCTGTTTGACTCAGCTTATTTTAAGGACTTATGGACTTATTTTCGGGTAAAAATTTTATATTTTGAAAATTTTATTTTATTTAAGTATTTAATGTATCTTTGAGATTCAATAAGTTGTAAAAATAAGTTGAAAAATTAGAAATCTCTAACTTTGTCTCAAAATAAGTTGACTTATTTTGAAAAAAATTTCCCCCAAACACCCCTAGTGTAAAGTGTTGAAAAAGTAGAGTGAAGTAGTGGAGTAGTGGGTGTAATAGTGTAAAGTGTTGAAAAAGTAGAGTGAATTAGTGGATGTAATAATGTATTTTATTGTTAAAAGTTACTATTTTTGGTAATGTAAAGAAATGGGTGGGACGTCCCAAAATAGTAACTGTAAAGAACCTGTTGGGACGGAGGGAGTATTGTTTTACTTTTTTTTATTTTGATTTTTTATACTATTCATTATAAGCGATTGAATAATAATTTATTCATAATTTATAAGACAGAATATAATCATGAGTGATTTTGTTTAATTAGTATTTGTGAGTAATTTAATAAAGTAAAGATTTTATATTTAATATTAATACTAGATTAAAGATATTAACGATTAAAAGTGTTAATACGAGATTAAAGATATTAACGATTAAAAGTTTGCGTTGACAAACATGTTCAGCCCAAACAGAAAAAGTAATAAGAGACGGAGGGAATACCAATTTTAGCAAAATATTATACAAATACTGTGTCCTTCAAGAAAGTGATGAAATTAATCAGTATAATTACTTTTTATATTATTTCCTCCATTCCAAGCTACATTTTTATTTTAGGAAAAAAAGTGTCCCAAATTATATATCCCTCTATTTTTTCCATGCAAATTTAATGTTAATTTTACAAAACTATCCACGTATTTATTGCTTCTTACCTTTTTAAAACTTAACTTTATTTTCATTTTTTAATATACATAATTTTAGAAAATGTCATATAAAATGGGATTGAGAAATTATAAAATTTTACTAATTTGAATATTTTTTATAATATATAAAATTGAGAGGGACAATAATTGGGAGGGACAAGAGTGTTGTCATCTATCTACTCCATTTAATACTATCTCACTAATAAATGTATATATATTAGTAAGACATATATGAACTAATCAAAATATAAAATTAAAAATCTAGTTATATGAAAATCGGTATTAATACAAGACTAATTTGCACTTCGCATCCCTTTGGTTTAGACTTATTGCACTTTGCACTCTGTAGTATACATATATGCACTTTGCATCCCTTAACTTTTTAGCCCGTTATAATTTGCACTTTTTTACATTTGCACCGTTAAGTTTGACCGTTACTGTCAGTCAATAGGGGTATGTAAGACTTTTCACATATAAACATATACATACGATCTTGACTAATTTCCATTTCGCATCTCCTTGGTTTGGGCTTATTGCACTTTGCACTCTGTAGTATCCATATATGCACTTTGCATTCCTTAACTAATTTATATCTGAATCCTAAATTCATATCTGAATCCGTTAAGATTCAGATCGGATCACCCTAAATTCATATCTGAATCCGTTAAGATTTTTTGGATTCGGATCGGATCAGGAGTCGGATATTTTTTGGGTCGATCTTTATCCGATCTGTTCGTATTTCTGGTTATTGGATCGGACCTCCGATCCGTTTAATAAATGTTAAACATATATATTTTTTATTTTTTAATTTAAAAAATAGTATTTTAAAATATTTTGACGAAATAAAAATTGAAATTACGACATATAAATTGACAAATCCAAATTTATATTAAAAAATAATACTATTTAAATAAAATTTTATATATTATATATGTTTTATATATAGATTTAATATATATTATATAGTACATAAATATATAAAATATATAATAAATATAACATATTCGGATCAGATCATACAAAATCAATATATAAAACATAATATATTATTTTTTAAATATTATATATGTTTTAATATATTATATATCCATATATATGTTTTAATATAACATATAAGTTTTAGTTGTTTAGAAAGTGTTATATAGGCCACAATCTGCAATCTGACTGTTACATGATTTTTTTCCATATTTGCCCTTCACCAATTAGACGTTGTCTGTCAATTTTTTGAACCAAACGTTAATGGGATGCAAACTGTAGCAGGTTAGAAAGTTAAGGGATGCAAAGTGCATATATGGATATTACAGAGTGCGATCTGCAATAAGCCTAAACTAAAGGGATGCGAAGCGCAAATTAATCTTAATACAATTTACAAGCAAGCATCCGCAAAACATTTAAAAATGATTGCCAACAACATTTTCTTTTTGACCGAAAAGTGTTTATAAATTTAAATATCTTTAATCCCTAAGACTATGCAACCTTGCTCAACTTACCAACATATTTAATCTTGAAATTCTTTAGCAAAATAGCGATTTTTACTTAAAAAAATCTTTGTAAAACTAAACCAAAGATATATATACTTGTTGTAGACTTGTAGTACTCTTGAAGTGTTCCTCCCCATGCCACGGCTTAAAAAAGTGAGTAAATGAATTGGATTTTTGTGCATCGAGTACCCTCCACAGATAACACCAATTTTGACAAGGCAGCATTAAAGATTTGAACTATCTTTTAGGAGTAACAATTATTGAGAAGAAAATAATGCAAAAGTGCACGGTGGCACAATTCCGGTACACTAGTCTACATTTGAGTACAAGCTGATGTTGAATTCTGAGCAAAAATTAGGGGAATTTGATTAGTCTATTACTACAACTTCTCTTGCATGATGATGTTGAATTTTTAGCAAGAATTAGGAGAATTTGATTAGTCTACTGTTTCTTTTAGTAGATGATGTTTAAGTTTTAGCTTGCGCTATACAATCACTCGTTTCAATTTTGAACATCTAGTACATGTCATGTAATGTATACAGAATATCTTTGACTTTCATAGTGATGGTCTTGTAAATAATTCTCACACATTTGTACTTCATCTTTTTGGTTGATTGGAGTGCACCAAATCAAGTGATATGTACGCAATACGCATACGTGTGTGTGTCTGTATCTATGTGTCTAACTATCTGCACACGTACATATTTTGGAACACTTCGTGAACACTCAAGTAGCAGATAACCGCGTTTTATGCTCTGTTTTTGATAAAGTTTTGTGGATTACAAGTTGGCAAGGGAGGATACGCAATTTTGTATCTTAAGATAATCAAATGACAAGGTGTAGTGCAAAGAGATTGATGTTATATTAGAATAGTTGGTTACACTGAATGAATGCAATAATCCTAGACACTAACGTGGTTCGGCCATTTCTAATCTAATCTTTATCAATGATACTCGTATATAACAAAAGATGTCCAATTCATCACGTTGGAAAGTGCAGTAAGTTTGGTGTACTCTAGCTCTTAAATCTGTTGTACATCTGAAATTGTTGAAGAATAAAATTTAGCTTGATTTTGTTGAATTTAGCATCAGCTCTATTGACGTATGAACGGAAAACGTAAATGATTTTCAAATGACATTGACATGAACGATGGTGGTGTTGAAAAGTATAAAATCCAGTTAGATTTTTTTTAAGACTTTAAAATTGTAGAGCGATTAATTATTTAACAATTGTAACTTAATTTTATTTATGTGAATGCGAAAGTATTCATTTTGGACTCCATATGTAAATTTAGGAGCATTTTCCTAAAAGCAAATTATACGGCTTTTGTTTTGACCAAAACAAAGATGGAGGAAAATAATAAATGGAGAGCATGTATGTATATGATGATATGTGGTGAAACCGTACACAATGTGTACAATGCAGGTGAGGAGATGGCAAATGATTGTAACAAGGAGAGGGGGTATGAATCTAATTGTCCCATAAGCTTGTTTAATGTAAATTAAGTTACTATTTGGGAATTAAGATGGAAGAAGATGTATTTGTCATGGTATGGCAATAAAGATAGAGTGGATGGTGACTTGAAGAAAGGTGTGGATCCATGCAGATATCCGTGGATAGAGATTTGACACAAAAGATGCATTCTTCTCATCCTCCTTTCGCATTTCAATACAAACCATTAGCATTCCCACGAGTGACAGCAAAAGGTGAAAATCATTGAAGCAAAAAGATTTATTTTAAGAGCTGCATGTTAGTTATCAAGTTACCTATTGTCACATTTAAGTAACAATTCAACAAACTGAACCACTTATTTTGTAAGTGGCTAATAGTAAAAGTCTAATTACAGGTACTATTAGGTTGAAATATCGATAACTAGAACCAAATAAATCAAGTGTTTGCCGACATAGGATGCTGCTGATTTTGAAAAACATAAAAGAAATAAAAAAAAATCGTAAAAAAGAAAAGGAGAGAGAAAGGAGGAGAGGAGAGAATAATGTGTGGGCGTGGGGAGGATCGAGTGGGGAAGCAGAGAAAGATAGGGATGGGAGAGTGATAAGTAAATAGGACTTGGGTGGATCGAAAATAGGTGCACGGAACTGGCACCAATCTTACATTATCTCTTTCAGTAGCCCTGCCCTGCTACCAAAAACTACATACTACAGTATATATTATTGTATTTGTATATGAAATTCGATAAGATTGACATTCACAAAATCACAAATACGGGTGCAGTTCAAGAATTTTTTTATCAAAAAATATCATATATGTTTCGAAGAGATTTTTCTTTATTTTTAAATTTTTGTAAAAATATAATTACCTATTTTCATAAATTTTAATAAAAATTGTAAAATTATATTTTAAAAAATAGGAGTACTATTTATCGTGTCGCTCACTAGATCCGTTTATACATACATCTATACTTTTTATTAACGTGGAAAATCATGTTTTAATGATACACAATAGTATCAAAGTACCGAAATAGTCAAATTTTGTTATCATTAATTTCGGGATTCGATTATTTACAAATACATAATTATATAATATTTATTTACTTTAATTTTTTTAGCTTCACTTCCGGTTCGATTCCGTACAACTACATAATTATAAAGATTTATTTACTTTAATTTCTTTAGTTTTTATCTCGGATTCAATTCTCTATAACTATATTATTAAATAATGTATTAATATTTTAATTTTGACTCATGTTCAATCTGTGTCCCGTATAATGCACGACTTATCGGCTAGTAGGGGTGTAAATGAGGCATTGTTCGTGAGCTATTCGAGCTCGACTCATAAAAAACTCGAATTCGATTCGATAATAATCGAGTCGAGCTCGAGCTCGAGCTCTTTGAATAGTCTACCGAGCCGTTACACTACTCGGTTCGTAAGGCTTGCGAGCCTAATCGAACTTGTATTTTATTTATTATTTATATGTTATATATATTTCATTTATATATAATTTCATTAATATTCAATATTTATATATATTTTTCATATTTAATCGAGTCGAACTCAAGCCAAACTTGTGACATTCAAGCTTTTCTCACTATTTTATAAAATTGATTCAAACTTTCGAGTCGAGCTCGAACATATCAAATATTTTACGAGCCGAGTTTCAAGCTTAATATTTATAGCTTAATTGAACTCGAGTTCGAGCCTGAACTATTTAATCAAACTCGAACTCGAACCTGATAGCGTTAGACTCAACCCTATCGACTAAGTATGTATATACATGAAGAGAGAGAGGAATAAGATGGGGGAATGTCTACCCACCCACACGAGCGCACACATGCACAGCTAGCTAATAATGCTCTTTGCTTCGTTAACTTTGTGTGATGTAACTTGCTCCTGCTCTCCAACATTTTTATTATTTTATTATTTATTTACATAAAGACAGAACAGTACAGAACTGCACGAGGGCCTCTTTTTTGTATTCTTCTGCTCTTTGATTTTGGTTCCTACCCTCCTCCCCTTCTCCCTACCATTTCATTATTCCCCCCTCCCCTGCCTTCTTTCTAATTATTCATACAGATATACTTCAGCATTATTTTTTTTTTGCTAAATATACTTCAGCATTATTAATTTCATATAATTGGAAATATTCCACATATCATTCATCTAAAATTATTAATAAAATCTTTTTATTTTCAATTTTTCTAGTGTGTGCCCAAAAACACAAAGTAAGAATTTATTTAACATTTTTTGATTAATTTATTTTTACTAATAATAATGGATCACGAGCAAAATTTTTAAAACATCAATTAATTCATTAAAAAGTAGTTGTTAGAACGTGTTCTTGAACACACACAAAAAAAACTTTTTCTTTTCTTTACCGACAAATCAAACTTTCTTTAATGATTTTCAAATTACCTATATGGAGTATTATTGATGTTATTTTCTCTTCCTAAATAGGTGTGTAAGAGACTCGGTGCAAATAATTTGTTACAATATTCAATTCTGCTCTACTCGAATCATATCCACTTTCTCAATCATCAGACTTCAAAGAATTTTTATCATGTAAAAAAAAAGGACTTTTCCAAGATAAACTGTGCAAGGAAAACTGGAGAAGTACCCAAAATAAGAGAGAAAGAAAGGTTCCCTGCTAGGTAGGAATGTACAGACTATCTGTTTAACCGCAAACCACTCGCAACCGAACCGTATTTGGTGGATAATCGCGAAATGTGGGTTGGTTGTAGATTAAATTTTTAAGAACCGCATATTTGCGGGTTGGTTGCGGATTTAAATATTGAAAAATCGCAAAATCGCATCCGCAACCGCAAACCGTACATATATATTTATAATAATTTATATTTTTAAAAATATATTTTATATTATATAAATTAATAAATTATACACATAAGATATAGAAGTTTCTTTTCCGGGAGTGGATATACATTTTCTGGGAGTTGATATATGGATATAACCAGCTCATTTACCAAATATATTTACCAAGCCCATTTACTCGAACCCAATTCAATATCTAACCTACAAATTGCATAATTATGTCTAATTAATTATGTTTATGCTGTTGCACTAGACATAACTACACCAGGAATTACTGATGATGATTTGCTATTGTACTGATGGGCTATATTTATGTGCTTGCAGTCTTGCACCAAAAAATCCTGTGATATTGTACTGACTACAGATTCTATTTTTTTTATCGACTTGTAATTGTATTTTAATTTTTATTAAATTAAGCTTAGATGGTTAATCGCAAATCGAACCGCATCAACCGCGGTTAATCGCAACCGTATTTACGGTTTTGGTTGGAAATTCCCAAAACCACTAAAATCAAAAAAATGAATCAACCGTAAAAAAACGAACCGCAACCAAACCGCGTACACCCCTACTACTAGGTTTTCAATCATCACAATAGTACGAAAATTTGTTCCCTATCAATGTTAAGTCCATTCAATTGCACGGTGGTTTGTCTTTTAGTAACTGCAACAAAAAAGAAAATTTTAGAAGCAAGCTTGGCTAATTGGTGCACGAATGGGTACGACTTACGTCTCTACTCAATCTCAATCCGTGGTATGCCTTATTTTACATGTAAACCAATTATCTGGCTCTGCATGTGCGGTGGGAATGAACTATGACCAGCCTAGCTTTCTAAAAAAATGACGGATGTATGTTGTTCAATCAAAGTTGGGAGCTACTACATTATATGATCTTCATGGCTTCAGTTTTAGCACGTAGACTCTATCGCTTGTTACATGATTTAATACAACTACAGCGATAAAACATAGGGATCGTTTTACTTAACTTAAAATGAGTAGCTTATGACTTATAAGCATTTATGTCATATAAGTGATAAGTAAAGTAGAGATTAGAGTGTTTGGTAAATCAGAACTTATAATCAGTAGACTGTTTGGGTAAATAAGAACTTATAAGTTAATTTTTTTTATAATTTTCAAAATATTTGTTTTTTTATATATAACAATGGATATCAATGGATAGATCTCGATGAATAGGAAAATTTGATATATACATATCAATTTTCTAATGAATGGATCGAGAGATATATGATTTTGAAGATTTGAAGGATATTATATATCACGTATATCGAGAATAAGTTATAAGTTAAAAGTTAAGAATTTTTAACATTCAACTTATGAACTTATAAGTCATAAGTTTAGCTAAAACTTATTTTGACAAACACCCCCCATAAGGACTTGTGGCCTTATAAGCCATAAGTTCCCCACCAAATGAAATGCCAAACAGGCACATAAAGTTTGTTCCATGGGACGGAATCAGAAAAATAATTAGGGGAACTAAATTATAATGAGAGTAGGGAACCTGAGATATATCTCAGGTAAGTTCCTAAGATAGTATAATTTTATATATAAATATGGATAGACATTTTTGTAAATTCAATTTTTTTTAAAATTTTATTAATTAGTCCTGCGGGCCCAATAAATATTAAAGGAAATCTCAGGAAAGTTCCTCAGGTTAATCTCAGGATCCTTTTTCTCATTTATAATATTGATACATCAATTTCACTTCATATATATATATATATATGATATATCTAGTAAAAAATTTCAAAATTTCACATCATATACACGATATCTCAATCAAATTATATAAATGAAGAATTATGGAGAGAATGAGAGATGAGATGGATTTACTCCTCTTAACATTTTAATTTTTTTTTAATCAGAATTATTGATTTTAGTATAAACAAAAGATTTTTGTTAAAAGCTAAATGCAATAAGTTATGGAACTAGTCGGTTGAAAAGTATAACCAAGTTAGGTGAGAGACGGGGGAGTAATTAATATTAATGCAAGAAAAATAAGAGTTGGGTAGCTTACATTATGTGTTCCCTTTTTCATGTCCCTCCTCTTTTATTATTAAAAGAGTGCTTCTGACAGAAGGGTAAAGAGGATCTGGACTCGTTTACAACTATCTCAAGTTGTTGTATTCATGAACACTTAAAATTTTCAAATTCAAGTTAGTTTTAGTATCAAAAATTTATGCACCTTCGAATTATTTTTTTTCAACTTATTATTTTTCTCATATCAATTTTTATATATTTGAATCAACTTTTAACTCGTATTATATTTTTTACATATATTTATATTTAATACTATTATATTACGTTCAAAAATATAAATTTGCACTTTTTTAGTTAATTTTTTAAAATTAATTTTAATTAAAATTAACCAAACAAATACACCTAACTCAAAATTAAAATTATCATTTTTCACTTAAAACAAGTAAGTTGTACTTTAAATTATAATCAATATTTTTTAAGTTATCCGAAAGGGCTCTAAGCCCGTTTGGCTCCCCCTTTTTTTATCCATTTAAAGTGATTCAAGGTGTTTGTCTAACCTTAAAATTTTTAATTTAAAGTTAGTTTTAGATCAAAAAATTTAAGTACACTCGAGGTACTTTTTTTTGACTTATTTTTTTTCTCATATCATTTTTATATATTTGAATCATCTTTTAACTCGTATTATATTCTTTACATATATTTTTATTTTATACTTTTATATTATATTTAAAGAATATAAATTTCTTTTTTTTAGTTAAAATTTTAAAAATATATTTATTTTAAATAAAATTAGCCAAATAGATATACCTAACTTAAAGTTAAAATTATCATTTTCATTTAAACTGAGTAAATTACACTTTAAGTTATAAGTAATATATTTTAAGTTAAATCAAACAGGTTCTAAGTTGGATCAAATTTCGGATATTCACTTTTGATTGTATTGTATTTTACTAATTTAATTAATTAATTAATTAATTTAATTTGTTGACTGATTTTGTGGTTGTCGGGGGAGAGAGAATAGAGATGGTTGTTGTTGGTAGGGGGTGGAAATAAAGATACTCGATGATTGAGTGCACGTGTGGCGCTTCGATCCCCGTGCAACTCGTTCTTGTTCATGCATGACTTGTTCAGCTTTTATGTTTTGTCTTGGTGTTTTCTGTTTAATGCAGTAAATTATTAGTAAAAATTCAAACTGAGGAGTAAGTAAAAACAATTACAGTAAATGTCAGAGCAAAGTAGATACTACTCTCTCTATCTCATACTCCCTCTGTCTCAAATTAATCTTCCCATTTACGATGTCGGTCCTGTTCATAACATGAGACAAATTACTAATTTACGCATAATCTATAAGACCAAATATAGTCATGACTGATCTTGTTGGATTCGTATTTATGAGTACTTTAATACAGTGAAGTTTTTATATTTAGTACTAATACAAAATTCAAGATATTAACGATCAAAAGTGTGCGTTGGCAAACGTGTTTTTTAAAATGGGAAGAGTTTTTTGAGACAGAGGGAGTAATATGTTTCCATTTTATACGTTGGGACTGTTCATAATAGAAGACAAATTATTAATTTACGTCTAATCTATAAAACCAAATATAGTCATGAGTGATCTTATTGGATTCGTATTTATGAGTACTTTAATATAGTGAAGTTTTTATATTTAATACTAATACGAAATTTAAAATATTAACGATAAAAAATGTGCGTTGTCAAACGTGTCCAGTCAAAACAGGAAACATATTTGGAGACGGAGGGAGTACTAGTTGAGGGCACGGTTCTAAAAATCTCCGATTTAACTGATTAATCTTCAATTAATCCTCTGTAAAGTAGTCAACTGATTCGATTTTTGAAATCCGATTAATCCTATGAATTTATTTAAAATGATATGTTCAATTGTAAATTAGACTAATATATTAGATATTATTATAATATCTGATTAATATTCATATTAATCCTCAATTATTTGATTAATCTTAAATCGATATCTCAATCGATTTATACCAATTAACAATTTTTATAACCGTGGTTGAGCGAGGGAAAAGGGGGTGACCTAAAAACGAAAGCAAAGGACCAACTATAGCCAATCTGTCTTGGCGGTCCAAGTCTGCACGTGGTCCTAGGCTTTTACACCTACACCTATCTATCTATTGCCCCCAGTCTATTGCTAGCTCTGTTCTTTTCATTTATTTACTGCACCGCTACCCCTTCATTGTTTTATGAATTACCCCGTAAGTCGAGAGCTTTAAACGAGGTACGAGTCTGCCTGAATTTGTAAGGGAAAAGTAGATTTGAAACTTCGAATTGCAGCTCGTTAATGAGTGGATTCAAATTTTTATAAATAGTTCAAGTTGTTTTTAAACAGTTATATTTCTCTATAATATTTATGGTAAAATCACAAATTTTTGGACTATTAATTCTAAATTCGAAAGTGAAATAATATTTGTTTTCTACAATCAATAAATCCAAATTTTACAAATTTCAAACTGAAAGTCAATGTAAGCTCCACAACTTCACAAATCAATATCTTACACTTAACAAAACAATTAATTCTAATAGCACAATAATAAATTGTATCAAATCCAATGACAAGAAATTCCACAAAGTTCACGTCCTTAGTCTCAATAAGTTTCCGGAAATCGAAACCTGAAATATATTAAAACAATGAGCTGCAAAGCCCAGCAAATAACTATCGTCCGACGGTTCAAAATAATACTAAAAAAACAAAAGTTCTAAAGCTGTATATCGATAAAAGAATCTTAACAGTAAAATCACATTTTATTCTCACAGTTTTAAATTACTGTCACACTATGCCAGTGACACGGCTTCTATAGTTCGATGGTTCGATGGGGGCCAGTTTACGTCCCTCGTTAAGTATTACTCAACAAGGTATCTATGTGTTCCGGAACGTTCGTAAACTATTTCTATATGTCACACTATCCAGTGACCGGATTCTATGATTCAATACGCAACTAAAACTGGGGAATTCTAAAATAATTCTTTTGTAAAATCAATTTTCGATATCTCAAATTTCGATAACCAAATCAGACAGATATTTTGAAACATAAGAAAACGGATTTGATAATACTAGTGAGCAACGTAAAGTCACTTACCTCGATATCGTAATCTTAACCTACAAATAACAGTACGACCAGAACTTAAATACATTTGACATTCTACTTAATAACTAAATTTAAATAAATAGGCAAACACCTTAACTATACTAATGTACTTATACAAAAAGAAACAAAGTACGTAATCAAAATTTAAAACTTAACCACGTAGAAATATTTTACTTACACAAAGTATATTACTACAATGCTTACTTGATTGACTTACTATTTAATAACTAATAGCAAATGAACAAATGAACAATCTGATAACCACCAATATCCAAGATATAAGAATGAAAAACAAAGAATCAAATACTAATAAACACACAAATCTAATTGAGGGAAGAGAATCAAAGTGCACAACTTATACTAATTCAAATTTAACTGCAGATGGGTTGGGCTTTTTAAACAATGGTCAACTAGAGAATAAAAATATATTCAACAAGGATTTTAGAATGATAAGATTCACAAGAAACGCACAGATAACGAATTTGCTATGAATTTTGGAAGTTCTAGTAACACAGCAGAAAATATACAGGACCAGATTACATAAAAGGCAAATTTAGACAATGAAAAACATTTTACGACAATTAAAGAGAATTCTCAGAGGTTTCATAATTGATAAAAATAACAATTTTACGACATATAACGAAGAAGATATGAATTTTTGAATATGAAACAACTCTGTTGATACGTATAAACAGTCCTGAATATTTGTTAGTCAGTTTAGACAATTAACACAATTAAAATATCTAATGGGTATAACTAAGAACGAAAGATTATATCACAAGCTTTCCAGATTGATATCATGAGAAATTTTCCGGCATAAGATCAATTTATAGTGAATTTTAGAACATTCAAAAAACTGTTCACGTCATAAATCTGAAGGGTCACAAAGAATGCGATTTTGCACATAGTTCGACTCCGATTTTGAAAACTATGCTTCAGACCAAAGTTGTAGATATCGAAACAAGCTTTCCAGAATGTCAAGAATCAACGAATTCCAATCACAAACGAACCAGATACGCATTTTACAACAAACCTCAGTTGCAGATTTTATCATATACGAATTTCAGTATAACAATTAAGAATATGAACAAATAATATTCATATTTGATATCATAAACATAAATAACATAATAACATGATTCAGTCTATAAGCATGTAACAAATCAATTATATAAACAAAGAATTCGAACACATATATCAACATATCATGTAGATAAATATTATTATCTGTATAATGGTGATTGGATGCTTTTTCAAAACTTCCTCCCAAGTCCTTGTTTATCCTATTCTTATTCCCCTTTTTTTCCCTTTTATATGTCTCTTCCTTTATCTTAAGCCGAGTCTTACTATCTAATATATGCAACCTAGCTATCCTTATAGTTAAACAATTGTCACAATTTCCTTTTATTGACATTAAATCCTCTTGATTGCTCTTAATAACCTTACCAATCAGTACAAATTTTTATATTTCTATTCTTTCTTCTTTTACACATAAAAATATTGATTGGTCAATCTACAAAAATGGACAATTGAAATAATATCCACAATTAAAACTACTAATTTTTTAGCTTAAATTCAAGACTTGAAGATCAATTATGAGTTAAAACATATTAATCTTCTATTTTTAATAACTTTCTGCAATAACTCCTTTAAAATTGAAAAATGCTATAATTTAAATCCTAAATTATTAATACTAAATTATCAAATTATTTACTAAAATTAATCTAAAAAATTGGATGTAACATTTACATAGTTAAAATAAATATACGTCCAAAATCGTTTTGGGTCCTTACGACTTATGAACTGATCTCCATCTCCGGGTTTTAGTGAACAATTCGATATCGTAGCAATTTTATTGAGCATCCATGATCCACCTGGTATTTGGATGTACAATGAAATGATGTAAATAGACGGGAAATTCAAAGAATGTGATGTATTCAATTTATCCATCCAGAAAAACAAGATACTCCACACAATTAATTTTATATTCAAATACTATCATTTAATTTTAAAATTATAATTTTCATTAATCAGATTTATTAACTATTAACCAAACATCTCGTTTGTCTCTTTGTATACATGTTCACATCAGTGTTATAAAAAGCTGGAATTGGAGTTGTTCGGTAAAGTCATGGAACATCGATTAATCAGATATTCGGGGATTAATCAGACTGCTAATTGGAATCAATATAATATTATTTTTTATATATAATTTTACATAAATATATAAACCTAAGCAACTATTTAATAAAATTTTAAAAAAATTGAAACACAAATAAATAAAATTGTAAAATAAATATTTTAATTCACTTGCATTCATTAAGATATTTAAAATAGTACAAAAGTATTCAATAGTCGATATTGAAGATTTCTACCCATACTTCAATTTCGAGAACTAACAAAAAATGGGATTATTTTACATTACAATTCATAGGATTTTTATTTTTCTAGTTTTTTTATATTTTTGTAAATTTTTACAATATTTTTTTTCTTAAAAAAAGTTAATCGATTAATTCCGATTATTGATCGAATTAGTTAATTTTTGACTGATTTTTACAAAAAACAAGTTTTGACCCGATTATAGCAAAATTAATTTGATTAACCACCAAACAGCCATTAATCATCGATTAATCGCCGTTTTTTATAACATTAGCTCACATTTTTTAAATTATATCCACCTTGCATTTACATATGTTGCAAAGTGATTTTGGTTCTATTTAAATTGTATAAAACCATATCAATCTTGCATTTATGTATACTAACCAAAAACTCGTGCGAAGCACGGGAACGAATTAAGTATAAATTGAGATTAAAATATTAATATTAATAAATTATTGAAAATAAATATTATTTAGTAAGTATTATATTTAAATATGTAATTGTAGAGAATTAGATTATAAAAATATTTAATAAATAAATATTATTTAATAATGTAGTTATAAAGGATCGAACTCGAGATGAAACTAAAAAATTAAGGTGAATAAATTTGATATAATTTTATGTAGTTGTAGAGAATCAAATTCATGTTTAGTATAATCAAATTTAATATTTTGATAATTTAATACTATTAGCTTAAAACCCGTGCGATGCACGAATTTTTTTTAATATTATATGAATTTTTTCATTAATTTGAATTTTTTTTAAACATGAATTTTGGAGGCTTAGATTTTTGAATGAGATGATTTGATAATAATTACATAAATGTTATCCTTGATATTTCTAAAAAAGGAGGGATTTTAGTTAGATAATACTGAAAAAATGTTAGGTTTTAGTTGAAAAAGGTAATCGGTTAATTATTAGTAATTAAAAAATTATTATTTTATTTTATTAAATAGAATGCCCGTGATATAATTGGAAAAAGAGGTATTTAATTAGAGAAATTAAAATGGTAGCATGTTTTAGGTGAAAATGGTAATTAATTAGTTTATAGTAGTTACAATTTAATTATGTTATTTATTAAATAAAATTGCTCGCAATGTTATAAGAAAAGGAGAAATTAAAGGTGCCCGTGATATTTCTATAAAAGAGGGATTTTAGTTAGAAAATATAGAAAAAATAAATGTTTTAGCTGAAAAAGGTTATCGGTTAACTATTAGTATTATAATATAATTTTATTTTATTAAATAAAACCACCCATGATATGATTGGAAAAAGAGAAATTTTGTGATAAAAAAAAGAGATTTTAGTTAGAGAAAATAGAAAAGGTAACGTGAAAATTAAAAAGGTGACATGTTTTAGGGGAAAAAGGTAATTGATTAGTTCATAATAATTTTAATTTAATTATCTTATTTTACTAAATAAAATTGCTCATATTGTTTTTATAAAATGAGAAATTAATGTTGCCCATGATATTTCTGGAAAAAAGGGGAATTTAATTAGAAAAGATGGAAAAAATGTTACGTTTTAGCTGAAAAGGTAATCAGTTAACTATTAATATTATAATATTATTATTTTATTTTTATTAAATAGAACCGCCCGTGATATAATTGGAATGAGAGAGATTTTAGATAGAGAAAGAGTAACGTGTTTTGGCTGAAAAAGGTAATTGCCCGTGATATAATTGGGAAAAAAGATATTTTAGTTAGAGAAAAGAGAAATGGTAAGTCCTCTGTTTGTAAAATAAATAAAAAAAGGGAATTTAATTAGAAAAGATGGAAAAAATGATATGTTTTAGCTGAAAAGGTAATCAATTAATTATTAATATTCTAATATTAATATTTTAATTTTATTAAATACAACTGTCCGTGATATAATTGGAAAGAGAGAGAGAGAGAGAGAGAGAGATTTTAGTTAGAGAAAAGAGAAAGGTAATGTGTTTTGGCTGAAAAAGGTAATTGCCCGTGATATAATTGGAAAAAAATAGATTTTAGTTAGAGAAAAGAAAAAAGGTAACATGTTTTGGCTGAAAAAAATTAATTAATTAGTTAATAGTAATTATAATATAATTGTGTTATCTTATTAAACAAAATTACTCGTAATGTTTATAAAAAGGAGATTTTTTTGAATAATTACGCTTATAGCCTTACAATTGAGTGTTTGTTCTAAGAAAATTCTCAGGGTGAGCCAAATAAAATATAAATGATATTGTACTTTACTTGAAAAAAGAAATTATTTAGTTTTGAAAAATTGAAAAGGTGTTATGTTCAACCTAAAAAAGAAAACTTATCACTAAAGGAGAAATTTTTGTTAGATAAAATATAAATGATATTAGCTTATAACCCGTGCGAAGCACGGGTTTCTTTTCATAGGTTATAAAATTTATTTAACATTATAATTATATTTTTATATAATCATTATTTTTAATAATTTTTTAATTTTAATTTAATATAAATTTATATAAAGATATGCATGGTTTAAAATTTTTATTGTAAAATTCTAAATAAAAAATGTCGTTAACGGGTTCGAACTTTGAATTTTTCATAAAATAATTTAATCATATAATATATCTTATTATTAGATCTAACGATTCTTATTTATTACTAAAAATAATGATTTGAATATATGGTGTGATATTTTTGGGTGTATATTATTGATCCCAAGATTAGTTTTAAATTAAAAAGCAACGTGTTTTAATTAAAAAAAATTACTACTAAAAATAATGACGGAAAGATGTTATAACGAACTAGAAAATTTTGAATTTCGAATAATTTATTTTATATAAATTATGAATATTATTATGTGAGTATGTTGAAAAGTGGAATGTATGTGAATTTGTGTTTATGTGTTTATATGATGATTTGTGTGAAATGTGAAGGTCGGTGTATTTTTATTTGTATTTTTGAGGATTTAAAAATATTTAAATCATGCATTTTTGATCCTCTGTAAATTTTATAAAATTATCGGAGGAATTAAAAATCATGAAATCTTTTGTAATATTATCTTTATAATATTATTTAGTTTTTAAAATGGTTGGGTGAATTAATTTGGGTGTTGTGGTATTTTAAAATGATTTTAGGAGTTTTATTGTATTTAAAAGGATCAAAACTTTGAAAATTCATATTTAATTCATTTTTGATCCGAAAAATATTTCGAAAATATGTGGGTGCTCCTAATTTTATATTCTTTATTTTAAAAATGGAAATTGTATTTTTCCAGAGGTTTATTTAATTGTGATTTATTAAGTCGATTATTAGTATTAAAGCGAATAAGTAGTGTTATAAGGTTATTGGGCCAAGCCCAATATGTTAGTAGCTAGCAAGCCCAATTGCTGGAAACGTTTGGAGAGCTCGGGGAGAATCGGGGAGTAGAAATAAAAAAAAAAAGAAATTAAGAGAGATTGGGAGAGGATATACATACATACATATACTCGTGTTTGTGTGTGTATATGTGTTTGAATATGTGCAGCGGAGGAATGTAGCTGTGTAGGGGAGAGGGGGGGTCGCGCTGCTGCAGGAGAGATCTCCGGAGAGGACCTGGTGGCGGCGGGGCGGCGCCGGCAGCGGAGGAAGAAGAAGGAGCTCGTGGCTGAGTGATGGTGGTGATGGAGGCTGCTCGGCAAGAGAGAGAGAGAGAGAGAGAGAGAGAGAGAGAGAGAGAGAGAGAG
Organism: Saposhnikovia divaricata; assembly: GCA_036435485.1. Lineage (NCBI taxonomy): Eukaryota > Viridiplantae > Streptophyta > Magnoliopsida > Apiales > Apiaceae > Saposhnikovia > Saposhnikovia divaricata. The sequence continues at coordinate 181,321,320 of CM071597.1, read as the reverse complement.
AGGAGGAGGATTGGTGGAGGTTGATTTCCGATGGTTGATTATCTGGCGCGTCGAATCCAAAACGAAAATGGTATATTTTCGTATCTTAATTATGTAATTGTTGTCATTTAATTCGAGTTAATTGTGAGTATATTGTTGATGGTAGTAGTTTAATTATTTAATTAGTATTGTGGTGATTTAATTAGTGATGAGATTGCGTATATGTTGTTGTTGATTTAATTAGTTGTGAAATTGCATGTATCGTTTTATTTTTGTAAGCTAATTAGATTTAAATTATGAGTTTAATGTGATAATTTTCGTAATTAGCTTAGTATTGTAAATTATGAATATTGTTTTAATTTCGTGGTTTAACTCGGAGAGCATAATTGTTAATTATAATTGTTGGTGGCTAAATGATTGTTAGTATTGATTATTATTTGTCGTATAATGATGGAGTTTATATGACCTTGCTAATGGTAAATGGTTCATATGTGCTAAATGTAGTAGTCGAGTCATATTATCTATTAAATGCTATACCTGTCAAATTCTTGGTGGTTAATTATTATGAATCCGATTAAGTATTCGGATTTAGTAATTATTAATTTTGAATTATTAGTCGTTGATTTTAAATCGTTAGTTGTTAAGTGTAATTATTATTGGTTGTATAATGTTTGAAGTTTATATGGCTTTACTAGTTATAAATGTTTATGTACTAAAGGTGGTAAGTCGAGTTGTAGTATTTGTTGGATATTATATTTGTCGAGTATTTGATAGTAAATTATATGTGGTTGTGAGCTAATAGTATGGTTTTAAAATGTGATTTATATCAAGGATTAATTGTTAGATTTTATTTGATTATGTGATTATCTGCGAGGAGTTGTAATGAGATCGCAAGTCCTAAATGTCAATATTTAAGGACTTGTGTAATTCTCTTCAACTAGTTCCTCGGGCTTACGAACATCCATGATTAACTATCACGAGTATAATTAATATACTTAAGTGATGTGATCATTGATATAGCGTAAGTAATAGTTAGTGCTAGGGGTTGTTCCCTAGGGCTTACGAACATTAATGATTGATTGTCACGTGTATCATTAAAATGCGTGAAAAATACGATCATTGGTGTAGCGTAAGTAGTAGTGTAATGTAAATCATTATGTGCTAGGTGCCGCATGTCTGGGCGGGTACTTTTCTTATTTGTTTACTTTTATGTGCTGCAAGTTGAGGCAGCTTTATTTTTGCAAAAACAGGGTTGAATTGCATTTGAGGGGCTGTGCCCATAGTCCGATAAACGAATGCTTCATGCCGAAATTTCCTAAAATCCCCTGCAATCTATTTAAAATCTATTTAATTTATTTGATTTCAAAGTATATGATTTTCGAAAGTATAAATGGATGTGTAGTAGTTGGCGTGAAAGTTGAAGTGTGATTTTTGCTATAAAGTGGATGCCTGGATAGTATTCAAGTGTTAAGAGGATATATGTGTTAGATGCTTATTTGATCTATTTGATTATAGTAGAACTATTCTATGAATATATGGATATGTCTATATGTAGTGGTATGTGTTTGTATATGTTATTTATGATATGTGTATAAGCGTTATAGGACGCGTATGGGTAGAGTAGAGCAAATAAGAGTTTGCTGGTTTTGTCACTAAGACGGTACTTGAATTTGTAAAGGTTTGAGTAAGAGACCAGTCCGAGAGCAGTGCAAGGACAAGTAGCGAAGCCGGAAAGTATATGAAGTAAGGACTAGTATGAATGTGAGTCGAGGATCCATGATAGGATCAGGAACTTCATAATCGAGGCAAGTATTTTGCTCATCACTTATCATTCGAGTGATAAAGTTCAATTTCTTGTTGCATTATATGATAAGGACAAAGTATATTTAGAAAGTGTATTGTTTCTTCAATTAGCATGAAAAATGTTTATTTCCCCACCCTCAGATCAACTATGGAATTTTAACGAACCTCACAAATAGCTTTTCTACACAATGCCATTCCTTTATTCTTCTTCGCTTACGTTGAGAATTTGCTGAATAAGAAAAGAATCCAGATTTCAAACCCTTATAAATATCTGTTAACAAAACTTTTGATTTTAATATATTTTAACCAAGTAACCTTAACTTGTTTCTTCAATTATGTCGAATACTGTTTTACTTGTACCTAATCATACAACTTTACCTTTGTAAATACATCATGTTGTGTCGATTTACTTTCTTTTGTTATCAATTCAAATTGATATTGTCGAATCTTATTTCCTTGATTATCTGCACTTGAATCTATAAATGTTGGAATTGAAATTGTATGTCTTTCTCGGAATTGAATAAAACGCCAGATACCCGATTCCTTGTCTAAATTTATTGATATACCTCTTGACTCGAATTAAATAAGGTAGACGATTGTTCCGACACCGGACCTGAATATTAAAGATAGAATTGGAAGTTTTATTAAATGAAAAATGTTTTCAGGACTGAGGACGCCAGTTCGTATACGAGTATTATATTATAGGCCAAAAGGGGCCTTGGATCCAAATGAGTATTTGGATATACCAAGAGAGTATATCCGGAGTTTTAGTGTGACTGATCATCCACTTTAACTCATAGCGTCGAAGCGAAAAAAATCCAATTCTATTCTATAAATTGAGTATCCAGTTGAACATTGACTCTTTGCTTGACCGTGAGTTTCCAAGTATTAGTATCGAATAGTTATTGTTCGACTTTGAGTTTTCAAGTATTAGTATTAAATCGTTAAAGCTTGATTCCCTTGAAGTTTATAATGCTCATTTCTGTTGAACAAAACACTTATACGTTCTAGTTCCTATTGCACCTCATTTATGATGAAGTATTATCCCTCGTGGCAATTTAAAAGTATCATCATAGATCCTTTCACAGTATGAGTTGAAATTCCTTCGTTATCAGAATTGTTTTGATATTGAAATTGTTATCACTTTATGCACTTGCTGAGCATTGTTGGCTCACTCTTGCTTTTGTTTGTTTTCCTCAGTTAATAGTGGAGTTAAGTAATCCTAGTAGTGGACAATGAGTATTGGTCTCCGGGCAGTGAAAAAAAAAAGCAGTCGAGTTATAGATTTCGCCAGGCAGTGGATTGCGAATGGTCAAGGTTGGAGATATAGTTAGATAGTGATTTCGTTTATTCACAAATGTATATTTTTATTATTCTGAGATTGAGTTGTAAGAAGTAATTCGGTAGTTTGTTTCATACCATAATCTGTAAAAGATCTTGGTTTAAGGGGTTTTATTATTAAGGTTGTTTATTTGCAGAGATGTATAATATTGTTTATGGTTAGTGGCCCCATATCTGTACCCCGGATTTTGGGATGCTACAAGTTGGTATCAGAGCCACAGGTTATGGTCACTGAAACAGATTAGGAGAGTTAGGGTATGAGTATAAGATAGAAGTCGAGTAGAACGGTTTAGGAGATACTTCGACAAGCGTGGCGACGTTAAATCGGTCTTTCGGCATATCGCGCGAGTAGAAGTTCGGATCGAGCTATTAGTATAACTTTGAACCTGAAGCGGCCTAAGCTAAGTGGGCAGCTGGAGTTATCAGTTTGGGAGACGTTATCTCGAGATTTTCGTGTAGAATTTAGGACACCCTGCGAGATTAGCTTCGATGTGAACGTTTTGGAAATGGTACGAGAAGGTTAAGAATGTGAAGCGAGCAGCGAGTACTAGCCAGGATTGAAGGCTAAGCGTAGTTGTGCACCCGTAAATATTGATTCATTCAGAGTTATTACCTGAAGAAATTTCCTGTTCCTTCTTTGAATTATCGTCCTAAGTTAATTCCCGGTTGATATCGTTGCTGAGGCATTCGTTGCATAGTGACGGTTCAAAAATCTAGAATGAATTGAGATCTTCTTATTTATTCAACTCATTATGGTCAGGCCGGTTTGGCAACTAAGTATATTAGTGCTTAGTCGACAAGAGTGAGATTATGAATAATTAAGAATTTCTTGAATGTTTGCTTGATTAACCCTTGAAGTATCTATTGAAAAGTCTTTTATACATCAAACGATGATGAGTTTGGTATGTCAGATTTATTCGAATTCAATTCCATTCTGTTAGAAATATCTATATCTTTCAAAGGATAATTGATCCGACTTTACTTGAAAGTTTTTGAAACTCTTGAATCCCTTCCATTTTCATGAATATTTGATTTTTCTCTATTCCAGCTGAGATGAACAACCTATACAGATAGGGGATTCAGGGACGTCTTATCTTTGTGATAGAAGTCCAGTGGGACGCCACTGATTATGTTTGTCATGAAAGTACTAAAGACTGGCCATCTTTATGTACTATGGTGGTTAACCAAGTGACAAATGCAACCTGAAGATAGTTCAAAGATCATATTGATCTCTCGGTTAAATTCCCTTACAAAAGCTTTATCAAATACACTCAGTGTCTATTCATGCTTAATGTCCATTCATTTCATTGACTTCTTTGTCGAAAATTAGATGATTTTAAGATTTCTAGTGATGAAGAGATGCGAAGATAGACGTGACGACGTTTTAAATGATAAACTACAACTGCATGGACGAAGAAGTGGTATGCAAGTTTGAGAATTTGTGGTTAAGGCGGATATGTTATGTCAAATTGGAATAAGTACCAGTTCGAGGAATTACGAACAAGAATTGAGGCTAATTAGAATTGAATAAAGGAGAAAGGATAGTAAATAAGAGCCATGATGGTAAATGTTGTTAAAGGGCGAAAGGAGAATGGAAATGGGGATGTTGGATATAAGTTGTACAATGCTGACGGAAGATGATTGTAAACATCTTTTGTATGGCAGAAGTAGTAAACGGAATGTCATAAGAATTTGAATGTTTTAAATCAGTCGTTAGACCTAAGATTTTAGAATCAAGAAGGCTAACTTGAGTAAATCAGAGTGAAGCGCAACAGAATGGTTTGTAAGAATTATTAAGAGGAACTAAGACTGAATGAGGAGTAAGGTGAATACGTGGAGTAAATGACAAGAAATCATGGTTATCAAGGATGGTGGGAAGTTAACCGATATGAAGTAAAATGTCATTAAGTTGGAGGGCAGAAAAATCAGAAAGTTTCCAGAAGTGACTAAATAAGACATGCAGAATTGAGTTAAGAAAAGAATGTGGAATCCCGAAGATGTGAAGTTAGAAGAGAAAAAGGGCACCGTGGTTGCCCATAGAAAGACAACTAGCAGAAATTAACGAGATCCCATGGTCAGAAAATAAGATTTCGGGAGTAGAATCCCTAGAGACTTTATTAAGAGTAATGTGGGAAGTTGTGGCTGCAACCAGAAGGGCAGTATGATAACAAGTAGTAGAGTCAGAAGTCAAAGCAATGTGATATGAGTTTGGAAAGGTGGGAATCTTTGCCAGAAATAGTATCATATCAATCTCGGTGGAATTATGAAGGAAGTAATAAGACCACTGCTATAATTATCAAAGAATTGGGAAATTCAATGCGATTATAAAGGAAGTTATCAGAGAGTGGATTGCGATGATTATAAGAAGAGTGAAATTTGAGGACTCGCCAAGTATGCAAAGTTATGAATTGGAAGAAACTCTGAGGATGCAAGGCAGTGAAGTCATAAGCGAGTTTTAAATATGTTGTACCATAAGGGATTAGGTCGAAGCCAAGGTCATGGTTTGCTAATTGATTTTTTTAAAATTTTCAAAAATATTTTGGTTCCAAAAGGCTTTTTGATTAAAACCATATTATTTTAAATGTTTTCTCATAAAATGATTTTTCTAAAATATCTTTCAAAAGGATTTTCAGTCGGTTCAAATGGTTTTTAAATTGTTTTAAATCAACATAATATTTGAGGCTTTCTTTTAAATGTTTTAGCAAACCGATGTTGTATGAAGGTAGAAATTGAGTATTAAACCGAATGGTGGCTGGCGCAAATGCCATGCGATAAGAGTTGAGCTTGTTGTTTACGTTCAAATTGCAATTGGGAACGGATGATATAGGGTTAATTTTCAAGGATAAGTACTCAGTGAAACAATGAGATGAAGGATGGATAGAAGTTTCCGATTATTCCCTTCTCAAGTAACATTGCACGTGAAAGAGGAGTAAGAACAATCGGGGAATTTCTTGATGTTCCTTTTCTCAAAGTTTTAATTGAGGAAGATTTTGTTTTAAGATATATCAAAAAGTGATGATGCATGTTAAGGGAAGAATCATGTTGATAAAAACGAGAGCTTGTTAAGAATTGATTCATGATTAATATTGAATAAGGTTGTGACCTCAGAAGAATTGATATTATAGATTGAACTCATTTCAACTTTGTTTTGGTATTGAGTGAAGTCACAGTCAAGGTGACGAGTATGTTAGTTATTAAGAGCTGTAAATGATCAAGGCTATACTTCAAAAGACTTAGCAAAATGAAATATTTTATAGGAGTGAAAAAAATCGAGTTGTTAATTGAATTATGCTTGATGTGTTTATAAGGGCGTACGTGTTTGGTTATAGTATTCGATTGCAAGGAGGTAACGGAAAGTGGAAGAAATGATGTTAAGTTCCCAAATTGGGTACTCGGTAAGAATATGGATTAAAGACAAGAAGAAACTTTTGATTATTTCCTTCTCGATCGACATAGTACTTGAAAGCGGAATGGAAGCGATCAGAGAATTTCTGGAGATTCTTTGCGAAGTTCTATTTAAAGTCGCGTGGTTATAAGTAAAGCGTGGGAATGATACCAAGCGCAAGTGTAGATCGTGGTAAATATAGGCAAAATGCACGGCAATATTATTGCGAAAGATTTGCGTGGTGATATAAGTTTTGACGCAGAGTATGGTTCACTATGCGAATAAGTATATCGATTGTCGAGGAAAGATATTCGTTTCCGTGAGTTAAACGACTAGAGTTAAAAAGACTCGGAAGTCAAAGTATAAAGTTATTTCGGAAATTGAGGGCTCATGAAATGAGCTTATAAATTATGAGATGGTATGGTGGAATCCTAGAGGTTGAAAGAGGCAACCTGGGAAGTGAAAGTAAGATGTTTGAGAAAATTGTTATTGGTGTCCTTAGCGTTGATTCTGAGGACAGAATCCTATTAAGGGGGGAAGGATATAACGCCCTAGAAAATTTCGAATTTCGAATAATTTATTTTATATAAATTATGAATATTATTATGTGAGTATTGTTGAAAAGTGGAATGTAAGTGAATTTGTGTTTATGTGTTTATATGATGATTTTTGTGAGCTATGAAGGTCGGTGTATTTTTATTTGTATTTTTGAGGATTTAAAAATATTTAAATCATGCATTTTTGATCCTCTGTAAATTTTATAAAATTATCGGAGGAATTAAAAATAATGAAATCTTTTGTAATATTATCTTTATAATATTATTTAGTTTTTAAAATGGTTGGGTGAATTAATTTGGGTGTTGTGGTATTTTAAAATGATTTTAAGAGTTTTATTGTATTTAAAAGGATCAAAACCTTGAAAATTCATATTTAATTCATTTTTGATCCGAAAAATATTTCGAAAATATGTGGGTGCTCCTAATTTTATATTCTTTATTTTAAAAATGGAAATTGTATTTTTCCAGAGGTTTATTTAATTGTGATTTATTAAGTCGATTATTAGTATTAAAGCGAATAAGTAGTGTTATAAGGTTATTGGGCCAAGCCCAATAAGTTAGTGGCTAGCAAGCCCAACTGCAGGAAACGTCTGGAGAGCTCGGGTAGAATCGGGGAGAAGAAATAAAAAAAAAAGAAATTAAAAGAGATTGGGAGAGGATATACATACATACATACATATACTCGTGTGTGTGTATATATGTGTTTGAATATGTGCAGCGGAGGAATGTAGCTGCGTAGGGGAGAGGGGGGGGTCGCGCTGCTGCAGGAGAGATCGCCGGAGAGGACCTGGTGGCGGCGGGGCGGCGCCGACAGCGGAGGAAGAAGATGGAGCTCGTGGCTGAGTGATGGTGGTGATGGAGGCTGCTCGGCAAGAGAGAGAGAGAGAGAGAGAGAGAGAGAGAGAGAGAGAGAGAGAGGAGGATTGGTGGAGGTTGATTTCCGATGGTTGATTATCTGGCGCGTCGAATCCAAAACGAAAATGGTGTATTTTCGTATCTTAATTATGTAATTGTTGTCATTTAATTCGAGTTAATTGTGGGTATATTGTTGATGGTAGTAATTTAATTATTTAATTAGTATTGTTGTGATTTAATTAGTGATGAGATTGCGTATATGTTGTTGTTGATTTAATTAGTTGTGAAATTGCAGGTATCATTTATTTTTGTAAGCTAATTAGATTTAAATTATGAGTTTAATGTGATAATTTTCGTAATTAGCTTAGTATTGTAAATTATGAATATTGTTTTAATTTAGTGGTTTAACTCGGAGAGCATAATTGTTAATTATAATTGTTGGTGGCTAAATGATTGTTAGTATTGATTATTATTTGTTGTATAATGATGGAGTTTATACGACCTTGCTAATGGTAAATGGTTCATATGTGCTAAATGTAGTAGTCGAGTCATATTATCTATTAAATGCTATACCTGTCAAATTCTTGGTGGTTAATTATTATGAATCCGATTAAGTATTCGGTTTTAGTAATTATTAATTTTGAATTATTAGTAGTTGATTTTAAATCGTTAGTTGTTAAGTGTAATTATTATTGGTTGTATAATGTTTGAAGTTTATATGGCTTTACTAGTTATAAATGTTTATGTACTAAAGGTGGTAAGTCGAGTTATAGTATTTGTTGGATATTATATTTGTCGAGTATTTGATAGTAAATTATATGTGGTGGTGAGCTAATAGTATGGTTTTAAAATGTGATTTATATCAAGGATTAATTGTTAGATTTTATTTGATTATGTGATTATCTGCGAGGATTTGTAATGAGATCGCAAGTCCTAAATGTCAATATTTAAGGACTTGTGTAATTCTCTTCAACTAGTTCCTCGGGCTTACGAACATCCATGATTAACTATCACGAGTATAATTAATATACTTAAGTGATGTGATCATTGATATAGCGTAAGTAATAGTTAGTGCTAAGGGTTGTTCCCTAGGGCTTACGAACATTAATGATTGATTGTCACGTGTATCATTAAAATGCGTGAGAAATACGATCATTGGTGTAGCGTAAGTAGTAGTGTAATGTAAATCATTATGTGCTAGGTGCCGCATGTCTGGGCGGGTACTTTTCTTATTTGTTTACTTTTATGTGCTGCAAGTTGAGGCAGCTTTATTTTTGCAAAAACAGGGTTGAATTGCATTTGAGGGGCCGTGCCCATAGTCCGATAAACGAATACTTCAAGCCGAAATTTTCTAAAATCCCCTGCAATCTATTTAAAATCTATTTAATTTATTTGATTTCAAAGTATATGATTTTCGAAAGTATAAATGGATGTGTAGTAGTTGGCGTGAAAGTTGAAGTGTGATTTTTGCTATAAAGTGGATGCCTGGATAGTATTCAAGTGTTAAGAGGATATATGTGTTAGATGCTTATTTGATCTAGTTGATTATAGTAGAACTATTCTATGAATATATGGATATGTCTATATGTAGTGGTATGTGTTTGTATATGTTATTTATGATATGTGTATAAGCGTTATATGACGCGTATGGGTAGAGTAGAGCAAATAAGAGTTTGTCGGTTTTGTCACTAAGACAGTACTTGAATTTGTAAAGGTTTGAGTAAGAGACCAGTCCGAGAGCAGTGCAAGGACAAGTAGCGAAGCCGGCAAGTATATGAAGTAAGGACTAGTATGAATGTGAGTCGAGGATCCATGATAGGATCAGGAACTTCGTAATCGAGGCAAGTATTTTGCTCATCACTTATCATTCGAGTGATAAAGTTCAATTTCTTGTTGCATTATATGATAAGGACAAAGTATATTTAGAAAGTGTATTGTTTCTTCAATTAGCATGAAAAATGTTTATTTCCCCACCCTCAGATCAACTATGGAATTTTAACGAACCTCACAAATAGCTTTTCTACACAATGCCATTCCTTTATTCTTTTTCGCTTACGTTGAGAATTTGCTGAATAAGAAAAGAATCCAGATTTCAAACCCTTATAAATATATGTTAACAAAACTTCTGATTTTAATATATTTTAACCAAGTAACCTTAACTTGTTTCTTCAATTATGTCGAATACTGTTTTACTTGTACCTAATCATACAACTTTACCTTTGTAAATACATCATGTTGTGTCGATTTACTTTCTTTTGTTATCAATTCAAATTGATATTGTCGAATCTTATTTCCTTGATTATCTGCACTTGAATCTATAAATGTTGGAATTGAAATAGTATGTCTTTCTCGGAATTGAATAAAACGCCAGATACCCGATTCCTTGTCTAAATTTATTGATATACCTCTTGACTCGAATTAAATAAGGTAGACGATTGTTCCGACACCGGACCTGAATATTAAAGATAGAATTGGAAGTTTTATTAAATGAAAAATGTTTTCAGGACTGAGGACGCCAATCCGTATACGAGTATTATATTATAGGCCAAAAGGGGCCTTGGATCCAAATGAGTATTTGGATATACCAAGAGAGTATATCCGGAGTTTTAGTGTGACTGATCATCCACTTTAACTCATAGCGTCGAAGCGAAAAAAATCCAATTCTATTCTATAAATTGAGTAATTGACTCTTTGCTTGACCGTGAGTTTCCAAGTATTAGTATCGAATAGTTATTGTTCGACTTTGAGTTTTCAAGTATCAGTATTAAATCGTTAAAGCTTGATTCCCTTGAAGTTTATAATGCTCATTTCTGTTGAACAAAACACTTATACGTTCTAGTTCCTATTGCACCTCATTTATGATGAAGTATTAGCCCTCGTGGCAATTTAAAAGTATCATCATAGATCCTTTCACAGTATGAGTTGAAATTCCTTCGTTATCAGAATTGTTTTGATATTGAAATTGTTATCACTTTATGCACTTGCTGAGCATTGTTGGCTCACTCTTGCTTTTGTTTGTTTTCCTCAGTTAATAGTGGAGTTAAGTAATCCTAGTAGTGGACAATGAGTATTGGTCTCCGGGCAGCGAAAAAAAAAAGCAGTCGAGTTATAGATTTCGCCAGGCACTGGATTGCGAATGGTCAAGGTTGGAGATATAGTTAGATAGTGATTTCGTTTATTCACAAATGTATATTTTTATTATTCTGAGATTGAGTTGTAAGAAGTAATTCGGTAGTTTGTTTCATACCATAACATGTAAAAGATCTTGGTTTAAGGGGTTTTATTATTAAGGTTGTTTATTTGCAGAGATGTATAATATTGTTTATGGTTAGTGGCCCCATATCTGTACCCCGGATTTTGGGATGATACAGATGTAGTGTGATATTTTGGATATATATTAATTATTGTAATATTAGTTTTATTAATTATTATAATATTAGTTTTAAATTAAAAGGTAAAGTGTTTTAATTAGAAGTAAAATCTTTAGAGAAAATGGGTAATTGAGTTGTTGAAGCAGAGCAGAAGAAAGAGTCCAAGTAAAAGTTCAATGTGGGTGAAGGAATTTTAATCAGAATATAATTACGTTAACATTAGTATTTAGCTTTTTGAGTTGTTTTTGTAATATAATAATTTTATTATTTATTTTAATAATTAGGATAATCAAACTGAAAACCAAACTTTCAAAACTTTCGGTTTTAATATAATAGAGAAGAAAGAGTCAAAGTAAAAGTTCAATGTGGGTGAAGAAATTTAATCGGAATATAATTACGTTAACATTAGTAATTAGCTTTTTGATTTGTTTTTGTAATATTATGTCATTATTAATTTTAATAATTAGGATAACCAAACCGAAAACCAAACCGACCAAACTTTCAATCTTTCGGCTTTAATATAATAGTATAGATTGTATTTTACCTGAAAAAGGAAACTATTTAATTATTGAAAAATAGAATAGATAATATGTTTAACCTGAAAATGGAAATTGATTAGTCAGTTGGATGAATTTTATTTGTAATTAAGTAAGGGTAAATTAGTATAATCAACAGATACCGTACAGACCAACAAAACTTTTAATGTTTTGGCTTTTATATAATAGTATAGATAGATTACGTATCATGTAAATATGATTTTTCACATTAATGAAGAATATAGATTGCAAAATGGTTTTTGTTCTATTTAAATTATATGTGTTTGCAACTTTGCATATACTAGCTTAAAACCCGTGCGATGTACGGATTTTTTTTAATATTATATGAATTTTTTTATTTATCTAAATTAATTTTTTAAAACACGAATTTTGGAGGCTTACATTTCTATATGAGATGATTTGATAATAATTATATAAATGATATCCGCAATATTTCTAGAAATGGAGGATTTTAGTTAGAAAATATAGAAAAGATGATAGGTTTTAGTTGAAAAAGGTAATCGGTTAATTATTGGTAATTATTAAATTATTATTTTATTTTATTAATTAAATAGAATGCCCGTGATACGATTAGGAAAAGATAGGATTTAGTTAGAGAAAATTAAAAAAGTAACATGTTCTAGGTGAAAAAGATAAATGATTAGTTTATAGTAATTATAATTTAATTACGTTATTTTACTAAATACAATTGCACGTAATGTTTTTAAAAAAGAGAAAATAATATTTGTCCGTGATATTTCAATTAAAAGAAGGATTTTAGTTAGAAAATATAGAAAAAAAATAATACGTTTTAGCTGAAAAATGTAATAAGTTAATTATTAATATTAAAATATTATTAGTTTATTTTATTAAATAGAACCTCCCTTGATATAATTGGAAAAAAAGAGATTTTAGTTGGAGAAAATAGAAAGGTAACGTGAAAATTAAAAAGATGACATGCTTAATATGAAAAATGGTAATTGATTGGTTTATAATAATTATAATTTAATTATGACATTTTACTAAATAAAATTGCCCATAGCTTTAAGAAAATGTGAAATTAATGTTGCCCGTGACATTTCTAGAAAAAAAAGGAATTTAATTAGAAAAAATAGAAAAGATGATACGTTTTAGCTGAAAAGGTAATCGGTTAATTATTAGTATTATAATATTACGATTTTTTTTATTAAATAGAAACGTCTGTGATATAATTGGAAAAAGAGAGGTTTTAGTAAGAGAAAAGAAAAAAGGTAATGTGTTTTGGCTGAAAAAGGTAACCGTCCATGATATAATTGGAAAAAGAGAGATGTTAGTTGGAGAAAAGAGAAAAGGTAACGTGTTTTGGGTGAAAAAGGTAATTGATTAGTTAATAGTAATTATAATATAATTATGTTATTTTATTAAACAAAACTGCTCGTAGTTTTTTTTTAAAAAAAATTTAGTTAAATAAAATGTAAAAGATATTCTATTTTACCTGAAAAAGAAAATTATTTAGTTGTTGAAAAATAGAAAAGGTAATATGTTTAACCTGAAAAAAAAAATTGATTTATAAAGGAGAAATTTAAGAAATTTTAGTTAAATAAAATGTAAAAGATATTCTATTTTACCTAAAAAAGTAAATTATTAAGTTGTTGAAAAATAGAAAAGGTAATATGTTTAACCTGAAAAGGAAAATTGATTTATAAAGGAGAAATTTTAGTTAGATAAAATATAAAAGTATATTGTATTTTACCTGAAAAAGTAAATTATTTAGTTCTTGTAAAATAGAAAAAATAATATGTTTAAACTCAAGAAGGAAATTGATTAATTAGTAGATCTGTAATTTAGTAAGGGTAAATAAGTAAAATCAATAGGTACCGTACCGATCGACCAACCAACCAAACTTTTAATGTTTCGGCTTTTATATAATAGTATAGATTACAAATTGATATTGATTCTCTTTAAACTATATCAAATTATCAACCTTTGTTTGCATGTAGTGCAAAGCGATTTTGCTGTATAGTAATATTTTTTTTTTTGAATTATGATATTTATCATCAGGATCATGATTCATGATCATGACGTCAACTATATGATGTCACCTCTGATTAACAACATCAGATATAAACTATAAAGGATCTTTTTAATGTGTATTTAAGAACACATTTTAACAATTATTTTTTATTGAATTGATTAATTTTAATTGTTTAAAATTTTTATGTGTGTAGGGATTCATTATTTTTAATAAAAATAAATTAATCAATAAATGTCAATTAAACTATTATTAGGCTATTGAACACAAATTAGAAAAACCATATAGCAAAAAAAAAATAGAAAAATCGTTATATAAATATAGGAGAACAAATTTGTAAATTCAAAAGTAAGTTTTAATTATTTATAAAAATGTGATTAAATTTATATGGGAAAATTATACTCCCTCCGTCCATTAATACTTTTCCCACTTTCCTTTTTAAGTAAATCAAAATACATTTCCCATTACTAATTTTGGTCATAACAAACAAATAATATACTCTTAAAAAAACCACATGCAATGAGCTGTGTTTGACAGCTGTATACGATTAACCCCCACATCCCCACCTACTCCCACTATAACCCTATTCTATTTTCTCTCGCGCCTCTGTATCTCTCTCTTCTCCGCCCCCAAACCCTAATTACTCTATCAAACATATGAGTTTACATTATGGATTTTCCGATTCCGATGATGAAACTGGTAATCCAGTTAAGTATGAGTGCTCCGATCCCGAGTTTTGTGACAAAGGTGATTCTTGTGATGGGGAACATAGTTATAGTCGTGAAATTGTTTGATTGAGGCGTGGTCAGACAAACTCTGAGGAATCGGTGGCGAAATCGGATGCGGCGGTGGTTCAAAACCCTCGATCGCCGTTGCATGAAAGTATTGTTGAAGTCCCCTTTGATGATGCTCCTCCGTCCCCTCTTTCTTCAGATCCAGTTGATGTCGCCGCCGTTGTTGCTCCGGATCCGTCGAGCGATGACTTGGATGACGATGTTGAGGCTGATTCAGAAGATGCATGCTCTCGCTCTTAATGGGAGTAAAGATGTTCTACCTTGAACTTGTTTCTTTCAATAATCGCTTGTTCTTGTACTTAATCGCTTGTTCTTGTACTTAATCTCTTGTTTATGTAGTTAATTGATGAGTGGGTATTTTATTCACTTAAAACGTTTCCATTTGGCTTAAAACGAATGTTTGTACTCAAGTTGTGATATTTTTGATCTCTTTTGAGGGTATTGTGCAGGAATGTTAATCACAGGTGTTCAAGGAATGCAGCGAAGCAATCGGAGAACAAATTGGAGTTGTAATGAAGAAATAAGGAAAAAATCCAGTTGCTGAGCAGAAGGCACGGCGCGGCAGCGCCGTGTTTGTGCTTGTTTTGGGCGCGGCAGCGCTGGGATATCTGAAGAGGCGCGGCAGCGCCGTGTTGTAGCTTTTGGATGGCGCGGCAGCGCCGGCTCGTCTGAACGGAAACTCCTGTTTTGCTGATTTTTCGAGATAAAGTCCAAAATTAAATTCTTTTCGAATTTCTTGCACTTAGAGGCCTATATAAAGAAGGAAAAAACCCTAGAATAGGGAGGTCGGACCACGTATTGTATTTACGGAGTTTTGAAGCACGAAGAAGCGAGGAAGAAGATAGTTTTCAATTTATTCTTTTATTCTTCCTAGTTTGTGGATGCTTGGTTTTGGTGTATTCTTTAGAACCCTTGTTATTTATTTAAATCATTATTCGTTTTCTGCTATCATGTTTACATTGGAACCCATGGTGACAATTAGTTTGATTATGAACTAATTCGTTGTCATGGGGTTTTAGCGGATTTATTCATGAAGTTTATTTGTTGAATCTTCTCGATGCCTATAGTGTGATTGATGTGATATCCTATCATGGTTGATTTAATTCGTTATAGGAGAGTAGCTAACTCCTGTAATTGTGTGTTAATTCTTATTGAAGCGAAAGTGGATCTAAGAGTTTAGAACTTGCCATGCTAGCATAGGTTTATGCGTGAGAATATCATTCATAATTAGTGTCGTAACTCTAACCGTTTTATGACGACTATATGATTAATTGAATGCTTGTACTTCAACCATTATGTTGCAATCTTTATAGACATATGCAGATTAAGCATAATTGGGAGACTAAGTGATTTCTATCTTTATTGTGGATGTTATTTAGGATGGTATTTGTGCAACGAAAGTTGGCTTATATCAGTTTTGTGTATTCGATCAGGTATTAACAAATCACATGAAAAGGTTAGAGAAGTGGAGACTATAGATGGATTGTTTAATGAAGTTAAAATCCCATGTTTTAATTCGCATAAGTAATTCGATATAATTCTTAGTTCAAGTAGCTGTTAATTAGTTATAATTTTTAGAGTAATTGTAGTGATAAACAAAGATCCAATTGTTAAATTGTTTTAGCATCGAATAATAATCATACATTGGTGAGTGAATTAACTAGACAATACAACGAGTCCCTGTAGGAACGAATCTTATTTGCTATCTATATTACTTGAGATCACGTGCACTTGCGTGTTGAGTTTGGTCGTAACAAGTTTTTGGCGCCGCTGCCGGGGACGCGGTTTTATTTGTTTAGTTTCAGTATTTGCCATCAGTGGTCAATAAAGTTCGGTGACTAGGACGTTCTCACCAAATTTCTTGTTGGTGAATTTCAGGTACTTTTTGAGAGTGTATGCGTACACGAGCTCAAGCACGTAGAGAAGAACTAGCAAGAAGAAAACTTGATTTTGAGAACATCGGGTTAGAAGACGATCGTGAATCAATAGAAGAAATGGCAGGTCAAGCACAACCAGCGAAGGCTTTGAGTGAATTCTCTCAGCCAAAAGTGGAGGATATTCATACCAGTATTGTTCGCCCAGCTATTGGGGCTAATAATTTCGAGCTTAAGCCAAACATCATTCAGATGATTCAGAATACAATACAGTTTGGGGGTAGTCCTGCTGAAGATCCCAATGCTCATATTAGGGACTTCCTTGAGATCTGTGACACCTTCAAATTCAACGGAGTTACAGATGACGTAATCAGATTGAGACTATTTCCCTTCTCTCTTAGGGATAAAGCCAAGAGTTGGTTACATTCTATGCCATTAGGCTCTATTAAAACTTGGGCAGACTGTGCTCAAAAGTTCTTGACGAAGTATTTCTCCATGGCGAAGACAACAGCTTATCGGAATTCTATTTCTCAGTTCGCTCAGCAACCTCAGGAATCTTTGGGGGAAGCTTGGGAAAGGTATAAGGAGATATTGGCACGTTGTCCTCATCATGGGATGCCGGATTGGATGATAATCAGCAATTTCTATAACGGGTTGGGAACTCAGTCCAGGCCTATGTTAGATGCAGCTTCTGGAGGTGAGCTATGGGCAAAAAGCTATGAGGATGCCTATAATCTTATTGAGATGATGGCGGCCAATGAGTTTCAGAATCCTACTCAACGCTTGCCACCTGCTAAAGTGACCGGAGTTCTGGACTTGGATGCAGCTACTGCTATTGCTGCTCAACTCAAGGCGTTGACAATGAAAGTAGATTCCCTTTCTAATCATGGGACTAACCAGGTTGCTATGGTGTGTGAATTGTGTGCAGGGGCTCATGACACAAATCAGTGTGCTATCTCATCTGAATCCGCACAATTTGTTAGTAATTTTCAAAGAGCTCAGCAACCAGTGCCTAATGTTTATCATCCCAACAATCGGAATCATCCTAATTTCAGTTGGAGCAACAATCAGGGTGGTGTTCAGCAACCCCAAAATCAGCAGTTCAATGCAAGGCCATATAATCAGAACTATCAACCACCACCTTATGCTCCAAGGCAACCATTCAATCCACCGGGATTTCAACCATCTCAAGGGAATTCATTGAATCAGTCTGAGAAGTCTGAATTGGAAGAGCTTCGAATGATGTACAAGAGTCAGGCGGTGTCATTGAAAACTTTAGAGAATCAAATTGGTCAACTGGCCAATGCATTGTTGAACCGTCAACCAGGAACGCTTCTGAGTGACACAGAGATGAATCCAGGCAAGAAGGATCACAAGGAACAGGTCCAGGCAGTAACATTACGATCAGGAGGAATTCTACAAGGTTAGGACAAAGAAAAATCAACCGAGGAAGAAAATGGAAATTTTGAGCAGATAGCACGGCGCGGCAGCGCCGTTTCCCAGTATAATACTGGCGCGGCAGCGCCACAACTTCTGGAAGGAAAAGTTGATTTTGATGTTGGGGTCGAATCTGGTCCTAAATTGCTACCGAATGCTACTCCCTCGACTCCTATAACTTGTAAGAATGATAATGCTCAGAAAGAGGTAGAAGATAAGGTGTTTCCACCTCCTCCATACCCAAAACGAATTCAAAGGTAAAAGTTCGACAAGCAATTTGCTAAGTTCTTGGATGTCTTCAAGAAGCTTCAGATTAATATACCATTTGCGGAGGCTCTTGAGCAAATGTCGAGCTATGCGAAGTTTATGAAGGGCATACTCTCGAAGAAATTGAAACTTGAGGAGCTTGAGATCGTCGCCTTGACGGAGGAATGTAGTGCCATCTTGCAACAAAAGTTGTCGCCTAAGTTGAAGGACCCTGGAAGCTTTACCATTCCATGTACTATTGGAGATCTCTCATTCAGCAAATGCTTGTGTGATTTGGGTGCAAGTATTAATCTCATGCCCTTATCAGTTTTCATGCAACTTGGTCTTCCAGAACCAAAGCCAACTGCCATGACTCTACAACTTGCGGACCGTTCAGTTACTTATCCTCGAGGGATAGTTGAGGATGTTTTGGTGAAGGTCGACAAGCTTATCTTTCCAGCCGACTTTGTTATTCTTGACTTCGAGGAAGACAAGAAGATTCCTATTATCTTGGGATGACCATTCTTGGCTACGGGCCGAACTCTTATTGATGTCCAAAAGGGAGAACTCACTATGAGGGTGCACGATCAAAACGTCACCTTTAATGTTTTCAATGCAATGAAGCTTCCAACTGACTATGAAGAGTGTCTCAAAATTGATATGGTCGACAAGGTGGTTAACTCCGCGACTCAACACTTGATAAAAGAGGATGTGTTGGAAAAAGTTCTTGCTAACGACTCGGAGGTTGAGAACGAAGAGGATAAAGAACACTTGCAATATCTTAATGCATCTCCATGGAAGAAGTTTGGGATTCCATTTGAATCATTGGGGTTGTCAGAATTGAAGAAGTCTCATGTTAGACTTAAACCATCCATTGAGGAAGCACCTACCTTGGAACTTAAGCCATTGCCGGAACATCTAAGGTATGCCTATCTTGGTGATTCTTCTACCTTACCTATTATTATATCATCTAAGCTTTCAGGCATAGAAGAGGAAAAACTATTGAGAATCTTAAGGGAATTCAAATCAGCCATTGGGTGGACTATAGCAGACATCAAGGGTATTAGTCCCTCTTATTGCGTGCACAAAATTCCTTTGGAAGAGGGAGCTAAACCTACAGTCGATAATCAGAGGAGATTGAATCCTGTCATGAAAGAAGTTGTGAAGAAGGAAATTCTTAAATGGCTTGACGCGGGCATTATCTATCCGATTTCTGATAGCTCTTGGGTGAGTCCGGTGCAATGTGTGCCTAAGAAAGGGGGCATGACAGTGGTTACTAATTAGAAGAACGAGCTCATTCCGACGCGAACAGTTGTTGGTTGGAGAATTTGCATGGATTATTGAAAGTTGAACAAAGCCACTCGGAAAGATCATTTTCCACTCCCGTTCATTGATCAGATGCTTGACAGATTGGCTGGACGTCAGTACTATTGTTTGCTTGATGGGTATTCTGGGTACAATCAGATTTGCATAGCACCCGAGGATCAGGAGAAGACTACATTCACTTGTCCATTTGGTACATTTGCATTCAGACGTGTTTCTTTTGGGTTGTGCGATGCACCAGCTACTTTTCAGAGGTGTATGATGGCCATTTTCTCTAACATGATTGGAATTAATATGGAAGTATTCATGGACGATTTCTCAGTCTTTGGGGATTCTTTTGTTGAGTGCTTGGAAAACTTGAGTTTGGTTTTAAAATGTTGTGTAGAGACCAATCTTGTTCTTAATTGGGAAAAGTGCCACTTCATGGTACAAGAAGGTGTCATTCTGGGACACAAGGTTTCGAGTAAGGGTTTGGAAGTTGACAAGGCAAAGGTGGAAACTATTGAGAATCTTCCTGCACCTATCTCAATCAAGGGTATTCGTAGCTTTCTTGGTCATGCAGGGTTCTACAGGCGCTTCATAAAGGATTTCTCAAAAATTTCTAAGCCGCTTTGCAATCTCTTAGAAAAAGATGTGCCATTCAATTTTGATGAGGCTTGTTTACATGCGTTCGAGATCTGGAAGAAGAAACTAATTTCTGCTCCAGTTATTACAGCTCCTGATTGGAGCCAACCATTTGATTTGATGTGCGATGCTAGTGATTATGCAGTTGGGGCCGTTCTAGGCCAAAGGAAAGAAAAAATGTTCCATGTTATTTACTATGCGAGCAAAACTCTCAATGATGCTCAGTTGAATTACACCACCACTGAGAAGGAACTACTTGCTATTGTCTTTGGGTTTGAAAAGTTTCGTCTTATCTGCTTGGTACTAAGGTGACAGTTTACATGGATCATGCTGCTATTCGCTACCTCCTTGCAAAGAAAGATGCTAAGCCAAGGTTGATTCGTTGGGTTCTTCTGTTGCAAGAATTTGATGTGGAAATCAAGGATAGAAAGGGGACGGAGAATCAGGTAGCTGACCATCTATCTAGATTGGAAGATCATGGAAAGTCACCTAAGGACAACACGGTTATTAATGAGTTTTTTCCTGATGAGTAACTATTCAAAGTGCAAGATGATGAACCATGGTTTGCCGACATTGTGAATTATCTAGTAAGTAACATCATTCCGCCTGAGCTTTCTTATGCTCAAAGAAAGAAATTCTTGCACGATGTCAAGCAGTATATTTGGGATGAACCGTTTTTGTTCAAACAAGGAGCTGATCAGATTATTAGACGTTGTGTTCCTTACAGTGAGACCGAGTGATATGGGCTAAAAGTAAGCCCTAAAGACACATTTAATGTGGCATTAATTAGACCCGGAATGGTCCAAACGTGGGGCCCACCAGATGGGCCCAAACCCTATTTATAATATTAATTTCGTAATTATTATTAAGGGTAATAAACAGCTCAGCAAATAAGAGTCAAACAAGGATATTACTCTTGCCTGACTTAGCCTCCAAGATACATATTTCAACATGGAAACTGATTCCTATAAGGAATAGATCTAGAACCTTCCTCAAGGAAGACTTGTCCACCAAGTCTCTGACTCCTACTATAATTCTAGGGCTTCTCAGCCTATATAAAGGGTCTAACCCCTCATCTCAGAATTACGTTTTTGGGCAGAGCTCAATACGTCATTTACGTTTTGGCTTAATCCTCGAATAAGGACATGCAAGCCACTGCGTCCTAGGTGAGCTCTCGCCTCTATAGCCTCGAGGGCACCATCACCTAGAACTACGTCCTGGCTTGATTCTCAATAACGAGATACGTAGGCACTCTGTGAGGACCGATTAGTCTCGTAACACGGAAACAACCATTAAATCTCGAAGCTCAACCACCCTAGCATTAATTACAAATCGTAACCTAGTTTTTATTCCACAACATTTGGCACCGTCTGTGGGAAGAAAACATCAACCATGGTTAGCACATGAAGAACTGCACCAAGCTCTACCGAAGCTTTACCAATCAGCTTCGCTCCGCCTCTTACCTCTGGGACAACCACGTATGAACAAGGGACGGTCCCCCAAACTCAAGTTTCTCAACCTCCAGGGACGAATCCCCCTACTGGGAGTACGCTGCCTATGGTTGTCCATCCAGATCAGGGAACCAACTCTCTTCAGATGGTGATCTCTCCCCTGGTTGATCCTAATCACCTCCATCTGGGGTACAGATCCATACTACGGATCTCCCTGTGAATACCAACCCAATGTATGGGCTGCCCAACTACCCTCCTGTTCGAGAACCTGGACCGAGTGGTCATGCTTTGCAGATCCGAGATCGCGAGTATCTGGACTACTCCGGCCCCTATACTACTGATTCGACATCTGAGGATGACGATGATGACCGTGACGAAGCCCCAAGGAGGCGACGTGCTAGTAGAGAGCCCCGAAGGAGGGCCCGAAGAATCCATGATGGACCTCCACAAACGACTGAGGAAAGGATCAAGGCTCATGAGGCTGAGATCCAGAGGCTGAAAGATTACGCCGCCAGAGAGCAAGCAAGGCAGAATCAAAGTCTGCATCGACCTCCTCCAATCTCAGGAAGGGTTCCCGTCATAGATCTGGAGAGGTCGTCTAGGAGACGAAGAAGGGCCGATACCTCAACTGAAGGAGCAACGAGGGCGGAAACCCCCAGAAACAACCCCAAGGATCTGATGCCGCTAGATCTTGATGATCTAACACCTCTGTTCACTGAGGAGGTGATGAATGCCCGCATCTCAAAGAAATTCAAGATGCCGACGATCAAGGCCTATGATGGAACAGGAGATCCTGAAACTCATGTCAGGACGTTCACAGCTGCACTACTGCTGCAACCTGCTAGTGACGCCTTAAAGTGTAGGGCGTTCCCTCAAACCCTGTCGGGTATGGCTCAAAGGTGGTATAGCAGGCTACCTGCAAATTCGATTGGCTTTTTCAAGGAGTTGAAGAATGCCATTGTTAGCCAATTCATTAGTGGAAGAGTTCATGAAAAAAGTTCTGCATCCCTCATGTATGTGGTGCAGGGGAAGAACGAGAATCTAAGGGATTATCTCAAGCGATTCACCAAGGAGACATTGAATATTACAGATCTGGAGAATAAGATGGCCATGGTAGCCTTGGAACACGGAACCACTGATCCTTTCTTCAAGAGGTCTTTGGCAAAGCATCCTCCTGAGAACATGGCCGAACTTCAATGAAGAGCTGACAAGTATATTAAAGCTGAGGACAGCATGAAAAAGGAGGTCATAGTGGGTAATGGCAAGGGCGCCAATGACTCAAAGAAACGGAAACAAGAGCAAGAGTACGATGCTAGGGACAAGTATCCCTGAACCGGCGACGACTCCGACTCTACTCCTAAGAAGAACCAAGGGCCAAGGTTCACTGAGTATGCATGGTTGAATACTCCTAGGAGTCGAATCTTGTTGGACATTGAAAAGGATAAGGATTTCCGATGGCCGAAGCCACCTAGGGGTGACCCCGTAAAGAGAAACAAAAATCAGTATTGCAGATTCCATAGAGATGTGGGGCATGACACTGAGGATTGCAAGCAACTCAAAGATGAGATCGAGTTTTTGATCTGTAGAGGGAAACTGAGCCACTTCACTAAGGGTGAAGACCGTGGTAATCAGAGAAGAGAGTATGATATGAGCGATGATGATCGAGATCACAACCCACAGCCTCGAGGGCCAGTAATCAACATGATCTCAGGAGGCCAAACCGCGGCCGGGACAACAAGGAATTCTCGGAAGGCTTATGCCAGAGAAGTGATGCACATCGTGGGAGAGGCCCCGAGGCATGCCAGGACTGAGATAGCAATTGGTTTCGATGACTCAGACCTCGAAGGGGTGAAGTTTCCCCATGACGACCCGTTGGTCATAACCCCTGTGATTGGGAACTCGGAAGTGAAGCGAGTCTTGATGGACAATGGAGCTTCCGCTGACATTCTGTTTCATGATACATTTGTGAAGATGGGGTACAATGATTTTCAATTAACCCCTAATAACATGCCTATATATGGATTTAATCTTCGGAAGGACTGGACTTCATGCATTCAAGGTTGTTGCCTCAACTTATCATATGAAGATCAAGTTCCCAACCAGGAATGGTGTTGGAGAACATAAAGGTGATTAAAAGATGGCACGAAGCTGTTATGTAGCCTCGTTAAGGCCTGATGGAGTCGGGAGGTAGGTCCTTCCGATTGAAGACATGGATGTCCACGGTGGTAAGGAACACCAAGAAAGGCCAGCAGAGGACATCACACAGAAGCCTCGGACAGCCATTGAGGCTAAGGCATTAACTGACTTTATGGTTGAATGTACTATTGGAAACCAAGAAGTCGGGGGGCAAGAGGTAGTACCCCAAGCAGGAAGTGAACTTCAGAATAAGATGAGGAGACCAGAAGGAGTGGTGAGCACTCTATTTTGATGGAGCATCAAAAATAAAATCAAGTGATGCAGGCCTAGTCTTGCAATGCCCCGATGGGCTCAAGTTATCCTAGAAGGACTTAGCTTCATCTAGTAGAAGCAGAAATAAGGTTCAATGAAACCACTGCAGAGCATGTTGCTCCGAGTAGGACAATAGTACTCTATCACCCGATGAGTGCAAGTCAAGGATGAACGAGTACCGAAAATAAAAGAATAACGAATGGAAAACAAACAAATGCATAAATAAAGACCCCGAAGGGTTAAGAGTTAGGTCACAGCACGACCAAATAATAGTTTAAGTTCGTGAAGGACCCTGGATAAAAGAAAAGAAGATAAAAGCCACACGCAACAATCAAAGCCATGTAAGGCCGAAGATGTTAAGGACTAGCTACTCTTCAATACTTATTAAGGACCTGGATTAAGGATCCAAGGATGAAGGCCAATAGATAACCTTAAGCAAGGAATAAGAAGTTCAAGCAAGCTCTCGTCTCAGAAGTTTAAAAGGCAAGAAGCCAACGGGATTGCATTTATCGAAATCTATATCGAGGAATCAACCCCGAATCCTAGGTTGAAGAACAGAAGCTGTTAGCCATGAAGGCCAAGGTTAGTTATGAAGGCCAAACTTGAGGGGGGGTCATGAACCTCCAATTAATATCCAAAGGTTGAAACTTCATGTTGACTTGAAAACCAATATGTAATTTGAAAACCTCCTAAAGAAGGTTCAAGATCTCGTGGGGCTAACCAGAAACCCCCTGGCCTTGGACCAGCAGCTCTGATAGATATTTCGGTGATTTAAAACACCATTGAGATTGAAAACCCTTGATTTCAAACTTTGGCGTTCAACCTTTGAACAACGAAATTCAACACCCAAGACCAAGACAAACATTGAAGCCATGACGGCCAAGCGAGCTGAGAAGTTACTTATATGGGAGCATCTTTGAAAGAACCCCTGAAGGGCAAGTTGATAGCATTCTTGCAAGAAAATATCGATGTGTTTCCTTGGACTGTAGCTGATATGCCAGGGATTGATCCCCAACTCATAACTCACAAGTTGAATGTTGATCCGGGGTGGAAGATAATAAAACAGAAAAGAGAAATTTTGCTCCTGAAAGGCAGGAGGCCATTAAACAAGAAGTTGACAAGCTCTTAAAGGCTGGGTTTGTTGAAGAGCTTCAGTTTCCCGAATGGTTAGCTAACCCGGTGATGGTCAAGAAAGCGAATGGAAAGTGGAGGATGTGTATAGACTTCACTGATTTGAATGATGCATGTCCAAAGGATTGTTTTCCCCTGCCAATGATAGACATGTTGATAGACGCCACAGCTGGACATGAGATGTTGAGCTTCATGGATGGGTTCAACGGCTACAATCAGATTAAGATGCACGAGGATGAATATTGTTATGGCTTTTGGTCTAAAGAATGCAGGAGCTACTTACTAACGATTGGTGAATAAGATATTCGCCCATCTGATTGGAAAAACCATGGAGGTCTATGTTGATGACATGTTAGTCAAGAGCCTACTTAAGGCAGATCACATTAAGCACCTCAGAGAGGCATTCGAAGTGCTGAGGCACCACAAGATGATGTTGAATCCAGCCAAGTGTGCTTTTGGCATTTGGTCTGGAAAGTTCTTGGGTTTGATGGTTTCGAAAAGAGGCATAAAGGCCAATCCCGATAAGATCAAAGCAATCTTAGACATGGAACCACCCCATTCTGTGAGGGACGTACAGAAGTTAACCGGCAGAGTGGCCGCTCTAGGGAGATTCATCTCCAAGTCTGGTGATAAGTGCTTGCCTTTCTTTCAAGCATTGAAGAAGGTGAAAATTTTTGAATGGACTAATAAAAGCCAAGAGGCCTTTGAACAGTTGAAGAAGTACATGGCCGAAGCCCCGTTGTTGGCCAAGCCAAGTCCCAGAGAGACTCTTTATCTGTATCTAGCAGTGTCTGAACAAGCATTGAGTATCGTTCTCATTAAAGAAGAGAACAAGGTTTAGAGGCCCATCTAATATGTAAGCAAGGTGCTCCACGGAGCCGAGTTAAATTACTCATCCATCGAGAAATTTATTTAGCATTGATAACAGCTTCAAGGAAACTACGACCGTACTTTCAGTCACATAAAATCGAAGTCCTGACGGACCAGCAATTGAGGAACATATTGCACAGCCCGAAAGCAAGCCTAAGATTGATTAAGTGGGCAATCGAACTTGGAGAGTTTGACATCACGTATAAGCCTCGAACGGCCATCAAGGCTCAGGCATTGGCTGACTTCGAGGTTGAATGTACCATTACCAACCAAGAAGTCGGGGGGCAGGAGACGGTAACCACCCCTGAAAGTGGAGATAAAGATGAAGAACTGGTATCTGATCAAAAGGAATATTGGGTGCTCTATTTTGATGGAGCATCAAAAACAAAATCTAGTGGCGCGGGCTTAGTGTTGCAAAGCCCCGATGGGTTCACAGTTGAGTATGCTTTGAAGTTAGATTTTCCTACTACCAACAATGAAGCTGAATATAAAGCCTTGATAGCCAGATTGGGCTTGGTCATAATACCGAGGGTCAAGAACCTCAAAGTTTTTAGAAATTCAAGACTGGTAGTCTCGCAAGTGAATGGTGAATTTGAAGCTAAGAATGAAACTATGACAAAGTATTTGAGAGTTGTGAAGGCTGTTATGACTCAATATGATGAGCGCTATGAGGAACGCATTCCAAGAAATGAGAACATTAAGGCTGCTGCCCCATTTAAGTTCGCCTCTTCTGAGATAGAAAATTATGCAGAGAGTTTTTACTTCCAGGTCCTGAAGACCCCACCATCGATTCGAAATTGGTAGCACCAATTGATGTAAGCTGAAGGATAGACCCTCCCAAAGCTCATCTTAAGACTGGTTGTCCCCTTGATATTGCCTTGAAAGCACAGAAACTATTAGTGAGAATGTTGAGATAAGAGGTCCTTTGTCATTCCATGCTTAAAATCTTGAATCTCAAATCCTGACAAAAAATTTAAGCCTTGATGGCCAACAAGGCTGACTGCCTCTAATCGAGCTTGTCGCTTGAGTTCAAGGACTCAAATCAAGAGTCGTCAGTCAAGTTGAGACCTAAGAAAGGTTATATGAGCATAAGAAGAAGGTTGGAAACCTAGAATCAAGCTAAAGGGTTGAAAACCAATAAAGGCATATCAGGCCTAAGGTCAAGCGCTAAGAAGCAAGTGAACTATCTTAATGATCAACCGAGAAGGAAGACCTCCTCCATGAGAAACAAGGATGATGTAAGAACTAAAGAACTTCATCACAAGGATGAGAGTCAAGGTTTGATGATAACCTTAAGACCAAGGATTCAGTAAACAAGTTAAAGCCCAGAAGGTCACGAAGATTAAGAAACAAGTCATTTGAGTTCAAGGTTCACGAAACCCTTCAAGGCATAGCAAACACCTCCATCAACATACCAAGACTGATTTTCAATTCTGAGCCAAGGTCATCTATCGTTTATAGATGAAAAAAGGGTAGAAATTACCCGCGTTCTGCAGAAATAATAGTTATAATTCATACAAGCCAGAGAAGAAATAGCAGATATATTTGCTGAAGTCACGAAACGGACGACCTTCAAAATGATGATTGCGCTTAAGAAGTTAAGTAACGAGTTTAGCCTTAAGCACAAGATTAGCAGTGCTAATCATAAATTAAGGAGTAATATCGTTAAGAGTCACGAATGACCAAACTGACGACTAAAGATCAAGATCAAGGTTCTTGATCCTCAGGATCACGGATGATTTTAGATCCTAGATCCCTGACGACTTAAGATCAAGATCAAGGTTCTTGATCCTTAAGGTAACGAAGTCACGAATGACCGAGATAGTAACTTGAGATCAAGATAAAGACCAAGATTCTTGATCCTCAAGGCCACGTATGGTTTTCAAGTCCGGATTTCCTAGCCTACCACGAAGTGGCCGACCACGGCGCACGAGGGGCCGCAGCAGACCACCTACCGGCTGACCACGAAGGTTTCGGGCCTTTCGGCCGACCACCTTCCAGCCGACCATGGTGTGGCCGACCATGGTGGCTTGCAACCAACTGGCTGATCACCTCTCGGCCGACCACGAGCTATCCCGTGGTCCGGCTGATCGCGAGTTAGTTCGTGGTCCTGAATCTCGATTTTTTCAGCAAACCTCGGATAGTTTCTGATCCTGAATCTCGACTTTTTCAACGAATCTCGGATGATTTTCGATGGTTTGAGATCAAGATCAAAATTCTTGATCCTTAAGATCATGGATGATTTTTGATCCTAGATCCGAGGTCCATAACTTTCTAAGACCAAGGATGATTTTAGATCCTAGACCCGAGGTCCATAACTTTCTAAGACCACGGATGGTTTTAGATCCTAGACCCGAGGTCCATAACTTTCTAAGACCACGGATGGTTTTAGATTCTAGACCCGAGGTCCATAACTCTCTAAGACCACGGATGGTTTTAGGTCCGGGCACCTTAGCCAACCACGAAGTGGCCCACCACCATGCCCGAAGGAGGAGCAGCCGACCACGAGGTCTAAGACCACGGATGATTTTTGATCCTAGATCCGAGGTCCATAACTTTCTAAGACCACGGATGATTTTTGATCCTAGATCCGAGGTCCATAACTTTCTAAGACCACGGATGATTTTAGATCCTAGATCCGAGATCCATGATTCTTTTTAAGACCACGGATGGTTTTAGGTCCGGGCACCTTAGCCAACCACGAAGTGGCCGACCACCGTGCCCGAAGGAGCAGCAGCCGACCACGAATTGGCCGACCACCGCACCCGGGAAATGCCAGCCGACCACCAGCTGGCCGACCACCATGATTTGAAGGCCTTCGGCCGATCACCAGCTGGCCGATCACAGATTTCCCATAGATCCGGCCGATCACGGGTAGTCTGTGGTCCTGGTCCTCGATTTTTTGGTTGACTAAGATTGATTTTCAGTCCTACACGGACTGTTGACGCTGTTTGGGCCATATCTTGAGCTCCGGGTATCAGATTTGGATGATCTTACAGTCCACGCGAAGATCTCTGAGTTTTCTATAGTTTTAGAGACCACTAGCCGACCATCTCTTGGCCGACCAAGCTCCAAGGAGGGCGTCAGCCGACCAAGATTGATTTTCAGCCCTACACGGACTGTTGACGCTGTTTGGGCCATATCTTGAGCTCCGAGTATCAGATTTGGATGATCTTACAGTCCACGCGAAGATCTCCGAGTTTTCTATAGTTTTGGAGACCACTAGCCGACCATCTCTTGGCCGACCAAGCTCCAAGGAGGGCGTCATCCGACCAAGACTGATTTTCAGTCCTACACGGACTGTTGACGCTGTTTGGGCCATATCTTGAGCTTCGGGTATCAGATTTGGATGATCTTACAGTCCACGCGAAGATCTCTGAGTTTTCTATAGTCTTGGAGACCACTAGCCGACCATCTCTTGGCCGACCAGGCTCCAAGGAGGGCGTCAGCCGACCAAGACTGATTTTCAGTCCTACACGGACTGTTGACGCTGTTTGGGCCATATCTTGAGCTCCGGATGTCAGATTTGGACGATCTTACTGTCCACGCGAAGCTCTCTGAATTTTCTACAGTCTTGGAGACTCTTGTCCGACTGGGTACTGGCCGACCGAGGCATTTTGAAGCCCTTAGGCCGACCGGGAACTCAATACGATCCTTCAACGCTGTTTGGGCCATATCTTGGGCTCCGGATGTCAGATTTGGATAATCTTACAGTCCACGCGAAGCTAATTGAATTTTATATAGTCTTGGACCATCCTTTGCCGACCACCTCATTTTTTGAGGGCCTTAGCCAACTGGAAGTGGATGCTGATGGTCCGTCAACCTTGAAAAATCACTTTGATATTCAGAACACCCCTGACTCGCTTCATACCTCACTAAAGTGGTTCAGAACATTGAAACACGTTAGTGATGATTCAAACATGACAATGATGATTCAACGTTTTCAGAAAACGTCAGCCGATCACCATTTAGCGCCATTAGTGCCGATAACACCGTTGGTGACGATGGCACCGTTAGTGCTGTAAGCACCGTTAGTACCGATAGCACCGTTAGTGCGGTAAGCACCGTTAGTGCCGATAGCACCATTAGTGCCAATAGCACCGTTAGTGCCGATAGCACCGATAATGTCGTTAGCACCGTTTAGTGCTGATTAGCACCGATTAGTGTCGTTTAAGCACCGTTTAGTGCCGATTAGCACCGATTAGTATCGTTTAATCACCGTTTAGTGCCGATTAGCACCGAGTAGTGTCGTTTAGCACCGTGAGTGCCATTTTATCCTTTTAACATTATTTAACACTGTTTAAACATTTTTTAAGGCTGTTTAGCGCCGTCTAGTGCCGTTTAGCGTCGTTTTATGCCGTTTAACGTCGTTTAAACATTGTTTAAGCATCGTTAAGGCTGATTAGTGCCGATTAGCATCGAATTAACATTGTCGTGAACGCGTCGGCCGCTCCACGCTTTACATAAAGACAATACTCGTGAAACACTAGTGTACAAAGATGAACCCTGACCCAAGTCTCGAAAAAGGCCGTTAAAACTTCAAGGAAAACCTGATCAGTTTTCCTAGAAGTTGGGGGGCAAATGATATGGGCTAAAAGTAAGCCCTAAAGACACATTTAATGTGGCATTAATTAGACCCAGAATGGTCCAAACGTGGGGCCCACCAGATGGGCCCAAACCCTATTTATAATATTAATTTCGTAATTAATATTAAGGGTAATAAACAGCTCAGCAAATAAGAGTCAAACAAGGATATTACTCTTGCCTGACTTAGCCTCCAAGATACATATTTCAACATGGAAACTGATTCCTATAAGGAATAGATCTAGAACCTTCCTCAAGGAAGACTTGTCCACCAAATCTCTGACTTCTACCATAATTCTAGGGCTTCTCAGCCTATATAAAGGGTCTAACCCCTCATCTCAGAATTACGTTTTTGGGCAGAGCTCAATACGTCACTTACGTTTAGGCTTAATCCTCGAATAATGACATGCAAGCCACTGGTCCTAGGTGAGCTCTCGCCTCTATAGCCTCGAGGGCACCATCACCTAGAACTACGTCCTGGCTTGATTCTCAATAACGAGATACGTAGGCACTCTGTGAGGACCGATTATTCTCGTAACACGGAAACAACCATTAAAGCTCGAAGCTCAACCACCCTAGCATTAATTACAAATCGTAACCTAGTTTTTATTCCACAACACCGAGGCTATTCTTAGTGATTTTCATGCTACAGCTTATGGAGGCCACTATGCAGGTGAAAAGACAGCCACACGTATTCTTCAAGCAGGTTTCTATTGGCCGACTCTATTCAAGGATGCTCATCAGTTTGTGTTGAGATGTGATCGATGTCAACGAGTTCGTAATATTTCTCGTAGGGACGAGATGCCTCTTAATGTCATGTTGGAGGTAGAGATCTTTGACGTGTGGGGAATCGACTTCATGGGACCGTTCATTCCATCATGTGGTAATCAGTATATTCTTGTAGCTGTGGATTATGTGTCTAATTAGGTGGAGGTAAAAGCACTTCCCACGAATGATGCTAAGGTGGTACTCAATTTTCTTCACAAGAATATTTTTACTCGGTTTGGCACTCCACGGGTGATCATCAGTGATGAAGGTACGCATTTTTGCAATCGAAAGTTTACATCTCTTATGGCACGCTACAACATCAATCATCGAGTTGCTACAGCTTATCATCCTCAAACCAATGGGCAAGCCGAAGTGTCTAATCGGGAAATTAAATGGATTCTTGAGAAGGTAGTTAGTCCTTCTAGGAAGGATTGGGCATTGAAGCTTGATGAAGCGGTGTGGGCTTATCGGACAGCCTATAAAACACCTTTGGGAATGTCACCATTTCAGCTAGTGTATGGGAAAGCATGCCATCTTCCAGCTGAGTTAGAACACAAGGCTTATTGGGCATTGAAGAAGCTGAATTTGATCTTACAGCATCAGGTGAAAAGCGGATGGTTCAGTTGAACGAAATGGACGAGTTTCGATTGCAGGCTTATGAGAACAACAAGCTATACAAAGAGAAAGTAAAAAGGTGGCATGATCGTCGGTTGGTTCTTAAGACGTTTGTGCCCGGACAATTGGTGTTGTTGTTCAACTCTCGACTTCGGTTATTTCCTGGGAAGTTGAAGTCACGACAGTCAAAACAGTTTTTCAGCATGGGGCAGTGGAGATTTTTGACAAGTTACCGGAGCAGTCATTCAAGGTCAATGGTCAGCGGTTAAAGCCATATTTTGGAGAGAAGTTGAATCGCGAAGTTGAGACTGCGGTTCTAATTTGCGCAACGTAAGGAGATGGAGCTACGTCAAGCTAATGACGTGAAAAGAGCACTTCGTGGGAGGCAACCCACGTGAATTGTTGTTGAAAAAAAATTGTTGAAACAGAAGCTACGGCGCGGCAGCGCCGTTCCGCAGTATATTCCTGGGGCGGCAGCGCCGCGGCGGCTGTTCAAAAACAAAAATTTCAGCAAATTTTGGAAAAAAAAACAGTTGTTGTTATGAGACCCACGACCCAAGCCCACAATTTAACCCTACTTTCTCCTATATATACATACCATTACACAACCCTACCTATACATACACACTTACAGATCTCAAAATTCTCTAAACACTCTAAGCATCTCTTTCAATCAAATCAATGGCTTCCAAGCGACAGAGGGTTGTTGGTGGTGGTAGTGAGGGTGCCGGTGGTAGTGGGACTGGTAGGAGGAACCCTCGTTCTTCATCTGATTCTGACGGAGGTAATGGTGGGCCTCAGTTTATTAATAACAGGGCTCGTGATGAGTATAATCGCTTGTTGGGGCGCCCTATTGCTCGTGAGAGGGGTCTTTTGCCTAATGCAGCGGATGGGAACATGTTGGAGAATATTCTGGAGAGGCGTTGAGAGCAGTTCTGTGAGGTTCCGGAGCCTGTTCCGATGACTGTGGTTCGCGAGTTCTATGCGAACGCTAGTGTGGAGAGGAATGGGATTATCCAGGTTCGTGGGTTTCGTGTGGATTATCAGCCGCCTGCTATTCATCGTGTTCTTGGGCTTCCGGCTCCTAGGAGGGGTCAAGAGGATTGGTCGGGGAAGACTCGGGATGTTGTGGATCTTCAGATGGTTATTCAGCGGTTGTGTGTGCCTGGTACAGAGTGGCGTTTGAGGAGAGGCACTACTGAGCCTACTTCGTTTTTGTCGACGGCTCTGAACAGATATGGGCGTACTTGGCACTTGTTCATTTGTGCCAATCTCATCCCTACGAGGCATTCGAATGAGGTCACAGTTGAGAGGGCTATCCTATTGTATGCTATCTGTAGCAGAGAATATGTGGATGTGGGAAATTTGATCCATCAGGGGATTATGCGTTTTATGCAAGGTAGTACCACTGCAGCGATGCCTTATGGTTCGATCATTGCTAGTTTGGCTAGAGATTGTGGTGCTCGTTGGTCAGCAGAGGAGGTTGGCTGAGTGGAATGGAGGTGAGCCGGACTGGTGGGGTCTTGGTTATGTAGTAGAGCAACAGCAGCAACAGCAGCAGCAGCAGGAGGAGCCTCAGGGAGGAGGTTCTTTTATTACTCAGAGACAGTACAGGCGTTTGACGAGGCGTATCGATGCGGTGCACGATATGCAGGCAGGTTTTGCAGCAGATTTTACTTAGTTTGCACAGGCGTTGGGCACGGCTTTTCGTGCGAGTGGAGTGGACGTGACTTTTCCATCCTTTGGAGCTGGCGCTGTCTATCCGCCACCGGACACTCCCGATGGGAGTGGTTCGGACGACGAGTAGGTATGCCTTGTGCACTTGTTATTCTTACCTTCAATGGGGGCATTGAAAATTTTTAAGTTGGGGGTGGGGATACAAGGTGCATTTGTATATTTGTATGTGTGCATGTTAGAAACATATTTGTATGTTAGCATATTTGCATGTTAGTTAGAGCATTTTGTTTTTTTTATGTATGCCATATAGGACATTCTGTTATTATGATATTTATGTTCGTATAGTTGCATGAGCATGGCATGCATTTTCATGATCCCATAGAACTTCCTAATTCTGACTGGTAGGTAGGTGTCTAATTGAGTGTGAAGATGATGAGTAGAGGGTTGAATTATAGTGCCTATGAAATTGACTTGCGTGTCAGAAACAAAACTTTTACACAGACTCATTGGGTGCTTTTGGGCTAGGTTAGGGTCATGCTTGTTGGATGTTTAGAGATTTAATCACTTGATTATAGTTAGAATTTTCGTTATTCCCTTGATGGCGTAGGAGCACTAAAATCTAAGTTTGGGGGAAACCAGGAATTTCATGCTAGTTGTAAATATTTGTTAATAATGGCTAGGTGTCAAATGGCTAGTAGCCGGCTCATATTTATATGAGTAGTCTAGGGTTGGAAATGAGAAAGGCTCATTCCAGATTGCATGTAAAAAAAAAAAGAAAAAAAGAAGAATAAAAAAACAGAAAAAAAAAGAGAAAAGAAGAAAAAAAAAGTGTCAATTGTGAAATGCAAAATTAACCATAGTGAGCTCTTTAATACTCGAGTAATTAAGTCTACGAGGACTTAGTCCTAGTGACCTAAGGCTTTTATAGTCTGGGATCCACTGACCCAACACTCGTTACATGGGTATTATTGTATAAGCCTTTCGGGGTCTCATTCATTGCACGGTTAAATAAGCATGTGTATTGTATATAGTATTATGTGTCATAGTAATAAAGCATGAGTTTCTGTCTACCTTGGATAAGGGTGGAGGTGTTCCTAGGCTATGAAGTGTCTACAGTCTATTCTAGTTATAAACCTGTGATTGTCCTGACTGAAAGCTTGTATGATTTTTGACCTAGTTTGGGAGTATTGCTGATGAGCATCGCGCACACACGCACGTTTCTGTTCATGCATTGTTAGTATACGGGGGCTTAGTCGAGCTCTATTTGGATTTGTTGCATTCTTTGAGATAGTTGCTTGTTAGTTGGTTTTGGTGAGTTTTAAGGGGATCCTTGCATTTTTCATGTAGTTGCATACATATAGTTAGTTGTATTGTTAGTTGCATTATAGATCGGATTTTGTGGGTACATTCACTATAGGCCCTCACGAGACCTTACTCGTCCACTAGGGCTGCCTAGGGGTTTAAAGGGCTTGTTGCATATGCCAAATGCAACCGTGATCACCTACGGAAGTGGTACTAGTTAGTTGTACATGATTTGTCTGTTTATGCTTGAGGACAAGCATCGGTTTAAGTTTGGGGGTGTGATGAGTGGGTATTTTATTCACTTAAAACGTTTCCATTTGGCTTAAAACGAATGTTTGTACTCAAGTTGTGGTATTTTTGATCTCTTTTAAGGGTATTGTGCAGGAATGTTAATCACAGGTGTTCAAGGAATGCAGCGAAGCAATCGGAGAACAAATTGGAGTTGTAATGAAGAAATAAGGAAAAAATCCAGTTGCTGAGCAGAAGGCACGACGCGACAGCGCCGTGTTTGTGCTTGTTTTGGGCGCGGTAGCGCTGGGATATCTGAAGAGGCGCGGCAGCGCCGTGTTGTAGCTTTTGGATGGCGCGGCAGCGCCGGCTCGTCTGAAGGGAAACTCCTGTTTTGCTGATTTTTCGAGATAAAGTCCAAAATTAAATTCTTTTCGAATTTCTTGCACTTGGAGGCCTATATAAAGAAGGAAAAAACCCTAGAATAGGGAGGTCGGACCACGTATTGTATTTACGGAGTTTTGAAGCACGAAGAAGCGAGGAAGAAGATAGTTTTCAATTTATTCTTGTATTCTTCCTAGTTTGTGGATGCTTGGTTTTGGTGTATTCTTTAGAACCCTTGTTATTTATTTAAATCATTATTCGTTTTCTGCTATCATGTTTACATTGGAACCCATGGTGACGATTAGTTTGATTATGAACTAATTCGTTGTCATGGGGTTTTAGCGGATTTATTCATGAAGTTTATTTGTTGAATCTTCTCGATGCCTATAGTGTGATTGATGTGATATCCTATCATGGTTGATTTAATTCGTTATAGGAGAGTAGCTAACTCCTGTAATTGTGTGTTAATTCTTATTGAAGCAAAAGTGGATCTAAGAGTTTAGAACTTGCCATGCTAGCATAGGTTTATGCGTGAGAATATCATTCATAATTAGTGTCGTAAATCTAACCGTTTTATGACGACTATGTGATTAATTGAATGCTTGTACTTCAACCATTATGTTGCAATCTTTATAGACATATGCAGATTAAGCATAATTGGGAGACTAAGTGATTTCTATCTTTATTGTGGATGTTATTTAGGATGGTATTTGTGCAACGAAAGTTGGCTTATATCAGTTTTGTGTATTCGATCAGGTATTAACAAATTGTTGATTCGCAAACACGCAAGTATACGTGGTCACAAATAGCAAGTGGTAAATAAAAGTTCGTTCCTCAGGGACAAGATGTACTGTGAATTTATTGCCTATGCAACAGAGTATGATTACTTTTTACTGCCTGACGATTTACCAAATTCAAGTTTTTATTACTCTAAAATTATCAACTAAGTAAGAAATATCGAAAAGTGAATTAACAAGAAATTATCTATAGCAAGAGAGACATGGGATTCCAATTTCATCGACAATTTCACTAACGGCTGACTCAATATATCGACTCGGGTGATAAATTCAATAATTAATCAGACAACACGATGATAATACGAGCTACCTTTCAATAAACTCGCATCAAACCCCTTAATTTCTACAACAGATAGAATTTAAGACGACACCAAATTATATTCAGATTATATATGTCTATATAATCTGGAAATACAATTGATTAAAGCTTAGGTTACCAATAAGATTACACAGGGCAACATGAGATGGTTTAAATCATATTACAAATCAAGATTAAGTAATTAAATCAAGAACCCATGCTAATTTGGCGATATCTGAACCCTAGAATCCGCTTTCGCAATCATCTAGGATTAAATAAATAAGATGGTAGCTAATCATCTTTAAATTAATTCAACCGAATTAGATTACCGACATTTAATCACCCTAAATCAATTATAAATCAAGCACAGAAGTTACGTTATCGAATCCATTAGAACCCCATGAAAAAGAATTAGTTCATGACTGAGTTAATAACTAACATGGAATTAATATAAAACATGGATCTGAAATTAAACATGTAATTAACACGATGAAACAATAATTAAATAAGAGAACGAGAATAAGAAATTAAAACCAATATTGAAGACAAGAAAATCTGAAACTGAAATTAATCCTGAAAGTGATTCTTGACTGCTACCTCCAGAACCCTAGAAAAATTGTACGATACAAAGATAAAAAAAATACAATCCCCCCATCACTTGTGTTTTTAGGAGTCTAAAATAAAGCGAAACAAATTGCTAAAAGCCCAACTAAAAATGAGCCCAAATAAGTTTTAAACCGAAAGAAAATAGAAATCCGGAAAATAATTCTAAGTCACACAGAAACAGAAATTATTCCGCGCTACAGCACCAATGCTGCGCTCCTGCGCATAAACCCAAGCCAAGACCGCGCCCCTGCGCATAAACTCGCGCAACAGCGCTTTAGAAACAGGCCTAGCATCTTGAACAGACGGCACACCGCGCAGCTGCGCACCCCTCGCGCAAGGGCGCTCCTGGCCTCCTGGAAAAACAGCCCGCGCGCGCTGCTGCGCCTCCTCTCGCGCCGTGGCGCCTTCCTCCTGCACTACACTCGCGCAACCGCGCCCCTCCCAAGCGCAACGGCGCCTTGAAGCTCCTGGAATGCGCCTGTTGATGCCTTGCGCGCCATAGCGCCTAACCAAGCGCCAGGGCGCCTCCTTGGCCCTGGAATTGCTCAACAACTTCTAGTACTTAACTAAATTTCCAGCCTTGAATTTCCTCCAAAAGCTCTAGATTAATTCCACACCACCATATCACCCATTTAGCACCATAATGCCTTCACGATTAAACCTACACAAATTACATAAAAACACATCAAATGGCAACTAAACTCGAGATCTTACAACCGTTTTAAGTCCGAACGGAAGGCAAATAGTGGATATAAAATCCACTTATCAAACCCCCAAACTTAAACCGTTGCTTGTCCTCAAGCAATGCAAACTCAACCTAACATGATGAATGAATGCAACTAATAACTAAATGTCATGATAATGCAAACGTGTCCTAATACAATGACTCCAAACACAAGATATCGTAACCAACACACAAGCCAACGCCTCAAATTATGCAACAACGCCAAAAAGAGCTCGACTAAGTCCCCGGATACCAACGCTACATGCACGGGAACGTGGTGTGTGCAATTCTCACTAGAAATACTCTCGATACTAGATCAAAGGCATAACCAATTCGTCGCCAAGACAATCACATGTTTATAAACAGAATGAACTCTAGACACTCCATGACTCAAAGACACCGCCATCTTCATTCGAGGAAGACAAGGACTCATGCTAAACTATACAAAACACTTCAAAACCCAAAAACACACATGCTCATTGACCGTGCAATGGGTGAGACCCCTAAAGGCTTATACAATAGCACCCTTTTAGCGGACGTTAGGTCAGCAATCCCAAACCACAAAGGGCTTTAGGTTACTAGGACTAAGCCCCCTCAGACTTACTTGCTCGAGTACTAAAGAGCCCACCCTAGCCAATTCACATACACACACTCTCACAAACACTCATTTTTTATTCTCACAACTCTTTTTTTTTTTTTCCTTGCTTTTTCTAATTTTTTTTCCTCTTTTGTTTTTTTTTTTTGTTCTAATAATTTTTTTTTTTTTCCTTTTTTTTTTTTTTTTTTTTTTCACACATGGGTGCACTATCTCACCCTCCTAGACTACTCATATTAAATATGAGCCGGCTACTAGCCATTTGACGCCTAGCCATTATTACACTACGACACGACACTTAGCATGAAATCCCTGTTTTCCCCCAAACTTATACTTAAGTGCTTCTACGCCATCAAGGGAATAACGAACATTCTAGATATAAATAAGTGATTAAATCCTAATAACCAAACCAGGTATGACTCGATCTAGCCCAAGAGCAAACCGTGAGACCGTGAAAAGATTGTGTTCCCGACACACGCAAGTCAATTCCATAAGAACTTAAATCAACCCTCTATTTATTGTCATCACACTCTAATTAGCATCAACCCAATGAGCCAGAAACAAACACTCGTGTGGAATCATATGATATGCATGAATAAGCATGAACACAACGATGCTACAACCTAAATAATCTATATGGCATGGCAACCTAAATGCAAACTACATGACATGGCACACTAAATGCAACTAATATGACTAACATGAATATAAACTAAATGCAATGCATGACTCTAGCACCCTAAAATCACCCCCAAACTTATTAAGTTCAATGTCCTCATTGAAGGTAAATGAAAGGGTACAAGAGATACTCCCCTACTCATCGGCATCGTCACCCTCCTCGGGTGGTGTGTCAGGTGGTGGATAGACGTGGTGAGCGCCAAAAGTGGGCCATGTGACCTGGAATCCCTGCTGGCGATATACCCCATCCAACGACTGTGTCAAATCCGTAGCAAACCTGCTCATCATGTCATGTGTAGTGTCATAGCGCCTCAACATGCGCCTATACTGAGCATCACTAAAGACCACGGTGCCCTGACTCGGCTGGCTCGTTTGAGCGTGGGAAGGACCCGCTCTATCAGCCTGACGAGGAGCTCTCGACACTAGTGGTGGGGCCTCCTCGCCCTCAACAACAACATACCCAAGCCCCCTAGGATGCGGAGTGCCGCCCGGCCACTCTGCCATCCTTCTAATCACATTATGATTAATAGAACCCATCGGACGAAGTAAAGTCTCATCATTAAACCAAGATACACCCACATGAATACACAACTGTCCAATAACCTCAGCATGAGGAATCCCTCCAGTAGTGCCACCACCCAAAAACTTCATGATGTTTCGGTGGATGAGATACCCAAGATCAATGTAATGTCCGTTCAAGATGCCCCATAAAATAATCGCCCGCTCTACAGTGACATCGGTGACATGGGTGGATGGCATGATACGCGCACAAATAAAAAGAAACCAAGCTCGCGCATACCGTGTCAAAGCAGCGGCAGGGAAGGTGCGCTTCTCAAACGTCCCGGGCTTACACTTCCACATTGTGCCCGGAATGCACATCCCCGCTATGATAGCATCCAAATCCACATTATCACGGGTTTTCTGCGTCCAATCCTCGGCACCTCTCGGCCTTGCCGGTTGGAATATAACCCGCCTTATATAACTAGGCTTATACGCCACTGTCTGGCCTCGTACCGTAGCCTCACCATTTGCCTCCTCTTTAGCATTTGCATAGAATTCTCTTACTATGCCCAACGGAACATCCAAGGGTGTTTTACAAAAATCCATCCAACCCCTCTCGCTAATCATTGCAAGCAATTCTCCATCCTCCTCCGAGGGTTCAAAACCCCTCTCCCTACAAACGGCTCTAGACAACAAACTGAAAAACTCATCTTCCGCCTTTTTCGACACAAATTTATCAACA
The DNA here is from genome assembly GCA_036435485.1 of Saposhnikovia divaricata. Taxonomy (NCBI): domain Eukaryota; kingdom Viridiplantae; phylum Streptophyta; class Magnoliopsida; order Apiales; family Apiaceae; genus Saposhnikovia; species Saposhnikovia divaricata. Next base: position 181,280,785 of record CM071597.1, on the reverse strand, counting down.
TTATAGTCGGGTTCCACCTCCTCCTCCGAACTACTACTAGCCACAACACGAGTTCTTTTCGGAGCCATTCAACAAGAACAATACAATACTACCACCAATATACCACAACAACTCCAATTCAACAATTAACCAAAAACACCCAAAAATGATATTCCACACAAAATATCCCAATTCCAATAATCAATCTTAATTCAATGACAAGAGTAGTAAAGAATTTTACCCATGAATTGAAGATGATAACCTTGAGATCACTTTCCCCAAGCTTGAATTAGAAATTCCTTGAAGCTTTAATGGAGGTTGGATGATTTGGAACAAAGAGGGGATTTGTGTGTATAGGTGTATGTATATATGGGTGTATAGATGTGGAAGATGAAGTGGGTGTGTAGGATTTGGGTTTGGTGGGTGTTAGAATTTAGGAGAGATTTGATTTAGGATGGGGGAAAAGGAAGATAAGGGTTTGTGGGGGGATTTTGGTGGCCAAGAAATATGCAGGAGACTTATGGGTGCTGGTGAAACAAGCGGCCCCTTTATTAAATTTTTTTTTTTTTTTTTTTTTTTTTTTTTTTTTTTTTTTTAAAGAAAATACTACAACACACTAGAAAACCAACCTAATTCCATACCAATTACGTGGGTTGCCTCCCACGGAGCGCTTCTTTAACGTCACTAGCTTGACTTGAAGCCTGACTTTACGTTGAACCAAGAACCACCGTTCTTTTCTCGCGATCCACCATTCCACCAAAATAGTGTTTCAATCTCTGACCATTGACCTTAAAAGCTTGATCAGGTGATGACTCGAAAATCTCCACAGCACCATGCGGATACACCGTTTTAATGGTGAAAGGCCCTGACCAACGTGATTTAAGCTTTCCCGGAAAAAGCTTGAGCCGGGAGTTAAAAAGAAGCACCAATTGGCCTGGTTCAAAGGTTTTGGGCACCAATTTCCTGTCGTGCCACCTCTTCACTTTCTCCTTATACAACTTTGAGTTCTCATAAGCTTGCAGACGGAACTCATCAAGTTCATTCAACTGTAACATCCTTTTTTCACCAGCAGCTGTCATATCAAGATTCAACTTTTTCAATGCCCAATACGCCTTGTGCTCAAGTTCTGCAGGTAGATGACACGCTTTTCCATAGACCAGCTGAAACGGAGACATCCCCAAAGGAGTTTTATAGGCAGTCCTGTAAGCCCAGACAGCTTCATCCAATTTCGAGGACCAATCCTTCCTCGAAGGATTCACTACCTTCTCCAAGATTCGCTTAATTTCCCGATTCGAGACTTCGGCTTGACCATTAGTCTGAGGATGATAGGCGGTTGCAACGCGGTGAGATACTCGATATTTGGCTAGTAAAGCCGTGAACTGGCGGTTGCAAAAGTGAGTGCCTTCATCACTGATTATAGCACGAGGAGTCCCAAAACGAGTGAAGATCTGTTTATGAAGAAAGTTAAGCACGACCTTAGCATCGTTCGTTGGCAAGGCCTTCACCTCTACCCATTTGGATACATAATCCACTGCCAACAGAATGTACTGATTGTTGAACGACGACACAAAGGGTCCCATGAAGTCAATACCCCACACATCAAAGATCTCCACTTCCAGCATGTTATTCAACGGCATCTCATTCCTCCGAGAAATATTGCCAACTCTTTGGCACCGATCACATCGCAGCACGAACTGATGCGCATCCTTAAATAGAGTAGGCCAGAAGAAACCTGCCTGAAGTACCCGAGCAGCAGTTTTATCACCCCCATAATGACCACCGTAGATGGTGTCATGGCAATCTCGTAGAATCCCCTCCGTCTCACTGTAAGGAACACACCGTCGGAGAAGCTGATCCGGCCCTTGCCTGAAAAGATAGGGCTCATCCCAACGGTACCATTTGACATCGTGGAGGAATTTCTTCTTCTGAGCATAAGAAAACTCAGCTGGGATGATGTTGCTCACCAGATAATTCACAAAATCAGCGAACCACGGAACTTCACCTTGCACCTGAAACAACTGCTCATCCGGGAAGTGCTCATTTATGAGAGTTGCATCCTTACTTCCATCTTCACCCTGCTCCAATCTCGAGAGATGATCAGCTACCTGATTTTCCGTTCCTTTCCTGTCCTTGATCTCAAGTTCAAACTCCTGAAGTAGAAGTACCCAACGAATCAGTCGGGGTTTAGCATCCTTTTTAGCAAGTAGAAACCTGATAGCTGCATGGTCTGTGTAGACCGTGACCTTCGCACCAAGCAAATAAGACCTGAACTTCTCGAATCCATAAACAACTGCAAGAAGCTCTTTTTCAGTGGTGGTGTAATTCAGCTGGGCATCATTGAGGGTCTTACTAGCATAGTAGACCACATGAAAAACATTGCTCTTCCTTTGCCCTAACACCACACCCACAGCAAAGTCACTTGCGTCACACATCATCTCGAACGGCTCGTTCCAGTTGGGAGCTGTGATGATTGGAGTAGTGGTCAGCTTCTTCTTCAAGTGCTCAAATGCCTGGAGACACTCATCAGTGAATTTGAAAGGAGTATCTTTCTCTAATAAGCTGCAAAGAGGCTTTGTAATTTTAGAAAAGTCTTTGATGAAACGCCTATAGAACCCGGCGTGTCCCAGAAAACTGCGAACTCCTTTGACTGAAATAGGGGGAGGGAGCTTCTCAATAGTCTCCAGCTTGGCCTTGTCCACTTCTAAACCCTTTCTAGACACCTTGTGACCTAGAATAATGCCTTCTTGTACCATGAAGTGGCACTTCTCCCAGTTGAGCACTAGATTCGTCTCCACACATCGCTTCAAAACCATACTCAGATTGTGTAAGCATTCGTCATACGATGACCCAAAGACAGAGAAGTCATCCATGAACACTTCCACATTAATGCCAATCATATCAGAGAAGATGGCCATCATGCATCTCTGGAATGTAGCTGGAGCACCACAAAGTCCGAAGGAAACACGTCGGAACGCAAAAGTCCCAAATGGACATGTGAAGGTAGTCTTCTCCTGATCTTCAGGAGCTATAGCAATCTGATTGTAGCCCGAATACCCATCCAACAAACAGTAGTACTCATGTCCAGCTAACCTGTCCAACATCTGGTCAATGAAGGGTAGAGGGAAGTGATCCTTCCTGGTGGCCTTGTTCAACTTTCTGTAGTCCATACAAACTCTCCAACCTGTGACTGTCCGCGTTGGAATGAGTTCATTCTTTTCGTTGGTCACCACTGTCATACCCCCTTTCTTTGGTACGCACTGAACGGGGCTCACCCACGAACTATCCGAGATTGGATAGATGATGCCTGCGTCCAGCCACTTTAGAATCTCCTTCTTGACAACCTCTTTCATGATGGGATTTAGCCTCCTCTGATGTTCCACTGAAGGTTTGCACCCTTCCTCCATTGGAATTTTGTGCATACAGTAAGAGGGGCTGATGCCCTTGATGTCTGCAATCGTCCACCCTATCGCTGACTTGAACTCTCTCAAAATCCGCAAAAGTTTCTCTTCCTCGCTACCTGACAGGTTAGATGCAATAATCACAGGTAATGTAGATGCATCACCAAGAAAAGCATACCTTAGATGGTCCGGCAGTGGCTTGAGTTCAAGTTCAGGAGCTTCCTCAATAGATGGCTTAAGGCGGATTTGTGATTTCTGAAGCTCAGCTAAACCCAGTGATGTGGGTGGAGCAATGATTCTTCTCTGATAAGGGCTAGCATTCAACATTTGCATACATTCAGCATCCTCTTCATCTTCAGAGTCAGCATCCCCCTGTAATGTGCTGACTAAAGCATCCGTTTTCAACATCTGATTCATCTCCTTGTGTTGCAGCGACTTGACCACATCAAGTCTGAAGCAGTCTTCCTCTTCAGTAGGCAATTGCATGGCTTTAAACACATTGAACGTGATGTTTTGATCATGCACTCTCATAGTCAATTCCCCTTTTTGAACATCAATTAACGTTTTGCCCGTGGCCAAGAATGGCCTTCCCAAGATAATGGGGATGTTCTTGTCCTCCTCGAAATCCAAGATGACAAAGTCAGCCGGAAAGATGAGTTTATCTACCTTGACTAGAACGTCTTCTACTATTCCACGAGGATATGTAACCGACCTGTCCGCAAGCTGCAATGAAATATTTGTTGGCTTAGGGTCTGGAAGTCCAAGTGTCAAGAAGACTGAGAGAGGCATCAGATTGATGCTTGCACCAAGATCACACAAGCATCGGTTGAAAGACACGTTCCCAATAGTGCAGGGAATGGTGAAGCTCCCTGGATCTTTAAGCTTTGGAGGAAGTTTCTGCTGTAGAATCGCGCTACATTCCTCCGTCAGTGCAACTGTCTCATAATCAGCCAGCTTTAATTTCTTTGAGAGAATCCCCTTCATAAATTTGGCGTAGCTAGGCATTTGTTCCAAGGCTTCAGCAAATGGTATGTTGATATGTAGCTTTTTAAACACCTCCAGAAACTTACCAAATTGCTGATCCTTCTTCTCCTTCTGAATTCGCTGAGGAAAAGGTGGAGGCGGATAGACTGGAGGCTTAACCTCTGAAGGGGCCGACTCCTTAATTGGTTGATTTTCCTTGTCTTCAACATCCTCTAGCTCTGCTTGTTTTGAAGTCTGCTCAAAATCTGAACCCCCTGTAACCTTTCCTGATCGCAGAGTGATAGACTGTACCTGCTCCTTACCCTCTCTCTTTCCTGGATTCGGCTCTGTGTTGCTAGGCAGAGTTCCCTGCTGCCTATTAAGTAGGGCATTAGCAAGCTGACCAATCTGATTTTCCAAAGTCTTAAGCGAAGAAGCTTGACTCTGGAGTGAAACTGCTTGGCTCTTGACCATGGCTCTCAACTCCTCAAGTTCAGATTTCTCATTATTCTGCTGCTGAAATCCTGGAGGTTGATACTGCTGCCTCGGCGCATATTGCTGCTGACTCCCTGAAGGGTTGAACTGTCTACCCCCAAACTGCTGGTTGGGAGGTGGAAAAGATTGCTGCTGTGCGATGTTCTGATTGTTACCCCAGCTGAAATTGGGGTGGTTCCTGTTATTCGGATGATAAGTGTTGGGCACTGGCTGCTGCGGCCTTTGGAAGTTGCTCACAAATTGTGCCGACTCAGTGGATATGGCACATTGACGAGTATCATGGCTACCAGCACATAGCTCGCAGATGCTAGCAACCTGTTGCATCCCAAGATTAGCCAATGAATCAACTTTCAAATTAAGAGCCTCCAACTGAGCTGAAAGTGCAGTAGCTGTGTCAACTTGAAGGACTCCTGCCACTTTGTTCTGCTGCAATCTCTGGGAAGGATTCTGATACTCATTTGCAGCCATCATTTCAATCAACTCGTAGGCTTCCTCGTAGCTCTTAGCCCACAATGCTCCTCCAGAAGCTGCATCGACCATAGGCCTAGATTGGCCTCCCAGACCATTGTAAAAGCAGTTTATGATCATCCAGTCTGGCATTCCATGATGGGGGCATTTCCTAAGCATCTCCTTGTAACGCTCCCAAGCTTCACATAGAGATTCCCCCTGAGTCTGAGTGAACTGAGTGATGGCATTCCGTATGGCTGCAGTCTTAGCCATAGGAAAGAATTTGGAGAGAAACTTCTGTGCAAGCTCTTCCCACGTAGTGATTGAACCAGCTGGTAAAGAATGTAACCAGCCCTTGGCTTTGTCCCTCAAAGAGAACGGGAAGAGTCTCAGCTTCACTGCATCATCAGAGACACCATTAAACTTGAAGGTGTCACAGATTTCGATGAAATTCCTGATGTGCATATTGGGGTCCTCAGTAGCACCACCCCCAAATTGCACTGTGTTTTGCACCATCTGGATAGTGCCCGGCTTGATCTCGAACGTATTCGCAGCAATGGCAGGCCTGATGATACTTGACTGAATATCATTAATTCTAGGCTGCGAATAGTCCATGAGAGCCCTTGGAACGTCCTGTGGATTAGGGTCTCCCATAGCAACAGAGTGTTCAACTTCAACCTCAACCTCAAGTTCAACTTCTTCTTCTTGTTTTCTTTCTTGTTCCGCCTTGGTTTGAGATCGTGTTCGCATGCACGATTAGTACCTGAAACACAAATAGGCAAGGCGACACAAGTTGGATAAGTAATCACAAATCAAGTCAGTAATCTATAACGACCACTGATGAAAAGCATATAACTACAATAACACCGCGTCCCCGGCAGCGGCGCCAAAAACTTGTTGATTCGCAAACACGCAAGTATACGTGGTCACAAATAGCAAGTGGTAAATAAAAGTTCGTTCCTCAGGGACAAGATGTACTGTGAATTTATTGCCTATGCAACAGAGTATGATTACTTTTTACTGCCTGACGATTTACCAAATTCAAGTTTTTATTACTCTAAAATTATCAACTAAGTAAGAAATATCGAAAAGTGAATTAACAAGAAATTATCTATAGCAAGAGAGACATGGGATTCCAATTTCATCGACAATTTCACTAACGGCTGACTCAATATATCGACTCGGGTGATAAATTCAATAATTAATCAGACAACACGATGATAATACGAGCTACCTTTCAATAAACTCGCATCAAACCCCTTAATTTCTACAACAGATAGAATTTAAGACGACACCAAATTATATTCAGATTATATATGTCTATATAATCTGGAAATACAATTGATTAAAGCTTAGGTTACCAATAAGATTACACAGGGCAACATGAGATGGTTTAAATCATATTACAAATCAAGATTAAGTAATTAAATCAAGAACCCATGCTAATTTGGCGATATCTGAACCCTAGAATCCGCTTTCGCAATCATCTAGGATTAAATAAATAAGATGGTAGCTAATCATCTTTAAATTAATTCAACCGAATTAGATTACCGACATTTAATCACCCTAAATCAATTATAAATCAAGCACAGAAGTTACGTTATCGAATCCATTAGAACCCCATGAAAAAGAATTAGTTCATGACTGAGTTAATAACTAACATGGAATTAATATAAAACATGGATCTGAAATTAAACATGTAATTAACACGATGAAACAATAATTAAATAAGAGAACGAGAATAAGAAATTAAAACCAATATTGAAGACAAGAAAATCTGAAACTGAAATTAATCCTGAAAGTGATTCTTGACTGCTACCTCCAGAACCCTAGAAAAATTGTACGATACAAAGATAAAAAAAATACAATCCCCCCATCACTTGTGTTTTTAGGAGTCTAAAATAAAGCGAAACAAATTGCTAAAAGCCCAACTAAAAATGAGCCCAAATAAGTTTTAAACCGAAAGAAAATAGAAATCCGGAAAATAATTCTAAGTCACACAGAAACAGAAATTATTCCGCGCTACAGCACCAATGCTGCGCTCCTGCGCATAAACCCAAGCCAAGACCGCGCCCCTGCGCATAAACTCGCGCAACAGCGCTTTAGAAACAGGCCTAGCATCTTGAACAGACGGCACACCGCGCAGCTGCGCACCCCTCGCGCAAGGGCGCTCCTGGCCTCCTGGAAAAACAGCCCGCGCGCGCTGCTGCGCCTCCTCTCGCGCCGTGGCGCCTTCCTCCTGCACTACACTCGCGCAACCGCGCCCCTCCCAAGCGCAACGGCGCCTTGAAGCTCCTGGAATGCGCCTGTTGATGCCTTGCGCGCCATAGCGCCTAACCAAGCGCCAGGGCGCCTCCTTGGCCCTGGAATTGCTCAACAACTTCTAGTACTTAACTAAATTTCCAGCCTTGAATTTCCTCCAAAAGCTCTAGATTAATTCCACACCACCATATCACCCATTTAGCACCATAATGCCTTCACGATTAAACCTACACAAATTACATAAAAACACATCAAATGGCAACTAAACTCGAGATCTTACAACCGTTTTAAGTCCGAACGGAAGGCAAATAGTGGATATAAAATCCACTTATCACAAATCACATGAAAAGGTTAGAGAAGTGGAGAATATAGATGGATTGTTTAATGAAGTTAAAATCCCATGTTTTAATTCGCATTAGTAATTCGATATAATTCTTAGTTCAAGTAGCTGTTAATTAGTTATAATTTTTAGAGTAATTGTAGTGATAAACAAAGATCCAATTGTTAAATTGTTTTAGCATCGAATAATAATCATACATTGGTGAGTGAATTAACTAGACAATACAACGAGTCCCTGTAGGAATGAATCTTATTTGCTATCTATATTACTTGAGATCACGTGCACTTGCGTGTTGAGTTTGGTCGTAACATTAATCTCTTTTTTGTGTAGTTACAGTGCCTGTTCTTGTACTTAAATGAACTTGTCATTGTTGTTTATGTAGTCAATGTTGTTTATGTACTGAAATGCTTCTTTTTGCAGTTACATGAAGTTGTTAATCTCTTGTTCTGTTCTTACTCTCTTGTTCAGTGTGTTAATCACATGTTAATGTAGTTAGTGTCTTGTTTGTGTAGTTACATTACCTGTTCTTGTACTGTAATGAACTTGTCATTGTTGTTTATGTAGTCAATGTTGTTTATGTACTGAAATGCTTCTTTTTGCAGTTACATGAAGTTGTTAATCTCTTGTTCTGTTCTTACTCTCTTGTTCAGTGTGTTAATCACATGTTAATGTAGTTAGTGTCTTGTTTGTGTAGTTACACTACCTGTTCTTGTACTGTAATGAACCACTCATTGTTGTTTATGTAGTCAGTGAGTGTTGTTTATGTAGTCAGTGTTGTTTATGGTAATCGTTTGTTGCCACACTTTGCCCTTTTATGGTAATCACATGTTTATGTAGTCACATGTTAACTTGTAATATTATTGCTGGATATAATTAGTTGTGGATCTATGATGATAGTTCAATTTGCTGAGACACAATTACTGCCCTACTGTGCCATAAGTAACCAGTTTTGACTGACTGGAGGCTTGTGTGTGCTTAGTGGTGGTCGATGTTGTCAATGATGCTTGGGGACACTCTGAGATCAAGTACTTGTATATACATTAACTGCTTCAAACTAAGCTTACTTTTAATACATGGACTGCTTAAAACTAAGCTTACTTTTAGCTCTAGTACATTAAAATCAAAACTAAGATAACATGTCCCCATGGACTTAACCTATTCAAGATGATGCTCCATGTATGTAATTCCATGCCTCATGGACAGCCCACATTGGTGCAGTGACTTGAACTGGTAGTTTACCCTCAGCTGCTAGTTTCTTCTTATTAACATGAGGCACATGGTAATCATTTGAACCTTTCACTTTTAGCACTTCATTCATAACATATTGATAGGATAGCCATACGTTTCCCAATGTTCTTGCATCTAGTTCAAAATATGCCTGATGCACTGCCTCCAACATATCATCAACATCTTTAGGCATTTTTTTGTGCATTAAACTTTGAATGCTTCTAAAAAAACCCAAGTCCAGAATATTTAAATCTGGACTGTTTGGTGGTTGCTGCACAAGAATGAATGTGAAGTCCCCTTGCTAATAAACTTGTTGCCACTCTAGGTCATCTTGAGCTATATGTGTCCTTGCATTGTCTTGCTGTATGTATATAGTTTTTGGACCTTGAGTTGTTGGCCATTTCTGCATGATTGCTGGTATTATATCATTGATTAACATGCTTCTTGTTTCCTTTTTCCCAACTGATTCAACAACCTTGGTGACAATTGTCCCCTTTGCTCTGTACTTGGAAGCCCTCTTAGCTGGTTCTTGGTAAGTGAATAGGAAGATTCCTATCTTCCCATCAAAGGTACATTCATTTTCTGCATTAAATCTTGGTCTTGCTACAGCAGCTGTGAACATAACTTTGGGTATGAATTTGCTTGACTTGGCAGCTCTGTACTTGCCCTTTTCATTTCTTTCCAGGTAAATCCTCTGTGATTTTTTGCTTAAATAAAACCACTTTTCATCAATGTGTACAAAGTCGTACATAGGATAATATTGACTTTTTGATGCTGGTGTGTCTCCCATTAACAAGTTTAGAACCCATTCAACCCTTTGAAATAGGTTTGCCTCTTTCAAAGCAGGATGTAAGGGGTTTGTGTGAGGCTTAATTAGTCCCCTCTTTATCATTCTGTTTGCTGTACTTGAAGACAATTTAAGCTGTACTGCCAAGTCTCTTATGCATGCTCTGTCCCCCATGCTTATCTCAGTTATTGTATTCAGTTGCAGTTGTATTCTTTTTCTCCCTGAGTTATGACCCTTTGTTGCCATGTTATATGTCTGACTTGCTGCCTTTTGCCTCCTTGCAGTACTCTATATTGTGCTGATTGTTCTTCTTGTGACATTGAACAGATTGGCCACTTCTTGAATTGCACCATGCTCAAGTTTCCCCTCTGCCTGCTTGTTCAAAAGCCACATGACTACTTGCATCCTTGAGTCACAGCTGAGCATTGCCCTTTTTTTGTGATGATGACCATGTATTTCTTCATGTGTGTCCCCTTCTATCTCTCCATCTGCTGGTTGATTCAAATCAAAAGGGAAACCAGAATTCATTTCTGAACAAATGGGGGCAAAGCAATGATGCAGAGGGTTTTTTTTTTGAATGTATAGTTGTAAAAAAATTGTTGTACTTATATGTGTAATTTTGTTGTATAGTTAGCATAATCCATGTGCTTGTAATGAGAAGATTTGGTTGGTTGTTAACTTTGCTACTTGTAATCTTGTTGGTGGATATCATTAGTTGTGAATTGGTTATTTGAAAGCTAAGATCCAAAGTCGAGAGGGAAACCATAGCTGGATCTACTACTACCTCGTCCATTGAGTTTAGCTTAGGCGCTAATCTCAATTTTCAATGCATTTCAAACTTTTTTAGTGGACTGCTAATAATTTAGCTAATGATTGGTTTTCTTAATACCTGTGTCATTCAACAAATGGGCAATCTATATATATATATATATAGGGTCTTGTTCTAATAGAAACTAACTTAGAATAGAAACTAAAAACTAAACCTAAATTAAATATTTCAAGATAATCTAATGACCAAATTAGGGGGTACTCCAATACAAAAAAAAACGTTTAAAATTATTGTCTCTATTCAACAAAAATATAAAAAAAAAAAATTTTTAAAAAAAAAATTACTGTTCACGTGATGATGTGGCACGTGAACAGTAATTTTTTTTAAATTTTTTTTTTTTATTTTTTTTTATTTTTTTTTATTTTTGTTGAATAGAGCTAAGAATTTTAAACGTTTTTTGTGAAGGTGCCCCTAGCGGGGCCATTAAAATAAATGAAATATAATTTATTTAGTGTAGGTTTCTAGTTTCTATTCTAAGGTTGGTTTCTATTTGAACGCTAGCCTCTATATATATATATATATATATATATATATATATATATATATATATATATATATATATATATATATATATATATATATTAATAGCAGGAGATTCGACCGTTGAGATGGCAGCCTATAAACTCTTGAAATTAATTTTTTTAATTTTCTATGCCTCCATTTCCTAGAAAAAGGGCGCTTGGCCAACTTTGCAAACTCAACATCAATCCCTGACATCGGCATTAATTTTACATCATTTTTCAAATGTGGCAAATGATTGTTTGTATAATATTCTTTGTTGAGAATTTGAGATGTCACCCTCCAAATTCTTTAAAATTATTTTGTTATTTTCTCATATACTAGCAACTAGCTTCATGAAATGGTGCACATGGTCCCTCCTTTTACATTATTTTTCAAACACTCATGACCCTCTAAATAGAACCTGTTTATATAATTTGTTTATTTTGCTGTTAATCACATTTCTATGATCTTGATGACAATACTTGGATCATTTAGCTAATTTTCATTTTATTATGTCAAAAATATATATTAAAATTACTTATTTATCAAATATTTATCTACCATTATCATTTTTTGTTAGAGGGTTCACATGTTTATATCATATGAATCCATGGACTTACTTGAACATCAATTTTTATTTTGACGAAAAATAAAAAAGTGTTAAAAATATATATGTAGATCATTACATCAGGAGAACTCTTCTTTCTTGGTATAAAATCCAAAAAGAAAATTTTAATTCCACTATAAAACCTTATAAGTAATTTTCAAATTGTGTTAAACAAAATATAAAATTTTATTTTAATAAAGAATAATATTAATCATAGATATTTTACCAAAAATTAACAATTGAAAATTTAACAAAACAATTGATTTTAATTTGATTCTAGTGTCGAACCAAACCGATTAAATTTGGTTCTAAATAGAACCATTTTGGACTATTATGAATGATTTTCAACGATTTTTTAAAAAAAGTAATGCAATTTTTTTATTTACTAATTGACATATATAATTAAATTTGATAAATTATATATGATATGGTTATGAATATTTTATATATTTATATAATGGTACTCTCTTAGAATCTATACAAGGATTCTACGTATTTGGCATTTTTGAATGAGGGGGTTTTAGACTGTAATAATGGAAGTTAGAAAATATAATGTATTTAAGCCTGAAGTAATTGAATATAATTATTAATTATACTATTATTTATTTTTTAATTAAATAGTATAATTGACCAAAACTCAAATCGACAAATTTTTAATATTTTGGTTTCAATGACATATTATAGATATAGTTTTATTTTTCTTTTAATTATATTTACTGATTGAATTAAATTTTTATTAGATAGATTTGAATTTTATTGTAATAAATTAAGAGTATTTTTTAATACGAAAGAATTAGAGAAAAAATATTAAATTGTAACTAAAATAAATTAAATAAAAGTTCATATTTAGTTTTTATCTTGAGATCTAGAATTCGGAATTAGACGATTTTATAGTCCACGCAAAATTTATAAAATAATCTTTCATTTGGTGATGGTTTAACAATTATTATTAAAATGTAACTACCAAAACCTGAAAAGAAAATACAATAATGAAGTTTTCCATTAATAATTATTTTCAAAGTAAAAACCTAATTATATATGGTTTAACTCATTTATATACATTTTTTTCGTATTTTAATATAAATACACTTTTTAGTTTATATATTAAAATATAGAATATTCTTTTATATTAGATAGGACGACTCCAACTACTTATTTCAAGATCTAACGGTTCTTTTTTATTTGGACGTTCCGAGGATATTCAGACTACCAAAATTTTGGATAAAATTATTTTTACGCTTATTATATATAAGGATATAATTAGGACTCCAAATCACCTAAGATCTTTATTAAATTATTTTTATAACATAAATTTCCAAGAGGCTATCGGCTAAATACTTTATATTTTGGATATATTTTAGTATTTTTCCATTTTCATATCTCCGTCCTTCTCATTTGTTAACAAATGAGTTGGGCATGGAGGTTAGGAAAAAGTATAAAATAGTAGAGAAAAATAAGAAAAGTGAGTAAAGTGGTGGGACAAATGAATATTTACATATAAAGTGAATGTAGTGGAGGACAGTAGTGGGTATAATTACTTATGAAAAGAATTGTGAGAGACATTCAAAAAGAAAAGTGTAAAGAATTGAGAGGAATAGAGGGAATACCTATATTGTAATTATCGTTTTAAAGTTTTTTTTAGTTTTTAAATTTTCGAAGAGGGACATTTATTTTAAACCGTATTTTAGATATATTTGATATTTTTTTATTTTAAAATTTTATACATATATTACTATGTAATATTTTATTTTGAATATTATTTAGAATCACTATTTCATTAAAAATTTGGATATTTTATTTTTATTACTATATAATAATATATTAATAATTGTTTTCATAAAAATAATTTTATTATAAAATTTTTAAAAGACCGCACAAAGTAGGGCTAATTTAACTATTTATTATAAGATTTAAGATAAGATTATTAAAAAATTATTTAAAACTAAATATTAAAATGCGACCGATTTGTAGAGGTACTAAGAGTGTTTTTGAGTAACACTTTGAATATGTGTACATAAATTTAAGTCTAATTATCAAGATAAAAAATTCTTATAAATTTTCATAAACAAAATAATCAAATGAGGAAGGATAGATGTTGAATCACTCCAAAACGCATGAATAATTTAATATAGCCAGATTGGTCATTGGATAAATCGATTAAAACGAACACTCGGAACACCACATATGAAAGGGGGCACCCAACCTTTTATACATACTTAGATTATAATCCGTGCAATTCACGGATTTTTGTTATTATATTATAAATTTTATTTAATATTACAATTATATTTTTATATAATCATTATTTTTAATAATTTTTTTAATTTTAATTTGATATAATTTTGTTGTCAAGTAATTTGATATATAATATACTCATGTTTACGGATTATACTAATGTTTCCTTATTCTAAACAACGTATACGATTTTTAATATATTTTTATTAATAATTGAAAAATATGGTGTGATATTTCGAGTATATATTAATGATTGTAAGATTTATTGTAAATTAAAAAGGTAACATGTTTTAATTTGAAAAAATATATTAATGATTGAAAGATATGATATGTTTGATGTTTTTAGCTGTTTATAAAAGGTAATATATTCAACTAAATGTAAATGTGAAAAAGACAATCAACTAATTACCATTAATTTTATTATGTTATTATTTATTTTAGGTGTTATATTTTATTGATCTTTTTAGGGTGTTTATAAAAGGTAATATCTTCAACTAAAAGTAAATGTGAAAAAGGCTATCGACTAATTAGCATTAATTATATTATGTTATTATTTCTTTTAGGTGTTAAACTTTCCTTGAAAATTATGGTGTGATATTTTTGAGTATATATTAATGATTGTAAGATTTGTTTTAAATTAAAAAGATAACGTGTTTTAATTCGAAAGGAAATATTAATGGTTGGAAGATATGATACGATTGATATTTTTAGGTGTTTATAAAAGGTAATATCTTCAACTAAAAGTAAATATGAAAAAGGCTATCGACTAATTACCATTAATTATGTATCTTCAACTAAAAGTAAATGTGAAAAACGTAATCGACTAATTACCATTAATTATATTATATTATTATTTATTTTAGGTATATTTTTTTTATAATGAGAGGTAAATAAGTAAATTCACGAAATACCAAAAAACTGGTACCAAAAAACAGGTACCAAAACTTTTAATGTTTCAGCTTTTATATAATAGTATAGATTTATTAATTAGAATGACCATATATTTGGAAAAAAGAGATTTTAATTAGAAAAGTTAGGAAAAGTAATTTTTGAAAAGGTAATAGATGATAAAGGTAATTTGTTAGTTATTATTTAGGGGAAGTGTTGGGAAGACCTACGTGTAATATTTTGAGAAAAGATTGCGTTTTAATTTTTTATAATTAAGTTAAATAATTAAGGATAATTAAGTAAAACAATTAGAAAAGGTAAGTACCGTACTGTACCGTACCAAAACTTTCAATGTTTCGTCTTTTATAATATAGTATAGATGTATAACATAATATAAATTTACGCTGATGTATAATTTCATACTTTTGAATGTGTATTCGAATATTAAAAACATTTTCTCAAAAAAATTAGTTTTATAGAACTAGCATTATATCGAATATGCATAATTCTTTTTTTATAATCTTGAAAAAGGGATATTGTTTCAAAAATTTGACTAGGGCATTTGAATCACTAAGCCGATCCCGATTATAGTACGTCGTTTCATCCTACTTCTTTTCATCGTATAACCAAATTTAGTGACAAGCTAAGTCAATAACCAGTTGAGCCTCTCATTGCATTTTCGTTCTGCTTCTTTTCATCATACAACCAAATCTATTGACAGATTAAGTTAATCACACACATGCCACCAACGACCTAAAAATATTCGCAATTGTTAATTTTAATTATTCAAGGACAAATTTCACATATACTTATCAATATTTATTAGCAGGAGATCGGAGAGATTTTCAATTAGAAGCTTCAAAATATTTTTCTTGATTTTTCACATTTTTTATTTTTTTTATTAAAATAATTTTCTTGTATTTAATAGGATTTTAATTAGTCATTAATTGTACATATTAAATATATATTAAATAAACTTTATTTTATATTTAATACAAAATTTTAGCAATTTTATTAGAACATTATAATTACTCTATTATATTAATATAAAATATTAATTATCTATATAAAAGCACAATTATTTCAAGTTAAAATGATAAAATAAAATTATTTATATCGTCCATTTCTAATCCTTATTCAAAATTACTACAATTTTTTTCGATACCAGTAAATAGACAATTTTAACTTTTCGATAAATTCGTAATCAGTGACCGTGAGAATCATGATAAGATACGAAAGTATGTAAATTTTCCAGTTAACATTCACAAAATTTAACTACAAGTAATATTGTAGAATTTACTTTTACACATGAACAAATTACACGTCGGGTGTGTCCAACTCAATTAAATTGAACCAACCTTCTTCACTAATTAAATCAATAAAAAAGTTATACATTCGTTGTTCCTTTATATTGTGTTGGAATAAATTAATATTACAAATAAACACATTTTTATACTATTACTAATCAACTAATTATGCATGTATGTTATAAAACGGGCGTCGGCATTTAAAAACGTTAATTAGTTATATTTAATATATATATATATATATATATATTTGTATTTTTTATTATAAAAATTATGTTGATATTGTAATTTGCTATGAAAAAAAGTAAGAGATTTTTATGGAGTTGATGAAGTTGATAATATGCTAGCAAGGATCTTCATTTTATTTAAATAATTATTTTAAATGATTTAGTGTTTATTTCGATTTCACTGATTTTACAATTCATTTTATTTATTGTTAAATTGGAGATAAAAATTAATTACATGTACATATTTATTATAAGATTTAATATAAGAGTATTAGAATATGTGAGTGCCATTTTAAACATGTATCCATGAATTTAATTTAAGATTACATACCAAATGTTTATCCAATAATGTTACTTTTACTTATCAAATGCCAAATTTTGCAAATGTTTATCAATATTAGATTTTAAAAGCATTTTTAATGCGATAAAATAGGTGTCGTCAATATTTTCGAAAAAATTATTATTAATACTTAAGATTTTAAATGAAACATGTTTTCTTTTCACTAATTTATTTTACATTTCACACAAGTTTCAATTCATCGTATCAACTTCCAAATAATAAAATAAAAAACAATAATATTATGTATACGATTTATAAAAATGTTTTCGTGTCGCGCGTAGCGCGGCTTTGTTACCTAGTGTAATTAGAGACAGAGGGAGTATAACTTTTGGGGAGTTACTTTGCATGCGGTGAATCTTCTGCACATTTTTCTCATTCTGCACATTTTTCTCATTTACTATATATATATATATATATATATGGGCTTAATGATCCTATAGTTAACTATAGGTAAAGTTCCTACAGTTAACCATTGAAATCACGACACATCACGTAGTTTCCTAAATAAAAAGATACATCATTAATGCCCCTGCGGGGCCCTTATAAATAAAAGGTAATAATAACATGATTTTAAAGGTTAACTATAGGAAATTCTCCTACAGTTAACTGTAGAAACATTTTTCTCTATATATATTTAAAATTATTAATTATAACAGTAATATTATCAACAATTTTATTGCATGTCAAAAAGTTAATTTGCTTATAAAAGTATTATTAAAATAATAATTTTAAGGGCTTTTTTCAAAACTACCCAAATTGCAACAGATTTTTTCAAAAATACGATTTGCAATCTTTGCAACCTTTTTTTTCGGACAACCTTTCCAACCTTTTTTTGCCTATGTTTTAAGCTCATTTACAACATTTTCCACCTGCGATACCAGTTTTGCATATTTGTAACCAAAAAACCGTATTTTTATAAATAGTTTCAAAAAGTTAAGTAATTTTGTAAATATATTTTCAACTTTGTAGCTTAGTAATTAGCAAAAAAAAAAAACTTTGTCGCTCAGTATGAGAGAAAAAAAATTCAAAGTTAACGTTCCTAGCATGTGTCTCATTTGAGTAACTCTCATTCAATCAAAATTTCTTAGAACAAATTTTAATTTGTAAACCATATAAAACTATTATTAAAAATACGTGTCTCACTTTCTCCCACAACCTTTTAAAAATATTTTCAATCTCCCAATCACCCGTATTTAAGTGGGTGAAAGCCTAAATAATTAAAAATAGCGTTGGCCCAAAATAATGATTTTCACAAAATTGACCCTTTTTATTGTCGGGATACGGAGTTTCGTTCTCCATATTAGCTGGATACGTTGCACGCAGATTCGTATTAACTGGATACTCAATTTCGTCTCCCGTTTTGTAAAGGATACGGTGTACCGTGTTGTGCTGCGCACCCAGCTAACACGAAACACAATACACTGTATTACTAACAGACAAATTAGGCGAAATGGTGTATTACCCCATATATCACGTTACACGATTTCACGTGTCATGTCAGTAAATCGGCCTAACTGCTCTAAAAAAGTATATATTTCGGTAATTTTCTCTCTTTAAGTACGGGCCAAAACATTATTAAGTATTTTGATTTTAATCAAAGTTAGAAACACATAAATTAGAGATAATTGTATTTTGCATCTTCCAACTTTCGTTCAAAAATATTATTTTATAACTATTTTGTAAAAGATAGTTTGGTACTCATGACTTTCAAAATATGATTCAACATGTACCCCTTTAACAATTTTTCATTTAAATTAATTGTTTTTTACATTATAAGGGATAAAATTGGAATTTCAACATCTCTTCAATTAATATTCATGTTAAAATTTTAATTACACTGAAAACAAGAATTTAATATTACAAAAAATAATATTAATTTAAGTTGTTTTAAATTTTAATGATATTATTTTTAAAAATTTTAAAATCATAATTTATGATAAATGTTATGATTAAGTATGCTATAATTATTCGCTTGATAAATATTTTTTCAATTTTTTAGCATTATAATTATTTTATTGTATTAATAATGAAAATTAGTTTTTTGTTTAGTACTTTTTTCTTCATACAAAATTTCATTAATATAAATTTTTTAATAAATTTAAAATTTTCGTTATTAATATTATCATTCAAATTCGAATTCTTACCCTCCAAATATAACATTATTAACAGCAAATAGTCAAAGGGGTGCATTTTGCATCCAATTTTATCCTTATATATCTATCTATAATTTTGGTCCCTGTATCGTCAAAATAATTTCAACCATGAAATCTAATATTTTTTAAAAGTACACTATCAAGATTATATCATATTAAAAAATTTTATAATTTAAAAATGATATAATTAAAAATATTGTATTAGAATTGAATTTAAAAAAAGTTTACAATATGAAAAGGATATAAAATATTGTAATAGAACTGAATTTTATTTATTTATTATTAAATAAAGTTCATATTTATAATTTGGGTTCTATCTCGATATCTAGAAATCAGATTTGGATGATGTTACAGTCCACGAAAAACTCATAAAAATATCTTTAATTTAGTGATGATTTAACAAATATTATCCAAATGGAAATACTAAGAATCTCAAGAAAAAATATAATTACAAATTTTTACATTAATCCTATCCAGGGTAGAATACTTACTTTGATAATCGTATTCAATATTGAAAACCTAACTGTATACTCCCTTTGTCCTCTCATTTATTTACACTTTCCCTTTTGGGATGTCCATCTCAATTCTTTAAATTCCAAAATTTACCCGAATTAGTAAAGTTTTATAATGTAAAAAGTAACTACACCCACTATTCACAAAACTCATGTTATTATATAAAATATTGATTGGTCCCACCACTTTACTCACTTTTCTTATTTTTCTCCACGACTTTACAATTTTTCTTAACTTCCATGGCCAACTCATTTGTAAACAAATGAGAGAGACGGAGGAAGTATGATTTAAAACATTAACATGCACTTTTTCGTATTTTTCGTATTTCAATATAAATATAATTTTTAGTTTAAATGTCAAAATATAAAATATTTGAATGCTAAATCCAACGTTTTTCATTGATTTATTTTAAGATCTAACGGTTCTTTCCTTTTATCATACCGAGGACCAGACTATCGACTACCATATTTTTGGACAAAATCTCTCTTACACTTTTTATTAAAATTGTATTTGGTTGTTAGTACAACTATCTTCAAATAATATGAAGGTTATTTTGATAATCAAAACGAAATATAAGTAGATTTACTAAATCGAATAGAATTTTACATGTAAAAAGCATTACTCTTTTGTTTTTTAGTAGTTTTAATTGGAGAAAAATTGTTAAATCGTCACTGAATTAAAGATTATTTTGTTAATTTCACGTGGGTTGTAAAATTGTCCAAATCAAATTTTAAGAATTCAAGATAAAACACATAATAAATTAAACGTGTACAATCTTATATATATATATATATATATATATATATATATATATAGTTTTTTAACAATAATTTAATATGTAAGCTAATAACAAATATGTATTAAAAATGTTAATATAATAATAGATATTAAAAATGCAACGTTATCTATCTATACTATTATATTAAAGCCGAAACACTGAAAGTTTTGGTTTTCGGTTTGGTTATCCTATTTATTTTGGTTTTCGGTTTGATTAATTTAATTTTTAATTAATTTTAAATATAAAATAAATCAATTTTAATCCGTTATTGGCTATAGTCCTAAAGACACAATAGTATTTTATATTTACACCATTACTAATACAGCTAAACTTAAAACCTCCGTTGCCTTCACGAACACTGCGCACAGAACTCTATTCTTCTAAACCTAATTTACACCATCTTCATCAATTCAATACACAAGTTTCTTCGGCTTTTCTCTTTTTTGCAGCACCATATCTATCATTAAAGTGTAAGTATAATGATTGTATTATGTTTTTGTATTATCTCCCTCTTATAATTGTTACAAGAAATTGTAATTTTGGGGTGTTTTTTAATGTAAGTACAGTGTTTGTTTGAATGCCTCATTGAATGAAAGACGAATAAACAAGAGCAATCACATATTCTAAAGCTGAGATAATCATCAGAAAAAAGAACACAAAGTCGTCTGTAATTATTATGAGCAAATAATACAATGAATAATTACATAAGTGTACAATTTAATACCCATGATACACATCTTGAAAATTGAACATGCTTATCTCCCTCTCATCTTCAATGGAATTCAAATTCAATGGACTTGCAGACTGAGGTGTTGACATTACTGATGTATAGCTGAAATTGTTGTTGCTGTTGTTGGATCCGAAACCCGAAACCCGAGTTCTCTTGACCCGATCCGTAGCTGAAAGATTGAAAGTTTGGTCGGTTTAGTTTTCGGTTTGGTTATCCTAATTATTAAAATAAATAATTACATAATATAATTAATGGTAATTAGTTATTGCCATTTTCACATTTACTTTTAATTCAAGATATTACCTTTTATAAAAACATCAATCGTACCATATTTTCAAATCATTAATATTTTCTTTCTAATTAAAATACATTACCTTTTTTATTTAAAACTAATCTTACAATCATTAATATATACTCAAAAATATCACACCATTTTTTCAATTATTAATAAAATATATTAAAAATCCCTATACATTGTTTATAATAAGAAAATATTAGTTAATACGTAAATATGAATATATTATATTATGTTAAATTAAAATTTAAAAAAAATTTTAAATTGATAATTGTATAAAAACATAATTGTACTATTAACTAAAATTTAATAAATATCTAAAATATCTTATCTTTCAATCAATTTAAAATACGTTTACTTTTAATTGAAGATATTACCCTTTATGTGTACCTAAAATATCGTAACTTCCACTCATTAATATTTCTTTTCTAATTAAAACACGTTACCTTTTAATTTAAAACATAATTTTGCAATCATAATCTTCCAATCATTAATATTTCTTTATAAATTAAATACACCATCTTTTAATTTAAAACATAAATTTACAATCATTAATGTATACCCAAAAATATGACACCGTATTACTGTTAGATTTTTAGTAATTAATAAGAACTGTTAGATGTAATTATAAGGTATATTTAATGATTAAATTAATTTAATAAATATTCAAGGTTGTAATTCTGTTAACGACATATTTAACTTAAAATATTATTTTATAAATTTTAAATCATGCAAATCATTTATTAAATTTACTTCAAATTTTATTAAATTAATATTAAAATAATTTTTAAAATTAATATTCATATAAAACATAATTATAGAATAAAATAAAATTTATAACATATCAAAAGAAACCCGTGCATCGCACAGATTATAAGCTAGTATAGATTATAAGCTAATATGTTTAATTTTTTTCTAAAGTGCAATACTAATTTGAAACAGAGTGAATAGAGGTTTCAATTTTAGACGGGCCACGGACTGATGGTATGACTACACTATACTAATTTTCTCCGGCCCAAACTCAATGCGTCACGTACCGAACTACAAAACAGAGTTTTTTGACCGATACTACAAAACAGAGTTTTTCTTTTGGTAGGCGACGGGCAAACGGCCAGCAAATCGTAGTGTAAAATATTTTTGCACTGCATAGAGAGATGGAATCTCTCTATTTTTATACTAAAAATTTTATTATACGTAGAAAGTTTTTATGATACTTATTTTCACAATAGATGGTAGTAAACATTTGTCCTTGACAAACCCTTTTCTTTTTGGCTGACAAATGATAATCCTCCGTCCCTTTCAATTGTTTACATTTTTCAAGTAATGACCGTCACGTATTTTAAAGTGTATTTTATGGATAGTTTTATAATTTTTTTTTCTTATATAAAAGTTTAATGTTTAAAATTGTTATGTAACTATCCTTAAAATATACCTTAAAATGTGTGTCGGACATCACTTGAAAAGTTTAAACAATTGAATGGGACCGAGTAGAAAACAGAGTAGATGTTAGTATTGAAATGTTAATTTAGCTACTAATTATGATTTCTATCAAGTACATTAACAGATGTATATGTGTGTCAGAGTGAGTGCGCACTTTCTTAAGCTTTGCTCAACACCCCTGGCAGAATTATAGAGTACCTTCTATTGCCGGGATATCACTTTCTCTAAATGAGATGAAGCAATCATAATGTCGCCTAAAAAACATTCTTCATTTAAGCTAATGCCATTGGGCTTCATGTTTATGTACTGGAAAGAATTTTAGATGATTTGAAAACTGATTGACAGTTTAAAATTTTAATGAAATAATGAGCACAGGAAGATGTAGTACTTGATCATAATGATGATTTCATACATCATTGGTCCACATCTGAACATGCATTATATGTTTCAGATGGATGTTTACGAAAAAGGTCAAATACAAATAGAAGTTTTCAAGCCATTACGTTTAGAATAAATCTGTCATCCATTAAAACTGAAGAAGAGATTTGGAGTTCGAGAATTCCGTTCTCTTAAGTAATCAACACGTTTAAAACCTTAATGTGTTGGAGAATGACCATAACATGATCTTATACTTTTCGATAAAAATATTGAGGCGATTGATCTTGTAATATACAAAACTCTGATCATTAGCGGGGGTTTAGACGATTAGTTATCAAGAGATCGATGGATATGATAAATATGGGCGCAAGAGGGTGTGCTTCCAACCAACATATTGCAAAAGAATCTTTGGCTGCTTTTCATCGGCTCCACAATACAAAGTCGCTTAAAGAGGCGTCCACCCCAACCCATGTGTGAAAGGTCCCCATGTCTACTCTGTTTGATGCTTCCATTGCTTGTCTTTGCTATTGTTTCTTCCCTTCTGTAGCCTGCCTTTGTTTTCGTATCAATGTATGTTGCTTGGCTCGTAAATTTTTCTTTCCTCCATTTCTCAAAATTTTGCTTAATTCCCCTATCTCTTGAAAAATAAAGTGTACCAAAACCACGTGACAGGGTGAGTGACTACTTGGCCACAATGGCCATTCATGCAACTCTTGTGGGGGCTAGTTTTTCATATATTTATCTATTTTCTTGGCTGGTTGCTTCTCTTATCACTCTTATTGCATCACAAGCAGCCATGCATTTTTGTAAAATGTCCATCTGCATGTTACTCCCTCATGTCCTTATTGTAATCAACCTTTCCTACATATATATCATAATCCACAATTGACTACTCTTCACTACTCACTATGCCTTCAAATCCTACTTGAGGACAGGACACCATATAATCTTCGGATACACGCACAATCACAGCATGATAACATCGACTACTCAATAATGTTTATAAATTAAATCTCCTTTAAATCTTAAATGCTTTTTCAACAAGATCTTTTATTTTAACATTTTTCACACTCGAAAATTAGATCACAATCACAATTACACTAAATCGCACCGTCTATTAATTACTTGCAAATACATGTACGGTACACTACGTTATCCGAAATTAATTGAAATTTCCAACATGGATACGTATTCAAGTGTTGGATTGGGTAATATTTTTTACAAAAATATATGTTTTTAGCTTAAAATTCATGTTCAAGCATGCATACTCATATTCGAGTGTTGAGTGTCTGATACGGTTATTTACGATAAAATGAAGAATCACGATAATATAGACTCTACGCAATTTGAGAAGGATTGAACAAGATTCGAATTTGGACATCTTTTTTATATGTGCATTATTGTTTATGTAATCATTTGAGAGAAACGGAACTTACAATCCTCGCTAAAACGGGAATATTGTTTTTAAAACCTCCGAATGTACACTACTTGAAAAAGAGGTTAAATACAACGGAATAAATTCAACAGACGATAAATTCAACCAGATCCCTTCGTTTTTATGATCAATGTCCAGTGAGTTTTGACTGAGCATCATTTTCAACGGATGCTAAATGCAACAGAATAAAATCAACCGACCCGTTGAATTTAATTATGACTTTTTTTAACGCGCGAGAATATTCCCACCAAAAGTTAAAATCAACGGAATAAAATCAACCGAATTCAAATTCAACAGTATCCCGTTGAATTTAATTATGACTTTTTTTCACCACGCGGGAAGATTCCCACCAAAAGTTAAAATCAACGGAATAAAACCAACAGAAATAAACTCAACAATATCTCGTTGAATTTAATTATGAATTTTTTTCACCACGCGGGAAGATTCCCACCAAAAGTTAAAATCAACGGAATAAAACCAACAGAAATAAACTCAACAATATCTCGTTGAATTTAATTATGGCTTTTTTTCACCACGCGGGATGATTCCCACCAAAAGTTAAAATCAACGGAATAAAACCAACAGAAATAAACTCAACAATATCTCGTTGAATTTAATTTCCACTCAACAAATTCCCACAAAAAGTTAAAATCAACGGAATAAAACCCGCCAAAATAAATTTCCTCGACAATTTATAAAGATGACTCCAATTTTTAAGCAATAAATTCATCAACACTCCTCTTTTTCCCTCAAACAAACAAACATCTCATACACTGCATTTGGATTTTGTGTGTCACTCTGAGGCAAGAGTAGTACAACCACTAGCTAATTTCTTCATGAAAAGTTTTAACAAATATAAATTCAACATTGTATTCCACTCAAAATTCCCACCAAAAGTTTTAGCAAAATTCTTACCAAGAATCGAAATACAGAAGATTCCCACCAAAAGTTAAAATCAACGGAATAAAATCAACGGAAATCAAATGCAGCAGTACCTCGTTGAATTTACTTAATCATTTGTTCCACCGAATAATAAATACAATGGAATAAAATCAACGGAAACCAAATGCAGCGATATCTCGTTGAATTTACTTAATCATTTATTCCACTTACTTAAAAAACTCCACCGAATAATAAATACAACGAAATAAATTCAACGGAAATTAAATGCAACGGTATCTCGTTTAATTTACTTAATCATGTTTAATTTTCTTAATCATTTATTCCACCCACTGAAAAAGCTCCACCGAATAAAAAATACAACGGAATAAAATCAACGGAAACCAAATGCAACGGTATCTCGTTGAATGTACTTATGCATTTTATTTCAACGAGATCCGGTTGATTTTAATGGTACTACCAGTATATTTCCTTTAAATAGCTAGCCTCCCTTCCGACCATTTTCTCTCATATCTTTTCCTTAATTTGATCTTCAATTTTGCAAGGTTTCATGTTCAAGTACGTATTATTTCATATTCTTTTAGATCTAATTATTATAATTTATTTATTTTTTTGCTAAGTATCTTATTATTATAATTGTATCATTTATGTTAATTATGTCATTATTGCATTTTTTTTGTATAAAATGATGTTCACTATCTTAATTAAAGTGACAAAATTAGTGTCATTATTAGCTACGTGTTCTTAAGTATGTTAATATAATAGAGAAATAATTGCCATAAATTGATATTACCAAGCATACTATGATGTGTTTGTTTAATTTTTTGATATTTTTAGTTTAATTAAAATTTGATAGATTTGGTTTTTAATAATAATAAGTAATTAAATTTTATTCTATATTTGTAGATGGCATCCGATCGAAGTTGGATGCATCGTAGATTTGATGCGAGAAATAATATAACGGAGGAATACAAACTTGGTGTACAAAATTTCATTAATGTTGCTTTGAAAGGGAATGTTGATTCAAAGGGGAGGATAAGATGTCCATGTAAGGAGTGTGAAAATACATTGCATAAGTTACCCAATTATGTAACTTATGATTTGTATCGATACGGCATTATGGAATCGTATACTACATGGAATTTTCATGGTGAGAAGCATAAGTCGTGGGTTGAAGTCGAGACTAGTTCGGGGGATAGTGGTCCTAGGGATGATGAAATGAATGATGCACGAGAAATGCTTAGAGATTTTGCAGATGCTCATGGAAATTTCGAGATTGGTGAGGAGGAACCGACTGCAACAGCAAAAAAATTTTATGAGATGTTAGATGGTGCTTCTGAACCTCTTTATCCGAATTGTTCCAGTTCCACCACTTTATCATTCGTCAACAAGTTATTGAATTTCAAGAACAGACATGGTTGTAGTAACACGGGGTTTGATGAATTACTTCAACTTATTGGATCAGTGTTGCCAGAGAAACACAATCTACCCGAGACCTATTATGATGTTAAAAAGATGATAAGTGGGCTGAATATGGGATACGAAAAGATTGATGCTTGTGAGAACGATTGCATGTTATTTTATAAAGAAAATAACAAGAAGGCATATTGTGACGTATGTCATACAAACCGATACAAAGAGCGAAAGGATAACGAAAAGAAGTTGATTCCAAGATAGATCTTGCGATACTTTCCACTTATACCAAGACTACAACGTTTATACATGTCTAAGCAAATTGCCAAATATATGACATGGCACCATGATAGGGTTATAGTTGAAGGTCAATTATCTCACCCAGCAGATGGAGATGAATGGAAAGCGTTTGATGCTAGATTTCCAAGATTTTCAAAAGAGGCACGAAATATCAGACTTGGCCTTTCAAGTGATGGATTTGACCCATTTCGTGATCCACTAGCAAGGGATTACACTGTATGGCCCGTGGTTATGTTGTGTATAACCTTCCACCATCTATGTGCATGAAAGCTCCATACATGTTCATGCCTCTCATTGTTCCCGGTCCCACTGATCCTACAAAAGACCTACATATTTATCTCCGACCGTTAATTGATGAGCTAAAGATATGGCAAACAGGGGTGGAAACATATGATAGGGCATCGCGGACAAATTTTCAGATGAGGGCATCATTATTGTGGACAATTAGCGACTTTCCAGCACTTGCAATGTTAAGTGGATGGTCAACTAAGGGTAAATTGTCATGTCATGTATGTAGTGGAGATGTTAAAGGCTTTCAACTCAAGAATGGTGGTAAAACTTCCTTCTTTGGAACTGCTCGATATTTTCTGGAACCGGGTGATCCATTGAGGAATAACACAAAGTTTGGGAAAAGAGAGGTACGGTCTGTCACGGCTCGACACTCGGGATTAAGGGCAAAGACAACATGTGAACTAATAAGGTTTCCTCCTCCAGGAAAGTCAACCAAAAGAAAACCTAGGGACTATGGAGTGACTCATAATTGGACTCATTATTCTCCATTTTTTGAACTCCCATATTGGGAGACACTCGGTCTTCGTCACAATATTGATGTTATGCACACTGAAAAGAATGTTTTTGAAAACATATTCTACACCATGTTAAATGATAAGGACAAGACCAAAGACAATTTGAAATCAAGGCATGATTATAAGGAACTTGGTATACGGCGTGAGTTATGGACTCTAGATGGTAACACAATGCCACATGCTCCTTATGCTCTCTTGAGGGAACAAGTTGATAAGTTGTTAGAGTGGATTTCAGAACTTAAACTTCCAGATGGGTATGTTTCAAATATATCTAGGTGTGTGAAATTTGAAAAACATTCTATTCGTGGGATGAAGTCGCATGACTGTCATATTTTCATGCAAAAATTGTTGCCTATTATTTGTCGTGATTTACTACCGAGGCAAATAGGTGATTCCATTATTGAGTTGTCTAACTTCTTCCAAGATTTGTGCTCATCTACCTTGAGATACTCTGATTTGTTAAAATTGGAGAAAGATATAGTGAGGATAATGTCTAAGTTCGAAACCATTTTTACTCCTGGTTTCTTTGACCCGATGGAGCATTTGCCATTACATTTGGCTACAGAGTGTAAGTTGGGTTGTCCCGTCACATACTGTTGGATGTATCCTTTTGAAATATTCTTGCATGGATTGAAGATGAAAGTTAGGAACAAAGCAGATCCAGAGGGTTCAATGGCTGAACGCTACATCGAGGAGGAATGTGTGCATTTTTTGCTCACTTTATTTTGAATCCGAGGTCGAAATAGTGCATACTTGGTTGCGTCGTAACCAGGCACCCAAAAAGTGCAATGATCCTAACTTGTTAGACATTTACACGTATCCGACGAAGCCCATTTTAAGAAAAGGACATAGAATCTTGAGTGTTGATGAAGATAGACTCATCAAATATTATGTTCTTATTAATACACCGGAGGTTGCAAAGTACTTGGGGTAAGATCTTTTAACTCATATTTTTTGTTTGCTTTTTTTATTTTATTATATTAATTTTTGTTATTTTGTAGTGAATTTCAAAAGTTGGTACACAGACAATACCCAGAATTTGATGATGCTGCAAAAGAAAGATTTCAAAAACATCGATTCACAAATTGGTTTGAAAGAAGGGTATGTGTCCAAATATATACATACAAATGTTTGTTGTTGTCTTTAAATGTTCTAATGCACTTATATATACGGTTCATTCATTATACAATTAGGTAACGGATGATCCAAAGCTCAAACTCAAATATAAGGATTTGATAAGAGGTCCGATGCGTGATGTGAATATTTATAATGGTTGCTATTGTAATGGTTATAAATTTGGTTCCACAGATCCTAATGAACGCACTTCACCAAATTCTGGTGTGCTTGTCCTAGGTAAGAAATATAATATATTCTAGAAGTTTGTCTTATTTACAATATTGTTTTCTTTATTAATTTAGGTACTTCATTAGTTGTATCTAATAAATTTACTCATTTGTATGTAGGAACTTCTTTCATGGAGAGTTATCAAAATAATTATGGTAGACTTGAAGAAATACTCGAGCTTTACTATCATAATGGACATAAAGTTATATTATTCAAATGTCATTGGTTTGATCATACAACACATGTCAAAGTGGATAGAAATAGGATGACTACGGTGGATGTTAGATCAACATTAAATGCCGAAGATGTGTTTGTTTTGGCAAGTCAAGCTCATCAAGTTTATTATACAAGAAGCATTTCAAATCCAAAATCACCATGGTACACGGTATTAACAACGAAAAGTCGTTTTGTTAATGAAGAAGTGGTACCAAAAAAGAACTTTATCTCAAATGATGAAGCTTTGCAAAATGATGTTTCAAACACTTCATCTTCTCGTGTTGAGCCTGTGATTATCCATGATCCTTCAAATTTTTTTATTGATTTTAGGTTTGTTGAGAATGATAATTTCATGGACGATTATAATGAAGAACAAAATAATGACAATGATGAAGACACGAGTGTTGATGAAGAAAGTGAGAGCGAGGATGATATGTGTTATTTTATTTTTTTTAAAATTCTATCAAATTTGTATTAAATTTGGAATTATTGTGATAATTAAGTTTAATTTTTGAATTTAAATATTATATTTTGATTAGACTTTAAATTTACAATGTAAGTTATGTAATATTATTATGTTATTAATTTTTTTTGCATTAGCAGGATGCCACTTCCGGTAGCTATGCTATTCCGTTCAAGTGGTATATTTAAAACAACTGATTTTGGTTGTATTAATTTATCTCCCTAAATAACATATTATTATCCCTAAGTCATATTTTAGTCAACCGGCCCTCTAATCCTTTCTCCCTCTCCTAGCCGCTCTTATTCACAGCGCCGCTTACAGTCTGCCGCTCACAAATCTCACACACTAACAAATGAAATCCTCACGGCTAAAACAAAAATCATACAAACCTCAAATTCCTCCCACAAATCTCACAAAAACCTCAAGAATCTCACAAACCTCTCATAAATCTCTCACAAGTTCCAAGTTCACAAACCTGTCAAAAATCTCACAAATTCACAAACTTCTCAGAATGCTTTCACAGATTTCACAAATTCACAAACTTCTCAGAATGCTTTCACAAGTCTCGCGAATATATCACAACAGGTATGGATTTTTTCAATTTTAATTGTATATTTAGGGTTTATTCGATTTTGGGTTTTCTTGATTCCTTTGTATTCTGTGTTCGTATGGGTATTTTCTTGATTGTATTCAATCTTTGTATTTTCTTATGGGTATTGATAATATTTAGCTTGATTTTAGGTATTGATTGTATGTATTAGTTGGATTTCGGTGTTTTATTTCGGTGTTTAGATTTTGGTGTCCGATGTCTGGTAGAGGAAAATTATTGTTGTATTTTACATTTCAGTTATTAAGAGTGTCTTTATTATCTATATATTACATGATTATATGTATTTAATGTTGAATTTTGTCCATATGATGACTGATTTTCCTGTAAGCAGGTTATTTCTTGCTTGTTAGCCGTGTGAACAAATTCTTATCGTGTTTTAAGACGATTTGTTCCTAATCAGTTTTACTTCAATTTGTTCTTGGTCAGGGATGGAGAAGAGAAGATGGTGGTAGAGGTGTTGGAGAAGATCAGGACGAGGAGGATAGTGAAGAGGGTGGTGATGAAGGAGAGGAAGGGGGCAACGATGAGGAACAAACTATGGTTGATGGTACTACATTTGAGAGAGCTTCACGCAGCATTTGTGATGGCGATTACAAAAAGATGCCAAAGGATGGAAAACCCAAACTTGGAGTCGTAACCTTCATAAACAAAACAAAGTAATGTACAAACATTTTTATTCAATCTTGTTAGATTTTTGCAAAAAATTATTAATTTAATATTTTTAAATTGTGTTAATTATTATAGCATTAAGGAAGCTCATTACAAGAAAACACTTAGAGCAATT
Source organism: Saposhnikovia divaricata (assembly GCA_036435485.1). Lineage (NCBI taxonomy): Eukaryota > Viridiplantae > Streptophyta > Magnoliopsida > Apiales > Apiaceae > Saposhnikovia > Saposhnikovia divaricata. The sequence continues at coordinate 181,249,395 of CM071597.1, read as the reverse complement.
GTAAGAACGCGTTGGGATTTTGAAACAGCAAAACAAAAGGGATGGGCTCGAGAGACTTTCTTGAACGAGTGCATAGAGGAGTTTAAGGTATGATAACGCATACACTTTTTTAGCACTTGTCAGTTATTATGATCTTGTTATTTTTATGAAGCTTGTTTTCTCAAAAGTTCTAATACTTTTGTTTGAAAGAAATTTTATGAGTATCCACCAGAATGCAGTGGTGATAAAATTAAAGAGCTGGAAGGGGATGCGGTGGTCAGGAAGCATTTGAAAAATAATTTGAGATGTTATATGAACGGTTGGAAGAAGGATGGTTTGAAAAGGGTTGTGGAGGCACATGGTAAGGGAGACACAAGTGCAAATCTACGTAATTGCCCTCCTTACTACTTATCTGAAGCTGCATGGAATGGCCTAGTTGATTACTGGAAAACTGAGGGATTTGCCAAGTTGTCGGAAGCTGGTAGGGAAAATGTCATGAAGTCTGAGATTAAGCACTCTAGTGGAGCGAAGCCATTTGACCATCGTTATGAGGTACTTTTTTTTATATGATGTAATTAATTCTATGAGGTACTTTTTTTTATACGATGTAGTTAATTCTATATGATCTTCAGTTTAATAATTTATCTACAATTATATGATCTATAATTTACTAGGAAAGTGAGACTTATAAAGCAGAGTGGACTAACTAGTCTCACAAATGATTGCTGGCACATGTGTTTTTCCTTGCTTAGTTCCTAGCAGTAAATATAATGTACTGAATTTTATTTATTTGATACTTATAAATGACACGAAGACCTTTTTTCACTCTGTCTTTATTTTGGCCTTTTTGATGTGGGGCTATACGTGTTAGCCGACTGCTGAAGGGAGCATGTCAAGAAAGTTAAACAAGAGTTAGTTACAGTGTTGCACAATTTGAATTACGGGGTTGTTGTCGTCTACTACAAAGTTGTTAGCATATACTAGGCTTTTAGTTTCTCTATAGTGTATGTAGCCTTGCTTGAAAGTATATTTTTGTGCCACTAATCTTACAATAGCCAATTCAGCGATGATATGCGATGACAGGCAGCTCATTGTCTCCTTTGCAACTTTCTAAAGCTTTATTCATATGTGATAGTACCACTAGTCCATGTGCTTCAGCCTTTTGTATTTCATTCGGATCAAACATATCGAGTCCTGCATTGATGAACTAATATCATTAGAAAGTAAATTTTCATGTTCAATTAAGTTACATGAGATATTCTTGTTGCTTCACCTATTGTGAGCTTAATTCTTTTTTAAATCTATTGAGCTCCACATCAGTAATAATATCCACTAAAGTTGAAGCAGTGGTCTCGTTGAACTGAAAAGGTTCCTCTGCGGCTCTACCCTTCTGCTTCTAAAGTTTGTGTAAATTTTTTTATTGCTACTTCCTTAGCTGCATAAAGAGGAACCCTTTTACTAGAAAAATATAATTGTTTGAGATACCATGTTGGTGAATTAGAATGAGATAAATGTGTTCATACTATTTTGTGAGAATAAGTTTGAGGCAGTATTGGTAAGAGGCTTAGCTGGCGAAGATTCTGCATTAGGAAAAGCTATGATGAATTACCTCACTTTCTAATACACTGATTTTTCTGAGAATTTGTGCTTGGCCAGAATCTGGATACATGATTGGAAAGAGGAACTTGCTGCTACAGTGAATCCATAGTGACAAAATAGATTTATTTATTACATGTTTTTGTGGATATTCACATTAATTACTTCCATATCACTGTTTTTGTCGCTGTACTTGAAGCAATGTCACCTACGTAATTGTCATATGCATTTGATAATCATAGTTTTAGCATCTGAAGTTGCCTATATTTAGTTACCCTGCGGCTTTATTATTATTATTATTATTATTATTATTATTATTATTATTATTATTATTATTATTATTATTATTATTATTATTATTATTATTATTGTTATTGTTATTGTTATTATTATTATTATTACTATTATTATTATTATATTGAAGATTAAATTAATTTCTTATTATTTTATTGTCTTGTCTTTTTTGTGTCTTCATGGAACAATATATTTTCTTTCTTATCATCATGTCAAAAACAATCCGATTGTTCCTTTAATTATGAATATGTTGTGCAATAACTTTGTTCTTTTTTTTTTTCTTTTGTAGGAACTAGAGGAGAAAGCAAGTAAACCTCTTACTATCCTGGAAAAGTTCGATGCTTCGTACAAAAAGAAAGAACAAGTGGAAGAAATAGGGCAAAAACTTAAAGTAAAATTTTCACTTAATCTTTCAGTTTTTTGAGGTTTGTATTAAATAAATTATTGTATTCAATAATCAGGTCTTATATCTGAGGTTATTATGTAATGTAGGACGTTGTGGAGCGTACTGCGCAGGAAGAACTTTCTCAGGATGCACCACCATCTCTAGTCATCCAAAGGAAACGTGAAGTCGAGCTATTGCTGGAGGTTTGTCCACCTAAGAAGGGAAAAGTACTTATGTTCCCACGCCATACCCTTCCGGAGCTTATTGGAAGAGATGAAGCTGCCAAATGGACCACTTCTCAATCTACTTCGGCCTGCATTCCTGAACGCGTTCCGAAATCTGCATATTCTATTATTGGGAAGGTCATGACAGAGGTGACTAATATGGTTGAGGCGTTAGACGAGATTGAGGTGACACGTGCTAGACTTGAAGAAGAAGTGAAGAAATTGGCTAACCGTGCTTATCCAAACAAAGATGATACTGCTTCTAATATTTTATGTGAAGAGTATATCCGAATAGCATCACAAATGACTTCTCCTCTCTTTGAGCGTTACAAAAAGGTTATCATAGAGGTAATAATATAAAAGTTAATGTATTTATATTATTCTATAGCCAAGAACCTTCATACATTAATATAATCATAAAATGAAAGAAAAACCTTCATACGAATTATATAATAGATCAGATTCCTTTATATAAAATGAAATGAAAGTAATGCAGTAATTCTGTTAAAAATTTAACGGAAGGTTAACTTTTTAGTGGGCAAAAACAGTCGCAACAGGTTTTAATAGCTTTGTTATGTCATGTCTATATTGTATGTAAAGAATGTGGTAATGTCTGTTACTTGTTCGCACTATATTAAATGTAACATTAAATACATGTTGATGAGATGTTGGACCTGGAAGGCGGCACTCATGTGTGTTCCAGAAAAAACATAATAGTTACTGGCCAGAAAGAATTTTAAAAAAAAATAAAATTGCGTTAGTTGCTCTACAAGTGAGATACATGGTGTACGTTTATTTTTGTTTAGTTTACTACAATGAAAACATCATCCTGACCTAGATTGTATGTTAAACCTATATCAATGTATTTTTATGATTGTCTAATCGGTCAAAATAAAGTCAAGGATTCTATAACTGGTTAAAAAGTAAAAAAATTATGTTTAGCTTTGATTAGTTAAAACACATATTTATTAAAGAATCAAGCGTGAAGCATATTAAAGAATAAGTAGCAATAGCTTGTTTTAATTGTTTGCTGTCACTAATCTTGCCACGATCACCTGAGTTAGTTATAGGTTTGCTAGAGTTCAATCGTAGTTTATAGATTAGCTAACACCCAGATTCTGAACAGTTAGTTTCATTTTTAATTGCAGGATACTAGATCGGATCAGATGGTGTTGCACGAAAATGTCAGCGATGTTGATTTAGAGTATTTACAAACCCGCTACCCTCTTTAGCTTGAAGACAATTGTTTGTGGTTTTTATATCTCGGAATCTTTAAGTATTGTCTTCTCTTTAAAACTTTGGGTTAGGTATTTTATGCTAGACATGAAGACATGGAACTAATGCAACATTGTGTCTAATTGTATTTTGGAACTAATGTAATATAACGTGTGGATTTTATTTTGGATCTACCATTTGGGGTTTGATTTCCTATTGTAATATTTAATGCTTCATGTACTACGTAGCAGGAATTGCACCAGTAGCTTATGATAAAATTATTGTATTTTATGGTATATTATATTCAACACTAAACGGTTGAAAATAATTACCATATGGTCAAGTAGGTTCAACAAGATATGGTTGCATTTACTGTGCATATAAACAGAGGAAAAAAAGTTTTAATCAACCAAATCTTGTTGATTTTGATAGAATTAAATGTAACAAAATCCGGTTGAATTTTATCTACAAAAACACGTGGCAAGATGGTGTAATCAACGGAATTTCGTTGATTATGACATAATTAAATTCAACAATTTTCGATTGATTATATTACCATTGGCGGTAAAATGATTTTTTGCTGAAATTCAAAATTGAAATTTCAAATTTTGGCGAAATGTCCAAGGTCATTTTTCAACGGAAAATGGTTGAAAATGGTGCCAACAAAATCAACGGAAAGTCGTTGAATTTAATCTTAAATTCAATCGAAATGCTAATTTCAACAGCCTTATATTCAACGGGAAGGTTTCGGTTGAATTTATGGTAAATTTAACGGAATCCTGTTGCAATTAAACTAAATTCAACAGAATTTTACCCGTTGAATTTAGTCACTTTTATTGTAGTGGTACCGTACCAATTTGGTTACGTTCTTCCAAATTTCGAATCAGTTATTCATAATTAAGCAATGGCATTGTCATGTCCAGTTATTTGTTTTATACGTTATTTGTGATGCTGCATTGAGATCTTTCGTAGCCTCTATAAATTTAAAACTATGAGAAGAAAAGTGGCACCCGAAAATTGATAAACCTCTCACATCATATGCTGATCTACCGAATGTAAGAGTAGTTTGTTCTAAGGTTGCATTTACAGGTATTTTTCTTCTTTTTAATAATTTAGGTTTTTGCCTTCATTTTTTTATAAAAATTGCACAATAATTTATTAATCTACTATCAAGGGCATATAATTTGTAGTTTGTTAATCCATATTTTTGATTATTCCTCATTTTTTGTTATCCTAGTTCACAACCGTTGTTAAATCTTCAATTTAAGTGGCCGTTAAATACAACAATACTAAACATTGTTATATATACAGGTCTAAGGTTCGAATCCACCAACAACATATTAAATTATATTTTGATCCTAAAATTTAGAGGAAAATTCATGGTGGTGGCTAAACTTTACCCCAATTTTCAAAATGTTGGTCGTGTTATTAGATTTTCAAAATGTTGGCCGATATTTCCCTTCACATTTCAAAAAGGTGTCTCCCGTTAAGTTCCGTTAGGTATGTGTCGTTAATTTTAAATAATCATGAGTAAATTTCATGGTGGTGACTAAATTTTATCTCAATTTTCAAAATGTTGGCCGTATTATAGATTTTCAAAATATTGGCTGATATTTCCCATCATTCAATTTTCAAAATTTTCAAAATTTTATTATGTTTACCATCATTCAAGTAAAGCTGTGTCACATGTCTATTTCTCAACTATTCAGGTTATTTTTTCTACCATCACTTCTCTTTTGATTCTTTCTAATGCCTCTGCTTCCCCTTCTCTCCAAAATTTGGTATGATCCTTCTTTTCTTTTCTTGTGTATATATGTTTGTATGTTCTCTTGGTTTGTGAATGTGAAAATTGTTAGATGGGGAGCTGGGATTTTCAAGATTTTTGATGTAGAATTGAATTTGTAGTGATTGATAGAAGCCCTTTTGTTTTTAAGATAAATATTTAATCTTGAAGTTGTAGGCACTTTTAATATCAAGTTTGGTAATTTGATTTGTGATTTGTTGGATAGTTTCTAAATTGGGTTTGTTTTATCTCTGTACAACATGCATCTCTTCTTTTTGAAACATCAGCCAATATTTTGAAAATCTATAATACGGAACATATTGAAAATTGAGGTAAAGTTTAGCCACCACCATGAAATTTACTCGTGATTATTTAAAGATAACGGCGCATACTTAACGGAACTTAACGGGGGACATCTTTTTGTAATGCGGAGGGAAACATCAGCCAGCATTTTGAAAATCTGATAATACGGCCAAAATTTTGAAAATTGGAGTAAAGTTTAGCCACCATCCTGAATTTTACTCTAAAATTTATTATATACAAAAATTTAAGGTTCAAATTTTTCTAATAATATATTAAAATTACTACACTTTAAATAAATTTTAAAAAATTAAAATAATCCGTGCTTATTAGCTAGTCAAATCTAATAATGCAATAAGAATTTATTGTGTGAAAGTAGCATGCTAGTAGAAGTAACTATATCTATGAATTAAATTGAAACTTTTTTCAAACTCAGGGGTCCTACAGATTTGTACAATTTCAAATACAAAATTATTCGTAGATGAAAACTGAAGTAATTTGCTAATGGAGGGTTTAAGGGCAAAGATCCAAATTTGGTATGTTATTCTAAATTCTTTCTCTAATAGTGATCCAAATGATGATCTAAATATGATATGGATCAGTAAATAGTTTGATCCTAATTTGGATTAATAGATTTAATATTAAAATAATAGTATTGTTATTTATATATTTTTAATTTATTATTTAAAATTAATTTATGATTTTTAATTACTTAATTAATAATAGAATGTAATTATTATTAAATAAAATTTACTTTTTAGACTAAAACTTATAATAACGAGTAGAACATATTTCATTAAAATTTAAATTAAAGTACATTAAATGAATAAAATAAAAATTACATAATTGCAATAAATTAATGTATCGGTGATATTTTATATGTTGATTAGTAAAATGAATGTTTTGTTTGTTAATTAAGTATACAATTTTAATGTTGTCAAGACTAGGGGTGAGCAGAACCGAAGATTCGGTTCGGTCCAATTTTTTTTCTTTTTCGGTCGGTTCGGTTCTTTTGGTTAGAACCGAAATAAATTTCGGTTCGGTTCTTCCGTAAGTAATTTCGGTTAGAACCGAAACACCCGAATTATATATATATATATATATATATATATATATATATATATATATATATTAATAATAATATATACAATAAATAGTTAATACTTAATAATAATATATACAATAATATATAAATATAAATATATATATTTATATTTATAATAATATATTTATAATAATATTATTATATTAATAATAATAATAATATATACCATAATAATTCAAAATTCAAAAAATTCGGTTCTTATGGATCGGACCGAACTGACCGAATTATTTCGGTTCGGGTCTGGTTCGGTCCAAAATTTTATTCGGTTCGGTTCTAAAATAATTGAACCGAATGCTCACCCCTAGTCAAGACAATTTTAATCTTACTTACGTGTATTAAAAAATTAATATTATAATTTTATTTAATTATTAAATATAATATAAATAGTTAATAGTGGTTAAACATTAAATTTAAAAGTAAAAAATTTAATATTAAATTTATGTAATATAATATTTAAATAATAATTTGAATCAAAATTTCGATCACGCTGCTAAGTTGGTAAAAAAATTGAATCAGTTAAATCCAAATTTAAATTTTTGATCACAGAACAACTTCAACTTGTTATAGGTATGCATGATGCTATTTGATGCGATTTCTAGTGGTAATGGTAATCTAATAATATATTAGATTTTATTTGATTGATTATTGTTAATCTTTACCAAATCACTTAAACGATTTTTTGATTTTGTTTAACTGTTTATCTGTTACTTTTTTTCAAGTTTATTATATTTGAATCTTTTTAATTATTTTTTGATTTTTTCTGCTTAACCTTTTAGAGTTTTCGTAATGATGAGGTAACTTCAATGTGTATATATGATGATGTTGTTGGGAGAATTTCGTTACAACACGAAATTGGAGGTTGCTGGAATCACGGAGCAAAATACGGATATTTTGCTAAGAACACGAAGAACACGGGAGGAGATTGGTGTTTGTTTGTGGCTGATCTTGTTGATAGATAGTCAGGGGTGAGCTGAGGCGTATCCAAACAAGGTGCCTACGTACCCTATTTATAGGGATCAAGCCATACGTAGTTCTTGGAGAAGAAGTTACCTAGGCGGGCTAGGGTTTTAAGAGATAAGCCATAGTCCAAGCCCACTCGTTTAGGGCTGACGTGGCAGTGAGCCATCAACCCTATCCGTGATCCATGGCCCAGCTGTGGAAGCCCATAGTCTCGAACGGATAGAGCTGGCTAGCAGAGAAGTAACAAGGGCCTTGCATGCGACCTCGAGGGGTCTGGCCATGCGAAGCGAACCCTAGTGTCCAGCTACTCATGCGACCTCGAGGGGTCAGGCCAAGAGCCTTCCAGAGAAGAGGAGATAGTGATCTCGCTGTAGTGACCCCGCATTGGAGGTTATGTGCGAAGCGATCCCTTGACGGGAGCCAAACGAAGCGATCCCCGGGTAGCGATCCCGGTAGATGCGACCCCGAGGCTGAGCGGCATGAGAGGCGCATAGGCCTAGCGTGAGAGGCGCAGAGGCCTAGCGTGAGAGGATAGACAAGGTGCTCCTGTAGCGAGGTGGCCTTGTTGCTAGAGGTGGCCCTGTAGCGAGGTGGACCCGTAGCGAGGCGGCCCTGTAGCTAGGTGACCCTGTAGCGAGGCGGCCTGTAGTGAGGTGGCCTTGTAGCGAGGCGGTCTGTAGCGAGGTGGCCCTGTAGCTAGGTGACCCTGTAGCGAGGCGGCCTATAGCGAGGTGGCCTTGTAGCGAGGTGGCCCTATAGCGAGGCGGCCCTGTAGATGCGACCTCGAGGCCGGGCTAGCATGAGACGCCTAGAGGCCTAGCGTGAGACGCCTAGAGTAGCAGCAGGAGGTCATAGTGAGGAGACCCCTAGGGCGGGATCATGTCTTCGAGAGATTGTCTTCAAATAATATGATGAGATAAAGGTGAGGCGATCCCTGACCGGGCCTCACGCCTTGTTGATCCTTCTTCAATATTTAAGCCCATTAGTAGATAATTGAGCCCATTAAGAGAGGTGGTTGAGCCCATTAAGAGAGGTGGGCCCCTTGCATAGTCGTTTGAGCCAGTTTAGGATCTATGCCGAGATTCGGGCATAACAACTACCCCCCGATTCCATATTGCCATTATGAATGCAATGTGGAATCAAGTAAAGTGACGCCTTCCAGTTGATGCGAAGCCATGTATATGTTAGTGATGGTGACCTCGAAGGGTTCTTCCAAGCACAATATGGTCCTGCAGGAATCTTGAGAGGCGACCTCATAGGGCCTCGCGGTCATAAATTGTTAAATATGTCTTCTGTTTAGCTGATATATGAGCTCATGCTTTCACTTGTGTCTTCAAGCTCTTCCTAGAATATGATGAGAGGACTCTCCTCCGAGCTTACTCCTTGTTATTATGATGAGAAGACTCCTTATATGATGAAAAGACTCCCTTTATGTTGAGGACTCCTCATAAGTTGAGTGGACTCCCCATAGCCCCATATGTGGAGAGGTCTTCTCTTTCTGATATAATGAGAGGACTCCTCGCAGCCTCATATGTTGAGAGGTCTCCTCCTCGCAGCCTCATAAGTTGAGAGGCCTCCTCCTCGCAACCTCATATGTTGAGAGGCCTCCTCCTCGCAAACTCATATGTTGAGAGGCCTCCTCCTCACAGCCTCACATGTTGAGAGGCCTCCTTGCAACCTCATTTGTGGAGAGGCCTCCTCCTACTGATATAATGAGAGGACTCCCTTAGTGGCTCGCACTTCTCAACCTATGACCCTCTGGAGAAACGAGCTTGATCCCGGCCCCGGCTTCGTCCTTGTTTGATGACCCATCTCGCATATGAACACAAATTACTCCTCCTTCGCCTCGCATAATCCATATTGCTGGCTCTAGCCCCACCTCACATATGTAGCTGGTGGGCCTTGCATCTTTGAAAACTAGTAATTTTGAATTTTCCCAAGTGCTTTGGGATAGCTGATTGAGTCTTCATATGCTTTTATTTGCTTGTAGATTGACTTTAACACATGCCTAGAGATAGCTCCACATTGTATAGACTTACGGATTGACCAATCATCGCCAATGAGGTCAAGTGGCCTTGCATTGTAAGATATCGGGCTTGCGGCCTCACAACGCTAGGTGCAGCCTCGCAACGTTAGGTGATGCCTCGCAACGCTAGGTGCGGCATCGCAACGCTAGGTGTGGCCTCACAACACTAAGTGTGGCCTCGCAACGCTAGGTGTAGCCTCGCAACGCTAGGTGCTGGCCTTGTCTTGAAAATTTTCAAATGCCCTTCTAGAAGAGGTGTATATGTAATGCCACTATCCCCCGAGTCCTCATTATCATTGTAGATGTGATGAGGAATCAAAGTGTTTCAGCAATCTTCTTGTATTATTTGGAGTTGACACCATTTGTAATGAAAGGAATTTGATGTGATCCCGCTATAAGCATACTTGACTCCTTCAACGCTATCCCAGAGCACTTGTACTCTTCACTGTTGTCCCAAGGCACTTGGCCTCATCAACGCTATCTGGGGGAACTTGGCCTCATTACGCTATCTCGGAGCACTTGGCCTCATCACACGCTATCCCAGGGCACTTGGCCTCATCACGCTATCCCGGGGTACTTGGCCTCATCAAAGTTGTCCCAAGGCATTTGGGCTCTCCAACGCTATCCCAGAGCACTTGTACTTGACTTCTTCAACGCTATCCCAAAGTACTTGTACTCTTCACTGTTGTCCCAAGGTACTTGACCTCATCAACGCTATCCCGGGGCACTTGGCCTCATCACGCTATCCCGGGGCACTTGGACTCTCCAACGCTAAGCAAGAGCACTTAGCTTCTTTAATGTCATAACATGCTTCCCTATGTTGAACAAGAATGTAGATATTGAGGTCTTGAGCTCATTTTATTTTTCAAACACTTTGGCTTATCTTCCTTCATCTCTAGTATGAGCTTGAGACCAATGAGAGCCTCGTTTTCAGCCTCCTTATTTGTTGCTTGCTCTTCCCAGTGTCTTGAGTTAATCGAGGACCTCCTCATTGTCGGCAAGGGTCGGGGGCGTCCCCCCTTACCCCAAGGATCGGGGGCGTCCCCCCTCTCCTCCGCGTAGAGGTATTTCACCAAGAAGAAGCATCTCACGATCTCGATATCCACACCATATAGGGGCCTCATTAGCTTCATCATATAGGGGCCTCACGATCTCGACGAGAGATGGGGGTCTGTCGTCACGACGATGGGACCACTCACGATCTCCACAAGGAGAGAGAGGGTCTGTCATCATGACGATGGGACCGCTCACGATCTCGATGAGGAGATGGAGGTTATTTAGAACCTTGACCCTTGCCTTGGCCTCTATCACTTATCCTTCTTGTCAGTAATGAGCTTCTCGAGCTTGACTCCTCTTGATCCTCCTTACAATCCTTCTTCTCACAATCTCGGGGTCGGGCTCGTACTTATGGGACCGCTCACACTCTCAACGAGGAGAGGGGGGTCTCTCGTCGCGATAATGGGACCGCTCGCGCTCTCTTCGAAGAGAGGGGGTCTGTCTTCGCGACGATTGGACCGCTCACGCTCTAAACGAAGAGATGGGGGTCATTCCGAACCTTGGCCCCTACTTTGGCCTCGCTCCTAGTGACGTCGCTTATCCTTCTCAAATGCGGCCTCGCAGCGCTAGGTGAGGCCTCGCTATGCTAGGTGCAAGCATGGCCTCGCTACGCTAGGTGCAAGCATGACCTCGCTACGCTAGGTGCAAGCATGACCTCGCTCCTATGGGGTCGCTCCTGGGGGTCTCGCTATGCTAGCCCGACCTCGGCCTCTCACGCTAGCCCGGCCTCGGCCTCTCCGTTGTTGGCCTCTCCGTTCTTCTTGTTCGAGTTAGTCATCATTCTCCCAAATCAATGACTCCCCTCCTTCTAGCGCCAAATGTTGTTGGGAGAATTTCGTTACAACACGAAATTGGAGGTTGCTGGAATCACGGAGCAAAATACGGATATTTTGCTAAGAACACGAAGAACACGGGAGGAGATTGGTGTTTGTTTGTGGCTGATCTTGTTGATAGATAGTCAGGGGTGAGCTGAGGCGTATCCAAACAAGGTGCCTACGTACCCTATTTATAGGGATCAAGCCATACGTAGTTCTTGGAGAAGAAGTTACCTAGGCGGGCTAGGGTTTTAAGAGATAAGCCATAGTCCAAGCCCACTCGTTTAGGGCTGACGTGGCAGTGAGCCATCAACCCTATCCGTGATCCATGGCCCAGCTGTGGAAGCCCATAGTCTCGAACGGATAGAGCTGGCTAGCAGAAAAGTAACAAGGGCCTTGCATGCGACCTCGAGGGGTCTGGCCATGCGAAGCGAACCCTAGTGTCCAGCTACTCATGCGACCTCGAGGGGTCAGGCCATGAGCCTTCCAGAGAAGAGGAGATAGTGATCTCGCTGTAGTGACCCCGCATTGGAGGTTATGTGCGAAGCGATCCCTTGATGGGAGCCAAACGAAGCGATCCCCGGGTAGCGATCCCGGTAGATGCGACCCCGAGGCTGAGCGGCATGAGAGGCGCATAGGCCTAGCATGAGAGGCGCAGAGGCCTAGCGTGAGAGGATAGACAAGGTGCTCCTGTAGCGAGGTGGCCTTGTTGCTAGAGGTGGCCCTGTAGCGAGGTGGACCCGTAGCGAGGCGGCCCTGTAGCTAGGTGACCCTGTAGCGAGGCGGCCTGTAGCGAGGTGGCCTTGTAGCGAGGCGGTCTGTAGCGAGGTGGCTCTGTAGCTAGGTGACCCTGTAGCGAGGCGTCCTATAGCGAGGTGGCCCTATAGCGAGGCGGCCCTGTAGATGCGACCTCGAGGCCGGGCTAGCATGAGACGCCTAGAGGCCTAGCGTGAGACGCCTAGAGTAGCAGCAGGAGGTCATAGTGAGGAGACCCCTAGGGCGGGATCATGTCTTCGAGAGATTGTCTTCAATAATATGATGAGATAAAGGTGAGGCGATCCCTGACCGGGCCTCACGCCTTGTTGATCCTTCTTCAATATTTAAGCCCATTAGTAGACAATTGAGCCCATTAAGAGAGGTGGTTGAGCCCATTAAGAGAGGTGGGCCCATTGCATAGTCGTTTGAGCCTGTTTAGGATCTATGCCGAGATTCGGGCATAACAGATGATAAATGAGTCGATGCGCTAATAAGACGAATCATTTAGTTTTATGATTTTATCGATTAATAAAGTTATCAAATGAAATTATTTCATGTCCGATTTACAAAAGTTTAGATTAAGTTTGGTTGAATTTGTAAATAAGTCAAACGTACGATTTCTAGATTTGTCTCATAAATAAGTTGAATTTGAGCATAACATAATTACGTTCGAAAGTTTGCAAACAAGTTTGATAGCATAATTCATGAACAAATTTGTTGATATAGTTCCTGAACCAGGTTCATGAACAAACTTGTAAATATGATTCATGAAAGTGTTCATACACAAATTGGATATACACGCCCTTGTAAATATTTCGTAGAAGTTCTTTAATTGAAGAAAATTAATAAATAATTATATATATAGATGTCAACAAAGTAATATGTTAGTTCATTTTGTTTATTCATTATTTTCTTTTGCTAAATTTATATATTATTTTTGTTATTAAAAATTAAATTATAATACATTTTACATCATAACCAGTAATATTATTTTGTTACGTATTAACAATATCGGATCCATATTTGACTCGTTGATAAGTTTAGATTAGAAGCATGTCATTAGTTTTTCGAGATTTTATCACCTACTTTTTTTATTTGAATACATTAAATTTTTTTTAAAAAAAATTTAAGGTGCTCGTGAACAAGAGATCATGAGCAATATTCATGAGATTTTTGTAAATAATAGTTCATGAGACATGTTTGTGAACTGTTCACGAACATGTTCATGATTAAAAGTTCGATACACTAATAAAAATATTAACTTGATAAAAATTTAAGCACGAGTTCGAATTCGACGTATTTATAAGAAGATGATAAAGAGTTGATATTCGAACGATCAAGAGTTGGACTCAGTTCAATTCATTTACAACACCATATATATCGCAATGGAAAAGAAGAAGAAAATAATAAAAATTATTTCGACATTTGGTATGCTTGTATAATTGACATGTAGAACATTTTGTTTATCTGTATTAATTGAGACAATATTCCAAGCTACTTATTTTATTCTTCTATCAAACATACCCAGAAAGAATAATATTTTTCTCAACATTATTATTATTATATTGTATTTTGGCACGCCAAAACAGAAAATAAAACATTCGGAAAAAGAATTGTAGTACTATCACACGCTGGCAATTACAATCAAAATGGTCCTTGGATTCCATGACAAAATAATTGGTAGGCAAACTGTTGTTCAATACAACAAATTACTCGCACATAAAGTTACTTGTATATTGATAACCTTTTCTTTTTTGGGATTAGATAATAGTATAATTAGCTTATTAAACGCAATTATTGTCTCTTTAATTCGTGCACACACTAAATTATACAATCTGAATCTCACATAGACCAATAACATGACGCCCATTATTCTGGCTGCACCAGTGCCGAGGCACCTGGCTAGTGAAAAGCAGATTTAGCTTAATCATTTTTCTGATATCATAATCTTAAATTAATCATACTCCTACATTATTAATGATTAAATATTTAACTTAAGTATCTAAGGATTAGGGTTGCATGTGTTAGATGCCTCCTAATCTACCAACCCACATGCTCTACACCTACTGTGTGTATGTATTATATTATTTTTGTATTAGTTTAATTTGTTCGGCTCCCATTTTTAAGTATCATATTGTCATTGCTTTCCCCTCTTAATCTTGTTTATATTATTAGGTCATGTTCTGACTACTAGCTAATTACTTTTTAGAGTATTGACCATCTAAACTGTCATTAAAAAATTATTTGTTTTTGCACTTAACCACTTTGGATTTGCAAGATCAACTTTTAATTACTCCCTCCGTCCCTTTTTAGTTTGCACATTTACAAAAAACACACATATTAAGAAAGTTTTAATTATATAATTTGTTTCCATGTTTGTCCTTAATCTTTACATTAAATGATAAGTTATAAATGTGTATTAAATATAAAGTCAAACATTGGTATTAGAAATAAAGGGGTATATATGGAAATATTGGTAAAAAAATGTATTGGAACAAGGAATGTGACAACTATTTAGGGACAATTTTTTTTTACAAATGTACCAATTAAAAAGGGACGGAGGGAGTATCTTTTTTTTAAACAAGCATTGAATTTACACACCTTTTGCAATCGGAGTGATGACTTCACCGTAAAAGTAAGGGAGCATCTCCAAGGGCAATCCCTATTTTAATCCCCTAAAATATAATAAAATAATGATTACTTAAAATATAGGCAACCAAAAAATTCTTTTGCTCCAATGGTGTTACCTATATTCATTACCTATAACTTAAAAACTAATATTATTCAATATTTTAGGTATTATAGAAAAGGGGTGAGAGTATTGATATAGATATATATTATATTATAAGGAAAGAATGATGATGTGTCATTATAGGGAGTTGCTTTTCTCTCCCCTAAATAAGGGGTTGGATTTTCTCTCCCCTAAAAATTAAAGGGGATAAGGACTTCCATTGGAGCATGCATTTTCAAGTTAAATCCCTAAAATATGTACATGTAGGACAAATATAGGTAAGGATTTTTTGCATTGGAGTTGCTCCAAGGAGGTGTGGTATTTTGATTTATATGTACACAGACTTAAGTAAAATGTTTAAATATATGTTGTACGGTATGAACGTGTCATTTTGTTTAAGACAGTATGAGCATAGTTCGATCGAGACTCGTTTAATTTAGGCATTTTTTTGTTTGTCTATAAAATTAATATATTTTTTATATTTTTGTATTTAAACAAATGGATTGACTGTAAAATCGTTCTCATTACAAGTGTAAGTTATCTTCACAAATATGTACATTACAACTATTTTCTGAAACTGGCTACATTTCAATAGTCTAACTTCTATGTACAACTATTTCTGACAAAAATCATACACTTTCGAGAAATACTCCTATTTTGCGTTTGATACTGTTTCCTTGCAGAATTATAAGTTGGCAGTACAGTTACTAAAAATGAGATAGAAGTGACAAGAGATCATCAAATCAGTATATGTTACGAACAATGTTTAGTTATCAATGTTTAAGTAATGAATATGTTGTTATATTTTTAAGTAATGTATTAATTTGTGCATCGTTGTTTCACTTCCAGCTAGTACTATGCTTGTAACTTACTAACCTGTGCAGTGATTCAAAGTTCTTATCTGCAGTTCGTACGATACATTAATTATCTCAACGTGTGTATTTAGAAATCTAGAACATGATTGAAGTAGAAGCTAGTTACTAAAATTGTTATGCAAAATTATATTAAACAAAAGTACAAGGCACTAGAAAATGAATAAGATACACACACATGTACGTAACCTATCATTTATCATATCATAATTCATAATACAACTGGACACAAGGATTCGAGAAATTTAAAAAAGATAGGATGATTACTATGAAAGTATGAATCAAGTGGTTTACTTCTTCTGCTGCCTTTATGAATAAAGCATATTTGCCCAAAATCAACTATCAAGCTGTCCACAAGAATCTTAGTAACTGGTTGTTATTATTATTGCATGCAAAATTATAATTGATCATACTTATATAATTATATTTGAAAACATTATACTTAAAGTGGGACTGGTTTAATTGTTAAAAGTAGAGGTAGTGGAGGAAATGAATGAAAATTGGATATGGATCAGGGAGTCAATAATTGAACTGGACAAGCCCAGTTTACATGCCCTACTAATCAGCCTTCTAATGTCGGACCGTTGGAGAGTTAGCCATCACCTCTAATTATATAACCAAAAAAGAAGAAGAAGATGGAGGAACAAATAAGGGTTTCTTTGCATTATTTAAGCCTTCAACTTTTTAAATAATAATAGAGCTTTACCTTTTTATGTAGCCCATTATTCACACAAAATAACATGGAATGAATAATGTTTTGCAAATTTTTTGTCATAAATATCTATTATTACTACTTAATTTAATAGGAACAAAAATGCATTTTTTTAGATTAGCAAAAAAAAAAAAGCATTTTTTTGACTTTGTAAACTCTAACCGGTTAATAGTACGTGGAGTTTATGAATTCATATTTGAGAGAAAAAAAATAAAGCAATTAAATTACTATTATCACTTATCATACTATGAATGAGTGCCCGATATTAAGAATTTGGTTACCAGCTGATTTGCGGCTCAGTACCTAGGAGTAGAAGGGTGTTTAGGAAAAATTAATTTAATTTTTTTTAAAGAAAATTAGAATATTTTTCTATCCCTATAGTGCTTCCAAAAAATTAATTAATAACACTAATTTGTGAATCTCATAAATTTTAATAATCTGTTTTTGAATCTCATATATGTATCTATTTTTGAATCTCAATTAATTTTTTTTGGAAAATATGTACAAATCTTTTTCAATGTTCAATTAATGATTAAAATTTTGATTTTAAGAATTATATAATAACAGTTAAAATGTAAATATGTGATTATTCCGTAATAATAAGTAAAAAATATTTAGAATCTCTTTTTAATATCAATTTTCTGATTTTCTTTTTAATAGGGTTCTTCCTAGAACCTTACTCTACTTTTATATAGTGTTTTTCAAATTTTCCGCTTTAAAATCAAAACATGAATTATGCAAACTTCTACTTACAAAAACAAATTTAAAAAATAGGTGAATGTTTGTTCAAAAATAAATTCCAATTAGGTTAGCCGCCCTCTCTCTCTTCTCGTCTTGTTAGCAGTTGCTGCCACTGTTCTCCCCTCCGGCGGTGATTTATCCACCGGCTGGAGGCCCTCTTTCTTATTTTCCTCTTAATAAAACTCAATTTTTTTGGACGTTTGTGTGTCTCTCCTTTTGGAGTGGTTGTTTGTCTCTTATTTTTGGAGTGTTTTTATGTTTTTGATTAATTATGTCTGGTTTTGTTTGGTGTTGGGTCTGTTGAGAATGATTTTGCTGATGTCTTTGGGGATATGGAAAGTCTGCATTGAAGCTGGGACGGTGACGATTATTGCAAGAGCACACCACTCACAACCAAAGATTGTTCATCTTTTGGGGTTCTCACTTTCGCCATGTGTATAGGTGGTATCCGGCATGTAGATAGTTGGGGTGTTGTTCATCCTTTGTGGGTTTCCACTTTCGGCATGTTTATAGCTGGTATCCGGCATGTAAATAGCTGGAGTGTCGTTCCTCTAACATCAGTTTATGCAATTGAGGCTTCTGAACACTGGGCTAACAATGGTTCTTATGTGATGCGGTCAATTGTGATACCGTTGCTTTCAGGGATGTTGGTGCAGTTTGGATTGCTTGGGATGTCTTCGAATTCGTTTTTAGCCTCAAGAACTATTAAGTTCTGTGTGTTAAATGATCAGGAAAAAAATTATTTGTTTTTTCAACCTGGTTGTATCGACAGTCGGGAATTTGTCCCGATGTTTTATATTGAGTTGGTTTTGATTCAGTAATAAAATACTCAGCTATTCGTAAAAAAAAAACAAATTTAAAAAATAATATGTCGAAATTCTTTCCGTATGCATATTCAGTTGCAGATAAAATTTTAAAAATACATATAAAATGGCACGGATGCAGTTTTAGAATGAGAATTTTTCTTTTTTATCCTTTTTCCTAATTTTTGAAAAAATGAATAGGTTAAAGTGAAATAAATATACATACTGATGAGTGCATATTTTTGCATATTTTTACTACCTATTTATTGCTTGAATTCGTATTTTAATAAATTATTTTGTTGCATTTCAAGAAAATTCGAGAAAAATGAAGAAATGACAAAATAAAGAAATAAATGACAAAAGAAGAAAAAGAAGGACCAAAATAGAAGAAAAAGGAAAGAGAATGGAGGGTGGTGCACATTTTGCCAAAACCAAATGGATGGCCAAGATTTAGCCAACCCAAAACTAAATCAATGGCTAAGATTAGCCCATACCAACCAAAACCCTAAATTATTGCCTATAAATACCTTCATCTTCTCTTGTTAAAACACACAATTACCTTACATATTAGACAACTTAGGGTAGTAGTAGTTCATCCCCAAAATTTGTAGTTGTAATTTTCTATTTTTCTTGTAAACACTCTTTATTTTTATGCGAATTTCAAGCCTTCTTTTAAATTCTTGCATCTCTTGCCTTGCTCTTTATTTTGTTATTTTCGTAAATTCTTGTGTGGATAAAGTAGCAATGCTAACCACATGGGATTGAAAGTATCGATTTAAGAATTGGTTTCGTAGTTTTAATTTCCGTTTTAATATTAATTACGCCCCTTTAAATCTCAATTTTATTGTGGGTTTGGTTATTATTAATTGCAGAATTAAAATTTATGTTTGTTGTATTAGTGTAATAATAAAATATAAAAAAAATATTAGTTTTAATTTCGTTATTTACTTTCTGTCTCGTTATTTTATTTTTTTTCTATCTCGTGTTTTCACCTGTTTCTTTGTTTTTAGTCGAAAAAAAACAAAACAAAACCCAGTTCTTGTTGTTCTACCTCCTTCTCCCCACAAAACCCATCTCCCTCTTTCTCTTCTCCCTTGTCTTCCCCTTCGTTCGACTTCAACCTCCCCTGCCTTTCCTCCATCTCCCCTCCTTCCTTTCTCTCCTCTTTCGCTGCAAACCACACAGCCACCTCCTCCTGTCTTTCACTTCAAACACCCACAAATCCCGTGTTTTTATCTCTTTAATTCGACCAAATGCACAAGACCCCAGCTCCTTCTCAATCTTCTTGTTCGAATATGCAGCTTCCCCATTCCCGTTCTTTCTTCTTCGTTTAAAATACACCAACCTGTTCTTTGTCAGTTCTATCAAACCCATTTTCCCCTTCTTCCTCTTTGTTTTGTTTCGATTCTTGTTCCTTGTAATTGCGATTTTAATTTCTGTAAATAAGATTAGTAGGTTAATGTGTCATGACTGATTTCCGAGTCTATGCATAGTCTATTTAATTTGTTTCGTGCCTGAGTTTTTGTCCTGTTAACTTGAGTTTGTATTCTGCAAATTTTTGAAAGTTTGCTGAGTCGTCTCCAGTTTATTTTCATTAATTCCCGTTGTTTAATTATTAGAAACTTGTGATTTTAGTTCGTTTTAATTACTGTTAATTCGAGGTTGCTGATTGAATTCCTGTTTTCGTTTGAAACGGGTCTGTTGTATTGTGTTCGTGGTGTTTGTTCATTGAGTTTGCCTTATGCTCCGTTGATTAGTCATTTTTTTTTCGTTTCATTGAGTTATGTTTTCGGGTTGTTTGCATTTTTTGGGAATAAGTTTATGCAGATTTTAAGTTTCAAGTTAGAAGCCTGATTTTCGTTCAATCTTTGCTACATTTTTCGTTTGGTTTCTGTGCTAGAATCGTGTGTTTGAGCTAAATTCGTGTTATGAATTTGTTTCGATTAATTTACGGCTTGTTCATTGCCTTGTCTGAATGCTTGTGCAGAGTCATTATGTGTTTGTGTTTATGCAGAGCCTGAATTATGTTACGTTGATCTGAACTTTGCAGTCTGTTGTTCCTCGCTGAGTTCGTGTTTCACTGAGTTTAGTTCACGAGTTAATTTTGGTTCGGTTTTGTAAATCAGTTGCCATGTTGCGGTTTTAAGCTGTCACCCTGTTTGTAACTCTGCTGTTTTACTGTGCATTTTCTTGTTAAACTTTCTGTACAATAAAACCAAATATTAATTCAAGTGTTGAAAATTCAAAATTCAGTTTTTGTTAGTTTAGAATTAGAACAAATTTTCTTCTTGTAAATTTGTTAAATTTAATAAATTAGTTTTCGTTCTTGTCACTTTTAATTAATTAGATTAAAATAGAATAAATTAAATTATCTTCTAAAAATAGTTTTAAGAATTAAATAAAAAATCCAAATTTTACAAAAATCCCAAATTGTTCTAATTCGCCTAAGTTAAAAATTAAGGATCGCGAAATAAATATTATTCCCTGTGGATCGAATCATAAATATTAAATCGATGATCGTGCGCTTGTGTAACACCCCCAGATCCGGGGTCCGGGATCCGGTGGTTACGGTTTCCAATTCTGTCCATAACAATTAAACTTTCCTTAACATAAAATAAATTACGTCTCTATGACCCAACACAACAATATAAAACACACCCGTTATAGTCCCAGAGATGAAATCAGAGTAACAATCAAATTTTTATCAATCACATTATGAGTTCTTACAATCCAAAAGGATTTCAATATAAATACATACCCTTTGCCATCCATTTACATAAGTCATACTAGACTATATTCTTGGTACTGAAAGAATAAATATACCCTACCAATAGCTTCTTCTACAGCTCTGGTAGTCTCATCGTCCTCGCCCGCGTCGAGTGCGCCTTGTGCGAGTCATCTGGTCTAACTGTTGTTGTGATATAATAATAAAGCAAGGGTGAGCAATAGCCCACCAACAATAATATATAACTGAACAATAATGTATAACAGTTCAAAAGTATCTTTCAAACCATATGCCATGCATTTACGGAAATGATGCCAGTATAATATGAACGATGAAGTTACAAGGTAACTTAAAGTATTTGATTGAAGAAATATCTGCTACATCAAAGTAAGCGAGATATTCTTATTGTTATTAAGAAGAGGAACTTGCAAGAAAAAGGTTGCAATTCCAGTTATGACTCTTTTCCAACTCTGCCAACAGTAATCATGTTGCAGGAAATAAATGAATTTGGATGATGAACCAATGATGGAGTATTCACCGCGCCCGCTGTTCCAATCTTGATGATCAGTCGAGATCGTACAGCTCAATTTAGATTTACTACCGGTAGAAGGAAGAACTGACGGCTTTACTTGTATACCGCCTTGCTAGCTCTCCCCGGCCAACGGTTGGGCCAAGGGGATGGACCGGCGCTACTCGGCCTCTTACACGACTCCTAGTTCAAATAGAATTCATGATTCTGAATATAACGTTCGTCCCCCTTTCCCCAAGTATAATACTTGTTGATAAGACTCCACAAAGTAGTCGTATCTAGTTGGAAAGGAAAATTTACCAATAACTCCCAAGCTAGTACTTGGTAACGGATATCAACTTGTTCCAGTAATCTTACCCCTCGAAAGATGAGAAGGTAAGCAACGACTTAATAAGTCAACAGCACCCGAGTTGCGGGTGAAGGGAATACTTTATGACCGGGAAGTCGACAAGATAAATAACATTTTCCAAGTAAGGTTCCCTTATTATTAAGGGGATAGACTCAAAGAAGAATGATGTCTGAGAACCTTTCTTGATATAAGATTAATAATAATATGACTCCGAAATATTTTCTATAATAATCGAAGAAGATAAACCTTATCGAGGTTATTCTAAGTATGGAATAAATATTCAGAGAATATTTATTGAGTTAAAATATTTAAGGAGTATTTGGGAATATGAAAGAATATCTTTAATCAGAGTATTTCTCAAAATAATCCCTGAAGAAATATCAGGAGAATATTTATTGCATAATTAAATAATCAAATGAATATTCAAAGTAATATTCATTACTTAATAAGTCCTGAAAGGAATATTTAAAATATTTAAAATAATATTCGGTGATTAAATAGAACCCTGATGAATATTCAAAATAATATTCATAATTAATTAGGAATTTAAATGAATATTGATAAAGTAATATTCATTTAATGAATAATATTCTAAATGAATATCAAGTAATATTCATTTAGTAATCCAAGCTTTAAGGAATATTCGAGATAATATTCGATAATTAAATCAAGCTTCAGATGAATATTAAAATAATATTCATCAAGTATTTAATATCTTAAATGAATATTCAAAAGTAATATTTATTTAATAAAATAATATTCTAAAAGAATATCCAAATAATATTCATTTAGTAGTCTCATCTTTAGAAGAATATTCGAAATAATATTCGATAATCAATTCGACTCTGAATGAATATTGACAAATATTATTCGTCGAATGATTACGTTCAAATAATTATTTGAAGTAAGGATCATTAAATAAATAATCTCGAACGAATATTCAAATAATATTCGTCGCCTGAATAATGGAAAATATTTACTTAAATATTTTCCTCCGAGGTAATCTCGATATATCAAGGAATATTGACTCCCGGTCTATTTTTGATGAATAAGATGTATACGCCCTTCTATGAGGGTCTTACAATAACCGGCTTATAACTGATGTATAACTATCTAGCTTATAAGCCAACAATAACATTCAGGGAACAAGTATATCAATTCAACTTGAAAGTAGGCATGCATGCAATGGCATATGTATATCAGCAATCATATATATATATATATTTATTCAATCACAACAACAGCCTAAAAGAAGGGAATTGAAACTTGCCTGGTAGTCGAGTACGGTAAGGGGTAGTGGTAGCGGGTCCCGGTTCAGCTTGGTGATCTATAAATAGCCAAGGCATTCGGGATTAATCACTTAACATATTAAAAGTTAAGTTATACTTAAATCGAAACACGTTCTCGAGTTATCTCGTTATAGCCCCTTTAGTGGATTACTTATTATCACTGATCCGACCCGACATTCGTTCGTTAATACGACATGTCATTGTACTTATACTTGGGACATACTTAAGTCATATGAGTTCTAAAGTCGATCGTTACGAACCAATACTATACTCCGAGTTTTATCGTCCGTTTTCTAAGTGTTTTACCGAAGTTATAAAAGAGTCGTCTTTTAGGGGTTCGTTCGCATTTAACCTCGACTCGAACATTTTTAATAAATCGAAAAATGATCCTTTTGACATACGGTTTTCTTTCACGCCTTCCTTTTTACCTCTAGTATTTATTTACCAAGATTCACCATGACGTTACATAGTTTACGAGGGTTCAATTACAGTTATGAACTTTCGTTTACGGATTCGAACTACTTTTAGTAATTTGGTCATAAATCCTAAACCGTAAGTCCGTTTCACGTGATCTTTATATCAAAACGAAGCTTAGAACATTACCTATCCTATCATGGCAGATTGCAAAGCTAGGCAGTGAGTTACATCTACTGTCCAAGTTGTTTTTCTTAAGGTTAACGAAATTTCGGCATTACGACGGCTATATATCGAACGTTCCAAAAATTATAACAATCCAACCAAGCCACACCGGGCATCCACACAACTTATCACATGATTATGAACATCATCAAGTCCAGATCATACCAGTTTACTACAATAATTAACATGCTTTCTTGCTCAACTAAATCACTTACTAATTATGCTTATAATCATGCTAACATCATAACCAAGCTTAGCTCATCAAAAACATCCATAAACTTAAAGTTGATCTAGGGTTTCAAGAGTGTTATACCTTCTTGAGAGTATGTACTAGCCTTACAAAGCTTGTTATAGTCCTTGGATAGCCTTAGGGTAGCTAAGATCAACCATGAAAACAAAAAAAATCAAAGATTAGTTCATGAAACACTATTCATCCTCCTCTTTCATGATTTTTTTGAAAATGGAAACAAAGGAGTTTGGACTTGAAATTTTTAGGAGATTGCTTTTATGAAATATAGGACTCACCATAAAAATTTGATGATCAAACAAGGAGTGGAAGCTTGGTTTGGAAATCTAAAAATTCCAAAAATTCGAAGTCTTGTTTCTTGAGGGGAAAAACAGGGTGATTTTCTTGAATTTATTTACCTATCCAAACGATCTTCAAAAATTATGAAATTTTGAACGAATACTCTACATATATTGAGGAAGCTATGGTTAAAATTTGGTGATCTATGAATGGGTAGAAGTGGAGATATGAATTTTTATTTCATGGTGGTTCTTGCTGGGCAGTTTGAAGAAAATGGAGAGAGATGGAGTTGCTTGGCTTTTCTCTCCCACTTTGTTTCAATTGATAAATGATATGTTTCTATGATATTTCCCTTGCCAAGGATCAGATGTAACCAGCCTTGTCACCCCTCAATCCATGTGCCAAAGATTTGTGGTTAGAAAGAAAAAGAGTAACAAGGTGCATTGTTGGCTTGTTCTTGATCAAACACCTCATGAATCCACTTGTTCTTGATTTGTTTCACACTTAATCCTCTTATGACTTGCATGAGCTGATCTTGCATGTAATATATCTGTGTTGTGTTGTATTTTAAAGCTCATTAAGCGTTTGTTTGATCGCTTAATCTCGTTTTAAAAATTCTAGCGATTTCTAGAACGCTCGTTTTTCTAACTCGAAGGTTTTTGTTCTAAATCCTTAAATCGTATTTAATAAAAATAAAATCCTTGATATAATAATTCTCTTTTCTTGTTCGCATTGACATGCTCTTCACTGCTCGATCCAATTTTCCATAAAAATAAAGTTTGGAATTTCTGAATTCCGATCGCGTTTACATACACTTATTTACCTTGTAGATTACTAATATGACTTCGAAATATCCATACCATGTCTCGTACATAGGTGGCATGAAAAATTTCTTAAACCTCAAAAATCACTATACATCCACAAAATCACTATGCACGTACAGGAAACACTATGCACGTACGGGAAATACTATGCACGCACGGGAAACACTATGCACGTACTCATTTCCCTTCAAGGATCCATTAGCTCCTTCCTGGATGGTAGATTATTCTTATCTAGGTCCTCAACCATCGAATTACTCTATTCTGACAATATACCAATGCATCAAGATCATTGTCCAAAGTAATATCCATTCATTACAATCATTGTTCCTCATTTTATCATTACTTAATAAAAAGTTTTAATTATATCCAAAATTTGGGGTTCTTACAGTCTCCCCTCCTTAAAAGGATTCCGTCCCGGAATCAGGTAGGAAGCAAAGAGTCGTTTGCCTGTCGTTCACTTTTTGGCTTCCCGGTCAATTCTTAGTCGTTCTACCCTTCCTCAGCACATCTTCTAGTGCTACAATCCATACTGTATCCTTTTTTCATCAACGTTGCTACTTTTCGTTCTACTCACTATCCGGGTTATACTCTTAATCAGTCTTATCCTTATTGATACCTGCAGTAACATTGGTATCACTATCACCCTACGAATTCGGAGGTAACCTCGCTCGTACTGTGCATTTCCTGATTGCTTTAATCTTCGCAATCTCGATCAATATAGATAAGTGGAAAGATTTATTGAGAGATCACTTATGATCAATTGAACATTTGTTATATTGCATAGTTAGTACAGAAGGGGGCCAGCCTTTAGTACTTGACAAGCAATTAAACAAGTCATGGTATTCCACTTAGACTTCTATCACATAGACAGATAGTCACGTAGCAGTACCTCCCCTCCTAAAAAGGTTGTTCTTCTCAATTCATAAAGAAGATGAATAAGAGAGAAGAAGAGGAAAGAGTTCCAAAGGATTATAGAAAGCTTTCATGATTGTAGAATATCATACTCAGAATTTACCTCTGAACTATAGAGGTTTATCAAAGAAGAAATTAATCATAATTATATCCAATACTATTTGATTGCAATCTCACGTGCCAACATATCTTGCTGCTTTGTCCATTATTCTATGGACAAATACTCTTGTTCAATCTTAGCGATACTCACATTCGGGAAATCCTTCAACCTTTCAGGTTAAATCTTAGATTTCTCACTTGACATCATTAGTACTGACATCCCATATCATGTTACTAGCTTTTTCATAACTATAATATTGACACTATCAGGTTGTCATCCTGAGAATTCATTAGAAACCCATTCATAACATTCCTTGCTTCTTATTCCATAGTTGCTTTCCCAGCCTTTTCTTTATCAATCACATCCTTCTTATTATCTGATTCTTACTCATTTCTATTATTTACTTTCACCTTCACCTCTTTATTGAGACACCTTTTTGCACTTGGTACCTCCTTATCGGTATTCCGTCACATTTATTTTATAATCATCACGTTATTCCAATTTAAATTTTCCGAAATGAATCTGGCCCGATCCCTTTAACTTAGATTCATATAATCTACTTCTGCCAACCTTGTTTCTCATCACTTGTTCTTTTCTATCCGTGGTTTCCACAGGTTGTCTTTCGTAAGTCAGACCAGGTCGTATATCTACATGCTCGTACTCCTATCATCTGTTGAACATCTGCATTTTACTGGCGTAGCCTGGCCACATGAAAACCCGTTATGACCGTGCTATAAGTTTTGGGGGTAAGGCTGGCTCGAATACCGCCGTCCGAACACTTATAAACTCTCAGGTGGCCCAATAAGTCTCGGGCTCAACCGCCCTTCCCTCCAAGTCTCATTAATTCTTTCTACGGGAATACGTTTAGCATCACGAATTATCAACCTCATATTCTCTATCTTGTTTGTGCAGAAGTACACTAACACAAACTTGCTTGTCATTCATCAACATGCCATTTAGCTTATCAATAGCAGCACTTTCTTTATCTTTACGTTGTCATCTCCTTTCTTAGAAGAATCACCCTCGCTTGTTGTTTACGTAGTGCGTTAATAGTTAACCCTACGGGTTTCAAATCCCTTAGGGAGACAAAGTAATCATTATTCCTTATCCATAAGGAACACTTCCTGAACTTGATGTAGATATAACATGAAGCAGACAGAATTGCAGAAGAGTTTCAAGCATCGCAGCTAGGTCCGGTTGATGAAACTATCACTTATGCATCTTCCATAAAAGACTGGAAACTTAACGGTTTACTTCATCAATTTTTTTTTTTTTCGTACCATGGTCCTGGTTTGCCTCAAAACGGAACCTTCTAAGGTACGTAATATGCTTAAGACTCCATCAGGAATCGAATCTTTACTTAAACTATTATTACCTTCGATTCTTGCACAATCATCAAAAGGAATGTAACTTCCTCCACTCCAATATGACCTTCCAGGTCTTTCCAAATATCATTTTGTTTCTTCGGTATGAACATTTATAATTATTCCTTTATACTTAGACTGTCAGCCACCTCATTGGCCTTTCTTGATAATAATTTCTGGTAATCCTTGTTCTCTGGATATATTCCAATTCAAACATTTCTACCTCATTCCTATCATTATTGGGTGAAAGCATTCTCCCTTAAGCTCTGCTGATGGAGAAAAATTATATTTATCAGTCTTTCTCCATAAGTCATTGCTTCCACCTACCCGTGGGAACTTTATCACGTTTATTCCCAATCCTACTTAGGATACTTCTTTTCTTAGTTCCTTCCTTATCTTAGGATAATCTCAACCTTTATAGGTTCAATCCATACTCCCTCAGGGTTTCATACATTCATCATCTGGTATATTGTTATTGTGTCTTACATTCTCTTCCAAACTTCTAGTTGGAAACTCAGAATATTAGCTTTTCCTTGTAAGGTTTCTTAGGTCGTCCTCATCATTCCTCCTGTATTTTCTAGGTACAGGGTATATCAAAACGTCATTGATCAATACTCTAATAATTCTATCTCTGTTCTTTCCAGAACTCTTTTTAATAATCTTTACAGGTCATTGTTGCCTTAGCAAATCTAACTCATATCATCTGAATTCATAATGTCTTTATTAGGGTTAGTGCCATCCCTTGTGCATTCCCCAGGGTTTGCCTTACTTTATGGATATCCTATCCTTAATTCAACTGCCAAGGAATTCTTGCATTTTATACTTGGCAATCAAATCATGTATCCTTAATAAGGGTCTCTTTCCAATCATTCTCATTTGATAATCGATCGGTGGCTTAATGCTAACCTCTTCTTTCAGATAGTTATCAGCCTATTTGACCTTCCCAAAGACAACGTATGTCTATCTGCTCTCTTACAGAACTTGGTACTGGTAGCAAGGATGTTTTGGAAGATATTGGTCGAGTCGAGTTCAACGTGAATCTCTTAGTACTTATCGTTCTTCTCAAAGGTAATTGCCTTAGATGAAATTTCTACAGCATACTGATCCATATCTGACCATTTCTATACTCTCTTCATAAACCTTCGTTGTTTACTTTCCTCAGTCATAATATATTCATGGTATTCATGATACCCTAACATCATACATCTCAAGTCATTATACTTCCATTTTTTTTTTTTTTTTTTCGTAATCTTGGACGATCATATACACATGAGTCACTTCAGTACGGGTGACCCCATCCCAAAAAGGTCTAGTGAATTCCCAATCAAAACATGGGTTGTTCGGCAGAAGATTCAAACGATCTCATTAATGTTTCCTTTATATCAGAAGCCCTTGCAGTCGGTGCTTTCTTAGAAGCAACCCTGCTTTGTCCTTTCACTGATGGTCTAGTCACTCGATAATCCTTTGTGACTTGGCCTCAACTGGCCACACTAAAATAAAATAAAATAATAATAAAAAAAAAATGATTTTAGGGGTTGGCTAATAGCATTACTTTTCTAGCAATTGCCGGCATAGTGCCTTCTTCTTTGATACCTTTCTACCTTTCCAAAACTTTACTCCAAATAAGTCTTAATCGACTACTCGGCACTGTCTCCGGTCACCTTTCCTCCACTTTTATCTTTTCAACTATTCTTATCACTCCCACGTGCCACGCAAGCTTACCATTCCTGGCATAACAGCCTTTTCACTTAAGTCAATCCCGAAGTTTCTCAGTCCGGCTGGTTTCTTACTTACATTTCCTATTTTCGTCCAATCTCACTTCATCATTGTATTTCTACAATCAATCGCGATAACCAGGGTCTGTCCACCAACCCATTTTACCGCATCCTTACCCAAATCACAGGGTTTGCTCCAAATTTTTTTTTTTTTACTCTCTTCCATGACATTCTCTGATAATCAGATAGACAAGGTTTGCCAAAATTCACCGAATTCCTTTCCAGACTCAGGGAAATTTTGATCAATCTACCCACCTACTGGTAACATTAAGGAGACCAGTTTCGAAACCTGAAGAATAGTTCTATGAACCTCCAAGCAGGTGGAATCATAAGCAGTCATAGTTAACGAAATAATCATCATCGGATTGGAAGTTTACCCACTGGAGAGGAATCAATTATATACATCCCTTAGAAGGGAATCAATAGTTTCAAACTGAAACCTGTCACAACGTCCTGATATTCAATACTACTAAATGTCGGTCTACCTAACCCTTTATGCGAAGCGTCATTGGAAGCACAAAGTCTCCTTTTTTTCCATTAAGCAATGCCAGCTCTTGGTCATTACCAATTTCACCTTTTTGCTCCAGGA
Organism: Saposhnikovia divaricata; assembly: GCA_036435485.1. NCBI lineage: Eukaryota > Viridiplantae > Streptophyta > Magnoliopsida > Apiales > Apiaceae > Saposhnikovia > Saposhnikovia divaricata. The sequence continues at coordinate 181,219,421 of CM071597.1, read as the reverse complement.
GGATTTTCTCACATTTTTCTCTTTAACTGCTGATCATATTACTTGATCTATTATAAATCCGTGTCGGAGTAAACTTAAGGTAACTATTATAATCCATTCAAAGAGAAGAAGGAATTTAATATTCCTCTGAATCACATGCATCTAACGTTTCTGGTTCATCATTTAACTGAGTTGAATTAACTCTATACTCAGTCTCTGGCAGTAGTCTCATTACGAGTTCATCTTGACTCACTGGTCTTATCTTCCGGTAGGTTCTGAGATCATTGTCTTGCTTACTACTTCCTTATATAATTTTACCCAATCATGCTGTCACTTCCCAATGTCTTTACTTTCTAACTGATTCATTTATCAAATGATATGGCACTTACTGCCTCCTTCTCAACTATTCCTAGGGACTCTGCTCCTCGCCCTAAATCGATGTATTTGATAATCATACATCCCTCTAGCTCTTTCTTTGTTAAGATGAAAATCTCTAAGGATTCTCATCTATTTCCGTATAAGATCTCAAGTAATTCTTCCAATCCTTCTTTCTTGCTGGTACTACATCTGGTAGTCCGGCTATGAATCCAACATGAATCTTCAGTTCTCTTGCTAATAACTCAGTTCTTTATGCTCCCTTTTCTGAGCACTATACTTTAATCATCACAGTTTTTCTGGCTGCAACCCTCATTCCTCAAGGGTAAGCTCTTTATCCTAACAGGACTTTTCCTTATCTACTGGAACCTCTTCCGGGTCTCCAAATAGGGTACTTCATCGAATTACCCGCTGATCTTCAGTATATAAAGCATCATCGCGCTGCTGCTCGTATGCCTCAAGGTCTGTCGCCTTACTCGTCAATACGATATCGAGCTAAGTTACTATCACGATACTTAAGAGTTCCCATAAGGGTTTTATATGTCATCACTACATTAAGTAGTCCGACTATGAACTTGGCAAGAGTTCTTATTATCTTAATGAATTTATTGTTTTAACGTCGCCTCATCTCTGGGGTTTATAACGTACGCTCTGATACCACTTCTGTAACACCCCCAGATCCGGGGTCCGGGATCCGGTGGTTACGGTTTCCAATTCTGTCCATAACAATTAAACTTTCCTTAACATAAAATAAATTACGTCTCTATGACCCAACACAACAATATAAAACACACCCGTTATAGTCCCAGAGATGAAATCAGAGTAACAATCAAATTTTTATCAATCACATTATGAGTTCTTACAATCCAAAAGGATTTCAATATAAATACATACCCTTTGCCATCCATTTACATAAGTCATACTAGACTATATTCTTGGTACTGAAAGAATAAATATACCCTACCAATAGCTTCTTCTACAGCTCTGGTAGTCTCATCGTCCTCGCCCGCGTCGAGTGCGCCTTGTGCGAGTCATCTGGTCTAACTGTTGTTGTGATATAATAATAAAGCAAGGGTGAGCAATAGCCCACCAACAATAATATATAACTGAACAATAATGTATAACAGTTCAAAAGTATCTTTCAAACCATATGCCATGCATTTACGGAAATGATGCCAGTATAATATGAACGATGAAGTTACAAGGTAACTTAAAGTATTTGATTGAAGAAATATCTGCTACATCAAAGTAAGCGAGATATTCTTATTGTTATTAAGAAGAGGAACTTGCAAGAAAAAGGTTGCAATTCCAGTTATGACTCTTTTCCAACTCTGCCAACAGTAATCATGTTGCAGGAAATAAATGAATTTGGATGATGAACCAATGATGGAGTATTCACCGCGCCCGCTGTTCCAATCTTGATGATCAGTCGAGATCGTACAGCTCAATTTAGATTTACTACCGGTAGAAGGAAGAACTGACGGCTTTACTTGTATACCGCCTTGCTAGCTCTCCCCGGCCAACGGTTGGGCCAAGGGGATGGACCGGCGCTACTCGGCCTCTTACACGACTCCTAGTTCAAATAGAATTCATGATTCTGAATATAACGTTCGTCCCCCTTTCCCCAAGTATAATACTTGTTGATAAGACTCCACAAAGTAGTCGTATCTAGTTGGAAAGGAAAATTTACCAATAACTCCCAAGCTAGTACTTGGTAACGGATATCAACTTGTTCCAGTAATCTTACCCCTCGAAAGATGAGAAGGTAAGCAACGACTTAATAAGTCAACAGCACCCGAGTTGCGGGTGAAGGGAATACTTTATGACCGGGAAGTCGACAAGATAAATAACATTTTCCAAGTAAGGTTCCCTTATTATTAAGGGGATAGACTCAAAGAAGAATGATGTCTGAGAACCTTTCTTGATATAAGATTAATAATAATATGACTCCGAAATATTTTCTGTAATAATCGAAGAAGATAAACCTTATCGAGGTTATTCTAAGTATGGAATAAATATTCAGAGAATATTTATTGAGTTAAAATATTTAAGGAGTATTTGGGAATATGAAAGAATATCTTTAATCAGAGTATTTCTCAAAATAATCCCTGAAGAAATATCAGGAGAATATTTATTGCATAATTAAATAATCAAATGAATATTCAAAGTAATATTCATTACTTAATAAGTCCTGAAAGGAATATTTAAAATATTTAAAATAATATTCGGTGATTAAATAGAACCCTGATGAATATTCAAAATAATATTCATAATTAATTAGGAATTTAAATGAATATTGATAAAGTAATATTCATTTAATGAATAATATTCTAAATGAATATCAAGTAATATTCATTTAGTAATCCAAGCTTTAAGGAATATTCGAGATAATATTCGATAATTAAATCAAGCTTCAGATGAATATTAAAATAATATTCATCAAGTATTTAATATCTTAAATGAATATTCAAAAGTAATATTTATTTAATAAAATAATATTCTAAAAGAATATCCAAATAATATTCATTTAGTAGTCTCATCTTTAGAAGAATATTCGAAATAATATTCGATAATCAATTCGACTCTGAATGAATATTGACAAATATTATTCGTCGAATGATTACGTTCAAATAATTATTTGAAGTAAGGATCATTAAATAAATAATCTCGAACGAATATTCAAATAATATTCGTCGCCTGAATAATGGAAAATATTTACTTAAATATTTTCCTCCGAGGTAATCTCGATATATCAAGGAATATTGACTCCCGGTCTATTTTTGATGAATAAGATGTATACGCCCTTCTATGAGGGTCTTACAATAACCGGCTTATAACTGATGTATAACTATCTAGCTTATAAGCCAACAATAACATTCAGGGAACAAGTATATCAATTCAACTTGAAAGTAGGCATGCATGCAATGGCATATGTATATCAGCAATCATATATATATATATATATTTATTCAATCACAACAACAGCCTAAAAGAAGGGAATTGAAACTTGCCTGGTAGTCGAGTACGGTAAGGGGTAGTGGTAGCGGGTCCCGGTTCAGCTTGGTGATCTATAAATAGCCAAGGCATTCGGGATTAATCACTTAACATATTAAAAGTTAAGTTATACTTAAATCGAAACACGTTCTCGAGTTATCTCGTTATAGCCCCTTTAGTGGATTACTTATTATCACTGATCCGACCCGACATTCGTTCGTTAATACGACATGTCATTGTACTTATACTTGGGACATACTTAAGTCATATGAGTTCTAAAGTCGATCGTTACGAACCAATACTATACTCCGAGTTTTATCGTCCGTTTTCTAAGTGTTTTACCGAAGTTATAAAAGAGTCGTCTTTTAGGGGTTCGTTCGCATTTAACCTCGACTCGAACATTTTTAATAAATCGAAAAATGATCCTTTTGACATACGGTTTTCTTTCACGCCTTCCTTTTTACCTCTAGTATTTATTTACCAAGATTCACCATGACTTTACATAGTTTACGAGGGTTCAATTACAGTTATGAACTTTCGTTTACGGATTCGAACTACTTTTAGTAATTTGGTCATAAATCCTAAACCGTAAGTCCGTTTCACGTGATCTTTATATCAAAACGAAGCTTAGAACATTACCTATCCTATCATGGCAGATTGCAAAGCTAGGCAGTGAGTTACATCTACTGTCCAAGTTGTTTTTCTTAAGGTTAACGAAATTTCGGCATTACGACGGCTATATATCGAACGTTCCAAAAATTATAACAATCCAACCAAGCCACACCGGGCATCCACACAACTTATCACATGATTATGAACATCATCAAGTCCAGATCATACCAGTTTACTACAATAATTAACATGCTTTCTTGCTCAACTAAATCACTTACTAATTATGCTTATAATCATGCTAACATCATAACCAAGCTTAGCTCATCAAAAACATCCATAAACTTAAAGTTGATCTAGGGTTTCAAGAGTGTTATACCTTCTTGAGAGTATGTACTAGCCTTACAAAGCTTGTTATAGTCCTTGGATAGCCTTAGGGTAGCTAAGATCAACCATGAAAACAAAAAAAATCAAAGATTAGTTCATGAAACACTATTCATCCTCCTCTTTCATGATTTTTTTGAAAATGGAAACAAAGGAGTTTGGACTTGAAATTTTTAGGAGATTGCTTTTATGAAATATAGGACTCACCATAAAAATTTGATGATCAAACAAGGAGTGGAAGCTTGGTTTGGAAATCTAAAAATTCCAAAAATTCGAAGTCTTGTTTCTTGAGGGGAAAAACAGGGTGATTTTCTTGAATTTATTTACCTATCCAAACGATCTTCAAAAATTATGAAATTTTGAACGAATACTCTACATATATTGAGGAAGCTATGGTTAAAATTTGGTGATCTATGAATGGGTAGAAGTGGAGATATGAATTTTTATTTCATGGTGGTTCTTGCTGGGCAGTTTGAAGAAAATGGAGAGAGATGGAGTTGCTTGGCTTTTCTCTCCCACTTTGTTTCAATTGATAAATGATATGTTTCTATGATATTTCCCTTGCCAAGGATCAGATGTAACCAGCCTTGTCACCCCTCAATCCATGTGCCAAAGATTTGTGGTTAGAAAGAAAAAGAGTAACAAGGTGCATTGTTGGCTTGTTCTTGATCAAACACCTCATGAATCCACTTGTTCTTGATTTGTTTCACACTTAATCCTCTTATGACTTGCATGAGCTGATCTTGCATGTAATATATCTGTGTTGTGTTGTATTTTAAAGCTCATTAAGCGTTTGTTTGATCGCTTAATCTCGTTTTAAAAATTCTAGCGATTTCTAGAACGCTCGTTTTTCTAACTCGAAGGTTTTTGTTCTAAATCCTTAAATCGTATTTAATAAAAATAAAATCCTTGATATAATAATTCTCTTTTCTTGTTCGCATTGACATGCTCTTCACTGCTCGATCCAATTTTCCATAAAAATAAAGTTTGGAATTTCTGAATTCCGATCGCGTTTACATACACTTATTTACCTTGTAGATTACTAATATGACTTCGAAATATCCATACCATGTCTCGTACATAGGTGGCATGAAAAATTTCTTAAACCTCAAAAATCACTATACATCCACAAAATCACTATGCACGTACAGGAAACACTATGCACGTACGGGAAATACTATGCACGCACGGGAAACACTATGCACGTACTCATTTCCCTTCAAGGATCCATTAGCTCCTTCCTGGATGGTAGATTATTCTTATCTAGGTCCTCAACCATCGAATTACTCTATTCTGACAATATACCAATGCATCAAGATCATTGTCCAAAGTAATATCCATTCATTACAATCATTGTTCCTCATTTTATCATTACTTAATAAAAAGTTTTAATTATATCCAAAATTTGGGGTTCTTACAGCTTGCGATTTTAATTGTCATATTTCTAGCACATCACATACTAATAGTTTAATTAAGAATTTTTTTTTCTAATTCATAGATGTGCAATATTCATTAAACTTAACCAACAAAAATTAAAACACTATTATTACTTTGTGATGAAAGTAATAAGTTTTTTAATTACTTATTTTAAATTTATTTTATTTGATAAGAATTAATATTATGAAGATAAGTTATAAATTGCATTTGGGTTCAAATTTTTTTAACAATTGTGAAAGGCATATGATGTAGCCTATTTGTATTTCGAGGATACAACTCAACCTAAACAAGATTGTAATAGTAAATAGTATATAGACTGTCACAAGGAATCTCAGATTGTATTATCTGTCAGAAGAAAAAGATCAAGGTCAATCTACAGACTTGAAGAATTACTACATTGAAAGAAGTTCAGACATCTGATCAAGCCTCAATGAAGTATTCGTTTAAGAAGTGGATTCATTTAAAGTGACAGAGATTTCGACAGTGACAGAGACAGTACAGAGGAATTAATAGAGAGAGAAGAAAAAGAAAAGAAAAGGAACCAGATTTTAAAGTCAATATATGAAGAACAGTCATTGCGGTTAGTCACTCATGAACCAGATAGTACATCGAGTGTCAACATTAAACAGTGGTTGTTTATCATTAACTTCAGCGGTTCAAGCTATCAAGACTGGTATGTTGAGAGAAGAAATAAGCCACAGCTTAGAGTAAAAAATAAAGAAAAGCCGTTGGAGTTAGTCGCTCATGAACCAGACCGTGCATCGAGCGTCAACAAAAATTCAGTGGTAATTCTTTATTACTTTCAGTGGTTCAAGCTATCATGACTGGTATGGGAAGAAATCATTGTGCAAGCAACAGAGGTACTAAATTAATTAACCACAATGGTTTTGCAATCAAGACTGGCTAAGGAATAATCTTTGTGGAGGATTAGATTTATCAAAACATGGAAGACCACAAGGGTTATGCTATCAAGGAGGTATATTAATTTTATCTTAATTAATTAAGTCATTTAAATTATTTATTTGATAAATTAATTCTATCCGAATTAATTTATTTAGTAAATTATTTAAAAGATTAATTAAGTTAGAATTAATATAATTATCAAACAAGGAGGTATATTAATTTTCTCTTAATTAATTAAGTCATTTGATTTATTTATGTGATAAATTAATTCTATTCGAATTAATTTATTCTATAGATTAGTTAAGTTGGAATTAATATAATTATCAAAAGACTTCATATTAATTCTCTTTTAATTAAATTAAATTAGTTGGCTAATTTATTTTATGAATTAATTCAATCAGAATTAATTTATTCTTTAAATTAATCAATTAATTAATTAAATCAGAATTAATATAAGTGTTTAAAGACTTAAAACAATTCTGCTCAGTGAATATGACCTAATGGAGGTCGGTATGACCTATTCTTAGGTCATACCGAAGCTACTCAGACTGATTAAGTCATACCGAAGATACTCAGACTGATTAGGTCATACCGAGCAGATTAAGTCTTACCGACTTGAAGATATTTCTGAAAAGAAAATTAGGTCATACCGACAAAGTGCTTTATGTCATACCCACTGGCTGTTGAAGATTAGGTCATACCGACACATTATTAAGTCATACCGCCCAAGATTTAAGTCATACCTAAGGAAAATTATGTCTTGGAGCAAGTTTAAGTCATGCTGACAGCTGATTTATTATGTCTTGAAGCAGTTTAAGTCATACCAGATCAGTACAAGACTTAAATGGCTATAAATACAACAGCAGGCACAGCAAAAACAGTCCAGAAAATATCAGAAAAATTCCAGCAGCTCAATTTTCTCTCCCAAGCTCAAGAACAAATTAATTTCTGTAAAATCAAGTTCATCTTTCTTGTAATATTTTATCCGGTGGAACTTGTTTATTTATTGTTCTTGTACTACTAGCGAATTAAGTTTCCTAGTTCTAATCTTGATTTTTATTAACTAAATTAGAAAAGTTCATGTCGAATTTTCTAAATTAGTTTTTATCAACTTGATTAATTTTTGTACTGAAATTGTAACACCCATCAAGTTAATATATTTTTATATTCAACTTGAAATTTGTTTCAATTTATTCCGCTCAAATTTTTCAAAATATAAATTAAATTTATCCGGACAAATTTTGATAAATTGGTATAGATTGTATTCAACCCCCCTTCTACAATCTTATCGGACCTAACAATTAGTATCAGAGCCTATTGATTGATACACAAATCAATATCCTATTTTTATTCAATCAAAAAATCCATTTCGAATTTTTAACTCACTTAAAAATTCATCATGTCTTAAAAAATTGGAACTGTTAAGATACCCATATTTGACAAGGAGAATTATGAACTATGGAAAAAGAAAATGATCCTTTTTCTACAAGTGGCCAATCCTAAATATTTAGGAATATTGAAAACCGGGCCAATAGTTCCTATGATTACTGAAGAGGAAATAATAGTGGAAGGAGTTGTTGTAGTTCCCACAAGAATATATCCAAAGGACATTAGTGTTTATACAAATGATGACAAAGTGGATATTGCCCTTGATCTTAATGTACAATTAATTTTGGTGGAATCCCTAGATGCGATCATGTGCAACCATGTTGTTAACTGTAAAGATGCCAAGCATATGTGGGACACCATTATAACAATAAACGAGGGAACTAAGAAATTCAGGGAAAATAGATTGGAAGCTAAGATTGTTCAACCTTACAGCTCTGAAGAGGAAGTGATTGTAGCAGAGTATGGAAAGACAGCTACAAGTCAGGGTTGTAGAGAATTTTATTCATCAGAGGGGCTGGAGCAGTTGGAGGATCAATCAATGACACTGGTTGTAAAACAGTTTAATCATTTCAGATTTAGAAGAAATCCTAATTTCAGACTCAGGTCTACTGAGAACAGATTCCAGCAAGGAGGTTCATCCTCAAGTAGCACAAGGGTTGGCTACGAGATTGGAATGGTAGACAGAAGCAAGATCAGGTGCTTCAACTGTAATGAAATGGGACATTTTGCAACTGAGTGTCATCGACCTGAACAAGATGCAAGGAGAGAGTATGCATCTGGTAAGAAGAACACAGACACGGCCTATGTGGTACAAGGCAAAAGCTGGGATGAAACAGACAGTGAAGATGAAGAAGTTTGAAACTTTGCACTGGCGGCAAATGCTGAATCATCAACTTATTACACCACACCGGTAACTCTTTATGACCCTGAGTTGATTCGTAGTCTTTATAATTCCTTAGATAATGCAAAAACTGATTATAGAAGACTAGATCTGCTAAGCACTAATCTTGGAAATGAAGTGTTAGAATTGAAAAAGGTGCACATTAATCAAGATCAACAAAGAGATGAAATAACAATGCTTCATAAAAAGGAGAAATTGATTCTAGAAGTTGTAGGCAAACAAATGGCTAGAATTACTGAACTTGAAGCACAGGTCAGGGCTTGTTATAATTCTGTTAAAGTTTCCAAAGAGTTTTTTAACAAACAATCTGTAGAACGAACAACAGGTATAGGGTATGGCTACAATGAAGCTGTTGGATCATTGGGCATAAATTCCCCTAACCCTGTTAGTGCTAAAGAAAGGGGTATACCACATGTACTCAAGAATGTTAAAGAACCTCTATTTAAAAAATCTGATGCTGGACCACCAGATACTCTTTCTATGGTTATCCAGGAAGAAATGAGAAATGAGGACAGTGCAAATGGCACAGTCTTTGTTAAGGATTAATGTGTTATGGATAAATCTGTTAAGAACGCTAATCCAAAGAATGTTTCATCCAAGAAAGATGTCACAGTCTTTGTTAAGGCTAAATCTGTTGAGGACACTAATCCAGAAAATGTTTCATCCAAGAAAGATGTACCTAAAGTGCCAGTCAAGGTTGTTGAAACAACTAGTTCTTCTAAGACTGGATTAGGTGGTAATAAGTTGAAGCAGAACAATAACATGTCTAACATGAGTAACATGCCTATAATTGATTCTAATCATAAAGCATGTGGTGTTGTCAACTGTATGTCTTGTGCTTTTAATGTTATGACTGCTTACTTTAATGGTAATCATGCATGTGATAATAAGACTGCTCCTCGACAACATATGAACAGAAATAAAAATGTTAGATCAAAGACTGCTAGTCCTCCTTATGTTAGGAGAGAGACATTTGTACCAAAGCCTAAACAAAGTTTTACTAAGGCAGTTTACAAGGTCAAATGTCCAGTTAGTGAAACAAATGTTATTGCTGCTAAAAAGACATGGATACCCAAGATGAAATCAAAGATTGTCAAAGCTGTTTATAGGGTTAAATGTCCAGTCCCCTTGAAAAATGCCGTTATGAAGATTAAGAATGTTGTTTTGCCTGACAAAGGCCAATACTTCAAGTATTCCGGACCCAATCAAATTTGGGTCCCAAAAAGGGTTTAACTGTTTTGGTATTGCAGGGTGTGTAACAGGTACATCGTGTTATGTGGATTCTGGACAGTGGATGTTCAAGGCATATGACCGAAGATAGAGCCCTGCTATCAAGAGTGGTGATGGTATCTGGCCAAGTGGTTCATGCCTTGGAGACAACAGCAAGGGTATGACCTAGGGTCAAGGCTATTCAATAGCTAAGGAATGTTGTCAGTAATAAAGCATCTTTTACAAGATGAAGAGCCTACTGTTCGAGGATTAAGGAAAGAGAACTTATCTGTAGCTGACATGGAATCTCAGTCAAAGGTGAAGTCAACAAGGTCAAATCTAAAGCTTCATAAGACATGAGTTCAGCTATGACATAAGGAGCTCTTTCACCTGAATGTCATATTAAGAGATTCTTTCCTGGAAATCGAATCAAGAAAGGAGACTGCCTCATCTGGAATTAAAATAAATAAAATTATGAGGCATGTCATAAAGGGAAGTCAAAACGAATCACACAGAAGTTGTACATCAAAGAAAAATATACTTAAGTGGTGATGATTGATGACTTCTCTCAACAAATAAGTTGTTGTTCAAACAATCTGAAGACAAGACACCACTGATGGTGATTGATCATATCAGGAAGCAAAACTGACTATGACAACTTGGAGACCAGATTACAGGACCTATCAATTAGTGTTCTGGATGATTTCTGCACCTTCAAGAGTATTAATGCTGAAGCAGTCGATAGTTTGCTACTGACATGATTAAACCCTGATCAGTAAGAAATATAGGAAGACCCCACAAGTTATGAAGAAAATTGTTTTGTAATGATAAATGAAAGTGAGCATCCTAGCAATCTGCTAATGCTCAATAGGATAATTTCCTTGGTTACTTGGTGGAGTCAACAGCCTACAGGGTGATTGTTATTAATCAACAGAAGGTGATTAAAAGTCTTAGTGATGTTCAATGACTTCTAGCTCCCAGCTGTCAATGGTAATGATGATTCAGATTCAAGCAATGTCAACATTGAGAATCTTCATGTAAACCCAGCAACAGCTTAGGGGGAGCAAAAGAAGGATCATCTAGTCAACTCAACACCACACTGAAAGTCAAAGGACACTATGAGAACATGTCTGTCAAGACAAAGAGTGTTGACTCAATTAACTCTTTGTTCTAGTTCTTAGTGTTTCTAATGGTGGAAGTAAAAGACTAGAAGAGCTTCAAGTACCAATGATTATTTCTTTAGTTTTCTTTTAGAAGAAACTAAGAAATCTACAAAAGCTCTGAAAGATTCAGGTTGAGTGATTGCAATGCAAGATGATCTCAATCACTACAAAAGGCAGATTGAAGGGAAGCTGGTATCCAGACCAAACAACAAGGCTGTAATTGGTACAAGGATAACCAGAAGTCTACCTGGATGATGTCAAGGCATTGTTATGAGGGACAAAGCCAAACTGGATGCTAGGTTACAATTTGATCAAATAGTATATTTGACAAGAAGCACCAGTGACAAGACTTGAGGATATCAGGCACCTGCTGCACATTCAAGATTAAAATGGACATCTAGACCTACTGAATCTGGATGCTAGAGGAATGTGAACAAGTGCACTCCTGGTTGGTGAGATAATTGAAGATCTCTACAGGTTAGTATAAACTGGTATCATCACTCAAGCAAGCATGGAAGACATGGTATGACACCCTAACTATAATTTAATATTTGGTATCAATCTTTAACAGTTGGTATCTTTTAACAATTGGTGTCATATTTATAGAAGTCTCTACATCTTTAGGCACAAACATAAATGATATATGTGCAATGATATCTTGATTATATTATATGTTGGTCTACTAGCTAATAATTGGTATCAAGATATTTGCTGTTTTGATGTTGGTAAAGTTGCAATTCTTTTGATTTACTTCAGTAAGCCAAAAGAATGATGACAATAAAAGTAAGTCAAGGATCTTTTGTTTCTATTCAGAAGATTCTAGACCTGTTAAGACTACCTACCAACAAACCACTGTAGCTGGCTTTTGACCTGTTAGTTTGGATCTAACAAGTTGGTAATCAAAAATCTTAAGATGGACCCGGATATGAGGAAATGGTACTCTAGAGATATTTGACCCAACAAGTTCAGGATCTACTAATTAGGACCTAATCAGGCTATAGAGGAATCATCAGCTCATTATCTTATTCAATTGTTAATTGATCACTTACACACATATTTTATTCTCAATTATGCAAATGTGCATGGTCCCAAGTGGATTCTTGAGAATCTATTCTTGTAGTTATTACACTTGATTTTCAGATGTCTTAAGTTGGACCCAAATCTACGGAGATGGTACCCTAGAGACATCAGTTCTGACATGTTTTGCTACATAGAGACAGATCAAATGAGTTGTACGAAAGCAGGAGAACACAAGGAATCAATTTCATCTCCAACAACTCTGTGGAACACTCAAGGACTAAGCAACCTGCATAAGGTATCAATTCTTTCGAGAGCATGTCTTTAATTAAGATTAACTTGCAGACATGTTTGCTAAATCACTTGATGAAATTAATTTTTCAAGATTGGTTTGTAAACTTAGTTTTTTTTATGCTATATGATTGTAAATCCCATCTGTTATGTAATTCTTAAGTAAGCTCACAAGTTTTCAATTGTCTGTATTGAACGGACTTGTGAACTTATTTACATCCAGACCTCACGCTGAGAATTATCTGTTGAATGATTGCTATGTGTATAATTGCAATATATTTTAGTGGTGATTATTTAAGGATAATTTAAATACTTAAATGCTAAAACCTAACTCATAGAGATTTAGTATTTAATTATTTAATTATTTATTTTGATTTATATGGGTTACGGACTTGAAGCAATTCAATTAAGTATTTGCTCTGTACCTTATATTTATTAAAATAAATAAACAACATAACTAATTTGGACCTAATCTGTATTGGTCTTCAATTAGTTGTGAGATGTTAATTCTAGTGAATTTTATCAATGCTCCATTTTCAGAAATTCACTATAATTAATATTATGGTTCTAACAATTGGTTGTATTGAAATTTTGACTTATATCAGTTAATGATATTTAGTTAGAATTCTATTTACTAACTAATTGTGAGATGTATTGGTATGTGTGAAATTACTTAGAACTCCTCTAAGTAATGATTGTTATATCTTTTACAATTCACTCATATTATTATACATGGTATGAAAATAATCTAAGTAGAACTGTGGATTTTGAAATATATAAAGTTACCATTGTTCAATTACTTTGAATAATTTTTATGCTTATTTGCAAGCTTCTAATCACTTTGATAATAAATGTTATATACTATGGATCAAGGTGTATTGGACTTAGAAAATTATTTCTAAGATTGCAGAGAAGACAGTCTTGGTAATCAAGTTTTATTTTTAGAACCAAGATTGTCTACCAACAAACAGTTGTTAGGAGTTAACAATTGTTGTTATCGAGGAGTTGCCTTGAAGTCATAAGATTAAAATGTTAATGATGATAATTATCCAAGTGATAGTGGTAAAAACAATTGTGTTATTGGCAATATCAATGTCACTGGAAAATAATCATTAAGTCGTTCACGCAACAACTCGAGGGAAGTAAACAAAGGATTCACTAGTCAAACACAACATCACAACAAAGAACAAGGTGATTCATCAAGATCCAACCATCTCAAACAGTCTGTTTGGAATAGAGCTGATCATTGGTGATCCAGATATTGGAGTAAGAACAAAAAGGGCCTCTCAGAATCAAGGTATAGAATCTAAGGAATCTGAGAAAGAAATTGTGAATCTGGAACAACAAGAAACGTGGAAGTTGGTGCCAAGGTTTGAGCGCTAATTAACTAGTATGACATTCTTTTCGAATTCTATCTTGTCATCTTTCTAAAAAGAATTGTCATAATCATTCTAATGTTTTAATCCATATTTCTTTATTTTAGAATAATAATTTTCTCTAAAAATATTTTTCTCTAATTCTCTAGTTAGAATTTTTGAGGAAGCTATTTTTGTTGAAAATTTTGTTATTTTAAAATAGCTGCAATATTTATGATAGTTTATTAAATCATATTTTCTCTCTAAATAATTTTCTAGTAGAAAGTTGTTTTGTCAGAAAATATATGGATTAGCTAACCTATTATAAATACTCTTGTATATACTTAATGTTTTGTACATGTATTGTAATTCTTAAATGTTAATCTTATTTAACATGTTTTGTAGTGTTTGTCTTTTTATTTTAGTCGTATGTTCGTTTATAATTTAAGCTATGTAAATTATTAAATTATGTATAGTTTTATTATTTTTATGTTAATTCAAATTTTTCTTCTTTGTTTAGTTTTATTTGAATTTTCTTTTCTTATAGTTTTTATTTTGTATAATTATTATATATATTATTTCTTATTTTTGAATATTATTTTTCATGTGTATATAAATAGTTTGTATAGTTTTTAGAGTTTAGTCACTATACTTTCAAAACTTACAAACAGGTCCCTGTATTTGGTTCTTTTGTTGTTCTTCTTCTTAACACACACAAAACCTGCAGTTTAAGTATAAATCTTTGTTTTGTGATTGCTGTTAACAGATCTTCGTGTTAAGGACTTAACAATTTACCAATGTTGGTATCAAATTGGTATGTGTCTATACAATTGGTTAGGAACTAATGTTTGATTTTCAGGATCTAACAATTGGAAGACAAGACCTATCAAGTGCTAACAATTTCTAATAGTTGGTATTTATCTTACAGGACCTAAAACATGATAAAATAGTTTTGTTTGTATTGGTTTAAACATTAACATACATTGATTCGATTAATATTTATTAATTGGATTTTTGCCTATGTTCTTGTTTTGTAAAACCAGCTCAAGATCTATATCTTCCTTAAATTCAAAATCTCTTTCCACGGCTGTGATTGCTTACATTGTAAATCTTTTGAAATCACAACTGTATATCATTTCTCTTGAGATAAATGCAATATTTTCTCAGAAAACTTTTCAATGTTAAAAATGCATTCTATCTCTATGTTGCTCATATTCTGTGATGCAGGTTCATTTACATGGAATTTTGTATTCTCACATGTTTAGTCATAAGGATGTAAACCCAACAACTTTTATCCCAGACTACAGTCAAACTCAAACACATTCTATCTTACCCCCTAAATGGAAGTAACCTATCAGACTAGAGGTCACCAGGGAGTAACTGCACTTGATGCAGAAAACAAGGATGTGTGGGATATTCAGTTGGAGAGTCACTACCTTATACACTAACCAAAATATTTCATATGCACAAGTGAGATTGCACACACCAAGGATGAATTGACGGAAACCTATAATCCAACCATTTTATGGTTATGATTATAAGTTAAAGGTTCTTTAATGAATCAAGAGTCTTCACAGACCTCGAGAGAAGGTATTGATCTCAAATGCAAAATTCAACAAGATCATTATCTAACTCCCCAGATGGAACATATCTGGATCCTGCGGGTAACGGATCGGCAACTTGTAGACTATGATTCAGATTTATCTGATGAGTTTAACAAGGTGATGTCTTCACAGACATTAGAAGGGAACCTTGATCTCAATGCTAAATTTATGGATCATTGTTTACCTTCTCAGAATTCAAATCTGAAAACCCTAAAAAGGGAAATTAGCAACTTGTAGATTATGACTCAGATTCGTCTGACGAGTTCAACGAGGATTTGGGATTTGCGAACTCCCATTGCAGCACAACTGACCTCTCTTGAAGGGGCTAGGGTGATTTTTCTGTGCAGGTACACTAAAGGATGTTGGAACAATGAGTGAAACACTAGTGAGCAAGAGTGTAAACACAGAGAGAAGTGAGACACTCAACATAAATGAGTGGAAAGAAGAGTGAAACAATTGTGAGGTACACTAAACACTATTACACACTCACAGTGAGGAAGAAAATGAAACTTCCTTTCTAACAAAGCTTTATCAATTGATTTCAATGTACTCTAACGATTGGTATAAATTGGTAACAATTTAGTATCAACTACTTTGTCAATGTTGAATGGAGGATTCCTCAACTAAGGGGGAGAGATATATTGAAAAAGATATGTTCAAGCTTAAAGCTTACCTTAGTAGGATATACTCAACTAAGGGGGAGAAGTATTGGGGTACAAGTAAAAGAAGAGTGAGTTAGAAAGGGGGAGCAGTAAAGACTGTGCTTAGGATGAGAAGCAAGTCAAGTTACTAAGGGGGAGATTTAGATGGAGAAGTAAAGGACATTCATTTGTTATGAAAGTGGAGATATAAGGAGAATTACATCACAATACTATTCTATTAGTCTTTCAATGTACTATGTATAAAGGCTAAGTGGAAGAGTAGTAAATTCACCAGAAGTTATAGAAGTGGTATTGATTCACCATTGTCTATATAGTAGGAACAGCTGTTTTTCTTTAGTGAGAAAAGCTGTGTCAGAAATGGGAAGTGATTGTAAATCAAGAACTGCTGATAATCACCAATGTAAGATGTGAAGGATTATCAGGCAGAGATATGAAGAATCAGAAATGAAGATGAGTTATATATTGAAGATCAGTTTAGTGCTAGAGGAACAATCATCTATCATTTCATCAACTGAAGATTCTGGAATTGTTAAATCTAAACCAAAGAAATTTTTTTTGTATTATTTACTTAGTTCTTAAAAGTTTTATCTTTTTCTTGTTTAAGTGAGGTAGTTGAGTTATCCTCTGGGTATTTGCTTGTTATTGTCTAACAAACAAATAGGGGGAGATTGAAAGGCATATGATGTAGCCTATTTGTATTTCGAGGATACAACTCAACTTAAACAAGATTGTAATAGTAAATATTATATAGACTGTCACAAGGAATCTCAGATTGTATTATCTGTCAGAAGAAAAAGATTAAGGTCAATCTACAGACTTGAAGAATTACTACATTGAAAGAAGTTCAGACATCTGATCAAGCCTCAGTGAAGTATTCGTTAAAGAAGTGGATTCATTTAAAGTGACAGAGATTTCGACAGTGACAGAGACAGTATAGAAGAATTAATAGAGAGAGAAGGAAAAGAAAAGAAAAGGAACCAGATTTTAAAGTCAATATATGAAGAACAATCATTGCGGTTAGTCACTTATGAACCAGATAGTACATCGAGTGTTAACATTAAACAGTGGTTGTTTATCATTAACTTCAGTGGTTCAAGCTGTCAAGACTGGTATATGCTCTTTAGCAACACCTGAAAAAAGTGTAAAAAAACCTGAAAAGTGTTGCCATAAGCCCAGAATTGGTCTAAGGCTACACTTTTTCCAATTTCAGTGGTGTTGGATCCGCTCGTGTGGCCTTAGGTGGGTAAGCCAACACTTTTGCCACCCTACGGCCACATCGCAAAAGATGTTGCATTAGTCATCTATGCCAACACTTTCGGGTGTATAACAACACTAAAGGGGATGTTGTAATAGACCTATTGCAACATCGATTTTTTCCTATTGCAACATTGGTTCATCTAACACTTTGTTTTTTGGCAACACCTATGCCAACACTTCTCGACTTTATTGCAACATTTAATCGATAAAACACTTTCAGTATTTAGCAACATCACTATTTCTTTGGCAACATATATTTGTTACAACGCTTTTCATATTTTAGCAATACAATTTTCTAGTAAACAGTTTCTAAATATTAGCTACAAAGTTGCAAGATAAACTACATAAACTATAAGAAAAATTTTGAAAAACAAAAATGCCAAAAGGAAATATTACATTGTTCAACTTCACAAACATACCAAATAAGTGACTACACGAAGTTGGACATAAACCAACTTGCCAAAGCTACCCAAAATAAATGATTACACATTACCATAATATTCTAAATGTTATCAAATCATCATAATAAAGTACCATAATATTCTAAATGCTTTCCCCTTGACAAATATCAAGTAGAAACATTATTACTTGAAACCTTGCCTAATGGCTCAATAGACAGCTAATCAATATCAACCTTCAATTCTGGATTTTTTTCTGCTATCTTAGTAATCATAAACTTGACATTCTCTCGAACCTTGTCAACTTTTTCATCCATCTCACATGCAAGTTGTTCCCTAATTTTTTCTGTTAAATCTGCCAAGTATTGATCCGAGATACTTGATGCAGGGGCTGGGGCAGTAGCTTTTTCCTCTGGCTACTTCTTCCGAATAAGTCTCCCAAGCAGGTATGAACGGGCATGTTCCTTCCCACCATAAACTGC
Organism: Saposhnikovia divaricata; assembly: GCA_036435485.1. Taxonomy (NCBI): domain Eukaryota; kingdom Viridiplantae; phylum Streptophyta; class Magnoliopsida; order Apiales; family Apiaceae; genus Saposhnikovia; species Saposhnikovia divaricata. The sequence continues at coordinate 181,201,012 of CM071597.1, read as the reverse complement.
CTGGTTAGCAGCCTCAATGCTTCCTCCCTCATCCAGAATCTTCTTAACAGTTGACTGTAAGAAGAATGATTAGCACAAGCAATGAAAATATGTAACACTACATTATTTAAAAGACCACCCAAACTACACTTACAACTTTTTTTTGAATCCCTGTAATAGGCAACTTATACTTGCGATTTTCATCTCTTTTGCGTGTTTCAACAAAAATTTCAGCCTCTGTTACTGGTGGCGGCGGTTCCTTAGCATCAGCCGACATCTTCTCAAGTTTCTCAGTTAGCTTGCATAAATACGATAAGGGAGGTTTTAGAACATGTAAGGCTATATAAAAAAACAAAATATGGACAAAAGATTCCAGACATTTGTACAGAACCTAACAGACCATCAATAATCAATCAATATTCCACATTACAGATTTTACAGTACAAGCAAGACAAAGTTCTCTAGACTATCCAAAAACTCTTCTCTGGCAGAACTTATTATTCCATTAAAATAAGTAAATATACCAATTTGTTTTTGACTTGGGCGAAACTCTTAGGCCCTGCTGTATGTGTTTCGGTTAAAAGACTTCGAGCTTCTGCATTTCTTTTAGCAATGTCCTATAAACAAGGAGACATAAAGAATCAAATATGGCAGATGCTAAAAAAATGATGCACCTCTTATGAAACATTTAATTTTAAAATTACCTGAACTTTTTTATCAGCCCAATATTGTAAAAGAATATTGAAATCTTTTTCATGAACCTCCCTAGGCCTATTCTTCAGCCTCTCCTCGTCGGTTTCATAGGGACAGTAGTGATTTTTTTTGATTTTTGATTTGAAACCCCTAAACTGATCACGCATTGTTGTCATTACGTAGTCTCTACCCTCCTCAGGAATGATGTACTTGTCCTAGGATAAATTTTATGCTAAAGTTAGCTATCTTATAGACAAAACGTAAAAATTAAACATGTACTACATGTGGTTCATAGAGGGAGTTACCTTGACATACTCCCACAAGATGTCTTTGTCAGGAACTTGATGCCAATTAACATAGGTAAGAGAAACAAAATCCCTCACTGTTGTCCCTAAAAAATTGCTTAATTCAGCCACCCTATCATCAGCAGATATAGGTTGCCCGAGATTGTTCAAGACAATTTCCCGTTTCTCGCTTCTGGTGTGCACATGTTTCATTTTTGACTGTCCTCTGCACTTTCTTTTTTTTTATGTTCAGAAGGTGCATCTGTTCAACCATTTAAATTACACTAATTAAATTACACTAATTGACTTACTAATTTATGACCATATAATTAAATTACACTAATTAAAGCCATCACTTTCATTTTTTAAAATGCAGGGCATTGTACATAGGATTACCAATAATAGTTATGAAGAGTACATTAGGTAATAGGTACCTTTCTGTGATACCAAGTCATTAGTCTGATTCGGCGATTGTGACGGTAAAATCTCAGTTTGGGCCTGGCTTTTTTGACGATTCCATAACTCCAAGTACCTTGTCATTGAACCAGCAGCTTGACCTTTTGATAATTTAAGCTTCTCCACGGTAGGAACCACTGGTGTATCATTTGGCTACAAAATGAAATACGTAGTAAGATGATCTAAGCGTAGCAGGGCATTGTACATAGGATTACCAATAATAGTTATGAAGAGTACATTAGGTAATAGGTACCTTTCTGTGATACCAAGTCATTAGTCTGATTCTGCGATTGTGACGGTAAAATCTCAGTTTGGGCCTGGCTTTTTTGACGATTCCGTAACTCCAAGTACCTTGTCATTGAACCAGCAGCTTGACCTTTTGATAATTTAAGCTTCTCCACGGTAGGAACCACTGGTGTATCATTTGGCTACAAAATGAACTACGTAGTAAGATGATCTAATCCTAGAGATGTAATAGGTAATAGGTCTTAAAAACTAGAGATGTAAAAAATGTGTTTTAAGGCATGGTACCAACCTCAAGCTCAGCTGCAGTTGGTTCCTTGTCACTATCCACCATTTTTTTATTAACTCGGGATCGGGTTCTTGGTCCCATCCCAACCTCAACTCTCTTGCCCTTTTTTTTCCTCTAAAAATTATTAATTCACACCAATAATAATCAGTTGCCAAGTTGAAAATAAAGTAATTACATAAGATGAACCAATGAAAGCAGAAATATACCTTAGAGGTAACCATATCATCTTCATCAGTATTACGTTGTTCTGCATCATTCTCTGGGCAGTAGTCATCATTTTTATCATTCACTGCTTGGAATGTTTTTGTGGTGTGTAGGCTCGAGTTCCCCACTACCCTGGTCAATCCCAGCTCCAAAGCCTTTTGTTTTATCTCCACAACTCTTTTATTTCTATTCATTTCATACTGATTCACTCCTTCAATTTCAGGAGTTTTTTCGACAGAGTTTTCATCTGAGTTATCATCAGCTGACACATTTTCATCTGAGTTATCATCACGTATCTCAAAACCACGTAAGTATTCTTCCAATCCCATCCCTTCAACAGAACTTTCAAGATCCTCCTCCATGGCAGCTTTCGAAGAGATTCCCTCCTTTGCAAGACTTGCAAGACTTATAATCTATAGTTAATTTATAGTTGTAATATAAGGTCTGTTCATTTTCATTTTGTACTATAAGGTCTCAAAAACAAACCATTATCTATACTCAAACTCCTAACACAAAAGGCATAAACTTATACTTAAGTCGTTCTAGGAAATTATCTATAAGATGATTACACAAATACATGCAATACAAAATCGCAATAAAATATATGTTCTAACAACAAAATTTTAAGTTTGAAGTGAATAATATTTAAGCATAAACTTGTTGCTAGCATGTACCTTGAAGTGAATGCAAAATCCTAGCAAATCTCCAGAAGAAGCCTGAATTTCCCCTCCAATATTCTGAGCTAAAAAAATAAAATAAACAATATTAGCTAAAATTATAAAGAAGCCATGTATCAAACTGAACTTGCTGTTCTGTCATATACATGTTCAACACATGTATAAATTCCACAAATTTAAATAACCTCATATACATATAAAGAACAATGTACTAGCTTCAAATCCCACAAATTATAAATCCCACAAAACAAATATGATGCTGAAATTAAAAATCCCCAAATTTTAAAAAATTGAAATTGGGGTTTTTCACATTACTGAACAAAATTAAAAATCCCCAAATTTTAGGGTTTACAAATCTTAAATTAACACTAACCACACTAACACTAACACTAACGACAAGAAGAACGAGAATTAAGAATGAGAGAAACAGTTTTACGAGAGATAGAAGCGCACCGCCGGAAATTAATTAAGAGAATTAAGGAAAGGAGATTACCACGACAAGGAGAGATAGAGAGAACGGCGTATTAATGGAGAATGAAAGAAGAAGAACCTGCGGCGTATTAGAGAGATGAAAATTAGAGATTAAAATTAGAGAGAGAGAGATACCTGCGGTGTATTAGAGAGAGATAGTGAGAGAGTGAAAATTTCCCCTTTCCCCCGATGTATTTTGTTGTGGGTATTTTATTTCCCCCAATAAATTTTCCCTTTCCCTCCACTGACATTTCCATTTTCCCCCCTTTTTTTAACACTGTTTTTGGTAATATAAGGCAACACCCTACAAGTGTTGGCTTTGCTAATCCAACTGTATTTAAGGTAACATGTGTTGACATCTATTGCAACATCGACAGAAAGTGTTGGCTTATATAAAAAATAATCTATCTAAGGCTACATTTTACATGCCAACATTGGTTTTAGGTGTTGGTAAAGACCATATATGGTGTAGTGTACAACTCAACTTAAACAAGATTGTAATAGTAAATAGTATATAGACTGTCACAAGGAATCTCAGATTGTATTATCTGTCAGAAGAAAAAGATCAAGGTCAATCTACAGACTTGAAGAATTACTACATTGAAAGAAGTTCAGACATCTGATCAAGCCTCAGTGAAGTATTCTTTAAAGAAGTGGATTCATTTAAAGTGACAGAGATTTCGACAGTGACAGAGACAGTACAGAAGAATTAATAGAGAGAGAAGAAAAAGAAAAGAAAAGGAACCAGATTTTAAATTCAATATATGAAGAACAATCATTGCGGTTAGTCACTTATGAACCAGATAGTACATCGAGTGTCAACATTAAACAGTGGTTGTTTATCATTAACTTCAGTGGTTCAAGCTGTCAAGACTGGTATGTTGAGAGAAGAAATAAGCCACAGCTTAGAGTCAAAAATAAAGAAAAGTCGTTGGAGTTAGTCGCTCATGAACCAGACCGTGCATCGAGCGTCAACAAAAATTCAGTGGTAATTCTTTATTACTTTCAGTGGTTCAAGCTATCATGACTGGTATGGGAAGAAATCATTGTGCAAGCAACAGAGGTACTAAATTAATTAACCACAATGGTTTTGCAATCAAGACTGGCTAAGGAATAATCTTTGTGGAGGATTAGATTTATCAAAACATGGAAGACCACAAGGGTTATGCTATCAAGGAGGTATATTAATTTTATCTTAATTAATTAAGTCATTTAAATTATTTATTTGATAAATTAATTCTATCCGAATTAATTTATTTAGTAAATTATTTAAAAGATTAATTAAGTTAGAATTAATATTATTATCAAACAAGGAGGTATATTAATTTTCTCTTAATTAATTAAGTCATTTGATTTATTTATGTGATAAATTAATTCTATTCGAATTAATTTATTCTATAGATTAATTAAAAGATTAATTAAGTTGGAATTAATATAATTATCAAAAGACTTCATATTAATTCTCTTTTAATTAAATTAAATTAGTTGGCTAATTTATTTTATGAATTAATTCAATCAGAATTAATTTATTCTTTAAATTAATCAATTAATTAATTAAATCAGAATTAATATAAGTGTTTAAAGACTTAAAACAATTCTGGTCAGTGAATATGACCTAATGGAGGTCGGTATGACCTATTCTTAGGTCATACCGAAGCTACTCAGACTGATTAAGTCATACCGAAGCTACTCAGACTAATTAAGTCATACCGAAGCTACTCAGACTGATTAAGTCATACCGAAGATACTCAGACTGATTAGGTCATACCGAGCAGATTAAGTCTTACCGACTTGAAGATATTTCTGAAAAGCAAATTAGGTCATACCGACAAAGTGCTTTATGTCATGCCCACTGGCTGTTGAAGATTAGGTCATACCGACACATTATTAAGTCATACCGCCCAAGATTTAAGTCATACCTAAGGAAAATTATGTCTTGGAGCAAGTTTAAGTCATGTTGACAGCTGATTTATTATGTCTTGAAGCAGTTTAAGTCATACCAGATCAGTACAAGACTTAAATGGCTATAAATACAACACCAGGCACAGCAAAAACAATCCAGAAAATATCAGAAAAATTCTAGCAGCTCAATTTTCTCTCCCAAGCTCAAGAACAAATTAATTTCTGTAAAATCAAGTTCATCTTTCTTGTAATATTTTATCCGGTGGAACTTGTTTATTTATTGTTCTTGTACTACTAGCGAATTAAGTTTCCTAGTTCTAATCTTGATTTTTATTAACTAAATTAGAAAAGTTCATGTCGAATTTTCTAAATTAGTTTTTATCAACTTGATTAATTTTTGTACTGAAATTGTAACACTCATCAAGTTAATATATTTTTATATTCAACTTGAAATTTGTTTCAATTTATTCCGCTCAAATTTTTCAAAATATAAATTAAATTTATCCGGACAAATTTCGATAAATTGGTATAGATTGTATTCAACCTCCCTTCTACAATCTTAGCGGACCTAACAAATTGTATTTTTATTTTTAATAAACTCATAAATTACTTAAATAATATATACATATTCAAAGTGGTTTTAATTTAAACTTTTATATCTTCTTCTATCTAATTTAAAGTCAAAACAAATTTTATATATATATGTTTTAATTGTTTTGGAATTTAGCATGAAATGGTTGTAAAAGAAATCCTAATCATCTAATCAAGTTCTAGATTGACAAATATTGATAACGTCAAACCTAACAAATTATTTAACACAAAAAACCAGTTTCATCTAAATGTTCTTCCTCTCAAAAATTTTAATAATTTGTTTTTAAATCTCATAAATTTCATGTATTTATTTTTGAATCTTAGCTAATTTTTTTGGAAAATATGCACATATATTTTTTAACGATCAATTAATGATTCAAATTTTTATTTCAAAATATATATAATAATAATTAAAATATAAATATGTGATTATTCGGTAATAATAAGTAAAAAATATTTAGAATCTCCTTTTAAATATCAATTTTGTGATTCTCTTTTTAACAAGGATCTTCCTAGAATCTTATTCTACTTTTATGTAGTATTTTTTAAATTTTCCGCTTTGGAATCAAAACATGAATTATGTAAACTTCAACTTACAAAAACAAATTTAAAAAATAATATGTTGAAGTTTTTTTCGTATGCATATTCAATTATATATAAAATTTTAAAAATACATGTAAAATGGCACGGACGGAGTTTTAGAATGAGATTTTTTTTGTCCTTTTTCATAATTTTAGAAAAAAAATTAAATATAGGTTAAAGTGAAATAAATATACATATTAATAATTTAATTAAGATTTTTTTTTTCTTATTCAAAGATGTGCAATATTCATTAAACTTAACCAACAAAAATTAAAACACTACTATTGCTTTGTGATGAAAGTAATAAGTTTTTCAAATACTTATTTTAAATTTATTTTATTTGATAAGAATTAAGATTATGAAGATAAGTTATAAATTGCAGTTGGTTTTAATTTTTTTAACAATTGTAATTTTATTTTTTAATAAATTCTTAAATTACCTAAATAATATATACATATTCAAAGAGATTTTAATTTAAACTTTTATATCTTCTTCTATATAATTTAAAGTCATAATAAAAATTTAATATATATGTTTTAATTGTTTTGGAATTTGGCAAGAAATGGTAGTAAAAGAAATTCTAATCATAAACTCTAGAGTGAGAAATATTGATAACGCCAAACCTAACAAATTAATTAACACAAAAAACTGAAAATGCATACCTAGAGGAGAATAGTGAATAGGTGTTATGATTAACAATGACCAATTTTAATTTTACCAAGTATTGAAAACAAAACAGTATGGAATGCTGTCTGGTAGCTTACTTGATTAACACAATACACAGAATTAATATACTAACAGCTAGCTAAGTTATGCAGTGCAGTAAATGTAAAGTGCAGTAAGTAAAGAACACAAAACAATTTTAGCCAGGTTCGACCCCTATCTCCTAATGGTCTATGTCCTGGTCGTCTACCAACTCGGTAAAGGAATTTATTATTAATCACAATGAATTACAATTACACGATACAATAATATATCTCCCTGATTCTCCCAGTCACTGACTGCAGCTTGCTGACAACCCCTGTTCCTCGAACTTGATGCCCTCTAAGTCCTATACTTCCCAAGTATAAACTTCTCTAGCCTCTAGTTTCCTGAACCCTTGTGTCCAAACTTGCCAATCCAGCAACTACCAACTTACAAGTTGAACAATACAAGATTTAATGAATTACAATTAAAACTATGAACTTTATCAAAGATATAAATCGATATGTATATATATAGAGCACAAGTATATAAAAGATATATCAAATCAGTTCGAAATATAGCACTTGTGTTTCTTTTGAAAGTTGTTCAACAACCAGAATGGAAAACACACAAGCCTATTTATAATGAACTATATTTCTGAATTAAGCAAACAACCCAACGATCTTGACCTTAAGTCTCATGCATCTGTTGCTAGACTAATTCAAAACTAACGTTCAAGAAAACAACGTTTAGAAAAGTAACGTTTAGAAATGATTTAAAACAGATGAGAGTTGAAGAAATAAGAACGTTGAAGAACAAACAACCATCTGAAGATAAAAAGCATAGAAGAATAGAGTTTGTTGTTGAGTAAAACATTTGGAAAGAGTTTGTTAAAAGTAAAGATTTGGTCAAAACAAACTCAAAATAATTAGGAATTGAAACAGAATATACGTATATATAAAAATATAGATTAATTTTGAAATTAGTTGAGCCCATATATATTTATACGTTCTATATAACTGATAGAGTCCTTACAAATGTAAAGTCCTAATTGATCTTCATGAAAATAGGACTCCTGCTATTTCTGGACTCTGTCTGCCAGCTTGTTGCTTTAAAATAAAACATTTCTTGCCAACTAGCTGCTATACCCTGTTTTGCTCAGAAATAAAATAATTACTAAACCTGCAAAACAGTGTTAGTCCAATGCATATATCCAGCTTGCTAACATCTTTGTATATAGCATAATTTATATGTCCTGCAAAACAGAATTAGAAACATACACAAGAAGCTTGCCATAACATATCATTACAAGCGTACTAGCTTGCTAACTATGTTATCATCAAAACTAAGGTGCTTTCAATCTCCCCCTTTTTGATGATTACATATCAACTTGAGATTGAGCTAAAACTCCCCTCAATCAAAGCATCCTGCAAAATAAAGTTTGATAGCATGCTAATATATATTTAGTAACAGGCAATCAGCTTGCTACACTATGTTAAAACCGATATGGTTTCAATCTCTCCCTTTTTTGATGATTACACACACATATTCAGGAGTTAATTACTCCCCCAAAATTTTAGCTTTCCCTGCAAAAATACTAGCATTCCATACAAGCAACGTTCTATACAAGCGGCTAAGCATAATAAGCATAATATGCATAATCGCATGGCATCACATAAACATTTAATATTAAACCATATGATCCCAGCAAATTACGTGAAGTAAAGAGTTATAAGCATAAATATTAACTCCCCCTAAATCATACATACTTTTAATCCTGAATTTCTCCCCCTTATTCATCGAAAAGGATATCCACATGCAATCATTTAATAGGAAAATTCAAGTAAGCATGGATTATCAAGTTCACATATAAAAACATATTGTATGCATATTAGAAATAGAACCTGATATATAAAATTCAGTTGCTTAGCAATATCATATGTCAACAATGTATAACAGTAAGCTAATGTACCAGACTTTTCCATTGCAGCTTGTTGTCTAGACATTGCACATGCAAAGTTCCCATCGTAGAACACAAAATTGATATTCTGCTAAGGGCTTGGTGAAGATATCAGCTATTTGATACTCTTTTGAAACAAATATCAGCTTGTCTTCCCTTTTACATATAATGTCTCAAATAATCTTCGTTCTTGAGTAAGTCAATGAATTCTTGATAGGTTGATAATGTCGATGTTGTCACAACCTGTATTTTCTACACATCACTTGTTCATCTGCTGTCAGCTTGCTGGCAGAACTCATAGGTGTAGATTTTGCCTTGATATTCTCATAACCAAACTTCTTAAGCAGATTCTTGATGTATTTGGATTGATGCATATAGATTTCATCTGGAGTTTGTTGATTTGGAGCCACAAAAAGAAATTGAGCTCACCCATCATACTCATGTCAAACTCACTATGCATACACTTAGAAAACCACTTGCACATATCATCATTAGTAGATCCAAAGATAATATCATCCATATATATTTGCACAACTAGAATATCAGTACCATTAAAATTAGTAAATAATGTGGGATCAATTTTACCTTTAATGAATCCATTCTTGATTAAAAACTTACTTAGCCTTTCATACCATGATCTAGGAGCTTGTCGTAACCCATGTAATCCCCTTTTCAGCTTGTAAATATGGTCTCAAAACTTCTCATTCTCGAATCCATGAGACTTTCCTTGTCTTGTTTCCATTTAAATTGTCTCCAATAATCAACATAGGAAGATGGTTCTTTACGATTCTAGTTGACTTCGGCAAGGACTTTTGTGCTGTGACTTCTTCCGTCATTCTGATTCACTTGGATGGTGGAGAGGCTTCATCTCCTTTATATAGTGATATCTTTTCTTGTGATCTCTGACCTCTAGGACATTCCAAGGTGAGCTTTGATAACTTATCAATTGTTTCATCTACTGGAGAAGAGGTTACAACTGGCTTTTCAGTAGCTGAAGTTGACTCAGGTTCCTTGGTAGCTTGCTGAGTTGCTGTATTTGTTTTTAGCAGCTCGCTGTCATTACCTGTACCTGCAATTTCTTCCTCATCTCTTCACAGATCAACATTAGAACCAAAGACCTTGAAGTAGCCTATGTTTGGCTTCTTGTTCCTCAGCAATTCATATGGAGTCTTGTTGAGAATAGGCATGATCAGTACTCTGTTAAGAATATAGCTAGCTGTGTTGACTGCTTCTGCCCAGAAACTCCTTGGCAGCTTGCTCTCTTGCAACAATGTCCTAGATGTTTCTTGTAAAGACCTGTTCTTTCTTTCCACAACTCCATTTTATTGTGGGGTTCTTGGAGCAGAAAATTCATGAGTAATGCCTCTATCTTCACAATATGAGATAAAGTCCTTTTGGAATTCACCACCTCGATCACTCCTTATACCTACAAGTCTTGTCTTAAGCTTGTTCTCAAGCAACTTAATTAGCTTCTCAAATTCACTGAAAGCACAATCTTTAGTACGAAGAAACAATACCTATGTATATCTAGAATAATCATCTACGATAACAAATGCATATTATTTACCTCCAATGCTTGTATATGCTTTCGGACAAATAATTCTAAATGAAGAAGCTCTAAGGGTTTAAAAGTTGATACCACAATCTTTGACTTATGTGGAGTCCTGATTTGTTTTCCTAACTAACAAGCTAAACAGGTTTCCTTCTTGACATACTTCAATTTGGGCAATCCTCTGACTAGCTTTTTTGCAGATAGCTTGCTGAGTAAGTCCATGTGTGCATGTCCAAGCCTTCTATGCCAAATATCTGGATTTTTATCAACTGCAGCTAAATAGCAAGATGAATCACGCATCTTAAAGTCCAAAATATATATATTTCTTTCCCTTCTAGCAACTAGGGGGACTTTGTTAATGCCAACATTAATAGTACATTTCTCTTTATCAAAATTAACAATATGTCCATCATCATATAACTGACTTATACTAAGGAAATTATATTTTAGACCTTGAACATATTGTACTTTATCAATAGAAATGATACTATTACCAATTGTTCCTTTGCCAAGAATTTGGAGTGTTTTACTATCACCAATTGTGACACTTCCACCCTTTTTCTTCTTGAGAGTAAGGAACTGTGATTTATCACCATACATATGTCTTGTACATCCACTATCCAAAATCTATTGATTTGATTTCACTTTGACAACAAGACATACCTACAAAACAAATGAAAAACAACTCAACGTTTTGGTACCCATATTTGTTTGGGTCCAGCATGGTTAGTTGATAGAACATATAGAACATTCAAATCAGATTTCTTGATCCATATTTGGATCACTTTAGGGGCTTGATTTCTAGTTCCAGCTGTTCTGTCAGCTTGCTGCCTCTGAATTGTCTTCCTTTTACAGCTTGCTGGCTTAGCATTCATTACATTGCAATTATTTGCTAAATGACCTTTGTTTCTACATTTCTAGCAGATTTTCCATGGCATGGCATAGTCATAAGGAATACCATGTTTGCCATCATACTTTAGACTTGATGTTGAAGCCCCTCCAAGTCCTTCTCTTTCTAGTGGAACCTTTGTTTGCTTCATCATGGAATTGAGTGTCTATTCCCCTTGAACAAACTTTCCCATTCCTTTCTGGAGGTTCTTGATCTCAACTTCCAACTCTTTGATCTTTTCAGCTTGTTGAGATACTTCTAATGAGCATGATTCCTTTCGATTGAAAGCCTCCAAGCATGCATCTTGAGCGTCAATCTCTGTTTTTAGCTCGCTGAGTTCCTTCATTAGAGCATCATTTCTCTTGAGAAGTACTTTGTTGATCCCTTCAAACTGAGATACCTTAGCTTTAAGATCAGCAAGAATTTGAGCATGATTACTAGCTGGAGTCTTCTCGGCCATAAGATCAGAACTGATCTTTCTAAATTGAACATTCTTTTTTTCAAGCTCATTGTTCTCATTCTTTAACTCCATGAAATCCACAATAGATATATAGCTATGTTCCTGCATGGTTAGTGATTCCAATATATTATTTTCAGAAGATGTATTAAACTGAAACAAGTTTACCGCACTAGATTCAACATCTGAGTCCGAATCTTCGCTTTCTACAAGATTATCTTTTGTGTTTCCTTGAACCATATCATTGTCAATGCCAACCAATGCATAATTGATCATCTCTTCACTTGAGTATTCACTGGAATTAGATTCTTCATCACTCCATGTCATTTGAGCTTTACATTTCTTTTCATTAGTTGAGGCAGCTTGCTATTTTGGCTTGAAACAAACTTTCTCTGACTTTGTTGTAGCTTTATATTGCATTTATAAAGTATCCCATATATCCTTTGCAATGCTACATGAAGATATTGTTCCAAATCTGAATTTGATAGACCACATATCAGTTTATACTTTGCTTCTCCATCATAGCTTGCTTTGATCAGTTCTACCTCGATGGGATCATCAATGCCTTTTGGCTTGCTGCCTTTGTCAAAAAATATAAATGGACCATCTCTAACTACCAACCATTCAAATGCATTTCTACTAAGAAACACCTTCATCCTTAGTCTCCATAATTCATAATTTTCTGCCCCAATGAGAAATGGTGGCTTGTTTAATGATTCTCCTTCTGCAAAATGGTGTGCCATAGGATCTATACCTTCCTGTTACAGAAATATTAGTATACCAAGCTCTGATACCAAATGAAAATGCACACCTAGAAGAGAGGGGTGAATAGGTGTTATGACTAACAATGACCAATTTTAATTTTACCAAGTATACTTGACTGTATGAAAACAAAATAGTCTAGAATGCTGTCTAGCAGCTTACTGGATTAACATAATATACAGAATTAATATACTAGCAGCTAGCTAAGTTATGCAGTGCAGTAAATGTAAAGTGTAGTAAGTAAAGAACACACAACAATTATAGCCAGGTTCGACCCCTATCTCTTAATGGTCTACGTCCTGGTCCTCTACCAACTCGGTAAAGAAATATATTATTGATCATAATGAATTACAATTACACGATTCAATAATATATCTCCTTATTCTCCCAGTCACTGACTGCAGCTTGCTGACAACCCCAATTCCTCAAACTTGATGCCCTCTAAGTCCTATACTTCCCCCAAGTATAGACTTATCTAGCCTCTAGTTCCCTGAACCCTTGTGTCCAAGCTTTCCAATCCAGCAACTACAAACTTACACGTTGAAAAATACAAGATTTAATGAATTACAATTGAAACTATGAACTCTATCAAAGATATAAATCGATATGTATATATATAGAGCTCAAGTATATAAAAGATATAGGAAATCAGTTCGAAATATAGCAGTTGTGTTTCTTTTGAAAGTTGTTCAACAACCTAGAATGGAAAACACACAAGCCTATTTATAATGAACTATATTTTTGAATGAAGTAAACAATCCAACGGTCTTGACCTTAAGTCTCACATATTTGTTGCTAGACTAATTCAAAACTAACGTTCAAGAAAACAACATTTAGAAAAGTAACGTTTAGAAAAGATTTAAAACAGATGAGATTTGAAGAAATAAGAACGTTGAAGTACAAACAACCATCTAAAGATAAAAAGCCTTGAAGAATAGAGTTTGTTGTTGAGTAAAACATTTGGAAAGAGTTTGTTAAAAGATAAAAGATTTGGTCAAAACAAACTCCTAATAATTAGGAATTAAAACAGAATATACGTATATATAAAAATATAGATTGTTTTTGAAATTAGTTGAGCCCATATATATTTATACGTTCTATATAACTGATAGAGTCCTTACAAATGTAAAGTCCTAATTGATCTCCATGAAAATAGGACTCCTGCTATTTCTAGACTCTATCTGCCAGCTTGCTACGTTAAAATAAAACATTTCATGCCAGCTAGCTGCTATACCCTGTTTTGCTCAGAAATAAAATAATTACTAAACCTGCAAAACAATGTTAGTCCAATGCATATATCCAGCTTGCTAACATCTTTGTATATAGCATAACTTATATGTCCTGCAAAACAGAATTAGAAACATACACAAGAAGCTTGCCATAATATATCATTACAAGCGTACTAACTTGCTAACTATGTTATCATCAATACTAAGATGCTTTCAAAAACCAGTTTTATCTTGATAGAGTATATTTTTATATGTATTTTAGATGATTTTTATTCTTATTCCCATCTTAATTATATTTTGAATTTAATTGGATCTTTATTAATTAGTTTATAATGTTTTATTGTAGGAAGCATGGAACTCTAAATTGGAAAGGATTGGAAGTAAATTAGAATTAAATTCGGATTAATTGGGCTACACGCGCAAAACTCATTGTTTGGGCCATATCTTGAGTTCTAGATATCGAATTTCAGCGATTCAAAAGCCCACATAAAGATAACGAGATTCTCTTCCATTCTAGACAGGCCCAGATATTAAATTCTACTTGGATCAGACCATGATCAGATGGGAAAAGTCAACTACAAATTTTGACTTTAGAAACCTATTCAGTTTTAGAAAGCCAGGTATTATTCTAATAGAGATTAAAAATAAAATACTTTTTGTATTAGATATTATTATTAGAGAGATTACTTACGTACTTTTAATGGAGGAGCCACCAAGGAGAGAGAAAAGCAGAGAGAACTTGAGCGAGGATTGAATGGATTCACTCCAAGTTTGAGAGATTCATCAAGTTGTATGTTAGTCACAGAGGCATGCCTATACACATCTAATAACAAGCCTAATTGGTTGTAAAGTTTTGCATTACAAACATGACCCCTCAAATGTGGAACCCTCTAGTTGTAGATTTTCTACTTGTATTTAGTACTTGTAATAGGCATCAAAATTCTGGCTGTGTATCTGTATAAATTTAGTCATGTAATAATACTTGAAAGAAGATTCAGAGATCATGCCTCAAGCTTGAAGAAAAAAACTGTCAAAATAAACACAGTTGGATTTGGAAGATTGAAGATTTGCTAAGTACTAATTCGAGGAGTACTTTTGTCTGTTCGAGAAGACAAGTTTTCTAGAAGTCAGAGATTCGACATATCTAAATACTCTACTCGAGAATTCAAGAAGTCATTATTAAGATCTCATTCGAGTTCTCAAAGAGTCATTAAGTCAAGCTACATTCAACATCTCAAGGACCCAGGAAACTGTTCGACATCTCAAGGTTTCCACAAGCAAGGCCTCATTTGATAAGTCAAGGATTCCTGAAGAAATGATTCATTCGAGAAGTGGTTCGATATGCCAAGAAACGTGTTGTTCGAGAACTCAGAGTTATCTGTGTAAACAACTTCAGTTCTCGAATCAATCACTTAGTCATTTCTCGAATGGATTCTTGAAGACAAAATACTGAAGCTGTACAAGTTAGAAGTCTGCAACAAGTCTAAACACTTTCAGGACCACAGTACTGTAAAGTGCTTTTGGAAAGTCTACAAGAAGCTTAGAGAGTTGTTACAGGAGACAAGCTGCTAAAGAAGTGGATCTGAGCAGGTTAAAGAAAAGTCAAATTACATGTTGCTTGGATGTTTACTTGAAAAGGAATAGACAAATTAGAAAGTACTTTTGTCTATCACTACATTTGTAGTAAATAGGTTGTACACATGTTCTATAAGTGTACAACCTCACTTCTCCAACTGTTAACAAGTTTTCATACATTATCTTAGATAACATCTCTCTGAGAAAACGAAGCTGAGAATACTAATATTTGTATTCACATATTGGAGCAAAATCTTTATCTAATACAACGTTAAATTAAAATGAGTGATTATGTTCTGGTGTCTTTAATTCCGTACTTACATTCTGCTCAACACGAACACACACTTAGCTACACATAAATCAAACAGATTCAAACCTTCATAAAAACTGTTCTTAAGATTCAAATCAAAAGAAAAAGTTTGAAAATACATTCACCCCCTCTGTATTTTCTTGTGTGTATTCCATACTCAACAAGTGGTATCAGAGCAGACTGTTGATCAAAACAGGAAAAGATCATGAATACACCAAAGACAACAGAAACGGTGAAGGTCCCTAAGTTTGACAAAGATAATTTCAACCTCTGGAAAATAAAGATGATGTTGTTCATCAAAGCCTCAAACCCCCTCTATCCTGAGATTCTCAAGAATGGTCCTTTTGTTCAACAACAAGAGATTGCTGAGAAGATTGTTGGAACCATGACCATTCCAAGATCCTATGTGGACAAGGAACCATCCAAATGGACAGATACTGAGAAGGATAAGGTTACCCTTGACAGTCATCTCATGTTGTTGATCATAGATTCAATGGATGTGTCAATGTTTGTAAACATAGCCTCATGTACTACTAAAGAGATGCGGGATCATATTGAGGTTCTGTGTCAAGGAATAGAGGAGGTCAAAGAAAATAGGAAACAGATATTGGTCACACAGCATGAAGCTTTCATGGCACAACCCATAGATAGCATTACTGATATGTTTGAGAGATTCCACAAGTTGTTGACTGAGCTGCAGATGAATGGAAAGGTCTATAACACCAAAGAACTGAATATGAAGTTTCTACTCTCTTCACCAAACCATTTAGAGTAAAGAGTTATTTCTCTAAGAGAAAGAGATCTAAGTAAAGTTACATATGATGTTCTCTATGGTGTGTTGAAGACACATGAGCTTGAGCTGCTTTAGAAAAGGGCTATCCAAGCCAACCAAGGCAAAATGATTAACATATCATGTGCCTTGATTGTAAACAAATCTATACAGGACCTTGAACCCTCTACAAGCCAACTGAGGATTGAAGAGATAGAGGATAAAGAGCCAGTGGTGGAGCTGCCTGAGACTGTTGCTGAGGAACAGGAAGAAGAAGATGAGTTTTACACTCTTGAGGAGCTAGATGGCATGGAAAACACATCATATGCCTTCATGGCCAGAAAATTTCCAAACATAAGATTCAAGAGAAAGCAACCCTTCAAACCTAGACCTCAAAACCATTCATTCAACAAGAGCAAAGCACTTGTGAAGCCAAACAAGAAAAAAAATCAAAACTGGTTATGTGGATAAGTCATCTGTGAGATGTTATAAATGGAATGACCTAGGGCATTTTGCTAGTGAATGCAAGAAGCCTAAGAAGAAGGATAGGGAGTTTCTTGAGTTTGAAGCTAAGTATGAAGCCCTTCTTAGAAAGCAAACACCAGGCAAGGCCTACATAGCTGAAGGGAAGTGTTGGGATGATACTGACAGTGATGGAGAGGAGCAAGAATTCTGCAACTATGCCTTGATGGCCAATTCCAAGGAAGAGACATTTCCATCAGATCCTCAGGTACCATCTCTCACTGCCATAGACATGTCTGTTTCTAAATATAAGGATGTAATTGAACAACTATCTGTTGAAATGTTTAGCATTCATACTAGTATGACTGCTGCTAATGAAGAGATTGTGAAACTGTCTGCTAAGAATGAAGTGTTAAACAAAAGGAATGAGGAATTAAAGCTAGCTTCCATGCAAGTAGAAAACCTTAAGAAAGACATGGAATATCTAGAGAATAAGTTTTCATGTGCTAGTCAGCTTGAAAAGGCTCTTAGGGATGAGTTAGCTGAGAATGAATTCAAACTTAGAATATTTAAGAACTCCTCTAGCCTATTGCAGTCCTATCATGAAAAACATCAAGAGAATGCACAGGCTGCTATTGGTTTTGACTATGACACTCTCAAAAAGAGGAAAGGCTGTGCTGTCACTGACAATGACAAAGTTGTTCATGAGAATGTGCTTCATGTTTTGAAAAATGCTAAGGCACCTATCTTTAAAGAGTCAACAATTGAAATTGATGAGGAAGCCTTACTTATCAAGCAAATGTTGATTGATGAGGTTGAATCACAATCAAGTGAACAACCAGCACCCTCTAAGAGTGAGAGTGCCAAATTGAAAACCAAGAAACCTGTTGGAGTGGATTCTAAGACTGAAAAATCTGTTAAGTTTGAACCATCTAAAAAGAATGAATCTGTGAAAAATGTGGCTAAAAAGAAACAGAACAGAAATGGCAAACTATGGATTACCAAAGATAACAATTATGCTTATGTGCCAAATGCCCCTAGGAAAACATGTCAAAACTGTTTTAGTACTAATCATTTAACTCATGCTTGCAAGAAACCCGTTGGTAGTGTGCCTAAACCTTTATATGATTGCTCTGTGCCTTTAAGACATAGAGATTCTCCATTCTGTGATAAATTTGACTGTATGCCATGCAATATTAATGTATGACTAGCTGTTTCAATTTGAGAAGGCAATTCATTGATGGTTGTATCAGTCACAAGTCACACACACTACACAAGGTCAAAGTCTTCAAGTCCTCCTAAAGCTAGGAAGGCACCTCTGTCACCTAAGTCTGAGAACTCAAGTTCTAAGACTCCTAGCTGTGATAAGAAGACTAGCCCTAAGAAAGTCACTAAGCATGCTGTTTATGATAAAACTATCTTTAAGGCAGGTTGACCCAAAATTGTTTGGGTACCAAAGAAGAAGTAATTCATTTTTGTTTGCAGGGCAAAGAACAGGAAAAGAAAGTCATGTGGATTTTGGACAGTGGATGCTCAAACCACATGACTGGTGATATGGCCCTTCTATCA
Source organism: Saposhnikovia divaricata (assembly GCA_036435485.1). Classification (NCBI taxonomy): domain Eukaryota; kingdom Viridiplantae; phylum Streptophyta; class Magnoliopsida; order Apiales; family Apiaceae; genus Saposhnikovia; species Saposhnikovia divaricata. The sequence continues at coordinate 181,182,423 of CM071597.1, read as the reverse complement.
CAGTATGAAGAAAAGGCTGGCCCTATGGTTACTTTTGGAGATGACAACATTGGTAACACAATGGGATATGGCAAATTGCAAGTTGGTAATGTCATCATTGAAGATGTAGCACTGGTCAGAGGGCTCAATAATAATCTACTGAGTGTTGGTCAATTTACTGACAGGGGTTTCAAAGTGGATTTTGACAAAGATGAATGTTTGATATCTCACAAGAAGACTGGTGAACTCGCTCTATCTGGAGTAAGGAAGGGAAGCCTGTTTGTAGCCAATAGGGATTCTGCAAACAAGGGTAAAATTTGTTGCTTTTACTCAAAAGCATCAAATGAAGATTGTTGGTTGTGGCACAAGAAGTTATCACACTTGAACTTCTAGGCCATTAATTCTTTAGTCAAAAGAGGGTTAGTGAGAGGCATACCCACACTTGAATTATCTCAAGAAGGAGTGTGTGAGGCTTATCATAAAGGAAAGATGAAAAGGTCAAGCCACAAGTCAAACACTATGACATCAATAACCAAGCCCTTACAACTAATTCACATGGATTTGTTTGGGCCTGTCAATATTATGTCGCTAGCAAGAAAGAGATATGCCTTGGTGATGGTTGATGACTTTACAAGGTATACATGGGTAGAATTTCTAGCATCAAAGGATGAGATGCCACAAGTAATTATTATGCATATAAAGAAAGTTTATAAAGAAGCAAAGGCCAATAATACAAGTGTGATTGCATTAAGGAGTGACAATGGAACAGAGTTCAAAAATGCCATCCTTGAAGCATTCTGCAAAGAGAATGGTATTTCACATCGATTCTCAGCTCCAAGGACTCCGCAACAAAATGGAGTTGTTGAGAGAAAGAATAGAACTCTAATTGAGGCTGCTAGAACAATGTTACTTGATGCAAAAATGCCTACATGTTTTTGGGCTGAGGCTGTGAGCACTGCATGCTATATTCAAAACAGAACCCTCATCAACAAAAACAATGGAAAGACACCTTACAATTTGATGACTGGAAAGAAGCCTATTCTTAAGAATGTTCATGCTTTTAGAAGCAAATGCTCTATGTTAAAGGATAATTCTGAATATGTTGGAAAGTTTGATGCAAAAGCATTTGAAGGAATTTTTCTTGCTATTCTATGGAGAGAATTGTATACAAGGTTTATGTCATCAGTCAAAAGAAGGTTATGGAAATAACAGATGTGACATTTGATGACAGTAAACTACCTGGATTAGAAGAAGCCAATGACAGATGTGGCATTGACTTTTGCCCCTGTTGCCAGACTGGAAGCCATTAAAATTTTCTTGGCATTTGCTGCACATTCAAATTTCAAAGTCTATCAAATGGATGTCAAGAGTGCATTTCTGAATGGAGAGTTGGAAGAAGAAGTATATGTGCAACAACCACCTGGCTTTGAGGATCCACATTTTCCAAACTTTGTCTAGAGATTGCTTTAGGCATTGTATGGACTTAAGCAGGCTCCAAGAGCATGGTATGACACTCTGTCACAATTTCTTCTTGAAAATCAATTCAATAGAGGCACATTGGACAAGACACTGTTTTACAAGAAACATGGTTAAAGATATTATCCTAGTTCAAATCTATGTGGATGATACAATATTTGGTTCTACAAATGAGAAGCTGTGTGAAAAATTCTCTAAACTCATGCAAAGCAGATATGAGATGAGCATGATGGGAGAGTTGACATTCTTTCTTGGATTGCAAGTTAGTCAAAAGAAGGATGGTATCTTTATCAGTCAAACCAAGTACATCAAATATCTATTGAAGAAGTTTGATTTAGAAGATAGCTCACCTACAAAGACACCCATGGCCACTGCCAGTAAATTTGATGAAGATGCTAAGGGCAAGAAAGTAGATATCTCGATCTACGGAGACATGGTTGGTTCTCTACTCTATCTCACTCCAAGTAGGCCAGACATCATGTTTGCTACATGTTTGTGTGCAAGGTTTCAATCAAATCCAAAGGAATCACAAATGATTGCTATCAGAAGGATCTTTAGATATCTGAAGGGCACTCCAAACTTGGGTTTATGGTATCCTAAGAACACAGGATTCAATCTGGTTGGTTATTCTGATGTTGATTATGCTCGATGCAGAGTGGATAGGAAAAGAACCTCAGGTAACTGCCAGTTTATTGGACAAAGGTTAGTCTCTTGGTACAACAAGAAACAACAATCTGTGTCAACTTCCACAGCTGAGGCTGAATACATTGCTCCTGGAAGTTGCTGTGCTCAAGTGCTTTGGATTAGAAATCAACTTAGGGATTATGGACTTCCGTTAGAAAGGATTCCTATCATGTGTGACAACACAAGTGCAATCTCTATAGTTGTAAATCCTGTCAATCATTCTAGAACAAAGCACATTGACATCAGATATCATTTTATTAGGGAACATGCAACTAATGGAACCATTGAGTTACATTATGTCCCACAAATAAACAATTAGCTAATATATTCACTAAGCCATTGGATGAATCCACCTTCACAAGGTTGGTTAGTGAGATTGGAATGCTGAATTCTTCAGAATCTGGCTAAGTGAAAATATCAACTAAATTGTTGCAGCAGTAAACACTTGCTTTATCTAAATGCTCAATATTTTTTAAGTAAGTGTTGGCTAAAATATGATTTATAAATATTTCAAATATGTTGCATATGTTGAAAAATCATATTTTGCTAGCTTGAAATTTTTGTGAAATTTTAAGAAAATCACTGTTTAATTTGTTAGAATATTCTTCATTGAATATTTCTGGTGAATTTTAAAGATGGTGAAAATTGAATTTTATGAATGAAAGATTATTTCGATAAGTCAGATCTTTCTAATGATTCGTTTTATGTCAATGCTCGACCTCTTTAACAAGTCTTTTTAGAGTATTCTCGAGTTCTCGAATAGAGTCTCTTGGAGATATCGAACAAAGGCATACTTGACTTCTCAAATACTATACTTGAGTTCTATAATACTGAATTCTCGAATGGTATCTCTTGAGTTCTCGAATCATTTGAAAAGGCTGAATTCTCGCTGAGTGTTAGACCACTTTTTGAATTTTGACTGACACGCTTAACTCATTCATAAAACATTCATTATTCAATTTTACATTGAATAAACTGCCAGCTATTAGTTTCTACCTGCTTGAGTTATCGAATATGCCTTATTTGACATATCGAATAGTTGTTTTTCACTTCTCGAATACCTGACTTGTCGATACAAAACATGTATCTAATCGACAATTCAAGTATCCCTATTTATACATCTCCACAACTGTTCTACTCATTTCAATCGATTTCTTAATCACCCATTCCTCTAACAAATTAACCGCTGAAAACCAAATTTCTTCTTTAAACATTCAACTTATCTTCTCTCTAATCTATACAAATGGCAAACAAACAGTTGAACACCAATTTCGTCGCCATCTCCAGTGATGTCGAAGCACCCAATGCTAATTATAAGTGTTTCATGAAGTAGCTGAATGAATCATACATCAAGGATGCTCTAACCGCTAACCCTGTTCTATATCTAGACATGCTAGAGCAATTTTGGGATTCTGTGACTGTTGAAGTGAATGCCCTAGAGAACACTACAGAGTCTTATACTATCTTCTGCACGATCCAAAAGAAGGAAATCACAATCACCACTAAAGATATGAACAAGGCACGTACTGGGACTTCAACAAGGGTCATTGTGACGCCCCCAGATCCGGGGTCGGAGATCTAGGCGCTCACGGTCCATTTTCCATTAGTAACATACCTGTTCTTGCACATTATATATAAAATAGCCATCGACCCCACAATAAAACTCACACCGCACACACACACACACACACACACACACAGGTTAGAGTCTCAGAAACGTCATACACTTGATTAAGCAAAAGTAAAGGTTTCAGAGTTATTACAGATCAAATTAAATAGCATTTATGCTACCAGTAACACTTCGATATGAAGCGGTGTTGGCGGCTTGAATGTTTGTTACGGTACACTGCTTTGCACAGGTCATACTCATAAATAAAACGTACTAACAAAAGTTGCCAACCAATCCGGCTAATGGGGCCTACCGGTGGAATCTCAACTGCTCCCTCGGGCCTAGTCACCTGCTTTCGGGCAGTCTGTCTAGGTCTTGCCATTTCTCTTAACTGTTGTGTTTATAAATTTGAAAACACGCAAGAGTGAGCAACTATAGCTCAGCAAGAAATATATGTATAAGATAAGCAATATATCATTGCATGTATTTAGCAGTTATTGAACTCGTTTATATCATTCAGTTATAAAATCACTTGTCATCGCTGATAAATTTCAAAGGTGCATCAATATGTGCCCTTGTTTTCAAAGTAAACTTGCAGTTCTAGATACTGCATGGAATCAACATCTTTCTCATCAAAATAGGACACTATCGGCAACTTGGCACATAAGCCGAAGAAGCAGTGTTAGAGAATTTTTCCAAAGTGGAGGAATGGGACTTAAAGAAAACATAAAACCTTACAGGGATTGACGATGATCAGTCGCCATATCCAAGTCCAATAATCCGCGGGTCTTCTCTACCGGTAGAAGGATAGAAACTACATCCGTAACTATCCCCGGGTGAAAACTACATCCGTAATCACCCTCGATGAAAACTACATCCGTAATCATCCTTCGGCAACACCTGGGCCGGAATAATAATTGATGGACTGCCTGGCTTACGACCGCTTACACATCCCGGGAATCGTTCGTCAACGGTTCCCACACCTGCCAGAGTCCCTTTTTCTTTTTCTTTTAAAACTGGATTTTGAATGAAAACTGAGTAGTTGAGGTCCGACATCAGTCGACCGATGATTCTTGAAATCGTACAAGAAGCAAAACCTGACCGGGGGTTTTCGAAAATGTTTTGAGTTCGAAAGTGTTCGAGTTTGAAAGTGCTAAAGGTATCTTGGATTAGCTTTGTCTTTAAAATAATGAACAATAAATGATAAATGATATTTTAAGATTTAATATTAATAATTAATAAAATAATTATTTAATTAAGTAAGCTTTTAATCCAAGATAGGTATTTTTGAGTATTCATGATGATATAAAAATAATTACTTAGGTATACGATACTTCCCGAATGACCCTTCGGCTTTTCGCAGTTTAATTACGATATAGTAATATACCGCTCCCCGGTCAATGGTATATATGGACCGCTACGACCTCTATTGCTAGAGTCGTTGTCCGAAGAAAACATTTCATTCTAAGTTCAAGGGTACAAGCATATATATATATATGCATATATCTCAAATTTCATCATTTCTTCAACAAACATAAACATATGATATGATTGAAAACTACAAACACAACAGTGAAAGTCCTTATATATGTAAGTTTTGAAAAGTAAACTTGCCTTGGTGAGGTTGGGGTGGTCGAGCTTGCGGAGTGGAATGATCTATACATAATCAATAGCCGCTCGTTAGTACCTTAACAATATCAATAGCCGCTCGTTAATTCTTGCGGAGTTAAGCAAGAATTTTCAGCACCTGGTACACCACAGCAAAATGGTGTAGTTGAGAGGAAGAACAGAACCATGATAGAAGCTGCAAGAACTATGCTTGATGAAGCAAAATTTCCAACCTATTTCTGGGCAGAAGCAGTTCAAACTGCTTGTTTTACTCAAAATGCAACACTGATCAACAAGCATGGAAAAACACCATATGAGATGGTGAGGGAAAAGAAGCCAAACCTGAAATATTTTCATATTTTTGGGTGCAAATGCTTTGTGCTAAAAACTCATCCTGAACAGTTGACGAAATTTGAGTTGAAAGCAGATGAAGGAATTTTTGTTGGCTATCCAGTGTCAACCAAGGCATTCAGAGTTTACAATCTGAGAACAAGGGTGGTTATGGAATCTATTCATGTCAGAAAAATTACTGGACTTGAAGATGTTGATGAGCATGATCAATTGCATTTCAAAAATAAAGATCTAATCTCTGATGAAATAAACTCTGATGACACTAGTCCAACAAACTCTGTTGCTGCAAACTCTGAACCTCTACTGGTACACACAGAAGAAATAGTACAGTCTGAACAAAAAGGAGAACCAGTTTAGGGGGAGCATGATCATAGTGATGACTCAAATTCTGATAGTGAGTCAACTGAAAATTCTGGATCAAACTCAAACTCTAATGACTCAAACTCTGAAAGTCCAAATTCTGACAGTTCAAACTCTGAGAGATCAAATTCAGGGGGAGCCTCAGCGAATGAAGAAGAGCATCAAGATAATCAGGAAAACATTGATCAAGGGGGAGGATCAACTATTGATAGAAGTCATTTACCTACAGCTAGGAAATGGACAAAATCACATACACCTGATTTAATCATTGAAGATCCAGATGCAAAAGTTAGGATAAGAAGTGCTACAACAAATGAATGTCTGTTCCATGCATTTCTGTTCAAATCTGAACCAAAGAAAGTGGGAGAAGCTCTTCAAGATGCTGACTGGATAACAGCAATGCGGGAGGAGTTAAATGAATTTGAGAGAAATGAAGTATGGACCCTTGTACCTAGACCAAAGAATAGATCTGTTGTTGGTACTAGATGGGTTTTCAGAAACAAAACTGACAGTGATGGGGTTGTCACAAGAAACAAATCCAGACTTGTGGCCAAAGGCTATTCACAGCAAGAAGGAATAGACTATGATGAAACTTTTGCTCCAGTTGCAAGATTGGAGGCAATAAGAATCTTTCTAGCATATGCTTCTCACAAGAAATTCAAGGTCTTTCAGATGGATGTGAAGAGTGCTTTTCTGAATGGAAAACTTGAAGAAGAAGTGTTTGTTGAACAACCACCAGGATTTGTAGATCCCAAGTATCCAGATTATGTCTACAGGCTTGACAAGGCACTCTATGGACTTAAACAGGCACCAAGAGCATGGTATGAAACTCTGGCTCAATTTCTTTTAGAAAGTGGGTTCCACAGAGGTACAATTGATAAAACCTTGTTCTATTTCAATCTTGGTAGTGATCTGTTATTAGTTCAAATATATGTTGATGACATAATCTTTGGATCTACTAATGATAAACTCTGTAAGAAGTTTGACAAGCTCATGCAGTCTAGGTATCAAATGAGCATGATGGGAGAGCTTAGTTATTTTTTAGGACTACAGGTGAAGCAAACAGATGATGGAATTTTTATCAATCAAGCAAAATATACCAGAAATCTTCTAAAGAAATTTGGCATGCTTGACTGCTCATCTGCCACAACTCCTATGGTAACAGCAACAAAGTTGGATAGAGACACAGGCTCATCAGTGGATATGACAAACTATAGAGGAATGATTGGGTCACTTCTTTATCTAACAACTAGCAGACCTGACATCATGTATGCAACATGTCTTTGTGCAAGATTTCAGGCAGATCCAAGAGAACCACATCTAACAGCTTTGAAGAGAATCTTCAAATATCTTAAGGGAACCATAACTTTAGGCTTGTGGTGTCCAAGAGAATCAGACTTCCAGCTTCTTGCTTACTCTGATGCAGACTTTGCAGGCTGTAAGATAGATAGAAAAAGTACTAGTGGAAGTTGTCAATTTCTTGGTGATAGAATTGTTTCTTGGTACTGCAAGAAACAAAAATCAATCTCTACCTCTACAGCTGAAGCAGAGTACATTGCTGCTGGTAGTTGTTGTGCATAGATTCTGTGGATGAAGAATCAATTACTGGATTATGGATTGAGGTACAGTAAAATACCTATTTACTGTGATAATCAAAGTGCTATTGCTATGACAGGTAATCCAGTACAGCATTCAATGACCAAGCACATTAGCATAAGGTACCATTTTATCAGAGAACATGTAGAAGAAGGAAACATTGAGCTTCATTTTGTGTCTACAGAACAACAGCTTGCAGATATCTTCACCAAGCCATTGAGTGAAGCAGTATTTACAAGGCTGGTAAATGAACTAGGAATGGTCTCTAGTTTTGACTAGAGATGTTGGTTAGACTCAAAACTCTACTTATGTACTGTATTGCTCATATTTCTGTGGTATGTTAATCTCTGATATGCAAACTCTGCTCAATGAATGTTAAACTCTGGTAGCATGCTTTTAAGTTATACACTGTCAACTGTTGAACAAACTCTGATAAACTCTGATAATGTTTCTTTCTGAACATAAACACCGATGAAGATACATGTATGAAATATTATTCTCAGTAATTAGTCATGAATCTTTCTGAGTTATCTGTGATCTAATCTTAAACTGTGCAGAAAGTTAACACAGCATGATACTGTTCTATATTTATAGCATCTCTTACTTCATTTATCCTAAACTCTGAGTCTGTAAATACTGTGTGCATTGCCTCTCATAAATAATTTCTGATGTTGATGAGCTCTAAACTGTTGGGTTTGTGGAGTCTATCAGGTTTAAGAATCGGATTCTGACTTGAGTTAGGAATTCCAGAATTGGACTCTAATTAGAGTTAGGATTAGAGTTAGGAATTTCAGAATTAGACTCTGATTGGTTGACCCAGTTTCTTCTCTTATAAATACTCATGTAATTGTAACATAACACAACACAACACAATTGTGAGAGATCAATACAAAATTAGTGTGGCTTGTGGAGTAGGAATTTCCGAACCACGTAAATCTTTGTCTTGTGTGATTGTCATTATTTTCTTGTTCTTGTTTATTCGCTTTGGGTTTTCCTTTCGTTGTTGTATGCTCAACAACTGGTATCAAGAGCCTATGTTTTCAGGCGAGTGGGAGCGATGGCAGAAGAAGGGAAAGTAAAGATCGACAAATTTGATGGCAAAGATTTTGGGTTTTGGAAGATGCAAATTGAAGATTATTTGTATCAGAAAAAACTACACGAACCGCTGGAGGAGAAGAAGCCAGAAAAGATGGATGAGAAAGATTGGAAGCTATTGGATAGGCAGGCCCTGGGTGTTGTCAGATTGACTTTGGCGAAGAACGTTGCTTACAATATCGTCAAGGAAACGACAACTTATGGATTGATCAAGGCGTTATCAAATATGTATGAGAAGCCGTCTGCTTCGAATAAGGTATATTTGTGTCGCTTGTTGTTTGCCACAAAATTGAATGAAGGTGATTGTGTTGCTGATCATATGAACGAATTTAACTCTATCCTATCAAGATTGACATCAGTGGATATTAAATTCGATGATGAAGTACAAGCCTTATTGTTGGTATCCTCGTTACCTGACAGTTGGTCAGGATTTGTCACTGCTATTTGTAATTCATCTGGGAACAGTAAGATGACTTTTGATGGAGTTCGAGATGCGATTCTTGGAGAAGATATTCGTAGGAGAAACTCAGGAGAGTCGTCAGGTTCCTTGTTGAGTACTGAGAGTAGAGGCAGAAAGTCCGATAGGGGGCAGAATCAGGGGCGTAGCAGATCGAAGTCACAGAAGAGAGGACAGTCCAAAGATCGCAAGGAGATTGTTTGTTGGAATTTTCAGAAGAAAGGTCACTTCAGAAATCAGTGTACGGCTCCCGCAGCTCCTAAAGGAAAGAAGAAAGAGGATAATTCAGCTAATGTAGTTGAAGAGGTGGTGAGTGACGATGCTTTGATTTGTTGTGTTGAATGTTCGGTTGAATCATGGGTTATGGATTCTGGTGCATCATTCCATGCTACCCCTTGCAAGGATTTGATGTTAAATTTCAGACTTGGAAATTTTGGTAAAGTCCGTCTTGCTGATGATGAGACTCTGGATATTACGGGCATGGGAGATATTAATCTCAAGACCTCTTTGGGGACTAGCTGGACGTTGAAAGATGTAAGGTACATTCCTGGACTGAAGAAGATGTTGATATCTGTGGGTCAGTTTGATAAGGAAGGGTATCGAGTTACTTTCGGAGATGGACAGTGGAAGGTTATAAAGGGGAATCTAGTTGTTGCTCGTGGAGAGAAAAAGGGGACGTTGTACATAGTTGAACAATCTAGCTATGAAGCAAATACAGTTGCTGATGAGATTGGGTCTTCAACTTTGTGGCACCAAAGACTTGGTCATATGAGTGAAAAAGCTATGAAGCTATTAACTTCGAAGGGTAAGATTCCAGAGCTGAAGAATGTGGAAGTTGGGTTCTGTGAGCCATGTGTTCTTGGAAAGCAGAAACGAGTTACTTTTGCAAAATCAGGGAGGACACCCAAGGCTGAGAGGTTAGAGCTAGTTCATACAGATGTATATGGTCCAACAGCAGTTGCGTCGTTGGAAGGATCTCGCTACTATGTCACTTTCATTGACGATTCCACTAGAAAGGTATGGGTTTATTTCTTGAAGAATAAATCAGATGTGTTTGCTACTTTCAAGAAGTGGAAGACCGAAGTTGAAAATCAAACCGGTTTGAAGGTTAAGAGTTTGATGTCAGATAATGGTGGTGAGTACAGTAGTGATGAGTTTAAAAGCTATTGCGCAGAATATGGAATTAGAATGATCAAAACTATTCCAGAGACACCGCAGCAGAATGGTGTTGCAGAGCGCATGAATAGAACCTTGAATGAGAGGGCCAAGAGTATGAGATTGCATGCAGGGTTGCCAAAGACTTTTTGGGCAGATGCCGTTAGCACAGCATCGTATCTCATAAATAGAGGACCTTCAGTTCCTTCGGGGTTCAAGATTCCTGAAGAAGAGTGGCAGAAAAAGGAGGTAAATCTTTCACACTTGCGAGTTTTTGGTTGTGTTTCTTATGTGCGTGTTAAAGATTCTGACAGGGACAAGCTTGATCCAAAAGCAAAGAAGTGTATCTTCATTGGTTATGGCTCAGATGATATGGGTTACCGTTTCTGGGATGAACTAACGAAGAAGGTCGTTAGAAGTAGAGATGTTACTTTTAACGAAAGTACAGTGTACAAGGATAAGCTTGCAGTCGATTCTGAGTTTGCAAAGGAACAACATGAGAAAGAGAAAGCAGTGCTTGAAGAGATTACAGAAGAAGATCTTGCAGAAAATAGTGGGAGTTTGGGGAATGGTAATGACACGGTTCCAGTTACTCCACAGGCTGAGGTAAGAAGATCTAGCAGAATTGTGAGGCCACCACAAAGATTTTCTCCTTCAGCATATTATATGTTATTGACTGAGGATGGAGAGCCTCAGTGTTATTCAGAGGCAGTTCAGGAGGATGATTCAGTTCAGTGGAAATCAGCCATGGAAGAAGAGATGAGTTCTCTTGAGAAGAATGAGACTTGGTCTTTAACAGAGTTACCAGCAGGAAAAAAGGCTTTACAGAATAAGTGGGTGTTCCGGATCAAAGAAGAACCTGATGGCAGCAAGAGATACAAGGCGAGGTTAGTAGTCAAGGGTTATCAACAGAAAAAGGGTATTGACTATACTGATATATTTTCTCCGGTTGTTAAGATGACTACTGTTAGAATTGTGCTAAGTATTGTGGCTGCAGAGGAGTTACATCTAGAGCAACTAGATGTTAAGACCGCGTTCTTACATGGTGATCTTGAGGAAGACATCTACATGGTACAGCCAGAAGGATTTCAGGTAGCTGGGAAAGAAAACCTTGTTTTTAAGCTTATAAAAAGCTTGTATGGTTTGAAGCAAGCGCCAAGACAATGGTACTTGAAGTTTGATAGCTTTATGATGAAGAATGGGTACACTAGGAGTGCTATGGATCATTGTTGTTATTTTAAACAATTTGATTCATCTTATATCATATTGTTGTTATATGTTGATGACATGTTGATAGCAGGATCAAACATGAGGGAAATCAACAGGTTAAAGAGACAGATGTCTGAGGAGTTTGAGATGAAAGATATGGGTGCAGCAAAACAGATACTTGGTATGAGCATCATAAGGGATAGATCTGAAGGTACTTTGAAATTATCTCAAGAGAAGTATATTGAGAAATTGTTGCAGAAATTCAGTGTCCAGGATGCGAAGACCAGAAGTACACCGTTGGCGACTCACTTTAATCTCACGAAAAAGCAGTCACCTAAAATGGATGAAGGCAAGAAAGATATGGCTAAAGTTCCGTATGCATCTGCAGTTGGCAGTTTGATGTATGCTATGGTGTGTACAAGGCCAGATATTGCTCATGCAGTGGGAGTTGTTAGCAGGTTCATGTTTAATCCAGGAAGAGAGCATTGGGAAGCAGTCAAGTGGTTGTGGCGCTACTTGAAAGGCACATCCAAGGTTGCATTATGTTTCAGCAAGAAAGATGTTATCTTGGAAGGGTTCTCTGATGCAGATTTGGGTGGATGTTTGGATACAAGGAAAAGTACTACGGGATATATTTTCACGTTGGGTGGCACAACAATTAGTTGGATGTCTCGACTTCAAAAGAGTGTTGCTCTTTCAACCACAGAAGCAGAATATATGGCTATCTCTGAAGCTAGCAAGGAGATGATTTGGTTGAAGAATTTTCTTGAGGAGTTGGGCAAGAAACAGGCGGACAGTGCTTTGTATACCGACAGTCAGAGTGCTATTCATCTTGCGAAGAATCCTGTGTTTCATGCTAGGACGAAGCATATTCAGCTGAGATATCACTTTACAAGAGAGTTGATTAGCAATGGTACTTTGTCCTTGAAGAAAATCCTTGGTTCAAAGAATCCTGCAGATATGTTGACTAAGGTGGTTACTAATGAAAAGTTGAAGCTCTGCATAGCTTCAACTGGCCTTCAGAACTGATTGATGAGAAGGCGCTGCACTAGTTAGAGTTATTGATCGAGGGATTATTTGTTACTAGATTTACAAGAGTGAAGTGAAGATGTGGTCAGACTCCAAGTGGGAGATTGTTGGGTTTGTGGAGTCTATCAGGTTTAAGAATCGGATTCTGACTTGAGTTAGGAATTCCAGAATTGGACTCTAATTAGAGTTAGGAATTTCAGAATTAGACTCTGATTGGTTGACCCAGTTTCTTCTCTTATAAATACTCATGTAATTGTAACATAACACAACACAACACAATTGTGAGAGATCAATACAAAATTAGTGTGGCTTGTGGAGTAGGAATTTCCGAACCACGTAAATCTTTGTCTTGTGTGATTGTCGTTATTTTCTTGTTCTTGTTTATTCGCTTTGGGTTTTGCTTTCGTTGTTGTATGCTCAACATAAACTCTGTTCGTTTCTGATGTTAAATTTGATTCTGTTATTAGTATAACCCCAAAGCTAAACTATATAGATTTTTAGAACTCCTTTGAGATCATGTTTGTAACTAGGACGATCCAGGAACTTACTGGTACATAGTAAGGGCTAAAATTCTCTAATTTTTGGTGACTAGTCGAAAGCTAGGAAGACCCAAGAACTTATCAAATTGATAAGGGCTAAAATTATAGGATTTTTGGTGACTAGTTTCAGCCTCTGATTACTGGAGAAAGTAAAAAAAAATAAAAATTGGGGGTTATAGGTTAATTATTACTGTATATAACTATTTAATACAGAGTTTAGCATTCATCATATATTCAGTGTTTACTATGAGAGTTTGTGCATCCCCTGTTTATTGATTTATTTTTTGGATTTTATGAAATACTAGATGCTCTAAATACTGATCTAGTAAACTTTGCTCTACACACACGTATATTCACAACTGTGCAGTGTTTGAAATGATAACAGTAATTAAGATGGAGAATTGATAAACACTGATGGATTTTATTGAGTACTCTAAGGTAATATTTTATTTCAGACAGAATATACTTGGAGTACACAAAGAGTTTTTGACATTTGCATATCATATTTGCCAGTTGTTTATTTGTGTCAGACAGTTAAAGCTTATTGGAAATAGGAGAGAGAACAGCAGTAATAATAGGCATTATTACTGCGCGTGTAAATAACTGTTCCACTGTTTATGTGACACGTGTCCCACTCACACACTTAACAAGAAATTGGTTGCGTGTTTAATGTCTAAAATGATTGGATTTTAATTTTCAATTACAGATCTAATCAAAAACATTTCATTATTCACTTTTTCATCTTTACATCCACGAACACACAACATTACACACAATTTCTCTGTTACTTTCACTTAAGCATTTTCACAAACACTTTTCCACACACTCTCTTTTCTAACAATCTGTTCTAATGGAAACCAAGAATTTTGTGGCTCAGGGATTAACTTTTGTTACTAATAACTATGCCGCAATTCTAGACACTGCTAAAGCTCCAGAACCATTTCATCTGATTCAGAACTTCTTAAGAGATTCTGAAATTGGTCAAGCTCTTGTTCAACCGGAAAAACTCTCTGCCACACAAATCTCTACTTTCTGGAGAAACTCTGTTTATGATGATGGTGGAGATAATGGGACTCCATCTATTGTGTTTACTTATGAAGATCAAGAGTTTGTAATCACTCCTGCTACTGTTAGAGATGTTTTTGATTTTGATACACATACGTCATACTCTATGGCTGTTGACAATCAATTGAATGAAATGTTACAACAACTGCGATTTTCTGCTCCTTTGGATAAGCTTGGGAATGTCAAAAGGCCAGGGCTCAGGAAGGAGTGGAGCTTTTTCTTTGACTGCATAACTCGAGCGTTTGGCAAGAAGGTCACTAACTGGGATGCAATTCCTGGTGAAAGTCTTCAAATCGGGTATTCTCTTCTTAATGGGAGTAACTTTGATTTTGGTCTTTTAGGTCTTATGAATTTGGGTGAAAAACTAGCAGAGTCTAATACAACTGTTTATTTCTCACGATTTTGTCAATGTTTATTCTCTGCTTGTTTGCCTCACTTGGTAATTTCTGATGAGGATGTTATTCAACCGTTTCAATGCCATAAGAGAATGTTTTCTGATTTAACAAATAAGGATGCTAACAAGGAGCAAGTTCCAGAGTTTACCTATCCACTTGCCCTCAGAAACTTTCTCAACCAACCACAAGAACCACAAGCACCACAACCTGAACCAATCATTGAACCTCCACAGTCACCTCCTCAACCCACAAACTCTGAACCTCCTCAAACCATAAACACTGAACCAATCTCTAAACCTACATCTCCCACCAACCATTACTACTCCTTCACAACCACAATCTTCATCACAACCTCAACCTCAACCAAAATCCAAACCTAAGAAGCCAAAGAAAAGCAAGGCTATAAGGCCATCAAGAAAACAGAGGATTGCTGAAGCTTCTAAGCCAAAGAGGGCTAGAAAGGAAAGGGCTAACAAACCTAAATCTCCTTCTATACTTGATGATTCTGTCTCAGAAGAAGAGAGAGCAGAAGTGAATCCTCCAGCTAAGAGAAGGAGAGTAATTCTTGAAGACTCTGATGAAGAACTAAATGTTGAAGCTCCAGATGATATTTCTAAGGAAATACCTGCTGTTGAGGTAGAAAGAGATGGAAATGCTGATGCTCAAATGGATGAAATTCTTGAACCATTGTTCCCATTCTCTGAGAACATGGAAATTCCAATCTCTTCATCTGCTGTATTCTCTCAGGCCACTGATGCAGTCAATCAAACCACCTTGGTACATGAAGAAACAGTGGTTTCCCACACTGAGTTAATCTTTGATGCTCATCAATCTGTTGAACAGGGTGAGGAAATTGATCAACCACCTAAGGAGATAAACTCTGAGACTATTGTGCAACCTGCAGAGGATGTTGTACAGCCTATTGTTGACTCTTCTACTGAAACTGTTGTAGAGGATGTTGTTGACACTGTTGATGCATCTATTCCAATTCCATCATCCACTCATCATGTTGAAGCTGAGGTTGGAGATGAAACTGAAGGGAATACTGAGTTAAGCTCTTCTCAGAGTTTACCAGTCCAGACTGATGCTAAGGTTAAGGATTTTGCTGGTCCTTCAAATCAAGCAGATGCTGAAGAAGAATACTTTGAACAATTTTCAAATGACTGGTACAAGGACACTTGTATCTTTCCTGTTGCAAGAGCAGCTGAATTTGTCAAGAGAACCTCCAGAACAATTACAAATCCAGAGATTCTATCTTGTCTCAAGGCTACAGTTGTACAAGTGAAGACTCTCAACTCGAGGTTTGATCTGTGTCAAAAGGCAATCTCTGATGTTCGAGGTGTTGTTGTTAGAGGAGCTGATATGATTAAACTTGACAACAAAAATAAATTTCACTATCTTACTCAGAATCAAGAAACTTTGTCTCACAGGCTGAGCAAAGTTGAACAAAATCAGAATGATATGTCCTTAAATATTGATTCTATTTCTACCTCCTTGGAGTTAATCACATCTATTCTTATGCCTGATGATGTCAAAAAGGGGGAGAGAGTTGCTAAAGACAAATGCAAGCAATCTCAAACTCTGATCAGAAGGGATAATGCTGGAGATGGAGGAGCAAGTAGTAAAGGAAAGGGCAAAACTGAAGAATTTCAAACTCTGAAAACTAGCAAGTCCTCAAAATCACAGTTTGTTGGGATAAACACTGATACTCAAGGTACTTCAAAGACCAAGAGTTTGCTATTATCTTCTAATCCACAGATTGATGAAGAATTGGATGCTAAGTTGTTTATTGAAGAGAATGAGGAAGGAGTTACAATTGAGGACATTAAAGATGAAGAAAAGAGTTTACAAGAAGAACATCTCAAGGCTTTAAAGTCTGGTAAGTTAAAGAAAGGAAAAGCTCCTAGGCCTGTTCTTAAAGGCATTGTGATCAAGGAAAGTGCTGATGTCAGTCAAAAATCTCAGTTATCAAAGGAAACAATGGCAGCAGAAGCTAAACTCAAGTTGAAAGGAATTGAAGGAGAAAGTTCATAGAAGAAAATACAACCTCTGTTTCTACACATGTTGTACAGAAGAAAGAAAACACAACCTCTGCTGCTACACAAGTTGTGTCTAGACCTTTATCTTCTCAGTTGCAATCAGTTTTTGGGAAAGGAACACTTCATGATCCAAATCTATTATCTGGAGTTTCTATGGATTTTTCTGATGGAAGAGCCTTGTCTGGTAAGGTTGGAAACAATAAGGGTGGTCTAGGTTCACACAAGGACAAAAGGCAATATACTGGTCCTAGAGATCCTTCTTCACTGGCTGTTCCAGGTCGTGGTGTCACTCAAGAAAGTTTGGACAGACTGGAATCAGTATAGTTAGTTTATCAGAAGAGTTTAAAGAATGACTTTCTCTTGTACTTCATGGCTGATGGGACAGTATTTAGAATTGGTGAGAATGATATTGGCTTGAAATATTGGGAAGAATTAGAATATGTTCTATATCTTTTCAAGGTGAATAGTCAAAGGACTCAATCAGTTGCAAATGTGCTCAGAAAGAAAATGCTCCAGAATTTGGCAATCAGAGGGATGAAGTGCAATAGCAGATATGTTCCTAAGTACAGGGATTGGAATGGTAATCTTATTGAAATGAAGAAGGGTACTGCGAAATTAAAGACTGATTTGGGAATTACAGTACTTGACTTCAATTCACAGTCAGAAGAAGTCAAATTTATCAGACTGGTAAATGAGATGAGAAGAAACAAAATCTATTATCTTAGATCTGCTATCTATCAGACAGATGAGAGTGATCCTCAGCTAAGAGAGATTAAAGAAGCTATGGAGATTGAGCTTAAGAATGCAGAAAGAAGATTACTCATAGATTATCTCAGAACAATGCCAGATCTTGAAGAGATTAGAGATTAAAGTCTGTAAGAATTTTTTTGTTATTTGTAGACTTTTGTTAAGTTAAGTTTAAACTCTGCTTATTTTAATAAACACTGTGTTTGTATGAAATTGTTTTGACATCATCAATTATTGTTAACTTGTGCATTTTTACTAATGAACAAGTTGGGGGAGATTGTTAAATATAATTGATATGGTTAATATCAGTGTTTAAGTTTTGCAGGGAAAAACAGAGTTTAAACAGGAAGCAGTCAGAGTTTAGTTAAACTCTGACAATTAGAAGCTAAACAGAGTTTGCTATACGCTAATTGTTGGAAGCTCGACAGAGTTTTTTAAACTCTGTCTGGAGGCAGCGTCTACTGGTCAACAGTGATTGAAGATTTATTATGGAAGCAATATCTTTGAAGATTGTATAGTTGTCAAAGAGATTGAGTTGACTAAGGAGACGAGTAGCAATCGTAATTGATATCAATTGTATAGCTAATTTATAGGAGTATCAATTATCGATTGTATAGCAGCTGTATACTATATAAATACAGTTAGGTTAACCCTAGAAGGGTATCGATCGTGTAATATCATATTATTCATTGTAACCTAAGCAGCTCCCTGTGATAATTTACATCACTGAGAGAGAAGTTAATTTCAAACAGTTTTTTAAAGCTTTTAAAGAACTTATTGTTATTCTCTCATACTTAATTGATTATAAGTGTGTATTCGGCCTAACAGACCGGGTGAGCTCGAGTGTTCATTCTTCTGGGTGGCATGATTCTGATAATGAAACAAGAAATGGGTTAGGGTTTTCTAATTACCTGACAGCGTTTACACGGGTCAGGAACGTATCGTTCCTCCTCATAAGGGTGGAAGTTGCAAAAGTTTTAATAACCCGATGCTGGAGATAAAACGTCAAAACATTTTCGGGGGAAAAATCTCTATGGGGTGCGAAAACATTTGCAAGTCTTTTCAAGATTTCAAAACCTCAAATTTTTTTTTTTGAAAAAAATTTATTTTAAAAATTTGTAGGGACATTTTGGGAATTTGTAGAGAACAATTTGAAATCGCATATCGTAAATTTGAAACAGCATGGTTGCATTTGCGGCTTGTAGCAATTGTATATTCACAGTTGTATATCAAAACAGTAAAGCATGGCATCGGAAAGTAAGGCAGTTGAGACAATATCAAGGAAACTGAAACTAGATAAGTACGGTACAAGAGTTATCACAAAGTTTGGATGTTAGAGCCTAATACATAGTTCCGATGTCAAAGTCTAGCAAAAGTGGAACAATAACAAGTACATCATCTGAATAGTCAGGGCTACACAAAAGTAGGGCTACATCCGTACATACTATCCGAAGTCACATCTACGTATCTGTAGGTCAGTCTACTCATCCACTGGTGAGAAAGGATACCACTGCACAAGTCAACTATCCCACAAAATCGACACACTAATGTCATCTGAACCTAGAGGACTGAGCTATCCGTAACACATCATGGTGCCGCACCGCGACGGAGCAAGGCCCTCACTCGGGAAAATGCACGACGCACAACACACCTAGCATCCCTAGCCTGGACCACTCCGCCCCCGCGGACTCCTAAACCGATAATCCTCGCGCGACTCCTCCTCTCAATCCTATGGAGTCGAGCCCTAGTCCTCCTAGCAACAGCAGTCCTCATCTCAGCCTGAATCCTCAATCGCGCCTCGCGCTCCTCCACTAGTGCCCGTCTCGCCTAATTAAGTCTTGCCTCTGCAGAAAGTAGGTCTCGGGTCAGGAACTGCACCACGTAGGCGTGCTCAGTGCCCGACACTGGGGGTAGGTCCATCGGTGGGGGTGGTATGACAGGAACAAGAGCAGGTGCAGGAGCAGTAGCAGGAGCAGGGGTAGGGTCAAGCTCCTCCTCGCCAGAAGTATCATCCTCGGAGTCACCGTCCGATGAAACAGGGCTCGATGACTGCGGAGAGGGTGGGGGTGACACAACACGGCCCTCACCGAATCTCACACTCTCCTCCTCAGTAGCTACAGGAGAGGGGGTAAGAGGCTCAAGCTCAGGCTCAAAAGGCTCCTCATCGGGATCCTCATCATCAGTATCTCCTATCAGCGTAATCCAGGGGCCAAGCTCAGGGTCAGCACCCGTATCCTCCTCAGGATCCTCGGTATCTCGCATCAGTGCCTCATCATGCTCTCTCTCAAAGGCCTCAGGGTCTGGTATCTCCTCCATCTATACAAGGGAAATAAGGTGGGTCACTAACCATAAAGAAAGGTTTAAGGAGTAGTTCCCTCACGGGCCTTAAAGTCAGGGCTATATCCGATAACCCGACTGCAAACTCGATGAGAGTTCTAAGTATTATTAGGGTTGTTATTAGGGTTATTATTATTGTTATTATTATTAGGATTGCTTTCTTAAATTACTATCATTTCTGAGAACTGTAACCTCGCTCTGATACCATTTCTGTGACACCCCCAGATCCGGGGTCGGAGATCTAGGCGCTCACGGTCCATTTTCCATTAGTAACATACCTGTTCTTGCACATAATATATAAAACAACCATCGACCCCACAATAAAACTCACACCGCACACATACACAGGTTAGAGTCTCAGAAACGTCATACACTTGATTAAGCAAAAGTAAAGGTTTCAGAGTTATTACAGACCGAATTAAATAGCATTTATGCTACCAGCAACACTTCGATATGAAGCGGTGTTGGCGGCTTGAATGTTTGTTACGGTACACTGCTTTGCACAGGTCATACTTATAAATAAAACGTACTAACAAAAGTTGCCAACCAATCCGGCTAATGGGGCCTACCGGTGGAATCTCAACTGCTGCCTCGGGCCTAGTCACCTGCTTTCGGGCAGTCTGTCTGGGTCTTGCCATTTCTCTTAACTGTTGTGTTTGTAAATTTGAAAACAAGCAAGAGTGAGCAACTATAGCTCAGAAAGAAATATATGTATAAGATAAGCAATATATCATTACATGTATTTAGCAGTTATTGAACTCGTTTATATCATTCAGTTATAAAATCACTTGTCATCGCTGATAAATTTCAAAGGTGCATCAATACGTGCCCTTGTTTTCAAAGTAAACTTGTAGTTCTAGATACTGCATGGAGTCAACATCTTTCTCATCAAAATAGGACACTGTCGGCAACTTGGCACATAAGCCGAAGAAGCAGTGTCAGAGCATTTTTCCAAAGTGGAGGAATGGGACTTAAAGAAAACATAAAACCTGACAGGGATTGACGATGATCAGTCGCCACATCCAAGTCCAATAATCCGCGGGTCTTCTCTACCGGTAGAAGGATAGAAACTACATCCGTAACTATCCCCGGGTGAAAACTACATCCGTAATCACCCTCGATGAAAACTACATCCGTAATCATCCTTCGGCAACACCTGGGCCGGAATAATAATTGATGGACCGCCTGGCTTACGGCCGCTTACACATCCCGGGAATCGTTCGTCAACGGTTCCCACACCTGCCAGAGTCCCTTTTTCTTTTTCTTTTAAAACTGGATTTTGAATGAAAACTGAGTAGTTGAGGTCCGACATCAGTCGACCGATGATTCTTGAAATCGTACAAGAAGCAAAACCTGACCGGGGTTTTCGAAAATGTTTTGAGTTCGAAAGTGTTCGAGTTTGAAAGTGCTAAAGGTATCTTGGATTAACTTTGTCTTTAAAATAATGAACAATAAATGATAAATGATATTTTAAGATTTAATATTAATAATTAATAAAATAATTATTTAATTAAGTAAGCTTTTAATCCAAGATAGGTATTTTTGAGTATTCATGATGATATAAAAATAATTACTTAGGTATACGATACTTCCCGAATGACCCTTCGGGTTTTCGCAGTTTAATTACGATATAGTAATATACCGCTCCCCGGTCAATGGTATATATGGACCGCTACGACCTCTATTGCTAGAGTCGTTGTCCGAAGAAAAACATTTCATTCTAAGTTCAAGGGTACAAGCATATATATATATATATATATATATATATATATGCATATATCTCAAATTTCATCATTTCTTCAACAAGCATAAACATATGTTACGATTGAAAACTACAAACACAACAGTGAAAGTCCTTATATATGTAAGTTTTGAAAAGTAAACTTGCCTTGGTGAGGTTGGGGTGGTCGAGCTTGCGGAGTGGAATGATCTATACATAATCAATAGCCGCTCATTAGTACCTTAACAATATCTCTTTTAATTGCTAGGTTTTAGGGGGGTACAAAATTAACTTAATGACTTCGTCTTATGACTCTCTAGCCCCACTATAGGTTCATGTCATCACTCGATTACGCTCGTCACTTATTCGACTTAATTTGGTTACCATATCCGAATCATATTCATTCCCCCTTAAATCACACTCCACTTACGACTTTTTCACTTGCGCGAATTTTACTATAACATTTTTGTGAAATTGAAAAATACATATTTTAATCCAATTCTTTTTGGGTAGCCTTCACCGCTGCATTTACTAGCTCCTCTAATTTTTCCATGATCCTACATAAATTTTTAGGGGTTTAAACAAGGTTCACAAGGGGACCATTTAGTGCAGTTCGGATTCCAGAAACACTTTTCACTTCTCAGGCCATAACTCAAAATCTACACATCACCTAGTCATGAACCTTATATTTCTGGAAACTACATTCCAATACCTTTCCAACAATATATATTAGAACTTCAGGGGACAAGATTTAGGGGTTCAAAACCCTCCTACAAGACAGTACAAGTCCCCAGAAATTTACACAGCATGCTTTTTCCACTTAACCATTCAAGAATCTTATATAAACATCACAACCATCATCTAAACCACCAAGATCATACTCTATAGCATACATGGAGTTACATACACTAACCACAAGCTTAAAAATCACAACCACAACATTTAAACTCAAGATCTACATTATCCATAACTTATATGTCCAAGATTCACACTAACATCCATGGATCTAACATTAAACACCATAAATAATTCATGGCCAAGAGGGGTTAGGGTTTTATACCTTCTTGAGTATCTAGGAGCCTTGGGTATGCCTTACAAGTCTGAAGAACACTTTGGATGAGCTCCTACAATCCTTACAACTCAAGATCTAAATGAAAACTAAACATAGTTACTATTCATCAAAACTTCAACAATTTATAACTTAAAAACTAGTGGATGAAAGGGGTTGGAATTCATAGCATAACTTTCTTATATGGTGTAGAGGAGCTAGGATTTTTGTCTTGAGTTATGAGTGATGAGAAGTGGAAGAAAAGAATTTTTCTTCTCCTTCTTTGGTGCTTGGCCGAGAGCTTCAAGAGCTAGGGGAGAGTGTTTTGTTTTGTTTTTTGGTGTTGGGTGAATAAAGTGAAGTGTGTTGGGTGATATGTATTAGGTGTATGTATATTGTATCACATGTTGCAAGTCTAGTGCCTAGGCCAACCATACCTCCTTGTCTCCTTGGACAATGCACCATAACTAGATACTATTCCTCTAGTTGTTTTTGCATTACTAGTTTGCTTTTCTAACTACCTAGTTGCATGGGACTTGCATGCAATATCTTTCCTTGTATCATTATTCTTCCACCAATGCTTGTCACATAATCTTTAATTCGTATCGTATCTTAATTAATTTCTTGTAATAATACTTTGTCGCATAAAGATTTCCCTTGTAATTCCTTAAGTACTTAATTGTGTAAATTCCTCGAATATCCATAACTCCTCGTCATAATTCCTAATAAATCTTTTAATACTCCAATAACTCTCAAGTCCCAAGTTTTTATAATTCTTACTAACAATAAGACTCTTGCCTTCAACAACCTTCCCTTTATCTTACATGGTGAATGTAACAACATAGTTTCTCAGATAATTCAATTCCATTAAACAACATGGATGACTCAAAAGGTTTAAAATTCACAATGTCATATGATATTATATAAAAGAAAGTATTACCAAAATTAGGGTTCTTACAGTCATATAATCCTTTGGTAAAAGATGATGAACTGAAGGACTTTTTCTCATTCATCAGATACTCAACTGATGTCAATCTTGGACATTTGAATAGGAAGTTTATGAGAAAAGAATGGTGTTTGCAACAATTCTGCAAGTATTCACTGCCAAAAAGTCCAGTTTCGATCAAATTAGTGGCCCTATACAACAGATAGTTTACTCCGTGGCCTATGATAGAAAAATCAATGTTGGGCTGCTGATAATGCGAGGGCTATATGGGAGGCTTGGCAAGGATTCATCTCAGAGAGGTAAGGATATCATTTTCCCTCGATTTATTCAATCTGCACTAAACTATGTAGATAATACTTTGATTAAATTGCTTGGATAGATAAAAATAATATAGGCTATCCCAAATCCATGTCCAAACTCATTTTTGGAAATTTGGATACAAGGAATGCTGTGAATGTAAGACTTGAGATTACGCCACATATGACGGAAATCTTCAAGTCCTACCCTCACAACAAGCTAACATATGCTTCAAAATCTGAGTTAACATTAGCAAGTATTACAAACTGCTAACCCAAGGCCTACTATCCGACCCTCTCAACCAAACACTCTCCCAAACACTGAGCCAACTACATCATCCTCTCAACAGGGTGATGCTAGTAATAAGAAGAAGAAGAAGAGAAAACACAGTACTGCATTGAACATTTTATCAGAAGCAGCTTCAAATGTTGAATTAGGCCTAGAAAGTGAGGAACCTGAGTCACCCTTACAGAAGCCAAAGAAGAAGAAATCTAAGAAAACTACCTCTTCAGTCACACAAATGACTAAAGTTGTAAAATCAGGGGCAAACAGCTCACTAGATGTGCCTTCTCAACAGGGCGCATCTATAGAATCAAGCATTCTCCCCAATGCACTTTCTTTTAATGAGTCAGCACATGGGAGTGATAAGGCTGGCACAACACTGAGTGGAGAGCACATCATACTTGAAACTCCCTCTATTTCTCTGGGGGAGTTGCCAAAATCTACTCTCAAAGACACTTCTCTTCCAGAATCTACAACTCAAATTTCTTTGCAGCCTGCAACTCAAGTAATTGAGGAGCAAGGCCTTGATCACCAAGAATTTTATCCTCTTAGTGAGCCAATGGGTTCAAGTGACTTAGTGCAAGACACTATGCTCACCACCTAGGACCTACATTTAGATGGTGAGGGAATGCATGTTGGGGCATCTCCTAATGACACCATCATAAACGCAGAGGCTTCATTAGTTTTCACTAGATACTCTGTGCTTGTGTCATCTACTGTTGTAACTCATCCCACTACTGTGGAGACAACAGTAGTAGAGTCAATCCATCCGATTACAGAAGTTGCACCTGTAACTGAGGAGTCTAGCTTGCCTAGCTCTAGCTATGACTTCTTGTCACAATGGCTGAAGCCTGTGCAACATGATAGTGCTTCAGGATCAGGGTCTGTTCCACAACAATTGATGGTTGAAGCACTACAAAGTCTTCATGCGGATCAGATTCCTGGGTTTGTAAAAATAGCTCAAAACCTGGTCACATCCAACTTCTCTAACCCTGATTATGAAGCCATTCTTCTATGCCACAAAGAAGACATGGAATTACAAAGAGAGAAGATTGTTGAAGAAGGTGAAAGAGATGGTAATGTAGATGCTTGGTTGCAAGGGAAAAAGAGTGTAACCTTGAAAGAAGCTCTTCGGTATCTAAGGGATCACTTCACTAGGGTCAAATGCCAAATCTTTATCCCCTGTTGAAGTGTATGAGGCTATCAATGATGCGTACAAGGGAAGCTTGAAGGCTGCTCACTACCTAGGCAAAGGGGTTAGAACAGAAATTAATGAAGTGTGCAACGCCACAGCCCAGGTAGTGAGTGAGATCAAAACTCCGTTCTCCAAAGACTTCCCATCTCTGGATACTGTCTTCAAGAATATCAAGGAGTACAAAAAGACCTGCACCTCTCTGGATAATCGTCTTCCTCTTGTTTTAGATTCTCTCAAAAATCTTACAACTCAAGTGCAAAATCTAACTTCACAGAAAACTGATGCCAATGCACAACATCAAAGTCCTCTTTGATAATCAATATGAAGATAATGCAGTCACAGATGTCCCTGTGCATGACATGAAGAAGTATGAGGTAGAAAGGCTCGAGAAGCAATCACTATCTGGTTTCAAGGCTGCACACTTATTGTCTAAAGTGGAAAGTTTAGAAATAGAAGTGAGCTCCCTTAAGAAATAAAATGCTGAGCTTCAAGACTCTATGGCACTTCTAAATGAAAAGTTGGACACTCAAGCAACTACTACTGCTGAGGTTCTCCTTAATCAACAACAGATGCTTTCTACAATAATGAAGCATATGGGTTTATCTCAACCAGGTGACCCTATACCTGTCAAACCTCCAACCTCTTCTCTTCACCCTAAGGGTAAATCCATGGACTCTGTGTCTGAAAACAAGCTAAGGGGGAGAAGAGTGATCCAAATAAGAGTGATCTAGGTCTCAAAATCTTCGAGTTCAAAGTCAGGCAACCTGTGAAACAAAAGCAAGTAGTGAAGGAGGGTGAGTTAAAGTTGAAGAAAGTAGGTGTGGCTGCAGATGCAGGGGCCAAGCTAAAGCAAGTGGCTGTAGTAGAAGTAGCCAAGTTACCAAAAGACAATCAACCTCAACCCCACCCATCTCCTCAAGAATTTGACTTCCAAGTGCCTGACATTTCCAGACACTCTCTTTAAGCTGAACTATCAGAATTCAAGGATGTTCTTTCTCATGAGGTGTGTCAAGAAGCTGCCAATTCAAAATTGTATCATGACATAGCCTTCTTCAAGCATCTACAGAATCTGAGGAAAATGAGCAACTTCCACTACTTTGAATATCTCAAGCTCCTTGTACAAGACATATTTCTGGTCACTGTAGAGAGAAGGCAAGTTGTTCAAAACAATCCTTATGCTCTCATCACCATTGAAGATAGAGAAGTCCTAGTCCACACTGCCAAATTTCTCTTTCACATCCATATTGAAGTCATACAAGTCCTATCTTGCTCTGAAGTTGCAACATTCATCAGGAAGATAGAATCAAATGGAACAATTGACAACCTCACTCTCCATGGGAATCTTACAGAATGTATGAAGTCCCAATTACCACAGGTAATTCCTCAGCCTCACTGCATTCTATATGAAGGAGTGTCATGCATAGTCTCCTTCAAATTTGGTCACCACCTTAAACCTAACAACATGTCTACAATCAAGTACTTGGCTAGTGCCTTACATTCGAGAAGAGGAAATTTAGAAACTGAGAAGCCAGTTCTGGATATTCTGATTAAGTTTATCAACTCACAATCAAATGTTCAACTTGATGCTAGAGGAGACAAGTCAGGAAGGAAGGATGGAGATGATCAAGATCAAGGTGCTAGCAAGGATAGATCTCAAAGGAAAAATAAGGATGATGAAGAAAAGAGAAAGAAAAGGGGTAAAGGAAAGAAAGGTGATGATGACAAATGGAGTGAGAAAGTGTATGAAAGAAAGAGTGGAAGACAGCAAGCCCTAAGCATCACTAGCAGTATTCTCACCACAACACACGGCTCTATGTCTAGGGTGGGTGCAGTTAGTGATGACTGTTTTGCCACTTCTGCCAAAGAAAACTCAACTCAAGAAATCCTCTATAAGTCTCCATAAGAAAATTGCTAATGGTGTACTACAATGGTCTAAAGATAAAGGCTTCAAACTCCTCTCCAATGACAAGATACAAAAGCTAAGATTCAAGTCTAAGGCCAGAAGAGCAAAGAAAGTGAGGACACATGCATCCCAAGCTATCACAATTGTACCAGGATTAGACTTGCCACCTCTTGATGAAGATTATGATGAAGATCAATTGGCATTTCTACAAGCCCAAAGAATTTATCATGTGGCAATTGTGGATGACTGCTTGGAGTTTAAATATTCAGATGGAAGATAGATGAAATTCAAAGAAGGGATGTGTCAACACTGGGGCAAACTATATGATATTGAAAGGATAATTGCATTGCTAAACATTAAAGATAAGGTGGAGAAGGTGAACTTAAAGCCAAAGCAGAACAGTTAAGGGCTAAAGGGTTATGCAGAGTTCAGTTCAATCCCTATGTTGTGAAGTATATGAGGAGAAATGGAGATAATGTCAATATCAGAATGAACCTGGTCAACCATTACCCTTCAAAATTATTGAATCCAGTACTTGAAGATTTTAAGGATTCAATTCTGCTTGAAGAACTTGATGCTATGGTAACCATCATAAAGGCTATGGATGAGAATGCAAGGAAGGATGAAGAAAGGAAAAAGAAGGAATATGATGATTTACAAGCCAAAGCTAAGGGAATGAAATCAATGGAAAATGGATAGTACTTCTTCATAGTCTATAAGAATACTCTCTTTTAAATTCTATCCATAATGTCAATCAATCTCATACATGTACTTTTCAAGTTTTATCTTTATGTATGTTAGGCTTTTTATCAGACATGAAATTGTGACTAAGGGTCTTACTCACAATTTGGGGGAGATTTTTAGTCATAGAGGCATGCCTGTACACATCTAATAAAAAGCCTAATTGGTTGTGATGTTTTGCATTACAAACATGACCCGTCAACTGGGGAACCCTCTAGTTGTAGATTTTCTACTTGTATTGAGTACTTGTAATAGGCATCAAAATTCTAGTTGTGTATCTGTATAAATTTAGTCATGAAATAATGCTTGAAAGAAGATTCAGAGATCATGCCTCAAGCTTGAAGAACAAGGCTGTCAAAATAAATAAAATTGGATTTTGAAGATTGAAGATTTGCCTAAGTACAAATTCGAGGAGTACTTTTGTCTATTCGAGAAGACAAGTTTTCTAGAAGTCAGAGATTCGACATATCTAAATACTCTACTTGAGAACTCAAGAAGTCATCATTAATATCTCATTCGAGTTCTCAAAAAGTCATTAAGTCAAGCTACATTCGACATCTCAAGGACCTAGGAAACTGTTCGACATCTCAAGGTTTCCGCAAGCAAGGCCTCATTCGATAAGTCAAGGATTCCCGAAGAAATGATTCATTCGAGAAGTAGTTCGATATGCCAAGAAACGTGTTATTCGAGAACTCAGAGTTATCTGTGCAAACAACTTCATCACTTAGTCATTTCTCGAATGGATTCTTGAAGACAAAATACTGAAGCTGTACAAGTCAGAAGTCTGTAACAAGCCAAAATAGTTTCAGGACCACGGTACTGTAAAGTGCTTTTGGAAAGTCTACAAAAAGCTTAGAGAGTTGTTACAAGAGATAAGCTGCTAAAGAAGTGGATCTGAGCAGGTTAAAGCAAAGTCAAATTACATGTTTCTTGGATGTTTACTCGAAAAGGAATAGACAAATTAGAAAGTAGTTTTGTCTGTCACTACATTTGTAGTAAATAGGTTGTACACATGTTCTATAAGTGTACAACCTCACTTCTCCAGCTGTTAACAAGTTTTCATACATTATCTTAGATAACATCTCTCTGAGAAAATGAAGCTGAGAATACTTATATTTGTATTCACAGATTGTAGCAAAATATTTGTCTAATACAATGTTAGATTAAAGTGATTGTGTTATTGTGTCTTTAATTCCGCACTTACATTCTACTTAACACGAACACACACTTAGCTACACATACATCAAACAGATTCAAACCTTCATACAAACTGTTCTTAAGATTCAAATCAAAAGAAAAATTTTGAAAATACATTCACCCCCCTCTGTATTTTCTTGTGTGTATTCCATACTCAACATTGTATCTTTCTTAACTTTATACTCTTGTAATGATGGTTTTGGTTATTTTCTTGTGTGTATTCCATACTCAACATTGTATCTTTCTTAACTCTATACACTTGATGATGCACAAATCAATTATGCCACCACTGAAAAAGAGCTACTTTCTGTGGTTTTTGCATTTGACAAATTTAGATCCTATCTTGTGGGGTCTAGGGTGATTGTTTATACGGATCATGCTGCGATTCGTTACGTAATGTCAAAGAAGGATTCTCTTACTTCAGGAGTTTGATCTTGAAATTCGAGACAAGAAAGGTTCTGAAAATCTGGTAGCTGATCATTTATCAAGGTTGGACCACAGAGATGGAGTGGTAGGAGTTGATATGCCTATCATTGATGCATTTCTAGAAGAAACACTTCTAGATATATCTATGTCTACACCATGGTATGCATACTTTGTAAATTTTATCGTGGGAGGTATTGTTCCAAGTGACATCACTTATCAACAAAAGAAGAAATTCTTGTTTGATGTGAAATACTACTTCTGGGAAGAACCACTTCTTTACAAAGAATGTGCTGATGGTATCATGAGGAGGTGTGTGCCACACGAGGAAATTCCTGATGTCTTGAAACATTGTCATGCTTTAGAGTGTGGTGGTCACAATAGTATCGCAAAAACGGTGGCAAAAAATTGGAAGTCTGGATTTTATTGGCCTTCAATGTATCAAGATGCCAGAAGCTTTGTTGCAACTTGTGATCGATGTCAAAGAACAGGAAATATTGCAAGACGGAATGAGATGCCTTTGCAACCTATTCTTGAGGTAGAGCTCTTTGATGTTTGGGGAATAGACTTCATGGGTCCATTCCCATCGTCTTATATGAACAAATTTATTTTGGTGGGAGTTGATTACGTCTCTAAGTGGGTGGAGGTGATTGCTAGTCCTACAAATGATGGTAGAGTGGTTAAAAAGTTCTTACAGAAGCATATCTTCACACGTTTTGGAGTGCCTAGGGCCATTATCAATGATGGAGGGTCTCACTTTTGTAATAAATTAATTGAAGATCTTTTGCGAAAGTATGGAGTGACTCAAAAAGTTGCTACACCTTATCATCCTCAAACTACTGGGAAAGTGGAGATTTCAAATCGAGAGCTTAAATAAATCCTCAAACTATTGGGCAAGGAAGCTTGATGATGCTTTATGGGCTTATAGGATAGCATTCAAGACACCTATCGGTATGTCTCCTTATAGGTTGGTGTTTGGAAAATCATGTGATTTACCGGTGGAAGTGGAGCATAAAGCATAATGGGCGACAAGAGTTTTGAACATGGAATTACAAGTTGCGGGACTTAACTGGCTGATGCAACTCAGTGAACTTGATGAGTTGAGAATTGAGTCCTATGAAAGCACTGCAATTTATAAGGAGAAGAAAAAGAAGTGGCATGACATGCACATTAGACCGAAAGAGTTTGAAGTTGACCAACAAGTTTAACTATTCAACTCAAGGCTGAAACTCTTTCCCGGAAAATTGAAGTCAAGATGGTTTGGTCCTTTTAAAGTAGTTAAGGTGTATCCATACGGTGCCGTGGATATCACTCATGATGGTTCTGATGCTTTTAAGGTGAACGGGCAAAGACTCAAGCCATATTTAGTTGGTGATGACATTCCAAGAGGAGTCAATTGGCTTCTCTCAGATCCTCGAGCTTAATTCACCATGAAAGGTGTCGAGCTAATGACGTTAAACAAGCGCTTCTTGGGAAGCAACCCAAGCTTATTGTAAGTTTTGTATTTATTATTATTATTATTATTATTATTATTATTATTATTATTATTATTATTATTATTATTATTATTATTATTATTATTATTATTATTATTATTAATTTTAGAGATAGATATTTATTTTATTTTATTTTTCAATTTTTTGTTTACTCCCACAAGGTGCCTTGATGAATTTGTTGAAGTGTTTCAGGATGCAAATATTTTGTGGAAGTGTGAAATGTGAGCTAATAAAAAAACAAGTTGATAAAAACCACGGTATTTTGAAAAATCCTGTGGTTTAATTTCTATGGGGTGACCTAGTGCAAGGCGGATGAAAAAGGAAAAAAAATAAACCGACGTTTATTTTAAAATCGACATTTTACTGAGGAAAACCAACGTTTAAATTTTCTGTGGAAGCCTACCCTCAATACCTTGTTTTTGGGTTTATTAAACTGGTATTTATATTCTCTGCCAGTGTCTTAGCGCTTAAGTTCCGCATCCTGCGCGAACAGCAATTCCAGCGCTCCACTTCTCCGAAGCTGCATCTTAATTAAAAAAAATTCTGCTTGTAAAGGGACTAGAACCCATGACCAAGAGCTAAGAGCTAACAATGTTGGACTTCTATTTGCACTTCTCCACCACTACACCAACAATTTTGTTGTGCTTATTTATTCCAGCACTATAATATAAAGTCTCATGGAGCTCATACTTTTAATTTTCGTTCAAGGAGCATTCACCAATCACCATTGCTTTTCAAGCGGAACTTTAATTGGGGAGTATTTCTAACTTTTTTTTGTATAATATTTTTCTTTATTTTATTTTTTATTTTTTAAGAATAATTTTAGTAATTTATATATATGTAAATTTCTTTATATTATTCATTGAGGATAATGAACCATTCAAGTGTGGGGAGGTGCTCTCAATATTATTAATAATTCAAAAAAAAATTATATTTTTTTAAAATAAAAAAAATAGAAAATTAAAAATTTTGTATATAATTGCCTTGTCTCAAAGCATGTTAGAAAGGATAAGTACACATTTTGTAGACTAATTTTACATGATTAATTCTGAGTGTTGTATCATAGAATAAAAACAAGTTGTTGCTTGATAATTCCTTGTGTGTGCTTTCGAAAATTTTAAAACTTGAGATGCTTCTTAGTCAAATTTAGTGAGTCGAACATGCTTTCACCTTGTGAGATTTTGAGCCTAATTAATGATTGATATATTTTATATCAATCGAATTTCTTTGTTGTGTTTTGTTCGTCAATTAGCATTGCTCTAGAACTTGTTTTAATATCTTGTTGAGACCACATGTTATGTGTGTGCATGAAAATGATAAAGGCATTAGGATTAACCTCATTGACCTAAACACTATCCTTATGAATATATCCTTAGTGAAGCCCTTTGAGCTTACATCCGTTTCTTTTAATTGTCACCACTCTATAATTTTTGAGCCTACTTGTTTATTCTTATCTTGATTTACTAGTAGAGCATTGTGATTCAACTTAAGGGTGGGTGAATGTTCAAGTGTGGGGATTTCTTTGTTAAAGTTTGATATTTGGGTGGGAATTATATAATGTGGTTACTTGATCTTCGTACTTCGAAAAAAAGAGAAGAAAAAACAAAATAAAAGAAAAAGGAAAAAAATACAAAACAAGGAAAAAATGTGAAGAAGATCGAAAGAGAGTTATTGTTCATTGTTCATTGCAATGTGAAAGTGGGGGAGTACATAATGATTTGCTTATGGGTTTAATTCTTGTAAAAGTTTAATCATCTTTTACATGATCTACTATTCATGTCGAGTGCTACAATTAAAAGTGAACATTATGCTCTATTAGTTTATCAAGCTTAGCCACTTGTTAGCCTATTTCTTTGATATCCTACCCCGTACCTAAGCCACATTACAACCTTTAATGAAGACCTTTTGATTTGTGCATGCACATATACGAAGTAGTGGAGATTTGGTGGACAACCAAGCATATGGTAGCACATGTCTATTTTGATTGAACTTGAGTGAAACACTTACACCTATACACTTGTGTGAATTGAAAGCAATGTGAGATTTTCAATCCATAGCATGCTTACTTATTGAAGGCGACTTTGATGTTTATTTCATGATATTTTTGTCTATCAAGACAACGTGTGCATACTTGGATTGTTTTGTGCAAGTGGTGTACTTTCAGATCTTTTCAGATTGTTGTGTGATAGAGGTTTGCATATGTGGAGTACTATGAATTGTTGCGTGTTCAAGACTTGGTGATTTAAAATTTTTGATTTTGTGGGTATATCTTCTATAAACCCCCACGAGACAACACTCATCCTACTAGGGCTACCCAGGGGTTTAACGGCTTATTGCATACGCTTAATGCAATCGTGTCATCTACGAAAGTGATGTTCGTTAACTAGGAATACTTTTATTTCTTTTATTTGCCCGAGGACGTGCAATATGTTAAGTGTGGGGATATTTAATAGAGTATATTTTTTTATGTATTTTAAATGATTTTTATTCCCATCTTAATTATATTTTGAATTTAATTGGATCTTTATTAATTAGTTTATAATATTTTATTGTAGGAAGCATGGAACTATAAATTGGAAAGGATTGGAACTAAATTACAATTAAATTAGGATTAATTGGGCCGCACGTGGAAAACTCATTGTTCGGGCCATATCTTGAGTTCTAGATATCGAATTTCAGCCATTCAATAGCCCACGCGAAGATAACGAGATTCTCTTCCATTCTAGACAGGCCCAGATATCAAATTCCACTTGGAGCGGCCCAAGATCAGATGGGAAAAGTCAACTACGAATTTTGACTTTAGAAACCTATTCAGTTTTGGAAAGCCACGTATTATTCTAATAGAGATTAAAAATAAAATACTTTTTATATTAGTATTATTATTTGAGAGATTACTTACGTACTTTTCATAGAGGAGCCACCTAGGAGAGAGAAGAAGAGAGAGAAAAGCAGAGAGAGAACTTGAGCGAGGATTGAAGGGATTCACTTCAGGTTTGAGAGATTCATCAAGTTGTATCTTTCTTAACTCTATACTCCTGTAATGATGGTTTTGGTTATTAATATATGTTTGTTTGCTTCATCCATTATGAGTAACTAATTCCCTAATCCGGGAATTAGGTAGTATTCATTGGTTAACATGTTTGTGTGACTATATTGTGATTTCTCTATCTTGCTAATCTATTGTTGAGTGCTTAACACAATTGAGGGAGTCATGAACCCTTGATTTTATCTTTAGGAATTGTAACGAATCGGGAGAGGTTTTTATAGTTCTAGTTTATGATATAACAGACGTAATTCAAGTATTTAATTGGGAGATTAATATGCGAGTTATGAAACAGAAATTCTTTTGGCTTAATTTGCGTTGATTGATCATGGGAGTGACTTCAATGTATACTTGTGAAGATTATATTGTATCTTGGGAGAGAACAGTATAAACATTAGATGGATGTTTTTAGCAAGAACATGAGACTTGAATATCATAATTGATACACGTTCATTAATACCAATGAAGAACACTGATTTTTGGATTGCTTTTATTCACTGTTAAATCGTAATTTTTAATTGCTTATTAGTTTAAGTTAGCTAGTACACAATCACCCAAATATTCTTCTCACTTCTAGATTTTAAGGAATAACAACCTGAACTTATATCAATATTAGTCCTTCCCTGCGAACGAACTTTCACAAATATTACACTAACACATCTAAACGTTCTCCTCTTGTCAATTAAAAATCTAGTAACAATGTAATACATTAGGCAAAAGATATTAGAATATTAAAAGTTCCGACATAACATGGCAAATAACATTTAGATCCAGGAATTAGATAAACTGCACGATATCTTGAAAATATCTGCAAGTAAAATTTTGCAAAAAAAATTATTTTATGTTCAGTATATATTATTATTACATTGAAAATCTTGTAAATTAGGCACGTTTTGCTAAAAAGATATTACAAAACAAATTGTGAATTTTGCAAAACATACATGTTTTTAGGTTTTGCTTGGTTTTAAAGATTTCCAATGAAATAATGACTTTTTATGAAACACGCTTTACAAAATAATAAATTTTGCATTGTTTTGAATGTAAAACATAAATAATCTTCAAGGTCTCCAATTAAATGATGATCTCTATGAAATTTTTTTCTACATTTATATTTGGTGATTGTATTGAAAACTTTTTTACAAATTTATAAATGTTTTTTTATTCAATATATATATAATATATAATGTGGTTCAATATCATTTATTAAATAATAATTTAAATTTCATTGAATATTTATAATTAGTAACAAAATACATATTTATTACATTTTCTAATTTATAAAAAACATATTTCCAACATTTTTTTTATGAAAAAATGAAATTAATTTATAACGAGTGTTTAATTGATATGTTGAGTATGAAATACACTGAAATTAAAACAAAGGAGGGTGGATGTATTACTCCTTTTTCTTTGATTTTTCTTTCTTGGTTAATTGTTTGAATATGTATATAATTGTAGTTTAAATGTGTATGTTGTGTAAAAATATTGCGGAATAAAAATAAACATACAGATTCACTTTAAATCTAATGTTATATTAGATCTGAGGGTGTTATAATCTGTGAATACAATGTATTCTCAACTTCAATTTCTCAGAAAGATTTTCTTGATATTACAATGAAAATCCTTAACAACTAAAGATGTGAGATTGTGCAATTATAGAACATGTGCACATCTCACTTTTACAAAACAAGTAACCTAAGTAACTAACAAACTAACGTTCTAAGCTTGTCTATACCATTTTGGTGAAAATTGGTTAGCATGTGATTTCTTCTTGTTGCATTCCGACCGGATCCACTTATTTAATTTTTATCTTTAAATTTCTTTCGAATTTTTTTTGTAGGCTTGTCAGGTGCACACTGCAACAATTGGACCATTGCAGTTGCCTTGATTTGATTTGTGTAGATTTTTTGTCTCGAGAATCTTTTGGAAATTTGTTCTTGATACATTCAAGAATTAGTTAAGTCCTTAATTCGAGAACTACCTTTGAATTGCTAGAAACCTATGAGTTCTAGAACAAGTCTTTTTGAGATATTGAATACACTTCTCGAATGAGTCTTTTAATTCTAAAATCCTTGAGATATCGAATTAGTCTTTAGACTTGTGTAATCCTTGAGATATCAAAAAATGACTTTGACATATCAAATTCCTAAGATGTCGAATTGAGATTGACTTGTTAACCTCTTGAAATATCGAATATTGTTTTTGACATATCGAATTCTTGAGATGTCGAATTGAGTTTTGACTCATTGACTTATGGAGATATCGAATAGTGTCATTGACATATCGAATTACTGAGATGTCGAATCCTTGACTTCTCTAATAGAACAAATGACTTCTCAAATTTGTACTTAGACAAATATTTATTCTTCAAACTTCAACTATGATTATTAAAACCTTCTTTCTTCAACCTTGAGGCATGATCCAAGGATCTTCTTTCAAGCATAATTAAATGACTGTTTGGTACAATATAAATGTGAAATTGATTCCAATAACTAAGTTAAAATACACGGCAGAAACCTAACCAGAAACCTAACTAATGGGTTTCACAACTAAGTGGTCATGTAAGTAATATATAGGATCTAGACCGGGTATATATGTATATATATATATATATATATATATATATATATATATATATATATATATATATATATGATCTTACTCTAATAGAAACCAAACTTAGCCTACAAACTAGAAATTAGTGTAAAATTGGATGAGTGATGTCATCCAGGGGTGATATCATGATGATGTCATGGTGGGTCTCGGGGTGGTGGGCCCTGGTGTGGGTCTCAGAGGTGGGCCCGGATCAATGATGAGATGATGTCTTATAGAGGGTGAGTTATGTCATCTAGGGGTGGGTGATGTCATGGTGATGTGACATAGGGGTGGGTGATGTCATCTAGGGGGTGAAGTTAGTAAAATTTGGAACGTGATTTCTAGTTTAGGCTAAGGTTGTTTCCATTGATCAATAGCATATATATATATATATATATATATATATATATATATATATCATCTTTTAACAAGAACAGCCATTCTCTCTCATCAAGAACATAAACTGCAGGAGCTGGAAAAATTCATAGAAAATCAAGTTCATCTTATTTTTAATATTTGATCCGATAGAACTTATTTACTTCAGTCTCTTGTACTATTAGCGAGTTTTTACTCCTAATCTATATCTCGATTTTTATTAACAAATCTAGAAAAATTCATGTCAAATTTTCTAATTTGTTTTTATTAACTAGATATAAATTCTGTACTGTATTTGTAACAAACCCCTCAAGTTAATATAATTTAATATTCAACTTCAACTTGAATTTTGTTTCATTTAATTCCGCTCAAATTTGTCAAAATATAAATTAAATTTATCCGGACAAATTTCGATTAAACAGTACCGTTTGTATTCAACCCCCCCTTCTACAAACATATTGGACCTAACAATTGGTATCAGAGCCTGTTGACTGATACACAAATCAAGATCCTATTTTTATTCAGTCAAAAATCCATTTCGAATTTTAACTCACTTAAAAATTCATCATGTCTTCAAAAGTCATTGTTAAGATTCCTATCTTTAATAAAGATAATTATGATATGTGGAAAAATAAAATGGAGCTGTTTCTTGACGTTACAAATTCTAAATATTTGGGTGTTCTGAAAAATGGACATAAAATTCCTATGGTCATTGAACAACAAGTTATTACTGATGGAGTTGTTACACCTGCTAGAAGCCATGAAAAATACCCTGCATCTTATACTCCTGATGAAAAAGAGGATGCAGGACTAGACAAGAATTTGAGACTCATACTATTAGATTCCCTAGATGCTGTGATGTACAGTCATGTGATGAATTCTAAAACTGCAAAGCACATGTGGGAAACTATTGAGACTATTAATGAAGGAACTGATGAAGTCAGGGAAAACAGACTTCAAATTTTAACCTCTGAGTATGAACACTTTAGAGCTGGCCCTAATGAAGGCATTCAGGAATTGTTTGAAAGGTATAACAAAATAATCAACAATTTGCAAATCCATGGCAAGCAATATACACAAAAGAAGATTAACATGAAGTTTCTACTGACCAGGCCTACTCACCTAGAACATAGGATAACTGCCATTAGAGATGCCAGAGACATGAATCAAATTACTCTTGAAAGGCTCTTCGGCATTTTGAAAACCTATGAGTTGGAACAAGTTCAACAGAAAGAAATTCATGGTGAAGGTAGGGTTCCAAGTTCTTCTACAGCTCTAGTGGTTGAGACTCCAAAGGAAGTGGAAGCTAAGGTTGTTCAACCTTGCAGCGCTAACAAGGAACAGGTTGAAGTTGGGATTGGTCATACACCTGTCAGTCAGGATGGTGGAGATTTCTACTCATTGGAAGAGCTGAATCAGTTGGAAGATGAGTCAATGGCTATGATGGTGAGGCAATTCGGTAACTTCAGATTTAGGAGGAATCCCAAGTTCAAGTTCAAATCTAACTACAATAGATTCCAGCGAGGAGGTTCTTCCTCAAGTAGCACAAGGGGTGGCTACCAAACTAGAATGGTAGACAGAAGCAGGATTAGGTGCTTTAAATGTAATGAACTTGGACACTTTGCAACTGAGTGTCATCAACCTCAACAAGATGCAATGAGAGAGTATGCATCTGGTAAGAAGAACACAGACACGGCCTATGTGGTACAAGGCAAAAGCTGGGATGACACTGACAGTGATAAAGAGGAGGTTGAGGATTTTGCGCTGGTGGTAAATGCTGATACATCAACTCCTTATAGTACTCCGGTAATTCCTGCTGACCCTGAGTTGATTTGTAGTCTTTATAATTCCTTAGATAATGCACAAACTGGATATAGAAGGCTAGATCTGCTAAGCACTAAACTTGGCAATGAAGTGTCAGAATTGAAAAAGGTGCATATTAATCAAGATCAACAAAGAGATGAAATAACAATGCTTCATAAAAAGGAGAAAGCTATTCTAGAAGTTGTAGGCAAACAAATGGCTAGAATTACTGAACTTGAAACACAGGTCAGGGCTTGTTATAATTCTGTTAAAGTTTCCAAAGAGTTTTTTAACAATCAAGTTGTAGAACGAACAACAGGTATAGGGTATGGCTACAATGAAGCTGTTGGATCATTGGGCATAAATTCCCCTAACCTTGTTAGTGCTAAAGAAATGGGAATACCACATGTGCTCAAGAATGTTAAAGAACCTCTATTTAAACAATCTGATGCTGGACCACCAGATATTCTTTCTATGGTTATCCAGGAAGAAATGAGAAATGAGGACAGTGTAATGGCACAGTCTGTGTTAAGGCTAAATCTGTTAAGGACGCTAATCCAAAGAATGTTTCATCCAAGAAAGATGTCACAATCTTTGTTAAGGCTAAATCTGTTGAGGACACTAATCCAGAAAATGTTTCATCCAAGAAAGATGTACCTAAAGTGCCAGTCAAGGTTGTTGAAACAACTAGTTCTTTTAAGACTGGATTAGGTGGTAATAAGTTAAAGCAGAACAATAACATGTCTAACATGAGTAACATGCCTATCATTGATTCTAATCATAAAGCATGTGGTGTTGTCAACTGTATGTCTTGTGCTTTTAATGTGATGTCTGCTTACTTTAATGGTAATCATGCATGTGATAATAAGACTGCTCCTCGATAACATATGAACAGGAATAATGTTAGATCAAAGACTGCTAGTCCTCCTTATGTTAGGAGAGAGACATTTGTACCAAAGCCTAAACAAAGTTTTACTAAGGCTATTTACAAGGTCAAATGTCCAGTCAATGAAACAAGTGTTATTGCTGCTAAAAAAACATGGATACCCAAGATGAAATCCAAGATTGTCAAAGCTGTGTATAGGGTTAAAT
The DNA here is from genome assembly GCA_036435485.1 of Saposhnikovia divaricata. Classification (NCBI taxonomy): domain Eukaryota; kingdom Viridiplantae; phylum Streptophyta; class Magnoliopsida; order Apiales; family Apiaceae; genus Saposhnikovia; species Saposhnikovia divaricata. Next base: position 181,142,537 of record CM071597.1, on the reverse strand, counting down.
GTCCAGTCCTCTTGAAAAATGTTGTTATGAAGATTAAAAATGTTGTTTTGCCTAACAAAGGCCAATACTTCAAGTATTCCGGACCCAATCAAATTTGGGTCCCCGAAAAGGTTTAACTGTCTTGGCATTGCAGGGTGTGTAATAGGTACATCGTGTTATGTGGATTCTGGACAGTGGATGTTCAAGGCATATGACCGAAGATAGAGCCCTACTATCAAGAGTAGTGACGGTATCTGGCCAAGTGGTTAATCCCTTGGGGACAACAGCAAGGGTATGACCTAGGGTCAAGGCTATTCAATAGACAAGGAATGTTGTCAGTAATAAAGCATCTTTTACAAGATGAAGAGCCCATTGTTCGAGGATTAAGGAAAGAGAACTAATCTGTAGCTGACATGGAATCTCAGTCAAAGGTGAAGTCAACAAGGTCAAATCTAAAGCTTCATCAGACAGGAGTTCAACTATGACATAAGGAGCTCTCTCACCTGAATGTCATATCAAGAGATTCTTTCCTGAAAATCGAATCAGTAAAGGAGACTGCCTCATCTGGAATTAAAGTAAAATAAAATTATGAGGCATGTCATAAAGGGAAGTCAAAACGAATCACACAGAAGTTCTACATCAAAGAAAAATATACTTTAGTGGTGATGACTGATGACTTCTATCCACAAACAAGTTGTTGTTCAGACAATCTGAAGACAAGATGAAAGGCATATGACTCAGCCTATTTGTAGTTAGAGGATCCTAATCAACTTAAACCAAATTGTAATAAGTAAATATACATATGAACTTGTCACAGGAATCTCAAGAAGTATTATCTATCAGAAGAAAGAAGAAAAGTCAATCTATAGTTTTGATGTCGTACACTGGAAGACGATTCAGTTATCTGATCAAGCCCCAGTATAGCATTGAAGTGAATGGATTCATTAGAACAGTGACAGAGATTTTTCGAGTGATAGTTTGAATGTCAGTTACAGTACAAGAGAATTTAGAGAAGAAACAAACCACAACCTAAAGTCAAAAGTGAAGAAGCATCATTGAAGTTAGTCGTTCATGAATCAGACAGTACATCGAACGTCAACACAAGTTAGTGGTAATTCTTTATTACCTTCAGTGGTTTGTAAGAATTAGATTAATTATTTATTGATTTAATTAAATTCATTTATAATTGATATAAATCATTTAGTTGATTTAATTAAATGAATTAATTCTAGAAGAATTAATTTATTTACTAAATTAATTATTGTATCAATTAAATATGAATTAGTTAATCATTAATTAATTAAATAGATCAATATGACTTAAAGAAAGAAGGTTGAATTATGTCTTGGAGAAGAAAAATTCGGTATGACCTAAATTAAGTCATACTGACAGTATTCAGGATTATGTCTTACCGAGCCATTCAAGATTATGTCTTACCGACCTGATTAAGTCATACCGACTTCCTGCCAGCTGTTTTAAGTCTTACCGAATTTTTATTAAGTCATACCGACCAGGTTTATGTCTTAATGGAGGTTTGTGTAAGTCTTAATGAAGAAAAACTAAGTCTTGGAAGCAGTTTAAGTCATGCTGGAGCAGTTAAATATCCTACAGAAAGCTAGCAAGACTTATGACTGATACAAAAGAACAGAACACAGCAGATTAAGTCATAACCAAGAAACAGAGCAGAAAATAATATATTCAGCAGAAAAGAATTCTCTCTCAAGAACACCAAGAACACCAAAGCTTAAACAATTCCCAGAAATTCAAGTTCTTCATCTTTGTAATATTCTATCCGCTAGAACTTATCTATTTGTGATTCTTGTACTACTAGCGAATTAAGTTTCCTAGTTCTTATCTTGATTATTATTAACTAAATTAGAAAAGTTCATGTCGAATTTTCTAATTAGTTATTAACATCTTGATAAGTTGTTATACTGATTTTGTAACACCACATCAAGTTAATATACAGTTATATTCAACTTGAAAAATTGTGTTAAATAATTCCGCACAAATTTGTCTTTGCTAAAATATTATCTAACGGACAAATTTCGATAAAAAGGTAAAGATTGTATTCAACCCCCCCTTCTACAATCTTATCAGACCTAACAATTGGTATCAGAGCAGATTGATTGATACGCAAATCAAAGATCCCATTTTACTCGATTAAAAATCATCCCCGAATTTTTTAACTCTCTTTAAAAATTCATCATGTCTTCTAAAGTTGGAACTGTGAAAATTCCCATATATGACAAAAACCGTTATGATATGTGGAAGAACAAAATGTTAATGTTCCTCGAGGTTGCAAATCCTAAATACATGAAAGTCTTATCAGAAGGACCAATAATACCTTTTGGATTAATTCCTGAAGTTGTTACTGATGGAAAAGTTGTTGCCCCTGCAAGGTTTGTACACAAAGATTCTTCTGAATACACTCTTGTTGAAAGAGAGGAAGCTGGACTTGACATTAATTTAAGACTGATCTTAATAGATTCTCTAGACTCTGTAATGTACAGTCATGTGATTAACTGCAAGACTGCAAAGCAAATGTGGGAAACCATTGAAACTGTGAATGAAGGAACAGAGGAAGTTAGGGAGAATCGACTAGAAATTCTGACATCTGAGTATCAACACTTTCGATCAGCATCCAATGGAAGTATTCAAGATGTGTTTGAAAGATATAACAAACTTGTCAACAATTTACAGATGCATGGCAAGTACTACACTCAGAAAGAGATCAACAGAAAATTTCTACTATCAATGCCTGTTCATCTAGAACATAGGATTACAGCTATCAGAGAGTCGAGGAATCTAAGTGAAATTACTGTAGAAAGACTCTTTGGTGTTTTAAAAACCTATGAACTGGAACAATCTCAACAAAAGGAGATTTATGGAAAAGGAAGAGTTGCTAATACTTCTACAGCTCTTATTTTTGAGAACAAACAGGAAGTGGAAGATAAGGTTATTCAATCTTGTAGTGTTGACAGTGGCAAGCTTGAAGTTGAAGTTGGTCAAACGAATGCTAGTCCAGATGAAGGAGACTTCTATTCGTTAGAAGAGCTAGATCAGTTGGAAGATGAGTCCATGGCTTTGTTGGTAAGGAAATTCAGTAACTTCAGATTCAGGAAGAATCCCAAGTTCAGGTACAAATCTAACTATAACAGGTTCCAAAGAGGAGGTTCTTCATCCTCAAGTAACATAGGAGGTTAAAAAACTGGAACGGTTGAAAGAAGTAAAATTAGATGCTACAACTGTAATGAACATGGACATTTCGCTACTGAATGTCAGAAGCCAAAACAAAACCAAAGAATAGACTTTGGATCTGAGAAGAAGAAGACAGGTAAAGCCTATGTGGCTGCTGGAAAGAGCTGGGATGATACAGACTCTGAAGAAGAAGAGTATGGCAATCTTGCCCTGATGGCAAAATCTGATAACTCCAGTGGTACTTCATCTGAGGTATCATGTACTGAAAGTCAATATATTTATCAACTTAGTGATTCACTAGGTTGTGCTAATAGAGAGATTGAAAGGATCAATTTGTTAAATACAGATCTTAGTAATCAATTATCAGAATTACACGATGTACAAAATTGCCATGATAAACAAAAATCAGAAATAAGAATTCTAAAAGAACTTGAGAGGTCTCTAGCGTTGATAGTGGTTCAACAACGTGAAACAATAGCTGAGCTAGAAATAATGGTTAGTGCTACTTCTAATTCATGTAAAGTGGCTAAAGAGTTGTTTAACTAACAAGCTATTAATCAAACCGTAGGAATTGGGTTTGATTATAATGAAGCTATTGGACGAAAAAGCATTATTACCCATAATCGTGTCAGTGCTGTAGAAAGGGGTATACCAATAGTGCTTAAGGGTGTTAGTAACCCACTCTTTAAGACATCCATAGCAGAACCTTTGGATACAACATCTTTAATCATTAAGGAAGAGATGCGCATTGAGGATTTAGCTAATGGCGTAGTCTTAGAAAGTAATCAAGTTGTTAAAAATGATGAAGATAGAAAGTCTGTGTTTAAGAAAACAGAAAGAGTTGGTGAGTCTACTAGTTCCTTGAAAACTAGTAGTAGAAGTAACAACATGAATAAATGCAACAACATATCTACCATGCATGCTATTCCTGTTATTGATACTACTCATAAGAAATGCAATGCTGTTAATTGCATGTCTTGTACTTTTAATATAATGTCTGCTTACTTTAACAGTAATCATGCATGTGTTAATAAGGATGTTCCTAGACAGCATATGAGAAGAAATAAACATGTTAGATCCAGGACTGTAACAACACCTAATTCTAAGACTAGGACTTCAAGTCCTTCTCAGAATATGGTGAAGACATGGTTACCCAAGCTGAAACCAAAACAAGTTAAAGCTGTTTACAGGGTTAAATGTCCAGTACCTGAAGAAAATGTTGTTAAAAATAAAAAGTGTTGCTTTGCCTGATAAAGGCCAATTCTTTAAGTATTCCGGACCCAATCAAATTTGGGTTCCGAAGAAAGTCTAACCAATTTGTCATTGCAGGGTTTAAAACAGGTTGATCGAGTCATGTGGATTCTGGACAGTGGATGTTCAAGACATATGACCGGAGATAGAGCCCTGCTGACAAAGGTAAAACTGATGGATATGGCAGATTAGAAGCTGGAAATGTTATCGTTGAAGATGTCTCTTTTGTGAACGACCTTGAGCACAATTTGCTCAGTATTAGTCAATTCTATGACAAAGGTTATAAAGTTCATTTCAACAAGAAGAATTGTCTAATATCACACAAGAGAAATGAAAGGCCGCAGTTGACTGGAGTAAAAAAAGGAAACTTGTACATAGCCAATATGAACTCTGGAAGCACAGAAGAAATTAGATGTTTTTATTCAAAGGCATCCACTGATGAAAGTTGGTTATGGCACAAGAAACTTTCTCACCTAAACTTCAAAACAATGAATTCTCTAGTTAAAAGAGAGTTGGTGAGAGGTTTACCTTCGATTGAATTTACTCAGGAAGGTCTATGTGATGCTTGTCAAAAAGGAAAGTTAAAAAGGGCAACTCACAGGAGCATTAACACATCATCAATAACTGAACCATTACAACTACTCCATATGGATCTGTTTGGTCCAGTTAGTGTGATGTCCATGTCAAGAAAAAGATATGCTTTAGTGATTGTTGATGATTTCTCAAAATTCACATGGGTACTATTTCTGAACTCAAAAGATGAAACTCCACAACTGGTAGTTGATCACATTAAGTTAATTGAGCTGGACTCTAATCGTCCAGTAAGAGCTATAAGGTCAGACAACGGAACTGAATTCAAGAATGCAGTTCTGAATGACTTTTGCACTGAAAAGGGTATAACTAGATAGTACTCGGCTCCAAGAACTCCTCAGCAAAATGGGGTAGTTGAAAGAAAGAATAGAACCTTGATTGAAGCTGCACGTACTATGCTAAGTGAATCAAGGCTTCCTTTGAGCTTTTGGGCTGAAGCTGTCAACACTGCATGCTATACCCATAATCGAACACTTATCAATAAAGACTTAATGAAAACACCATATGAAGCTCTACATGACAAGAAACCAACTCTCAAGTACTTCCATGTATTTGGGACAAAATGCTTTGTGCTGAAAGAAGGAGATGATCAAGGTAGTAAATTTGAAGAAAAAGCACATGAAGCAATATTTATTGGTTATACTAGAAGAGCCTACAAGGTGTATCTTATTGATCAACAGAAAACTATGGAAAGTGTCAATATTACATTTGATGACACAAAACTCACAAGTATCCAAAATGAAGATCCATCTGAAAAGCTTAAGTTTGATGATATGTCAGACTCAGATTCAGATGATGACAATCAACCTGACGTTGTTGCTGATAATAATAATCCAAATGTTGGTGGTAGTGATCAAGGTGATGCTGGTGAAAACAATGATAATTTTCAAGACACCACTGATACTCTTGAACCATCAACAAGTCAAACTGGCAACAACTCAGGGGGAGATAATGAAGGGTCAACAAGTCATACTCAACATCATACTGAAGATCATGGCGAATCATCAAGATCAATTCTTCCCAGACAAACTGTTTGGAATAGAGCTCATCCTTTTGAGCTGATTCTTGGTGATCCAGATGTTGGTGTGAAAACAAGAAGAGCTTATGTAAGAACCCCAAATTTTGGATATAATTAAAACTTTTTATTAATTAATGATAAAATGAGGAACAATGATTCCGACAACAAGGTCACCAGCTCTAATGAATGGTGGTTTCAAAGAACAATGATTGTAATGAATGGATATTGCTTTGGACAATGATCCTGATGCATTGATATATTGTCAGAATAGAGTAATTCGATGGTTGAGGACCTAGATAAGAATAATCTACCATCCAGGAAGGAGCTAATGGATCCTTGAAGGGAAATGAGTACGTGCATAGTGTTTCCCATACGTGCATAGTATTTCCCGTACGTGCATAGCATTTCCCGTACGTGCATAGTGTTTCCTGTACGTGCATAGTAATTTGGTGGATGAATAGTGATTTTGTAAGTTGGAAAACTTTTCACTCCACCCTATGTACGGGACGTGATATGGATGTTTCGAAGTCATATTAGTAATACGCGGAGGAAATAAGTGAATGCAGAGACGATCGGAATTCAGAAATTCTAAATTCTTTTTCGGTATAATATTTGACCGGGCAGTGGATTAAATATTATTATAATCCAAGAATTGAGATATTAACTTTGAGGATTTGATATTTTGGGATGTTATTATATTGATTTAAGAATGAAGGTAGGAAACCACTGAGGAGTGGTTATGGCTACAATGTAATAATTGATATTTGGAAAGAATGAATGGAATTCGACTTTATTATTTCTATGTCTTGAAGAATGCTAAAGGGTAACAACATAGGTAAGAATAATCTATCTTCTAAGGGAATAAGATATGGCAATTTCAAGCAGGAGAATATTCTCATGTCATCCAGATCGGTAACGATTAATCCAGTAGTTCCGTAAAAAGGATAAGGAACGATCGAAAGAGAATACGGACAATTGTACCACCCTAAGAGAACAAGTAAAGAATACAGAATGAATAGTGTTTTGGTGGGAGTATATAATAATATGAGACGACGCGATATAGAAGCATTCGGAACGGATTTCCGAGTTCGTATTACTGATCTAGGGGGAAAATAAGTGTATGTAAAAGCTGTCGGATTCTGAAAAACCGCACTTTTATTTTCTCCGAGAGTTCCCTGGAGACTAATAGCCTTAAGTATTTAACGAATGGATTTAAGGAATATAAATTGGAAAGTTAGAATGAAAGATGGAGAATGAAAGTATTAATATTAAAAAAGGATTCCCGGTAAACCCTAATTAGAAATCCGTGAAATATTCCTACGAACGATCAATGAATTGAGCAATAACCGGACAAAGAGACAAGCAGAGGGCCAAGAGGTATGATGAGCTAGTGGAAGGTGACATAATCACTTTATGCAAGATAAGATCAAAGAGACCAAGCTGGTTACAAAGCTAACTAGCAATTTTAGCAATCAAACCAAGTACTTAGCATGCTTTCTCATCCTACCACACCAAATTAAACACTTGTCCACCAAGATGATGTATGCCATGACCTAGTACCTTTAATAAAGCAACTTTATGTTAGATATTTTCCTAATAATGCAAGAGAGCAAGCAACCAAGGCAAAGAACACAAACTCTCTCAAGAATAAGCCATTCGGCTATTTCCTTAATTCAAAATTCAAAGTCCAAGCTCCCACCATCATTTGATCTTGTAATTTTTAAGGTGAGTTCTATATTTCAAGAAAGTAATCTCCTAGAAATTTCAAGTTCAAGCTCCATGTTTTCCATTTTCAAAGAAATCATCAAAGACTTGGGTGAATAGTGATTTTCAAGAACAACTCTTGATTTTCTTGATTTCTAGGATGATCTAAGCTTGGTTATGGGTGTACAAGGGCTATGCAAAGCTTAGCAAGGTCTTTACACACTCCAAGGAAGGTATAAAGCTCTTCAAACCCTAACCCTTGTTTGAGATTTAAGCATGTTTATGATAGTTATAACTTAGTTATGGTTATGTTAAGATTATAAGCAAGATTATGTATGGATTTTGGATTAATGATGTAAATAGCTAGATGAACGGAAAGGCATTGCTTGGCCTCAGTTCATGTATATAAGTCATGTATTTGTTGTTTGGGTTGGATACTATGTTTATGGGAAGATTCGAAATTGGTAGATATTCGATTTACAGCCGTTATAATGTCCGATTTTGCAATACCATGTTTTGTATGCCATTTTCCATGTCGAACCCCTACTGTCCAGAGACCTTATCTGCCATGATAGGATAGGTAATGTTCTAAGCTTCGTTTTGATATAAAGATCACGTGAAACGGACTTACGGTTTAGGATTTATGACCAAATTACTAAAAGTAGTTCGAATCCGTAAACAAAAGTTCGTAACTGTAATTGAACCCTCGTAAACTATGTAACGTCATGGCGAATCTTGGTAAATAAATACTAGAGGTAAAAAGGAAGGTGTGAAAGAAAACCGTATGTCAAAAGGATCATTTTTCGATTTATTAAAAATGTTCGAGTCGAGGTTAAACGCGAACGAACCCCTAAAAGACGACTCTTTTATAACTTCGGTAAAACACTTAGAAAACGGGCGATAAAACTCGGAGTATAGTATTGGTTCGTAACGATCGACCTTAGAACTCATATGACTTAAGTATGTCCCAAGTATAATTACAATGACATGTCGTATTAACGAACGAATGTCGGGTCGGATCAGTGATAAAAGTAATCCACTAAAAGGGGTATAACGAGATAACTCGAGAACGTGTTTCGAATTAGGTATAACTTAACTTTTAATATGTTAAGTGATTAATCCCGAATGCCTTGGCTATTTATAGATCACCAAGCTGAACCGGGACCCGCTACCACTACCCCTTACCGTACTCGACTACCAGGCAAGTTTCAATTCCCTTCTTTTAGGCTGTTGTTGTGATTGAATAAATATATATATATATGATTGCTGATATACATATGCCATTGCATGCATGCCTACTTTCAAGTTGAATTGATATACTTGTTCCCTGAATGTTATTGTTGGCTTATAAGCTAGATAGTTATATATCAGTTATAAGCCGATTATTGTAAGACCCTCATAGAAGGGCGTATACATCTTATTAATCAAATAGACCGGGAGTCAATATTCCTTGATATATCGAGATTACCTCGGAGGAAATACTTAAGTAAATATTTTCTATTATTTGGGCGACGAATATTATTTGAATATTCGTTCGAGACTAATTATTTTAACGATCCTTACTTCAAATAATTATTTGAACGTAACTATTCAACGAATAATATTTCTCAATATTCATTCAGAGTCGAATTGATTATCGATTATTATTTCGAATATTCTTCTAAAGATGAGACTACTAAATGAATATTATTTGGATATTCTTTTAGAATATTATTTTATTAAATAAATATTACTTTTGAATATTCATTTAAGATATTGAATACTTGATGAATATTATTTCAATATTCATCTGAAGCTTGATTTAATTATCGAATATTATCTCGAATATTCCTTAATGCTTGGATTAGTAAATGAATATTACTTGATATTCATTTAGGATATTGTTCATTAAATAAATATTACTTTTGAATATTCATTTAAATTCCTAATTAATTATGAATATTACCTTAAATATTCTTTTCAGGTCTTATTAATTAATGAATATTGTTTTGAGTATTCATTTAAATATTTATTTATTCAATAAATATTCTCCTGATATTTCTTGAGGGATTATTTTGAGAAATACTCTGATTAAAGATATTCTTTCACATTCCCAAATATTCTTTAAATATTTTAACTCAATAAATATTCTCTGAATATTTATTCCATACTTAGAATAATCTCGATAAGGTTTATCTTCTTCGATTATTACAGAAAATATCTCGGAGTCATATTATTATTAATCTTATATCAAGAAAGGTTCTCAGACATCATTCTTCTTTGAGTCTATCTCCTTAATAATAAGGGAACCGGTCATAAAGTTTTCCCTTCACCCGCAACTCGGGTGCTGTTGACTTATTAAGTCGTTGCTTACCTTCTCATCTTTCGAGGGGTAAGATTACTGGAACAAGTTGATATCCGTTACCAAGTAATAGCTTGGGAGTTATTGGTAAATTTTCCTTTCCAACTAGATACGACTACTTTGTGGAGTCTTATCAACAAGTATTATACTTGGGGAAAGGGGGACGAACGTTACATTCAGAATCATGAATTCTATTTGAACTAGGAGTCGTGTAAGAGGCCGAGTAGCGCCGGTCCATCCCCTTTGGCCGGGGAGAGCTAGTAAGGCGGTATACAAGTAAAGCCGTCAGTTCTTCCTTCTACCGGTAGTAAATCTAAATTGAGTTGTACGATCTCGACTGATCATCAAGATTGGAACAGCGGGCGCGGTGAATACTCCATCATTGGTTCATCATCCACATTTATTTATTTCCTGCAACATGATTACTGTTGGCAGAGTTGGAAAAGTGTCATCACTGGAATTGCAACCTTTTCTTGCAAGTTCCTCTTCTTAATAACAATAAGAACATCTCGCTTACTTTGATGTAGCAGATATTTCTACAAACAAATACTTTAAGTTACCTTGTAACTTCATCGTTCATATTATACTGGCATCATTTCCGTAAAGGCATGGCATATGGTTTGAAAGATACTTTTGAACTGTTATACATTATCTTTCAGTTATATATTATTGTTGGTGGGCTATTGCTCACCCTTGCTTTATTATTATATCACAACAACAGCTAGACCAGATGACTCGCACAAGGCGCATTCGACGCGGGCGAGGACGATGAGACTACCAGAGCTGAAGAAGAAGCTATTGGTAGGGTATATTTATTCTTTCAAGTACCAAAAATATGGTCTAGTATGACTTATGTAAATGGATGGCAAAGAGTATGTATTTATATTGAAATTCTTTTGGATTGTAAGAACTCATAATGCGATTAATAAAAATTTGATTGTTACTCTGATTTCATCTCTGGGACTATAACGGGTGTGTTTTATATTGTTGTGTTGGGTTATAGAGACGTAATTTATTTTATGTTAAGGAAAGTTCAATTGTTGTGGACAGAATTGGAAACCGTAACCACCGGATCCCGGACCCCGGATCTTGGGGTGTTACAGAAGTGGTATCAGAGCGTACGTTATAAACCCCAGAGATGAGGCGACGTTAAAACAATAAATTCATTAAGATAATAAGAACTCTTGCCAAGTTCATAGTCGGACTACTTAATGTAGTGATGACATATAAAACCCTTATGGGAACTCTTAAGTATCGTGATAGTAACTTAGCTCGATATCGTATTGACGAGTAAGGCGACAGACCTTGAGGCATACGAGCAGCAGCGCGATGATGCTTTATATGCTGAAGATCAGCGGGTAATTCGATGGAGTACCCTATTGTAGACCCGGAAGAGGTTCCAGTAGATAAGGAAAAAAAATCCTGTTAGGATAAGGAGCTTACCCTTAAGGAATGAGGGTTGCAGCCAGAAAAACTGTGATGATTAAAGTATAGTGCTCAGAAAAGAGAGCATAAAGAACTGAGTTATTAGCAACAGAACTGAAGATTCATGTTGGATTCATAGCCGGACTACCAGATGTAGTACCAGCAAGAAAGAAGGATTGGAAGAATTACTTGAGATCTTATACGGAAATAGATGAGAATCCTTAGAGATTTTCATCTTAACAAAGAAAGAGCTAGAGGGATGTATGATTATCAAAGACATCGATTAAGGGCGAGGAGCAGAGTCCCTAGGAATAGTTGAGAAGGAGGCAGTAAGTGCCATATCATTTGATAAATGAATTAGTATGAATATGGTCAGTAATAAGTCGCCAGAAGAAGGCAGGTGTCGTAGGTTGTAAATTATGGAACCAAATTGAGGTTAATAAGGTGGTTTTATTAAGGAAAATGTTCATTTTATGAATGAATCATTTAGAAAGTAAAGACATTGGGAAGTGATAGCATGATTGGGTAAAGTTATATAAGGAAGTAGTAAGCAAGACAATGATCTCAGAACCTACCGGAAGATAAGACCAGTGAGTCAAGATGAACTCGTAATGAGACTAGTGCCAGAGACTGAGTATAGAGTTAATTCAACTCAGTTAAATGATGAACCAGAAACGTTAGATGCATGTGATTCAGAGGAATATTAAATTCCTTCTTCTCTTTAAATGGATTATAGTAGTTACCTTAAGTTTACTCCGACACGGAATTATAATAGATCAAGTAATACGATCAGCAGTTAAAGAGAAAAATGTGAGAAAATCTTCCTGGAGCTAAAAGGTGAAATTGGTAATGACCAAGAGCTGGCATTGCTTAATGGAAAAAGGAGACTTTGTGCTTCCAATGACGCTTCGCATAAAGGGTTAGGTAGACCGACATTTGGTAGTATTGAATATCAGGACGTTGTGACAGGTTTTAGTTTGAAACTATTGATTCCCTTCTAAGGGATGGATATAATTGATTTCTCTCCAGTGGGTAAACTTCCAATCTGATGATGATTATTTCGTTAACTATGACTGCTTATGATTCCACCTGCTTGAAGATTCATAGAACTATTCTTCAGGTTTCGAAACTGGTCTCCTTAATGTTACCAGTAGGTGGGTAGATTGATCAAAATTTCCCTAAGTCTGGAAAGGAATTCGGTGAATTTTGGCAAACCTTGTCTTTCTGATTATCAGAGAATGTCATGGAAGAGAGTAGAAACTGGAGCTAACCCTGTGATTTGGGTAAGGATGCTGTAAAATGGGTTAGTAAACGGACCCTGAGCATTACAATCGATGGTAGTGATAAAATGATGAAGTGAGATTGGACGAAAATAGGAAATGTAAGTAAGAAACTAGCCGGACGGAGAAACTCCGGGATTGACTTAAGTGAAAAGGCTGTTATGCCAGGAATGGTAAGCTTGCGTGGCACGCGGGATTGATAAGAATAGTTGAAAAGATAAAAGTGGAGGAAAGGTGACCGGAGACGGTGCCGAGTAGTCGATTAAGACTTATATGGAGTAAAGTTTTGGAAAGGTAGGTATCAAAGAAGAAGGCACTATGCCGGCAATTGCTAGAAAAGTAATGCTATTAGCCAACCCCTAAAATCATATATTTTTATTTTAGTGTGGCTAGTTGAGGCCAAGTCACAAAGGATTATCGAGTGACTAGACCAGCAATGAAAAGACAAAGCAGGGTTGCTTCTAAGAAAGCACCGACTGCAAGGGCTTCTGATATAAAGGAAACATTAATGAGATCGTTTGAATCTTCTGCCGAACAACCCATGTTTTGATTGGGAATTCACTAGACCTTTTTGGGATGGGGTCACCCGTACTGAAGTGACTCATGTGTATATGGTTGTCCAAGATTTCGAGTAAAATGGAAGTATAGTGACTTGAGATGTATGATGTTAGGGTATCATGAATACCATGAATATATTATGATGGAGGAAAGTAAACAATGAAGGTATATGAATAGGGTATAGAAAAGGTCAGAAATTGAACAGTATGCTGTAGGAATTTTGTCTGAGGCAAGTACCTTTGCGAAGAACGATAAGCACTAAGAGATTCACGTTGAACTCGACCAATATCTTCCAGAACATCCTTGCTACCATTAACAAGTTCGGTAAGAGAAGAGATTGGCATACGTTGTCTTTTTGGAAGGCCAAATAGGCTGACAACTATCTGAAAGAAGAGGGTGGCATTAAACCACCGATCGATTATCAAATGAGAATGATTGAAAAGAGACCTTTATTAAGGATACATGATCTGATTGCCAATTATAAGATGCAAGAATTCCTTGGCAGTTGAATTAAGGATAGGATATCCATAAATTAAGACAAACCCTGGGGAATGCACAAGGGGTGGCATTAACTCTAATAACGACATTATGACTTCAGATGATATGAGGTGGACTTGCTAAGGCAACAATGACCGGTAAGGATTATTAAAAAGAGTTCTGGAAAGAACATAGATAGAATTATTAGAGTATTGATCAATGACATTTTGATATACCCGGTACCCAGAAAATACCGGAGGAATGATAAGGATGGCCTATGAAACCTTACAAGGAAAAAGGTAATATTCCGAACTTCAAAAATGGAAGTTTGGTAAGGAATGTATGACATCGTAACAATAATGCCAGATGAGGCATGTATGAAACCCTGAGGAAGTATGGGTTGAACCTATAAAGGTTGAGATTATCCTAAGATAAAGAAAGAACTAAGAAAAGAAGTATCCTAAGTAGGATTGGGAATAAACGTGATAAAGTTCCCACGGGTAGGTGGAAGCAATGACTTATGGAAATGACTGATAGTTATATTTTCTCCTTCAGCAGAGCTTAAGGGAGAATGCTTTAACCCAACAATGATGGGAATGAGGTAGAAATGTTTGAATTGGAATATATCCAGAGAACAAGGATTACCAGAAATTATTATTATCAGGAAAGGCCAATGAGGTGGCCGACAGTCTAAGTATAAAGGAATAATTACAAATGTTCATACCGAAGAACAGGATGATATTTGGAAGGATCTTGAAGGTCATATCGGAATGGAGGAATTTACATTCCTTCTGATGACTGTGCAAGAATTAACAGTAATAATAGCTTAAGTAAAGATTCGATTCCTGATGGAGTCTTAAGCACATTACGTACCTTAGAAGGTCCCGTTTTGAGGCAAACCAGGACCATGGTACAAAATTGATGAAGTAAACCGTTAAGTTTCCAGTCTTTTATGGAAGATGCATAAGTGATAGTTTCATCAGCCGGACCTAGCTACGATGCTTGAAACTCTTCTGCAATTCTATCTGCTTCACGTTATATCTACATCAAGTTCAGGAAGTGTTCCTTATGGATAAGAAATAATGATTACTTTGTCTCCCTAAGGGATTTGAAACCCGTAGGGTTAGCTATTAACGCACTACGTAAACAACAAGCGATGGTGATTCTTCTAAGAAAGGAGATGACAACGTAAAGATAAAGAAAGTGCTGCTATTGATAAGCTAAATGGCATGTTGATGAATGACAAGCAAGTTTGTGTTAGTGTACTTCTGCACAAACAAGATAGAGAATATGAGGTTGATAATTCGTGATGCTAAACGTATTCCCGTAGAAAGAATTAACGAGACTTGGAGGGAAGGGCGGTTGAGCCCAAGACTTATTGGGCCACTTGAGAGTTTAAAGTGTTCGGACGGCGGTATTCGAGCCAGCCTTACCCCCAAAATTATAGCACGGTCATAACGGGTTTTCATGTGGCCAGGCTACGCCAGTAAAATGCAGATGTTCAACAGATGATAGGAGTACGAGCATGTAGATATACGACCTGGTCTGACTTACGAAAGACAACCTGTGGAAAACCACGGATAGAAAAGAACAAGTGATGAGAAACAAGGTTGGCAGAAGTAGATTATATGAATCTAAGTTAAAGGAATCGGGCCAGATTCATTTCGGAAAGTTTAAATTGAAATAACGTGATAATTATAGAATAAATGAGACGGAATACCGATAAGGAGGTACCAAGTGTAAAAAGGTGTCTCAATAAAGAGGTGAAGGTGAAAGTAAATAATAGAAATGAGTAAGAATCAGCTAATAAGAAGGATGTGATTGATAAAGAAAAGGCTGGGGAAGCAATTATGGAATGAGAAGCAAGGAATGTTATGAATGGGTTTTCTAATGAATTCTCAGGATGACAACCTGATAGTGTCAATATTATAGTTATGAAAAAGCTAGTAACATGATATGGGATGTCAGTAATAATGATGTCAAGTGAGAAATCTAAGATTTAACCTGAAAGGTTGAAGGATTTCCCGAATGTGAGTATCGCTAAGATTGAACAAGAGTATTTGTCCATAGAATAATGGACAAAGCAGCAAAATATGTTGATACGTGAGATTGCGATCAAATAGTATTGGATATAATTATGATTAATTTCTTCTTTGATAAACCTCTATAGTTCAGAGGTAAATTCTGAGTATGATATTCTACAATCATGAAAGCTTTCTATAATCCTTTAGAACTCTTTTCTCTTCTTCTCTCTTATTCATCTTCTTTAGGAATTGAGAAGAACAACCCTTTTAGGAGGGGAGGTACTGCTACGTGACTATCTGTCTATGTGATAGAAGTCTAAGTGGAATGCCATGACTTGTTTAATTGCTTGTCAAGTACTAAAGGCTGGCCCCCTTCTGTACTAACTATGCAATATAACAAATGTTCAATTGATCATAGTGATCTCTCAATAAATCTTTCCACTTCTCTATATTGATCGAGATTGCGAAGATTAAAGCGATCAGGAAATGCACAGTACGAGCGAGGTTACCTCCGAATCGTAGGGTGATAGTGATACCAATGTTACTGCAGGTATCAATAAGGATAAAACTGAGTAAGAGTATAACCCGGATAGTGAGTTGTACGAAAAGTAGCAACGTTGATGGAAAAAGGATAAAGTATGAATTGTAGCACTAGAAGATGTGCTGAGGAAGGGTAGAACGACTAAGAATTGACCGGGAAGCTAAAGAGTGAACGGCAGGCAAACGACTCTTTGCTTCCTACCTGATTCCGGGACGGAATCCTTTTAAGGAGGGGAGACTGTAAGAACCCCAAATTTTGGATATAATTAAAACTTTTTATTAAGTAATGATAAAATGAGGAACAATGATTCCGACAACAAGGTCACCAGCTTTAATGAATGGTGGTTTCAAAGAACAATGATTGTAATTAATGGATATTGCTTTGGACAATGATCCTGATGCATTGGTATATTGTCAGAATAGAGTAATTCGATGGTTGAGGACCTAGATAAGAATAATCTACCATCCAGGAAGGAGCTAATGGATCCTTGAAGGGAAATGAGTACGTGCATAGTGTTTCCCATACGTGCATAGTATTTCCCGTACGTGCATAGCATTTCCCATACGTGCATAGTGTTTCCTGTACGTGCATAGTAATTTGGTGGATGAATAGTGATTTTGTAAGTTGGAAAACTTTTCACTCCACCCTATGTACGGGACGTGATATGGATGTTTCGAAGTCATATTAGTAATACGCGGAGGAAATAATTGAATGCAGAGACGATCGGAATTCAGAAATTCCAAATTCTTTTTCGGTATAATATTTGACCGGGCAGTGGATTAAATATTATTATAATCCAAGAATTGAGATATTAACTTTGAGGATTTGATATTTTGGGATGTTATTATATTGATTTAAGAATGAAGGTAGGAAACCACTGAGGAGTGGTTATGGCTACAATGTAATAATTGATATTTGGAAAGAATGAATGGAAATCGACTTTATTATTTCTATGTCTTGAAGAATGCTAAAGGGTAACAACATAGGTAAGAATAATCTATCTTCTAAGGGAATAAGATATGGCAATTTCAAGCAGGAGAATATTCTCATGTCATCCAGATCGGTAACGATTAATCCAGTAGTTCCGTAAAAAGGATAAGGAACGATCAAAAGAGAATACGGACAATTGTACGACCCTAAGAGAACAAGTAAAGAATACAGAATGAATAGTGTTTTGGTGGGAGTATATAATAATATGAGACGACGCGATATAGAAGCATTCGGAACGGATTTCCGAGTTCGTATTAGTGATCCAGGGGGAAAATAAGTGTATGTAAAAGCTGTCGGATTCTGAAAAACCGCACTTTTATTTTCTCCGAGAGTTCCCTGGACACTGATAGCCTTAAGTATTTAACGAATGGATTTAAGGAATATAAATTGGAAAGTTAGAATGAAATATGGAGAATGAAAGTATTAATATTAAAAAAGGATTCCCGGTAAACCCTAATTAGAAATCCGTGAAATATTCCTACGAACGATCAATGAATTGAGCAATAACCGGTCAAAGAGACAAGCAGAGGGCCAAGAGGTATGATGAGCTAGTGGAAGGTGACATAATCACTTTATGCAAGATAAGATCAAAGAGACCAAGCTAGTTACAAAGCTAACTAGCAATCTTAGCAATCAAACCAAGTACTTAGCATGCTTTCTCATCCTACCACACCAAATTAAACACTTGTCCACCAAGATGATGTATGCCATGACCTAGTACCTTTAATAAAGCAACTTTATGTTAGATATTTTCCTAATAATGCAAGAGAGCAAGCAACCAAGGCAAAGAACAAAAACTCTCTCAAGAATAAGCCATTCAGCTATTTCCTTAATTCAAAATCCAAAGTCCAAGCTCCCACCATCATTTGATCTTGTAATTTTTAAGGTGAGTTCTATATTTCAAGAAAGTAATCTCCTAGAAATTTCAAGTTCAAACTCCATGTTTTCCATTTTCAAAGAAATCATCAAAGACTAGGGTGAATAGTGATTTTCAAGAACAACTCTTGATTTTCTTGATTTCTAGGATGATCTAAGCTTGGTTATGGGTATACAAGGGCTATGCAAAGCTTAGCAAGGTCTTTACACACTCCAAGGAAGGTATAAAGCTCTTGAAACCCTAACCCTTGTTTGAGATTTAAGCATGTTTATGATAGTTATAACTTAGTTATGGTTATGTTAAGATTATAAGCATGATTATGTATGGATTTTGGATTAATGATGTAAATAGCTAGATGAACGGAAAGGCATTGCTTGGCCTCAGTTCATGTATATAAGTCATGTATATGTTGTTTGGGTTGGATACTATGTTTATGGGAAGATTCGAAATTGGTAGATATTCGATTTACAGCCGTTTTAATGCCCGATTTTGCAATACAATGTTTTGTATGCCATTTTCCATGTCGAACCCCTACTGTCCAGAGACCTTATCTGCCATGATAGGATAGGTAATGTTCTAAGCTTCGTTTTGATATAAAGATAACGTGAAACGGACTTACGGTTTAGGATTTATGACCAAATTACTAAAAGTAGTTCGAATCCGTAAACGAAAGTTCGTAACTGTAATTGAACCCTCGTAAACTATGTAACGTCATGGCGAATCTTGGTAAATAAATACTAGAGGTAAAAAGGAAGGTGTGAAAGAAAACCGTATGTCAAAAGGATCATTTTTCGATTTATTAAAAATGTTCGAGTAGAGGTTAAACGCGAACGAACCCCTAAAAGACGACTCTTTTATAACTTCGGTAAAACACTTAGAAAACGGGCGATAAAACTCGGAGTATAGTATTGGTTCGTAACGATCGACCTTAGAACTCATATGACTTAAGTATGTCCCAAGTATAAGTACAATGACATGTCGTATTAACGAACGAATGTCGGGTCGGATCAGTGATAAAAGTAATCCACTAAAAGGGGTATAACGAGATAACTCGAGAACGTGTTTCGAATTAGGTATAACTTAACTTTTAATATGTTAAGTGATTAATCCCGAATGCCTTGGCTATTTATAGATCACCAAGCTGAACCGGGACCCGCTACCACTACCCCTTACCGTACTCGACTACCAGGCAAGTTTCAATTCCCTTCTTTTAGGCTGTTGTTGTGATTGAATAAATATATATATATGATTGCTGATATACATATGCCATTGCATGCATGCCTACTTTCAAGTTGAATTGATATACTTGTTCCCTGAATGTTATTGTTGGCTTATAAGCTAGATAGTTATATATCAGTTATAAGCCGGTTATTGTAAGACCCTCAAAGAAGGGCGTATACATCTTATTCGTCAAATATAGACCGGGAGTCAATATTTCTTGATATATCGAGATTACCTCGGGAGAAAATATTTAAGTAAATATTTTCTATTATTTGGGCGACGGATATTATTTGAATATTCGTTCGAGACTAATTATTTTAACGATCCTTACTTCAAATAATTATTTGAACGTAACTATTCAACGAATAATATTTCTCAATATTCATTCAGAATCGAATTAATTATCGATTATTATTTCGAATATTCTTCTAAAGATGAGACTACTAAATGAATATTATTTGGATATTCTTTTAGAATATTATTTTATTAAATAAATATTACTTTTGAATATTCATTTAAGATATTGAATACTTGATGAATATTATTTTAATATTCATCTGAAGCTTGATTTAATTATCGAATATTATCTCGAATATTCCTTAAAGCTTGGATTACTAAATGAATATTACTTGATATTCATTTAGGATATTATTCATTAAATAAATATTACTTTTGAATATTCATTTAAATTCCTAATTAATTATGAATATTACCTTAAATATTCTTTTCGGGTCTTATTAATTAATGAATATTGTCTTGAGTATTCATTTAAATATTTATTTATTCAATAAATATTCTCTTGATATTTCTTCAGGGATTATTTTCAGAAATACTCTGATTAAAGATATTCTTTCACATTCCCAAATATTCTTTAAATATTTTAACTCAATAAATATTCTCTAAATATTTATTCCATACTTAGAATAATCTCGATAAGGTTTATCTTCTTCGATTATTACAGAAAATATCTCGGAGTCATATTATTATTAATCTTATATCAAGAAAGGTTCTCAGACATCATTCTTCTTTGAGTCTATCTCCTTAATAATAAGGGAACCTTACTTGGAAAAATGTTATTTATCTTGTCGACTTCCCGGTCATAAAGTATTCCCTTCACCCGCAACTCGGGTGCTGTTGATTTATTAAGTCGTTGCTTACCTTCTCATCTTTCGAGGGGTAAGATTACTGGAACAAGTTGATATCCGTTACGAAGTAATAGCTTGGGAGTTATTGGTAAATTTTCCTTTCCAACTAGATACGACTACTTTGTGGAGTCTTATCAACAAGTATTATACTTGGGGAAAGGGGGACGAACGTTACA
The DNA here is from genome assembly GCA_036435485.1 of Saposhnikovia divaricata. Taxonomy (NCBI): domain Eukaryota; kingdom Viridiplantae; phylum Streptophyta; class Magnoliopsida; order Apiales; family Apiaceae; genus Saposhnikovia; species Saposhnikovia divaricata. Next base: position 181,121,738 of record CM071597.1, on the reverse strand, counting down.
TTCAGAATCATGAATTCTATTTGAACTAGGAGTCGTGTAAGAGGCCGAGTAGCGCCGGTCCATCCCCTTTGGCCCAACCGTTGGCCGGGGAGAGCTAGTAAGGCGGTATACAAGTAAAGCCGTCAGTTCTTCCTTCTACCGGTAGTAAATCTAAATTGAGCTGTACGATCTCGACTGATCATCAAGATTGGAACAGCGGGCGCGGTGAATACTCCATCATTGGTTCATCATCCAAATTTATTTATTTCCTGCAACATGATTACTGTTGGCAGAGTTGGAAAAGTGTCATCACTGGAATTGCAACCTTTTCTTGCAAGTTCCTCTTCTTAATAACAATAAGAACATCTCGCTTACTTTGATGTAGCAGATATTTCTACAAACAAATACTTTAAGTTACCTTGTAACTTCATCGTTCATATTATACTGGCATCATTTCCGTAAATGCATGGCATATGGTTTGAAAGATACTTTTGAACTGTTATAAATTATCTTTCAGTTATATATTATTGTTGGTGGGCTATAGCTCACCCTTGCTTTATTATTATATCACAACAACAGCTAGACCAGATGACTCGCACAAGGCGCACTCGACGCGGGCGAGGACGATGAGACTACCAGAGCTGAAGAAGAAGCTATTGGTAGGGTATATTTATTCTTTCAAGTACCAAAAATATGGTCTAGTATGACTTATGTAAATGGATGGCAAAGAGTATGTATTTATATTGAAATTCTTTTGGATTGTAAGAACTCATAATGCGATTAATAAAAATTTGATTGTTACTCTGATTTCATCTCTGGGACTATAACGGGTGTGTTTTATATTGTTGTGTTGGGTTATAGAGACGTAATTTATTTTATGTTAAGGAAAGTTCAATTGTTGTGGACAGAATTGGAAACCGTAACCACCGGATCCCGGACCCCGGATCTGGGGGTGTTACAGCTTATCAGAATCAATGTAACTATTCTGGGTTCTTGTCTGTCTTGGAACCTAAGAAAGTAGAAGAAGCTCTATCTGATCCTGATTGGGTGATTGCTATGCAAGATGAACTCAATCAATTTAAGCAACTAGAAGTATGGAAGCTGGTACCCAGACCTAAAGATAGAAAAGTGGTGGCCACAAGATGGGTATTCAGAAACAAACTAGATGAAGATGGCATTGTGATAAGAAACAAAGCGAGACTGGTAGCTAAAGGTTATTCTCAAGCTGAAGGCATTGATTGTGACGAGACCTATGCTCCAGTGGCAAGACTTGAGGCCATCAGAATATTCTTGGCATTTGCATCCTATTTAAGATTCAAAGTTTATCAAATGGATGTCAAGAGTGCCTTTCTGAATGGTAAGCTAGATGAAGAAGTGTATGTAGAACAGCCCCCTGGTTTTGAAGATCAAGATCATCTGGACTATGTCTACTTTCTTTACAAAGCTATCTATGGTCTTAAGCAAGCCCCAAGAAAATGGTATGACACTCTCTCTGAATTTCTATTAGAAAATGGTTTTATAAGAGGTGTCATAGACAAAACGCACTTCACTAAAAGACATAAGAATGATATAATACTAGTCCAAGTCTATGTGGACGATATTATATTTGGGTCTACTAATGAGCTTCTATGCAAGAAGTTTTCTAAGTTAATGCAGGGTAGGTTTGAAATGAGCATGATGGGAGAACTGAAATTCTTTCTTGGATTACAAATAAGTCAGAGACAAGATGGAATATTTATTTGTCAATCCAAGTACATCAAGGAGCTCCTCAAGAAATATCACATGGAGGAGTGCTCGTCAGCAAAGACACCATCAACTATAGCTGTCAAAATTGGTTTATGTGAAAGTTCTGCCAAGGTAGATATCACGGGCTATAGAGGTATGATTGGCTCATTGCTTTACCTAACTGCTAGTAGACCAGATATAATGTTTGCCACATGCTTGTGTGCAAGGTTCCAAGCGAACCCTAAAGAAATCCATCTCACTGCTGTCAAAAGAATCTTAAGATATCTAAAGGGTACGCTTAATTTAGGCATCTGGTACCCTAATGAATCTGGTTCTACTTTAATTGGATATACAGATTCTGACTATGCAGGAAGTGTTGTAGACAAGAAAAGTACATCTGGGAGTTGTCAATACCTAGGTGGAAGATTGGTATCCTGGTTCAGTAAGAAACAGCAAACAGTTTCCAACTCTACAGCCGAAGCTGAATATATAGCTGCTGGAAGCTGTTGTGCTCAGATCTTATGGATTAGAAATCAATTAATGGACTATGGCATTGTATTGGAAAATATCCCTATTTTATGTGATAATACAAGTGCCATAGCAATCGCCAGCAATCCTGTGCAGCACTCAAGGACAAAGCACATTGACATAAGGTATCATTTTATAAGAGAGCATGTAATGAATGGTACAGTGCAACTACTATTTGTAGGCTCTGGAGATCAAACTGCAGATATTTTTACTAAGTCGCTTAATGAATCCTCATTCACTAAAATTGTTAGTGAATTGGGTATGTTAAACAGTCCTAGTAATTAATACTGTTAATATCTGAAATTTGATCTTTAATAATTTTGCAAGTGATTATTCTGTGAATATTTGTTGTTTGAAATCACTTGTATAATTATTTTACCATCTGATTTTCTTGCTTGTTTAGTTATTTTTCACTCTGTTTATTCATATTATTTGATACTTCATATTTCTGTATTTTTAGAATATTTGTAGATATTTATTTCTATTTTAATAATTAATTTATCATATGTTTTGTAATGTTTGTCCTGTTAATATTGCTTTGTTTTCGTTAATAGGATAGCATATTGTATTTATAATTATTTTTATTATTTGTTTAATTTTCTATAATATTTTTATTATTTTTATAAGTTAATTGTATATTTTATTGTGTTTTTAATGTTTGTTTAAAGTAAATATGACTTAAAATTAGGAAAAAGTATCAATATGACTTAACTTAAAATCGGTATGACTTAAACATGTTAAGTCTTACCGAGTTTTTGTTAGATTAAGTCATATTCTCGAGTTTGTTAACATTAGGTCTTATTCGAGTTTTTAAATTAAGTCTTATCAGTTAAGTCTTATTAGATTTATTAAAATTAGGTCTATGTCTGTAATTTAAATTAAGTCTTATTCGGTTATTAAGTCTTGTACATATAGTTCTTAATAGAATTAAGTCTTGATTACCAATATATAATTAAGTCTTATTCTAATATTATTAAGTCTTATTCAGCGTTTTAAGACATGTAAAGTTTAAGTCTTATTTTTAATTTTAAGTCTTAATCAGTTAGTGTATATATAGTAGTTAGTAGTTTTTAGTCATGTTAGTTTAAGTCTTTCTCTCAAGTTAAGTCTTAGAGAACTATAGTGATACATACGTATACACACGCATACACACACGAAACTCTGTCAAATTTTCGACTGAAATCACAACCAATCATCAATTTGAAAACATTAACTGATTACCCATCTGATTCTCGTCATTTTGTTGGTTTAAAATCAAGATTTGGTTCAGTTTTAAGGAAATTACGATATTGAAAATCGATAATTCGATCTGTTTTTCAGATCATTTGGCTTTGATTTTGCAAAAACTAAAAATATACCTGTGTTTGTGTGTATACAAGGATCATTGTGTGAATTTTTCAGAATTTTTGGAGAAAAGTTAATTATTTCGAATTTTAATTAATTATTAATTCGAAAAATTAATTTTTAAATCATAATTTTGTCAAATCTGAAATTTTCAAAGAAATTAAATCTTGATTAAAATGGCTGATCGATTTGAAATTATTAAACATAATGTAATCGGTTATTTTGATCCAGAAAAATGTTCAGTTGAACGTTTTCGACCGTGGATTCGATTTTTAAATGAAAATTCACTGGTTCGCACTGCTTTGAGCTTGGATGCTCCATTCAAAATTGAACCTTTGCGAATCATGTGTACTACTGCTGTCATTTCTAATGATAACAGATCATTTGTCTTCTCTGTAGGAGACAATCAGTACACAGTGAATGAAAATACAATAAATACGGTCTTAAATTTTCCAACTGACAATTTCGAAGAGTTACCATCAGATCAAGAATTGATAAATTTTTTGAATGGTGTATTCTATCAAGATAGTCCTGATCAAACTGTCTGGAATAAAAAGAACTTTGTTCAGGAATGAGACTATCTGTTTTACACATTAGCTAGAGTCTTTGCCAATACTACTAAAGGGAACTTCGGGGTATTACCATCCTTCTTGCAGCATATTGGATATGCAGTTGCACATAATCGAAGAATTAATATTGGTAGACTACTGTGTGTTCCTATGGTTAGAAGAATCATTAATGCAAAGAGGAATTTTGATAATGGACAAAAAGTATCATGCTATTATCCAAGATTCCTGTCATTGATTTTTAATCATTTAGTGGAACTAGAAAACCAAGCCCAATTCCTGAATGGAGAATCACTGGCGTCAGGTAAACCTACTACCAGATTGTTCACTGAGTACAGCAACAAGCCTAAATTCACAAACATACCTGTAGTTGTCACCCAATACATGTCAAACTTTATACAACTACCTGTTATTGAACCTGTACCACAACCTGAACAACCTGAACAAAACCCTGAACCACCAGTGGAAAACATACTTGTTGATAATGAAGTTCAAGGCAATCAACAAGTTGAACTTGCTCAGCAAATTGTTCCTCAGCCACCTGCACTTGCTGTTGAACATCCAGTGGAAGAAACTGCATCTGTTCCTGAACCTGAATTAAATCAACCTATCTTATCAGAGACTATCGCAGAATCAGCTGACCAGGTATTGTCTTTTGTTCCTCAAACTATTTCTACTTCTCAATCTATTTCTGGAACCCAAGTGGTTGATAGGGCTGACCAAGGGATTGTAAGACCGCAATCTCTAACCCCGGTCATAGAGCCAAACACTGAATCAACATCACTTAAAACCTTTCACTCCAGAAAGAAAATTCCTTTTCAAAGATCAAAGAAAAGAAGAAATATAATGAGTGAACCCATAGCTCTGCCTCTACAAAAGAAAAGTAGAACTGATTCAGAGGCAACTGTAAGCCCATCCGTATTTTCCCAACAAGATATGAACGTTGATATGGCCATGCAACAGTTACTAGGATCATCCTCTCAACAGGATGATACTATTGAAATTCGCCATAGGGCCATGGCATCCTGTAATGTGTCAAGCACAACCCCTTTGTTATTACTAACAATGGGAGAACAAATAGATTATTATGCAAATAGGGACACATTGACAGAAGAGCACATAGAGTCTGAAACAGTGCCTACCATAGTTACGGTAGAAGAGTCTTCACAGACTCATGAGGGAAATCTTGGTTCCCTGCCAACTTTAATGGAACCATCATCTCCCCTCCTAGGAGAAACATTCCTAGATCCCTCAAGGGAGTTTCCACTCACAGTTTCGACTGAAGAAAGTGGAAGGCAACTTGATCAATCTACTACTGAAGCAATTCAGATTACAAATCAAAATGTACAAGTGGAATTGATTGAGGACAAGGATTTGCGAACTCCCATTGCCCCACCACTGACCTTCCCAGAGGAGGCTAGGGTGATTTTAACTGCAGGTACAAATCTGGAAGCAGCTCAGGAAACTGAGAGGAGTGATGTGAGGAATACCATAAAATTGAGTGAAACACATGCACTTCAGGCGAGTGGATCTCAAAGTGAACGTCAGGTGAGCGCACACACTGACACATACACTCTCTCACTATTAGAAAAGATAGCTGCTTTAGAGAAAGAACTTGCAGTCAGCAAGGCTGAAACAGAATTCCTTAGAGCACAAGTGGGTGAGCGATCTTCTTCATCCACCTCTGTCAACAGTCAGCTTGCTGGAATCAAGAAGGAGATAAACTACTTAAAGACATCTTTCACCAAGAAGATAGATTCTCTCGAACTCTCTCATGGAAAGGCACTTGATGACTCTGGAGATATTACTGTTGCTCAAGACATGTTAATTTCTGAGATTTCCATGAAAGTTGACACTCTACAGTCAGAGGTACAACACAATCAGAAATCTACCGATTATCGTCTGGACCAGATTGAAAAGCAAAATGCACACCAGGCTAAAGGGTTAAGACATCTGTTTAATTTTGTAAGTCAAACTCGCAAACCTACAAATGAAGAAATTGAATTCTTTACAAGTAAGGGTGGTGATAATGATGAACAAGATCCTGAAGCTGGGGCAACTGATAAATCTGTAGAGGATTCCTCAACTAAGGGGGAGAAATCAAAGGGGTCACAAGATAAAACTAAAGAAAGAGAGGGAGAGGGAAAATCTGACCAAAGTGAAGATAGGAGAGATAAAAGGAAGAAAGTAGTTGAAGAAACTGAAGAAGAAATTCAAGACAAGAACACAGGTTATTATTACACGGGTGAACCGGATAACTTCGATGTTTTTGCTGATCTTGAATTCCCTGATCAAGGTGAAGAACTTCCTGAACCTGATCTTAGTCACTGGGAAGATGAAGGACCAGTGACATCTGAATATGAAGCTCAACAAGCAGAGAAAGAATCTGAAGAATTATTTGCTCAGAGGGAAGCTAATTTGCTAATGAGAGAAGAAAAGCTTCAAAAGTCATTAGAGCAAATTGCACGAAATGAAGAACTTCAGAAAGCTGAACAGTAAGCATTACAACGATTACATGCTATAAATGTTAAGAAGAGAAAGACATATATCAGATTAAAGAGCGGTGACAAATGGGAACGTGCTCAAAAAGCAATTGATTCACCTCAGAGTTCTGATTATGAAGATCGTCGTCTTGGAGAAATTCTCGAGGAATTCAAACTGGCAAATCCAATTCATGATATGTATATAAAGGCTTTAAAGGTAGAAGTCATCAGGATAACTACTGCATTTGAACCCAAATCTGATGAGCTGGTAATATTTGTGGATTGTCATAAAGTTGGAACTTTCAGAGTATCTATTCAGTTCTTTTATGACAGATCGCTGACAGAGATTTGGGTACTTAGGCCTAAGGTGAGAACATCTTCTGAGCTAGGTGTGTTGTTACATGAGAAGTTCAAAGAATTTGCTGAAAGAGCTGGACCAGAAGTGATTAAGGATCCTCCACAAGTAAAATTTCTTAAGGGAGAGGTACTTCATTCAATCAATCTTCAGACAGATGAGTTATATGAACATCATGCAAAACACTTGGTATATGCTGAATATGCTCTCAGAAATCATGGATTCTTGACTGAAGAAAAGGTAATAGCTGTAGTTCACATTCGATCCTATGCACAAACAAATATAAAAGATTACAAGAAATTTCAAGGTGAACTGAGAAAGAAGCTTGGAATTCCTTTAGTCTTACCTCAAGGATTGTCATCAAGAAGAGAGCGTCTTGTTGATTCTGATTTACACATGAAACTTCAAGTCACAAATGAGCCGGAAGAAGGAGAATTCAGAAGGGAAGACAACTGAAGAAAAAGAATTGCTCTACATGTTATATCATTAGAGCTTAGATAAATCTTGATAGGAATTTGTATCATATGATCAGTCTAGAGGATCATCTATCTTGTATTTATTTTTCATGTTTGAATCTGGCAAATGTTAAATATAAACCAGAACTTTTTTCATATTTACTTAGTATTTAAAGTTTTATCTTTCATTTGGTTAAGTTGGATTAGTTGAGGTATCCTCTAGGAATTTGCTTGTTATTGTCTAACAAACAAATAGGGGGAGATTGAAAGGCATATGACTCAGCCTATTTGTAGTTAAAGGATCCTAATCAACTTAAACCAAATTGTAATAAGTAAATATACATATGAACTGTCACAGGAATCTCAAGAAGTATTATCTGTCAGAAGAAAGAAGAAAAGTCAATCTATAGTTTTGATGTCGTACATTGGAAGACGATTCAGTTATCTGATCAAGCCCCAGTATAGCATTGAAGTGAATGGATTCATTGGAACAGTGACAGAGATTTTTCGAGTGATAGTTTGAATGTCAGTTACAGTACAAGAGAATTGAGAGAAGAAACAAACCACAACCTAAAGTCAAAAGTGAAGAAGCATCATTGAAGTTAGTCGTTCATGAACCAGACAGTACATCGAACGTCAACACAAGTCAGTGGTAATTCTTTATTACCTTCAGTGGTTTGTAAGAATTAGATTAATTATTTATTGATTTAATTAAATTCATTTATAATTGATATAAATCATTTAGTTGATTTAATTAAATGAATTAATTCTAGAAGAATTAATTTATTTATTAAATTAATTATTGTATCAATTAAATATGAATTAGTTAATCATTAATTAATTAAATAGATCAATATGACTTAAAGAAAGAAGGTTGAATTATGTCTTGGAGAAGAAAAATTCGGTATGACCTAAATTAAGTCATACTGACAGTATTCAGGATTATGTCTTACCGAGCCATTCAAGATTATGTCTTACCGACCTGATTAAGTCATACCGACTTCCTGCCAGCTGTTTTAAGTCTTACCGAATTTTTATTAAGTCATACCGACCAGGTTTATGTCTTAATGGAGGTTTGTGTAAGTCTTAATGAAGAAAAACTAAGTCTTGGAAGCAGTTTAAGTCATGCTGGAGCAGTTAAATATCCTACAGAAAGCTAGCAAGACTTATGACTGATACAAAAGAACAGAACACAGCAGATTAAGTCATAACCAAGAAACAGAGCAGAAAATAATATATTCAGCAGAAAAGAATTCTCTCTCAAGAACACCAAGAACACCAAAGCTTAAACAATTCCCAGAAATTCAAGTTCTTCATCTTTGTAATATTCTATCCGCTAGAACTTGTCTATTTGTGATTCTTGTACTACTAGCGAATTAAGTTATCCTAGTTCTTATCTTGATTATTATTAACTAAATTAGAAAAGTTCATGTCGAATTTTCTAATTAGTTATTAACATCATGATAAGTTGTTATACTGATTTTGTAACACCACATCAAGTTAATATACAGTTATATTCAACTTGAAAAATTGTGTTAAATAATTCCGCACAAATTTGTCTTTGCTAAAATATTATCTAACGGACAAATTTCGATAAAAAGGTAAAGATTGTATTCAACCCCCCCTTCTACAATCTTATCAGACCTAACACAAGACACCACTGATGGTGATTGATCACATCTAGAAGAGTGTCAGGAAGCAAAACTGACTATGACAACTTGGAGACCAGATTACAGGACCTATCTATTAGTGTTCTGGATGATTTCTGCACCTTCAAGAGTATTAATGCTGAAGCAGTCAATAGTTTGCTACTGACATGATTAAACCCTGATCAGTAAGGAATATAGGAAGACCCCACAAGTATGAAGGAAATTGTTTTGCAATGTTAAATGAAAGTGAGCATCCTAGCAATCAGCTAATGCTCAAGAGGATAATTTCCTTGGTTACTCAATAGAGTCAACAGCCTACTGGGTGATTGTTATTAATCAACAGAAGGTGATTGAAAGTCTTAGTGATGTTCATCGACTTCTAGCTCCCAGCTGCCAATGGTAATGATGATTCAGATCCAAGCAATGTCAACATTGAGAATCTTCATGTAAACCCAGCAACAGCTTAGGGGGAGCAAAAGAAGGATCATCTAGTCAACTCAACACCACACTGAAAGTCAAAGGACACCATGAGAACATGTCTTCCAAGACAAAGAGTGTTGACTCAATTAACTCTTTGTTCTAGTTCTTAGTGTTTCTAATGGTGGAAGTAAAAGACTAACAGAGCTTCAAGTACTAATGATTATTTCTTTAGTCTTCTTTTAGAAGAAACTAAAGAAAGCTACAAAAGCTCTGAAAGATCCAGGTTGAGTGATTGCAATGCAAGATGATCTCAATCAGTACAAAAGGCAGATTGAAGGGAAGCTGGTATCTAGACCAAAGAACAAGGCTGTGTTTGGTACAAGGATAACCAGAAGTCTACCTGGATGATGTCAAGGCATTGTTATGAGGGACAAAGCCAAACTGGATGCTAGGTTACAATTTGATCAAACAGTATATTTGACAAGAAGCACCAGTGACAAGAATTGAGGATATCAGGCACCTGCTGCACATTCAAGATTATAATGGACATCTAGATCTACTGAATCTGGATGCTAGAGGAATGTGAACAAGTGCACTCCTGGTTGGTGAAATAATTGAAGATCTCTACAGGTTAGTATAAACTGGTATCATCACTCAAGCAAGCATGGAAGACATGGTATGACACCCTAACTATAATTTAATATTTGGTATCAATCTTTAACAGTTGGTATCTTTTAACAATTGGTGTCATATTTATAGAACTCTCTACATCTTTAGGCACAAACATAAATGATATATATGTGCAATGATATCTTGATTATATTATACTAGCTATAAATTGGTATCAAGATATTTGCTGTTTTGATGTTGGTAAAGTTGCAATTCTTTTGATTTACTTCAGTAAGCCAAAAGAATGATGACAATAAAAATAAGTCAAGGATCTTTTGTTTCTATTCAGAAGATTCTAGACCTGTCAAGACTACTTGCCAACACCTCACTATAGCTGGCTTTTGACCTGTTACTTTGGATCTAACAAGTTGGTTATCAATAATCTTAAGATGGACCCGGATATGAGGGAATGGTATTCTAGAGATATTTGACCCAACAAGTTCAGGATCTACTAATTAGGACCTAATCAGGCTATAGAGGAATCATCAGCTCATTATCTTATTCAATTGCTAATAGATCACTTACACACATATTTTATTCTCAATTATGCAAATGTGCATGGTCCCAAGTGGATTCTTGAGAATCTATTCTTGTAGTTATTACACTTGATTTTCAGATGTCTTAAGTTGGACCCAAATCTACGGAGATGGTACCCTAGAGACATCAGTTCTGACATGTTTTGCTACATAGAGACAGATCAAATGAGTTGTACGAAAGCAGGAGAACACAAGGAATCAATTTCATCTCCAACAACTCTGTGAAACACTCAAGGACTAAGCAACTTGCATAAGGTATCAATTCTTTTGAGAGCATGTCTTTAATTAAGAAGAACTTGCAGACACGTTTGCTGAATCACTTGATGAAATTAATTTTTCAAGATTGGTATGAACTTGAGATTTTATTAATGCTATATGATTGTAAATCCCATCTGTTAAGTAATTTTTAAGTAAGCTCACAAGTTTTCAATTGTCTGTATTGAAAGGACTTGTGAACTTATTTACATCCAGACCTCACACTGAAAATTATCTGTTGAATGATTGTCATGTGTATAATTGCAATATATTTTAGTGGTGATTATTTAAGGATAATTTAAATACTTAAATGCTAAAATCTAACTCATAGGGATTTAGTATTTAATTATTTAATTATTTATTTTGATTTATATGGGTTACGGACTTGAAGCAATTCAATATAGTATTTGTTATGTACCTTATATTTATTAAAATTAAACAACATAACTAATTTGGACCTAATCTGTATTGGTCTTTAATTAGTTGTGAGATGTAATTCTAGTGAATTTTATCAATGCTCCATTTTCAGAAATTCACTATAATTAATATCATGGTTCTAACAATTGGTTGTATTGAAATTTTGACTTATATTAGTTAATGATATTTAGTTAGAATTCTATTTACTAACTAATTGTGAGATGTATTGGTATGTGTGAAATTACTTAGAACTCCTCTAAGTAATGATTTTTATATCTTTTACAATTCACTCATATTATTATACATGGTATGAAAAATAATCTAAGTAGAACTATGGATATTGTAATATCTAAAGTTACCATTGTTCAAATACTTTGAATAATTTTTATGCTTATTTGCAAGATTCTAATCACTTTGATAATAAATGTTATATACTATGGATCAAGGTGTATTGGACTTAGAAAATTATTTCTAAGATTGCAGACAAGACAGTCTTGGTAATCAAGTTTTATTTTTAGAACCAAGATTGTCTACCAACAAACAGTTGTTAGGAGTTAACAATTGTTGTTATCGAGGAGTTGCCTTGAAGTCATAAGATTAAAATGTTAATGATGATAATTATCCAAGTGATAGTGGTGGAAACAATTTGTTATTGGCGATACCAATGTCACTGGAAAATAATCATCAAGTCATTCTGGCAACAACTCGAGGGAAGTAAACAAAGGATTCACTAGTCAAATACAACATCACAATGAAGAACAAGGCGATTCATCAAGATCCAACCTTCTCAAACAGTCTGTTTGGAATAGAGCTGATCATTGGTGATCCAGATGTTGGAGTAAGAACAAAAAGGGCCTCTCAGAATCAAGGTATAGAATCTAAGGAATCTGAGAAACCAATTGTGAATCTGGAATAACAAGAAACGTGGAAGTTGGTGCCAAGGTTTGAGCGCTAAGTAACTGGTATGACATTCTTTTCGAATTCTATCTTGTCATCTTTCTAAAAAGAATTGTCATAATCATTCTAATGTTTTAATCCATGTTTCTTTATTTTAGAATAATAATTTTCTCTAAAAATATTTTTCTCTAATTCTCTAGTTAGAATTTTTGAGGAAGCTATATTTATTGAAAATTTCATTATTTTAAAATAGCTGCCATATTTATGATAGTTTATTAAATCATATTTTCTCTCTAAATAATTTTCTAGTAGAAAGTTGTTTTGTCAGAAAATATATGGATTTGCTAACCTATTATAAATACTCTTGTATATATTTAATGTTTTTGTACATGTATTGTAATTTTTTAAATGTTAATCTTATTTAACATGTTTTGTAGTGTCTATTTTTTTTATTTTAAGTCGTATGTCCGTTTATAGTTTAAGCTATGTAAATTATTACTTATGTATAGTTTTATTTATTTTTTATTTTATTTGATTCGAATTTTTCTTTTCTTATAGTTTTTATTTTTTATAATTATTATATATATTCTTATTTCTTATTTTTGTATATTCTTTTTCATGTGTATATAAATAGTTTGTATAGTTTTTACAGTTTAGTCACTATACTTTCAAAACTAACAAATAGGTCACTGTATTTGGTTCTTTTGTTGTTCTTCTTCTTAACACACACAAAACCTGCAGTTTAAGTATAAATCTTTGTTTTGTGATTGCTGTTAACAGATCTTTGTGTTAAGGACTTAACAATTGACCAATGTTGGTATCAAATTGGTATGTGTCTATACAATTGGTTAGGAACTAATGTTTGATTTTCAGGATCTAACAATTGGAAGACAAGACCTATCAAGTGCTAACAATTTCTAATAGTTGGTATCTATCTTACAGGACCTAAAGCATGATAAAATAGTTTTCTTTGTATTGGTTTAAACATTAAATTACATTAATTCGATTAATTTTTATTAATTGAATTTTTGTTCTTGTTTTTGTTTAGTAAAACCAGCTCAAGATCTATATCTTCCCTAAATTCAAAATATCTTTCTATAGCTGTGATTGCTTACATTGTAAACATTTTGAAATCACAAATGTACATCATTTCTCTTAAGATAAATGCAATATTTTCTCAGAAAACTTTTCAATGTTAAAAATGCATTCTATCTCTATGTTGCTCATATTCTGTGCTGCAGGTTCATCTACATGAAATTTTGTATTCTCACATGTTTAGTTATAAGGTTGTAAACCCAATAACTTTTGTCCTAGACTACAATCAAACTCAAACACATTCTATTTTACCCCCTAAATGGAAGTAACCTATCAGACTAGAGGTCACCAGGGAGTAACTGCACTTGATGAAGCAAACAAGGATGTGTGGGATATTCAGTTGGAGAGTCACTACATTATACACTAACCAAAATATTTCATATGCACAAGTGAGATTGCACACACTAAGGATGAATTGACGGAAACCTGTAATCCAACCATTTTACGGTTAGGATTATAAGTTAAAGGTTCTTTAATGAAGTAAGAGTCTTCACAGACCTCGAGAGAAGGTATTGATCTCAAATGCAAAATTCATCAAGATCATTATCTAACTCCCCAGATGGAACATATTTGGATCCTGCGGGTAACGGATCCGACATAAGTGCGGATTGGCAACTTGTGAACTATGATTCAGATTTTACCTGATGAGTTTAACAAGGTGATGTCTTCACAGACATTAGAAGGGAACCTTGATCTCAATGCTAATTTATAGATCATTGTTTACCTTCTCAGAATTCAAATCTGAAAACCCTAAAAAGGGAAATTAGCAACTTGTAGATTATGACTCAGATTCGTCTGACGAGTTCAACGAGGATTTGGGATTTGCGAACTCCCATTGCCCCACCACTGACCTCTCTAGAAGGGGATATGGTGATTTTTCCTTGCAGGTACACAAACGGATGTTGGAGCTATGAGTGATATGAGTGAAACACTAGTGAGCAAGAGTGTAAACACAGAGAGAAGTGAGACACTCAACACAGATGAGTGGAGAGAAGAGTGAAACACTTGTGAGGTACACTAAACACTTTCACACACTCACAGTGAGGAAGAAAATGAAACTTCCTTTCTAACAAAGCTTTATCAATTGATTTCAATGTACTCTAACGATTGATATAACTTGGTAACAATTTGGTATCAACTACTTTGTCAATTATTTGAATGGAGGATTCCTCAACTAAGGGGGAGAGATATATTGAAAAAGATATATTCAATCTTAAAGCTTACCTTAGTAGGATATACTCAACTAAGGGGGAGAAGTATTGGGGTACAAGTAAAAGAAGAGTCAGTTAGAAAGGGGGAGCAGTAAAGACTGTGCTTAGGATGAGAAAGGCAAGTCTATTTACTAAGGGGGAGCCCTAGATGAAGAAGCAAAAGAACTTTCATTTGTTATGAAAGTGGAGATATAAGGAGAATTACATCACAATACTATTCTATTAGTCTTTCAATGTACTATGTATAAAGGCTAAGTGGAAGAGTAGTAAAATCACCAGAAGTTATAGAAATGGTATTGATTCACCATTGTCTATATAGTAGGAACATCTATTTTTCTTTAGTGAGAAAAGCTGTGTTAGAAATGGGAAGTGATTGTAAATCAAGAACTGCTGATAATCACCAATGTAAGATGTGAAGGATTATCAGGCAGAGATATGAAGAATCAGAAATGAAGATGAGTTATCTATTGAAGATCAGTTCAGTGCTAGAGGAACAATCATCTATCATTTCATCAACTGAAGATTCTGGAATTGTTAAATCTAAACCAGAGAAATTTTTTTTGTATTATTTACTTAGTTCTTAAAAGTTTTATCTTTTTCTTGTTTAAGTGAGTTAGTTGAGTTTCCTCTAGGTATTTGCTTGTTATTGTCTAACAAACAAATAGGGGGAGATTGAAAGGCATATGATGTAGCCTATTTGTATTTCGAGGATACAACTCAACTTAAACAAGATTGTATTAGTAAATAGTATATAGACTGTCACAAGGAATCTCAGATTGTATTATCTGTCAGAAAAAAAAGATCAAGGTCAATCTACAGACTTGAGGAATTACTACATTGAAAGAAGTTCAGACATCTGATCAAGCCTCAATGAAGTATTCGTTAAAGAAGTGGATTCATTTAAAGTGACAGAGATTTCGACAGTGACAGAGACAGTACAGAAGAATTAATAGAGAGAGGAGAAAAGAAAAGGAACCAAATCATAGTCAAAAATAAAAAAAAAAAGCCGTTGGAGTTAGTCGCTCATGAACCAGACCGTGCATCGAGCGTCAACGAAAATTCGGTGGTAATTCTTTATTACTATCAGTGGTTCAAGAAAAAGATTTGAGCTGTCAAAAGATTTATATTAATTCTCTTTTAATTAATATAATTATGTAATTGATTTAATTTAATAAATTAATTCATTCTGAATTAATTTATTTATTAAATTAATTATCATGTTAAATAATTTTGAATTAATGTATTAATCTAAATTGATTTATTTATTTAATTAATTAATCATTATTTACTTAAATGATTAATTGATTAAATTTAATTAAGTCAAAAGAAATAAAAAAAGAAGAAGGAAGAAAAGTTGTCGGTAGAGAAAAAAAAAAAGAAATGCAATCGAATGAATTGAAAAGGAAGTCGACTTGGTTGTTCAAGAAAAAAAAAGACAGCAAAGCAAAGTAAACAGCATGCATGCAAAAAGGAATGAAAACAAAAGTCTGGTGGAATCTGCACAACACATGCATGCGGATATTTCTGTCGGGAGAAAACGCGCCTGTCCGCGCGTGCCAGCCACGCGCCCGCCAAAACAAAAGGAATCTGCGCGCGTGTGTCACACCCTCCTTTCCTGAGACTGGTCTTCGTTTGCAGCAGAAATGTTTTGTTTACAAATTCAATCATACTGCCGAATTTTTTAATTAAACAAAACAATTTCTGATTGTCTTGGTAAGCTTGGATTGTCTTGCCTTTTGTATTGCCTATTGTCTTGGCAGTACAAGTTGATTATCTTGGTGGTTTTGGATTGTTTTACCGATTGTCTTGGCAATACAAAATTGATTGTCTTGGAAGAGCAGATTGTCTTGCCGATTGTCTTGGCAGTATAAATGAAAAAGAAAAGAGGCAGAAGACTATATTAAATCAAGACAGGCGGCCAGAACAAAAAAAAAACACACAGAATATATCATCTTTAAACAAGAACAGCCATTCTCTCTCATCAAGAACATAAACTGCAGGAGCTGGAAAAATTCATAGAAAATCAAGTTCATCTTATTTTTAATATCTGATCCGATAGAAGTTGTTTACTTCAGTCTCTTGTACTATTAGCGAGTTTTTACTCCTAATCTATATCTCGATTTCTATTAACAAATCTAGAAAAATTCATGTCGAATTTTCTAATTTGTTTTTAGTAACTAGATATAAATTCTGTACTATATTTGTAACAAACCCCTCAAGTTAATATAATTTTATATTCAACTTGAATTTTGTTTCATTTAATTCCGCTCAAATTTGTCAAAATATAAATTAAATTTATCCGGACAAATTTCGATTAAATAGTACCGTTTGTATTCAACCCCCCTTCTACAAACATACTGGACCTAACAATTTTTATTTTAATATAAATACTATTATATCCTTTTTAGGTTATAATTTTCATTTTAACATATTTTTAATCTTGATCGTCTATTTTTAAAGTATTGGATTCGACGGTTGAAATTATTTTGATAGTACAGTGACAAAAATTATAGATAAGATCCTCTTTACGCTTATTATATATAAGGATATAATAAGGATATAATTCCTCTTAATTTTATTATATAACGTATTATTCACAAAAGCAAGCATAGACAGAATATGATTAGAAGTTTTTTAGGCCGAGCCATAAACAAAACAAAATTGTAAACTCAGTGCGCTTATTAATTAAGTTTTGTATTAGTGACTTTAAATTTAATTTATAAAATATATGTTGTTGTTGTGTGTCGAACTCTTGACCTATAGTAGTTCTCATTTATTATCCCTCTTACTCTTATTATATAATAGGATATAATAAGGATATAATTGTATTTGGTTGTTAGTAGAACTATCTTCAAATAATAAAAAGGGTATTTTGATAATCAAAACGAAATATAAGTAGATTTCATAAATCGAATAAAATTTTCAAAGTAAAAAAATCCTTAATTTATTCTCTCTTTTGTTTTTATGTAGTTTTGATTGGAATATAATTGTTAAATCTTCACTAAATCAAAAATAATTTTGTTAATTTCACGTGGGCTATAAAATCGTCCAAATCAAATTTTAAGAATTCAAGATAGAGCAAAAATATTAAATTTAACATGTAAAATCTAATATATATATATATATATATATATATATATATATATATATATATCAATTTTTTAACAACAATTTGGTATGTAAATTAATAACATATAAATATTAAAAATTTTAATGTAATTATAGATATTAAAAAAGGAGACGTGCGTTGCTCGGGTTATAAGCTAGTTGATCATTATTCGTTGTATGCTGATTTCTATAATATTTTGTTAGTGATTAGAAGATATGTTAAGATATTTTTTGGGTATATATTAATGATTGTAAGATTAGTTTTAAATCTAAAAACTAACGTGTTTTAATTTGAAAGAAAATATTAATGGTCGAAAGTTATGGTACGAGTGATGTTTTTAGGTGTATAAAAAGGTAATATCTTTAATTAAAAGTAAATATGAAAAAGGTAATCGGATAATTAATATAAATTATACTATGTTATTATTTATTTTAATAATTAAAATAACCAAAACGAAAATCAAACCGACAAAATTTCAATTTTTCAGCTTTAATATAATAGTATAGATTATTAGTGTTCGTACATATTATTAGCAGATGGAGATTAGAGGGTGGTGATGACGCAGATGAAGATTAAAGAATGGGTTCTACCTGCAAATGTTGTTCGACCGATGAAAAAGTTGTGTTTGTTTTAATTTTCTTTTCTTGTTTTTGTGTTTGTTTTTATTTCCTTTTCTTATTTTAATGTAATTTTCTTTAACATGTTTAATATGGATGATCGAATAAAGTGATCAAACTACCAACCAACAAAATCTATACTATCTATACTATTTTATAACTAGCTTATGGCTCGTGCGATGCACGGTTCTTTTTAATTTTCTTTATTTGATAAATTAATTTTTGTCTTTTTTATTTTAAAAATTTCTATTTTTATGTAGGGGTCATCGAAGTTAAGAAATTAAAAAAATTGTCACCTTAATTCTATTCACGAACTCGAAATTTGAGAAAATTAAAAAAGAAATTATCACCTTGATTTTATCCACGAACTCTTTCATGGCTGCTTTGCGCATTCCAACACAAATATGGTTGAATGATTGATTTTTAATACATTAATAATTGAAAATATGGTATGATGTTTTTTGATATATATTAATGACTGTAAGATTAGTTTTAATTTAAAAAGGTAAGGTATTTTAATTAGAAAGGAAATATTAATGATTTGAAGATACGGTACGAATGACGTTTTTATAAAGATAATATTTTCAAAAAGTAAATGTGAAAATGGCAATAGCTAATTACCATTAATTATTTTATGTCATTATTTATTTTAATAATTAGGATAACCAAACCGAAAACCAAACCGACAAACTTTCAATGTTTCGGCTTTAATGTAATAGTATAGATTAGTTAAATATTTTATGAAACAAACAAAATCTTAGACATTGCAGACGCTTAAAAGTAATCAAGACAAAAGGTAGAAAAAAACATACAATGGAAGGAAAATTGTAAATAAATTTATACAACCTTTTTTAATGATATCTTTTTTAGATTATAATTTCCTTTTTAATATGATATAATCTTGATCGTCAATTTTTTAAAAAAATAGATTCGACGGTTGAGATTATTTGGGTAGTACAGTGATATCCTTTTTAGATTATAATTTTCTTTTTAATATGATATAATCTTGATCGTCTAGTTGAGATTATTTTGGTAGTATAGTGCCCAAACCAAAATTATGGATAAGATCCCTCTTACGCTTATTATATATAAGGATATAATTATTTTTTTTTAAAAAAAACATGCAATGGAAGGAAAATTGTAAATAAATTTATACAACCTTTTTTAATGATATCCTTTTTAGATTATAATTTCCTCTTTAATATGATATAATCTTGATCGTCTATTTTCAAAAAAATTAGATTCGACGGTTGAGATTATTTGGATAGTACATGATATCCTTTTTAGATTATAATTTCCTTTTTAATATGATCTAATCTTGATCGTCTATTTTTCAAAATATTAGATTTGACGGTTGAGATTATTTTGACAGTACAGCGACCAAACCAAAATTATGGATAAGATCCCTCTTACGCTTATTATATATAAGGATATAATAAGCAAACAGGGGTATAATTTGGTTGTTTGGTTGAACTTGGTTTAACCATTTAAAAGAATAGTGACCGTTAGATATTTAGTAAATAGATAATAGCCGTTAGATCTAATAATAAGGAATATTCTATATTTAAATCCCTCTTTTAAAGATCCAACATTCGAATCCCGTCAACCACAAATTTACATTAAGATTTTATACTATCAATACATATCATTTATTAAATAACTATTATTATTACTAATAATTTTATTAATTAATTACAAAGTTAAATTATATCCATAATAAATTATTATACTCTATTTTATTTAATCATATAACTTTAAAAATATTTAAAAGTAACCCGTGCTTTGCACGGGCTATAAGCTAGTATATTATATAATAAGCAAATAGGGGTATAATTTGGTTGTTTGGTTCAACTTGGTTCAACCATCTAAAAGAATAGTGACCGTTATTTATTTAGTAAATAGATAATAGCCGTTAGATCTAATAATATGGAATATTTTATATTTAAATCCATCTTCTAAAGATCCAAGGTTCGAATCCCGTCAATAACAAATTTATATTAAAATTTTATATTATTAGTTCTAATCAATACATATCATTTATTAAATAACTATTATTATTACTAATAATTTTATTAATTAATTACAAAGTTAAATTATATCCATAATAAATTATTATACTTTATTTTATTTAATCATATAATTTTAAAAGTATTTAAAAGTAATCCTGCTTTGCACGGATTATAAGCTAGTATATCCTAGTTTGCTTATAATAGTATAGTATAGTTGTTCGAGCGATGAATAAGTTGTGTTTGTTTTAATTTTCTTTTCTTGTTTTTGTGTTTGTTTTTATTTCCTTTTTTTTATTTTAATGTAATATTTTTTTTAACATGTTTAATATGGATGACTAAATAAAGTGATCAAACTACAACCAACCAAATATATCCTAGTTTGTTTATAATAGTATAGTATAGATATATCAAAGTAGAAGATAAAATATTAAAAAAATAATAATACATAATTTTTTTTTTGAAAAGTAGTTACAAAATTGTTTAGTAAAATTTAAAGAGAGTAGGAAACCTAAGATACATTTTAGGTAAGTTCCCTGAGTTATATGTATTTTATATGTAAATATGGGGTGGACAATTTTGTAAAATTAAGATTTATTTAAAATTTTATTAATTAGCCCTGCGGGCCCAATAAATTTTAAAGAATTTTATTCATATCTCAGGAAAGTTTCCTAAGATATATCTCAAGTTCCTTTTTCTCAAATTTAAAAGCAGGAAAACGTTTTAATTCAAAAGTTACTTTCAGAGAAAAGAGGTCACAATCAAACCTCATTAAAAACAATTTTTTTTACTAATTTTACATCAAAACATACCTATCTTAAAAATATCACCAAACACATTTTTTTCATAACATACCCAACATTTTTTCACAACAATCTTCAATAGCAATCACAAACAAACTTGAATATACTAGCTTACAACCTGTGCAATGCACAACTCTTTTTTAATATTTATAATTATATAAATTAAATTATCAAACAAAGTTTTCATAATATTTTTATTAGATAATTTTAATATTTTATTTAAAAAAATAAAAAACCCTTAAATTCAAAAGACTTAGAGAAAAAGTAATCAAATTTGAATATAAGCATGTAAAAAGTTATTATTTATTAGACTTCACACGTTCAATTTACTATCTTTGCTCTGTCTTGAGTTCTAAAAATCATATTTAAACGCAGGATACGCAAAACTTAAGAAATCATCTTTAATTTAGTGATGATTTACCAATTATTATCCAACTGAAATTATTCAAAAATTGAAAAGAAAAGAAAGTTACGAATTTTACATTGAGAATTTTATTCAATTTAGAAAACCTACTTATACTTTTAAATTATTGAAATTTACCTTTTCTTATTTGAATATAATACTATCAATTAAAAAAACTTACTTTATAGTAGTAGATCTAATTCTATTCAATTTAAAAGACCTACAATATAATCCTAATATCAATCAAATAAATTTTTAAATTTTAAATTTAACGGATCACATCTATCTTTTTTAAGATTGAACGATCCATACTCACGTTTATTACATGTAAGGATTTAATATAATTGAATTTGAGAAATTAATTTTTTTTTGGGATATTTTATTTGGTACCCTTATACAATTGGTTTTTGTCAATGGTACCGTTACATTATTGATTTCTACCAGTGATGCCCTTGTACTTTTTACTTTTCCATAAAATGCCACTCCATCAATCAAATGTTAGTATCTGAAATTTTCAACGTTAGCCTTGTCAGTTGAATAGGATACTAATGGAAAAAGGGTATCATTGACAAAAACTAAAAGTACAAGAGTACCGTTGAGAATTTCCCATTTTTCTTTAAATCCAGATAAGAAAGAGAAGGGAATAGGACCGCTCAGCCGATTGTAATCCCACCGACTATGAAATCACTTTTTACAAATAAATTCGTTTATCTCACTTTTTACACTGTGAAGTATAGGCCGGTAATAAAATGAGTAGCGGCCTGTTACATCATGATCCTTGTGACCACACTTGTTTTAGGTAGGTTTTGTTCACGCTTTTTATTACTATTTGTTCACTTCCTTCTTTAGAGGAGTCATAAAGAAAATCTTATTTGCAATTTTTAAGTCAATCTTTATATGCATTTGAAAAATGGGTAAAAGAATCCCAAAATTAGCTTTAGGAGAAATTCTCAAATTTATACATAAAACTCTTTTACCAAGTCCAGAAAAATAATACATCAATTTTCTTATTAATAAATAAGTTGAAATTTTTAACATACAATTGATATCGAAACTAATATTTGTATAGAACTAATTTGACAAAATTGATTAATTCACACATATGTTCAGATTTTTGTAATTTATTAATTAAAATTTTAATTCACAAAAGTTTTAAATCCATAAATATAGTAGGTTGATGGTTGGTATGTATAAAACAATTATTTAGTTTTCCTATGAATTTTATGTATTTAAGTGTTTAAAAAAATTCCATGGTTTAGAGTAAAATTTTTAAAATTATGATGAGATCATAATAATTAGATCTAGAAGATAACAATTCTAAATTTAAATAGTTCCCAATCATAGGATAATAAATTGATAGTTAGTTGATTCATAAAGATCTTGCTTCGTTATAAAAAATATTTATTTTTATAGTTAGTTGTGAAGTGACATTATAACTAGTATTTAGGTGTTAATTAAATTCATTGAATATGACTTTCATCATTATTATTTGTTAGAGTTCTTTGAGCATCTTCAACACGGTATTGGCTAAGTTGATTAGCTAAATTTTAAAAAATAATAGTTGGTTAAAATTTATTAAATTTGTAAGGTATTTTGTTCCAATGGGGATTGGCTATAATGCTTGGTTATATTTCAAAAAAGGTATAAATATAATTATTATTATTAATTTTTTTTGTCAAATTATGGGAAGAAAACGGGCGGTAAATGACATGACATTTACTACAGATCTGTAGAGTTTCATCAAATATGGCCAACATTGAAAACATATAGAGGATTGGATAAAATTTTAGACAAGGGGAATGTCCCATTGGAGTGATCAATTTTTTTTTACATATTATGTATAATTTTCAATTTCGGTAAGTTATTTAAAATTTTAGCTAAGGGGTTTGTCCCATTGGAGACGCTCTTAGTCTCTTGTACAATTGTTGTTGAAGGAATTTCGTAACAAAACGAAATCGGAGGTGTGCTGGAATAATAGGGTGAATTTGTGAATATGTGACTGTTTTTAGGGATTAGGGTTTATGAAAAAATAGAGGGGCTGGACTTGGCAGGTGTCTCGATTTGTCTCGTGTATCGGATTCCATATGCCAAGATGCCTACGTACCTATGTTTATATAGGATCAAGCCCACGTAGTTCTGTGAATTAATTGGGCTTATCCCGAGAGACTTAAGGGATAAGTTACGTTAATGTGGGTAATGATTGATTTTATCTGATTTAATCTTATCGTTGTGATATCTTCCTGATGTGAAGAATATCGTTTGGAGGATATTTTCCGTTATACATTGATTGAGATTGATTCTTTCCTCGTTTCAGAGAGAGGATAAAACTTAGCGGTTAAGTAATAATTATTAATCTGAATTAATAATTAATATTATTAGAAATTTGGGAGATTATTAGACATGCCGAAATTATAGCATAACAACTAGCCCCCAGTTCTTCATTGTAGCTTGCTGCAGTAGAGAATTAAGAATTCTTCAAGCTTCCAAATTTCTTGAGTCGCTGAAACAACTAAAAATAGATGATTAGAAAAACACTTAGAGCATCGTTGTGCTCGTTAGGCGTATGCGGATGCAAGTATGATAGCATGTGATGACCATTATAAGATATATATTTGCCAAGGTTTTCAAATGTGCGAGTATAAATAATTCGTTTGAAATCCATTGCGATCCTTGTTGTCTAGTTAGGACCTTGGCGCTTGTATATATCCCGAGCTGGCATACACGCTTTTCAAGTGTCTGATGCAACCACATAAGGATGTGTTTGATGCAATCACATAATGATGTGTCTTGCGGAGTCTTCGATGTAGATAAGATGTACATGTAGATGTACATGTAGTTGTAGTTGTGCATAGGGATGCCTCCACCCATGCGATCTTGAGAGATCTGGCCATGGGCCTTCAATGTAATTGTGCATAGGGATGCCTCCACCCATGCGATCTTGAGAGATCTGGCCATGGGCCTTCAATGTAATTGTGCATAGAGATGCCTCCACCCATGCGATCTTGAGAGATCTGGCCATGGGCCTTCAATAATCCAGATGGTGCTGCACTGCACTTTACTAAGCATGTAGCCTTGCGGAATTTATAGCTTGTCTAGGCTACCCTACTTGACAATTTAGTTCGCAAGTTTGAAAATATTTTTGACATATATGTACTATCGCGACAATATATGAAAAATCTTTTACAAGCAATCCAAACGCAATAATAAATATGCCCTTTTAAGAGTGTCGCGGTATTTATTTTCTTTGAGAATAATGCTCCTTTTTTCGTGTAGAAAATCTTTTACAAAATTATGCGTCTCGTATATGTATTTTTTAAAGTATGCAGCTCGTACGAGATTGTAAAATATCCGCAATTCATCAATATGTAAATATCTACAATTCATCAACATAAATATCTCGTACGATATTTTTTCAAATCGCAATAATTTTATAAGCATAAAAATATAGCTCGCACGAATTTAAATAATAAATATTTTTTTCTGAAAAAATATTTAAAAACATGTTAATATGCATGTGTGACATGACATAATATAGCATAATATTTGTGCAATTTACAGAAAATTAGAAGATAATAAAAAACTTATCTTTGAATTTTGCGCCGCAAATTCCAAATCGTGGCTCCTGATTGTGTACTGATCCAGATTCACCGTCGTTCTTTTTTTTTCTATTGCTCCGCTCAAGATTTTTTTTTTCCTCTGCTGTGCAGCGCCTCGTTTTTTTTTCTTTTTCGCCATTGCCTCTGTCTTGATATTTTTTTGTTGTCCATGAACTCCTGGCCTTTATTATTATTTTTTTGTTTTTGTCAATTGCCATGCTTCACATCTTGATGTCTCTTCCTTTTACTTTGTACCGCGGGTCCCGGTGGAATCAAGTAACCCATGTTGTAGTGCTTCACATTTTTTTTTGTTTTTTTATTTCTTTTCATTTTTCCCTGCGCTGTCCTGTGCTCATGCGTGTATGTTCCTCTCTGTTGATGGTGCGCATGAGCTCTTCCATTCCAATATTGCCTTTTTCTTTCCGCGCTAACTGTGTAGCACCATTGTCACCATTTTTTGCCGATGTTATCCATTCGTGTACCAAAAAATCGAAAACCCCGTATCAATTTTTGTTTGTAAATTATTTGTCCTCCACAAATAATTAATTTGCCCCTCCTTCTAGCGCCAAATGTTGTTGGAGGAATTTCGTAACAAAACGAAATCTGAGGTGTGCTGGAATAATAGGGTGAATTTGTGAATATGTGACTGTTTTTAGGGATTAGGGTTTATGAAAAAATAGAGGGGCTGGACTTGGCAGGTGTCTCGATTTGTCTCGTGTATCGGATTCCATATGCCAAGATGCCTACGTACCTATGTTTATATAGGATCAAGCCCACGTAGTTCTGTGAATTAATTGGGCTTATCCCGAGAGACTTAAGGGATAAGTTACGTTAATGTGGGTAATGATTGATTTTATCTGATTTAATCTTATCGTTGTGATATCTTCCTGATGTGAAGAATATCGTTTGGAGGATATTTTCCGTTATACATTGATTGAGATTGATTCTTTCCTCGTTTCAGAGAGAGGATAAAACTTAGCGGTTAAGTAATAATTATTAATCTGAATTAATAATTAATATTATTAGAAATTTGGGAGATTATTAGACATGCCGAAATTATGGCATAACAACAATAAACATAAGAATTTGTGCACAAAGATAATGAATGAGAAAATAATGTCCAATGTTATTCAATTTAGTTAGTTCAGAATCTTCTAAATGAAATTAGAAACGTAACTATTAAATTAGACTTGTTGAAGGAAATGGAACGATGTCTTGGTCAAACCACAGGAGACTAATCAAGATCACAGTTGATGCAACGACTTTTAATGAGCATAATATTTTTGGAGCAGAGTTGGTGGCCAGGGATGCTCGGGGATAGTTGATGGCGGAGGTTCTAGCCATTAAAAGGCATTGAGCTGGATCAAACATATGAGCTGGCAACAAGTGGAGGTGGAATCCGATTGCCTCATTGTAGTGTGTTACAAGAGTTAAAAAAATCATCGTTGTTTTTTATTAAACCATCGGCTAATATGGCGGTTCATGAGTTAGGTAGAGCGTCGTATTCATTTTCACATCGAGTATTTGATGGGAGGTCTTTCTTGTCAATGTCAATAATGTTTAGCTGTCTGATTTAGTTATCTAGTAAAATGTTAGGAATTATATTGTCCTTGATGATATTTGCAAAACACCTAAAAACATATTTGTATAAGTCGTTTTGTGACTCATCAACGGATGGCATGCTTATCAGCATTCGTTGATGAGGTAGCTTATCAACGGATAAGTTTGTATCATGGTAGGAAACTCCAACGGATAAGTTATCAGTTGATGTATTAGTTGATTGTTTTCTAAGTCATGTTGACTATAAATGGATAAACAGAATAGGTTAGCTAATTGTATATAGGTTATGCTTTGTAATTCTGTTTAAGTGAAATGATATATAAACGGATGAAGATATTGCACCAACGGATAATAGCTTCAACGGATGACATTCAACCGATCAACGGATGATCAGCTTTAACGGATAAACTACAATAATGTCTTGGAGCTAGCAGTTGGCAGTGACTAGACATGACTGACAGTTGACATGGGTTGATGGACTTCAAAATAACAGGGAAGCCAGTATTGGAATCGAAGAAGAAAAAGAAACATTCCTTTTCTTAGCAAGCAATTTGGATGATAAAACAAAGAAATATTTGTCCAAGACAATCAGACAAATTGCATCACATGAAGACAAGGAGTGGCAGCAAACCTGCAAACACTTTGACTTTGTAATATTCGTATTGTTTGTAGGGTTTGTAAACTTGGGGATATATATAACCCAAGTTGTAGCTTGGCTTTAGTAAGAGAAAACACTGAGCATACACACAGAGATTGTTAGGTTTTCTTGTAAACACAAAAGTTTTGTAACAGCAGTTGTGTATCTTTTACACAAATTACTTCTTCAATATAATTCTCACGTGGACCAGAAAAACCCACCTGAATTTTTTAAGTGTTGTGTGTTTACTATACATTTGATACACTTGTTTTATTTTTCTGTTCAGTTTTTAGTATCAACTGTTTAGCCTCTCATAGTTCGAAAAGAATTTGATCAAGATTGTATTCAACCCCTCCTTATAAATCTTGTGGTGTTATTGGGATTTATCATAAAAAGCTTTTGTTTTTTTAAAAAAAATATTTATTTAATCGAGATATTAAGAAATTCATTGAATAGGTTCGATATTTTGAATAGTGAAGTATTTATCCCAATAGTAGCAATATTCCCACGTGAAGAATAAATATAATTAAATTAGTAATTGTATGTAATGAATTAGAAGAATCTATTTAAAATTAAAAAAATGAATTTATTATTATTTATTTATATTTTTAGCTTAATATTAAACTTACAGGGTTACACCACAAAAGAGAATAATTTAACGATGAAAGAATTATTTAAAAATAGTTAGTTATTATTTATTTGTGGAATAAATAGTTCATTAAACATTTTTATAATTGATTAAATATGATTTAATTTACTATAAATAAATTAATACAAGTTCTTAATATAACTAATTAAAAAAATTATTAAAAAAAATGAAATTAGGTGAGTGAATCATTTTCTTAAGAGTTTAGAAAAAGAATTAATAATTAAAATAACTTTAATTATTATATTATCGATTAATGGGATTAATTAATTGTAGGGTTGATAATAATACTACTTCAGTAATATTTTAATTGACTGATTATTGTTAATTTTATGAATTATAAAGTATATTAATAAAATTTTAAATATCAATATTCATACTTTAACAATTATAAATTCATTTTTCTTAAATTTTATTTTGAACCACTATAAACTATCATTCATTACTTTAACTAATTCTTATAAATATATTTTAAGAGATTTTAGTAACATACTTGCAATTTGGTCCGTACTTCGCACACGAGAAACTTAAATTATTTATGCAATTCATTAATGATTAAAAATCAAAGTATGACGGTTATATGAAAAAGATTGTCATAAGAATTTGCAAGATTGAATAAGATATCGAGATCAACATATACTTGTTAACACCATATATTTACATCATCGTTCAGTACAATTAAATTGTAACCTTTTAGCACATCTCTAGTATAGTTTATGATAAAACCATAAGACCACTTCTTTGTCATACGAAATTTTATCCTCCATTTTATTTGGGGAGTGTCACCGACGATCAAACATATTAATTATTTGTAATGTGAGGAAAAGGAATATTAATTTAATACCTTATTTTATTTGATTATTAAATTTAATTTTCATGATAAATGAAATTAATGGATTAACAAAAGTTTAGGGACATTTATAGAAAAAGAAAACAAAATAGTTCTAAGAAATATAGATGATCTTATTTTTTAAATGATTTTAGGAATTATAATTTTATAATGATATTCAATTTGATTTATTTTGTTTTATAAAGGAAAAATATACAAAATTCAGTGAATAAATATAAAAATATGTATATAGACGGCATTTTTGTTTATTATATATATATATATATATATATATATATATGTATGAATAAGATATTTAATGATATAATATATAATAAATAATAAATTATATCAAATTTTACCTAAATCGATATAGTATTATATCTGAAAGAAATAAAGCTCATCCTCAAGCCCTGAGCCGGGGTCGACCGGGTCTTTCCCTATTTTTCTGTTGTGTATCTCCTCATTTCTGGTCTCGATATTGCTTATGTTGTCCATGTGGTTAGCAAATATTTAAAAAACATGATATAAAATTTAAACTATAACATTAAAATTTATACAATACAGTTATCTTGCTAAGTTATTTTATTTGGTACTCACAATATAAACAAAAATTATAATGTTATCAAAAAATTTCTTGTTAAGTTATAAAATCAATCGATTAACAAAAATTTAGAAATAGTTTAAATAAAAGGATTATAAAAAATATACATGATCTTGTTGTTAGATGATTTTAGAAATTAAAATGTTATAATGATATTCCATTTTTTATGATTTGTTTAATATAAAATTAGTCATAAAATATTAATAATAATCAATTTTTTATGATCATGTATTTTACATAATCAGTTTTTGAGGAAATGATTATTAATAACTTATTGCAACTTTACATAAATCAAAGTTTAAGCAATGATTGATATTAATTGATTGTAATTTACGAATTACAATGATCACGCTAGGAACTTTGCCGAAGTACGCACGCTCTAAAAATAATAATAATTTTTTAAATATTAATTTAAAGACTAATGTTTATTTTTGTTATTCACAATATTGATCTCGTCCAATTTATAGTCATATTATCATTGTTAACTTACGGTACACATGCGATTAAAAATTAGAAAAAATAGTTTAACAAAATAGTTTAATGTAAATTTAAAAGGAATGAAAAAAATTATATTAAATTGTAATCATATTTTTAATTGATGTCAAAATCATAAAATAAAAACAATAACATTCGTCTCCTATTTGTCGCAGCCGGTTATTCCAGAAAAGAGGTACATAGCTCCAATTCTAATAATGAAAAGATACATGATAAGCGTGCATTTAATCCTAATATTGTCCCCATATTTATGTTCTTTTGCATTGATTTGGATTTTTATTTAATAAATTTTAATGTTTTATTATAGGTATCAAGGAGTTATAATAAATTAGGGCTTGGATCTTAAATAGCAAGAGTTGGAAAATAATTTGATTAAAATTCGGATTTTATGGGTCGTTCGCGTAGTCTACACTGTTTGGGCCATATCTGAAGTTCTAGAAGTCCGATTTAGACGATTCAATAGCCCACGGAAAGCTTATGAGAAGGGCTTTAATTCAGAAGTGGTCTTGATATCATAATCCAATTGAATCAGCCCAGAAACAGAGCCCAAAAGTCAGCTACAAATTTCCTTTCTTGGAATTCAATTCTGATTGGGAAATCTCCTTGTATTTGTATTATATAATTAAAAATACTTTATTAGAGATATTATTAGTAGATCAGACCTAATATAGCGATACCGCACAAGGGAGGAGGAGGAGAAGCCATCAACAAGAAGAATTTAGCCGTTGAAGACATTCAATTGGTTTTGTTTTCTCTTTATCTTTTTATACATCTTCTTATGATTATGTGTTGGTTAACTTGGGATTGTTTTGATACCTTGATTATGAACTTAACTTATTGAGTTAGGATTTTTATGGAACCCTAGTATGGGAGTGTCGGTGTTTTGATAAAAAGTAATATTTGCAGTTCATAGTTTATTCGTTCAAGTAAATTTCATATTATATTATTTGCTTTTGTTTGGCCAACTCTAGTAGATAATTGATTTAATTGTAATACTGAGAGGGTTATGATTAACTGACACAATACTTGAATGGTGCATGATTATATCTGTTGATATTAATGGTGTGACGGTATAGACATATATTGTTACCTTGCATAGCCGTGTGAAATCGGTGCTTTATTGTATTCTGAAAGTTGAATTGGGCTTAGACATATGTTAATTTAATTACAGAATCTACATCATAGTGATTTTGAGAGAAACCTATGACTATTGAATTTCTGGTTAGTAGACTGTGACTTGCTTTGGTATTACACTGCTTTATTTCTGCCATGAACAGATTAGGGGGAAGTAATTATAATGACTTAGTTTCTCGTATCTAAAACTCATACAACTCTCTTTTCTACTATAATATTATTCTGTTAATTTAGTTTTTGATTAATTAGCTTAATTAGAATTACAAAAACCCAATTTATTGTGTTATATAACCGAATTGTTTGATATTGATTGCGATTTATACAATTAGACAATCCTTGAGGAACGATATCCGGTATTTATTACTATATTACTTGCTTGCGATTTTGTACACTTGCACATCTATATTTTACGTAACAAGTTTTTGGCGCCGCTGCCGGGGATTGTTATAGTGTTTATTGCAAAAGTAATCATCTTGTAGTTTGGTTTATTTTGTGGAGCTTACGTTGATAATTCTTGTTGTTTTTCAGGTCAACAACATAGAGTTATGTATTCTCCATATGCGATGGATATGGTCTATGACGAAGAATGTGCTGCACGAGATCAAGAGTTTCTTTCGTTATAGAGTAGATTATCTTCTGTGTCACAGATGATTAAGAATATGGGCATAGGAATGAATCAACCTATGTGACAACCAATGAGTCCACCACGAAGCCAAGCTGACTATGTTTCATTTGTTTATTATTGCGGTGCTCATACCCATGACTACTGTCCTTCTAATCCAGATTCTATTTGCTTTGAGGGTAATCAAAATTGGAGTAACACAGATTCCAATTCTTGCGATCAATTATGGATGCAACCCCCACAAATTCATGGAACAATGAAGGAGCTTATCTTAAAACTTCATCAATGAACTTTAACAATTCATATTTTCAGCAACCTCAACAACAAGAGCATGAAGAAGAATATAGTTCTCTAAAAACTTTGTTGATGCAAGAAATAGAGAATCAATCAAATTTGTTGAGGAACTTAGGGAATCAAGTTGAGGAGCCAGTTGATGAGATAAAGAATCAAACACCTGGTTATTTACCGTGTGATACTGATTATCATGAAATTATTGGGAAGGAGTATTCAGAGCCCATGGTAGTTAAAAGCGAAAAAGAGGTGGATGACTCTCAAACTACATTTGTTCAGGAAAGATATGTAGAGGAATCTTCAATAATATATATAGATGATGTTCTAGTTTCTGATAAACTAGAGCATAATTCTGATGAAGATCCAATGGAGCAGCCCATGATTCAAGATCCTGGACATAAGAATAATGAAGAGGAGCATCTAAATTTGTTGGAGGTTAATTCACCAGGTGTAGATATAGAGCATTATTTTGAGTCATTGGAAGTGATATCTACAGAAGTCAAACCTCCAAAAGCCTCTATCAAAGAACCACCTAATTTGGAACTGAAGTTGATGTCCTCTCATTCTCAAGAGATTTATTCAAGCTCATCTTTAACATCATCTATCATCATCTCAACAGAATAACCTCCGGACAAGAAAGTTGGGAGGGATATTTCAAATTTTGTGATAGTATGTGCTCTATAGACGTGCAAATCTTGTTAGTGGACACTACAATAGGTTATTTTGATAAGTAGAGAAGGTAGACATCTCCGACTTTATCCATCATTATCTCAGCAGATTTACTACCTGATAAGGAAGAATTACTTTTGGAAGATTTACAAAGCACAAGTCACGTAGCACTTTTGATGAGCATAGGAAGCTGAAACTTGTTATTGAAGACGTGGTCCCCAAAAAGATAATTAAATGGCCATTATGAGATGTTATGTGGAATTTTACACTACGGTGTAAAATTATCAAGTGAAAATAACACTGCTATGTCAAGCTAATGACTTTAAAATAAAGCTGCTTCAAGGGAGGCAACCCATGATTTTTGTAAGGTTGCTAAATTTTTGTTTCATTTTTTTGTTTTAATTAGATATTTTTATCTTTATTTTTTTTACTCCCACAAGGTGTCTTGATGAATTTTTTGTGAAGTGTTTCAGGGAATAACATATTTTAAGGAACTAATGGAAAGGGTGCTAAAGTGAAAAATTCACAGGAATTTTTCTGGTTGAGTTGGCTGTCTTGTTTTTGCGTTTTCCGGTGTTCCAATGGTCGGATCGTCCTGAATTTTGGACAACATCTTTCTTACTCCATTATCTAAATTCTGAACGGTGGGATCAAATTTGGAGGTCCAGAAGGTCAATCTATATAGTTCCGAGCAGAGGTGATAAAACATTTTAATTGTACATTTTTAGTTAATAATTGAATAAAATGGTACATTAATTTTCCCATTTTATGCTTGATTCGCATTTATTTTGATTATGTATATATTGAGAATATCTTCACAATTTGTTCAAATATTGGAGAATAATGCATTAAAGTCAAGATATCAAGCCACATCGTCACGAGTTAGCAGAATCGTGGTGAATCAAGCAAGATATCTTCTCGAATAGGAATGCTGAGCAAGCGCTTGGTCAAGAAGATTATTGTAAATAAATAACTAATCTTTGTAATTAATGCTCCTTTATAAAGTTTCACTATAAATAGACCCCCTAGGCTCATTGTATAGACACCTCTAACTTTTACTTCATCTCATTCTCTAGCAAAAATATTCTCTTTGTATTCAAGTTATCGTGCAATAAAAAGTCAAGTTTTTCTTCAATTTTTGGTATGAGTTCTTCACTTTATATCATTATTGTTTGCACAATATCACGCAAGCGCACGTGGTCACAAGTAATATAGAATAAAGTAGAGTTCGTTCCCACAGAGATTGTATAATTTAGTTCTTGTACCTAAGCATCAATGTATGATTATCGTTCAATGCTAAGACAATGGACAAATTGGTTTTGATTATCTAAATTAACTAAGAAGAAGTAATTAACAACTAAATTAAATTAACTAAGTGAATTTGAATTACTTATGAGATGGAAAACATGGGATCCTAACTTCAATACAAACTTTCTTTAGAGATCATGCCCTTTTATCAATACATGTGGTGGTTACGATAACTAATCGGACAACACGAAATAAGTATACGTTACCTTTCAGTACACGCACACCAATCTACACAATATCCACATAAGATAGAAATCATGCAGGCACCAATTATGCTTAGACCCTATATGTCTATAGAATTTGAAAACATAATGGTTGAAGATCAAGTGTCCATAAGATTACATAAGGTAGTATGAGACGGTTAGAAGCACACCACAAACATGAATAACATTCATGGACTTATGCTAGCATGGCATTCTAAATCTAAAGATCCACTGTCGGTTTACAACCCTGCAAGGATATCGCAAATTCACCACACATATATCAAGTTAGGCAATCAACATCTAAATTCCATAAGTAAATCCGTTAGGACCCCATGACGGCGATTAGTTCATAATCGAACCGTTCGTCATCATGGGGTTTGATGAAAACATGATATGAAACAAGAAATCAATAATGTAATAGATGAAAAGAGTAATAAGGTTCAGAAACAAATCCGTAAAAAGCATCCAAAGCTAACTCCTATTACAAAGATGGAAAATTATGATCTTCGTTGCTTCTTCTTGCTACTCGTCTCCTTTGCCTTCAAACTCGTGTGGTATACGAATGTGCTATGGTGTATGAATGATGGTGTACTGTGATCTGATGGTGATCAAATAAGCCTCCAAGGACGTGTATTTATAGCTCCATAATTCCCTTGCTCCAAGTAATTGCCGTTTCTTAATAGGAATTAAAAATTACAAATTTCCATCTTAGAATAAGATAAGAATTACAATTTCCATGTCAAATAATGTTTCTAGACTATTCCCACCGTCCTACAATGTTTCCATGATGATTAGGAAAAGAAAACGGCACTTTCCCTTTTCAAAATTCGAATGGCAAAATACTTCTGGCGGCAGCAAAACGACCTAGCGCGGTCGCGCTATGTTAACATACAGAGATGGCGCGGTCGCGCTGCTTTAAATCTGACAACTCTCTAGCGCGGTCGCGCTGTATTCCTTTACACCTATGGCGCGGTCGCGCTACCCTGATACAATTTCTGCAGATTTTTCCTCAACAACTTTCTTCTCACGCCGCTTCTTAAAACGTCCACATAAAATCTCAAATACACCATATTATCCTGTAAAATCATAAAACTTGCACAACCTCACAAAACGCATTAAACCACACGATTACTCGAGGATTAAGCGATCAATTCAAGCCAAAATGGAACGTTCCAAGTGGATAAAAATCCACTTATCACACCCCCAAACTTAAACTGATGCTTGTCCTCAAGCATAAACAACACATCAATACATACTAACTAGTACCACTTCCGTAGGTGATCACGGTTGCATTTGGCATATGCAACAAGCCCTTTAAACCCCTAGGCAGCCCTAGTGGACGAGTAAGGTCTCGTGAGGGCCTATAGTGAATGTACCCACAAAATCCAACTGACACAAACGACACAAACAATGCAATGCATGAATGCAACTAAATATGAATGCAAAGGATCCCCTCAAACTAACTAACACCACTTAGCAAGCAAACATCTCAATGAATGCAATCAATCCAAACAGAGCTCGACTAAATTCCGGTATACTAACAATACATGATCAGAACATGCGTGTGTGCGATGCTCGACAGATATACTCCCAAAACCGGATCAAAATCATACATATTCTTTTCCAAGACAATCACAGGTTTATAAATAGAATGAACGTTAAACTCAAGATCACTTCAGATACACCTCCATACTCCTCTAAAGTAGACAGAAATTCATGCTTTATTACGACACAGACACAATATATACACAACACACATGCTTATTTGATCGTGCAATGGATGAGACCCCTAAAGGCTTATACAATAATACCCATGTAGCGAGCGTTGGGTTAGTGGATCCCAGACTATAAAAAGCCTTAGGTCACTAGGCACAAAGTCCCCAAGAACTTAATTGCTCGAGTATTAAAGAGCTCACCCTGATCAATTCTGCATACTCACACTCTCACAAACACTCATTTTTTTTTTCTTTTTTTTTTCTTGAATTTTTTCTATTTTTGTTTTTTTTTTGTTTTTTTTTTCACACATGGAATCTGGAATGAGAATTCTCAATTCCAACCCTAGACTACTCATAAACATGAGCGGCTACTAGCCATTTGACGCCTAGCCAATAAACACAAACACAAACACATTAGCATGAAATTCCTGCTTTCCCCCAAACTTATATTTTGGTGTTCCTTAATCATCAAGAGAATAAAGCAAATTCTATCGATAAACAAGTGATTAAATCCTAAATCCAAACAAGCATGACTCAACCTAGCCCAAGAGCAAACGACGAGACTGTGTAAAAATTTTGTTCATGAAACATGCACGTCAATTTCATCAAAATTTAAAATCAGCCCTCTGTTCATCCTTTTCACACCCACATCAACATCTACCTACCTCATGGCATCAGCTCATTCTAAGGGATCATGAAAAATGCATGTAATGCAACTATATGAACTCACATACAAAACACGACACACATGCAAACAGAATGCTCTATATGACAGGTATCATGCATGAAACTAAAACTACACATACAAATATGATGCAATATGAATTCCTACATGCCACAAATATATCACAACAACTACTAATTCCCAAATCCACCCCCAAACTTAAAATTTTCAATGCCCTCATTGAAAGTAAATAAGGGAAAAGTTGAAACATACCTAATGACCAACTGGACCACCCTCCTGAGGAGGAGAATCCGGTGGAGGATATACACCATGTGCCCCAAAAACAGGTCAATCCACCTGCACTCCACTGGCAGCAAAAGCAGTGCCCAGCGCCTGAGTCAACTCCTGTGCAAAACGGCTCTGAGAATCATACATAGCATCCATGCGACGCATCAGCCGTCTGTACTGAGAGGCAATAGGAATATCCTCGGGAACCTGAGGCGGCGGAACAACACCAGAAATCTCATAACCCAAACCTATGATGTGGAACGCCGCCCGGCCACTCCACCATCCTCGCAATAGTCCTAGAATCAATAGCACCACTCGACAACTGTACCGGCTCGTCCTCAGCCCATCTCACTCCAACCGTCTGACACAAACTAGTAACCACCGAACCATATGGAATCCCCCCTGTAGTACTCGCTCTCAAAAACCTCAAGATATTTTGGCTAATCATGTAACCAATGTCAATATAAAAACCATTCAGAATCGCCCACAGCAAAATACCCCTCTCCACATTAACCTCGTGCTGATGTGTGGTAGGCAACAAGTTAGCACAGATGAACAAATTCCATGCTCTAGCATACCTGTTCAGCGCAGAAGTAGGGAAATGCAAGTGCTCATTACTCCCTGGCTTCACCTTCCACACAGTACCTGGCACACACAACCTATTCACAATAGCATCCAAATCTACCTCTGTCCTGGACTTAAAAGTCCGATCCTTAGCACCTGCAGGTCTGGCAGGCAAAGCAAGCAAACGACTGATGGCAGGCGGTGTATAGTCAACTGTCATACTCCTAACCACTGAATAACCATTCCGTTCAGCCTCCGCATTCGCATAGAACTCGCGAACAATAGCCAACGGAATATCCATAGCCAACTGACAAATAGCCTCCCAACCTCGCGACTGAATCATCGCCACAAGATCTCCATCCAACGGACCAGCTAAAAACATCCTATCCTTGATTATCGTCTTAGACATCAACCTGTTATACTCCGCCCGGGCCTCCACTGAAATAAACTTTTCCACGGGTCCCTCCGTATTAGAATCAGAATCGGATGAATGCTGTTCACTAGAACCACCAGCAAAACGGGTTCTTTTCGGAGCCATTACACAATCTCCAACAAGCAGAAAATACACACAAATAATAACCAAAGCAACCCACAGCAATCTAACAGCAAATAACCTAAAATACGCAAGCTACAATTCGTAATAACAAGAATAATCAAGAAATTACCCAAAAACGAATCTGTAGAAGAGGTAGCACTGCGTAGTAAGCCTCCAATTGATGAATGAACACAAATCCCGAAGCTCCAAAGTGGTGGGTTAGGGTTTAAGTGTGTATGTATGTGTATATGAGAGATATGTATAAAAATATGAGGGGTTAGATATAGTGACTGATTAACACGAAATTAAGGGTTTATAGAGGGATTAGGAGAAGATTTGGGCTGAGTTTAGGGTTTAGAATTCGAATTATGGGCCAAAAATCTGATCCTGCAAATTTCTTCTGCACTCCAGAATTCGAAGTAGCGTGACCGCGCTATAAATGTACTGCCAGACAGCGCGGTCGCGCTGTCCCTTTTTTTTTTTGAAACAAGAAATACAACAATGATACCAACATCACATGGGTTGCCTCCCATGAAGCGCTCGTTTAACGTCATTAGCTTGACTTGCTGCTCGATCGTTACGTTTCTTCCAATTCAACGGAATCTGTTTCACGAACCAATGGATCACCTACAAAATAATGCTTCAACCGCTGACCATTCACCTTGAACGCCAAATCAGGTGACTTTTCAAAAATCTCAATTGCTCCATGCAGAAATACGGTTTTAACAGTGAACGGCCCTGACCACCTTGACTTAAGCTTCCCAGGAAAAAGCTTGAGGCGCGAATTAAACAACAAAACCAACTGACCAGGCACACAGACCTTAGGAATCAACCTCTTATCATGCCACCTCTTCACCTTCTCCTTGTATATCTTGTGGTTCTCGTAATCCTGAGATCGAAACTCCTCTAACTCATTCAACTGCAGTAACCGTTTCTCACCAGCTGCTCTAATATCAATATTCAACTTCTTAATCGCCCAAAAAGCTTTATGTTCCAACTCCACTAGTAGATGACATGCTTTCCCAAAAACTAACTGATACGGAGACATTCCCAAAGGTGTTTTGTAAGCTGTTCTATAGGCCCAAACAGCTTCATCTAACCTCAAAGACCAATCCTTCCTCGACGGATTCACCACCTTTTCCAGAATTCTCTTGATTTCACGATTAGATACCTCCGCTTGCCCATTTTTTTGGGGATGATATGCTGTAGCAACACGATGTGTCACCCTATACTTTGCCAACAATGCAGTGAATTGACGATTACAAAAGTGAGTCCCCTCATCACTAATAATAGCTCGCGGAGTTCCAAAACGCGTAAAGACCTGTTTATGAAGAAAGTTCAGCACCACCTTAGCATCATTGGTTGGTAAGGCCTTCACCTCAACCCATTTAGAGACGTAGTCCACAGCTAGCAAGATGTACTGATTATTA
Source organism: Saposhnikovia divaricata (assembly GCA_036435485.1). NCBI lineage: Eukaryota > Viridiplantae > Streptophyta > Magnoliopsida > Apiales > Apiaceae > Saposhnikovia > Saposhnikovia divaricata. The sequence goes on along the minus strand of CM071597.1, from coordinate 181,082,426 downwards.
CAAGACGAAACAAAGGGTCCCATGAAATCAATACCCCATACATGAAAGATCTCTACCTCAAGAAGCATATTAAGAGGCATCTCATTCCTCCTAGAAATATTACCAACTCGCTGACAACGATCACACCTCGAAACAAACTGATGAGCATCCTTAAATACTGTAGGCCAAAAGAAACCTGCCTGAAGAACACGAGCTGCTGTCTTCTCTCCACCATAATGACCTCCATAAACAGTGGAATGGCAATCTCGCAACACACTCTCAGTCTCACTATAAGGAATGCAACGTCGAATAATCTGGTCAGCACCCTATTTGAACAAATACGGCTCGTCCCATCGGTACCACTTCACATCATGTAAGAACTTCTTCCTTTGAGCATAAGATAAATCAGGAGGGATGATGTCACTGACAAGATAGTTCACAAAATCTGCAAACCATGGCTCTTCCACTTGTACCCCAAAAAGCTGCTCATCAGGAAAAGATTCATTAATAAAAGATTTAGCCTGTGACTTTTTACCATGGTCTTCCAACCTCGAAAGATGATCTGCCACCTGGTTTTCAGTTCCTTTTCTGTCTTTAATCTCCACATCAAATCCCTGGAGCAATAAGACCCATCGAATCAACCTAGGCTTCGAATCCTTCTTTGTCATCAAATATCTGATAGCCGCATGATCTGTGTAGACAATGACTTTCGTGCCAAGTAAATAGGCTCGAAACTTATCAAAAGTATAAACAACAGCCAAGAGCTCTTTTTCCGTGGTGGTGTAGTTCAACTACGCATCATTAAGGGTTTTACTAGTATAGTAAACCACATGAAATATTTTCTCCTTTCTCTGACCAAGAACAGCACCAACGGCATAGTCACTAGCATCACACATTAGCTCGAATGGCTCACTCAAATCTGGTGCAGTAATAACAGGTGCGGTAGTCAACTTCTTCTTCAAAAGCTCGAAAGCATCAAGACAAGCTTCATCAAATTTGAAAGGAACATCTTTCTCCAACAGATTGCACAAAGGTTTAGAGATCTTCAAAAAATCTTTTATGAAACGGCGATAGAAACCCGCATGACCAAGAAAACTGCGAATTCCTCTAACGGAGATAGGAGGAGGAAGCTTCTCAATAGTGTCAATTTTTGCTTTATCCACCTCGAGTCCTTTGCTAGAAACCTTGTGCCCAAGAATGATTCCTTCTTGCACCATAAAGTGACATTTTTCCCAATTCAACAACAGATTAGTCTCCACACATCTCTTCAAAACCAAACCAAGATTATGCAAGCACTCGTCATATGAAGAACCAAACACTGAGAAATCGTCCATGAAAACTTCCACATTGATACCAATCATGTTTGAAAAGATAGCCATCAAACACCTCTGAAAAGTGGCTAGAGCGCCACAAAGTCCGAACGGAACTCGTCTGAATGCAAAGGTGCCAATGGGACATGTGAATGTAGTCTTTTCTTGATCCTCAGGTGCAATGCAAATCTGATTATATCCAGAATAACCATCTAGAAGACAATAGTATTCGTGGCCTGCCAACCTGTCTAACATCTGATCCACAAACGGAAGAGGAAAGTGGTCTTTTCTCGTGGCTTTGTTCAACTTGCGATAGTCCATGCAAACTCTCCACCCTGTAACGGTACGTGTAGGGATGAGCTCATTCTTCTCATTAACAACCACTGTCATACCTCCCTTCTTCGGCACACACTGTACTGGACTCACCCAAGAACTGTCTGAGATAGGGTAGATAATACCAGCATCAAGCCACTTCAAGATCTCCTTCTTCACCACTTCCTTCATAATAGGATTGAGACGTCGCTGATGCTCCACAGTAGACTTGCAATTATCCTCTAACAGAATTTTGTGCATGCAATACGAAGGACTGATTCCTTTGATGTCTGCTATAGTCCACCCAATGGCTGTCTTAAACTGTCTCAATATCCTCAAGAGCTTCTCCTCTTCACTATCTGTCAAGTTAGCGGCAATGATAACAGGCAAAGTAGATGCTTCACCTAAAAAGGCATACCTCAAGTGCTCTGGTAGCTGTTTAAGCTCAAGTGTAGGAGCTTCCTCAATAGATGGTTTGAGACGACTCTGTGACTTTTTAACCTCCTCAAGCCCAAGTGACTCAACTGGCACTTCAAAACTCTTTCTCCACGGAATTGCCCTTAACTGCTGAAGTTGCTCTTCTCTTTCTTCGTCTTCAACCACAGAACCTCCTAGCAAAGCTCTCTCCAATGGATCAGCCAACAGTAACTGATCAAAGTTCAACTTCACTGACGACTCCACCAAGTCCACCTGAAAACATTCCTCATCATCTGAAGGTAGCTTCATTGCATTGAAAACATTGAAGGTAACATTCTGATCTTGCACCCGCATCGTGAGCTCCCCCTTCTAAACATCAATCAAAGTACGGCCAGTAGCTAGAAAAGGCCTTCCTAAGATGATAGGAATCTTCTTATCTTCTTCAAAGTCAAGAATCACAAAATCTGCTGGAAAGATGAGTTTATCAACCTTGACCAAGACATCCTCAACGATACCCCTCGGGTATGTAATAGAACGATCCGCTAGCTGTAGAGAGATGTTGGTAGGTTTAGGATTCGGAAGACCAAGCTGCATGAAAACTGATAATGGCATGAGATTGATACTAGCACCCAAGTCACACAAACATTTGCTGAAAGACAAATTCCCTATAGTGCACGGAATAGTGAAACTGCCTGGATCCTTTAGCTTAGGTGGTAACTTCTGCTGTAAAATGGCACTGCACTCTTCTGTTAATGCTACTGTATCCAATTCTTCAAGTTTCAACTTCTTTGAGAGAATACCCTTCATAAACCTTGCATAGCTCGGCATCTGCTCCAATGCTTCAGCAAAAGGGATATTGATTTGAAGCTTTTTGAATAGCTCGAGAAACTTGCCAAACTGTCTGTCATTCTTCTGCTTCTTCAATCTGCCTGGATATGGAGGAGGAGGAAAGATTTTCACGTTCTCTGTAGACTGCTTTGGAGAAACTTCCTTAGCAGAATTTTTAGGATTCTCCACCTCACTAACCAACTGCTCAGCTACTTTATCAGTCTGGACTTGTTCCTTATCTGCAGTAGGTGCCACATGTTGCTCTTGAACCTCTTCTTCTTCCTCAACGGCTGAATTCTGATTGCTAGTCACCTTACCAGATCTCAAAGTAACTGATTTGACATGCTCTTTTGTTTCCCTCTTGCCTGGATTAGCTTCAGTGTCACTCGGAAGAACTCCAGATGGTCTGTTCAACAAAGCACTAGCAAGCTGCCCGATCTGACTTTCCATGATCTTCATAGATGCCCCCTGACTTTTTACCATCATCCTCAACTCCTCAAGTTCAGATTTTTCATTAGAAGATTGACCAGCATTCCCATGAGATTGTTGTTGGAAACCTGGAGGCTGAAACTGTTGCCTGGGCTGGTACTGCTGCTGCTGAAAACCTTGATTGAATGGCCTAGCTCCGAATTGCTGTCCTTGATTCTGCTGAAATGGCTGTTGTTGCTGCTGATTACCACCTTGATTGTTACTCCAGCTGAAATTTGGATGATTACGGTTATTCGGGTGATAGGTGGCTGGAACTGGCTGTTGTAGCCTCTGGAAGTTACTCACAAAATGTGCTGATTCAGAAGATATGGCACATTGAGTTGTATCATGTGCGCCCGCACACAACTCACAAACACTAGCTACCTGCTGAACTCCCATGTTAGCCGAAGAATCAACCTTCATCGACAAGGCCTTCAACTGAGCTGCAATGGCTGTAGCTGTATCAATTTCAAGAACACCTGCTACCTTGCCTTGAGATAACCTCCCTGTAGGATTCTGATATTCATTAGCAGCCATCATCTCGATCAATTCATAAGCTTCTTCATAACTCTTGGCCCACAAAGCTCCACCTGATGCTGCATCTAGCATGGGTCTCGACTGTGCACCCAAACCATTATAAAAACAGTTGATTATCATCCAATCAGGCATCCCATGATGTGGACACTTCCTTAGCATCTCCTTATATCTCTCCCAAGCCTCGCATAGAGATTCTCCAGACTGCTGTGAAAACTGAGTGATAGCATTCCTGATAGCTGCTGTCTTCGCCATGGGGAAAAATTTGGTAAGAAATTTCTGTGCAAGATCTTCCCATGTAGTGATAGAACCTGCTGGTAAAGAGTGTAACCAACTCTTAGCCTTGTCCCTCAGAGAGAATGGAAATAGCCTTAACTTAACAGCATCCTCAGACACCCCGTTGGTTCTGAAGGTATCACAGATCTCTATGAAATTCCGAATATGCATGTTGGGATCTTCGGTAGGAGCCCCCCAAACTGAACTGAGTTCTGGACCATCTGTATAGTGCTAGGCTTGATCTCGAAGGTATTGGCTGCGATTGCTGGTCTGAAAATACTCGATGCAATGTCATTGATCTTTGGCTACGAGAAATCCTTAAGAGCCTTAGTTGCTGCTACTGGTTCTCCCATATCTTCTACAACTTGAATCACTAGAACTTCTGTTTCTCTTTCTTCTTTATTTTCCAACCTCTCCTTATTCGCCTGAGATCGCGTTCGCATACACGCTCAAGTACCTGAAAACACAAAACAACACAAGAACTATTAGTAACTGATCCGAGTCAGTGAACTTTAACAACCACTGATGTCAAGCACATAAACTATAACAAATCCCCGGCAGCGGCGCCAAAAACTTGTTTGCACAATATCACGCAAGCGCACGTGGTCACAAGTAATATAGAATAAAGTAGAGTTCGTTCCCACAGAGATTGTATAATTTAGTTCTTGTACCTAAGCATCAATGTATGATTATCGTTCAATGCTAAGACAATGGACAAATTGGTTTTGATTATCTAAATTAACTAAGAAGAAGTAATTAACAGCTAAATTAAATTAACTAAGTGAATTTGAATTACTTATGAGATGGAAAACATGGGATCCTAACTTCAATACAAACTTCCTTTAGAGATCATGATCTTTTATCAATACATGTGGTGGTTACGATAACTAATCGGACAACACGAAATAAGTATACGTTACCTTTCAGTACACGCACACCAATCTACACAATATCCACATAAGATAGAAACCATGCAGGCACCAATTATGCTTAGACCCTATATGTCTATAGAATTTGAAAACATAATGGTTGAAGATCAAGTGTCCATAAGATTACATAAGGTAGTATGAGACGGTTAGAAGCACACCACAAACATGAATAACATTCATGGACTTATGCTAGCATGGCAAGTTCTAAATCTAAAGATCCATTGTCGCTTTACTAAAGATTAATGAGATAGATGCTAGCTACGCATCTATATGAATTAAATACAGCCCTGCAAGGATATCGCAAATTCACCACACATATATCAAGTTAGGCAATCAACATCTAAATTCCATAAGTAAATCCGTTAGGACCCCATGACGGCGATTAGTTCATAATCGAACCGTTCGTCATCATGGGGTTTGATGAAAACATGATATGAAACAAGAAATCAATAATGTAATAGATGAAAAGAGTAATAAGGTTCAGAAACAAATCCGTAAAAAGCATCCAAAGCTAACTCCTATTACAAAGATTGGAAAATTATGATCTTCGTTGCTTCTTCTTGCTCTCGAACTCGTCTCCTTTGCCTTCAAACTTGTGTGGTATACGAATGTGCTATGGTGTATGAATGATGGTGTATTGTGATCTGATGGTGATCAAATAAGCCTCCAAGGACGTGTATTTATAGCTCCACAATTCCCTTGCTCCAAGTAATTGCCGTTTCTTAGTAGGAATTAAAAATTACAAATTTCCATCTTAGAATAAGATAAGAATTACAATTTCCATGTCAAATAATGTTTCTAGACTATTCCCACCGTCCTACAATGTTTCCATGATGATTAGGAAAAGAAAACGGCACTTTCCCTTTTCAAAATTCGAATGGCAAAATACTTCTGGCGGCAGTAGAACGACCTAGCGCGGTCGCGCTATGTTAACATACAGAGATGGCGCGGTCGCGCTGCTTTAAATCTGACAACTCTCTAGCGCGGTCGCGCTGTATTCCTTTACACCTGTGGCGCGGTGGCGCTACCCCGATACAATTTCTGCAGATTTTTCCTCAACAACTTTCTTCTCACGCCGCTTCTTAAAACGTCCACATAAAATCTCAAATACACCATATTATCCTGTAAAATCATAAAACCTGCACAACCTCACAAAACGCATTAAACCACACGATTACTCGAGGATTAAGCGATCAATTCAAGCCAAAATGGAACGTTCCAAGTGGATAAAAATCCACTTATCAATTATTCCTTTGATAATGCTTGGCTAAGAGCCTTTCCAAGGGGCGGATATAGTCGATCGAAATAATATGATTTTTGTGGTGTATGTACTTTAAATGACATATTTGTTTTGCTAGTCATTTTCAATATCATGTTTATGTGAGTATTATCATGCGAGCTACACAAGTAGAGTTGGGAGTTCGTATAGTTAGGATCCATAAATTTTTGAGAATTGAATTGATTATTAAGATCGCTTTGGTTTTTACAACTTTGAATCATATTTGATTCGAAATCATTGGTTGTATTTATTTCGAAAACTTATGTGTTTATTGTTAATGGAGATCAACTTTTATGCTACACTATAATTTTCGTGTTTGGCCGATAAAATCCATTCCTTAGTTGTTTTTATAAGTGATATTTTTAAGTGTTAGTTAATTGTGTTTGATGGTTTTTGAATTAAGTACTTTAATTGCGTTCTATGTGGATCGACCCGTACTTGCCCCCGTACTCATGTACGTCCATGCACTTGTGTAATTTTTAATACTTGAAAGGATTTTTTTTTCTCAACAAGTTTTTGGCGCCGCTTCCGGGAACGCGTCATTGAGTTTTTAGTTTAAATTTTTAATCAAGTTTTGTGTTGGAAGCCCATCTCCTTAATGGGCCAGGCCGAAGGTCTATTACTGGGAGCCTCCTTAGTGGGCCGGACCGAAGGCCCAACACCATGATCGTTCAGTCCATTTATATACAACGGTCATATGGTTACGGATCCCTGAGGACGTAGGACACGTTCCCCATAACATCCACTCCTCGGGTAACCACTTGGAAGCAAGAGAATATGGCTTGGTCAGGTTAAATCTTTCATTCATACACAATTTACACACACAAACACTCTACATTCCATATTACTCAAACCAAAAAACCAGTTAACTTATTCTCATACAGGAGGTGAATCGAGGGGCCAATCCCTCACATTCTTCTCACTTGAAGGTCCGACCGACACAAGGCTGGACAGAATTCTGGTTGTAACATTTGGCACCGTCTGTGGGAAAGTAGAGATACGTTTTTGTTAAAATTTACCAGAGGCTATGACGATTGAAGAAACACCCTTAACCGATAACACCATTGTGGCGGGAAACAGCCGCACTCCTCTTGTCATCCCGAGGACGACTCCTCCTCCCGTCTCTAGGCTGTTGACTTTCGAAGAAGAGGGAGATATGTCGTCCCTCGAGGAAGAACAAGAGATGCTCCTGAAGTGGCGAGAGGAGTAGAAAGCCAAGGGGAAACAGAAGGAGAAGGATAAAGAAAGGAGCAATAAGGACACGGAGAGGTCGGCCAAGCAGAGGGAGGGCGATCGATTGAGGTTGCAAGCCCTAAAGCTTCGACGAGAAGAGATTGAGTAACAAGAAAAGGCGCTGTAGGAGGCCCTGGAGGACGAAGACTCGGAGCCAGAGAACCGAAGGGTTAAGAGGCCCAGAGACGATGAAGAGGAGTCGTGGGACTCTGAATCGTACTCTAAATGAACCCAATCGAAGGTAGTTTACTCCTCCGATCCCGAAGAAAAAGGTCCCCCTACTGATGACAGAATCCGAAGGCTCGAGAAAGTAATTTTTGGGGAGAGAAAGATCAGCCACGAACCCATGGTGACTGAAGACGTCGAGCAATATCGACCACCTCCGGGAAGGCAGTTCTCGAAGATACATGAGTTTAATGGAAAGGGTGACCCCAAAGACCATTGTGAGAAGTATGAATCGCTCATGATCGGTATGAGGCACTGTGATGTGATGCTTTGTAAGATGTTTAAGACCTACCTCAAAGGGCCAGCGTCAATGTGGTTTCGATCGCTGAGGCCCAGGTCGATTGGCTCATACGAGCAGATCAAGAAAAAGTTCTTGAGGCACTATTCCCATCTGTGCCAAAGAGAGAAAGACACTGAGGCCCTGATTCATTGCAGACAGGGGCTGAATGAAGAACTGGGGGCTTACTTGGCGAGGTTCAAGGAGGAGACTGGATGTCACCAATTTGGACAGAGTAAAGGTAGCAGGATTCCTGGCCGCAGGTCTTGACCCCGTTAAAGGTAAGAAGCTTCGGTCCTCTCTTTATGATGTACATCCTAAGAATTTGAATGATATTTATTTGAGGGAGGAAACCATTATAAGGAAATTAAAATCAATTGGGGGGTATAAGGAGGGTAGAACGAATGATATCAGAAGGGATGATAAAAGAGATGACCGAAGGGGTAGAGGAGATGTTAAGAGTAGACTGAATGATACCAGGCCCGATAAAGGGGCCGATCGAAGGCGAGATAGAGGTAGTACCATGTTTACACCACTTAACACACATATCTCGATGATTCTCCATGAGATAAAGGGTAAGCCTGGGTTCATTCGACCGGCCAGGCTAAAGACCCCTGAGGACAAGCGGAATGAGAACAAGTACTGTGACTACCATCGGGATAAGGGTCATAACTCCGATGAATGCTACCACCTAAAGAAGTTAATTGAGAAAATGATCAAGGATGGAGAATTAACCTAGTTAGTGGGAGATTTGAGGGATAAACTCGAGTTAAAAGAAAAGAAGAAGGATTCCAGAGAGGCTGACAGGTCAGAAAAATACAGAGGCAAAGTTAGGACTATATCCAGAGGAACTATACTTGATCGGGACAGCAAGACATCCTGAAAGAAGTATGCCAGGCAAATTTATAGCCTATATCAGTTGAGCGCAGCTAAACAGCCATTGCCTATCTCCTTTACGGAGGATGATTTTAAAGATGTGATATGGCCGCACGAAGACCCACTTGTCATAAACCCAGTGATTGGGAGAAACAAGATTTGGAAAGTGCTGGTTGATAAAGGAAGTTCAGTCAATATTCTATACCATCAGACATATTGCAAGATGAATTTGGGAGGCGAACAACTGGAGCCGTGTCACGAGGAACCACTATATGGCTTTGGTAATCAACCTGTACCGATAGAGGGGACAATCACACTATTAGTTATGTTGGGGAAAGCACCGTACACGGTGACTAAAGAAGCAAAGCTTTATGTGGTTAGAGTAGGTAGCCCGTACAACGGTATTTTAGGGAGGCCAGCCCTATATCTTTTTCAAGTTGTGTCATCCATTCCCCATCTGAAGTTGAAGTTTCCAACCGAACACGGAGTTGGAGAGATGAGAGGCGACTAGAAGGCTGCCAGAATCATAATTTTAGAAGACCTGGAGAAAGATAAAGATGTTGAAATGGCCGAAGCTGGTAAGATGAAAGGAAATGAGAACGAAGCTGGGGGCAGCCATCAACTGCTGAATGTCGAGTTGGAGAAATTTGGGGCTGATTTGTCTAGTCCGATTGCTGAACCAGCGACTGATACCGAAGAGCTGGAGCTGTACGTAGGCCTGCCTGGGAAGATGATCCAAATAGGCAATAGTATGGAGCCAAAACTAAAGAAGAAAGTTATTGAGGTCATTAGGGAGTTCCATGATGTGTTTGCTTGGAATCCTGAAGATATGCCAGGGTTGGATCCATCGGTTGCAAAGCATTACCTTAATGTAAAGCCCGATGCCTAGCCTGTAAAATAGAAGAAGAGAAACTTAGCCACGAAAAGGCAGAAAGTCATTCAAGCCGAAGTGGAAAAATTACTTGAGGCAAAGTTCATTGAGGAGATCGACTACCCCGACCAGTTAGCAAAGGTGGTGGTGGTAAAAAAATCAAACGGCAAGTGGAGGATGTGTGTGGATTATACTGACCTGAATAAACATTGTCCGCAGGACCACTATTCGCTGCCGAACATTGATCAACTGATAGATGCCACTTCAGGGCATCAAATACTCATTTTTCTGGACGCATTCTTCGGATACCACCAGATCTCCATGAATGCCAAGGACATACCTAAGACATCATTCATCACACCAAACAGCACATATGCTTACATTAAGATGCCCTTCGGACTGAAAAACGTAGGAGCAACATTTCAGAAGATGATCAACAAGGTGTTCAAGGCCCAAATCGGCCGGAATATGGAATGTTACGTGGATGACATGATTGTTAAGTCCCTTTTCAGGGATCACGCTGAAGATTTGAGGGAGTGTTTTGAAACACTCAGGAGGAACAATATGAGGATCAACCCAAACAAGTGCACGTTCGGGGTAAACAGTGGAAAATTTCTGGGTTATATGGTTAGCGCCTGAGGAATTGAGGTGAACCCAGAGAAAATCAAGGCATTCATTGACATGGAAACACCGAAAAAAATAAGGAATGTACAGAAACTGACCGGACGACTGGCAGCCCTGAGGAGGTTCATATCTAGGTCAGCCGAAAAAGCCCTACCTTTTTTTGAAGTGCTTTGGGGGTCAAAGAATTTTGAGTGGGGACCGAGTTGCCAAAAGGCATTTGAAGAAGTCAAAGAATATCTGGTAAAAACCCCACTCCTAATGAGACCAAGCCCGTTTGAAACATTACAGTTGTATTTGGCAGTGAACGACCGAACACTCGGGGCCGTTCTCGTTAAGGAACATGAAGGGAACCAACATCCAATGTTCTACGTCTCTCACATACTGAAAGATGCAAAAACAAGGTATCCCAATGCGGAGAAGTTTGCTTATGGACTGATCATGGCGGCGAGGAAGTTACGCCACTACTTTCAAGGATGAAAAGTGCAGGTGGTCACGGACCAACCGTTGAAGAAAATCTTGCAAAGGCTAGAGGCTTTGGGTAGAGTGGTAGCCTGGTTGATCAAATTGGGGGAGTACGACTTGGAATATGTTCCCCGAACTGCAATCAAAGCTCAAGCCTTAGCAGATTTCATAATAGAGTGCTCCTTCTCGGGGCCGAAGGACTTAGCTCCAGAAGAACAGTTAATTCGTTCACCCGGGAAATGGAAGCTTTTTGTGGATGGATCAGTGGATGGGTCGAAGTGTGGGGCCGGTTTGATTCTAACTAGTCCCGATGGGTTCGAGATATGCCATGCCATCCATTTTACTTTTCCTTTGATGAACAATGAGGCCGAATATGAAGCATTAGTGGCCGGTTTGGATTTGGAAAAAAATTTGGAAGTTAAGCACCTCAGGGCGTTCAGTGATTCGATGTTGGTCGTGAAGCAGTTCTTAGGGGAGTATGGACAAAAGGATCCCCGAACAAAGGCCTACGCCCTTAAGGTACGCGAACAATCTTTGATGTTTGAATATTTTGAACTGAGTCAAGTAGCTAGAGAGAACAACAGCAGAGCAGATGCATTATCAAGGATAGCTTCGGCCGAAACCCAGAACCTCCAAGGGTCAATCTATCTAACCGAAGTAAAAGCCCCTTCTATTGAGAAGAACCAATGCATGGAAATACATCAGGGTGTCAACTGGATGACTCCAATCAGAGCATTTCTAGAAAAGGATACTTTGCCATTGGACAAGAAGGAAGCCCAGAAAGTGAAATACCGATCAACCAGCTATACCCTTTTGGGAGGTCGACTATTCAGAAGGGCGGCCACACATCCATTACTTCGGTGCCTAGACCCCGAAGAACAAAGACTTTTGCTAGAAACGGTTCATGAAGGCATTTGTGGGGAGCATTTAGCAGGACGATCGTTGGCCTTCAAAATCTTGAGGCAAGGATTCTTCTGGCCGACCTTAAGGGAAGACGCCACCGAGTATGCCAAGAAGTGTAAGCAATGCCAACTTTTTAGTACTAAGCCAAAACAGCCACCCGAAGAGATGACTTCGGTACTTAGTCCAATCCCTTTTGCCATATGGGTAGTGGATATTTTGGGCATTCTGCCAACTAACACAAAACAAACCAAGTATTGCATAGTCTCCATTGATTACATGACAAAATGGGTGGAAGCTAGGCCACTTTCGGCCATCACTGAAGAAGCGCCAAAGAAGTTTATGTTGGAACAGGTGATCCTAAGGTTTGGGATCCTGATGCTGTGCGTTTTAGACAACGGGACCCAATTCATTGGAAGTAAATTCAGGAAGTTCTTAGCTAAATTTGGAATCCAGCAGAAGTTCAGTTCAGTCGGTCATCCTCAGGGTAATGGGGCGACCGAAGCAGCAAACAAAATCATCTTTGATGGGATTAAGAAGTGACTAGGAGAAGCTAATGGACTTTGGGCCGAAGAGTTACCGTATGTTCTTTGGGCCTACCGAACAACTCCAAGGTCATCGACCGGAGAGACACATTTTAGGCTTGCTTTTGGTTCTGATGCTTTGATGCCAGCCGAAGTGGGTCTAGAATCTTATCGCACTCAGGTTTTTAATGTGGAAACAAACAAGTTCGGTCTGCGAGCAAACGTGGACTTGATAGAAGAAGAAAGGGAGGCAGCACATCAAAGGAATGTCCGATATCAACTTCAAGAAGCACAGTATTATGATTCTGGGGTAAAAAAGAGGTCTTTCCAAGTAGGAGATCTAGTCCTTCGGGAGTTGGCGACTTCCATGCCGACCAAACAAGGGAAGCTTATGCCAAATTGGGAAGGCCCATACACAGTGGTTGAAGTGGTTCGGCCGGGAACATACAAGTTAGCAAATCCAGATGGCAGCCCAATCAAGAACATATGGCATGGTGCTCGCCTTCGTCATTTTTACCAGTAAGCTTACTGGATGCAATTTCTAGATTTTTAATTCAGTATTTTGCTTCATGCAAGTTGATTTTGATTTCCCTAAGTGAGCATCAGTCTATAAGTTGAATTTGTGTACTAATTATTTACATAATCAATGAAAGATTGTTTGCCCCATTTTTACATCTACTGCTTGTAGCTAAGTACAATTAAAGCCAAAAGGTTAAGTACACAATATTAAGCTTAACGGACCCATGTTTGGGGCCGACCGAATAAAACATGCGTCCTTTACCTTATTTCAATGTTCAAGTACATTATGATCTCAGTTACAAAGGCTTAACGGACCCAAATTTGGGGCCGATCGAATAAAATTTGGATCCTTACAAGTGTCTTAGTATTTAAGTTGCTTTGACATTAATTAAGGCCGGGAGGAAATATTTTTCACCGATCGAATGGGACCTTAATCACATATAAAACCCCTTAAATACTAGGGGGCAGTTAGGTTACGACCGAAAATGCATAACATGCTTGGTTGAAGCCGAAAATGCATAGAGTTAAACAAAAATTATGCTAATGCAAAATAGAGCCGAAGACGCATAAGAATATAAACAATTATGCTAAGGCCAAAAAATGACCGGAAATGCATAAAAATTTAAGAATTATGCTAAGGTAATAAATGTCCGAAGATGCATAAATACAAGCAAGAAATTACGCTAAGGCAAATTTAAAATAGCCCAAAGGCATAAATGTAAAGCCCGAAGGCAAAGTTAAATATTACAAGCCCAAAGGCATGAGTCAACGCCCAAAGACAGCAAATATAATGAAAAGCTATTAATCAAAAAGAGCTTCATCTTCTCCCGAAGAAAGAATCAGAGGCTCATTCACGTCTTCTCGCCCAACCGGATCGGACATCCCTTCCTCTAGTAAAAGAGTATGATCTAGACAAGAGGAATGAGCCTTCCGAATGGCGAAGTCGTAGCCCATATGGAAAACCCTATCCTCGATAAGCTCAAGCATCTTCTTGCCCTTCCGAATGGATTTGCGAGATGCCTTCAACTGATCATTCCTTTGGGAGATTGTGGTCCTTAGACTATCCAGTTGTTCTTTATAAGAATCCCTTTCAGTCGCCAAAGCATTCGCCTGGCCGGTGACTCGCTCAAGTTCCGTCTCCGAGTTCCGAAGGTCCTCCTCAGCTTTGACTGCCCTAGTCTCTAGCTGGCCCACCTCCTTCATCCTGGCACCCAAGCCTTCTATCCGGTCAGTCAAAATAGCAGCCCTGGGAACATCCTGAAAATTATAACAAGGCAAATGTTAAAATACCCGAAGGAATAAACAAAGGCCCACAGGGAAGAAAAACTCACCATAGAAAGGAGCGAAATCATCTCAGTACAGGCACCCAAGTCATCCACCTTGTCGTAGTCGGGCCTATCGACCGGCAGGATAAGGCCACTACAAAGATCGGGATCGATGTCCCTAGCAGGCCTTGGATCCGAGCAAACAATGGCATCATTCTCCAAGATACCCCATTTGGGGACATAGGTGCGGACCACAACATCGTCTGAATGACTCCTTTTCCGAGGATCCTTAAGCGGACGCTCTTCTCCGTTCTCCAACTACAAAGGCGAAGCCACATGAGTGATCTCTGAGTCTTCATTTCCCTTCTCCGGAGTAGGGACAGCTCTTTCCCCCGAAGCTAGATTACCTTCGGCCGCCGCCTGCAGAGCCGTAGTCTTCTTCAAATGGCAAGCAATAATATCATCCAGAGAAGACACTGCACAAGAAATAAACCAAGTCAAAACACAAAGATGGACGAAAAAAAGGAACGGATAAAGCAAAAAAGTAAGTTTCTTGAGGAAAGATGAGGGCTACCGCTACCCCAAAGGGCGATTAACCAGTCAACCACTGGATTGAGGGACAAAGGGACTCTGTCCATCTCCAGATCACAGAGGATCTTGAAATCATTTTTGTCCACCCCTGGGATCGAAGGCATAACACAACTTTCGTTGGATCGACCTCCTTCCACACGGCGAACTTGGCTATCTTCCATCCCGAGATGAAGAACCACTTGTCGTGGGTTCCTTTGTTGCTGGAGTTGGTCTGCGCCCAGTCCATCCAGTTGTTCCTTCGGGCAATGGTGTAGAAACCATTGCTCTTCGGATTCCTTCGGAACTCATAATGACACCAAAAAAGAGACGCTCTTGGTGTAATTTTCGCCGCTAGACAGCGGGCTTGGAAGCAGTTTAAATGGATGAAGGAATTTGGATATAATTGGCCCAGGGCGATCAACATGTTTCTTAATAACCTTTTCTGGAGGGGTAGTATCGGCACCCAAAAGCCACACTTAAAAGCGTTCTGGGAAAGGCCTATGGCCACTCCGCCCAAGATTTCTGGAACTGGGGGGTTGTGGTACATGCGATCTCTTCGGTCTGCCGGGTAAACGTGCCAGAGATTTCTTACAATACTATACTTCTGGTGGAGGAGGGCTATGTCGCTCTCGGTCAGCTTTGACCACATTTCGCCGCAGGATAAGTTGTTGAGTCTGTAAAAGGTGAACGAGCCAAAGGACCGGCGCCTCCAGATGACCGATCCATGTCCCTGCATTTGAAAATGAAACGACATCAGCCATGTACTCGGAGAATGAACAAGAAGAAAGAAAAATGAGAAAATAACATGAGCCGAGTACATTTGGCCGGGATCAGTTGGGGACATCCTAGGTTCTAAAGGCGACTAAACCAAAAAGCCATGAGCTAAGGTATAAAGACTTCAGGATTTGTTATATGTGAAGATAAGGACCGTCCAGAGGTTGTTCATTGGGCTTGAAGATCCCAAAGGATTATCAAACCCAGAAAAACACCTCAACAGTCCCGGAATCTCGGAAAGGTAAAGACTCTAAGAATGGTACACTAAACCCAAGAAGCAAGTACAAACCTATTCACGTTTTCAAACAAAAACCCATATTGACCAAAACCAATTTCACCTACCCATGCATAAAAATACACATACGCGTATGGATGGAATGTGTTAGTCACAGAGGCGTGCCTGAATACATCTAATAACAAGCCTAAGTATGTGTAATGCTATGCATTACCTACATGACCTCTTAACTGAGGGAACCTCTAGTTGTAGAGTTTTTATTTGTTCTGTACTTGTAATAGGCATCAAATCCTAGTTGTGTAACTGTACTTATAAAGTCAAGAATAATGCTTGAAAGAAGTTCCAAGGTTCATGCCTCAAGTAAGGAGATAAAGACTGCAAAATAATCACAGTTGGGATTTGAAGAAATGAAGAATTTGCCTAAGTACCAATTCAAGAAGTACATTTGTCTATTCGAGAAGTCAGAGATTCGATATCTCAGAAGACACTATTCGATATCTCTGAATACACTGTTCGATATCTCATTCGATATCTCAGAGATTCGATATGTCTATTACTCTATTCGAGAACTCATGGAGTCAACAAGTCAAAGCATCATTCGAGTTCTCTAAGGGTCAACAAGTCAATGCTCTATTCGATATCTCAAGGACTAAAGAAGCTATTCGACATCTCAGGGATTCGATATGTCAAAATGCTCTATTCGATATTTCAAGGAGTCCCAGAGAAAAGAGCTATTCGAGAAGTGATTCGATATGTCAATATAACACTATTCGTGAACTCAGAGATATCGATTAAGTCAATTCGAGTTCTCGAATCAATCACTTAGCCACTTCTTGAATACATTCTTGGAGACAAAATACTGAAGAATTGTACAAGTCAGAAACCTGCAACAAGCCAAGACGCTTTATTTGACTATGTACTATAAAGTACATTGGAAAGCCTACAAAGAAGCTTGGAGAGATAAGACAAAGGATCAAGGAGCTAAAGAAGTGGATCTGAACAGGCTTTGCAAAGTCAAATCTATAGCCGTTTGGACTCTTACTCAAATGAGATAGACAGACTGGAAAGTAGTTTGTTTACCTACCTTATTTGTAGTAAGTAGGTGTATCCATGTCTATAAGGATACAGCCTCACTTCCTTAGAAAAAAAGTTTTTAGAGATAAGATTTTCAAATACATCAGAAGAAATATCTCTCTGAGAAAAACGAAGCTGAGAATACTAACATTTGTATTCACAGATTGTAGCAAAATCTTTATCTAATAAAATATTAGATTAAAGTGATATTGTGTTGTGTTTATCTTTATTATCTGCACTTACATATCTCACACTCTCAACACATATCTTGTTGCAAAGATTCAAGAACAAAGAAAAGTTCAAGAATCCATTCACACACCCTCTGTATTCTTTTACTGTATTCAATACTCAACAAGTGGTATCAGAGCAGGCTGTTTAATCTAAACAGAAAACGATCATGAATTCGAATACACCAAAGACTATAGGTACGGTGAAGGTCCCTAAGTTCGACAAAAAGAATTACAACCTCTGGAAAATAAAAATGCTGTTGTTCATCAAAGCTGTCAATCCTCTGTAACACCCCCAGATCCGGGGTCAGGGATCTGGTGGTTACGGTCTTACATCCATTCATAATACTTGACTTGAGTCCACAATAATTACCACTCACACACACAACAGTTATAGTCCCAGAGATGAAATTGAAATAAGTCTTACATTAAAGGGTTTACGAATAAAAGTTATTACAATCCCAAAAGGATAACATCATAGGTTTAAAAGTTTTGCCGTTAATTACATTAATTATACATATAGTTAAACAGGAAACAAAAGCTGTCTAACTATTCTACCTCAGCAATGGCGGCTAGCATCTCAGCGGGTAGTCCGGTGGGTCGGGTGACCTGCTTGCGCCGAGTGCGCCTGACGCGAGCCATCTGTCCTAGCTGTTGTTGTGACATAATATAAACAAAGCAAGGGTGAGCGAAAGCCCACCAACAAATATATAACTGAACGATAATTTAAAACAGTTCAAGCTATCTTTCAAACCATATGCCATGCATTTACGGAAATGATGCCAGTATAATATGAACGATGAAGTTACAAGGTAACTGAAAGTATTTGTTTGAAGAAATATCTGCTACATCAAAGTAAGCGAGATATTCTTATTGTTATTAAGAAGAGGAACTTGCAAGAAAAGGTTGCAATTCCAGTTATGACACTTTTCCAACTCTGCCAACAGTAATCATGTTGCAGGAAATAAATAAATTTGGATGATGAACCAATGATGGAGTATTCACCGCGCCCGCTGTTCCAATCTTGATGATCAGTCGAGATCGTACAGCTCAATTTAGATTTACTACCGGTAGAAGGAAGAACTGACGGCTTTACTTGTATACCGCCTTACTAGCTCTCCCCGGCCAACGGTTGGGCCAAAGGGGATGGACCGGCGCTACTCGGCCTCTTACACGACTCCTAGTTCAAATAGAATTCATGATTCTGAATGTAACGTTCGTCCCCCTTTCCCCAAGTATAATACTTGTTGATAAGACTCCACAAAGTAGTCGTATCTAGTTGAAAAGGAAAATTTACCAATAACTCCCAAGCTATTACTTGGTAACGGATATCAATTTGTACAGTAATCTTACCCCTCGAAAGATGAGAAGGTAAGCAACGACTTAATAAGTCAACAGCACCCGAGTTGCGGGTGAAGGGAATACTTTATGACCGGGAAGTCGACAAGATAAATAACATTTTTCCAAGTAAGGTTCCCTTATTATTAAGGAGATAGACTCAAAGAAGAATGATGTCTGAGAACCTTTCTTGATATAAGATTAATAATAATATGACTCCGAGATATTTTTCGTAATAATCGAAGAAGATAAACCTTATCGAGATTGTTCTAAGTATGGAATAAATATTCAGAGAATATTTAATGAGTTAAAATATTTAAAGAATAGTTGGGAATATGAAAGAATATCTTCAATCAGAGTATTTCTCAAAATAATCCCTGAAGAAATATCAGGAGAATATTTATTGAATAAATAAATATTTAAATGAATATTCAAGACAATATTCATTAAATAATAAGACCTGAAAAGAATATTTAAGGTAATATTCATAATTAATTAGGAATTTAAATGAATATTCAAAAGTAATATTTATTTAATGAATAATATCCTAAATGAATATCAAGTAATATTCATTTAGTAATCCAAGCCTTAAGGAATATTCGAGATAATATTCGATAATTAAATCAAGCTTCAGATGAATATTAAAATAATATTCATCAAGTATTTAATTTCTTAAATGAATATTCAAAAGTAATATTTATTTAATAAAATAATATTCTAAAAGAATATCCAATTAATATTCATTTAATAGTCTCATCTTTAGAAGAATATTCGAAATAATAGTCGATAGTCAATTCGACTCTGAATGAATATTGAGAAATATTATTCGTTGAATAGTTAAATTCAAATAATTATTTGAAGTAAGGATCGTTAAAATAATTAGTCTCGAACGAATATTCAAATAATATCCGTCGCCCAAATAATAGAAAATATTTACTTAAATATTTTCTCCCGAGGTAATCTCGATATATCAAGAAATATTGACTCTCGGTCTATATTTGACGAATAAGATGTATACGCCCTTCTATGAGGGTCTTACAATAACCGGCTTATAACTGATATATAACTATCTAGCTTATAAGCCAACAATAACATTCAGGGAACAAGTATATCAATTCAACTTGAAAGTAGGCATGCATGCAATGGCATATGTATAACAGCAATCATATATATATATTTATTCAATCACAACAACAGCCTAAAAGAAGGGAATTGAAACTTGCCTGGTAGTCGAGTACGGTAAGGGGTAGTGGTAGCGGGTCCCGGTTCAGCTTGGTGATCTATAAATAGCCAAGGCATTCGGGATTAATCACTTAACATATTAAAAGTTAAGTTATACTTAAATCGAAACATGTTCTCGAGTTATCTCGTTATACCCCTTTTTGTGGATTACTTATTATCCCAGATCCGACCCGACATTCGTTCGTTAATACGACATGTCACTGCACTTATACTTGGGACATACCTAAGTCATATGAGTTCTAAGGTTGATCGTTACGAACCAATATTTTACTCCGAGTTTTATCGCCCGTTTTCTAAGTGTTTTACCAAAGTTATAAAAGAGTCGTCTTTTAGGGGTTCGTTCGCGTTTAACCTTGACTCGAACATTTTTAATAAATCGAAAAATGCTCTTTTTGACATACGGTTTTCTTTCACACCTTCCTTCTTACCCCTAGTATTTATTTACCAAGATTCGCCATGACGTTACATAGCTTACGAGGGTTCAATTTCAGTTACGAACTTTCATTTACGGATTCGAACTACTTTTAGTAATTTGGTCATAAATCCTAAACCGTAAGTCCGTTTCACGTGATCTTTATATCAAAACGAAGCTTAGAACATTACCTATCCTATCATGGCAGATAAGGTCTCTGGAAAGTAGGGGTTCGACATGGAAAATGGCATACAAAACATGGTAATGTAAAATCGGGCATTATAACGGCTGTAAATCGAATATCTATCAATTTCGAATCTTCCCATAAACATAGTATCCAACAAAAACAACATATACATGACTTATATACATGAATTGAGGCCAATCAATGCCTTTCCGTTCATCTAGCTATTTACATCATTAATCCAAAATCCATACATAATCATGCTTATAACTTTAACATAACCCTAACTAAGTTATAACTATCATAAACATGCTTAAATCTCAAACAAGGGTTAGGGTTTCAAGAGCTTTATACCTTCCTTGGATAGTGATATAGCCTTACTAAGCCTTGTATGGTCCTTAGGAGTGATTATGCTTGCTATATCAACCATGAAAAATCAAGAAAACAAAGTTAGTTCAAGAAGAACACTATTCATGCTCCTCTTGAATGATTTATTTGAAAATGGAAACCAATGAATTTGAGCTTGAAATTTCTAGGAGATTAGTTTATTGAATTATAGGACTCACCTTAAAAATTACAAGATCAAATGATGGTTGGAAGTGGGATTTTGGAATTGGAATTTTGCAAGGGGCCGAATGGAGCTTCAAGAGAGTGTTTGATGTTCTTTTGTGTTGGTTGATTTGAAATAATGCATAAAGTGACATTTGCTAGATAATATCTCATCCAAGTGGTGTTAGTGGAGTGTGATGTAATGGATGATGGTTTTTGTAGGACAAGTGTTGCATTTTGCATGGTTGAAGGCTAACTAGCTAGTTGGTCTTGCTAAGTACTTGGTTCTTCCTCTAAGGTGCTAGTTCCTTGCTTCTAGTTTAGTTACTAGATATTTATACTAGTAGCTTGCACAAGACTCTTGCTTCCTCTGCTTGTTTCTGTGTCCGGTTATTACCCGTTTCGATTGATCGTTCGTGAGAATATTTCACGGATTTCTAATTAGGGTTTACCGGGAATCCTCTTTAATATTAATACTTTCATTCTCCATCTTTCATTCTAACTTTCCATTTTATATTCCTTTAATCCATTCGTTAAATACTTAAGGCTATCAGTGTCCAGGGAACTCTCGGAGAAAATAAAAGTGCGGTTTTTCAGAATCTGACAGCTTTTACATACACTTATTTTCCCCCTGGATCACTAATACGAACTCGGAAATCCGTTCCGAATACTTCTATATAGTGTCGTCTCATATTATTATATACTCCCACCAAAACACTATTCATTCTGTATTCTTTACTTGTTCTCTTAGGGTTGTATAATTGTCCGTATTCTCTTTCGATCGTTCCTTAACCTTTTTACGGAACTACTGTATTAATCGTTATAGATCTGGATGACATGAGAGTATTCTCTTGCTTGAAGTTGCCATATCTTATTCCCTTAGAAGATAGATTATTCTTACCTATGTTGTCACCCTTTAGCATTCTTCAAGACATAAACATAATAAAGTCGAATTCCATTCATTCTTTCCCAATTATCAATTATTACATTGTAGCCATATCCACTATTCATTCTTACATCATTAAATACATAAAAGTTTTAATTCCACCAAAAATCAGGGTTCTTACATCCTCTCTACCCTGACATCCTCAAGAATGGTCCATTTGTACCACAACAAGAAATTGCTGAATCTATAGGGGGCACAATAGTCATTCCTAGATCATATGTTGTAAAAGAGCCATCCAAATGGATGGACTCAGAGAACGAAAAGGTTGCCCTAGACAGTCATCTCATGTTACTGATCATAGACTCCATGGATATGTCGATGTTTGCCAACATAGAATCATGCACATCAGCCAAGGACATGTGGAACCACATCGAGGTGTTATGTGAAGGGACAGAGGAGGTAAGAGAGAATAGGAAACAGATACTGGTCACACAGTATGAGGCTTTCATGGCACAGAGTATTACTGATATGTTTGAGAGATTTCACAAGCTGGTGACTGAGCTTCAAATGAATGGGAAGGTTTACAGCACTAAGGAATTAAACATGAAGTTTCTCCTATCTGCACCAAACCACCTAGAGCAAAGGGTCATATCTCTAAGGGAAAGAGATTTGAACAAAGTCACATATGATGTGCTCTATGGGGTTTTAAAGACTCATGAGCTTGAGTTGCTTCAGAAGAGGGCTATCCAAGCCAACCAAGGCAGAATGATAAACACATCCTGTGCCTTGATTGTCAACAAATCCGTTCAAGACCTGGAAGCATCTACAAGTCAACTGAGAATAGAAGAGATAGTAGATGATGAAGAAACTGAAGAAGAAGTGACTGAACCTGTTGATGAAAAGGAAGAAGATGAGTTCTATACTCTTGAAGAGTTGGATGCCATGGAAAACACTTCATATGCTTTTATGGTTAGAAAATTCCCAAACATCATATTTAAAAGGAATCACCTTCAAGGTTAGATCTCAAAATCATTCATTCAACAAGAGCAAGGCACCTGTGAAATCAAACAAAAAGAAATTCAAAACCAGCTATGTGGATAGGTCATCTGTGAGATGTTATAGATGCAATGACCTAGGGCATTTTGCCAGTGAATGCAGGAAGCCTAAAAAGAAGGATAAGGAGTTTCTTGAGCTTGAAGCTAAGTATGAGGCTCTGCTAAAGAAGCATACACCAGGTAAGGCCTATATAGCTGAAGGGAAGTGTTGGGATGATTCTGATAGTGATGGAGAAGAACAAGAATTCTGCAACTATGCCTTGATGGCCAAGTCCAAGGAAGAACCATCTGAATCAGACTCTCAGGGCAAAGAAAGTGAAAGGAAGGTCATGTGGATTTTGGACAGTGGATGCTCAAATCATATGACTGGTGATATGGCCCTGCTATCACAATATGAGGAGAAGGCTGGCCCAATGGTTGCTTTTGGAGATGACAGCATTGGCAACACACTGGGATATGGCAAGTTGGAAATTGGAAATGTCATCATTGAAAATGTAGCACTGGTCAAGGGGCTCAAGCACAATCTACTGAGTGTTGGTCAATTTACTGACAGAGGCTTCAAAGTGAATTTTGACAAAGATGAATGTTTGATCACCCACAAGAAGACTGGTGAATTTGCTCTATCTGGAGTAATGAAAGGAAGCCTGTTTGTAGCCAATATGAACTCTGCAAACAAGGAAAAAATTTGTTGCTTTCACTCAAAAGCATCAAATGAAGATAGTTGGCTGTGGCATAAGAAGCTATCACACTTGAACTTCAAAGGCATTAATTCTCTAGTCAAAAGGGAGTTAGTGAGAGGCATGCCCACACTTGAATTCTGTCAAGAAGGAGTGTGTGAGGCTTGTCAAAAGGGAAAAATGAAAAGATCAAGCCACAAGTAAAAGACAGTGACATCAATAACCAAGCCCCTACAACTAATTCATATGGATTTGTTTGGGCCTGTCAATATTATGTCACTAGGAAGGAAAAAGTATGCTCTGGTGATGGTTGATGATTTCACAAGGTACGCATGGGTAGAATTTTTGGCATCAAAGGATGAGGCTCCACAAGTAATCATTGAGCATATAAAGAAAATTTACAAGGAAGAAAAGGCCAACAATGCAAGTGTGATTGCATTAAGAAGTGATAATGGAACAGAGTTCAGAAATACCATGCTTGCAGCATTCTGCAAAGAGAATGGTATTTCTCAACAATTCTTAGCTCCAAGGACTCCACAACAAAATGGAGTTGTTGAGAGAAAGAATAGAACTCTGATTGAGGCTGCTAGAACAATGTTACTTGATGCAAAGATGCCTACATGTTTTTGGGCTGAAAACACTGAAAAGACACCTTACAACTTGATTACTGGAAAGAAGCCCACTCTAAAGTATGTTCATACTTTTGGAAGGAAATGCTTTGTGTTAAAAGACAATTCAGAATATGTTGGAAAGTTTGATGCAAAAGCATTTGAAGGAATTTTTCTTGGCTACTCTATGGAAAGAATTGCATACAAAGTTTATGTCATCACTCAAAAGAAAGTTATGGAAAGCACAGATGTGACATTTGATGACAGCAAACTACCTGGATTAGAAGAAGCCAATGATGAAGATAAAGATCCTTTGAAGTTTGACAATCTAGATGATTCTGATGAGGAGATTGAAACTGAATTTGAGCCCACAATCCAACAAACTCAAGTGAATGAAGAACCTGTGTCAACCAACAATGAAGAAACAAGCATCCAAGACACACATGTGATTAGTGGCAACTTCATAGGGGGAGGAAATGTAAATGATCATGATCTGGATGATGAAGCAACATCAAGGCTGAGAAATCAATCTGAACATACAAGGAAATGGGATAGATCACATACTGCAGATCAGATAATTGGAGATCCAAATACAGGAGTGAGGATAAGGAGAGCAACTCTAAATGAATGTCTCTATGGTTGCTTTCTATCCCAAGTTGAGCCTAAGAAACTTGATGATGCATTTTTGGATCCTGATTGGATAATTGCTATGCAAGAGGAGCTAAACCAATTTGAAAGAAGCAAAGTATGGGAACTTGTGCCTGCACCAAAGGATAGAACCATTGTTGGAACAAAATGGGTTCTAAGGAATAAGATGGATGAAAATGGTGTAGTCATAAGAAACAAAGCAAGGTTGGTTGCAAAAGGATACTCTCAACAGGAAGGCATTGACTATGATGAGACTTTTGCCCCTGTTGCTAGACTAGAGGCCATCAGAATTTTCTTGGCATTTGCTGCACATTCTAATTTCAAGGTTTATCAAATGGATGTCAAGAGTGCATTTCTGAATGGGGAGTTGGAAGAAGAAGTATATGTGCAACAGCCACCTGGCTTTGAGGATCCACAATTCCCTCACTTTGTCTACAGATTGCTTAAAGCATTGTATGGACTTAAGCAAGCTCTTAGGGCATGGTATGACACATTGTCACAATTTCTACTGGAGAATCAATTCACTAGAGGCACACTGGACAAGACACTGTTTTACAAGAAACATGGTGATGATATTATCTTAGTTCAAATCTATGTGGATGATATCATATTTGGCTCTACAAATGAGAACCTGTGTGTGAAATTCTCTAAGCTCATCCAGAGCAGATATGAGATGAGTATGATGGGAGAATTAACATTCTTTCTTGGGCTGCAAGTGAGTCAAAGGAAGGATGGCATTTTTATAAGTTAAACCAAATACATCAAGGATCTATTGAAGAAATTTGACTTAGAAGAATGCTCGCCTGCAAAGGCACCCATGGCCACTGCCACCAAGTTAGATGAAGATGTTAAGGGCAAGAAGGTAGATATCTCAATCTACAGAGGCATGGTTGGTTCTCTACTCTACCTCACTGCTAGTAGGCCAGACATCATGTTTGCAACATGCTTGTGTGCAAGGTTTCAATCAAATCCAAAGGAATCACATATGATAGCAATAAAGAGGATTTTAAAATATCTGAAGGGCACACCAAACTTGGGGTTATGGTATCCTAAAGACACAGGGTTCAATCTGGTTGGTTATTCTGATGCTGATTATGCTGGATGCAGAGTGGATAGGAAAAGCACCTCAGGTAGCTGCCAGTTTCTTGGACAAAGGTTAGTCTCTTGGTACAGCAAGAAACAACAATCTGTGTCAACTTCCACAGCTGAAGCTCAGTACATAGCTGCTGAAACCAACTTAGAGATTATAGACTTATGTTGGAAAGAATTCTAATCATGTGTGACAACACAAGTGCAATCTCTATAGTTTCCAATCCTGTCAATCATTCTACGGCAAAGCACATTGACATCAGATATCACTTTATAAGGGAGCATGCAACTAATGGAACCATTGAGTTACATTATGTTCCCACAGAGAAAGAACTAGCTGACATATTCACTAAGCCATTAGATGAAGCCACCTTCACAAGGTTGGTTAGTGAGATTGGAATGCTGAATTCTTCAAATTCTGGCTAAGTGAATATATCAACTAGATTGTTGCAGCAGTAAATACTTACTTTATCAAATGCTCAATATTTTGAAGTAAGTATTGGCTGGAGTATGATTTATAAATATTCCACAATGCTGCATATGTTGAAAATCATACATCTTTAGCTTGAAATTTCTGTGAAATTTTGAGAGAATCACTATTTAATTTGGTAGAATATTCTTCAGTGAATGTTTCTGGTAAATTTTAAAAGATAGTGAAAATTGAAATTTATGAGTGAAAAGTATAGTTCGATAAGTCAGACTTCTCGAATGGTTCATTGTTATGTCATGGCTCGAGTTCTCGAATAGGCCTATCTAGAACCCTCTTGAGTTCTCGAATAGTGTCTTTTGGAGAAATCGAATAGCACACTCTGAGTTCTCGAATAGAGTATTTTAGTTCTCTAATGATGGAGTTCTCGAATACTGTATTTGAGTTATCGAATCATTTGAAAAGGCTGATTTCTCGCTGACACTTAATCGCTTTTTGGATTTATATTCAAAATTTCATTTCGCTCATAAAAACATATTTTATTTAGCTTAGAATTATTTTCTGAGTTAAATAACTGCCAGCTGTGAGTTACAAACTGCTTGAGATATCGAATAAGCCTTTCTTGACTATCGAATAGTTGTTTTATACTTCTCGAATGACTGTCTTGTCGATACAAAACTTATATCTAATCGACAACTCAAGTTATTCATATATATACAATTTCACAACTGTTCAACTCATTTCGTTCGATTTCTCAAGCATCTAAACTCTTAAAACCTCTGAAAACCCTAACTGCGAATTTCTTCTTCAACCTTAATTCTCTTATCTTCTCTACCCAAATGGCAAACACTCAACTCACCATACCATCCCAAACCAATTTCATCGCAATTACCAGTGATGTGGAAGCACCAAATACTAATTTCAAGTGCTTTGTTCGAGGGTTGTCTGAATCTTACATCAAGGGTGCACTATCAGCCAACCCAACCCTGTACATAGACTTATTAGAACAATTCTGGAGGACAGCTACAGTGGAGGTCATCGCCGTTGAGAATGATATTACCTCATATGTTGTCTACTGCAAAATTCAAGGCGAGGATATTACTATCACTACCACAGACATGAATCAAGCCTTGGATTTGCAGCAAGAGGCATATGACTCCCTGGCCACAGATGCTGAGTTGGAAGAATTCTTTGAATTTATCAACTACTCAGAGGCTATTAAACTTGGAAAGCTGAATAGGAAGTACTTGAGAAAGGAATGGAGCTATGTTTTTGCTACACTCCTTCATGTATTCACTGCCAGGAAATCGAGCTTTGATCAGATTAGTACACCTGTGCAGCAGCTTGCCTATGCCTTGGCTCATGGGAGAAAGATAGATGTTGGACATCTCATCATACAAGAGCTATATGGGAGACTTGGTAAGAACACAGCCAAGAGATGTACTGAAATTTTCTTTCTCCGCTTTATTCAAGCAGTACTTAATTTTAAAAATGCTTCATTGATTGAATTGCCTGGATTAGATAAAAGTAAAATAGGCTATCCTAGGTCCATGACCAAACTTATTTTTGGTAACTTGGAGACTAGGAATGATGTGGATGTAAGGCTTAATATAACTCCCCACATGGAGGGTTTGTTTAGGTTTTACCCCCACAACATGCCAATATTTGAGTCTAAGTCTCAGTTAGCACATCCTAAGCAAGAAGAACATAATGCTAACCCAAGGCTTGCTAACCAACCCTCTCAGACAAACACTCTACCAAACACAGAGCCAACTGCATCATCCTCTCAAAAGGGTGATGTTAGTAAAAAGAAGAGAAAACAGGTTGCTTCTGAACCTTTAACCATCTTAACTGAAGCAGCCTTGGCTGTAGAACTAGGTTTAGAAGGTGAGGAACCTGGGTCACCTATCATTAGCCTAAAGAAGAAGAAGAATTCTAAAACCACCTCTTCAGTCACCCAAATGGCTGAAGTTGTAAAATCAGGGGCACACGGCTCACTAGATGTATCCTCTCAACAGGGTGCATCTATAGAATCAAGCATCCTCCCCAATACCTATATGTAAAGAGTCAGCACAAGGGAGTGATAAGGCTGGCACAACACTGAGTGGAGAGCACATCACAATTAAAACTCCCTCTATCTCTCAGGGGGAGTTGCCAAAATCTAATCTACAACACACTTCTCTTCCAGAATCTACCACTCATATTTCTTTGGAGCCTGCAACTCAAGCAATTGAGGAGCAAGGCATTGATCATCAAGAATTCTTTTCTCTTGATGAGCCAATGGATTCAAGTGACTTGGTGCATGACACCTTGCTCACCACCCAGGTACCACATTTAGATGGTCAGGGAATGCATGCTGGCGCATCTCCTAATGACACCATCACAAACACAGAGGATTCACTAGTTTTAACTAGAGACTCTGTGCCTGTGTCAACTAATGTTGTAACTCATCCCACTCCTCTGGAGACAATAGTAGTAGAGTCTTTCCATCCGGTTACAGAAGTTGCATCTGTAACTGAGGAGTCTAGCTTGCCTAGCTCTAGCTCTAACTATATGTCTCAATGGCTGAAGCCTGTGCAACATGACAGTGCTTCAGGATCAGGGTCTGTTCAACCACAATTGACGGTTGAAGCACTCCAAAGCTTAATTGTGGATCAGATCCCTGAGTTCACAAAGATTGCTCAACACCTTCTCACTGCAGACATGCCCAATCCAGACTATGAAGCTATCCTCTTATGCCACAGAGATGATGTAGAAATACAGAAGGCTAAGATCATAGATGAAACTGAGAGGGATGGAAACGTAGATGCTTGGCTACTAGGAAAGAATGACATCTCTCTCTCAGAAGGTCTCCAGTACCTCAGAGAAGAATACATCACTTCACTAGGGTCCAATGCCAAATCTCTCACCCCTAATGATGTGTATGAAGCAGTGAATGACAGCTACAAGGGCATTCTCAAGGCTGCACACTACCTTGGCAAAGGTCTAAAGACAGAAGTTAATGAAGTTTGTTCAGCCACAACCAAGGAGGTGCATGAGATAAAGAGGACTTTTGATTCCAAATTCCCTCAGTTGGAGACTGTAGTCAAGGACATTCTAGCCTGTAAGTCTACCTACACCAAGATGGACAATGGTTTGGCTATTCTCAAGGATGCTGTCACAGGCCTGGGGCACAAATTCCAAAATCTCACTGATCAGACAACTGAAGCCAATGCCATGCTCAGGACCCTCTTTGCAAATCAATATGGAGACAAGCTGGTCACTGAGGTCCCTGTGCATGAGATGTCTAGGTTTGAAGTGCAGAGACTCAAAGAACAATCCCTGTCTGGCTTCAAATCCACTGCATTGTTCAGCAAGGTAGATGCACTTGAAAAGGAGGTAGCTACTCTCACTCAATCTAATGCTCATCTTACAGACAAGGTACAAACTCTTACTGAGCAATTGAACACTCAAGCCACCACCACAGCTGATGTTCTCCTGCATCAACAATCAATGTTGTCTGCAATGATGAAGCACATGGGTCTCCCTCTACCTGACGAATCTTCAACCCCAAAGGTCACTCCTACAGCCTCTGTGCCTGACAACAAGCCTAAGGGGGAGAAGAGGACATCAAGGAACTCAAATACAAAGGGGGAGAAACCACCAGTAAAGGGCATCAAAATCATTGAAGGTGGTCATCAAAGAACTTCAAAATCTTTAACTCATGTGCCTGGCAAAGGAAAAGACAAAGTTGATGAGCCTCCTATTTCTATGCCAGTTGTCACTCTACCAACTGTGCACATCACTACTTCCAGTGGTCAAAAGCAATCTATCACAACCACAGTGGTTGCAGGGAGTATGCTATCTGACAAACCTCAAATCTCCATATCTAAGAGTGCCAAGCCAGTAGAAGTGAAGGTGGTCACTGAGGCCAAGCTACAAGAAATTGCAAACTCAAATGTCTATCATGATGATGCATTCTTGGAGTTTCTGAAAGTCTCAAGAGAACAGGCTGGTGATGCTTTATCATATCATAGGAGTTTGAAGAGTAAGATTGACTTTCTCACTGTAGTACCAAGGAGAGTTGACGGCCTATGGCTCAAAGAGATAATGATGGTAGGAAAGAATAAGATATGGCACTTAACCATCAACACTCTACAGGGTCTAAAGCACTCAGAAGTGGATGTGTTCCTTGGAATGATTGAAAAGAAGGATGAAAACTGCAAGAGTCTCTTTGAAGAGTTAAGGGATGGTCAACCAGCAAGGCTACCTGAAGTATTCACAAATCCTAGAACCATCATCTATCAGGCTGCAACAAGAATTGATGATATCAAGCAGCTGGTCATCCCTAAGCATTTAATTCCTCAGAACAAATCTCTCATTATTGCCATCATTGAGCAGCTGAACAAGAAGAAGGGTTTAAGAACAGCAGAAGAATTGGAAGCAATATCATATCTCAGGTCATAAATTGCAACTGGCATTGTACCTGAATTTGCTAAGTTCATCCCTAGCAAGGATGGTGATCAAGACAAGGATGAAGACAAAAGTGATGGAAGGAGAAGGCATCACAGGAGTAATAAGGTTGATGAAGATAAAAAGAAGAAGAAGGATGGTAAGGAGAAGAAGAATGATGATGACCAAGGTAAAGTCTCTGAGAAGAAAAGTGGAAGACAGCAAGCCTTAGGCATTGCTGACAATAACCTCACCACAACACAAGACTCTAAGTCTATGGTTAATACTGTTAGTAGTGACCTACTAAAATCTACATCTATGGCTTCTGCAACTGTCTTGCCACCTTAAGAAGAGAAGAAGATTCAAGTCAAGAAACCATCTGTATATTTCAAAAAGCAAACTGCTAAAGGAATACTACAATGGTCCACAAACAAAGGTCACATGCTACTGCCAGGCAACCATGTAAAAAGGATCAAATTCAAACAAGCTGCAAGGAAACCAAAGCTATCCAAATCAAGGACTCTGACAATCTATCCAGGCTTAAAACTCCAACCACTAGATGAAGATTTTGATGAAGACCAACTGCAATTCTTATAAGCTCAAAAAATCTACCATGTTGCCATTGTTGATAACTGCCTTGAGATCAAATATACTGATGGAAGGGAGGAGAAATTCAAACAAGGAGGATGTCTAGAAAGAATCATTGCATTGTTGAGCTTAGAAGATAAAGTGGAAAAAGTATGGAAGCTGGAGCTAATTGATTTTGTAAAGATGAAGAGATCATGAGGAGAGAATCAGAAAATAGTGTCTTGAGAAATGGCTAGCAAGGGAGAAAGAAATTGAGAGACTGGAGATTGAAGCAGAAAAGCTAAGGGCAAAAGGATTGTGTAGAGTTCAGTTTAACCCCTATGTGGTGAAGTATAGGAGGAGAAATGGGGATCAGGTCCACATCAGAACGAATCTACTCAACCACTATCCTGCAAACATTCTGAAACCAGTACTTGAAGATTTCAAAGACTCAATTTTGCTTGAAGAATTGGATGCTATGGCAGAAATAATAAAAGCTATGGATGAGAATACAAGGAAGGAGAAAGAAAGAAGACAGAAAGCATATAATGATTTGCAAGCCAAAGTTATGGATAGACAGAAAGCATATGATGATTTGCAAGCATAAGACAATGGCTAGTACTTCATCATAGGCTGTAAGATTACTCACCCTGTAGTTCTATCCACATTGCTAATCAAAATTCATACATGTACTGTCAAGTTTTATCTTTATGTATGTTAGGCTTGTTATCAGACATGAAATTGTGACTAAGGGTCTTACTCACAATTTGGGGGAGATTGTTAGTCACAGAGGCATGCCTGAATACATCTAATAACAAGCCTAAGTATGTGTAATGTTATGCATTACCTACATGACCTCTTAACTGAGGGAACCTCTAGTTGTAGAGTTTCTATTTGTTCTGTACTTGTAATAGGCATCAAATCCTAGTTGTGTAACTATACTTATAAAGTCAAGAATAATGCTTGAAAGAAGTTCCAAGGTTCATGCCTCAAGCAAGGAGATAAAGACTGAAAAATAATCACAGTTGGGATTTGAAGAAATGAAGAATTTGCCTAAGTACCAATTCAAGAAGTACATTTGTCTATTCGAGAAGTCTAGCATTCGAGAAGTCAGAGATTCGATATCTCAGAAGACATTATTCGATATCTCTGAATACACTGTTCAATATCTCATTCGATATCTCAGAGATTCGATATGTCTATTACTCTATTCGAGAACTCATGGAGTCAACAAGTCAAAGCATCATTCGAGTTCTCTAAGAGTTAACAAGTCAATGCTCTATTCGATATCTCAAGGACTAAAGAAGCTATTCGACATCTCAGGGATTCGATATGTCAAAATGCTCTATTCGATATCTCAAGGAGTCCCAGAGAAAAGAGCTATTCGAGAAGTGATTCGATATGTCAATATAACACTATTCGAGAACTCAGAGTTATCGATTAAGTCAATTCGAGTTCTCGAATCAATCACTTAGCCACTTCTCGAATACATTCTTGGAGACAAAATACTGAAGAATTGTACAAGTCAGAAACCTGCAACAAGCCAAGATGCTTTATTTGACTATGTACTATAAAGCACATTGGAAAGCCTACAAAGAAGCTTGGAGAGATAAGACAAAGGGACAAGGAGCTAAAGAAGTTGATCTGAACAGGCTTTGCAAAGTCAAATCTGTAGCCATTTGGACTCTTACTCAAATGAGATAGACAGGCTAGAAAGTAGTTTGTTTACCTACCTTATTTGTAGTAAGTAGGTGTATCCATGTCTATAAGGATACAGCCTCACTTCCTTAGAAAAAAAAAGTTTTTAGAGATAAGATTTTCAAATACATCAGAAGAAATATCTCTCTTAGAAAAACGAAGCTGAGAATACTATCATTTGTATTCACAGATTGTAGCAAAATCTTTATCTAATAAAATATTAGATTAAAGTGATATTGTGTTGTGTTTGTCTTTATTATCTGCACTTACATATCTCACACATTCAACACATATCTTGTTGCAAAGATTCAAGAACAAAGAAAAGTTCAAGAATCCATTCACCCCCCCTCTGTATTCTTTTATTGTATTCAATACTCAACAGAATGTGTGTCGAAAGTGAAATTCAAAATGAAAAGATACACAGACATATACATACAGAGATTGTTTTACAGTCAATAGCATTTTAGAAATGAAAAGCTTTGAAAAAGGGAGTGGAAGAACTTACTGTTTTGCCAATGAAGTACAAGGTCTAATTCCTGAGGATAAAATTCTTGAAGATGAACTTCTACCGGGATTGGAGAACTAGGAGATTCCAGGGATGTGGCGACGTTTCCAATCGTTGCCGCTATGAAACAGTTTTTTCTCTGAGAAATTAGATGGTATTGTAAATGTAAAAAAGAGACAATGAAGGAGTTTTATAGGTTTAAGCACAAGGACGCGACGCTTGGACAAAGGTCTTTTCGAATTCAATGACTGTGATTGAGGCATGGATCTCGAGGATAGACAGCTGTCCGCCACAAAGGGATGTGTCTTTCTAGGAAACGTCTCGTCCTTGTACATCGCCATCCTTATTAGAAGAAGACGTCCGATGAGCATATTCCGAAGATGGGCCTAGGATTTGGTCTCCGTCTAGAGGATCTCTCCGAACGAAGCCCAGGGACATGTTGGAGGCCCATCTCCTTAATGGGCCAGGCCGAAGGTCTATTACTGGGAGCCTCCTTAGTGGGCCGGACCGAAGGCCCAACACCATGATCGTTCAATCCATTTATTTACAACGGTCATATGGTTACGGATCCCTGAGGACGGGGGACACGTTCCCCATAACATCCACTCCTCGGGTAACCGCCTGGAAGCAAGAGAATATGGCTTGGTCAGGTTCAATCTTTCATTCATACAAAATTTACACACACAAACACTCTACGTTCCATATTACTCAAACCAAAAAACCAGTTAACTTATTCTCACACCGAAGGCTGGGCAGGTCCGATCGACACAAGGCTGGGCAGAATTCTGGTTGTAACATTTTGTTTCTTAGTTTTTTTCAAAAACAGACCCAAAAATTATTTCCCTCTTCCGTCGCGGCCAGTTTTTCAGCCTGGAAGTTACAGTAGTTCAGTCACTGTTCTAAGTAATACCACAATGTGTGATTGTTTTAATCATAATATCACACACTTTCTGTCTTGTAGTATGTTTTGTCTCGTACCTAAGAAGAGAAAAAAAATTCACCAACTTGTTTTTTTGTCCCGTAGTAAGTTAGTTAAAGTACCTAATGTAATTGAGTAATAGTGCCGGTAATTTTCTTAAATTAACTCATAATATTTTTTCTTATTTTTCTACTTTTATTTTTTTTAATTCTTTTACGTGCAAGCATGATTGAAGAGAAAATAAAATAAAAATATCTTTTGTTATTTGATTTGTTTTGTTTTGAATTTTCAGGTATCTAATTGCGGTTTGAGTTAGCTCCTCGCTAAAATAATTGCTAAGCTATTTCGGGTACTATTTTCTTCCCTTAGTTTATATAAATAAAAAAATAAAAATATTAGTTTAGAATTTTTAGATAAAAATTATTTGTCGCGTCATGCATTTTATGGACATCTAGAGCACATCTTGTTTAGGATTTTAATTGTATTATTATAGACTGTGGTGATTGCTGGAGGACCCAAAGGTACGTACCACACTAGTGTAGAGCATTTTGTGTGATTTATTTATTATCTCTTGGGTGCTGCATTTTCATCTAATTAACTTTAAGGGCATAAACCACTTCATCAAGATATGGTAAGGGATTTCATCACCCTTTCCTTGGCACAAGACACTAATCCATCACACTACATCTCCAAGCCTTTTAAAATTAATTAGACGCTGGCCCCTAGGAATTTTTAGCTCAATTAAGAAGGTACCTAAAAGAGGAAGTAAATTTGGAATTATTCAAACTCTTTGGTGTCTAGGCAAGTGTATCACTTACCTGGCCAATTAAGATTGGTGTCTAGAATGGTGGTTCTCTAATTCATCGCCTTGTTTCAAGGAAGTGCCCCCGCTTGGCTGGCCAATCGGTTTGAATAAATCTAGATTTATAGATTTTTTGGTGGTCCTAAAGTTAGGAGTTGTCTAGATATTTTTAGGATAACTTAGGTTTAGATTTTTATTTTATTTTTATTGTATTTTCCCCCCTTTTATGTGCTAATTGATAGATAATATAGATATCTTTCTAGTGTATGCACACTTCGTTTAATTCGCAATCCCGATAGTCTTCCACTTAGTGAAACATCACCATAAATCACCATGGGAGACAACAATGTTGTGCCCCCTGCTCCACGTACCACGCTCAAACAAGCCTTCTACCCCCAACAAACAGCCCGTAGGTCTCCTATAGTCCTTTCAGAAGCTGCTGGTTCTAAATTTGAGGTTAAAACCCATCTTATAGGCATGTTGCGTAAATTCAATGGCAACTATGATGAAGATGCCTCTGAATTCCTTCAAGAATTTTGTTCACACAATATCACGCAAGCATACGCGGTCACAAGTAATATATAAGGTTAAGTCCAAATTCGTTCCCACAGAGACTGGTTTAGGTTCAATACAGATTTATGTACCTATGCAACAATGTATGATTATTATTCACTGCTAGGACAATATCAAAGGTGGGTTTTGATTATCTAAATTAACTAAGTAATTTAACAAAACTAAGAATTACTTAACTAATGAGAATTAAAATCGAATTACTTATGAGAATTAAAACATGGGATCCTAACTTCATTAAATACTTCGTCTAGAGTTGATGCCTTTAATCAAAGTATGTGATGGTTATGATAACTGATCGGACAACACGAAACAAGTATAGGTTACCTCTCAGTATACGAATACCAAACTACTCATACATCCACAAAAGAGATAGAAGATGAGTAGACACCAATTATGTTTAGACCCTATATGTCTATAAGATTTGAAAACATAACGGTTGAAGTAGAAGTTATCCATAGAGATCACATAGGGCAGCATAAGATAGTTCAAATTACGCTACAAATCATGATGTCAAAGCATACATAATCCTATGCTAGCATGGCAAGTTCTAAATCTCAAGATCCACCGTCGCTTCACAGGAGATTAACAAGGCAACTTAGATGTTAGCTACGCATCCAAGAAGAATAAGCACAACCATACGAGGATATCAAGAATTCATCACACACAAATCTTTAAAGTAATCAAACTACTAAACTACATAGATAAATCTGTTAGAATCCCATGACAATGATTAGTTCATAATCGAACCGTTCGTCACCATGGGATCTGATGAAAACATGATAGTAAACAAAGTATTAACGATTACGAATAAACTAGAGTAAAGAGTTTAAGAAAACAAATCCGAAATCCAGAGTACCGCCTAATTTATAAGAATACAAAAGTAGATCTAGATCTCCGAATGCTATCACGTCCTTCCGGTAATCCGTATCCAAGTCTGACTCTATATCTCTGGCTCTCTCTGTGTTTTTCTGAGTAGTTGTACGTTCAAAGAGGATAGAACATGTTTATATAGGTCCCTAAAGTCTTTTCCAGCAAGAAACTACCAAAAATACTAATTAGAATCGAAGTAGGAGAAATTTCAGGATGTTCCGCGCGCCGCGGCGCCCATCTGCGCGCTCTTACCCCCATCACAGCCTTCTCGTGCGCTCCTGCGCCCAGCTACGCGCTCCTGCGCCCAGAGTTTTTGCCAGAATCTGATTTTTGTGTCTTTTCTTCATTTTAACTCCGTTTTCTCCCGTTCCTTCTTCGTAAATTGCCATTCTTCAATCCCTTGACTCAAAATCTCCTTAGTATCGTAGGTAAAGACTCCATCCTTCATTCCAAGCTCAAAATCCTATCCAAGCTCAATGGTAATCACCAACCCTAGCCGACATTTTACAATCCTACACAAATAGACGAAAACACATCAAAACACAACATACTTGAGGCCAAGTTAATCAATTTAAGCTGATTAGAAGCGTTTCAAGTGGATATAAAATCCACTTATCAAATTTGAAGATCTTTGTTCCACTATCTCTTTCAGGTCCATGATTAGAGATGGTATCCTACTTCGTGTCATTTCGTTTGCTCTCAAAAGCAATGTGAAAAAGTGGTTCAATAGTCTTCCTGCTGACTCCATTAAAACATGGGAGGAATTTGTTAGCCCCTTTCTAAAAAAATATTTTTCCCATTCCAAATAAATCGAACTTCGCACCAAAATCATTGGTTTTCGATAATTTAGTGACGAAATTTTTTGGAAATATTTTGAACGTTTCAATAGCCTTCTTGCTGAGTGTCCTAATCATAGAATCACTCAAACCGAACTCATACTTATCTTATATGAGGGGTTAGATGTGAAAACACATGCCCTTGTAGAGTCTATGTGTCACTAGGGTTTCGTAAATAGGACTATTGAAGAGGCTTGGGAATACCTCGAAGGGTTATCCAATAGGACTGCTGAGTGGGAGAGTATGTCTGAGAGAGACCATAGTGTTTCTCGTAATAGTGTCTGTTCCATCGAGTCTGCCTTTGAAAGCTCTGCTCTTACTTCTATCTTAAAAAGACTTGAAGCACTTGAAAAACAAAAGTTTCAAACTTCCCAACCTGTCACGTCCTTAGAGATCACATCTTTGTCTTGTAGTATTTGTGGAGGTTTATATCATTTTGATGAGGATTATAAAGTTGGTCATCCCATAGAGCAAACCAATGTTGTGTACCCATATCAAAAGCCCAAAAATGATCCTTTCACAAACACTTACAATCCTGGGTATCGCAAGCATCCTAATTTCTCGTGGTCCTATGGGGCCCAAAATCAAGCCCAACCACAATACTACCCAAGGGGATTTTATCCAAAGCTCAAGGGCGAGTCTTACCAACAAGCCCAAACATATCAAAGTGGCCCTGTTTGCACTAAATCACGCAAGCGTACGTGGTCACAAGTAATATATGAATAAGTCGAGTTCGTTCCCACAGAGATCTGGTTACGGTTTTAATTCAGTAGATGTACCTATACAACAATGTATGATTATTATTCACTGCTAAGACAAATAACAATTTTGGGGTTTTAATTAACTAAATTAACTAAAAAGCAAATTAACAACTAAGAATTAACAACATGGGATCCTAACTTCATTAAATACTTTGCTTAGATCTGACACCTTTAATCACTATATGTAATGGTTATGATATCTGATCGGACAACACGAAACAAGTACACGCTACCTGTCAGCATACGTATACCAAACTACCCATACATCCACAAAAGAGATAGAAGATGAATAGACACCAATTATGCTTAGACCCTATATGTCTATAGAATTTGAAAACATAATGGTTGAAGAACGAGTTATCCACAAAGATCACATAGGGCAATATAAGTATTTTCATCTCATACTACAAATCATGTTGATAAACAATTATGAACCTATGCTAGCATGGCAAGTTCTAAATCTCAAGATCCACTTTCACTTCACAAGAGATTAACAAATTAGATGTTCATGACGCATCTATCGATTAAGCATAACCATACGAGGATATCAGATATACATCACACACAGATCTTTAACGCAATCAAGATACTAAAGCTCCATAAATAAATCCGTTAGAATCCCATGACAACGATTAGTTCATGATTGAACCTCTCGTCATCATGGGATCAAGTGAAACCATGATAGAAAACAAGATATGGAAGAAAGTAATAATATTAATAAGACAAAGGGTTAAGAGAACAAATCTATGATACAAAAGATGAAGTAGATCTAGATCCGTTGCTTGTCACGAGCGTTGAATCCTTCTCTCCTTTTCTCCCTTGCAATTCTAAGTTATATTCTGTACAAGATATCTAATTCTATCTAATGATGATAATGATATATTGATCCTTCAATTTACAAGGGTTGGATGTGTTTATATAGGCTCTAGACATCTTGCCCAGCAAGAAATACCAAATCAGAATTATAATAGAAGTACGTTTCCTAAACTGATTCTGTTTTAAACGAAAATTCGTAGCAGTCTTTTCTTCATTAATTCTGGAACGTTCCAGCTATAATTGGACCTCTGGACCACTTTAGAATGATAGAGAATCTCGTTATCTTCGCGTGGACAGTAAGATCGCCCAAAACGGACTTGTAGAACTCAAGATATGGCTAAAACAAAAATCCGAAAATCTGGCAGAATTTCTACGCAGCAGCCCGCCGAGCAAAGTGCTTCACCAGGCAACTTGCCTGGCGCCATTCTGCTGAATCCGGGGCAGATTGCCTCGCGGGGCAACTTGCCTGGCTCCAATCTGCGAAAACTTGATTTTTCTTCGTTTTTTCATCTTTTCTTCCCGTTCCTTTGCATGAGCTTCCGTCTTTCATTCTTAATGACTTGTATACTTCTTAAGAGTTGACATTAGCCACCATTCTTCATTCCATATCATCAATCAACTGCACAAAACGCTCCAAAAATGACGGAAACTACACCTTTAATTTCTTCAACCATGCACAATTAAGCAAAACACATCAAAACTACCACAAACTTGAGGCCAAAGCAATCAATTTAAGCCGAATTAGAATGTTCCAAGTAGATATAAAATCCACTTATCACACCCCCAAACTTAAACCGATGCTTGTCCTCAAGCATAAACAATTACAACTGTAATATCCGTAAATTTTTTGAATAAATTTTTCGAATCTACTCGATATTTTTATTTAAAAATATTTTAGAAACGATTCACTAGTATATATTTCAAATTAGTACGTTTTATAAATTTTTAAAATTTATATATTCGTATTGTATTTAAATATTAGTGTTTATTAAAAATTTGAGAAAAATAGTATTTTTAAATTTTGAGTCTTATTTATTTTAAGAAATGAAATTAGAACTTCGTTTTAATTAGACGGGGAAAAAAACGATATCTTTTCACCAAATATTCCATTAAACATTATCATGATCATTATTTTCATATTTTATTTTTCAGCATTAATTTTGTCTCCCACAATTTTAATTCTTTTTAATTTAATAATGTAAGCACTAACTAGCCACATTGTTATTAATTGGAGTATTGTATGTCATTCAGAAACAAAAACACTGACCAAATTATATACAGAGTAGTATACAACAGAGGAAACCACATGGAGTGAATTTCTTTTCCTGTTAGAATCAAAATTGTCTCTTTTACAAACCAAAGCTCGAACTTATATACATCACATACGAACAAACAGATCACCACAGTAGTATATTCTTTTCGGATTGTTCCTTGATTTTTTTTTTCTATTCGTTGTTTGTACTGGGGGTTGGTTTATTATTGTTGTTGTGGAGAAATAAGGCAGGAAAGGGAGAGAGGTTCGGTGAGAGGTCGAGGGAGAGACGTTCAGAGAGATTGAGAGATGGAGTTTTGTGTGCAGTGGTTGATGTTCGAATCGGAGTTATAAGGGGGGGGGGCTGTGTTGTTGTCGGAAGTGGAAGGGATGGAGTTTTTGTGGTGGTTTTTCGGTGGATGGTTTCGGTGGAGGGAGTAAAACAAGGGAGGAGAGAAAGAGGAGGGTGCGAGAGGGGGTAGAGACAGAGGGGAGTTACGGAGTGAGATAGAGGGATTCAGTGATGGATTAAGAGAGGCGGGGAGAATAGAGAGAGAGAGAGAGAGAGAGAGAGAGAGAGAGAGAGAGAGAGAGAGAGATGGACAGAGAGATTGTAAGAGATTGAGAGAGATTGAGAGAGAGACGGAGGGGAGATCGAGAGAGAGAGAAAGAGAAAGAATGGTGAGAGAGAGATACACGGGAGAGAGGCAGCACAGGGGAAGGGGAGACGCGGTGGTGGTGGGTTAGGTGGGACCCACGCCATTGTTGTAGTTAGAATAATAATAAAATATTACAGTTATGAAAAAATGAGTGGTTGATCGTTTTAAATCGGGATTTATATAATATAAATGAATAAAAAGGGGTTCAACTGGTTTTGTTAAATTGGTATATTATTTAAAAATTGTGAGAAATAAATAATTTAATAAAAATGGTTTAGTTGACTAATTAATTAAATTGAAATATTTTGTGATTATTTGAACAAAATTTAGAGACTTAATGATTCATTGATAAAAGAGATAAAATAATGAGGGTATTAAAATGGAATAATTATTATGGTTTTAAATTGAGTAAATAAGATTAATTGTTGTCTTGAGGATTTAGTTATTTAATTCAAGGATTAATTGTTGTCTTGAGGATTTATTTATTTAATTCAAGGATTAATTATTATCTCGAGGATTTATTTATTTAAATTAAGGATTAATTGTTGTCTCGAGGATTAATTGGTTAAATATGTTTTTTTTTATCGTGGAGTAAGATAATTGTTTGATGATTATTTATTGATTGAGTTTTTATATAGGATGTCAATGGTATTATTTTAGAGGATTGATATTTAGCATTTTCGGATTATTTTGATGAACCGGATCGGACAAGATTATTTTAGAAAGTAAAAACCGGAATTAGTATTAAATTATTTGAGAGATTTAAAAATGGAAAATTTGGAATAATTCGCGGAACCATTTTGGGGTAGGATTTTGGATGAGTTAGGAGACTCGTTTGGAAGAACTTAATGAACGAAAGTTGTAGATATGCAAGGGTATTATATATCGGTGAGTAGAAGTTGATTGAAAGGTGATCAGAAGTTGAGTTAAATAATAGCTGAACTTGGCCCGAGGAGGTGAAATGTCGAAGAACCAGAGTTCTGGAGCAGGTTGGAGTATCGTATCGCAGAACCAGGCAAGTTTACTAATTCGTACTCCATTGTTCGGAGTATTTATATTTTTAACTCATAAGTATGCTGATTAAGTTTTCGGATTTTAAAATCAAGTATTCTTTCAAGTGGTTTATATCAGATTTTATTCATGCAATTTACATACATATTATTGTTGAACTGTTATTCGAATATAGTGTATTACGAGGTGTTCAGATTTATTTCATGAGTTGTTCCATATTGTTGGTACGTTTACTGAGATACTTCATTCGAGCTTATATTTAAGAGTGGGGATATATATATAAAGTAAGTTATGTATACTGATATGGGTCACCTTATTTCGACTCCATAATCAGAACAGTTTTTCATAATATTTTCCTCTACTCAGTCGAGAGGGAAACTATATTAATGGTGTCTATTGTTCATTGCTTATGAAAGCAAAAGTGACCGGAGTAACGCACCGGCCCAACTGAGGAGTATTTAGGGTGTGTTCGAGACGTCGGTGCATCCTTCTATCGATAGAAAACGAGTAGTGATAATGGATTGATCATCCATTACTTGAGTAGGCGTTACGAGCAGAAATTTAATCATTGACATCCTATCGGTTAACCGATGCCTGTGTGGTTCTGTTAACTAGGGTGTTGATCTGAGCAGTTGTTATAATATATTATCAATGGAGTATTTTGAGAAGTTATTGATTTATCTTCGAGTAGTATTTTGAGAAGTTATTGATTTATCTTCGAGCAGTATTTTGAGAAGTTATTGATTTATCTTCGAACAGTATTTGAGAAGTTATTGAGATATATTTATTCTTTCATATGAGTAGTATTTTGAGAAGTTATTGAGATATATTTATCCTTTCATTCGAGTAGTATTTTGAGAAATTATTGAGATATATTTGTCCTTTCATATGAGTTGTATTTCGGGGTTTATAAAAAAATTTCCAAGTTGATCTCTTTTCAAAATATGTATATTATAGAGTGGTAAAAAGCCATACTTTGGTCAAATTGTTTATTATATGATATCTATATGTACTTGCTGGGCATTCTTTCGCTCATTCTTGCTATTTAAATATTATAAAGTAGAGGCAATCAGAGCTAGTATTAGTACAGCAAATCGTGATTAAGGAAAGAGGAAGACCACTGATTCAGCATGTTAATCTTAAAGCATCTGTGGAGATTACAGGTTGGAAAGGTATTGGTATAATGTTTTATTATCTAGTTCTTGGGAGTTGTAATAGTATTTTAGAGATTCTGGGAAGTGAACTTGAGACGTAATATCTTTTGGAATTATTGAGTACTTGTTCTAAGGTTATAGCCCGTGGAGTTGTTATGAATATTGTTATAGATTTCATTATGATCAGGAGATTGAATATTCCGCAAGAGATGTGACGACCTGGATTCCTGTAGGGGATTTGGGGGCGTTACAGTAATGGTATCAGAGCAGTAGGTTATAAATCTTAGAACGAGTGTAGGAGGAGCTAGGACTATATGAAAGGGAGTTTAGAAGCCAAGAAATCGATAGGTATATATATAATAGGAGTTGCGAGGTGGAGGCAGGATG
Source organism: Saposhnikovia divaricata (assembly GCA_036435485.1). Taxonomy (NCBI): domain Eukaryota; kingdom Viridiplantae; phylum Streptophyta; class Magnoliopsida; order Apiales; family Apiaceae; genus Saposhnikovia; species Saposhnikovia divaricata. The sequence goes on along the minus strand of CM071597.1, from coordinate 181,039,082 downwards.
GCCATTAGGAGTAGAATCAATTAGGACGAGAGAAATGTGTATCCAGGATTTATTTATTGGGTGAAATATGAGTATATAGAGGTAAGTATACATAAATATACATATATCTATAACTGCAGATATATATGTGTATATATATGTATATGTACAGATATGTACTGTTGGTTTTCATAAATAAATATTTCATGGATATGCAATTTTAGTAGACTAAACCATATTGGGATAAGTTGAATTGAGTGAGGTTGTGACTTTTGAGGAAGTGTAGAAGAGATAAATAGAGTGGATTTTATATATGGAAACAAAACAAGAAGAGTATGATGGTTTTATGTATGGATTTGGAGGAGGAGGAAGGAGCTGGAAGATTTCGACAGGGATTGAAACAATAGATTGGAAATAATGATGCAAGATTTAGAGTGAATTAATTCAGAAGGGTAGAGATGAGAGGAAAGAGGTATATTTAATGAGAGAAAATGATATGAGGAGTTGTGAGGAATAATTCAGATTTATTATTGAGGATATGATGTAATTTGAGGATAGAGTGAGGATAAGAATAAACGAATGAAGTAGGAGCCGGTATGAAAATAGACGGTATAGCATAAGAGTTTATAATTAAGATATGGGAAGCATAAAGCTGGTAAAAGTGCTGAGAAGCTATTAGCAACCTTAGTTATTGCCTACGTTGATTCCGAGGACGGAATCCTTTTAAGGAGGGAAGACTGTAATATCCATAAATTTTTTGAATAAATTTTTCGAATCTACTCGATATTTTTATTTAAAAATATTTTAGAAACGATTCACTAGTATATATTTCTAATTAGTACGTTTTATAAATTTTTAAAATTTATATATTCGTATTGTATTTAAATATTAGTGTTTATTAAAAAGTTGAGAAAAATAGTATTTTTAAATTTTGAGTCGTATTTATTTTAAGAAACGAAATTAGAACTTCGTTTTAATTAGACGGGGAAAAAAAACGATATCTTTTCACCAAATATTCCATTAAACATTATCATGATCATTATTTTTATATTTTATTTTTCAGCATTAATTTTGTCTCCCACAATTTTAATTCTTTTTAATTTAATAATGTAAGCACTAACTATCCACATTGTTATTAATTGGAGTATTGTATGTCATTCAGAAACAAAAACACTGACCAAATTGTATACAGAGTAGTATACAATAGAGGAAACCACATGGAGTGAATTTCTTTTCCTGTTAGAATCAAAATTGTCTCTTTTACAAACCAAAGCTCGAACTTATATACATCACATACGAACAAACAGATCACCACAGTAGTATATTCTTTTCGGATTGTTCCTTGATTTTTTTTTTCTATTCGTTGTTTGTACTGGGGGTTGGTTTATTATTGTTGTTGTGGAGAAATAAGGCAGGAAAGGGAGAGAGGTCGAGGGAGAGACGTTCAGAGAGATTGAGAGATGGAGTTTTGTGTGCAGTGGTTGATGTTCGAATCGGAGTTATAAGGGGGGGCTGTGTTGTTGTCGGAAGTGGAAGGGATGGAGTTTTTGTGGTGGTTTTTCGGTGGATGGTTTCGGTGGAGGGAGTAAAACAAGGGAGGAGAGAAAGAGGAGGGTGCGAGAGGGGGTAGAGACAGAGGGGAGTTACGGAGTGAGATAGAGGGATTCAGTGATGGATTAAGAGAGGCGGGGAGAATAGAGAGAGAGAGAGAGAGAGAGAGAGAGAGAGAGAGAGAGAGAGAGAGAGAGAGAGAGATGGACAGAGAGATTGTAAGAGATTGAGAGAGAGACGGAGGGGAGATCGAGAGAGAGAGAAAGAGATCGAGGGAGAGAGAGAAAGAGAAAGAATGGCGAGAGAGAGATACACGGGAGAGAGGCGGCACAGGGGAAGGGGAGACGCGGTGGTGGTGGGTTAGGTGGGACCCACGCCATTGTTGTAGTTAGAATAATAATAAAATATTACAGTTATGAAAAAATGAGTGGTTGATCGTTTTAAATCGAGATTTATATAATATAAATGAATAAAAAGGGGTTCAACTGGTTTTGTTAAATTGGTATATTATTTAAAAATTGTGAGAAATAAATAATTTAATAAAAATGGTTTAGTTGACTAATTAATTAAATTGAAATATTTTGTGATTATTTGAACAAAATTTAGAGACTTAATGATTCATTGATAAAAGAGATAAAATAATGAGGGTATTAAAATGGAATAATTATTATGGTTTTAAATTGAGTAAATAAGATTAATTGTTGTCTTGAGGATTTAGTTATTTAATTCGAGGATTAATTGTTGTCTTGAGGATTTATTTATTTAATTCAAGGATTAATTATTATCTCGAGGATTTATTTATTTAAATTAAGGATTAATTTTTGTCTCGAGGATTAATTGGTTAAATATGTTTTTTTTTATCGTGGAGTAAGATAATTGTTTAATGATTATTTATTGATTGAGTTTTTATATAGGATGTCAATGGTATTATTTTAGAGGATTGATATTTAGCATTTTCGGATTATTTTGATGAACCGGATCGGACCAGATTATTTTAGAAACTAAAAACCGGAATTAGTATTAAATTATTTGAGAGATTTAAAAATGGAAAATTTGGAATTATTCGAGGAACCATTTTGGGGTAGGATTTTGGATGAGTTAGGAGACTCGTTTGGAAGAACTTAAAGAACGAAAGTTGTAGATATGCAAGGGTATTATATATCGGTGAGTAGAAGTTGATTGAAAGGTGATCAGAAGTTGAGTTAAATAATAGCTGAACTAGGCCCGAGGAGGTGAAATGTCGAAGAACCAGAGTTGTGGAGCAGGTTGGAGTATCGTATCGCAGAACCAGGCAAGTTTACTAATTCGTACTCCATTGTTTGGAGTATTTATATTTTTAACTCATAAGTATGCTGATTAAGTTTTCGGATTTTAAAATCAAGTATTCTTTCAAGTGGTTTATATCAGATTTTATTCATGCAATTTACATACATATTATTGTTGAACTTATTCGAATATAGTATATTACGAGGTGTTCAGATTTATTTCATGAGTTGTTCCATATTGTTGGTACGTTTACTGAGATACTTCATTCGAGCTTATATTTAAGAGTGGGGATATATATATAAAGTAAGTTATGTATACTGATATGGGTCACCTTATTTCGACTCCATAATCAGAACAGTTTTTCATAATATTTTCCTCTACTCATTCGAGAGGGAAACTATATTAATGGTGTCTATTGTTCATTGCTTATGAAAGCAAAAGTGACCGGAGTAACGCACCGGCCCAACTGAGGAGTATTTAGGGTGTGTTCGAGACGTCGGTGCATCCTTCTATCGATAGAAAACGAGTAGTGATAATGGATTGATCATCCATTACTTGAGTAGGCGTTACGAGCAGAAATTTAATTATTGACATCCTATCGGTTAACCGATGCCTGTGTGGTTCTGTTAACTAGGGTGTTGATCTGAGCAGTTGTTATAATATATTATCAATGGAGTATTTTGAGAAGTTATTGATTTATCTTCGAGCAGTATTTTGAGAAGTTATTGATTTATCTTCTTGTAGTATTTCAGAAGTTATTGAGATATATTTATTCTTTCATATGAGTAGTATTTTGAGAAGTTATTGAGATATATTTATCCTTTCATTCGAGTAGTATTTTGAGAAATTATTGAGATATATTTATCCTTTCATATGAGTTGTATTTCGGGGTTTATAAAAAAATTTCCAAGTTGATCTCTTTTCAAAATATGTATATTATAGAGTGGTAAAAAGCCATACTTTGGTCAAATTGTTTATTATATGATATCTATATGTACTTGCTGGGCATTCTTTGGCTCATTCTTGCTATTTAAATATTATAAAGCAGAGGCAATCAGAGCTAGTATTAGTACAGCAAATCGTGATTAAGGAAAGAGGAAGACCACTGATTCAGCATGTTAATCTTAAAGCATCTGTGGAGATTACAGGTTGGAAAGGTATTGGTATAATGTTTTATTATCTAGTTCTTGGGAGTTGTAATAGTATTTTAGAGATTCTGGGAAGTGAACTTGAGATGTAATATCTTTTGGAATTATTGAGTACTTGTTCTAAGGTTATAGCCCGTGGAGTTGTTATGAATATTGTTATAGATTTCAATATGATCAGGAGATTGAATATTCCGCAAGAGATGTGACGACCTGGATTCCTGTAGGGGATTTGGGGGCGTTACAACAACCAACTAACTAACTAACTAGTACCACATCCGTAGGTGATCACGGTTGCATTTGGCATATGCAACAAGCCCTTTAAACCCCAAGGCAGCCCTAATGGACGAGTAAGGTCTCGTGAGGGCCTAAAGCGAATAAACCAAACCAAACCAAACATACCCAGTATATCCCGCTCAGAGCAGGGTCTGGGGAGGGTAGGTTGTACGCAGACCATGCCCCCACTTTTTAGGGTAGAGAGGCTGTTTCCGTGAAGATCCTCAGCTATGTGCACGACATAAACGGTGTGTGATAGATACAAAGGAATCTAAAGGAAATACGACAACGTTCACAACCATACCTGAGCCCATGGCTTTCTCCACAAGGGACTTACCTACCATGCCCCTAGTTACCACCAAGCGAAGCTCCTTGCACCAGCACAACCGGGAAACATATGATAATACAAATAATAAATGAAAAAGGGAAAAAAGTCGGCATAAGCCAAAATCCTACGATAATGACATCCGAGACAACCCAACTCTGAGGTTCTCCACTATAGAGCCGTCCCCTAGAAGAGAGTCCACCACCCTGATTTGCCGCCTCCACGAACACCTGTCAGCTGTCATGGTCTCACTTAGGTTCAAAGCCTTCAAATCCAACCTAAGCTGCTCTTCCCATGACCTCCTCGGTCTGCCTCTCCTCCTCACCCCATCCACCGAAAGACTCTCGACCCTACGCACTAGAGCTTCCGGCCGCCTCCTACGGACGTGACCGAACCATCTCAACCTCCCTTCTCTAACTTTCTCAGAGAGGGGCGCCACTTCGAGCTTGTTCCTGAACACCCTATTAGGGATTCTATCTAGCAACGTGCGTCCACACGACCACCGCAATGCAATGCAATGCATGAATGCAACTAGAATGAAAATGCAACGATCCCCTTCAAACTAACCAAAACCAACTAGCAAGCAAATATGTCAAAGAATGCAACTAAATCCAAATAGAGCTCGACCAAGTTCCCGTATACTAACAATACATGAACAAAAACGTGCGTGTGTGCAATGCTCATCAGAAATACTCCCAAAACTAGGTCAAAAATCATACATGCTCTTCGTCAAGACAATCACAGGTTTATAAATAGAATAGACAGTAAACACTTCATAACCTAGGAACACCTCCATCCTTATCCAAGGTAGACAGAAATTCATGCTTTATTACTAACTACTATGACACATATATACAAGCATGCTTATTTAACTTTGCAATGGATGAGACCCCGAAAGGCTTATACAATAATACCCATGTAACGACCGTTGGGTTAGTGGATCCCAGACTATAAAAGCCTTAGGTCACTAGGCACAAAGTCCCCGCGGACTTAATTGCTCGAGTATTAAAGAGCTCACCCTAGTTAATTTTGCATATAAACAATTGACACTTTTGATTTTTTTTTCCTTTTTTTTCTCTTTTTTTTTCCTATGCAATCTGGAATGAGAATTCTCAATTCCAGCCCTAGACTACTCATATAAATATGAGCCGGCTACTAGCCATTTGACACCTAGCCATTATTGACAATTATTTACAATTTAGCATGAAATCCCTGTTTTCCCCCAAACTTAGACTTAATTGTTCTAGGCCATCAAGGGAATAACGAAAATTCTAAATATAATCAAATGATTAAATCTCAAAACATCCAAACAAGCATAACCTCAACCTAGCCCAAAAGCACCCAATGAGACTGTGTAATTAATTTTGTTTCTGAAACACATAAGTCAATTTCATAGAAACTATAAGTCAACCCTCTATTCATCATTACCACACTCAATTAGACACCTACCTACCAATCAGAATTAGCTCGTTCTAAGGGATCATGAAATATGCATGCTATGCAAATGCAACTAATATGAACTCACATGGTATACAAAAATAAAAACAGAATGTCCTATATGAAACAAACATAATTATTACGAACATACATGCATGAATTACTACTACTAATATGCAAAACATGAAATCCTACATGAACACAATGACTAACAATCACATATATATACACTACTTATCCCTCAAACCACCCCCAAACTTAAAATATTCAATGTCCTCATTGAATGGAAGTAAATACGAAGAAAAGTAGAAAACATACCAGTATACAACAATGCTTGGGTTGCCTCCCAAGAAGCGCTTCTTTAACATCAATAGCTTGACGTTACTTCCAAGCCTCCATTAAGGATGATAATAGTTTGCCTGGTCCTCTCTTCGTGAAACTTCATCATCATCACGACGGCACACTTTCTACCCTTTATCCTCGCTTGGCCTATTCGTATAACAACTATGTCCAATTCCAACGCCTTCATCTGTTGACCCAAAATCTGTCAATTTGTAGAACAACACACACTCGCGGGCTTCGCTTGAATATAATGGAGGAGGGTAAATGTAAGTTGCTGAAGCCTTTGGTTCCTCAAAGAGAACTTCCTCCATTGGCTCTAATGCGCTACCTCCATCTTCACACTTTGAGACAAGTAGAAGATCTGCATCTTTCCCATGTTCTTCAGCCTCTTGGTACGCACATACCAATTCTTGAAATTTGTGCAGCTCATCAGTGTCTGTCCCATATAGTGCCCTTTCCAAATCATCCACCATCTTAACATGATCAAATTCCTCACATGGCTTGCGAATGCTCACCTCGTCTTGGAATTTGTCTTCTTCAATTATGCATGCAGTACCTTGCTCCAAGTCATCATTATTTTCTGGTATTGCTTCTGGTTTGAATTGTTGTTTCTCTTGTTCCAAGGCTCTCACAGCTTGAGCAACTAGAATCTCCAAAGATTTGAGAGACTCCTCGATACTCTTTATAAACATCATAATCTCCTCCCTAGTAGGAACCTCATCTGACTGAAAAGTAGGAGTAGGTTGCTGATGTTGAAACTCTTCACTTCCATAGTAATATGACACATCTGGAACATCTTGCTGGTACTATTAAGGATGGTATGGAAAATATGATTGTTCCTCATAAGTGATATATGGATCAACTCCTTCATAGTAACAATATTGTGATGGATCATGAACGCCCAAACACCGCTCACATTGATAAGGCATGGATGTACTCGAATATGCCCACCATGGCAACTCCTGACCTGCCATCTTCAACTACTCAAGTACCTGAAACACACCGAACTAAACAAGATAGGTAAGAACTAATCCGAGTCATTGAACTCTAACGACCACTATTGACAAGCACATAAACCAAAAATAAAACACCGATGATCCCCGGCAGCGGCGCCAAAAACTTGTTTGCACTAAATCACGCAAGCGTACGTGGTCACAAGTAATATATGAATAAGTCGAGTTCGTTCCCACAGAGATCTGGTTACGGTTTTAATTCAGTAGATGTACCTATACAACAATGTATGATTATTATTCACTGCTAAGACAAATAACAATTTTGGGGTTTTAATTAACTAAATTAACTAAAAAGCAAATTAACAACTAAGAATTAACAACATGGGATCCTAATTTCATTAAATACTTTGCTTAGATCTGACGCCTTTAATCACTATATGTAATGGTTATGATATCTGATCGGACAACACGAAACAAGTACACGCTACCTGTCAGCATACGTATACCAAACTACCCATACATCCACAAAAGAGATAGAAGATGAATAGACACCAATTATGCTTAGACCCTATATGTCTATAGAATTTGAAAACATAACGGTTGAAGAACGAGTTATCCACAAAGATCACATAGGGCAATATAAGTATTTTCATCTCATACTACAAATCATATTGATAAACAATTATGAACCTATGCTAGCATGGCAAGTTCTAAATCTCAAGATCCACTTTCACTTCACAAGAGATTAACAAATTAGATGTTCATGACACATCTATCGATTAAGCATAACCATACGAGGATATCAGATATACATCACACACATATCTTTAACGCAATCAAGATACTAAAGCTCCATAAATAAATCCGTTAGAATCCCATGACAACGATTAGTTCATGATTGAACCTCTCGTCATCATGGGATCAAGTGAAACCATGATAGAAAACAAGATATGGAAGAAAGTAATAATATTAATAAGACAAAGGGTTAAGAGAACAAATCTATGATACAAAAGATGAAGTAGATCTAGATCCGTTGCTTGTCACGAGCGTTGAATCCTTCTCTCCTTTTCTTCCTTGCAATTCTAAGCTATTTTCTGTACAAGATATCTAATTCTATCTAATGATGATAATGATATGTTGATCCTTCAATTTACAAGGGTTGGATGTGTTTATATAGGCTCTAGACATCTTGCCCAGCAAGAAATCCCAAATCAGAATTATAATAGAAGTACGTTTCCTAAACTGATTCTATTTTAAATGAAAATTCGCAGCAGTCTTTTCTTCATTAATTCTGGAACGTTCCAGCTGTAATTGGACCTCTGGACCACTTTAGAATGATAGAGAATCTCGTTATCTTCGCGTGGACAGTAAGATCGCCCAAAACGGACTTGTAGAACTCAAGATATGGCCAAAACAAAAATCGGAAAATCTGGCAGAATTTCTACGCAGCAGCCCGCCGAGCAAAGTGCTTCACCAGGCAACTTGCCTGGCGCCATTCTGCTGAATCCGGGGCAGATTGCCTCGCGGGGCAACTTGCCAGGCTGCAATCTGCGAAAACTTGATTTTTCTTCGTTTTTTCATCTTTTCTTCCCGTTCCTTTGCATGAGCTTCCGTCTTTCATTCTTAATGACTTGTATACTTCTTAAGAGTTGACATTAGCCACCATTCTTCATTCCATATCATCAATCAACTCCACAAAACGCTCCAAAAATGACGGAAACTACACCTTTAATCGATATTTCTTCAACCCTGCACAATTAAGCAAAACACATCAAAACTACCACAAACTTGAGGCCAAAGCAATCAGTTTAAGCCGAATTAGAATGTTCCAAGTAGATATAAAATCCACTTATCAGGCCCAACAACAAATCACCCACCTATGAATGATGAAAATGCTATCCTTCGTTAGAGTTTAGAAATTCATAAAAAAGGAGGACAGTTAGCAACTCAAGTGGGTCAAATGGCCACTCAAATGAGTAGTCGTGAGGCTGGGACTTTTCCTAGCCAACCTGAGGTTAACCCTAATCATACCTCAAACCAATCTAGTGCTAGGCAAGTCCAAAATGTGGATGGGAACTCAAATGAGTACGTGAATGCTATCATCAGTTATCAATGTGCTAAAAAGTCTCATGATCCCAAACCCCAAGATCTAAATCAAGAATCTTCTTCTAAGACTAACTCATTTAAGGAGTCAAAAGAGGAAGATAGTGATGCTCAAAAAGGGAAGGGTGTTAATCCTTGATTCACACCTAAGCCCTTTTTCCCAATAGACATATTTCCAAAAAGCACCTCATCTAGAGAAGATTCTAGAAATGTTCTTGCAAGTGAAAGTGAACATTCCTCTTTTGGATGCAATCGTACAAGTCCCGTCGTATGCTAAGTTTCTCAAGGACTTATGCACTACAAAAAGGGCAACCAATGTTCCTAAAAAGGCTTTCCTTGCTGCTCATGTGAGTTCAATCCTCTCTAATAATGTAACACCCCCAGATCCGGGGTCGGGGATCGGGTCGTTACTGTCTCATAATTTGTACATAATACTTGACTTGAGTCCAAAATCAATAAATAGCATGTTGTGACCCCACAATAATATCTACTCACACACACACAATTATAGTCCCAGAGATAAAATTGAAATAAGTCTTACATAAAGGGGTTTACGAATAAAAGTTATTACGAGCCAAAAGGATAACACCATAAGTTTAATGGTTTTGCCGTTGATTACATTAATTATACATATAGTTAAGCTGAAAGCAAAAACTGTCTATCTATGCTACCTCAGCAATGGTGGCTAGCATATCAGCGGGGAGTCCGGTGGGTCGGGTAACCCGCTTGCGCCAAGTGCGCCTGACGCGAGCCATCTGTCCTAGCTGTTGTTGTGACATAATAAATAAGTAAGGGTGAGCAATAGCCCACCAACAACAATATAACTGAACAGTGATGACATATATATATATATATATATATATATATATATATATATATATATATATATATATATATATATATATATATATATACAGCCGTTCAAACATCTTTGTAACCATATGCCATGCATTAGCGAAGATAATACCAGTATAAGGTAAATGATGAAGTTACAAGTAACTCAAAACATATATATTCCAATTATGAATACTTTTCCAATACTGCCAACAATAATAATGTTGCAGAAAATAAATGAATCTGATTGATGAACTAATGCTGGAGTATTCACCGCGCCCGCTGTTCCAATCCTTACGATGATCAGTCGCAGATTGTAAAGCTCAATTTAGATTTACTACCGGTAGAAGGAAGAGCTGACGGATTTACTTATCTTCCGCCCTATTAGATCTCCCCGGCCAACGGTTGGGCCAAATGGGATGGACCGGCACTACTCGGCCTCTTACACGACTCCAAGTTCGAAAAGAAGTTCATGACTCCGAACGCAAAGTTCGTCCCCCTTTCCCCAAGTATAATACTTGTTGATAAGACTCCACAAAGTAGTCGTATCTAGTTGGAAAGGAAAATTCAACATCATATCTCCCAAGTTGCTGCTTGTTAGAGGATACCATCTTGTTCCAATAATCTTACCCCTCGAATGATGAGAGGATATACAGATGCAATAGATAGCAATTCTAGTTGCGAGTGAAAAGAATACTTTTCGAAAGATTTATGACCGGGAAATCAACAAGATAAAAAACATTTTTCAAGTAAGGTTCTCTTATTATTTGGAAGATAGATTCGAAGGAAGAACGACATTTTGAGAACCTTTCTTTATATAATATTAATAATAATCCGACTCCAAAGAAATTTTATAATAATCGAAGGTCGACGATAATATTTGAAGTCATTTCAGAGTATGAATAAATATCCGGATAATATTTATTGAATCAGAAATGGTTAAAGAAGGGTTATAACTATGAACGAATATTTAAATCGAAGTATTTCTCAGAATAATTCTCGAATGAATAAGGAGAATATATTTATTGAATAATTAAATATTTAAATGAATATTAAAAATAATATTCATTTAAGTAATAAGACTTGAAAGGAATACTAAAATAATATTTGATAAATAAATAAAACATCAGATGAATATTTAAAATAATATTCATTAAGTAAATAGGAACTTAAATGAATATTCCCAAGGTAATATTCATTTAATGAATAATATTCTAAATGAATAGCAAAATAATATTCATTTAGAAATCCAAGCTTTAAAGGAATATTCGAATTAATATTCGATAATTGAATCGACTTTGAATGAATATTCAAAAATAATATTCATTGAATAGCTAACGTTTAAATAAATAATTGAAGTAATGATCGCTAATTAAATACTCTCGAACGAATATTCAAAATATTATACGTCATGTAAATAATGGAAAATATTTACTTAAATATCTTCCCTCAAAAGTAATTACGATATATCAAAAAGTACTGACTCCCGGTCTATATTCAATGAATACTATATATATGCCCTTCTCTAAGGGACTTATCAACAACCGGCTTATAACTGATTATAAGCCAACCACAATTCAAGGAATAGGTATGCATGCTATGGCATATGTAACACAAAATCGAATCATATATATATTCACAACAACAGCCTTTAAAAAGGATTTAGAACTTGCCTGGTAATCGAGTACGAGTAGGGGCAGTGGTAGTGTGTCCCTGGTCAGCTCGGCGATCTATAAATAGTCAGTATATTCGAGATTAATCACTTAACACTTTTTAAAAGGTTAAGTATCAACTTAAGTCGAAACATGTTTTCGAATTATCTCGTTATACCCCCTTTTAGTGTAACTCTTTTTATTACCGATACGATCCGACATTTGTTCGTCATTAAGACATGTCATCATACTCACACTTAGTATATTCTTAAGTCGTATAAGTTCTAAAGTCGATCGATTACGAACCAAGATTATACCTCGAGTTTTATCGCTCGTTTTCTAAGTTATAACCAAAGTTATACTTTTAAGGGGTTCGTTCGCGTTTAACCTTGATTCAAACATTTTTATAAAATCGAAAAACGATTCGTTTCACATGAGGTTTTCTCTCACACCTTCCTTTTTACCTCTAGTATTTAATTACCAAGATTCGCCACTGACTTACGTATTTTACGAGGGTACAATTTCAGTTACGAATTCTCGTTTACGGTTTCGAACTACTTTTAGTAAATCGGCCGTAAATTCTAAACCGTAAGTCCATTTCACACGTTCTTTATATCAAAATGAAGCTTGTAACATTATCTATCTTATTATGGCAAAATACAACACTGGACAGTGAGTTCAAGCTACTGTGATGCACAGTTTTTAAATATTAATGAAAATTCGGCATTACGACGGCTATGTTTACACGATTACCAAAGTTTTCACATCACAGTGAATCAATCAAGCACTACACCCCATCCATTCTAACACATGATAACATCATGACTAGTCTAACAACATCTCATCTCAACCATCTCATGGATCATAATCCAAACAACAACCATAATCAACTAATAACATAGATCTAAGCATAACATAGCATACTAACACTAAATCACCCATAAAACTCAAAGTGGTACTAAGGGTTTTTGAGCTTGTTACCTTCTGTTATGTCCAAATGTGTTGTAGAGGGGGGGTGAATACAACTTTTCGAATATGAGAAGCAATAAATACGATGCAATAAATGAACACACAGATTCAAGGAATATATTTCTTATATATAACTTGAAATGGTTGCTACAACATTCATTACAAAGTATGACAGAAGTTCAGAGAGAAGTGAATGATACTAAGCTCTGTGAATGCACTCTCTCTCTTTTTCTTGTGTTTCTCTCAACTATTGCTCTCTCTTTAAAACATTACACAAGTACTTCTATTTATACTACATGTAATCTATGTCCTGTAGTCTTCAAAGACTAAGATATACGTGGCCCAATGATGTCCACATAAATCTTGCCTTATCTTGAAAGCTTGGAAATCTTCCAATCAGAAGATGCCATATGTCATGTTGAAGCTGCACTCTAAGTAGAATTTCTACTTGAGAATTTCTAATTAGCCATCTCGAATTTCTAAGTAGAACTTCTACTTAGAAATATTCTACTTGGTCATCCAGAACATTTAGTACTTAGAAAATATTCTGGTCTTTTCTACTTGAGAATTTCTACTTAGCCATCTCGAATTTCTAAGTAGAACTTCTACTTAGAAATATTCTACTTGGTCATCCAGAACATTTAGTACTTAGAAAATATTCTGGTCTTCAACTTGAAACTTCAATGCACATCTTGAACTTGTGATATCTTCATGTCTTCTTTATTCTTCACCAAGCTCTTGAACATGGGTCTTTATTACTGACATAAACTTGCCATCAATGTCCTGACACTTGATGCACTGGTCTGGTTCATAAGTGACTAGTCTTGATAGTGTTTCTGCTTCTTGAATAAATTACCATATTCACTTAGTAACGTGGCTTTCCAATGTTCGCTTTCCTTCTTGTTCACTTGAAATCAATTGGTCTTGTTGATACTGATAGTTATGATCTTGATTCTCGATTTCTCAAATCACTGAGGCATGAACAACTTTGACTTGAACTTCTCTCAATGATTTCTTCTTGGCTTGATCATAGTTAACATGTTCAATTGTATCAATTACCCTGTCTTCATTCAGTGTTGATTTCTTGTGGCTTCTTGTTCTTGATTGTCTTCTGGTGAAGTATCTTTTCCTTTAATTGAGTTACATTAGTTATAGTGTTACAAGTTTACACACTCTGCCTTTCAATCTCCCCCAATTTGATTGTCTAACAATGACATTCAAATTAATGAAGGATAACTCAACTAAACAATGAGACGAGAAAAGATAATTAACATTAAAGTCTTGAATAATATACAATTGAAAAGTACTTGAAAACAATGCAAAGAACTTAAACTAAAAACAGAATTCGAACCTTGAATTAAAGATCATTTGAGTGATTCCTATCACCTGGATTATTTCATACCTTTTAGTCAAACTTATATCACCTTATTGGATTCACTCTAAGGTGAATTTTCCTCAAGTGAGTTAAAGCAACCGAAAGACATGAAGTTTTTCCAACTTCAAGTTCACACCACTCAGACCTTTAACCCTAATTCCGTTTCCTCTTTCTAGCTTCAGCAGCTTGGTCCTTCTCTTCTTTCTGCCTTCTGCGCTTCTCCTTCTGCTGCTGTTCTTTCTTGTACACTGGATCGTGAAGCTGCTTCCACCTAGCATTCAACAGACTTACAGCTTCCATTTCTAGAGGATTCTTGGGCTCTGGATAAGGATGTTTGAAAAGCCTTCTGAGTTTGCCCACCTCCTGAGTAGTCCTGATCTTTGGAATGTCCTCAAAGTTCTTCATTATGAGCTGAGGTTTCCAATGTGCTTTATCAGCTTTAAACTGACAATAGATCATCTTGGGGTAGCCCTTGACACGGTTAGTATTGTGGACACTAGCCGCATCTCGCTCCATCCGCTTCTTTTCCACCACTACCTCAGACAGGTAACTCATGAGTCTCTGCTTTTCTTCCACATACTTATCTTCCACTTCGCCCCATTTGAATACATGTAATACTCTCTCCAGAAATGCAGCATCTTGAGTCTGTAGCAGCCATGTTCTACTCATATGCAAGAGTGTTTGATTCTGGTCTGCATCTATGAATGCTAAGGCATCAGCTCTATCATCAACATAAGCGTGTATCCAGTATACACTATCTCTTCCTGGAACACCAACTGCCTCCCTTATCTTTCCTTGTTCCAGTGCTCCAGAAGGAAGAGTCAGAGCTTCATCTACATTCTTCATTGCTTGAAGAATATTCCATTTCTTCTCCATCAGCTCCGGCTCAATCTTCACGTTATCTAGAGGGTTTGGAGCAATGATATCACACTTCCACACCTCATTGCTCTTCTTGAATATGACTCTTTCAATGATCTTCACCGATTTTTCTTTAAGCTCAGAAGCGAATCCCTTACTCATCATTTGTCTACAGACAGCTTTGAGAGATTCCACTGAAAGATCCATTAAATCATTTTCCTCCATGCTAACCCTCTTCATCTTCCCGTCAACTACCATCCGGACAAAATTAGGATATGCTGAGAATTCTGGACCCTTGTCCTCTGCTAGCTGCATTAACTGATCCCTATACAGAATGCTTAGCTCCTCAGATTGAGAGTATTGAATTTTTGTTACTAGCAAGAACAACTCTGACGCAGATCTTCTCGTTATGAATTGGTCATCCACATATAGGAAAGATGTTGGGACTCCTTCTACCAAAGACAAAATAACCTGCCACTCGTTAAGTGTTGCATTGTATCCAACCCTGACTTTAGAAATTAATCTCTTCAAAGCACTTATATAGTCCACAGTCATTGGATTCTGCAAATTCAGGTTGTAGAACAGGTCATCTGCCTCCTTGTTATGAACTCCTTTCGCACAGGGTCCCATCAATATCTTCCTTGCTTCATCCCACTTCTGTCCTATCCTTCTCTTGTCGAGATCAACTTGAGGATCAGCTAGCCTTGCAAGCTCATGATCGTACTGCTTCCCTTGAAGCTCCACTTTCTTTTCTAGGAACGCAGCACGTTCTTGCATCATCTTCATTTTATAGAACTGAGCTTGTTCCAAGGCTAACTGTTGAGATTTAAGGGTTTCCTCATCAACAAGAATTTCTTCAGGCATTCCGGAAGACATCCCAGCACCTCCACCTTGTTCCTTCAAAGATCTCTTTACAGCATGTGCTAAAGGTACGTCTTCCATGTCAGGATCTGAGTCAAGTACCTCCTGTACTGTTTCCTGATGAGGCTCATCTTGCTCAACCATCATTGCCTTACCCTTTCTCTTCCTCAGAGCCTCTTCATCAACAGACGGATCAATTTCTATTTCCTTGACAAGATCAGCATGTTCTTCAATTTCTTCGATATGAACTGCCTGCTGTCTCGTCTCCTTTCCACTCTCCCCCTTAGGTGAGTTATCCTGAACACCACCTTGCTTCTCAAATCCACCAGCAGCATAAGAACCTCCAAAACCAGAACCGGAGGCTCCCGCTCCACTAGCACCACCTGTACTAGCATCGGGGGGAGGTTGTTGCGACTCGAAACACTCCGGGGGCACAAAACTCCTGAATGCGAACATCATTCAACTGATCTCCACAGCCATTGTATGCATTGTAGATTCCATTGCTCCCATCCTCTCATTCAGAGTGCTTCCCAAGACGCCACCAGCATGGCCCAAGTCATTGACCTTGTTTGTCAAAGCATCAAAAGCTGTAGCTTGACTTGCCATTCGTGCTGCGTAGTCATTAAGAGCCCATTGATTGTTTCCAATGTTAATCCCTAACTGCCCCATCGTCTGCCCGAACTGCTTCATTTGATTTTCCATAGAAGTCATACGTGTATCAAGATTTTCAATGTTAAGGGACGGTGTTTGGTTTAGGTGACCTCGCTCTAATACTCGTTCTGTTAGTATTTGGCGCTCGGTTTCGGGCCTTAAAAATGAAGGTCCCTCTCTCCCTAACCTCTCACACACACTCCCTGTCTCACGCTCGTGTATGTCTTCAATGATTGATCCAAAGTATGAAGCAGTACCTGCAGAAATTGGATAAGCAATATAATTGGCAGTTATGGGATCTATGTCTGTTCTGTCCTGAGTTGGAATCTCAGGCTGAGAGGCTGCAAAGTATTCTTGTACAACATCAGAACCGATCCTCTTTGCAGCATCAGTACATACCGGTGAAAGTACGGCTGAAGTTATTAAAACTTCATGTCCTTTTGAAGCAACAGTATCTTCAAAAGGTACATAATCCTCACCAAAATCCCTATGTGCAGATTGTTTAAGGGGAGAACCACTCTCGTGAGGTGGAGTGGTTGCGTGTGACACACTAGGGTTTGACTGGACTTTTGAAGTAGCAGCATGAAAATTTTTGGCTTTCTTTCGAATAAGATGCTGCACTACGGGGTCACTCTCCTCATCATCTCCTACATATACATGTGCTGGCTTTCTGACTTCCGTTAACAGGGGTGAAAGAGAATAAGAATGTGTGTCAGACTCAGAAATATAGCTCTCACCCTGGGATAGATTCTGCGGGTTAGCAGTCTCTTGGGTCTCGGAATCAGATACATAGGAGGAGGAATGAATAGTATGCAGGGAGAGATTACCTGATTCATTACCTTGTGCCTCATCGCTTTGCTCATCAGGAATCCCATCAAATGCCTCAGCATGAGCAGACGGATTCTGAGCATATGATGAAACTTGCGATGATTCCTCCAAATTGGTAACTCCTGCATCATATGTAAGCCACATTTATTTTCAGGAATTGACATCGGTTTACATTGATGTTTATCCTGATTAGCAATGGTTGAAAGTGACTTAGTGCCCATCCCTAGCGGTGCAGATGTTGGGCTTCTGGCAAATCCCTGTCTAACAGCAAGAGCATCCTTCGGTATTAAATCATTAATCAGCATTTGTAGGAACCGAGGAAACCAGCAGACAACATCAGTTGTAGTGAGGTCTCTGCTTGCAGGAGATCCCATTGTGGCCACTATCTCAGAGAGAACTATGCGTCCATAATTTATATCCAGTTCTCTTGCTAGGGCAACTGCAAAGGTTTGCATTGGAATTGGAATTTGATGAAAATCTTTTTCGCGTGCCCGAAAACATCTTGTGATGGCCTCGAAAAAGTAATTCCATTCCACATGGAAGAATTGTTTTTGGATGTTTCCAGTGATCCGGCCAGTCGGAGGATAACATCCTATTTCTTCAAAGAATGTGAGGCGTTGTTCCGCTGTAGGTTCTGTTCATAGGCATCTTTGATTGGGAATCCCAGAACCCTGTTGACAATTTCTTCAGTCACCTCATATTCCTGACCCGCTAAGGTAAACCTGAAACCGTAGGGGGTTGTTTTGCTCCCAAAAGTAACCGCACTAGTCCATAATTGCTGTAAAGCATCATGTACTAGTGTAGGTTTAGCAGTAAAAGCATGGCTAGCCTTGGAGTACAAATTAAGAAATCGTACCCAAAACTTAAACCGCGGGAGTTGATCACCAATTTCCGTAGAAATATTATAAAAATTGTTTTTAGCAAGTGAAAATTGGTGAGCCATTTTAATTAAATGTTTTTCTTTAAGAGATGTGAAATTTTTAATTTGAAAAACAAGTAATTTACGAATTAACAGTTTTATCCCTTTTAATTTTTCGAGAATACCAAAAAAAAACAATCTGAAAAGTTAAACTACGGGATATGAACAGTTGCCAATTACTAAATTTGAATATTCAAAGAAGATGAATATTCGTGTGTATACCAGTGAAATCGTGTGTGTATATGGATGGAGAATATGGAAATCGTGTTTTGAACAGTTACACAAACACTTGATGTTTGTGTGTATGTATATGCGCGTGTATATGAGTGGTTACAAAACACACCAACACAAAGATTAATGATAACACAGACAATAGTAGTCAAGAAATTGGCAGTAATTCGTGATTAGTATGAGTTTAATCACAAAACACGGATTAATGGTATGTAATTTGTGAAATCGCCTTGTTTTTGTGAAGCGGCTGCTGTAAAAATGAAATTAGGTAAAGTGAATGATGCATCGAGTTAGAGATGTATATATAGATGATTGTGAAATGACAAAAATGTCCCTGTTAAAAAGAGTGAAAAACACCAAGTACATACAGGGAAGACTTAAGTCGAACTCTATCTCGAACATCAAGTCGAACTTCGAGATGAAGTTCGAGATAGACGTTAACTCGAACAGATAAGCATTTAGACCAATTTTACAGCAAAGACTACAGGGAAATCCTATCTCGAACTTGATTGGTTGGTAGCAAACTTGGAAAATTCCCCTCCAGTAAAAGAAACAGGGAAATTCGAGATACGTTTCGAGTTAGAAGTTTAACTCTATCTCGAACATCAAGTCGAAATTCGAGTTGAGTTTCGAGATAGAGACTAACTCGAAGTTATTCTCAATTCTTTCCAAAAAAAAAAATCCCCTTGAAGCAAAAACTACAGGGTAATTCAAGATATGTTTCGAGTTAGGAGTTTAACTCAAAAAATTCCCCTTAAGTAACTGAGAACTCTATCTCGAACATCAAGTCGAAATTCGAGTTGAGTTTCGAGATAGACTAACTCGAAGTTATTCTCAGTTCTTTTCAAAATATTCCCTTAATGGAAACCTCATCTCAACCTTCGAGATAAAATTCGAGATAGACTTTATCTCGAATATTTTGAAGATAGAACTAGGCACACTGGTAACTCGAACTCGAACTCAAAGTCGAATTTCGAGATAGACAACTCGAAATTCTTCCCAGACTTAGAATTTTCAAAACTTCACTCTGACAGCTTAAGTCGAAATTCAAGTCGAATTTCTAGATGAGTTTCGAGATAGAAACTAACTCGAAATTTTGAAGATTTTTAATTCTAAGGCCTCTAATTACATGAAAATCATAGGTAAATTCATCTAAAAATCATGAAAAAATTAGAATATTATGAATTTAACTCCCCCTATGATCATGCAATCTAACAAGCATAAATTGACAGATATGTGCTATAAAAGACACTTAAAACACAATGAATTTATGTAAAATGATACTATATGCAACCTATAACAATCATTAATTAGGCATTTTAAAGTCTAAGCACATAATGATTGAGTAGCTTGCACAAACAAACATAAATCTGGATTTTACAGATAGAAGGCTTTACTAACTTGTGTTAAGCATTCCCAATTCACCAACCAATCTATTGAATGTTACTTCATCAAGAGGTTTGGTGAATATATCTGCAATTTGTTGCATTGTGGGCACAAAATGTAGCTCCACAGTCCCCTCCTCGACATGTTCTCTTATGAAGTGATACCTGATGTCGATGTGCTTGGTTCTTGAGTGATCTACAGGATTATTGGTTATGGCAATGGCACTTGTGTTGTCACACATAATTGGAATTTTCTTGTGCTCCATGCCATAATCCTTCAATTGGTTCCTCATCCACAGTATTTGAGCTACACAGCTTCCAGCAGCAATGTACTCAGCTTCAGCAGTAGAAGTAGATACTGTATGTTGTTTTCTACTTTTCCAGGACACCAATCTTCTGCCAAGAAATTGGCAAGCACCAGATGTGCTTTTCCTATCAATCCTGCAACCTGCATAGTCTGAATCCGAATAGCCAATTAGATTAAAACATGTATCTCTTGGGTACCAAATCCCTAGATTTGGTGTGCCCTTGAGATACCTAAAAATTCTCTTGACGGCTACGAGATGTGATTCTCTAGGATCCGCTTGGAACCTTGCACATAAACAAGTTGCGAACATTATATCGGGTCTACTTGCAGTTAAATAGAGGAGTGAGCCAATCATACCTCGATAGCTTGTGATGTCAACTGGTTTACCTGATTTGTCTTCATCAAGCTTCATGGTTGTTGCCATGGGAGTCTTAGCTGCTGATGCATCTTCTAGATTGTACTTCTTGAGTAAATCTCTGACGTACTTGGATTGACAGATAAAGATACCATCTTTTCTCTGACTGATCTGTAATCCAAGGAAGAAGGACAGCTCTCCCATCATGCTCATCTCATATTTTTCCTACATTAGCTTAGCAAATTTCTCGCACAAGCGCTCATTAGATGACCCAAAAATAATATCGTCCACATAGACTTGAACAAGTATTAAGTCATTTCTTACATTTTTATAGAACAATGTTTTATCAATTACTCCCCTAGTAAAACCATTTTCAATTAAGAACAAGGATAGGGTTTCATACCATCGCCTTGGGGATTGCTTGAGGCCATAGACAGATTTGAAGAGAAGATACACAAAATCTACATGTTCTGGATCAATGAAGCCAGGCGGCTGTTCCAGATACACTTCTTCTTCTAACTCTCCGTTCAGGAAGGCACTTTTCACATCCATCTGGAAAACCTTGAAGTTCTTATGTGTTGCAAATGCCAAGAACATCCTGACTACCTCAAGTCTTGCAACTGGTGCATAGGTTTCATCATAATCAATTCCTTCTCGCCGAGAATAACCTTTTGCAACCAAACGAGCCTTGTTTCGTGTTACAAGTCCGTTTTCATCCAGTTTATTTCTGAATACCCACCTAGCTCCAATTACTGATATGTTCTTTGGTCGGGGTACCAGTTTCCAAACTTTCTGCCTTTCAAACTGATTGAGTTCCTCTTGCATTGCAATCACCCAATCAGCATCACCAAGAGCTTCTTCTATTTCTTTAGGTTCAAGCTTGGATAAGAACCCAGAATAAAAGGAAATATTAGCCAGGTCAGCTCTTGCAGTTCTTCTAGTAGTCACACCAGCATCTGGATCACCAATAATTAATTCAAACGGATGATCTCTATTCCATACCCGTTCTCCTGGAAATTGTCTTGATGATTCAGCTTGACTTTCTGAGTTGTGGTGCGGACTACTTTGATTATTCTCACTAACTCCCCATGAGTTAGTGCCAGCTCCTACAGAACTACTGTCAACTCGTCTCGAGCCTTGAACAGTTGTCCTTGAGCTGCTATTTACTCCCCATGAGTTATTGCCGGTTCGTACTGAAGAAGTCTCTTCTGATCTTGTAGAATTAGATTGTTCACTAGACTCAGGTTCTTCACGTACACTTGGAACATTTAATGGGACAACTAACTCAGGTTCATCTTCAAGTTCATCTAAGTCCAGATTCTGAAATTTTAGGGACTCAGGTTCACTAGAATCTCTAGAAATTGATGGGAGTTTGGTATCGTCGAATCTGACGTTGTAGCTTTCAGTCACTTTTCGATCATTCACTAAGAACACCCTATAAGCTGCCACCACATCTGTGGAGTAACCAACAAAGATTCCTTCACGAGCTTTTGCTGCAAACTTGCCTAGATTTTCATCATCTATAAGTACATAGCATTTTGCTCCAAAGACATGAAAGTATTTGATTGTTGGTCTTCTGTTGTTCATTAATTCACATGGTGTCTTTTCTTTATCTTTTATGATCAAGGTTCTATTTTGAGTGTAACAAGCGGTACTCACTGCTTCGGCCCAGAAGTACAGAGGAAGTTTCGAATCATACAACAAAGTTTTTGCTGCTTCAACCAAAGTTCTATTCTTCCTTTCAACTACTCCATTTTGCTGTGGAGTTCTCGGGGCTGAATGACGACGTATTCCCTTAGATACACAGAAGTCATTCAGCACTGCGTTTTTGAATTCAGTGCCATTGTCTGATCTAATCGTCTTCACAGTAAGTGTTGAAACATTCTCAATTTGAGTGATGTGATCAATGATTAAGAAAGGTACTTCGTCTTTCGTCATTGCGAACAATACCCATGTATACTTGGAGAAGTCATCCACGATTACCAATGCATATCTTTTCCTAGACAAAGATAGACATTCACTGGGCCAAACAAATCCATATGAAGAAGTTGCAGAGGCTCAGTAATACTAGAAATTTCTTTGCTTTTATGCGATGCTCGCTTCGACTTTCCCATTTCACAAGCTTCACAGAGTCCTTTCGGAGCGAACTCCATTTGAGGTAGATCTCTCACCAATTCTCGCCTCACGAGAGCATTCATCGTTTTGAAGTTTAAGTGAGATAGTTTTTTGTGCCATAACCAGCTTTCATCATCCGAGGTTTTGCTGTAGAAACAAGTGACCTCATTCTGATTTGCTGAATCCATGTCTGCAACAAAAAGATCTGCCTTTCGAACTCCTCTCAAAGCCAATGAGCCTTCCTTGATGTGAGTGATTGATACACCTTTCTTGTTGAAGACAATTTCGTAACCTTTGTCACAGAATTGACTGATACTCAACAGATTGTGCTTCAGTCCCTCAACATAGGAAATATCTTCAATGATGACATTACCAGTCTTCAGTTTGCCATATCCCTTTGTCACACCTATGCTGTCATCTCCAAAGGTAACATAACGGCCAGCTTTCATAACCAACTCTGTAAGAAGGGACTTGTTTCCAGTCATATGCCTCGATGCTCCACTGTCTAGCACCCATATAACTTTATTTCTATTCTGCTTAACGCCCTGCAATGACAGATTGATTAGACATTCTTCGGAACCCAACTTTGATTGGGCCCGGCTTTTCGATAAGATCGAGAATCAACAGATTTATCCTGGCGATCTTCCATCTCAATCTCATATCTAGCTATTAATTCAGTCTCTTCTCTTGAATCATTGTCCCATGCTTGATCTTGAAGTGTTTCCAGCTCATAGGTCTTTAGTATTCCATAATACTCTTCCAGAGAAGTTGTATACAAATCTCTGGTTTCTCTTATTGCGTAGACCCTATGTGCAATGCTCTTTGGCTGGTTCCTCAGATATCTCGTGTTGGTCTCAACCATGGGGAGAGTTACACCTCTCAGATTCAAATCCAATACTAACTGACTGAATCTTAGATAGACGTCTGTTATGCCTTCTCCTTTTCGTATTCTAAAGGTGTCATACTCCATCTTGAGTATGAGTGTCTTGTTGCTTCTAACCTCTGCAGATCCTTCCATGACAACTTATATCTTGTCCCAAATCTTCTTTGCTGTAGTCAGACCTTTGACTATGTTGAACATTTCATGATCAAGAGATTCCATCAAGGTTTGTCGTACGGCAATATCACAAGCTATTTGCTCCTTGTCAGCATCCGAAAAGTCCGCTGCCTTTTTGGGCTCAGACCGAGGTGCTATAACCACCCCTCCTTCCGTATGTGCACGAATAACCACCATTGGAACAAATTTACCCTTGTCAAGGACTTCCAGATATTCAGGGTTAACAGTCTCTAAAAAGAGTCTCATTCTGAAAACCCATTCTTCATAGTGATCTCGGTTGAACATTGGGATCTTGAATGCATTTTTAGGAGCCATTTCAATTCTGGTCACTAAAAGTTTCTAAGTACCCAAGACTAGGCTATGTAGAATATATATGTAGAACTTCTGCCTAAGTCGAAATTTCTCTAAGTAGAAATTTTTGCTCAAGTCGAACTTCACCAAGTAGAAGTTATCCAAGTCGAAATTCTATGTAGAAAATCTCAAGTAGAAATTCTATGTAGAACTTCTGCCTAAGTCGAAATTTCTCTAAGTAGAAATTTTTGCTCAAGTCGAACTTCACCAAGTAGAAGTTATCCAAGTCGAAATTCTATGTAGAAAATCTCAAGTAGAAATTCTATGTAGAACTTTTGTCCTTAGAATAATTTTGCTGCAGATTACTTTAATATTGAATAAACAATATTATCTCTTTAACACCTTTTTGACTTTTGATGCTTTACTCACCTAACCCACGTGCTAGGTACTGAGTATGTTTTGATATACTTTCGGCCGTGAATAATGCAAATCAAAAATCCAAAAACACCTTTTTATTCTTTTACTATTTATCTGTTTGAAAAGGAGATCAAAAAGTTGTTGGGTCGTCTTCTTTGATAAGAACAAATGATGAACACTCAAGAACACCAAATATCAAAGTACCCAAATTAATTCAAAAAAATTAATTAAAATACACCCAAGCTAAATAATCACACCTGGAGTATTTAAATAATTTTTCGGATGAGTTTTCACTACAAACGAATTAAAGCTCACTTTTCGAGAAAATGAAAAGTAGATCTAGAAAATGAAAACTCATGATTCTTCTACTAAACACAAGGATCTATGTTTTGTATGTTAAACATATAGCTCTAATACGAATTGTTAGGTCCAAATGTGTTGTAGAGGGGGGGTGAATACAACTTTTCGAATATGAGAAGCAATAAATACGATGCAATAAATGAACACACAGATTCAAGGAATATATTTCTTATATATAACTTGAAATGGTTGCTACAACATTCATTACAAAGTATGACAGAAGTTCAGAGAGAAGTGAATGAAACTAAGCTCTGTGAATGCACTCTCTTTCTTTTTCTTGTGTTTCTCTCAACTATTTCTCTCTCTTTAAAACATTACACAAGTACTTCTATTTATACTACATGTAATCTATGTCCTGTAGTCTTCAAAGACTAAGATATACGTGGCCTAATGATGTCCACATAAATCTTGCCTTATCTTGAAAGCTTGGAAATCTGCCAATCAGAAGATGCCATATGTCATGTTGAAGCTGCACTCTAAGTAGAATTTCTACTTGAGAATTTCTAATTAGCCATCTCGAATTTCTAAGTAGAACTTCTACTTAGAAATATTCTACTTGGTCATCCAGAACATTTAGTACTTAGAAAATATTCTGGTCTTTTCTACTTGAGAATTTCTACTTAGCCATCTCGAATTTCTAAGTAGAACTTCTACTTAGAAATATTCTACTTGGTCATCCAGAACATTTAGTACTTAGAAAATATTCTGGTCTTCAACTTGAAACTTCAATGCACATCTTGAACTTGTGATATCTTCATGTCTTCTTTATTCTTCACCAAGCTCTTGAACATGGGTCTTTATTACTGACATAAACTTGCCATCAATGTCCTGACACTTGATGCACTGGTCTGGTTCATAAGTGACTAGTCTTGATAGTGTTCCTGCTTCTTGAATAAATTACCATATTCACTTAGTAACGTGGCTTTCCAATGTTCGCTTTCCTTCTTGTTCACTTGAAATCAATTGGTCTTGTTGATACTGATAGTTATGATCTTGATTCTCGATTTCTCAAATCACTGAGGCATGAACAACTTTGACTTGAACTTCTTGGCTTGATCATAGTTAACATGTTCAATTGTATCAATTACCCTGTCTTCATTCAGTGTTGATTTCTTGTGGCTTCTTGTTCTTGATTGTCTTCTGGTTAAGTATCTTTTCCTTTAATTGAGTTACATTAGTTATAGTGTTACAAGTTTACACACTCTGCCTTTCACCATCCTTAGAGAGTAATGTATCCTTGCTAAGCCTTGATATATCCTTAAGAGTGCCTAGGCTTGCTAGATCAACCATGAAAAACAAGAAAATTCAAAGTTAGTTCATAAAAAACACTATTCACCCTCCTCTTTGTTGATTTTTTTGAAAATGGAAACAAAGGAATTTGGGCTTGAAATTTTTATGAAATATATGACTCACCATAAAAATTACAAGATCAAATGATGGATTTCTCCCTTGGAATTAAGAAAAAGTCGAATGGTGTTGTTCTTGAGAGAGTTTGATATTTGCTTGGTTTGTTTTGTTCAATTATGCATAAAGTGGATGAGCCTTGGATAATATCTCATCTCTTTTTACTTTAATAAAGTGATCATGCACTAGATAATGTATTTTGCAAGACATGTGTTGTGTTTTGGATGGTTATAAGCTAACCAAGTGATTTGTTTTCTAAGTACTAGTTTCTTGCTAAGTATGCTAGTTACTTGAGTCCACTTGGTTGCTAGATCTTTTCTAGTAGCTTATGTATGACTCTTGCTTCCTCTGCTTGTTTCTTTTATCCGGTTATTGCTCGTTTCGATTGATCGTTCGTAGAAATATCTCACGGATTTCTAGTTAGGGTTTACCGGAAATCTTCTTAATATTAATACTATCATTCTCCATCTTTCTTACTAACTTTCGAATTTATATTCCTTAAATCCCTTTGCTAAATCCTTAAGTCTATCAGTGTCCAGGGAATTCTCGGAGAAAATAAAAGTGCAGTTTTTCAGAATCCGACTGCTTTTACATACACTTATTTTCACCCTGGATCACTAATACGAACTCGGAAATCCGTTCCGAATAATTCTATATAGTGTCGTCTCATAATATTCTTATTTCCACCAAAAACAATATTCATTTTTTATTCTTCCTTTATTCCCTATATTTATGGCAATGTCCTTGTCCTTTCTCGGGCGTTCCTTAACCCTTTCACGGAACCACTGGACTAATCGTTATCGATCTGGATGACATGAGAATATTCTCCGGCTTGGAATTGCCATATCTTATTCCCCTAGGAGATAGATTATTCTTACCTAAGTTGTCAACCATTAGCATTCTTCAAGAAATATAAATATTTAAATCGAATTCCATTCATTCATTTAGAAGATCAACTATTACATCGTAGCCGTAACCACTATTCATTCTTACATTATTAAATAATAAAAGTTTTAATTCTACCCAAAATCTGGGTTCTTACAGTCTCCCCTCCTTAAAAGGATTCCGTCCCGGAATTAGTTTGAAAACAAATGGGGGTACTTCTCTTGCATTGTGCTTTCAAGCTCCCAGGTTGATTCTTCTACATTGTGGTTCTGCCACAAAACTCTGACTAGCTGAATGACCTTTTTTCGGAGCACTTGTTCTTTCTGGTCTATGATTTCCACCGATTGCTCTACCTAGGTCAAGTTTGGTTGCATATCCACTTGCTCGTACTCTACAATGTACTTGGCATCCGGATTATACTTCCTCAGCATCGAAACATGGAACACATTATGCACCTGCTATAGATTCGGGGGCAATGCCAGTTCATAATCTAGTTCCCCAATCCGTCTTAAGATCTCAAATGGTCCAATGTATCTGGGACTCAGCTTTCCTTTCTTTCCAAATCTCATTAAACCTTTCCAAGGTGACACCTTTAAGAACACTAGGTCTCCCACTTCGTATTTTTTACCTTTCCGAGCTAAGTCGGCAAATTTCTTTTGTCGATCCTGGGCTACTACCAGCCGTCCTCTGATTAGATCTACTGCATCTTTAGTTCGTTGGACCACTTCGGGCCCGAGCATCTTTCGCTCCCTAACTTCATCCCAATACAAGGGAGATCGACATTTCCTTCCATAAAGGGCCTCATAAGGTGGCATTCCTATACTTGAATGAAAACTGTTATTGTAGGAAAACTCAATCAATGGCGAGTGATCATCCCAATTTCCTTTAAAGTCTATAGCACAGACTCTCAACATATCCTCTAGCATTTGGATGGTCCTTTCACTTTGCCCATCTGTCTGGGGGTGGTAGGCTGTGCTCATGTTCAGCCGGGTCCCTACACATTCTTGAAAACTTCTCCAAAACCTGGAGTTAAATCTAGGATCTCGATCGGATACTATTGCGACTGGGACTCCATGTCACGCCACTATCTCTTTTAAGTAGATATCCACTAGACTGTCGACCGTGTACCTTTCATTGATCGGGAGAAAGTGAGCTGACTTCGTCATTCGATCTACAATTACCCATATGGCGTCATGATTAGCCGTGGTCCTTGGTAAACCTACTACGAAATCCATGGCTATGTGTTCCCATTTCCATTCTGGAATCTCTAAGGGGTGTAGAAGTCCGTTGGGCCTCTCTCTGCTTTCACTCGCTGGCAGGTCAAGCATCTGCTTTCCCACTCTGCTACGTCCTTTTTCATATTGGTCCACCAGTTATACTCCTTCAAATCCCTATACATCTTGGTGCTACCGGGGTGCACCGAGTATCTTTAGTTGTGTGCCTCGAATAAAATCTCATCCTTGAGTTCCTGAACATTTGGGATCCATATCCTGTACGTGTACCTCAAGATCCCTTCCTTGTCTCTTTCACACTTAATTTCTTCCCCGGTCATTATCTCTTCTATGGAGTTCTCTTCTTCCTCCATTATCCGTTCTTGACATAGTCTAATCTTTTCTAACAATTGAGGTTGGATTCTAATTTCCATCAACTTTTCTTGGCCCTCTTCGGGTAGCTTAATCTCAATTTCTAACTTCTCAAAATATTTCACTAACTCTTCCTCTAAAGTTATCATTTTGAGCTTCTCTTTCCTACTAAGGGCATCAGCCACCACATTGGCTTTGCCCGGGTGATAACGAATCTCGCAATCGTAATCATTGATTAACTCCATCCATCTCCTCTGGCGCATGTTAAGCTCTTTCTAAGTGAAAATGTACTTGAGGCTCTTATGGTCAGTGTAAATCTCGCAATTTTCCCCATACAAGTAGTGTCTTCAAGTCTTTAAAGTGAAGACTATGGCTGCTAGTTCTAGATCATGCGTGGGATATCTGACCTCATAATCCTTCAATTGCCTAGACGCATATGCTATTACCTTGCCGTGCTGCATAAGTACGCATCCCAATCCTTTATGTGAAGCATCACTGTAAATCACGAAATCTCCTTTTCCATCAGGTAACGCCAACACTGGGGCCGTCACCAACCTCTTCTTTAGCTCTTGGAAACTCTTCTCGCATTTTTCAGTCCATTTGAATTTCTCAGTTTTATGGGTAAGTCGAGTTAACAGAGCTGCGATCTTTGTAAAATCTTGGACAAATCTTATGTAATATCCGGCTAGTTCGATGAAACTCCTTACCTTGGTTGGAGTAGTTGGCTGTTCCTAATTTGAAACTGCTTCTATCTTGGAGGGGTCAACCAACACTCTTTCTTTATTGATCACGTGTCCTAAGAATTGCACTTCGTTTTTCCAGAACTCACACTTTGAGAATTTGGCATATAACTGCTCCTTCCTGAGTATTTCTAATGTTATCCTCAAATGTTCAGCGTGTTCTGCCTCTGTCTTTGAGTAGATGAGAATATCATCAATGAAGACTATCACGAATTTGTCCAAATATTCTTTGAACACTCTATTCATTAAGTCCATGAAAGCTGCTGGGGCGTTGGTCAATCCAAATGACATTACCAAGAACACATAATGTCCATATCTGGTACGGAATGCAGTCTTCGGAATATCTTCAGGTTTAATCTTCAGTTGGTGATATCCCGTTCTCAGGTAAATCTTAGAGAAGTATTCGGCGCCTCTTAGCTGGTCAAACAAATCATCTATCCTGGGTAGTGGATACTTATTCTTTATGGTTAGCTTGTTCAACTCTCTGTAGTGGATGCATAACCTCATACTCCCATCCTTTTTCTTAACGAACAACACTAGTGCGTCCCAAGGCGACACACTGGGCCTTATCATACCCTTATCCAACAATTCCTGTAACTGTTTAGCTAGCTCTTTCATTTCTACTAGGGCTAATCCGTATGGGGCCTTCGAAACCAGCGCCGTCCCCGGGGCTAACTCAATGGCAAACTCAATTACCCTATCAGGTGGTAGTCCGGGAAGATCTTGTGGGAACACGTCCTCGAACTCATTAACTACCGGAATGTCCTGCAATCTTGGCGCTTCCTTCTGAGTGCCTATGACGTAAGCTAAATAAGCCTCGTTCCCTTTTTGTAACAATCTCTTGGTTTGCGCCATGGTCAGAATTTTCTGGGTCTGTCGCATTCCCTTAAACACTATTTCTTTCTTCCCTGGGGTTTTCAACTTAACCTTTTTCCCTTTACAATCTATATGCGCATTTATTCCCA
Source organism: Saposhnikovia divaricata (assembly GCA_036435485.1). NCBI lineage: Eukaryota > Viridiplantae > Streptophyta > Magnoliopsida > Apiales > Apiaceae > Saposhnikovia > Saposhnikovia divaricata. The sequence goes on along the minus strand of CM071597.1, from coordinate 181,008,663 downwards.
AAATGACATAAAATTCCCCTAACTTAAAAGGAATTAAATCGACATAGAATGATCGTCCTCCTATTTCTAATTTACAATCGGGGTGAATTTGATTAACCGGTACGACTTCCTGATTAGCTATCTCTACTTGTAAGGAATCCCTTAGTTGCTGGGTTTTAAGTTTCAATTTATGCGCAAAATCTCTAGATATAAAAGACTTAGTTGCTCCCGAATCAAATAAGACATTTGCACTGACTGAATTGAGAAAAAATGTACCTGCTATCACATCCGTGTTCCTCATGGCATCTTGTACTGACATATTAAAAGTCCTGGCAGTTGGGGGTCTATTGGAGGCAGCCTTGCTCGCCCCTGATGCCGCTGGTTTGTTCCTTGGGCAATCCTTCCTCATGTGCCCTTGCTGTACGCACTGGAAACAAATGGTGCTATTAGGGATGATCGTGGTGCAAGAGGTAGAATAGTGCCCAGCTCGCCCACACTTATAGCAGTTTATCTGCTTCAGGTTGCACACATCGGAATGCCTCTTCCCACAGGTAGTACATAATGGTAATGGGGGTCTAGACTGATGGGAACGGGACACTCCTGCTTGCTGGCCGCCCTGGCTCACTGTTGCGCTCATAGATGGTTTAAACCCTTCCTTTCTCCCAGGTAAGGAAATGGTTCCTCTGTTAAACTTGGTTGGGGGTTTCCCTCCAGTGGACCCTCCGCCCATACTGGAATACTTTCTCTTTATTCCCCCTTTTTCTCTTACTCTCTGCATTTGATCACTTCCAGCTTCCACAATAGTTGCCTTCTGCACTAAGGTGGCATAATCCGTAATTTCTAAAACCGCCACTCTATTCTGGATCCATTGTTTCAACCCTTGTTGAAACCTGTTAGCTTTCTTTTCTTCGGTATCCATAAATTCCAGCACAAATCTTGACAGCTCAGTAAACTTAACCTCATAGTCATCCACTGACATATTGCTCTGTTTAAGTTCTAAAAACTTAAGTTCCATTTGAGTTTTCATGAACTTCGGGAAGTACTTCTCCAGAAATAACTTTTTAAACCTATCCCAGGTTACGATAGCATCAGTCTCCATGTTCTTTTTGGCCTCCTACCAATAATTGGCCTCTCCCTTTAGTAGGTAAGTAGCAAAGACAGTCTTTTGAGCCTCATTGACACTCAGAATCTCGAAAGACTTTTCCATTTCCTTGATCCAGGCCCTCACATCAACGGGATCAGCCGATCCGTGGAACTCTGGGGGCTTAAGGGACTTAAAGGCCCTGAAGGAATTTGCCACTGAAGTGTTGTTTCCTGGTGGTGGTCGGGGGTATTGGTTCAAATTCTGCCTAAGCAGATCCATAAACTGACCCATGGGGTCTCCGCCCTGGTTCACCCCTTCCTGCTCCACTTCAGTTTCTCCCCCTTCTATTTCCTCCTCAAAGTCTTTAGAGTACATGGGCTCTCCTCTGCTCCATACTGGGAATCTTCTTGCTCATTATAGTCCTGATCTTGTTCTTCATTATATTCATGGTTTTTCTCATGTTGGTTGTGACTCTCTTGTTCAGTAGATTCACGGGGGTTAGCCCTAGTGCCCATTCGTTTGGGAGGCATTTTACTGAAAATTTGGACAATTATACATTAGGTTCACTTACCTGTTTTAAAGGATTTCTCCTTGCATAATTCGTTACATGATTGGATTTAGGATCCCAAAGTTCTATATCGCATGGCAACTTAATCGAAACCAGTACATGTGCTAATAAACTCGTGATTGTATCCCAACAAAATTGAAATAACTGAAAGGGAAACAAATATATACCAGGTACCGAAAAGGTACAACATCTGAGTTACAATGATAGTTTAGAGTACAACCATCCTAACAACGACAACAAGTCAAAAGTGAAATATGTTGTCTATCTGTCTAGTCTGCAAAAAGGGAAAATAAGTACAATGAAACCATCCTTACAAAAGCTGGTACTACTACGTCCATACATGACTAGACAACTAGACTACTGCATCACTACATCTGAAATTAGCCGCCACGACGAAACATCATCTGAACCCTCCCCATGGCGATGCGGAAAATCTCCTCGGCATCTGCTCTGGCTACCATACCATGCCCATCAGTAGGTAACTGTCGCACCCTCACTCGAGCCCTAATCTCGATGCGGGTCATAGCCCTATACCCAGCTCGATCACTGATCGTCCTCCGGCCCTGTAACCTCATCCGGGCGGCTCTCTCCGCTGCTAGCTCCCTCATAGACTCTGCCAATCTGGCATCCGCCACTGACAGCTCTCTATAAAGCCCGTTCACAATCAAGTTGTGAACACATACTAGGACTCCCCCTATCGGGACATGGGGTGGGGTGGATGGCTCAGCTGGAGCTGCAGTCTCTGCCTTCTGGGGCTCTGGGGTAGGCTCCTCAAACTCATCGGAAAATGGGCTCACAGGTAGTGGTGGTGGGGTAGGGGCTCTCTCAACAGAGAGGGGTGGCACTCGTAGTCCGGAACTCCCTACAGCATCATCCACTCGCTCATCCTCACCTACAGCCTGTCCAACAACAGCAGCCATGACCTGGTCAGTGGTCATATCAGTGTCCTCCTCCATGGTCCTAATCTCAGATACAACCAAAAAATCCTCATCCTCAACAACTAACTCAGCGTCCTGCCCTGTCTGGACCTCCTCCGGGTCCTCCTCCCCCTCAGACTCAATAACATTAGTATCAGCATCAACCTGGACCTCCTCAGTGTCCTCCTCCTCAGACTCAATAGCATCAGTATCAGCATCAGGCAAGTGCTCATAATACGGGTCCCTAGTCCTGAACATGTCCTCATCATGCTGTCTCGCAGCTGCCTCCTGGGCAGAAAAATCGCTCGCCTACACAAGACGAACTATGTTACTATCATGATACTTAAAAAGTTCCCGTAAGGGTTTTAGGTGAACCTGACAAGGGTTCTTATTATATTAGTGAATTTATTATTATATAACGTCGCATCATCTCTTGGGATATATAACTCTCACTCTGATACCATCTCCGTAACACCCCCAGATCCGGGGTCGGGGATCGGGTCATTACTGTCTCATAATTGGTACATAATACTTGACTTGAGTCCAAAATCAATAAATAGCATGTTGTGACCCCACAATAATATCTACTCACACACACAGTTATAGTCCCAGAGATGAAATTGAAATAAGTCTTACATAAAGGGGTTTACGAATAAAAGTTATTACAAGCCAAAAGGATAACACCATAAGTTTAAAGGTTTTGCCGTTGATTACTGTAAGAACCCAGATTTTTGATAGAATTAAAACTTTTTATTATGTAATGAATAGTGGTTATGACTGTAATGTAACGAATGTCTATTAAATGAATGGGATGGATTTAAATTCAAATATTTATATGTCATGAAGAATGTTCTGGTTGATAGCATAGATAAAAATGATCTATCTTCTAGGGTTATAAGTTATATTATTCCAAGAGAGATTATTCTTGTGTCATCCAAATCAATATCTGTTATTAGTCCAGCGGTTCCGTAAAAAGGTTAAGGAACACCCGAGAGTAAACCAGGTTCATTTTCCTAATTATAGGAATTAAGTAAAAAATGAGTTATGAATAGTGTTTTGGTGGAAATTGGAATATTATTAGACGACGCTATATAGAAGCAGTCTGAATGGATTTCCGAGTTCGTATTAATAATCAGTGGATGAAATAAGTGTATGTAAATGATATCGGAATCAGAAAAATAGCACTTTTATTTTCTCTGAGATTTCCCGAGACCTTAAAGGATTTAAGAATTTACTATTGAGATTTAAGGGATTTAAATACAAAGGTTACAAATGAGTATTGAGAATATTAGTAAAGTTATCAAGAAAGTTTCCAGTAAATCCATAACTAGAAATCCTTGAGATATTCCTCTGAATGAACAAGGAAATTGAGTAATACCCGGACAAAGGAACGAATAAATAACCAAGAAACCAACAAATGCAATTGGTGGGCAAAGGAGAAACCAAAGTATCATCCTTATAAGTCAACTACAAGATGAGTGGTGTAATTGCATTCTTGCAAAAATGGAGTTGTTTGTCGTAGTGCCAACACTTGGTTCAATAAGAAGGCAACAAGTGGACCAATAGATGGTTGACAACACAAAAAGAAGAGATGCATCCAAGTATATACATAAAGATACATGCATTAAGCCATTTTACACATCAAAAAAACATAAAACTCTATCTCATTTCCTCTCCATTCTGCTGCTCACGGTTTAAGCTAAAAAGGGGGTTTCCCACCATCATTTGATCTTGAAATTTTTATGGTGAGTACTTCATATCATAGTTTAGATCCCCTAAAAATTTCAGCTCCAAATTCATCTTTTTCCATTTTCAAATAAATCATCAAAGTGATGATGAATAGTGCTTTCATGAAACTAACTTTTATTTCTTGATTTCTTTTGATCATCCAAGCTATACTAAGGCTAGATAAGGGCTAAACAAGGCTTGATAAGTTCATACATACACCAAAGAAGGTATACCACTCTTGAAAACCTAGCTCTTAGTTTAAGTTTTGGTATTTTAGATGAGTTATATGGATTTAATTCATGTTTAGAACCTTAAGATTATGATTGGGATTTGTTAAATGTTAAATTAGTTTAGATGAATGGAAAGACATTGCTTGGTCTTAGTTCATGGATAAATAGCATGTATGTGTTGTTTGGAGTGTAAACCATGATCATTGAATGGTTTGAAATTTGGAAATCATGTAAACATAGCCGTCGTAATGCCCGATTGTCGTTAACCTTAAGAAACCGTGAATAGTAGTAGCATTACCTTGCTGTCCAGTCCCGGATTTTGCTATGTTTAGTTGGTTCATGTTACGAGCTTCGTTTTGATATAAAGATCGAGTGAAATGGATATACGGTTTAGGAGTTATGGTCGAATTAAGATAAGTGGTTCGTAAACGAGAGCACCAGTTCGTAATCAGAATTGAACCTGTATAAATTCGGTAATACAGTAGCAAACCATCGTAATTAAATACTAGAGATGATAAGTAAGGTGTGAGAGAAAACCTTGCGTTAAAAGGATCGTTTTACGATTTTATAAAAATGTTCGAATCAAGGTTAAACGCGAACGAACCCCTAGAAGCATGCTTGATTATGACCTTGGTTAATAACTTAGAAAACAGACGATAAAACTCGTAGTACAATCTTGATTCGTAAATGATCGATATTAAAACTTACATGGCTTAAGTACGTATTAAGTGTGGGTACAATGATGGGTCATAATAGCGAACGTATGTCGAACCGCATCGGTGATAAAAAGAGTTACACTAAGAGGTGTATAACGAGATAATTCGAAAACGTGTTTCGACTTAAGTGAAGTCTATATTTAATCTTGTAAAGTGTTAAGTGATTAATCCCGAATGCCTTGGCTATTTATAGATCGTCAGGCTGACCCGGGACACGCTACCACCACCCTTACCCGCACTCGCTTTCCAGGCAAGTTTCAAATCCTTCTTTAAGACTGTTGTTGTGAATATAAATATGTTTTTTTTGTTACATTACATATGCCATAGCATGCATGCCTACTTTTTAAAGTCATATTGTTATACTTGTTCCCTGAATTGTTGTTGGCTTATGAGCAAGATAGCTATTATATCACTTATAAGCCGGAAATTTCTAAAACCCTTAAGCGAAGGGTAGTTGAATCTCATTCTTTGGTTATAGACCGGGAGTCGTTATTTCTTGATATATTAATATTATTATCGGAGAAAAATATTTAAGTAAATATTTTCTAGTTATTATTTGGCGAATAATATTGGAATATCCTTTGAGATTATTTTGTAAGTATTATTCGGATTAATCATCAGATATTTATTTACTCGATGAACATTATCTTTAAAAATCATCTAAGGTCGATTTAATATTCGAATATTATTTCGAACTCTCAGCTAAGTTAATTACTTAGGGAATGTTCATTCTTATTTCTTTGATAAATATTATTTTGAATATTCATTCGAGTTTATTTATTTAATGAATATTATTTTAATATTCAGTCGGGCCTTATTTATGTAAATGAATATTATTCTGAATATTCATTCAATCCCTATTTATTTTATAAATATTAGTTGAACGTTGATTCGAACTCCAGACATTCGATAAATATTATTTCAAATATTCATTCGATAATCAATTCTTCTATAAATATTATTAAGTGAATATTCATTAGTTGTTCAATGAATATTGTCTCAATTATTCAGTTGATCATTATTTCATCAATAAGTATCATTCTTAAATATAATATTCATTATTGATTCAATGAATATTATTTCAATTATCCGTTTGAGGATTATTTCAACAACAAATATTATTATTAATTTGAATATTCATTATTTGTTCAATGAAAATTATTCAGAGTATTTACTCAAAGATTATTCCAAGCAACCCTTTTTCAATGTCTGCGACTAATAAATATTCTTGGAATATTTATTTAATTCTTCTAACTCGTTTCAAAAATGATTTACTTCATTCGCATAGTATCATCGACCTTCGAATATTATATGAATTATTCCAAAGTCTTATTATTATTATAATATTATCAAGGAAGGTTCTCAGTAATTCCATTCTTCCTTCGATTCGAATATAAGGGAAACTGACTTGAAGAATGTTATTTATCTTGTGACTGCCCGGTCATAAATTATTCATTTCGTTCGCAACTTGGTTGCTATTATTCATGGAATTGTGTATACCCACTCATTATTCGAGGGGTAAGAATGTTGGAACAAGTTGGTATCCATTAACAAGCAGCGGCTTGGGAAATATTGGTGAATTTTCCTTTCCAATTAGATACGATTACTTTGTGGAGTCTTATCAACAAGTATTATACTTGGGGAAAGGGAGACGAACTTTACGTTTCAAGTTATGGATGTGAAATGAACTAGGAGATGCGTAAGTGACCCAGTGGCGTCGGTCCAGCAAATGGCCCAACCGTTGGCCGAGGGGGTTCCAGAGGGCGGTAGACAAGTAAATCCTTCGGTGTTTCCTTCTACATGTAGTAAACAAGAGGTGGGGAGCATAACATGCGACTGATCATCGTGTAAATGTTATGTCTCCTGGCGCGTCAAACTCCAGTATTAGTTCATCACTCAATGTTGGAAATTTTCTGCAACATCATCATGGTTGGCAGAGTTGAAAAGTATTTCAAACTGGAATAGCAATATCTTTCTTGCAAGTTCCTATCTTTTATAAAAATGATGCTATCCTGCTTATTTCGGCATAGCATATGCTTCTACGAAATATATATCTGTTGAGTTACCTTGTAACTTCATCCTTTATATTAAACTGGCACTATTTTCGCAAATGCATGGTATATGACTTCGAAACATATCTTTGAACTGTCTTATATATTACTGCACAGTTATATATTGTTGGTGGGCTATTGCTCACCCTTGCTTATTTATTATGTCACAACAACAGCTAGGTCTCATGGCCCGCGTAAGGCGCACTCGGCGCAAGCAGGTTACCCGTCCCTCAGGACTCCCCGCTGATATTGTTGCTGCCATTGCTGAGGTAGCACAGATAGTCAGCTTTTGCTTCCAGTTTAATTATATGTATCAATAATGTTAATCAACGGCAAGAACTTTAAACTTATGATGTTATCCTTTTGGCTTGTAATAACTTTTATTCGTAAACCCGTAATGTGAGACTTATTTCAATTTCATCTCTGGGACTATAACTGTGTGTGTGTGTGAGTGGTTATTATTGTGGGGTCACAACATGTGATTTATTTATTGTGGACTCAAGTCAAGTATTATGTATGGATGTAAGATCGTTACCACCAGATCCCTGACCCCGGATCTAGGGGTGTTACAGATGGTATCAGAGCGAGAGTTATAAATCCCAAGAGATGATGCGACGTTATAAAATAATAAATTCAATAACATAATAAGAACTCTTGCCAAGTTCATCTAAAACCCTTATGGGAACTTTTAATTATCATGATAGTAGTACAATTCGTCATTGTGTAGGCGAGCGACATCTCCGATCCGGAGGAGTATGAGAGGCAGCACGATGAGGCGATCCAGGCCGCCGAGGACTCGGCGATGGTAGATTCAGATGCTGATACTGATGTTGTTGAGTCAGAGGAGGAGGACCCTGAGGTCCATGTTGATGCTGATACCGATGTCATTGAGTCTGAGGAGGAGGAGGACCCGGAGGAGGTCCAGGCAGGGCAGGACGTTGAGTTAGCTGATGAGGGGGAGGATTTCTGGGTGGTGACTCAGATTAGGACTTTGGGGGAGGATACTGAGGTAGTTGCTGAGGATGTTGATGTGGAGGACCCTGAGGAGGCCCAGCTTGTTCATAATGTTAGGGTAATGGAGGAGGATACTGACATGACTACAGAGCAGGTGATGGCTGCTGTTCTAGGCCAGGATGTAGATGAGGGTGCCGAGGGAGATGTTGATGAGCCCGTGGCTGATGTTGTAGGGAGTTCTGGACTACATGTGCCACCCCTCCCTGTTGAGAGAGCCCCTACCCCACCACTACTACCTGTGAGCCCATACCCCGATGAGTTTGAGGAGCTTACCCCAGAGCCCCAGCAGACAGAGACTGCTGCTCCAGCTGAGCCATCCACCCCACCTCATGCCCCGATAGGAGGAGTCCCAGTATGTGTTCACAACTTGATTGTGAACGGGCTTTATAGAGAGTTGTCTGTGGCAGATGCCAGGTTGGCAGAGTCTAGGAGGGAGTTAGCAGCAGAGAGAGCCGCCCGGATGAGGTTGCAGGGCAGGAGGACTATCAGTGACAGGGTTGGGTATAGGGCTATGACCCGCATCGAGCTGAGGGCTCGGGTGAGGGTGCGACAGTTGCCTACTGATGGGCATGGTAGGGTAGACAGAGCAGAGGCTGAGGAGATTTTCCGCATCGCCATGGGGAGGGTTCGGAGGATGTTTCGTCGTGGCGACTGATTTCAGATGTAGTGATGCATTGGTCTAGTTGTCTAGTCATGTACGGACGTAGTAGTGCCGGCTTTTGTAGGGATGGTTTTCTTGTACTTGTTTTCCCTTTTTGCAGACTAGACAGATAGACAGCGTATTTCACTTTTGACTTGTTGTTGTTGTTAGGATGGCTGTACTTTAAACTATTGTTGTAACTCGGATGTTGTACCTTTTCGGTACCTGATATATATTTGTTTCCCTTTCAGTCATTACAATTTTGTTGGGAGGTGATCACGAGTTTATTAGCATATGTTTTTTTTTTGATTAAGTTGCCATGAGATATAAAACTGTGGGATCTTAAACCCAATCATGTAAAGAATTATGCAAGGAAAAATCCTTTAAAACAGGTAAGTGAACCTAATGTATAATTTTCCAAATTTTCAGTAAAATGCCTCCAAGACGAATGGGCACTAGGGCTAACCCCCGAGAATCTACTGACCAAGAGAGTCACAACCAACACGAGGAAAACCATGAAAGTAGTGAAGAACAAGATCAGGATTATAATGAGCAAGAAGATTCCCAGTATGGAGCAGAAGATGAACCCCTGTACTCTGAAGAATTTGAGGGGGAAATCGAGGGTGGAGAAACTGAAGTAGGACAGGAAGGGGAGAACCAGGGCGGAAACCCCATGGGCAAGTTTATGGATCTACTTAGGCAGAATTTGAACCAACATCCCCAACCACCCCAAGGAAACAATACCACTGTGGCCAATTCCTTTAGGGCCTTCAAGTCCCTCAAACCCCCAGAGTATCACGGATCGGCTGATCCCGTTGAGGCAAGAGCCTGGGTCAAGGAAATGGAGAAATCTTTCGAGATTCTGAGTATTGAGGAGGCCCAAAAGACTGTATTTGCTACCTACTTGCTAAAAGGAGAGGCCAATTATTGGTGGGAAGCTAAGAAGAATATGGAGACCGATGCTATTGTAACCTGGGATAGGTTTAAACAGTTGTTTCTAGAGAAGTATTTCCCAAAGTTTATGAAAACCCTGATGGAGCTTAAGTTTCTAGAGTTAAAGCAGAATAACTTGTCGGTGGCCGATTATGAAGCCAAGTTTACTGAGTTATCAAGGTTTTTGCCGGAATTTGTGGATACTGAGGAGAAGAAGGCTAACAGGTTTCAGCAGGGGTTGAAACAATGGATTCAGAATCGAGTGGCGGTTTTAGAGATTAATGATTATGCCACCTTGGTGCAAAAGGCGACCATTGTGGAAGCAGGTAGTGATCAGGCACAGAGAGAAAGAGAAAAAGGGGGATTAAAGAGAAAGCATGCCAGTATGGGCGGAGGTTCCGCAGGAGAAAGACCCCCGAATAGGTTCAATCGAGGAGCAGTATCCCTACCTGGGAGGAGTGGTGGGTTTAAACCATCTGTGAGTGCAACTGTGAGCCAGGGCGGCCAGCAGTTAGGAATGTCCCGTTCTCACCTTTCCAGACCTCCACTACCAGCATGCACAACTTTTGGAAAAAGGCACCCTGGAGTATGCAATCAGAAGCAGTCCGTCTGTTATAAGTGTGGACGAGTGGGTCACTACTCCAACAGGTGTACCGCGGTTAATCCTACTGCTAGTAAGAGCAATACCTGTTTCCAGTGTGGACGTCCAGGGCACATGAGGAAGGACTGCCCAATGAACAAACCAGCGGTTTCAGGGGCAAGCAAGGCTGCCTCTAACCGACCACCAACTGCTAGGACTTTTAACATGACAGTGCAAGATGCCGTGAGAGACACGGATGTGATAGCAGGTACATTTTCCCTCAATTCAGTCAGTGCAAATGTTTTGTTTGATTCTGGAGCAACTAAGTCTTTTATATCTAAAGACTTTGCGCATAAATTGAAACTTAAAACTCAACCGCTAAGGGAGTCTTTGCAAGTAGAGATAGCTAATCAGGAAGTCGTTCCAGTTAATCAGATTCACCCCGATTGCAAAATAGAAATAGGAGGACGATCCTTCTGTGTTGATTTGATCCCTTTTAAGCTAGGGGAATTCGATGTTATTTTGGCTATGGACTGGTTGTCTCGTAATAATGCGCAAATAGATTGTAAAGGGAAAAAGGTTAAGTTGAAAACCCCAGGAAAGAAGGAAATAGTGTTTAAAGGGCTACGACAAACCCAGACCATTCTAACCATGGCGCAAACCAAGAGACTGCTACGAAAAGGGAATGAAGCTTATTTAGCTTACGTTATAGACACCCAGAAAGAGGCGCCTAAGATACAAGATATTCCGGTAGTTAACGAATTTGAAGACGTGTTTCCTCAAGATCTTCCCGGATTACCACCAGATAGAGTGATTGAGTTTGCTATCGAGTTAGCCCCGGGGACGGCGCCAGTCTCAAAGGCCCCGTATCGATTAGCACCAGTGGAAATGAAAAAGCTAGCAAAACAATTACAGGAATTGTTGGATAAGGGTATGATAAGACCCAGTGTGTCGCCTTGGGGCGCACCAGTGTTGTTTGTTAAGAAAAAGGACGGGAGTATGAGGTTATGCATCGATTATCGAGAGTTGAACAAGCTAACCATAAAGAACAAGTAACCGTTACCCAGAATTGATGACTTGTTTGACCAGCTAAGAGGAGCTGTGTATTTCTCCAAGATTGACTTGAGAACCGGATATCACCGGCTGAAGATTAAACCTGAAGATATTCCAAAGACTACCTTCCGTACTAGGTATGGGCATTATGAATTCTTGGTAATGTCGTTTGGACTGACCAACGCCCCAGCAGCTTTCATGGATTTAATGAATAGAGTGTTCAAGGAGTATTTGGACCAATTTGTTATAGTCTTTATTGATGATATTCTGATCTACTCAAAGACAGAGGAAGAACACGCTGAACATTTGAGGATAACCTTAGAGACACTCCGGAAGGAGCAGTTATATGCCAAATTCTCAAAGTGTGAGTTCTGGAAAAATGAGGTGCAATTTTTAGGGCACGTAATCAACAAAGAAGGAGTGCTAGTTGACCCCTCCAAGATAGAAGCAGTTTCAAACTGGGAACGGCCAACTACTCCAACCGAGGTGAGGAGTTTCATTGGGCTGGCCGGATATTACAGGAGATTTGTCCAAGACTTTGCGAAAATCGCAGCTCCATTAACTCGACTTACCCGTAAAACCGAGAAATTTGAATGGACTGAGAAATGCGAGAAGAGTTTCCAAGAGTTAAAGAAGAGGCTGGTGACAGCCCCAGTGCTAGCATTACCTGATGGAAAAGGAGATTTTGTGATTTACAGTGATGCTTCGCATAAAGGACTGGGATGTGTGCATATGCAGCACGGCAAGGTAATAGCGTATGCGTCTAGGCAATTGAAGGATTATGAGGTCAGATATCCCACGAATGATCTAGAACTAGCAGCCATAGTCTTCGCTTTAAAGATTTGGAGACACTATCTGTATGGGGAAAAATGCGAGATTTACACTGACCATAAGAGCCTCAAGTACATTTTCACTCAGAAAGAGCTTAATATGCGCCAGAGGAGATGGTTAGAGTTAATCAAGGATTACGACTGTGAAATTCGCTATCACCCGGGCAAAGCCAATGTGGTGGCTGACGCCCTTAGTAGGAAAAAAGCTCAAGATGATAACTTCAGAGGAAGAACTAGTGAAAGATTTTGAGAAGTTGGAAATTGAGGTTAAGTCACCTGGAGAGGGCCAAGAAAAGTTGATGGAAATTAGAATCCAACCTCCATTGTTAGAAAAGATTAGACTGTGCCAGGAACGGATGATGGAGGAAGAAAAGAACTCCACAGAAGAGCTAATGACCGGAGAGGAAATTAAGTGCGAAAGAGACAAGGAAGGGATCATGAGGTACACATACAGGATATGGATCCCAAACGTTCAGGAACTCAAGGATGAGATTTTAAATGAGGCACACAACTCAAGATACTCAGTGCACCCCGGTAGCACCAAAATGTATAGGGATTTGAAGGAGTATTACTGGTGGCCCAACATGAAAAAGGACGTAGCAGAATGGGTAAGCAGATGCTTGACCTGCCAACGAGAGAAAGCAGAGCACCAGAAGCCTAGTGGACTTCTACATCCCTTGGAGATTCCCGAATGGAAATGGGAACATATAGCTATGGATTTCGTAGTAGGTTTACCAAGGACCAAAGCAAATCATGACGCCATATGGGTGATTATAGACCGACTAACAAAGACAGCTCACTTTCTTCCTATTAATGAAAGGTACACGGTCGATAGGCTAGTAGATATCTACCTCAAAGAGATAGTGGCGCGACATGGAGTCCCAGTCGCCATAGTATCCGACAGAGATCCCAGATTTAACTCCAGGTTTTGGAGGAGCTTTCAGGAATGTGTGGGAACCAGGCTAAACATGAGTACAGCTTACCATCCCCAGACAGACGGGCAAAGTGAAAGGACCATCTAGACACTATAAGATATGTTAAGAGTCTGTGCCATAGATTTTAAAGGGAATTGGGATGATCACTTGCCATTGATTGAGTTCTCCTACAACAATAGCTTTCATTCAAGCATAGGAATGCCGCCTTACGAGGCCCTTTATAGAAGGAAATGCCGATCTCCCCTATATTGGGATGAAGTTGGAGAGCGAAAGATGCTCGGACCTGAGATGGTCCAACGGACGAAGGATGGAGTGGATCTAATCAGAGGTCGGCTGGTAGCAGCCCAAGATCGACAAAAGAAATATGCCGACCTAGCTCGGAAAGGAAAAGAATATGAAGTGGGAGACCTAGTGTTCTTGAAGGTATCTCCTTGGAAGGGTTTAATGAGGTTTGGAAAGAAAGGGAAGCTGAGCCCTAGATATATTGGACCATTTGAGATCTTAAGACGTATTGGGGAGCTAGCTTATGAACTGGCATTACCCCCGAACCTGCAGCAAGTGCACAATGTGTTCCATGTCTCAATGCTAAGGAAGTATAACCCAGATGCCAAGCACATAGTGGAATATGAGCACGTGGACATGCAACCAGACTTGACCTATGTAGAGCAACCTGTGGAAATCATAGACAGAAAAGATCAAGTGCTCCGAAACAAGGTCATCAAGCTTGTCAGAGTTTTATGGCAGAACCACAATATAGAGGAATCAACCTGGGAGCTAGAAAGTGCAATGATGGAAAAGTACCCCCATTTGTTTTCAAACTGATTTCGGGACGGAATCCTTTTAAGGAGGGGAGACTGTAAGAACCCAGATTTTTGATAGAATTAAAACTTTTTATTATGTAATGAATAGTGGTTATGACTACAATGTAACGAATGTCTATTAAATGAATGGGATGGATTTAAATTCAAATATTTATATGTCATGAAGAATGCTTCTGGTTGATAGCATAGATAAGAATGATCTATCTTCTAGGGTTATAAGTTATATTATTCCAAGAGAGATTATTCTTGTGTCATCCAAATCAATATCTGTTATTAGTCCAGCGGTTCCGTAAAAAGGTTAAGGAACACCCGAGAGTAAACCAGGTTCATTTTCCTAATTATAGGAATTAAGTAAAAAATGAGTTATGAATAGTGTTTTGGTGGAAATTGGAATATTATTAGACGACGCTATATAGAAGCAGTCTGAATGGATTTCCGAGTTCGTATTAATAATCAGTGGATGAAATAAGTGTATGTAAATGATATCGGAATCAGAAAAATAGCACTTTTATTTTCTCTGAGATTTCCCGAGACATTAAAGGATTTAAGAATTTACTATTGAGAATTAAGGGATTTAAATACAAAGGTTACAAATGAGTATTGAGAATATTAGTAAAGTTATCAAGAAAGTTTCCAGTAAATCCATAACTAGAAATTTTTGAGATATTCCTCTGAATGAACAAGGAAATTGAGTAATACCCGGACAAAGGAACGAATAAATAACCAAGAGACCAACAAGTGCAATTGGTGGGAAAAGGAGAAACCAAAGTATCATCCTTATAAGTCAACTACAAGATGAGTGGTGTAATTGCATTCTTGCAAAAATGGAGTTGTTTGTTGTAGTGCCAACACTTGGTTCAATAAGAAGGCAACAAGTGGACCAATAAATGGTTGACAACACAAAAAGAAGAGATGCATCCAAGTATATACATAAAGATACATGCATTAATCCATTTTACACATCAAAAAAACACAAAACTCTCTCTTATTTCCTCTCCATTCTGCTGCTCACGGTTTAAGCTAAAAAGGGGGGTTCCCACCATCATTTGATCTTGAACATTTTATGGTGAGTACTTCATATCATAGTTTAGATCCCCTAAAAATTTCAGCTCCAAATTCATCTTTTTCCATTTTCAAATAAATCATCAAAGTGATGATGAATAGTGCTTTCATGAAACTAACTTTTTATTTCTTGATTTCTTTTGATCATCCAAGCTATACTAAGGCTAGATAAGGGCTAAACAAGGCTTGATAAGTTCATACATACACCAAGGAAGGTATACCACTCTTGAAAACCTAGCTCTTAGTTTAAGTTTTGGTATTTTAGATGAGTTATATGGATTTAATGCATGTTTAGAACCTTAAGATTATTATTGGGCTTTGTTAAATGTTAAATTAGTTTAGATGAACGGAAAGACATTGCTTGGTCTTAGTTCATGGATAAATAGCATGTATGTGTTGTTTGGATTGTAAACCATGATCATTGAATGGTTTGAAATTTGGAAATCATGTAAACATAGCCGTCGTAATGCCCGATTGTCGTTAACCTTAAGAAACCGTGAATAGCAGTAGCATTACCTTACTGTCCAGTCCCGGATTTTGCTATGTTTAGTTAGTTCATGTTACGAGCTTCGTTTTGATATAAAGATCGAGTGAAATGGATATACGGTTTAGGAGTAATGGTCGAATTAAGATAAGTGGTTCGTAAACGAGAGCACCAGTTCGTAATTAGAATTGAACCTGTATAAATTCGGTAATACAGTAGCGAACCATCGTAATTAAATACTAGAGATGATAAGGAAGGTGTGAGAGAAAACCTTGCGTTAAAAGGATCGTTTTACGATTTTATAAAAATGTTCGAATCAAGGTTAAACGCGAACGAACCCCTAGAAGCATGCTTGATTATGACCTTGGTTAATAACTTAGAAAACAGACGATAAAACTCGTAGCACAATCTTGATTCGTAAATGATCGATATTAAAACTTACATGGCTTAAGTACGTATTAAGTGTGGGTACAATGACGGGTCATAATAGCGAACGTATGTCGAACCGCATCGGTGATAAAAAGAGTTACACTAAGAGGTGTATAACGAGATAATTCGAAAACGTGTTTCGACTTAAGTGAAGTCTATATTTAATCTTGTAAAGTGTTAAGTGATTAATCCCGAATGCCTTGGCTACTTATAGATCATCAGGCTGACCCGGGACACGCTACCACCACCCTTACCCGCACTCGCTTTCCAGGCAAGTTTCAAATCCTTCTTTAAGGCTGTTGTTGTGAATATAAATATGTTTTTTTTTGTTACATTACATATGCCATAGCATGCATGCCTACTTTTTAAAGTTATATTGTTATACTTGTTCCCTGAATTGTTGTTGGCTTATGAGCTAGATAGCTATTATATCACTTATAAGCCGGAAATTTCTAAAACCCTTAAGCGAAGGGTAGTTGAATCTCATTCTTTGGTTATAGACCGGGAGTCGCTATTTCTTGATATATTAATATTATTCTCGGAGAAAAATATTTAAGTAAATATTTTCCAGTTATTATTTGGCGAATAATATTGGAATATCCTTTGAGATTATTTTGTAAGTATTATTCGGATTAATCATCAGATATTTATTTACTCGATGAACATTATCTTTAATAATCATCTAAGGTCGATTTAATATTCGAATATTATTTCGAACTCTCAGCTAAGTTAATTACTTAGGGAATGTTCATTCTTATTTCTTCGATAAATATTATTTTGAATATTCATTCGAGTTTATTTATTTAATGAATATTATTTTAATATTCAGTCGGGCCTTATTTATTTAAATGAATATTATTCCGAATATTCATTCAATCCCTATTTATTTTATAAATATTAGTTGAACGTTGATTCGAACTCCAGACATTCGATAAATATTATTTCAAATATTCATTCGATAATCAATTCTTCTATAAATATTATTAAGTGAATATTCATTAGTTGTTCAATGAATATTGTCTCAATTATTCAGTTGATCATTATTTCATCAATAAGTATCATTCTTAAATATAATATTCATTATTGATTCAATGAATATTATTTCAATTATCCGTTTGAGGATTATTTCATCAACAAATATTATTATTAATTTGAATATTCATTATTTGTTCAATGAATATTATTCAGAGTATTTACTCAAAGATTATTCCAAGCAACCCTTTTTCAATGTCTGCGACTAATAAATATTCTTGGAATATTTATTTAATTCTTCTAACTCGTTTCAAAAATGATTTACTTCATTCGCATAGTATCATCGACCTTCGAATATTATATGAATTATTCCAAAGTCTTATTATTATTATAATATTATCAAGGAAGGTTCTCAGTAATTCCATTCTTCCTTCGATTCGAATATAAGGGAACCTGACTTGAAGAATGTTATTTATCTTGTGACTGCCCGGTCATAAATTATTCATTTCGTTCGCAACTTGGTTGCTATTATTCATGGAATTGTGTATACCCACTCATTATTCGAGGGGTAAGAATGTTGGAACAAGTTGGTATCCATTAACAAGCAGCGGCTTGGGAAATATTGGTGAATTTTCCTTTCCAATTAGATACGATTACTTTGTGGAGTCTTATCAACAAGTATTATACTTGGGGAAAGGGAGACGAACTTTACGTTTCAAGTTATGGATGTGAAATGAACTAGGAGATGCGTAAGTGACCCAGTGGCGCCGGTCCAGCAAATGGCCCAACCGTTGGCCGAGGGGGTTCCAGAGGGCGGTAGACAAGTAAATCCGTCGGTGTTTCCTTCTACATGTAGTAAACAAGAGGTGGGGAGCATAACATGCGACTGATCATCGTGTAAATGCTATGTCTCCTGGCGCGTCAAACTCCAGTATTAGTTCATCACTCAATGTTGGAAATTTTCTGCAACATCATCATGGTTGGCAGAGTTGAAAAGTATTTCAAACTGGAATAGCAATATCTTTCTTGCAAGTTCCTATCTTTTATAAAAATGATGCTATCCTGCTTATTTTGGCATAGCATATGCTTCTACGAAATATATATCTGTTGAGTTACCTTGTAACTTCATCCTTTATATTAAACTGGCACTATTTTTGCAAATGCATGGCATATGATTTCGAAACATATCTTTGAACTGTCTTATATATTACTGCACAGTTATATATTGTTGGTAGGCTATTGCTCACCCTTGCTTATTTATTATGTCACAACAACAGCTAGGTCTCATGGCCCGCGTAAGGCGCACTCGGCGCAAGCAGGTTACCCGTCCCTCAGGACTCCCCGCTGATATTGTTGCTGCCATTGCTGAGGTAGCACAGATAGTCAGCTTTTGCTTCCAGTTTAATTATATGTATCAATAATGTTAATCAACGGCAAGAACTTTAAATTTATGATGTTATCCTTTTGGCTTGTAATAACTTTTATTCGTAAACCCGTAATGTGAGACTTATTTCAATTTCATCTCTGGGACTATAACTCTGTGTGTGTGTGAGTGGTTATTATTGTGGGGTCACAGCATGTGATTTATTTATTGTGGACTCAAGTCAAGTATTATGTATGGATGTAAGATCGTAACCACCAGATCCCTGACCCCGGATCTGGGGGTGTTACAATTACATTAATTATACATATATTTAAGCTGAAAGCAAAAACTGTCTATATATGCTACCTCAGCAATGGCGGCTAGCATATCAGCGGGGAGTCTGGTGGGTCGGGTAACCCGCTTGCGCCGAGTGCGCCTGATGCGAGCCATCTATCCTAGCTATTGTTGTGACATAATAAATAAGCAAGGGTGAGCAATAGCCCACCAACAAAAATATAACTGAACACTGATGACACACACACACACACATATATATATATATATATATATATATATATATATATATACAGCAGTTCAAACATCTTTGTAACCATATGCCATACATTAGCGAAGATAATACCAGTATATGGTAAATAATGAAGTTAAAAGTAACTCAAAACATATATATTCCAATTATGAATACTTTTCCTATAATGCCAACAATAATAATGTTGCAGAAAATAAATGAATCTGAATGATGAACTAATGCTGGAGTATTCACCGTGCCCGCTGTTCCAATCCTTATGATGATCAGTCGCAGATTGTAAAGCTCAATTTAGATTTACTACCGGTAGAAGGAAGAGCTGACGGATTTACTTGTCTACCGCCCTGTTAGATCTCCCCGGCCAACGGTTGGGCCAAATGGGATGGACCGGTGCTACTCGGCCTCTTACACGACTCCAAGTTCGAAAAGAAGTTCATGACTCTGAACGCAAAGTTCTTCCCCCTTTCCCCAAGTATAATACTTGTTGATAAGACTCCACAAAGTAGTAGTATCTAGTTGGAAAGGAAAATTCAACATCATATCTCCCAAGCTGCTGCTTGTTAGAGGATACCATCTTGTTCCAATAATCTTACCCCCTCGAATGATGAGAGGGTACACAGATGCAATAGATAGCAATTCTAGTTGCGAGTGAAAAGAATACTTTTCGAAAGATTTATGACCGGGAAGTCAACAAGATAAATAACATTTTTCAAGTAAGGTTCTCTTATTATTTGGAAGATAGATTCGAAGGAAGGACGACATTTTGAGAACCTTTCTTGATATAATATTAATAATAATCCGACTCCAAAGAAATTTTATAATAATCGAAGGTCGACGATAATATTTGAAGTCATTTCAGAGTATCGAATAAATATCCAGATAATATTTATTGAATCAGAAATGGTTAAAGAAGGGTTATAACTATGAACGAATATTTAAATCGAAGTATTTCTCAGAATAATTCTCGAATGAATAAGGAGAATATATTTATTGAATAATTAAATATTTAAATGAATATTCAAAATAATATTCATTTAAGTAATAAGACTTGAAAGGAATATTAAAATAATATTCGATAAATAAATAAAACATCAGATGAATATTTAAAATAATATTCATTAAGTAAATAGGAACTTAAATGAATATTCACAAGGTAATATTCATTTAATGAATAATATTCTAAATGAATAGCAAAATAATATTCATTTAGAAATCCAAGCTTTAAAGGAATATTCGAATTAATATTCGATAAATGAATCGACTTCGAATGAATATTGAAATATAATATTCATTGAATAGATAACGTTTAAATAAATAATTAGTGTAATGATCGCTAATTAAATACTCTCGAACGAATATTCAAAATATTATTCGTCATGTAAATAATGGAAAATATTTACTTAAATATCTTCCCTCAAAAGTAATTACGATATATCAAGAAGTACTGACTCCCGGTCTATATTCAATGAATACTATATATATGCCCTTCTCTAAGGGACTTATCAACAACCGGCTTATAACTGATTATTTAACATCTAGCTTATAAGCCAACCACAATTCAAGGAACAGGTATCACAATATATCTTGAAAGTAGGCATGCATGCTATGGCATATGTAACACAAAATCGAATCATATATATATTCACAACAACAGCCTTTAAAAAGGATTTAGAACTTGCCAGGTAATCGAGTACGAGTAGGGGTAGTGGTAGTGTGTCCCTGGTCAACTCGGCGATCTATAAATAGTCAGAATATTCGAGATTAATCACTTAACACTTTTTAAAAGGTTAGGTATCAACTTAAGTCGAAGCATGTTTTCGAATTATCTCGTTATACCCCCTTTTAGTGTAACTCTTTTTATTACCGATACGATCCGACAGTTGTTCGTCATTAAGACATGTCATCATACTCACACTTAGTATATTCTTAAGTCATATAAGTTCTAAAGTCGATCGATTACGAACCAAGATTATACCTCGAGTTTTATCGCTCGTTTTCTAAGTTATAACCAAAGTAATACTTTTAAGGGGTTCGTTCGCGTTTAACCTTGATTCAAACATTTTTATAAAATCGAAAAATGATTCATTTCGCATGAGGTTTTCTCTCACACCTTCCTTTTACCTCTAGTATTTAATTACCAAGATTCGCCACTGACTTACGTATTTTACGAGGGTACAATTTCAGTTACGAATTCTCGTTTACGGTTTCGAACTACTTTTAGTAAATCGGCCGTAAATTCTAAACCGTAAGTCCATTTCACACGTTCTTTATATCGAAATGAAGCTTGGAACATTATATATCTTATCATGGCAAAATACAACACTGGACAGTGAGTTCAAGCTACTGTGATGCACAGTTTTTAAAGATTAACGAAAATTCGGCATTACGACGGCTATGTTTACACGATTACCAAAGTTTTCACATCACCGTGAATCAATCAAGCACTACACCCCATCCATTCTAACACATGATAACATCATGACTAGTCTAACAACATCTCATCTCAACCATCTCATGTATCATAATCCAAACAACAACCATAATCAACTAATAACATAGATCTAAGCATAACATAGCATACTAACACTAAATCACCCATAAAACTCATAAAACTTAAAGTGGTACTAAGGGTTTTTAAGCTTGTTACCTTCCTTAGAGAGTGATGTATCCTTGCTAAGCCTTGATCTATCCTTAAGAGTGCCTAGGCTTGCTAGATCAACCATGAAAAACAAGAAAATTCAAAGTTAGTTCATAAGAAACACTATTTACCCTCCTCTTTGTTGATTTTTTTGAAAATGGAAACAAAGGAATTTGAGCTTTAAATTTCTAGGAGATTAGTTTTATGAAATATAGGACTCACCATAAAAATTACAAGATCAAATGATGGTTGGAAATGGGATTTCTATCTTGGAATTAAGAAAAAGTCGAATGGTGTTGTTCTTGAGAGAGTTTGATATTTGCTTGGTTTGTTTTGTTCAATTATGCATAAAGTGGATGAGCCTTGGATAATATATCATCTCTTTTTACTTTAATAAAGTGATGATGCACTAGATGATGTATTTTTCAAGACATGTGTTGTGTTTTTTATGGTTATAAGCTAACAAAGTGATTTGTTTTCTAAGTACTAGTTTCTTGCTAAGTATCCTAGTTACTTGAGTCCACTTGGTTGCTAGATCTTTTCTAGTAGCTTATGCATGACTCTTGCTTCCTCTGCTTGTTTCTTTTGTCCGGTTATTTGTAACACCCCCAGATCCGGGGTCCGGGATCCGGTCGTTACGGTTTCCAATTCTGTCCACAACACTTGAACTTTCCTTAACATAAAATAAATTACATCTCTATGACCCAACATAACAATGTAAAACACACCCGTTATAGTCCCAGAGATGAAATCAGAGTAACAATCAAATTTTTATTAATCACATTACGAGTTCTTACAATCCAAAAGAATTTCAATATAAATACATACTCTTTGCCATCCATTTACATAAGTCATACTAGACCATATACTTGGTACTGAAAGAATAAATCTATCCTACCAATAGCTTCTTCTTTAGCTCTGGTAGTCTCATCGTCCTCGCCCGCTTCGAGTGCGCCTTGTGCGAGTCATCTGGTCTAGCTGTTGTTGTGATATAATAATAAAGCAAGGGTGAGCAATAGCCCACCAACAATAATATATAACTGAACGATAATATATAACAGTTCAAAAGTATCTTTCAAACCATATGCCATGCATTTACGGAAATGATGCTAGTATAATATGAACGATGAAGTTACAAGGTAACTTAAAGTATTTGTTTGTAGAAATATCTGCTACATCAAAAGTAAGCGAGATATTCTCATTGTCATTAAAAAGAGAAACTTGCATGAAAAGATTTCAATTCCAGTTATGAACACTTTTCCAGTTCTGCCAACAGTAATCATGTTGCAGGAAATAAATAAGTTTGGATGATGAACCAGTGATGGAGTATTCACCGCGCCCGCTGTTCCAATCTTGATGATCAGTCGAGATCGTACAGCTCAAATTAAATTTACTACCGGTAGAAGGAAGAACTGACGGCTTTACTTGTCTACCGCCTTACTAGCTCTCCCCGGCTAACGGTTGGGCCAAAGGGGATGGACCGGCGCTACTCGGCCTCTTACACGACTCCAAGTTCAAATAGAATTCACGATTCTGAATGTAACGTTCGTCTCCCTTTCCCCAAGTATAATACTTGTTGATAAGACTCCACAAAGTAGTCGTATCTAGTTGGAAAGGAAAATTCACCAATAACTTCCAAGCTATTGCTTGGTAACGAATATCACCTTGTTCCAACAATCTTACCCCTCGAAAGATGAGAAGGTACACAATGACTTAATAAGTCAATAACACCCGCATTGCGAGTGAAGAGAATATTTTATGACCGGGAAGTCGACAAGATAAATAACATTTTCCAAGTAAGGTTCCCTTATTATTAGGGAGGTAGACTCAAAGAAAAATGATGTCTGAGAACCTTTCTCGATATAAGATTAATAATAATATGACTCCGAAATATTTTTCGTAATAATCGAAGAAGATAAACCTTATTGAGGTTATTCTAAGTATGGAATAAATATTCAGAGAATATTTATTGAATTAAAAATATTTAAAGAATATTTAGGAATATGAAAGAATATCTTTAATCAGAGTATTTTTCAAAATAATCCCTGAAGAAATATCAGGAGAATATTTTTTTGAATAAATAAATATTTAAATGAATATTCAAAATAATATTCATTAATTAATAAGACCTGAAAGGAATATTTAAGATAATATTCATAATTAATTAGGAATTTAAATGAATATTCAAAAAGTAATATTCATTTAATGAATAATATTCTAAATGAATATCAAGTAATATTCATTTAGTAATCCAAGCTTTAAAGGAATATTCGAGATAATATTCGATAAATAAATCAAGCTTCAGATGAATATTAGAATAATATTCATCAAGTAATTAATATCTTAAATGAATATTCAAAAGTAATATTCATTTAATAAAATAATATTATAAATGGATATTCAAATAATATTCATTTAGTAGTCCAATCTTTAGAAGAATATTCGGAATAATAATCGATAATCTATTCGACTTTGAATGAATATTGAAAAATATTATTCGTCGAATGGTTACGTTCAAATAATTATTTGAATTAGGGATCGTTAAATAAATAATCTCGAACGAATATTCAAATAATATTCGTCGCCCAAATAATGGAAAATATTTACTTAAATATTTTCCTCCGAGGTAATCTCGATATATCAAGAAATATTGACTCCCGGTCTATATTTGACGAATAAGATGTATACGCCCTTCTATGAGGGTTACAATAACCGGCTTATAATTGATACGTTAGTTATCTAATTTATAAGCCAATAGACAATCAGGGAACAAGCATAACGATATAACTTGAAAGTAGGCATGCATGTTATGGCATATGTATAACAGAAAACATATATATATATTCAATCACAACAACAGCCTAAAAGAAGGGAATTGAAACTTGCCTGATGCTCGAGAAGTGGTAGGGGCTCGTGACAATGTCAAACAATCTAGACAAAGTCAAAAGAAAACGTACAATTAATCCCCTAGATGATTCACTTATAATTCAATGCTTAAACACGTAAGCAATACACAACGAAGGCGTTACTAGCTCGCTTTAGGCTCGTACTATGTCCATGTCAATCGACAATACTTAAGTCGAAGATTTGTTTTAGAATTCGGATCTCATTCGCCCGTTTCACTAAGCGGTTTATAAAGTTATAATCGAGTTCTCCTTTAAGGGGTTCCTTCGCACTTAACCTTGATTCAAATATTTTTATAAAATCCAAAAATAATCTTTTTGACACGAGGTCTTCTCTCATATCTTTATTATGACCTCTAGTATTTAATTACCAAGATTCGTAACCGAATTTATCACTTTAAAGGGGTTCAATTTCAGTTACGAACTTTCGTTTACGGATTCGAACTACTTTTAGTAAATCGGTCATAAATCCTAAACCGTAAGTCTGTTTGATTCGATTCTTTTTCCAAAATGATCTACGACTCAAGATCTACAAGGGCATGTTAGATACTTGTCCAGTTTTGGCCATTAGACCTACTGTGATGCACGGTTTTCAATGATTAACGAAATTTTGGCATTATAACGGCTATAATACGAACGTTCCAAAAATCACAATCAACAACCCAAGCCACACCGGGCATCAATACAACTTATACACATAATAATCATCTCACAAGTCCAGAAGCTACTAATCTTAGCATCAAAATCATCATGCATCTTAAATCATATAACTAATTACATAATCATGCTTATAATTATCACTATAATCATACCAAGCTAAATCCATCAAAAACATTCATAAATCTCAAATCAAATGCTAGGATTTCAAGAGATCTACCTTCCTTGGAGTATGATATAACCTTAATAAGCTTGGTATGGTCCTTGTCTAGCTTAATCAAACCTTAGATCATCCAAAGAAATCATGAAAACAAGATTAGTTCTAAGAAAACACTATTCATCGTCAATCTTGTAAAAATCATATAAAATCAAAAACTAAGAGTTTGGTTCTAAAATTTTTACCACACCTTTTACTCTTCAAGGGCTTTCTTTTGAGCTATAGAACACAAGAATCCAACCGTGGGAGCTAGGGTTTTGAGCCCCATCTTTCTACTGATCAGAACCTGGACAGTTTTGGTCCTCCAACTTTAAACATGGATTTGACTAGGCTATACTACTTGGATTTCCATGAAAATTGGAGCGAATCTTGCCCATGGAGTGGAGAAGCTATGGTTAAAATTTGGTGATTTTATCATGGATAGAAATGAAGATATGAATTTTTCTTTGAGCCTTGCTCCTGCTGAGCAGTTTGGAGAGATATGGTGTTTCTTGCTTTCTCTTTTCTTCCTTTGACCAATTCAACTAGCTTTGATCTAATATCTTGATATTATCAGTTGGGTGGGCTGAGTTGGATGCATTGGGGCAAGAGCCAAGAGTCTTGGACAAGTTTGGTTAATTGTTTTGTTTTTTTTTTGGAAATGATTTAAGTGTTTTAATCACTTAAATCCTAATTACTCTTGATTTAATCTTTGATTAAATCATTCCATCCACTTGATATAATACTCTTGATGATCATATAAGATATTTAATCTTGATATGAATTCAATCCCTAATCCATGATTCATTCGCTTTATCGCTTAATCTCGTTATAACGTTTTAGCGGTTTCTAGAACGCTTGTTTCACTGCCTCAGTGGTTTCCTACCTTCATTCTTAAATCAAATATAATAACATCCCAAAATATCAAATCCTCAAAGTTAATATCTTAATTCTTGGATTAAAATAATATATAATCCACTGTCCGGTCAAATATTATACCGAAAAAGAATTTGGAATTTCTGAATTCCGATCGTCTCTGCATTCACTTATTTCCTCCGCGTATTACTAATATGACTTCGAAACATCCATATCACGTCCCGTACATAGGGTGGCGTGAAAAGTTTTCCAACTTACAAAATCACTATTCATCCACCAAATTACTATGCACGTACAGGAAACACTATGCACGTACGGGAAACACTATGCACGTATGGGAAACACTATGCACGTACTCATTTCCCTTCAAGGATCCATTAGCTCCTTCCTGGACGGTAGATTATTCTTATCTAGGTCCTCAACCATCGAATTACTCTATTCTGACAATATACCAATGCATCAGGATTATTGTCCAAAGCAATATCCATTCATTACAATCATTGTTCTTTGAAACCACCATTCATTACTGCTCTTTAACCACAATAAGAAAAGTTTTAATTCTACCCAAAATTCGGGTTATTACATTATTGCTCGTTTCGATTGATCGTTCATAGGAATATCTCACGGATTTCTAGTTAGGGTTTACCGGAAATCTTCTTAATATTAATACTTGCGATGTTATATGGTTCTGAGTGTTGGGCGGAGAAGAAGGCCCTCGTAAGCAAGTTGGAAGGGGCTGAAATGAGGATGTTGCGGTGGTCTTGTGGGCGAACGATGTTGGACAGAATCCCGAACTCGGTGTTTAGGAGCGAGCTTGAAGTGGCGCCTTTCTCTGCGAAAGTTAGGGAAGGAAGGTTGAGATTGTTCGGCCACGTCCGTAGGAGGCTGGCTGAAGCCCCAGTTAGGAGGGTCGAGAGTCTTGCGGTTGTTGGGCCGAGGAGGAGAGGCAGGCCGAGGAGGTCGTGGGAAGAGCAGCTCGGGATGGATTTGAAGGCCTTAGACTTAAATAAGACCATGCTCGCGGATAGGTGTTCTTGGAGGCGGCGTATCAGAGTGGTGGATACCCTTTTAGGTTGTGGCTCTGTTGTCGAGAGCCTCAGAGTTGCTTTGGCTCGGTTAGCGATTTTTTAGAAGTTCGGCCTTAGCGTTCTCACTTTTCGTTCGTTGTGTTTTCTGTTTTCTAGTTTTGCAGTTGCAGGGAGCTTGGCTCGATTTTTCGTGTGGTTGGAGCGCTTCAAGCCAGGAGTTTCATAAATCCTCGCAGGTATGTATGCCCCATGTGGAGAACGCCATGGGCCTCAGGTATGTCATTGTCCATTTCCGTATCATTTCCGTTGTATTTACCACACTCTTTGTATGTCGTGCACTTAGCCGAGGGTCTCCACGGAAACAGCCTCCCTGCTCTAAAAGTGGGGGTATGGTCTGCGTACAACCTACCCTCCCCAGACCCTGCTCTGAGCGGGATATACTGGGTATGTTTGGTTTGGTTTGGTTTGGTTTATTCTCCATCTTTCTTACTAACTTTCAAATTTATATTCCTTAAATCCCTTTGCTAAATCCTTAAGTCTATCAGTGTCCAAGGAATTCTTGGAGAAAATAAAAGTGCGGTTTTTCAGATTCCGACAGCTTTTACATACACTTATTTTCCCCCTGGATCACTAATACGAACTCGAAAATCCGTTCCGAATACTTCTATATAGTTTCATCTCATAATATTCTCATTTCCACCAAAAAAACTATTCATTCTTTATTCTTCCTTTATTCCCTATATTTATGACAATGTCCTTGTCCTTTCTCGGGCGTTCCTTAACCCTTTCACGGAACCACTGGACTAATCGTTATCGATCTGGATGACATGAGAATATTCTCCGGCTTGGAATTACCATATCTTATTCCCCTAGGAGATAGATTATTCTTACCTAAGTTGTCAACCATTAGCATTCTTCAAGACATGTAAATATTTAAATCGAATTCCATTCATTCATTCAGAAGATCAACTATTACATCGTTGCCGTAACCACTATTCATTCTTACATCATTAAATAATAAAAAGTTTTAATTCTACCCAAAATCTGGGTTCTTACAAATAACAACATCCCGATCAAATACAAAGACCCAGGTTGTCCCACAATCTCTTGCACCATTGGTAACACTCTCGTTTAGAAATGTCTCTTTGACTTAGGTTCTAGTGTTAACCTTTTACCTCTCGCTGTCTACCGTCAACTATGGTTAGGTGATCTTAAACCCACTCCTATCACTCTTCAACTAGTAGACCGCTCTGTTAAGGTATCGCAAGGTATTATTGAGGACGTGATCATGAAAGTTGGCGAATTCTAGTTCTCCGTTGATTTCATTGTGATTGAGAACCTGTCTCTAGCACCAAAGGAAAAATTCCTGTCATCCTTGGTTGCCCATTCCTTGCTTTAATTGTCGCAACGGGTCCATGAAAATGTCCTTTAGAAATATGGCCGCTGATTTAAATATCTTTAATTTTACTAATCAACACTTAAATTCATTAGAGGAAGATACTCGTGAGGTGTGTGCGATTGGGACTCTCGTTGAAGAGATTTTAGAGGAATATGAGAGTGATGAGAAACTTGAAGAGTTGTATAAAGACATGTCTTTTGAAGACATGCTTGAAAAACTCAATGCAAATGCAATTAGTGCAAAATGGGAAGCAAAACCTGAGGAAATCTATCTTGAGCCTAGGACTGTTGCAAAATCGTCCACCATTGAGGCTCCTAAACTTGATTTGAAACCACTTCCTTCCACTCTTAAGTATTCTTTCTTAGGTGAAAATGACACTTTACCTGTCATTATTGCTAGTGACTTAACCCTTGACCAGGAAACCCAACTAGTCAATTTGCTTAAACAACACAAAGAAGCTATTGGTTGGTCCATGGCCGACCTGAAGGGCATAAGTCCCACTGTAGTACAACACCAAATTCATCTTGAGAAGAATGCTACACCTAAGAGAGACTTTCAGCGACGTCTCAATCCCATAACGAAAGAGGCAGTTCGCAAAGAAATCATTAAGTGGTTAGATCGTGGCATTATATACCCCATTTCTGATAGTCCATGGGTTAGTCCTATCCACGTGGTACCAAAGAAATTTGGCGTCACTGTAGTGAAAAATGAGAGCAATGAGTTGATACCTTCACGTATCCAAACTGGATGGCATGTTTGTATAGATTATTGTAAAATCAATGAGTTTACTAGGAAATATCATTTTCCACTTCCTTTCACAGACAAAATGCTCGAACGGTTGGCTGGGCACAAGTATTATTGTTTCCTAGATGGGTACACGGGGTATAACCAAATCTATATTGCCCCCGAAGATCAAGAAAAAACCACATTCACGTGCCCTTTTGGAACCTTTGCCTTTCATCGTTTGTCTTTTGGGTTGTGCAATGCACCTAATTATTTCCAAAGGTGTATGTTGAGTATTTTCTCTAACATGGTCGAAGACTTCCTCAAATTCTTTTTGGATGATTTCTCCATCCATGGTTCCTTTTTCGAACACTGCATTAGAAACCTAGGGAAAAGTCTTGTGAGATGTGAGGAAAAATGTCTTGTCCTTAATTAGGAGAAATGTCATTTCATGGTAAAACAAGGTATTATGTTAGGCCACATTGTTTCTCAAGATGACATTCAAGTTGATAGAGCTAAGGTTGATATTATTGCCAACCTTCCTATCCCTAAATCCATGAAAGAGGTACGCTCCTTCTTAGGGCATGCTGGTTTTTACCGGCGATTCATCCAAAACTTTAGTGTTATCTCTAAGACTCTCATAAAACTCCTTGAAAAGGGTGCACCATTTGATTTTGACTCTCGTTGCATCCTCAGTTTCGAGAAGTTAAAGAGTCTTCTCACTTCTGCCCCTATCATGCACCCTCCTGATTGGTCACTCCCATTCGAACTCATGTGTGACGCTTCTGACACAGCCATAGGAGTTGTTTTAGGACAAATAATAGATAAGTTACCACGAGTGATTTACTATGCTAGTTGCACCCTTAATGATGGCCAACAAAACTACACAGTCACGGAAAAAAAGTTTTTAGTTGTGATCTATGCACTAGAAAAGTTTCGCTCTTACTTGGTTGGTTCACATGTGACTATTTACACCGACCATGCTGCCTTGCACTATTTGATGTCCAAGAAAGACACCGAAGCACGTCTTATTCATTGGATTCTTTACTTCAACAGTTTGATGTAGAGATTAAGGACAAAAAGGGGTCTGAGAATGTTGTAGCTGATCATCCTTCACGAGTATTGTAACACCCCCAAACTTGCCATAATAATAATTACATTATTAACGTAACACCACTGATAAACATTAATTAATTTAATATAAGTATATAACCAAAACACCCACCAACCTAGGATGCCAACAGGTTCGAGTATGAAATCAATATCTATTAACATTATAAACCTCTATTACATAAACCAAAAGTTCTTCAAACTACTCTAGATGACACGTCCTGCTAATGACATCCTACCTACCTCACAAACTGCTCACGGTATACTCTACCTGAACCTCCAGTTTGTTACGAGCGGTTTGAGCGGTTCGCACCATCTTCTATTCTAGCCGTAAAAGGTTAGATAGCAAGATAATGAGACAAATGCTCAGCAAATGCGAATAAATCAATAATAAATTTTATCAAGTTCATGAATTGACAATGAAATGGTTATCAAGTGTAGAATGGATAATAAGCAAGGTTCCACTTCAATAATCAAATTGGGTTTATGATTCGATGAAATAATTTTGATGTTTCAAAGGTCAACAAAGATTCCAATTTACCGAAACAAGAACTTGTACTTTAAACACAATTTCAAACATTTACAATAATTTTGGATTTTAACTTGACGCTGCGAGCTAGCCAAGTGATCAGCCCGCGCAATAGCTCCGGATATCACACCCGTACGTGTGCCTCCTCCTTTATTTAGGATCCTGGTGGCTCTTATTGACATTGGCCATGGCATACAGCCATATAATTAACAGACCGGCATCACGATCTAAAACATTTTTATTTTAAGTCCCAAGTTTTAAAATCAAGTTTAACAGTTATCAACAGTTTCAATATTCAAGCAATAAAACATTCCCTATACTTACTGACAAAAGATCAGCCTAGTATTAGGAGATTTAAATTACAAATAATACTGGTTTACGCTTTTTAACAAGTTGAATGTAAATCTGGATAAGTTTCTCAAATGTATACAAGGTACTGATCAAAGGTATTGTATAAACTGGGATGATCAATCAAGGATATAAACAGAATGATATTTGGGATTCGATTCAGGGTATAACAAAGGTATTATTTCATGATAAAGAAATCACAAGGACAATCTCAGCAACCAATAAAGTTCATGCTATAGGGTTTTAATAAAAAAAGAGAGTTAACACTTGCCTTAACAAGCTGCTTTCACTTACGTCCCTCGAATTTCCTTACTGGCTTAACTATCGTTTCTTTTCCTTTTCTGCTATTGCTCGGACCTATAATCATATATATGTATATATATCGTATTAAACTCTACATACCATTGTATAACATATTATATAAATACAAGTATACATATATACGCATAGCACTAAGTTACTATTATATATTATACAACTATAGTAATTCTATTAACACTATAACACATCAACATGTAGCAATTAGCACATAGGGTATTTCGATTGTCACTACGATATCTTAACAAGGAAACGTGCTGTTAATATCAAAATGGTTTGTTACTTATTTTTTTTAGAAAACCCGGCTGCACTTCCCCGCTTATATCACATTCCCAGTCGGAATACAACTGACACAAACAACAACCATTTCATATACTTATAAAATAAACAAGCATTCAACTTACTTTATAATATAGTTATTTAGCATTGCTCACGATCATACTTACAATAACAAATTCAAGATACCACAAAATGACCATTATAATCAAAATCAGCTATGACCAGCCTGAAAGAATCCATTTTACTCTATCAAGACAACCCTAAATTAAAAAGTACAGAACACAAAACTTGAAGAGAATTCCTAGACCTTTCCAGAATGATAAGACTCGTTAAAAATGGATAAGTAACGAATTCAGAAACAATTAAAACGTGGACTGTTAAAACAGAATCAGTCCCTGTGCACACTAGTATTTTGAAGTTTAACATACTAAGATCACAGAACTTGACAACGGAATGTAAATGAAAAATGTAGGGTTTTAAAAGAGCTTTCCAAAATGATATTAATCAGATTTTTGAATAAATACTCAATTTACTATGAATTTTCGAAATTAGGACTCTCAATGACCAAACAATTCTGGCAGATTACTAAGGTGTAGAAAACAGGTACTTATGAGTGGAATTTCAGAAAACACAGAGAACAAAAATCGTAGACAATCGAAATACCTTTCTAAGAACTCTAGAATCAACACCATCCGATCAATATTCAATTTTATATCAATTGTACAAAAATTCAGACAAGTAAATCTAAACAACTCATAGCTTAAACACATACTACTCACCACATACTCTATATTATTTAAAATTAGCAACACAAGAAAACCAAAAAGAGATCCAGCAAGGGGAGATACAGGATAGATCCTCAGGTTAAATGGTATACATAGGGGGAACAGCTCTGAATCTTCAAGAGGGCTTAGTAGTACAAGCGAGAACCTGTGTTATGGAAGCTTGATCAACATTTTTGTCACAGCGAAAGAAAGATTTGAAGAGTGGTTTTTGTTATCATCACTCTCTTGATTTATGTCTTGTTTCTGGAGACATAAATAGGGGGAGATTGTTGAGGCATGCATGCCTAAAGATGATGATAACAAATACCACAAGGCAGGAAATGAATCAAGAAATCTAAGCTGACAAATAAATCATGAAGCTAACCGAAATGCAGATCGCTACATCTTGTGAATGGACCTCTGCAAGCAGTTAGAAAGTATTTCTGCAACAAGCCATGAGATGCTGTAATCAAGTATCTGTAATCAAAAGAGATTTTACTATACTCATGCAGGTAATTTCGAGAAGTGAAGAAAAGAAAGAGTTCGAGAAGTCAAGCCATTATAATGTCTCTAATCGAAAACTCATAAACATGGTGGATTCGAGAACTCTACAAAAAGGGCTATTCGAGAAGCCAGGCTTCTAAAAAGACTCTGTTCGAGAAGTCTACAAAATAACCTATTCGAGAAGTTGTTCGAGAACTTGATAAAAGGGATATTCGAGAAGTCAAGACTTACCAATTTGAGAACTCAGCCTGAATATTCTAAAGCTCTCTAATGGAACAAATTGAATGAAGAATAGACTCAGAATTATTTTGTAACCCGTGACTTATAGATAGTGATCAATTACACAAAGGATGTTACGAGTTGGGGGTTAAATTGTAGATATTTGAAGGCTCAAACTCTTACAAATGAAATGTGAAATCAATCACTGTTTATCCAGCTTCAAGGGCAAGAATAAGAGTGGAAGCAATCTCCAACATGATTACGTTGCTATTGAAGGATTCAAAGGATAACTTGATGAGTGCATAAGGACCAGCTGGTTTGTCTAAGAAGTCCAGGCATAGATCAATAAGCAGAAAAGCTTATTGACTTATTAAAAGTTATCTTTAGCTAAAGCAACTTTTCAGGAATAAAGATTCAAATCAAAAGTTCTTTTGCATAAAGCATCACGTGGGCTTGAAAGCTAAGTCAATTCAAGAACTTAGTAACTTATGAAGAAAGAAACATGCACGGACTTGAAACATAGTGAAATTGTCCAAATCAAGAAGAGAAGACTTTTAAGACATTTCCAGAAATGATGATCCTTTCAAGCATGTATGTATGACAAGTTATACCAAAAATGTATTTTACATCTTGTGTATTTTACTTGACTTCATACAGTATAAATAGGCTGTATGAGCAGCATAGTCTTAGAGAAGAAAACACTGAGCATAACATAGAGAATATTAGGTTTTCTTGTAAACACTATAATATTGTAACCAGCAGCTGTGTATTTTTACATAGAGTGTTTTCTTCAATACAACTCTTAGGTGGATTAGAAAAACTCACCTGAATACTTTTATATTGTGATGCAAGTGCCTTAGTTACTTAGCTTATTATCTATTTTTATACAAATTGTTTGAGACCTCACTAATTCGAAAAGATTTTTAGTCAAGATTGTATTCAACCCCTCCTTCTACAATCTTGTGGTGTATAACTGGGAAATAACATCACTACTCTAATTTTACCTACCAAAAAGAGATATAAATAAGACATAACTGAATTTAAAATGCTTGCATAAATTGCACAAAATAAAAAAAAATGGTTTAAAATCTACTATGTTCATATTTTTATACCTAGTTTAATATTTGATTTGAAATCCATTGATTTGAAATCCATTGATTACAATCATTGATGCTTGTTCTATAAGAATAAAAAATTAATATGAAGTAAACATATTAGACGCATATATAACATATAATTATAAATTTAATATGAAATGAGTAGAAAAAAGATCAATAAAAAAGGTAGAGACAAAAAAATAGAGAGACACAACAAAGTAAGAAAGAAGAAAATAGCATCAGAAAAAATATTGAGCAAAATATATAATGAGTCGTAGTTTCCACAAATGAGTAATTATGAATTCAAAAAAATTTAAAAAATATATGGGAGGAAACTTATAGGATAAAATCAAGCAAGATTATGAATTAAATGGAAAGATTATGTATTAAATAAGTAATTTGAATTTCAAAATTTATTATGAATCATTGAAAGATTGTGTTGACTTAATCGTAGATAATTGAAAATGGGTCTTAATATGGATAATCTATGGAAAATCAAATGAATGTAAGTACAAATGCTTCGCTTACAGTTTCATTTTGAAGTAGGAGAAACAGGACCAAGCGGAATCCTCTCACGACCTGTCTTACAATTAAGCAAATGTCTAGATTCAAAATATAACGTAACCAACATATTAACCATGCTTGGTTGTGAAACTTAACATAAAAAAAGATTTGATTATCATGTCTTAGGAAACATATTGTAATAAGCCAACGTCTCAATCTCGAAGATACCAATGGCTTGATGCCAAGAAGTAAGTTCAAGAAATATCAAAGAGAAAATTAGTTAATACTTCAAATCCTTAAATTCTGCAATGCAGTTCCAGAGATGACCAGAAAATGACCAAAAGATTCAGATTTGGGAAAGGAACATACTGTATAGGGATTGGAGATGTATAACATTAATAAGATGTCCCAGAAAAAATGCATCAGGAAAAGCAAGTCCTTGAAACATAAAAAAGTAAAAGAATCCAAGCACAATTTTTTTGCTTACAGTTTTGTCTGGAAGTAGGAGAAATAGGATCAAGCGGAATCCTCTTACGACCGATTTCACAATTAAGCAAGTGTCTAAATTCAAAATATAACGAAACCAACTTTTAAAAAAAAAATTACGTACCAATTTTATCCATTACAATGCAGAGTTTGAGGTGTAAAATATTGCAGATGGAAAAAAGACCATTTATAGATGGTATATTGGAAGATCTGATGGATTAATTGGATGAAGAGTGATGATCGTATGAATTGCATATACAGACTAAAATTTAGGAAGTTTAAATGCTAAAATCAAAATTAACTTTCGTGTGCTAAAATCATGGAGGAAAATGGTGTTAGTTATTGCCTTTCCAAAACAGAATAATACATAGAATTTGATTTACTACTAACGGGTCATATCCATTTTCTAATCTGGTACCGGGTCTTCTACTAACCAAGTATATTTTGTACCGGATGATTCTTAATGGGTAATCGGGTTTTATCAATTGGATCATAAAATAAGTCAATTGTCTAGAATAACCTTGCATAAGTAGGAAGATTAAATGATAGTTAAAAGTTTAGGGATGGAATATGTAATTTTTGTAGTTCTTTATGTTCAAGAATTAAGAATATATAGATATATCATGTCTCAAATTTATAAATTTAAGTTATAAAAATAATATGGAAAGAGAATGTTCTTTTATTCACTTTATTATTAATTTTGTTTTTTAGTATTGTAATTTCTTAATAATTAAATTACTTTAGATAAAATTATTAATTGATTAATGATAACTAATTACTTGATTTAATACGTCATATGTTAAATTATTTGTCGATAATATATTGATTATTTATTACATATATTAATTTATAAAAAAGGTAATAAATTGGATTTCACATATTGTTTCGTAAAATGTTGTGATCTGAATTCAAATTTATAAAAAAAAAAAATCAGATTAGATATCTGTTTCAAATTTTTCAGATTTGATATCTAATTTTTATCCATTATGCTCACGGTCCAAAAGATTAAAACTTTAGTATATCCATCTTTTGTAATCTTATTATCCCAAATTATCACTTTGTTACTGAAAAATATTAGTTTCACAAAAAAAACGACATGGTTAGAACTTCTGCAAAGAGAAAAAGAGTGGTTGCGGAGGCGAACGAGAATAGAAACGAAGAAGATGACACCGAATCTATGGTAATGGCTGTAAACAAATGGCTTGATTTGCCAAGTTGCCTTTTCGAGAAAATTTTTGCCAATTTAAATCCAATGGATGCACTGTTAATCATTCCACTGGTTTGCAAGGATTGGGGTCGAATTATATTGGAGATCTTGTTCTTTAAAGAAAAAAATTATTTAGATTTTAGAGTACTTTTGGATGAACGTTTTAATAGTTTTTTCAATTTATTTGATGATGAAGATTCAAGGGCAATGAAATTGATGAAACTAGTAGTGGGTCTTATGCATGCGTTGGTCTCTTATGGTCAAAGTGATGTCGATACTTGTGCCGTTAAGACTACTCCAATCACTGATATATCTTTTATCGATGGTCTTCCCTTCTATGACAGACATCTCGTTTATATCGCTGAAAGGTATTATAACTAGCCTCTATAATTTTGTTATATTACGAGATTGCAAATATTTTCAAATCTATTATGAACAGGTGAATTTATCATATTTGGTATAGAAAATTAAAATAACAAATCAGATTTATCAAAATGATTATATGTCTTTAAGTTAAATTTGTTGAGGATCATAAAAGTAATGAATAAAAATTAAATTTATCAAAATGATTATATGTTAATAGTTTTATGTTTTTTAGTAAAATTATAGTGTACTGGATAAACTTTCAATCACTTAATGACTTCTTTCCTATCTTTTTTTCCCTCTAATTTGATTTCTAATTATCATTTTATTTGAAGTATTAAATGATACATAACTTTTTTAGTATGTTGAAGCATTTCACATGAATGATGTCCTTACTTTGTTTTTTTCTTGACAGTATGTCCTTAATTTGTTCAATCATCATATAATTACTTTTTTTTATTCTGACACCAATTGCATATTTGACATTTCATTTTTTAGGTTGCCCAACATCGCCTAATTTCATCTTCATATGAAATTATTAGTTTTTGATTGGGTCACAGTTTATCATTATTGGTAGGACTAATATGCATTTTTCAGCTCTTTCGTTATTGCAGTTAGGATTCATTTGTTTTAGTTTATACATTTGGTAGTCCACAATTTTGAGTTCTTACACAATTTGCATCCCTTGACGATATTTTGTTAAATTTGACTGTTAACGTTAGTAGAATGAGGGCATTTTAGTCATTAATTAATATATTGAATAATAATTTTTTTAAAAAAAAAAAGAAAAAACATAATTGAAATTTTGAATTTTTCTTAAAAAAATGCAAAAAATGGAACATACTAAAAGTCTTAAATTTGTTATACATGTATATATGTTATAAATAATACTTTAAAAATATAATAATTAAAGTTTATATTTAAAACAACAGAGTACGAGAATTTAGTAATATATATATATATATATATATATATATATATATATAGGGTACGGTTCTGTGAGTAACTGATATAGTCTAGTAACTTAGGAACTAAGATCCTAGCCTTTCATTTAGATTTGGACAGATGTACACGTTAACATAAAACAAGATTGTATATACATGAACACATATTTCACAGGAAGCAGTTATACAACACGTACCTTTAAAATTGTGTTAGTATTTTACAAATATGTAAATTTATTATGGTTTAATTTCTATTTGTATTTTATGTTCCTAATTTTTTTTTGTGTATTTTCTTTTGTTTTATATATCCACTTTACCTTTAGTTTATTAACTATGTTCTGTATATTTTCTATATTCTGAACTATATTTTTTTGTAAATATCTAGTGTTCTGTATTTTTTATTTGTATTTTCTATTCCTAATTTTTATTTTATTTTTTTGTTTGGTATTCTGTATTTTTTCGATAATATTTAATATTTTATTTTTGTAAAAAGATTATATTTAATATTATGTAACTATTTTCATGTGTTCTGTATTACATGTCAATAATATATACTTTTTGTGTTATATATCTTTGTTATAAATATTTAATATTTTATAATTTATAAGTGTTCTGTATTTTTGTTATAAATAATATTCTATAATTTATACTTTGTAATTTATACTTTTATGTATTCAAAATTTTTTAAATATTATAATAAATTTATAAGAAACATAATTTGATTTCATTTATATTTACATAACAAGATTTGTACAAATTATATTGAGGACAAAGAATATTTTTTAAAGCATAATATTTTTGTAAAACAATTTATTAATTACAAAACGCGATTTTTAGAAAACTTATTTCATTCTAATACAAACAAGTTTTATTATAAAATTTTATAACCTCTTAAAAAATACAAGAAACAATTTTTTAAAATTTACATAAAATACAGAACAAAATTGATTGAATTTTGCAAATAAAAAACATGTTTTAATTTAGTACATAATTTTTTAATACAAAACATAGATAAATGATATTTTTGTTTTATTTAGTGAACAAAGCAATTTATTTGATTGGGTTTTTTAAATACATAAATTTAGAATTTAGAAAAAAACAATAAGAACAAAATATAATATTTTAAGTTTTAGGCACAGAGTTTTAGAAAATCTAAAAAAATATGTTTAATAAAATTTTTACAAAATACAAAATATCATTTATACAAAATATAGAACATAAAATTTTATAAGTAGCAAATACAGTACATGTTTTAATTTTTTTAAAATATACAACCTAATCTTCATATCTTATTAAGGAAAAAAAATTGTTTACGTGAATTGTATATAAAACATGACAAGGTGAAATTATATTTTTTTAACGTAATCTTTAAATACTATAGGTATATAATATTTTGTAAAATAGAATAAATTATCATTTTATGTTTTAACATGCCACTCGTATGAAAATATATTTGTAGTTTTTTAAATATAAGAATTTTAAATATATAATGTTACATTTGTTATTGTGCTCTATTTGTTAACTTTTTTAAAAAGGTAAAAAAATCATTATGAAGTTAATATTATTATTATGGCAAATTCACTTGAATGAAATTTTATAAAGAAATAATGGAATGAAAAGTGAATGAATATTGATGGTTATGATAGAAAACGTGAAAAGAATTTGTAATTGTGTTTTATTGACAGCCAACCTACATGCAGTGTTCTAAAAATCGGCCTAGGCGGCCGATTAATCGCCGCCTAGACGTTAGGCGGCCAGAAAACGTATAAATTCTGCAAAAATTGGTCATTCGGCATTTTTTTGATTAGGTGGGCCTAGGCGGTATTAGACGGTTTAATTGGTTAGGCGGGAATAATCGATTAGACGGCGATTAATCGGTCCTAGGCGGTATTAGGCGGCGATTATCGGTCAAATTTTTAAAAAATAATCAAATTAAGAATAAAACTTTAAAAATATAAATTTTTTTAAATAAAAAATATACTTTACACATGAAAGGGTAAATTCACTCATTATATTTAATAACAAAATGAAGAAATTTATATTTTTTACTTATATAAATATATTTTTAAATATTAAAATTAAATTATATAAAAAATAATATTTTAATACATCCTATTAATGTTCCGATTAATCGCCGCCTAGCCGATTAATCGCTAGAAGGTAAGCTCACCGCCTAAATTCGCCTAGCGATTTTTAGAACATTGCCTACATGCGGGTGTTGTAAATGTATATCTAAACTAGCCATCTGAGCCTTTTATTGTAGTACAATCCAACCGTTATAGTGGAGTTACTAAGTTACTCAAATTTTTTAGTTCCTAAATGAACCAAGGCTATACATATATATATATATATATATATATTATTTTATTAAAAATTTGAAAATTATATATCATATTTTAAAAAATTTATAAAATATAGCTAAAATTTTGATAAATCTAAATTTTTGAATAATAATTGAAATAATTCACTTTTAAAAATTATTATCAATTGTATTGATCGAAGACCCCTCATGTTGATTAACAGCAATGGTCAATTTTTGACAAAAAATCGTTAAGGGTGCAAATTTTGACGGATAGAAATATTCAGGATGCAAAATGTTTCAAGTCAAACAATTATGCCTAAAAGGAATGTTATCCAAAACCAAAGTAATGCAAAATGCAAGTTAGTTTTATTCATTGATTTAGAAGCTGGGTTGAATACCAAAACTTTTCTTTTCCCTTTCTTTTGGAATTTAAAACTTCTCCTTTTACAATTTTACTTGAACAGAAAATGTGAACAATTAAAAGATGTGGGAGTTGTAATTTCTCCAATGCCATGTTTTCAATATTTCTGAACAAGAGAAGCAATCTACTGAACATGACTTGGGTTCTTACACATGAGTCATGACTGAATGTAGTGACGAAGTAATATGAGCTCCACAGTTGACGTACTTGGCTTATTGTTTTGGTAGGTTGTGCATTGTTTCTTTAGAACTCAAAGATTGGTAGCTACTCTGCAACTCTTGCCTGGGTTTGAAGCATATGAACATATATGTACATGACTCGATATTAATCCTAGGAACTACATTATTTATTTGTTTGTACTAGAAATATTATAAGAAGAAGTACCTCTTGATTTGTATTTAATGAAGTTTGTAATGGTCATTCAAATATATTTGTAGGTGTCCACAGGTCAAATGGCTTTTCCTCCCCTGCGGGGAAAACATTACAGGTAAAGGGATGTCAAGGGCACTGCGGTTCTGGAGGGGCATGGAAACAGTATATTTTGGAGCAACAGAAAACATACCAGGTTCATCTGATCTAGATCTTCCCCGGATTATTCAAGAATTCGGAATAAATTGTAAGAATCTTGATTCCCTACATCTGGGCTGTTTTGACTTGCACTGGGACTTAGCAGCTATTATCGTGCGGAATGTCCAATCTTTAAGGCTATTATGCCTGGTTGGTGTCAATGTTTCAAAATACGGGCTGCAAATATTTTTGTCAAGATGCAAGAAACTTCGAAGACTGCATCTTCAGCATTGTCTCTTTATGAATAATGAAGGCATAGATTATCCAGAAACAATACGGATAATAAGGATTCAAGAAGGTCGTAGATGCAAGTGGATGACTGATTTAGTTCCTGAGAGAATTTGCGATTTGCACACCACTAAGGAGCTGGTGAAACTATTATGGGAGCGACATAATTAGACATTTGAGGATCCCAAATGTATCGAAGTCATCTTTGTTGCGTTACAGGCATGGTTGCATGAGTACTATCCTAAGTTTATGTTCTCTGTCGTGTACTAGAAAAGTCCATGTCATTTGGTTTTTGAATTAAGCTTTGATTTCTGAATTCTTTTCATGTTGGTTTTGCTGTTGCATATCTAGTGTTGGCAACAGAACATGCTCTTGATTGCGTAAACGATCCGGCTGAAGCAACAATTTGTTATCGTTTCTTTCTTCATTTAAATTCTCAAGCTCCCTCTTGATTCATGGATGATCTATCCATTTTTCACAAGTGATTCAATATTTGATATTTCATATTTCAAACTGATTTTTATATTCTTGTTATGTACCTGGAATAGCAGAGACTTAGCAGTTCATAAGCCTGGATACTAATATACATTAAACTTTTTGAAAAAACATTGAGAAATATATAAACAAGTATAACTTTTTTTAAATTGAAATTATTACTGCTAACAATTCATACTATATATTAAAGATGATCGTATCTTTATAAATCAATAATATTATTAATCTAATGTTGCACAATAATTACTGATCATTTTTTTGTTCTGTTATTTAAGCTGATACAAATAATCCCAGATGTAATGGTTCGGTTAATGATAATTCCGTTCCAAAGATTAAAAACATAGACAAAAAGAGTGCCATTAAACTCTCTGCAGAGGTAATGCTTTTGAGTTTAGATGATCCAGTCATTGGATCTGTTAAATCTTTTGCATTCTTCAAGCTTTTATCACAAAAGAACTGTTGTGGTCATCACCTTCCTCTGCGCGTACATGCACTTGATCCATGCTGCAAATTAATCATTCAGCTCATTGTTATACACACACAAATATGTATTTTAAATGTAGTGATTATGATTAAGTTCATCTATGTTTGACTTGCCTTGCAAGCTTGTACATCATTGCAGCCACACAATAGCTCCCCATTCAGTCTGTCTACAGCTTGAAATGCTCCTCCTCCTTCACTTCTCTGTATACATGCATTTGCTTTCAGTAAATTCATATATATGTGTGTGTACAAATATATCCTGGCTTAATGCATAAAATTTGAAGAATGTCTGAACTGGTACCTTGTAGTAATCAACTGTAACAAAGTTAGCCCATCGACTTCCAGCAGCACCATAACAGGTTTGAAGCATGTCAATCAAGTTTTGCGAGTTCTGTCCACATGCTAATAGTTTGACTGATACAGACCTAAAGTAGTTAACCAAAACCAGTGATTTACTCTTGTCATTAAGTGCTGAGGACTCCCCTCGATTTGAGCAGCTTCCTTTTTTCATCCCATCATCTCCATCTGAAAATTATTACAGAAGATATTATGACAAAAAAAAATAAAATTTAAGCCACAATTTCAGTAGTAATTAAGCTGGAGTTACTTTCTATTACATTTATTTTCAACCATGAAGTTCCACTGATAAGCAATCCCTTCACTTTGTTGCTTCGATTTGATTGAAGTAAACACTATTAGTCTTTGGTTTTGAGCAACTATGTCACTAACTAGTGGCCAGTCTTGACCATTTTGTGGCATCTTCGCCACAGGAAACCAGTACTTCATCAACCCTGCATCTGTGAACACCTTTGTCAATCCCTTTGGAGAGGTAACATAGTCTTCAAGAATCAAGGTGACAATTTCTGATGGATTTGAAGATAAAAAGGCTTCAATCTCCTTTAAAGTGTCTATGGCCGGTTCCTAATAAATTGAATAACGTGTTCTCTTAGTAGAAGATATTGGTTGATAATTTTCTTTTTCAAGTTACAAACTTGTGCACAGATTGAGTATGGGATAATGACATACAAATGCAGTGAAATCACGACATTTCCCTCCAAAAGAATGGCAAAGCCACACAGCTCCTTCAAAATCGTATGTGTCTAGCATTAATGCTCGAACACCATTCTGCAGATTGGCAAGATACACTAGTTTACATAAAGTACGGAAATATTCAACCTTTAGTAGTAATGTCAAGTACATACATGAAGCTGCTGAGTAATAGTATCCTCTTGATTTGTTGTGGTAACTCTCGGAACTCCAGTATGAGATGGCTCATTATCAATAGCAAAGGCATTATGACTCGTCAAAAATGCATATTTGTTGAAAGGCAGAGAATTGTTCTGTGGACACAATGCAGAGCTCTAAATTTAGCAATGATAACATTATTGAGGATCATCTTAAGCAGTTCAAGATTATGAATGATCATTGATAATATAACGGTTTTAGAAATTTTAGACGATCTAATAAGTCAAGAAGCAAAAGTTGTAAAACACTATAACGAATATTCAAACAAAAAATAATAGTGTGAGATTGGCTAGCTTAGCTTGGTTCAGTGACTCGATGTTGTGTGTTGCAGCAGAAATTGGTACTTGAATAAAACAGCTAAGATGAGACTCTTAACCTCCTTTGTCTTCTAGATAAGGCCATTTTGGGTATTCACAAGCCAATCTTTTAGATTCCAGTTCACATTTTATTATTTAAAAGTTCTGTGTTGTGTTTTTCTTTTGTATTAGCTAACAGTTCACACTTCACACTGGCTATATGAACTTTGACTTCTGAGGTTTGTATAGCGAGCAAATAGTTCAACAAAACTGACCTTAAAAGCGAACAACTGTACTTTTTATTAACCTGTACAATTTTGGCCTCATCGTTTGTTAATCATGTGTTTGATGATAAAAGCTACTATACATTTTAGTCCTGATCTGAATTATGTAACGGAAAGGAGAGAACTGTTGCAGGTTTTGAAAGAACAATCAAACATAGCTGGATATGTCCTTATTCCATAGGCCAAAACATATTTTATCATCAGTACACAGATTTTGGCATCATTAGGCTCTAAGTTTCCACCAAAAACAGAGATCTGAGCAATTCTGTTAAGATAATTTTTAACCAGTATATCATTACATTATCAATTTATTGTAACTTCATGTTTGCCTTTACATGCTCTTATTTTACATGACTGTTTCAAATGCAGTTGAACAAATTGTAATTGCATTACTAAAAAAAAAT
Organism: Saposhnikovia divaricata; assembly: GCA_036435485.1. Taxonomy (NCBI): domain Eukaryota; kingdom Viridiplantae; phylum Streptophyta; class Magnoliopsida; order Apiales; family Apiaceae; genus Saposhnikovia; species Saposhnikovia divaricata. The sequence continues at coordinate 180,963,913 of CM071597.1, read as the reverse complement.
TTCCTAGTTAAACACACTGACCCCCCCCCCCACCCCCCAAATTTTGGGTTCAACAAAACTTGAAACCTTAGCCTCCGGTAGAAGGGATGAGGGGTGTCCGGTCACTCGCTAGAGTAAGTGCTCTTAAGCATTTTTACAGTTGAACTAAAAGAAGAAAACATGCCGAAAAGTTAAAGCATATTAAAGTATACAACTTAGGTTTTAGAAAAAAGAAGCGGATACAATTAGCTTTAAAAAAGAAAAAAGAAAAAAGCATATACAAAAAGAGAAGGCAACTAACTAGAGATTGCCTTAGACCGGGTCTTAAACTAGTTCAGCCATACATACTTCTATCCAATTTGTATGAAACAATGTACAAAAAATTAGTAAAGTTGCAGAAACAGTAGACATAACAAATTAACCATTTCAGTGTAAAAACAACCAAATTATCATGTTAAATAAAGATCAACTCTGCGAGGAATAGAATGGAATGGAATGAATATAAATTAAAGGAATACAATGAACATAAGGGGTAAGATTTTATAAAAAATGAGTGGGTGTAAATTTTGTATAATAGGATTTGGGAAGAAAATAGGTTGGAGAGAGAATGGATCATTCCTTTTCAATTTGGTGTGTTTAAACTTTAGTTTAGGTGGTTAGGAATGGAATGATGTAAGGAATGAAATTTTTAAACATATAACTATTTTCCTATTCAAATTCCATTCCATTCCCTCCAATTTGATTCACCCCAACCAAACACAACATAAGGTGTTAGTACGAGAGTGTTTATCACTTAATACGACCCTTCACTCGAACTAGCCAAATCTTTACATTTATAAAGAGGATGGATTAATTTCATTACATATCCTTGATTAAATCTTGCACATAGGACTGAAATGGATGGTGATTGAGAGATTCGAAAAGTACGTACCAGGAGTTTGAAGGGGTTAGTAGGAGATGTTCTAACACATTTCTTGCCACTGAAACCTTGAGGACAAGAGAAACAATACAGCCCAGCATCACAATCACTATCTTCTGAGCAATTCTCAAGCAGCTATTGTTAACAATAAATCAAGATATTTAATTAGACACAAAACACAAAGGCTCATTAAAGAGCAGGAAACAGAGGTAGATACGAAGTTGTTAAGACTTAAGATCAAGTAAAGAAGAGAGACCTTGCTGCATGTAGCTATGTTTAAAGACAGGGAAAGTGAAAGTACAAGCAAACATAAAACTTTCACAAAACCCATATCTCTAAACAAATTTGAAGTATATTTGTTTCCCTTCCTCTTTTTGATCTTGACTAAAGAAATGAACGTATGGGTTTAAAATTGTAGGAGAAGGAAGAGTCTCAAACTCAAAAATCGAGTACACGGCTCTAGCTTTTTAAAGAAAACAGAAAATTGTAACACGGCTGTATAGTATACTGCTCTGACTTGTACGTATGGAGTTGGTCATCCAACGCAGATAATGAGCCCGTTTGGCGGAGGTGGCTTAAAGGTATTTTTGGCTTTAAGCCATAATCAGCTTAAAGTTGATCTTTAAGTTAAAAAACTACTTTAAGTCATAAGTTCCTTTTAGGTACTTTTGACTTACGACTTATGGCTTATCCAATTTTTTTTATTTTTTTTTTGTTTCAGGACTCTTGTAAAGTTAAAATATTATGAATTTAAAATTTTTTTTAAGTCTAATTTCACTTTAAGTCAAAATTATTAAACCCCCATTTAACTTTAAGTAAAATTACCCAAACACATTCATTCAACTTAAAGTAAATAACTTTAATTTCTTCTTTAAGTTAAAAACACCTCCATTAAATCCAATGCCAAACACCCTCAATGTCTCCTTCGTCCGTTGTATAAGTACATCATATTATATAGCTTTTTTATTCGATTTATCCCACTATTCACATCTATATTTATTTTTTAGCAGACCATCTAGAATTTTTTTCCAAAAGAATACCGAGTATATTTTGACAAAACATTCTTATAATTTTAAATTTTTGTGAGAACACTTTTATATATTTTTTAAAAAAATTAATAATAAAAAAATGTTAAATTTCGTTTAAAGAAATACATATCTTCCATGCACCTTACTAGATACGTCCCGTCTAAATGTAATTGTACGTATTTATATTCACAATACGTACAAACTACATTTACTTATGGTATTATTTTATATTCTTTCATCAAACTTAACATTAGTATGTTTGATCATTTCATTTAAAGACAGAGAAATTTCCATGCCCAACATGATCTGTAGAAAAAAAAAATTCAGATATAGCTAAAGTCTAATTCAAAACTAGTGGTCAATATTATTAAATACATAAAGTTGAGTCCATGTTGTGACCTATGTCTTGGAACCAGTCGTCCTCTGTTTTAGTTGTACTGACCTATGTCCTGGAACTAGTCTCACATTTGCTCCGTGTTGATGTTATTTTACTTGCATGTTTACACACATGATAGATTTAAATAGCATGTTCCAACAAAACAGCGAGACATGGTGCGTACAAGCCTGGGAATTCCAACTGTGTGGGAGAAATATTATTTTAAGTTATACATACATGTGTTTAACCAAACTAGTTCAAATTTATACTGGTCCTTTAGAATTTTAAATTTAGTGGTTGTTGCATCTGTATTGACACGGTAGATCAGACAACTTAAAAATACTGCGTAGTAAACCATTAATACACTGCGAGGGACATAGGTACTGAACGATGGATGTCAAAGTACTCGATTTGTAGCTTGTGGAAGAACTCAAATAAGCACGCACATTATGTGTTAAATTTGAACACAATTTTTAAAGTTGTGTTAGGATTTATGGCTGATAGCTTAGAGATAACTTAACTAGTACTTAGTTTTATTTGTATAGACTAAGTAGAACATACTGTCACAGCCATAGTGTGTCTTTGTAATCGAATAAACTAATGTCATGTAATAATCGTATCTCTTGGAAGAAGTTCATACATTTGTTCAAGCCTCAAGACATACATAAGGAAGACAGAAAAAATAAATGTTACTGTCACAACATTTGACAGTAAGCTTACAAGAAGACAACATGTTGCAAAGTCACGACAGCAAGTTTTATCTGACAGCAACATTGGCGGAAGCATGAAGACAGCAAAATTCTCACACTTTGACAGCAAGTTTGAAAGTCCTGACAGCATCATTCGCGAGGACTCATACTGTCATCCAATGAACATTCTCATGACAGCAAACTTGGCGTCAAAGGTTACTGTCTCAATGGAATATTTGAATTGGGGATTTATCTCAGTCAAACCCGTGACAGTTTAGATGTTCAAGAAAAAGATTTGCTGCATTTTGTCAAAGATTGTAGCAGACCTGCAAGACTACGATCGAAGCTTGAGAGATCACAAGACGAAGCTCGACAATTCAAGAGTATGACAAGTCTACATCTACTAGAATTGTTTTAGCTAGTTTTAGAAAGAACCCAGATTGCTTTATGCTTAAGGATAGTCTGTTTGTATAGCATTTTGGGAAAGTCACATGGGTGTGCAATTTGTAAGGAGCTGCCACTTGAAAATGACAGCGGCTCCACAACCCATGTGATAGAGATGTTAGAGAAGATTAGTCTTTATAGATAAACATCTCTCATTCTTTCTGTAATCGATTCAGGAAGTCGAAACTTGAGAAAATACTTTTTCTCGAGGTTGTAGCAACACTTCGCAAAATAAATAAAACATTTATTTTGTGAGAACATCTTGAGTTACTACTTGTGTTTTTAATTCTTGTATAGATAGTTTACAATCTTTATTATTGTTGTTGAGGTAAAGATTTGGAATTATCTATATTGCATTCAACCCCCCCTTCCGCAATATACTCCGGGACCAACAACTGGTATCAGAGCAACAGATTGACATACAAATCTGAGATCATGACGAGTATACAGAAGTCAAGTGGTATCAAGATTCCAGTATTTGATAAAGAGAACTACAATTTTTGGGAAAGAAAAATCTTGTTATTTATCAAAGCTGCACATCCACTGTATTTGGGAATTCTCGAGAATGAATGGCCCTTTCATTCCGAAGAAAGAAGTAGTTGCTGCCACTGTGAATGGTGAAGTAATTCCAGCTCACTAGGTTGCTAAGAGACCTCAGAATACACAGAATCTGAGAAAGAAAAGGTAGCCTTGGATGACTACTTACAACTCATCTTGCTTGACTCTCTCACACTGGACAAAGCCATGTGTGGAAATGTTATGGGATGCTTATCTGCCAAAGAGATGTGGAGCAAGATAGAGTTACTGTGTGAAGGAAGTGAAGAGGTCAGAGAAAACCAAAGACAAATTCTTGTATCACAATATGAATCTTTTATGGCCAATCCTGGTGAAGAGCTCACTCACATGTTTGAAAGATTCAGTAAGCTAATAGCTGAGTTACAAATTTATGGAAAGTTCTATGACAAAAAGGAGATTAATGTCAAGTTTCTGCTCACTCTTCCTGAGCACTTTGAGCACAAAATCACTGCCATAAAAGAAGGGAGAAACTTGAATGATGTTTCTCTTGAGACTCTTTATGGTGTATTTAAGTCATATTAACTTGAACTCTTTCAGAAGAGAGATATTCAAACTGGAGCCAAAGGAAAGATGGCAAACATGTCTGATGCCCTTGTAGCTCAAGAGCCACTTTTTTCTCTGCTAAGTGAACCCTCACAAAGTTCACAACCAACACAAGTGCCATTTCTGAAGATTGAGGAGGTGTTGGATGATGAGGAGAAAGTGGTTCTACAGCTCAAAGATGTTGAAGATGAAGACTTCTATTCATTAGAAGAGATTGAAAGCATGGAAAATCCAACCATGCCATATATGGCTAAAAGGTTTAAAAATATAAAGTTTAGAAGAGATAAGCCATATAAGCCACAGGGTCAGACATCTAAGTTCAACAAGGGAAACTCTTCAAAAGCTGCTGGTAATGCCACAAGTGGAGGATACAAGACAGAAATTGTGGATATGTCATAGTTCAGATGATACAACTGCAATGAGCTAGGTCATTTTGCCACAGAGTGCAGAAGGCCAAAACAGAATCAAAGAATAGAGAAAGGATCTGGAAGTCAGTTTAAAAGAAATCAAGGAAGAGCCTATGTGGCTGAAGGAAAATGCTGGGATGACTCTGATGATGAGGAAGAAGAAGAATTTGTAAATCTAGCTCTCATGGCTAGATCTGATGATGAAGCATCAAGCTCCTCAAATCAGGTACCATCTCTCATTTTACTTGATATGTCTAAAACTGAGTATAAGCAAACTATTGAAGAATTAAGTGCTGAGATGTTTAACATTCATGTTAGTTTATCTGCTGCTAATGAAGAAATTGATAAGTTAACTGAACAGAATGAAACATTCAAATCTGAGAATGAAATGCTTTTGCTTAAAACCAATCCATTAGATTCATTAGCTCAAGAAAATGATTGACTAAAAAATGATTTTGTCTGTGCTAATGATATTGTCTGTGAGAACCAAAAGATTGGAATAGGTTTGGACTATGGTAGGAGGCCTGGTAAGGCAACTGTAATTGATGATTGTTCAGATGGTGATGCTGTCAAACCTCATATTCTCAAGAGAGTTTGTAAACCCATTTTCAAAACTGTTCAAGCTGATTTTGATGAGAATTCCTTGCTCATCAAACAAGAGCTTCGTGATGAAGATGAGTGTATTGACAGTACATCTACTGAAAGGAAAGCAACTGTCAAAATCCCCATAATAGAAACTTTACCAAGCAATCAGACAGAATGTTCTTAAGAAGCTGTCAACAAGGATAAGACAGAAACTTTCAAAGATACTGTCAAGAGAGCACCTAGGACAGCAACTTCCAAACCTACTATCAAGACAGCAGGTATGAAAGGTACTGTCAAGGGTAACTCGACAGTAACTTCAGGACATACAGTCAACACAGATGCTTACAAGCCTAGGAATAGGAATGGCAAGTTAGGAATTGATAAGAAAAATGGCTATGCTTATGTCAAGAATGCCCCTAGGAAGCTTTGCAATAATTGTGGATCCTCTCAACACTTAACACATGTTTGTAAGAAACCAAATGAGAACAAGGTTAATGCAACCAAGGTTAAAGGTAACTTACACAGAACCCCCATTATGCAAAGAACAATGAATGTTTGTAGTAACATTGACTGCATGCCATGCAAAATCACTGCCATGAGTACATGTTTTAATCTACCTATTCTATCTACTGAAACATGCTCCTATATGCAAACTGTTGAGACTTCTGAGCCTGCCAATGTTGGTAAAAAGGAAGCTTCCACTGAGAAAAAGACCAAGTCTTATTCTAAAACTGAGTGGGTAGCAAAAGAAGTTAAACAGGATGATTCAAGTGTTGATTCGAATGTGATAAATGATGATATAAAATGTGATGTTGTAACTGCAGGACCCAACAAGGATTGGGTACTAGATGCAAATTAAATATCATCTGTTTTGCAGGGCAAGAAAAAGAAACAAGTCATGTGGATCATCGATAGTGGATGCTCTAGACACATGACAGGTGATAAAGCCCTTCTATCACATTATGTTGAGAAAGCTAGCCCAATCATAACTTTTGGAGACAACAGCAAAGGTTACACTGTATAATATGGCTGTTTGAAATTTGAAAATGTTGTCATTGAAGATATTGCTTTTGTCGATGGTTTGGTGCACAACCTACTCAATGTCAGCCAATTCAGTGACAGAGGATCTAAGGTTGATTTTGATATGATGGTCTGCAATATCTATCACAAGAAGGATGGAAGCCTTTCTCCGAAAGGAGTCAGAAAAGGAAGCTTGTTTATGGCAGACTTAAACTCTGCTAAGAAAGACAAGGTTTACTATTTCTACAGTAAGGCAACAGTTGGTGATAGCATGTTTTGGCACAAGAAGCTCTCCCACCTCAATTTCAAGACCATGAATATTCTAATAAAGAAGGAGCTGGTGAGAGAACTACCTCGACAAGAATTCTGTCAAGAAGGGTTGTGTGAGGACTGTCAAATGGGAAAATTGAGAAGATCTGTGCACAAGTCAAAGCAGCTAAACACCAACACTGAATCACTCAAACTGATTCATATGGATCTCTTTGGACCAGTTAATGTGCAATCATTAGCAAGAAAGAGATATGCCTTAGTCATGGTAGATGACTATTCTAGGTACACCTGGGTTAAAGTTCCTAGAATCAAAGGATGAAGCTGCTCAGGAGATCATTGATCACATCAGGGTTCTTGATATAACTCCTAATGTAAAAGTTCAAACTATAAGTAGTGACAATGGAACTAAGTTTAGAAATGCTACTCTTGGAAACTTCTGCAAAGATGAAGGAATTGTTCAACAATTCTCTGCTACCAGGACACCACAGCAAAATGGTGTAGTAGAAAGAAAGAACAGGACTCTCATTGAAGCTGCAAGAACTATGTTGAATGATGTAAAATTACTAACATATTTCTGGGCAGAAGCTATCAACATAGCTTGTTACACATAGAACAGAACCTTAATCAATAAGACTCATGGGAACACTCCTTACTATCTGTTGACTGGAAAGAAACCTACTGTCAAATACTTTCATGTATTTGGAAGCAAGTGTTTCATAATGATAGACAACCATGAAAGAAAAGGAAAGTTTGATGCTAAAGCACATGAAGACATTTTCATGGGATATGGACTAGAAAGGACTGCCTATAGAGTCTATGTCATAGAACACAAAGTCATTGAAGATAGTGTGAATGTCACATTTAATGAAACCAAGTTTCCAGGATTGCAAGAAGATAGTCAGATGCAGCCTCTGAGATTTGAGAATCACGGATACTTGGAGGAAGAAGAAATTGTTACTGAAGAACCATCTTGTACTCAAACTCTTGAGTTTGGAGGAGATGCTGTCAACACAAATAACGTTAATCAAGCTCCAGCTCAGTCACAAACAATTACATCTAATCATGAAGCTGATGGTGACTCTGGAGATCTTGAAAAACATGGAGAAGACAACAATGTGGAAGAATCAATTCCTCAAGAAGGAACTGATCAAGCAGAACAAAATAGAAGCTTGCCCAGATCCACTAAATGGAACAAGGATCACACCTCTGATTTAATCATTGGCAATCCTTCCACTGGAGTAAGGACTAGAAGAAATGTCACTCCCGACAGCATGCTCTCCTGTTTTCTATCACAAATTGAGCCAAAGACAATTGATGAAGCATTGTTGGATTCTGATTGGGTGATAGCTATGCAAGAGGAGCTCAACCAATTTGAAAGAAACAATGTGCGGAAACTAGTACCAAGACCAAAAGGGAAATCAGTTGTTGACACAAAATGGGTCTTCAGAAACAAGTTGGATGAAAGTGGAAATGTGACAAGAAACAAAGCAAGGCTAGTGGCCAAAGGATACTAACAACAGGAGGGAATAGATTATAATGAGACATTTGAACCTGTTGCCCGACTTGAAGCTATCAGAATATTTCTAGCCTATGCTGCACACTGCAACTTCAAGGTATTTCAAATGGATGTCAAAAGTGCCTTTCTTAATGGAGAGCTAGATGAGGAAGTGTTGTTGAACAGCCACCTGGATTTGACGATTATGAGTTGTATGACTTTGTCTACAAGCTGTTCAAGGCACTTTATGGTTTAAAGCAAGCCCCTAAAGCTTAGTATGATACACTCTTTACCTTTCTATTGGAGAATCAATTTATAAGAGGTGTTGTGGATGAAACACTATTCTACAAACATCATGGCAAGGACATCATTCTAGTACAAATTTATGTTGATGACATAATCTTTGGTTCTACAAATGAAAAGCTGTGTGAGAAGTTTTCATCTCTTATGAGGAACAAATATGAAATGAGTATGATGGGAGAGCTATCATTCTTTCTTGGCCTGCAGATTTACAAAAAGTATGATGACATTTTCATTTGTCAAGCAAAATATGTCAAGGAACTGCTCAAGAAGTTCAACTTGGAAGATGCATCACCTGCCAAGACACCTATCTCTACTGCAACCAAACTGGATCTAGATCCTAAAGGAAAGAAAGTGGACTCTAGTACTTATAGAGGCATGGTTGGATCGCTGCTATATCTAACTGCTAGCAGACCAGACATAATGTTTGCTACATGTCTCTGTGAAAGGTTTCAAGCTGATCCAAAAGAGTCACACTTGATTGCTATTAAGAGAATCTTTAGATACTTGAAAGGCACTCCAAATTTATGCCTTTGGTATCCTAAAGACACTGGATTTGATCTAGTTGGATATTCAAATTCAGACTATGCTGGATACAAGATTGACAGAAAAAGCACAACAGGAAGCTGTCAATTTATTGGTGGAAGATTAGTGTCATGGTTTAGCAAGAAGCAGCATTTTTTATCGACCTCAACTGCAGAAGCTGAATACATTGCAGCTGGAAGTTGCTATGCTCAAATTCTTTGGATGAAGAATCAGCTTTTGGATTATAGTTTAGAGTTATCAAACATTCCTATCTACTGTGATAACACTAGTGCCATAGCCATCTCAGACAATCCAGTTCAACATTCCAGGACAAAACACATTGATATAAGGCATCATTTCATAAGGGAACATGTTGAAAAGGGAACTGTGAAGCTGTTCTACATTCCTACGGAAAAGCAACTTGCAGACATTTTCACCAAGCCATTGGATGAAGCAACCTTCAACAGGTTGGTAAGTGAATTGGGAATGCTAAATCTGGTATGTTAACTTACTAGTTTTTACATTTTCAAGGTGTTAAATTGCAGCTCGTGACAGTAGCCTTCAATGTTGCTGTCATGAGAAGGTACTGTCTTATGTGCTACTTGTTATTGACAGCATGTCTGCTATGACTATGCTAAATTGATATTACATGTGCATTTTAACTTATGTAATGAGTAGTCACGTGACATTAACTTAAATCACACGCGTGCCAGTGATAATTAGTCGTGTCATTTGATATGACCCGGGGTAATTGTTAGTCCTTTTTCTTTTAAAGTTAAATACTTTATTAAAAGGAAGCGTGTGGGAAACTGTAGCGTCTCCTAGTGTGCTATAAATGAACCCGAGGTCAAATCCCTATTTTCCTTCATATTATTCATAACACACTAAGGAGAGAAAATACGAGAGCAAATGGACTGCAAACCCAAGATTTCGTGCGAACCTGGTCACGAGGAGGAGATTGAAAAGCTATTCGATTTGATGGATATAGCACTGGAGGAAGTAGAAGCGGAGAAAGAGAAAGAGGCTGAAGAAGATATGACAGCCTGGAAGGAGTTACTTGACTTCGTCGAGGCTCTCCTTAAGGCAGAAGGGTTAGCAGGAGAAGTTGTTGAAGTGGAGTTGTATGAACTTGTTTCAGATGATGAAACATAAAGTTGTTTTGTAATTTTTTTTAATGAAAAGTTCATCGTCTTTTTCAGTGTTCTTGCTTGTTTCTTCACTTTATTCTCTTACCTTAGTTACCTATTGGGTAAATGCATGTATGCATGTGTGTATATGTGAATGTGTGCCTGAAACGAATATGCGCTCTAATTGATTAAAATGCTAATTGGTAATTTTAATTAAGTAATAGACAAAATTCATTTAAAACCCATGACGTTTGGAATTTCCGCACAACTTGCTGTCAACAAGGAAGGTGTTGTCATGAGATTTTTTTAAAGAAAATTGTCTATAAATTACTTAATGGTGACAGCATGTTCTCGCGCCAATGTTACTGTCAAGCGAAACATACTGTCACCACTCCAATATTACTAACGAGTTGTTCCAATGAACAGGTTACTGTCAAGAGTTAGTGGACCTTTGAAATTGGGATTTTTACCTTCACGATTTACAGCCACTAAAAAGTAACTACCCACTACACAACGTGAACATTTAATGGGTTAAGACAAAGTTACTTTTCCCTCTTCAGTAAAACAGTTGCTATTCTCATATAAGCAATTGTCAAATACCCAAGCACATAACTCTCAATAGAACATCTCTCTCTCAAAAGCTTAAATCTCTCTCTCCCAAATCTCAAAGAAAAAATGGCACCCAAACAATCCTCTTCTCAAACAAACTTTGCTAGTATTCTCTCTGCTGGAGATGCTGGTGAGGTTTCAAAGGACTTGTATCCTTCATGAACAAGTCCTATCTAGGTCGTGCTATAACCTCTACCCCTTCTTTGGACCTAGAAAGACTTGAACAATTTTGGAAAACAGCCTCTGTTCAAGGAAATGCTGGTAGTGAGTCCATAAATTTTGAAATCAACAACGCTACCTACATTCTCACAATCAAGGGCATCAATGAAGCTCTAGGAATTGAACTGCAAGAAAATGAATCTTACCAGGAGCTTGCAAGTGATGAAACCCTAAAGAAGTTCTTCTTGAAAATTGGGTATTCTGGCCCTGTTCTTGAAGAAGGAACTTCAAACTGGTACCCAACTGGAGAAATGGATAGGAAATATCTAAGAAAAGAGTGGAGCATGATTACTAATGCAATGGTAAAGGTTTTCTCAACAAAGACCTCTGGGTGGAATGGTATCCCTACCTACATCAAGAAACTCACTCACTCCCTTGTTAATGGGTACAAAGTGGATGTTAGAAAGTTGCTCATGGGACAGTTCAAATCTGCCCTAGGCAAAAAAGGTATATATCTATCCTCGCTTTCTTATGATGTGTATAAATTATTTATGTGGAATTGATGAAAATGCATCTCTCACAATGGAGTGCAATGTTTTTAAAAGAAATACACACACTACACTCAATTCACAGAATTTAAATGCACATATTCCACTCTGTTTTACACAGTACGTGGTTGACCAAGTGCCAAACCTTGATTTTCCATTGCCCTCTGGGTATACTGTTTTCTCTCTTGAGTATGAAGCTGAATTAAGCCCAAATTCAGTCAACCCTCATTCTACTCAATTTACACAAGTCAGACCTTCTAGACTACCAAAAGCCACAAAAATAGCCCTGCAAGAATCCAAGAAAAGACCCTTGGAAACTGGTGTTGAAGGTAGTTCTAAGAAAGTTGAGGGAGAAACTGCACTTGATGCAGCAAATAAGGATGTTAGTGAAAGTGAACCTACAGTGGTTGCTCTTGAGCCTAAGAAGAAGAGAGCTAAGAAGGCCAAAGCCACTGTCAGCCACCCCACAGTCTCACAGAAGGCTGTGGAGGATAAAAGGGAATTAAACACATCCCTAGATGCTTCTTCTCAACAAGGAGTATCTATTGAAATTGGCCTCTCTCCCAGGGCATCTTGTAAAGAGTCTGCACAAACTCATGAACTCACTCATGAGAAGCCCACACTTGCAGAAACACACATGGAGATAGGGCACAGTGAGGATCAAACTCCTACTATTGATGTTCCACAAGTTACCCCTGTGGAACAGCCAATATTCTCTTCTACACCGTCACCTTCTTTATTCTCTAATCCATCAATTGTTTCTTTTCAACAACCTAGAGAAGGGGACCGTACCAACCCTTTAGGTTTTGATCATCCATATTTTATCATGGATGAGCCCCCATCAAGTGGTCCACAAGAACCCATTGCTCAAAGTGTGATGGACACCACTCTCTCAAACACTGAGTTAGATCATGATGCAATTCTGCCAGATATTGAAATAGCCAGCATCATGATTGATCTCCAGAAAGCAACTTACCCTCAGGAAGTTACTCTCAAAGCCTCAGCTACTGTCAAAGACACAACCAAAGTTGCTGTCACCCCACCTGCTGATAGTAAACTTTTGGATAAAGATGTTGTCACCTCTACACATCTTGATCAAGATGCAGTCATTGTTGAAGAGGCTTCTGATGAAGATCATGTGCCAATATCCTCTTTCAAAAAGGTAAAATCTAAATCTTCTCTTTCAATGCATGTTAGTACTGCTCATACCCATGCATCTAGGTTGAGTGAGGGCGTGAAAAAGAAAAGAGAGGTGAGCATAAAAATGAGAGGCAACCAAATGAGCTGGCAAAAGGAGAGGGACTTGAGCATGTCCAGAGTGAAAAAGAGAGAAACCCCAGGAAATAGGCTCTAGGCCTTGAGTGTTCAACTGTGAGGAGTGATGAGATCACTCAGAGAAACAATGAGAGTGTGAGAACCCCCACAGCCTCATTGCCCCAATCTTTTCCTTTTCCTCCAAAAAGGTTAAGATCTGGTGGTCCTTCTAAACAAGCTGATTTAAGGTTAAAATCCCCTGAGGACAGATGTGCATCAATGAAAGCTAAAATTGACAATTTGTCCACTATGGTAGCTACTGGTTTTGCTGAGATTCAACAGACTCTGCTATCATTCTTTGCTGCTCTTAGTGATGTCAACTTAACTAAGGGGGAGAAATTGGTAGATCAGAATAGAGTGGTAGATCCAAATACCTCAGACAAAGTGGTAGAGAAGGAGAAACAAGGGGAAGCAGCAAGCAAGGGGGAGTCAAGAAGTAAGGGGAAGCAGGTATAAGTTGAAGATGGAGAAGAGAGTGAGGGGGAGCCAGAGGAGAAGAAAGAAAGAAACTTTAGTGAAGAACCGAAAGCCTCTGGAGATGGTGATCTTATTGAACATGAAATGGATGGTGAGCCAGTATTGGTAACTAAAGAAGTAATGGAGCAATCACAAGAAACTCAAAAATCTGAAAGACCAATACTGCCTCCTCTGAAAATTAAGGAGCCAACTTCAGAAATCATGGAAACTCCACTGGAAAAACAATGGAGAGAACAAGAGGAGCAAAACAGATTGGGTAAAGGCAAAGATAAAATGCCTGAGTACATAAATCTGACAACTGGAATCACCTGGTATGATGGAAGTGAGTACAGCCCAGATGAAGCAGGAATAATGATGGTTAGCTACATGGAGAGTACTTTGAACAACAAGGATGAAGAATCAGTATGTTGGTGGATAACTCAATCACAGAAGCAGGAGGAGCTTGAAACAAACTGTCAACAATACTGAAGGATAAAATAATAAGTATCTCTGTGAAAGTTAACTTGGAGAAAAGATGGGCAATTGATGTATATCTGAAATCTGGCATTTCAATATTCATCACAATGCAACTACTGCAAAGCTTGCAATCAAGAATATTAAATTCATTAGCAACAAAAGTGAAGGTCAATTCAACAACCTTTAATGAAAGTCTGTTGGCATAGATCAAGAGGCTTGTTGAAGACAAACTCCCAGAAGTGATTGACAATCCATATGGTGTTTGCTACAGGATGCCTATAAGTGCAGGAGTAAAGAAAATTGGTTTTCTACATTTGGATGGAGAAACAAAGTTGAAAATTGACTCAGTTATGACAGTACTGAGAAACATTCTCAAATCCAGAATTACCAAAGAAAAGGTCAAGGCTGTCAAGGACATTCACAAACTTTTGGTAAAGAGAGATGAGAATCTTAGCTCTCAGATAAAGAAGTCAATTTCTGAAGCAAATGCCAAAAGAAGTGAAAGAGGTGGAAGCTGCACATTTGATGACACCCTTGATGATGGTGAAGATGAACCTGATGGCAATGGAGGATGTGGTGCACCTGGAAATGGTGCCAAAGCAACTGCTGAGATTGCTAGAAGTCAAACTCAGGAGAAAACAAAAGAAAAAACTCCCAAAACTGACAAGAAAGATGCTGATGCTAAAGATGAAGGGGAGATAGACATTCTTGAAGCCTTGGAAGCAAATATTTTAAGGTTTGGTGTTGACTGCCTTAATGCTGAAAAGGATGCTGTCAACAAAGACACTGTCAAGAGCTCAAATGAAGATACTGTCATGAAGGAAAAGTTGAAAAAGACACTGTCAAGAACTTGAATGAAGATGCTGTCAAGGACAAGGATGCCAAGGCATTCAAACCTAAAAGGACAAAAAGAAAAGCAAGAGCCTGGCACTCAACTCCTACAAAGGTGAAGACAAAGGCTGCAGCTAAGACAAAGAAGCATGGAGTAGTGGTTGATAAGACTGTTATTCAGAAAAGAGAAATGATGAATAGCTTCGAATGTCATAAAGCAAATGTTGAAAGAGACATGAAATTCGTCTCTTTGGACTTGGATAAAAGTAAGCAACATGCAACCAAATACACCATCTGGCATAAAGATGGAAGTAGAATGATGTATGTTGACAAGGATTTCAATATGATCATAGGGTCAACAGTGGTAGACAGGTATAGCCTCAAAATGACATCTGAAGTAGTAACACGTAGAATTGACTTCTTTGTGTTGGCAAGGATGGTGGAGCTTGTGGTGAGTCATGGCAATGTCCCTAAACCAGCCATGGAACACATCCAGAAATACTATGCTGAAAGATATGTTGAATTCTATGAGAAACATGGTGACTGGATGGAAATTGATGATGCCAACTTGTCTATAAGTTCAGATGAATTAGAGGTTGAGTGTAAGTATGACTGGACGGAAAGAACGTCATCTTATACACCTGCAGAAGTGAATGAAGCAGCGAAAGCATTCAGGTCTACTGAAGAAGAATTCAAAAATGCTGATAAACCACCTCTGCCAAACAAACAACTGAAAATCTAGAAGCTCAACTGAAAGAAAGTTGCAAGAAGGTCAACAAAATGAACAGTGAGAAAGAAGATTATCAGCCCTGTGTACTGCAAGATCCTCTCAGAATTATAGAGGGAAAAGAAGAAATCTATGTAGATAGTTTTCACAAACTGAGGACCAGTATCTTGAAGAATCTCTATTGGAGAGTTGTTGGATCATCTCATAAGCTTTAAATGCTATGTGCTTGGGAACTTGAAGTTATCTTTGACAAAAGGAGAAATGAAGATCCAAAACTAGACAGAAAAAGGAGAGTATCCCTCAATGCTTTCCCTGGAAGGAGATTCAAGGTCATTGAAGGAATCTTAAAGTTCAGAACATATACCTATGACTTTGAAACTTGGTTTGACTTGAAAGATGCTAAAGTGTTTCCTTCTCGAGTGATTCAAGGGTATATTGAAGACATTGAAGATGATGCTAAAACTGTTGAAGAAAAGGCTTTAGTAGAAGACCTCAAGAAGGCAAAACAAGAAGCTCTCAAAAGAGAGGGAAGAATCTAGACAGCTGAGAACTGCTCAAATCAAGCTAAGTAAAATTTCTTATTTGCTCAACATAAAGGAGTAATTGATTTGCAGTTAGAACATCAATGTTGTATTCTGGATTCTTTAACATTCATCAGACATAGTGTTTTAACTATTCTGATCTATGTTAGTTAAGTTGTCAGTATGCTTTAATTGTAAATTTTTTGTTATTGTCCATAAAAACATATTGGGGGAGATTGTTAGGATTTATGGGTAATAGCTTAGAGACAACTTAACTAGTACTTAGTTTTATTTGTATAGACTAAGTAGAACATACTGCCACAGCCATAGTGTATCTTTGTAATCGAATAAACTACTGTCATGTAATAATTGTATCTCTTGGAAGAAGTTCATACATTTGTTCAAGCCTCAAGACATACATAAGGAGGACAGAAAGAATAAATGTTACTGTCACAACATTTGACAGTAAGGTTACAAGAAGACAACATGTTGCAAAGTCACGACAGCAAGTTTTATCTGACAGCAACATTGGCGGAAGCATGAAGACAGCAAAATTCTCACACTTTGACAGCAAGTTTGAAAGTCCTGACAACATCATTCGCGAGGACTCATACTGTCATCCAATGAACATTCTCATGACAGCAAACTTGGCGTCAAAGCTTACTGTCTCAATGGAATATTTGAATTAGGGATTTATCTCAGTCAAACCCGTGACAGTTTAGATGTTTAAGAAACAGATTTACTGCATTTTGTCAAAGATTGTAGCAGACCTGCAAGACTACGACCGATGCTTGAGAGATCACAAGACGAAGCTCGACAATTCAAGAGTATGACAAGTCTACATCTACTAGAATTGTTTTAGCTAGTTTTAGAAAGAACCCAGATTGCTTTATGCTTAATGATAGTCTGTTTGTATAGCATTTTGGGAAAGTCGCATGGGTGTGCAATTTGTAAGGAGCTGCCACTTGAAAATGACAGCGGCTCCACAACCCATGTGATAGAGATGTTAGAGAAGATTAGTCTCTATAGATAAACATCTCTCATTCTTTCTATAATCGATTCAAGAAGTCGAAACTTGAGAAAATACTTTTTCTCGAGGTTGTAGCAACACTTCGCAAAATAAATAAAACATTTATTTTGTGAGAACATCTTGAGTTACTACTTGTGTTTGCAATTCTTGTATAGATAGTTTACAATCTTTATCATTGTCGTTGAGGTAAAGATTTGGAATTATCTATATTGCATTCAACCCCCCTTCTACAATATACTCTGGGACCAACAAGTTGTGCATTGAAAATTATATGTTATAGCTCTACCTCAATTCTAAAACATTTAAGTACGATCTAAGTACAATTAAGCGCAATGCTAAGTGCATTAAAACTGATACATAAACATGTTATCTTTTCCCAATGAAAATATTTCACTGAAAGAAAAGTAGTGGAATCCACGTCATTACTAACATACTAGCCTATAACCCGTGCAAAAGCATGGGCTATAATATATTATTATTGTGAATTAATATTTTAATTATTTGATTTAATGTAAAATTTTAATTTATTTTAAATATCATTAATTTAATTTTATTTTTAAATTTATTGTTAAATATTTTAAGAATTCAATAGATATTTTTTAAAAATTAATTACTATAACCTAAAATCATAGAAAAAAGAATCGTAGGAAGAAGTGTGTGTGGATGATGATTCTAATCAGGATATAACTGAAAACGTTTATAATTTTATGAAACATGTGGTTTTTTTATTTTTAATAAATTATATATTATTTAACTGAGTTTGGAATTTTTAACAATTTTTTTAATTTTTTAAAAATATATTTTTTTTGCCTACTGGTAAATAATATCTTAGGAATTCAATAAATATTTTTTAAAAATTATTTAGTATAACCTAAAATCGTAGAGAGAAGAATCGTAGTAAGAAGTGTGTGCGGACGATTATTCTAATCGGGATATAACTGAAAACCTTTATAATTCTATAAAAAAACATGTGATTTTTTATTTTTAGTAAATTATATATAATTTAACTGAATTTGGAATTTTTATCACATTTTTTAATTTTTTAAAAATATAATTTTATGTCTTATTAGTAAATTTTGTTGATTATAATAAATAAATTAGTATTTTTAATACAACTTTTTTAACTTGTTATTTTTAGAAAGGTGTTAACAATTTTTTTGGAAGACGTTAACCAACCAACCAAATATACCTTGTTTTGCTTATAATATGTGATGCACAGTTTTCTTAAATTTAATTTTAATAATTAAATATCTCATATACATTACTTAATATAATATTGGCATAATATATATATTATTAAATAATAATCGTTTAAATATATGATATATTGTTCGAATTATGACTATATTTTGTCATAATATTATAAATATAAATGGAAGTATCGTATATACTTATACTCAAATTTTTGTTGATATTATCATATTCAAATTATGATCCCATAAGAATCCCTAATGTAATATTTGTCTAAAATAGAATTTAATATTAATTTGTAATTGTGTGAAATTTTTATTGTTTATTATGTAGTTTTAGTTTGTTTTCATTTTGTTGATTTATAATCTGTTGTAAATTTGTTAATAAATATGTGATATTAAAATTATTTAAATTGATTTTGAAAATATTTGATTTCCAAGTAATTGAAAGTCTAATAAAATTGGGTGTAGGTGAAGAATTTTAATTTAAATATAACTAAAAAAGTATGTAATTGAATATTAATTGGAGTGTAATTAAAATAATTTGTTATTATGTAAAGTAAAATTTTATATGTAATTTATTAATTTTTTTATTTTTAGAAGATGTTTAACAAATTTTTTGGGAAGGTACCAACCAACCAATCAATTATAAGTTATTTCACTTATAAAAGTATAGTATGAATTTCTGTCCAGTGTTACTCATTTTACAATATTTTGTCTTCCGCTCACTATATGGAATGCCTGCTGAGTTAGAGTTAGGTGCCGCGACTCGCGAGCATGGTGTTTAACAACAGTCTGGTATGGCGTTGAAATGGAAAAAAAATTAAAATATTTTTTTCTGTTTTTTCTCAGTAAATTAGGTATGCGAGCATGGTGTTTAACAACAGTCTGGTATGGTGTTGAAATGGAAAAAAAATATATATATATATTTTTTTCTATTTTTTCTCAGTAAATTAGGTATGTAAGAGCAACTCCAGTGAGGCAGTGACACCCAATACTTACCTATAATGTGTCGTGTTGAAAGATTTTAGGGACTTTTCTCCAAGCTATCAACTCCACCCCATTCCATAAAAATTTTTAGGTGAGAGAAACTTCAATCACATATTTTGATAAACAAAATTGATCCCCTATATATTACCAAATCATCTCCCCCCATCCATTCCCTCTTTTTGCCCAATCTGTGTATAATGATGTCAAATGTGTGTGTTTTTGTTTTGTTTTCTTTTTTGTTTCATATTTATTTTTTGCTTTTATTTTAATAAGTTAATTATTTAATTTTAATACTTGATAAATGAAGGATATATAAATAATTGGAAAATTTTGTATAAATTGATGTAAAATTCTAGTATTTTATAAAATTATACTTAGGATTTTTGAATAAATAAGTGTAGAGATGAATAAATTAAAAAGTAATGAAAAATGGAAATTTTTATCAATTTTATAAAATTAATGGAAACGTTGTCGGGAGAGAGTATTTTAATTCTCACCACTAATTTTGAGCTGAATTATTTAATTTAAATGAATATTCTGAATTTTAAAAATATATAATAAAAAAGTTCATCTGCGAACGTTCCATGAGCGGACGTTCTATAAGCAAGCATCATTAGTGCAATTGTCATCTTTTTTAAAGAGGATAATCCACGAACTCCCACTATATTTTTTTAAGTAAAATAATTATCATGGATTTCTAATGCTTCTTGATTTCGTAAAAATAATGATCGGAGCATTTGAAATCTTCTACGAAAAGATTCTTCCGGGTATATTGGAGTATCAGAAAAATAATCATGATAAAGTCTAGCATGACTTTCTTCTCTATTCCAATTAAACATGCGATGATTTATTATAGATATGTCGTGATATGATATCATATTTGTCCTGTTGATAATATTGATTGGCAATATTGGTCATCGTTAGTATAGCTTAGGCTTCTTCTGCATTCATCAACTCATGAATAATTCGTAAATTGTTCGACATTATGGCATGAATTTAGGTATGTTAGAATAGTATGTTGGGACATCTAATTGAAAAAACATTTATATATAAGTGCTAAAATATGATTGTTGAAATATAACTGTTGAAATATGATCGTTGGAATATGGCTAATGAAATATGGTCGTTGAAATGTAGCTGTTAAATTATAATCATTTAAATATAGTTTTTTTTTTGAGATAATCATTTAAATATAGTTGTTAGCATTTTAAATTTCAAAATATTAATTATATATTATTTTTGAAAATATAGAAAACCAATATAGGGATTACCATTGAAGTAAAATAGTTTTTGATTTTCTATAATTTAGGTGATTATTATTTTTATAAACCTGTCTAATTTGAAAGGCATCATTTAACTCAGAATTTGATTTCTTTCGAAAGATGACTTGAGGGAAGGGTGGCAAGAATCGGGTGTAAGGAGTCATTGATTGGACAATCCAAAATACATATCTGTTTGCTAAGGTTATTTATGTCATTTAAAAATTTATGTTGAAGTTAATTGTGATTAATTGAAAATTGTAAAAAAAATAGAATATATTTATGAATATAATTATAAATGAAATATATTTATAAACTAATTTTAAAATGGGATATATTAGAAAGACCTCCCCTTTTTTTTCAAACTAGTTAAGTGCATCAACATTCAACCACCACCAAAATTGATATTAGGCTACACGTATGTATACTTTGATCAGTCGTCTGTTGTTTTGGTCCCAGGTATTTATGAATCTCAATGTGAAATCTTATTTTCACATCATTCACAAGTATGGAGCAGATACCAGTACATTCTGAGTGGATGCATTTGAGTAAAATATCCAGGATGTTTTAGATCACAAATCCTAATTTGACATGGTTTATGGTCGTGCCATAGAATAAATAAACTTAATTACATTATTCATAACACATGCTTCAATCATAATAATAAGTCCTAACATCACATCTAATTTGGTTTCATACTGTAAATTAACCGCAGATTCCACATTATATAACCATACTTGTGAATTAATTCGAGCAAGGCCAAAAAAGTAGCAGCCAGTTGAAGTTAGCCAAATGACACCAAATCCCCAATGATGATTTATGACCGAATAAATATTGAGCTACACCCTTATACAGTATATACTATTTAGACGCTATCTAAATTATAGGACTAATATATTACTCTAAAATTGCATTTTTTATTTTTAATTTTCTTGAAATGGACCCCAACATGGGCACTTTTTTAATGTTAGTTGTGTTTTAGTAGGATGTAACCCAAGATTTACTTAGTAGCTGCCTGCTAGCGCAAGTATTTTACAAGTTTCCCATAGGCACACTTTTACTTCCGAGATTACGAATCAAAGTGAATTTCATGTGGGATGTTTCTTAAGTTTCTTTTTTAAGTCTTCCCTCTAAATCTAGTCATACTCATTTCAGTAATTATGGGATGAAGTAAAGCTGTATTTATTTAAGTTGAAGAATGAAAAGTATAGCAGAAAGTCCTTAATTTTCTAGCACAAAACAGTCTATTCACATGTTGTTTACTTCCGTCAAACTCTACTTCCCATCAATGGACACTTGCTTCAGATACGTGAAGGTCCCCCGGGCCAGTCTCTCGACTTCCATGAGTAATAGCCAAGTCTGCATTTATCTCACATGTACAAGATTTTACTTGCGAGTGACATATACTGAATAATATTTAGTTTGATTTGGTTTTCGTATTCTAGAGGAACAAAAAAGTGTCATGATCTAGCCAGGACAAATATTTCAAAAAGCATCGTTGGGATGTTATGATCACTATCCAAATAATCCCTGCTTAACCATTTCTCTTCTAACCAATACTTTGCTTCAAGATACAGGAACGAGAAATGAATACATTGTGGTTTTTATATATGTATCTAACTACTAGTAGGTAAGCCATCAAGATAATCTAGCAACTTCCTCAGTTGATTTCTTTCTATCTTATATGCATACATCTCTTGTCATTACAGACATTGTGAAGGTTGCAGTTCGATGCACTCAAGATAAATTCACAGTCGCCAACCAACATTTGCAGTTCCACTATCGCGTGAAACTACTCGTTAAACAAAGATGAGAACCATCTTCTCAACTCTCTTCCTTGTTGTGCTCTTTGCCTGTGCAGGTAAAAGACTAATTTTTATATATCTAACTAGATTCGATGCAAAAGAATGT
This sequence comes from Saposhnikovia divaricata, assembly GCA_036435485.1. Lineage (NCBI taxonomy): Eukaryota > Viridiplantae > Streptophyta > Magnoliopsida > Apiales > Apiaceae > Saposhnikovia > Saposhnikovia divaricata. Next base: position 180,941,608 of record CM071597.1, on the reverse strand, counting down.
GTAGAACACACTGTTCAAATTTCTAACAATTTTTCATATATGCAGCTGCCTATGATCCCCTGGACCCAACTGGAAACATAACGATCAAATGGGATGTAATGTCTTGGACTCCAGATGGCTATGTTGTGAGTTAACATTTTTGTTTTGATATATTGTTCATAACATCCAACTGCATAAGTATATGAATAAGTGTAAAACTGGCAGCTGACAAGAAAGTATGTGATGAAAAAATTCTCAGGCAATGGTGACTATGAACAACTTCCAGATGTACAGGCACATAATGACCCCTGGTTGGACCCTGGGGTGGACATGGGCCAAGAAGGAAGTAATATGGTCAATGGTAGGGTCTCAAACTACAGAACAAGGAGACTGTTCCAAGTTTAAAGGAAACATTCCGCACTGCTGCAAGAAAACACCCACTGTTGTAGACCTGCTACCTGGTGTCCCTTACAACCAACAGATTAATAACTGTTGCAAAGGCGGGGTCTTGGCCGCATGGGGTCAAGATCCAGCATCTGCTGTCTCAGCCTTCCAGGTGAGTGTTGGTCTGGCGGGTACTACAAACAAGACGGTAAAACTACCTAAGAATTTCACATTACTAGGTCCAGGACCAGGCTACACTTGTGGCCCTGCTAAGATCGTCCCTCCCACCAATTTTCTCACTTCTGATCGTCGTAGGAAAACTCAGGCGCTCAGTAAGTTTATAATCAGTTTAACATGTATCGAATTAGTATATAAACTCTTTAAGTATATTCTACCAAACGTGCATTTATTGATGCTAAATTTGAACAGTTTCACTAAATTCTGACAAATTATATGCAGTGACTTGGAACGTAACATGCACTTATTCACAATTTCTAGCGAGAAAACACCCATCCTGTTGTGTATCCTTCTCATCTTTCTACAATGAGACGATAACTCCTTGCCCTACGTGTGCATGTGGTTGTGAAAACAAAAACCGAAACAAATGTGTCAAGTAAGCTTGCACCGGCTTTCAAGTTTTTAAACCAACATTTCAAGGTTATACACACAAATGAACATAATAAATCTATCTGATGATCCACTGTGTTGCAGGAGTGATTCCAAATTACTAAGTGTGGTTGGGGTAAACACTCCACGAAAAGACAACTCTCCGTTGCTACAGTGTACGCATCACATGTGCCCTGTCCGAGTACACTGGCATGTCAAGGCCAACTACAAGGACTATTGGCGGGTGAAGCTCGCATTAACAAACTTTAATTATCGGATGAACTACACATTGTGGACTCTTGTTGTTCAGCATCCAAATCTCAACAACGTAACTCAAGTCTTCAGCTTTGATTATAAACCTATAGTGCCCTACGAGTCTGTCAGTAAGTGCTAATATTCTGAGAACCTAACATGTCGTATAAGTAATAATATGCTAATAACTAAGATTGTTTACGTGATGCACAGATGACACAGGTATGTTCTATGGCACAAAGTTCTACAATGATATACTAATGGAAGCAGGGCCCTTTGGAAATGTTCAGTCCGAGGTTCTTCTTCAAAAAGACCAGAACACGTTCACCTTTAAACAAGGATGGGCATTCCCAAGGAAGGTCTATTTCAATGGTGAAGAATGCATGCTGCCACCACCAGATACGTACCCATTCTTACCAAATTCTGGAAACGGAAATCTAATTGGTTACGCAACACATATCGTTTCAGCAGTTTTCTTATTGCTTCTTATGCATTGACCTTCACTTGTTTTTAATATACTGAAAGTTTTGAAGCACAGGTATCTGGGGAAACTAGATAATCATGTATAGAGAGTTGTGTATACATATACAGTATAAAAACACATAACATTTTGGAGGTATGGCCAAGCTAGTTTGTATTCTTGTTAACATCTATTTATCTTCATAAATATACTTGAAGCTATATAGTTCTTTGAAATGCACTTTCACAAGGTTTGAATAATATAAAGTAGATATTACGGTTGTGCAATCGAAGCATACTAGCAATAGATAAAGATAAATAATTGAATATAAAAAAACTGTAAATCAGCACTAAATTTGTCTGTCTAGAGTGGTTTTTGAGCTTATTACAAATTATGTAACACTATAAACATGAAATCCTACCAACAATACTAATTTAACACTATAAGAAAGACATGATACAAACAGTTACAAGTAACAAAACAAGGAATAATGCACCCCCAATAGAAAACAGATGCAGATGTTCATTCCAAGGGTGCGCACCTGAATAAGTCAAATTCTAGACCTCCATCACCAAGTAACACAAATCATGCAGCATTGTTGATAGGTCTCTGGAATTTAATGAGCTTAATTGAGGCAACAAACAATCCATATATAGATTACATCTCAGATTCTCAAACATATGCAAAGTAGAAAGCCAGTGATGAGAATAGTGTAATCATCAGAGTGAGTAACGAGATCTGCTGCCTTGAACTGGTATTTGGCAAATATGGATAAGCATCAGGTGGCGGCATGACACAATTGTCACCGTTAAAGTAGATTCTTCGAGGAAAAGCCCAGCCCTTTTCGAAAGTGAAAGTTGATGAATCTTTCCGGAAGAGTAGTTCTGACTGAACATTCCCGAGTGGGCCCGCTTGCGAGAGAAAGTCGTTATAGAACTTAACACCATATAACATAGCTGTATCATCTGTTTATTTTAATAGATGGAAAAGAACTTTTAGATCAAATTGTAGTTTTATAAACTTTGGAATATAAACATAATGCATTGCACACGAGTGGATAACAGGTTGCTTACTAATTGCTGCATATGGTGTTAACGGTTTGTAATTGAAGCTGAATATCTGAGTAAGGTTGTCAAAGTTGGGATGTTGGACTACCATGTTCCACTGTGTATAGTTCATCCTGTAATTAAAGTTCGTCACTGTAACCTTCACCCTCCAGTAGTCCTTGTAGTTGAGCTTTACATGCCAATGGACTCGGATTGGACACATATGACTGGTGCATTGAACCAGTGGTGCATAGTTGGTCTTGCTAGGGCTCGAAACAACGGAGGCTAGATATGGAGACTTTTTGCTGTATAACAGTACACATTTTATAAGTTTTCATACTAAATTGTACTAATTAGTAATTAGTACTTACATAGGAACTAACAGGGAAAAATGACGAAGAAGCAAGCAAAAACATACTCTACACAGCTCCCTGGATGAGTACTGTTGTTTTGGCAGCCACAGGTACAAGTAGGGCAAGGGACAATTGTTTCATTGTAGAAAGATGACAGAGAAACACAGCAAGTGGGAGTTTTCTGAGCCAGGAATTGTGAGTATGTACATGTAATATTCCATGTCACTGCATAGTTTAAGTGTACAGACACAATGTTAAGACAAATATCCACCAACCATAACATAATTTCAAATGCCAGAATCGAGAATATGGTCTTTATTGATGACTGTTATCTATATAAAAACACGTAGCCACATAATATATTATAGGATTATGTCAGGTTACTAGCTCAGTTAAAGACACAACAGTTTCAAGGCCCAAAACATTAATTTTGTGTTCATTTGAAAAAATTATGGTTGATGGATTATATTAGTCATTTTGTCATACTTATTCCTATATAAGCTTTTGATTATATTTGACAACTTCTTTTGCACTTACAAGGTGTTTCTAAGTGATACTCGACACGCAAACAGGCTCATCACTTTCTTATTTATTTTGGGGGGGGGGGGGGGATTAATCTCACTCTCTTCCTGTCCTGGTTATTATTGATCCTATATAAAAACCTCAAGAATGATTAGAATTTACTTTATGGGATATCACAAGGGCTAAAAATTGTATAAATTTGGAACAAATTGATCAACAGTCTTGAGGATTATTAATTATATATAACAGCCATAACCTAAGAACTATAACAATGCAGAGCAATACTTACTCATAACTTGCATCACTCTCCTTCCATCTGATGTAACATATTTAGTTGGCTTGACAATTTTGGCTGGTCCACATGTATAGCCAGGGCCTGGTGCTTTCAATGTGAAGTTCTTAGGCACCTTAACTGTTTTGTTGGTTGTTCCAGCTCCACCAACACTAACCTGGAATGCGCTTGCAGCATTGGTTGGGTCTTGCACCCATGAGTTAAGTACTCCTCCCTTGCAGCAATTTGCAATCTGCTGATTGTACGGAGTTCCAGGTAGCAAATCGACAACCGTTGGATCCTTCTTACAACAATGTGGAATATTCCCTTTATATTTTGAGCAATCTCCTTGTTCTGTTGTTTGAGCACCCACCATGCTCCATATTACCTCTTTTTTCGCCCATGTCCACCCCAAAGTCCATCCCGGTGCTTGAATATGACGGTATTGCTGGAAGTTGAACATTGTAACAACAGCCTAACCAATGCACATAAGCGTCAGATTAGATACAAGGTATCAGGCTTTCTTAGCATGTTGCCAATGTCCTACAGTTAATAATTTAAGACACCTAGTCTTATAAAAACCTGAGAAACCATAAAATTCTCCACTGCCATTAACTTGTACAACAAATGAACATGATCCAAAACATGCCCCATGTATTTCAAGTCGCAAAACCAAGCTATTTCTTCACACACTGTCCCTAAAAATTCATCTCCTACTTCAAAGGTATTATTATGTTGATTACTAGCCTTTCCAAGATACATAACAAAATTCAACAGAAATGCAAAGTGCACTTGTTCTATGATAATTTGGAAGATCTGGTTGAGCTTCATAAACTATAAAGCTCAAGTCTTTAAGATCTAGACATATCAGGGGTTGGGGGGAGTATAGAAAATAGAATTTCGCCAATCATCATTTACAAGAAAGATTGTTATACTTACCACATATCCATCAGGTGTCCAGCTCATAACATCCCACTTGATTGTAATATTCCCATTTGGATCAAGCGGATCATACGCTTCTGCAAGAACAAGTTCAGTAAAATGAACAACATGTTTCCCAAAATTTAACGAGTTGACCAATTCAGAAAGATCATCCAGAATTAAAATCCCATAAACAGATCTAATTTATTAGCAATTAGGAACACATATTCTGACAAAAATTAATTAGCATTCAACTAATAAAAACAATTATATACATCCGTTTTCTACTTCAGAGATCTTTTTCTTTACAATCACAAGCAAACAATCCAAATACCTCAAATTCAACACACCAATTGATTATCAAACATTAAAAAATTACTACAGTCTGCAAATTATCAAAAAGTAACAAACTTTTTCATCACTACATCAAAATCTTGATTCTACTCAAACACCCATTTGAAAAAATATCAAAATCAATCAAATGCACACACCAATCAATCAATTAAACCAAAAAAGATTCCATCTTTAACACACCCATCACCAAGAAAACTAAAATAAATATAAAAAAAATCACAGAAAAGTGTGAACCTGTTGAAGTGAAAGTGAAGGCAGACAAGAAAAGCACAAGCAAAATGGCATGAGTTGTGAACTGGGGAAGAGATCTCAAGCAAAACCCCATTAAGTTCTTGATCTTTTTTGTTCAAGATCTGTTGGGTGAGATAAAAGGATGTATATGTGTGTTTTGTATGTATATATGGAAAATGCTAGAAAAAAGATGATGACGGTGGAGAGTGGTAAGTAGTGGCTTGCTTTAGAGCTAGCCAGTGTTCCTTATTTAATTGGATTTTTTAAAGATTTTTCTTCCCAATCACAGCTGTTAATTTCTGTTTTTAGATGTTACTACCATCCTTTTTTTCTTACCATCCTTCCTTAGATTGTACCCAGTCAAGTCTGGTGTATGTGATTGAGATATGTTACCACACCAATACAATACAATAATAGATCCAATCAAATCGTTAATTATAGTATTTATTAATTATATTATTCTGCGCCGACAGCAGGTGACAAATAAGCAAAGCAGCTACTATCAGTTGGCAATTCTTAACCCCATATGATTTTCCTCCCTTATTTTTTTTTTTATGCAAATGTATGTAATTAGTTTGTGTCGGTGCACAACGAAAGTCATGGCTCCTTAACTATTGTTGGATTGCTCAGTTCATTTGCTTCCTACCCTTTTGTTCACTTATATATTTTTAATATAAACTATGAGATTAATAAATTTTAATAACTAATTATGTAAATTGAGTACATAATTAAAATTCATGAATAGGATTTGTATAATATATTCTTTCATTTCTCAGGATTTTGAAGATGTAAGAACAAGGTAAAATTGATTCATATTTTATAATTTAAAGTAAATATTAGTAAAAAAATTACTTAAATGTATTTAGTTCTACATTTGAAATAAATATGGATTTATTCCTGTATGTCATATCATTATTGCATATATGAATGACTTGTTAATGTTCTTTAAATAAAAAAATTGGAAAGAAATTTGAAATTATTTAAATGTTAAATATAGCTAATATTGGAATTAAAATTTTATTTTATAATCAAAAGACATTTTTTGATATCAAATTATAATAATAACTCTAATTATAATTATATTAGATTTAGCATGTTACTTGTTGCTCTTATAAGTTTGCTTCCTTTATGCCTAATCTTCGATTTCTGGGAGGATTATATTATTTCCTCAATTTCCCTAACTAATTTTGTTTGAGTTTTGAACTTAAATTGAGAATTATGTGCAATCTGGATTTAGTATAGACTAGTTTATAACCCGTGCGATGCACGGATTTCTTTTGATATGAAATTAATTTTATTTTATATTATAATTATATTTTTATATAATTATTAATTTTAATAATTATTTTAATTAAATTTAAATAATTTATATAAATTTAATTAATGATATGCATGATTCAAAACTTATATTGTGAAATTTTAAATTAAATATGTCGTTGACAAAATTCGAATCTTGAATGTTTTGTAAAATAACTTAATCATATAATTTTTTTTTCATTACATCAAACGGTTCTGATTTTTTGCTAAAAATCTAACGACAATTATTTATTGTATACGAATTTCCATTATATACTTTTATTAGTGATTGAAAGATATGGTGTGATATTTTTGGAAAGATATTAATGATTGCAAGATTATATTTTAAATTAAAAAAATGTAACATTATGTGTTAATTAGAAAATGTATGTTGTTAGGTCCCAAAGTATCGTAGAAGGGGGGGTTGAATACGATACTATAAAAATTAAAAATAATTCCGAGAAGATATCTTTATTGATAATAAACTCGAAGGGGTGTTACAACTTATAATCCAATGGATTAGCTTCAAAATTAGAACACTCCTAAGGATAGTTTAGGCACGAGGACCTTCTACCCGACACTGCCTGAAAGTGGGCTAAGCCGACTTTCCTACTAGACGGACTATCTAGCAGCTTACACAGAAAATATATGAGAGAGAAGAGAGAGTTGTGTGTTGAGGTGTATTTTGAAATGAAATACAACAGGCCTATTTATAGGTTATAGAAAGTCACTATGCAGTTAATATACGTAACTGATTACGTATATTAACCTGCCTAATTTCTTTCAATAACAACCTGCCGAACCTGCTTTTCAACCACTGCATTTTCAATTTCAAAGTCTTACTTTGATTTTTAATACATGTGGGCCCCACATGTTCCCTACTTTATGAATAGTACTTTTGGGTACTATTCACATGAATAGTAACTTCGGTTACTATTCACCCGGTGTGAATAGTGATTCCGGTGAATAGTAATTCCGGTGTGAATAGTGATTCTGGTTACTATTCATTTTCCTCTTATTTTTGATATCCTTAAATATTTAGCTTCTGAAATGGAGGATATCAACAATGCTCTCAATCATACCTCTTTAACAGTTTTTCTGAGTTAGATACTTCAATTCCTTTGTGAAAATGTTGACGCCTAGTGCAACTGGTCTGGTTCACAGACGACTAACATTCACTCGTGGTCTTCGTATCATGTCTTTAAGAATACTGCCAAGAATTGTGCAACCATAAAAACTTTATCACTGGAATCTTTTGGCCCTTCACCTGAATCATCTGTACATCTTATTTTTGTCACTGAGGCTTGATCATTTTAATGAACTTCTTTCAGCGACTTGATCCTTGTTGGTGACTGTTCTTTAAATTTCACGATCCCTGTATAGAGTTTATTATTTATCTTTTATCCTAGTTGAGTTATATATGTCCTCTATTACATATTACATTTTTATGCTTTACAATCTCCCCCTATTTAATTGTCAGGATTTGACAAACAAATTCCTAGAGGATAACTCAACTGATACAACAAAATAAAATAAAATACAAAGATAAATAATATAAACGTACATTCTGGATCATATATATATTTTCCAGATTTCCAAGTGCAAGACAATTGTTCCTCTAGATTGAACATATCTTCAAGTTTTGCCTTGCTTTCTTTTCACATAGCACGAATACTTCCATTTAGCTTTTCCTTTCCCAAGATAAAGTTAATTCCGTGTCAACAACCTTTTCCTTGCCTTTATTACGTCTAGTAGCTTCTTGGTCATCCACCTTCTCCCCCTCAGTTGGGTTATCCTCCAAGATAGTAGGATGTGGAGTTGGTAATTTAGACGAAACTGTCTTCACCAAGGAATTAATTGCATGACTAAACTGGGCTACCATGGAACTTAATTGAACCTGGAATGCATCATGTTGAATAAGTTGCAAATTTTTGATTTCTGCAATGGACTTACAGATATTTGGCAACTCTTTCTCCAATTTTTGGACCCGTGTAAGGAGTCTACTGTATTCCTTTCTGGTTACAGGTGCATGTGGTTGAGTAGGTTGCTCACTCGTATGTTCTGCAGGTGTTTCACTCAACACTCTATATTCACTCGGTTTAGTGGTTTGGGTGACACTTACATGTTCTGTTCGTGTTTCCCTCAACTCTCCTCCAGAGCTTCCACCGATATGTGTACCTGTAAATGAAATCATCCTAGCCCCTTTTTCAGAGGTCACGGATGGTGCAATGAAAGTTCGTGAGCTTCCATCCTCGCGTGAAGCGAGTTGCCGACCACTGGTAAATAGTGGTAAATCTCGAAAGAGATCCAGAGATTTTTCCTCTGGGAGGTTAAACTTGAATCGATTAAATGGCACAAAACCCAAGTTTCCCTCGTATGTCTGTGAAGACACTTGGTTCATAAAAGAACCACCTACCGATGGATCTTTCCGTAAAATGGAAGATTCACCAGCAGTTATTGAGGTAGGTAATTCCACCTCGGATGCCTGTGAAGGCATTTGATCTTTAGAAAGATCATCAACCACTCTTATATTCCGTGACATGGAACTCAAGATAGTTGCTCCCGTCAATTCATCCTCATTTACATTTTCACTCATTTGACAAGGAAGAATTGTTTCCCTAACAGTTACAGTTACCTCAGGTTCATTTGGTTTACTTCGTTTAGAATGAGGTAGAGCTGCTGATGTAACTAACTCCTTATGTGGTGCTGCTGAGGCACTATCTCCCTCAAAAGTGTTGATGGTTGGTCGTTTAAGTGACAATTGAGGTGTAGGAGTTTGTTGTGTTTGTGTTTGCATTTGTAAAATGGGCTCTTCGACCTGTGTTAGAGTCGGTGGGATTTCCTGCTATTGGTCGAGTAAGATGGCCACTGGGGGCTGTAGAAACTGTATTTCCTGTGACACAACAGGGAATACAAAGGTTGGAATAGCAGGGATTGAAATATTACCTTGTCGTATACCTGCTCTCACTGGTCTTGGTAACAACGGAAGTGGGACGGTCTTTAGATATTCAGTTAGGACTGTAGGCACATCCGTATATTTCTTTTTGCTCATGTAATTAATTACATTCGTCTTTATGGAAGAACATTCCACCTTTTGACCATTTTCCAAGCGTACCCTGTCTTCATCATTCAAAAAATCATTTAATATTAGCTCTAGAAACCTTTGATATAGACATTTGACATTTTGAGTCCGAACATCTCTTGTTCCTAAGTGTTTCATCTTTAAAATGATTTGATCAAGCACTATTTTTCCAAAATTAATCCTCAAATTATTGGCGACCGCATACCCTATTTTTTGGATATATTCAGGTATTCGATCTTGATTTGTTCTATCTGAGGAAAAAACATGGTTAAGAGTGTGAAAGAAGAAACTCCAATACTAGGTTAGAAATGTTCTATAAAGATTACCAGTATTGAAATTGCCATCTTGGTACCTTATAAAACGAAAGAACATTTCAATATGTTCAGGTGTAGGATCAGAAACGAGATTTTCCATAGGAAAATGAAGAATTCGATTAACATCTCGTTCAGTGACCCTAATCAACCTACCAAATAGTCGATATGTGAATGCACACCCGTCCTATCCAGAAGTGTTAACCGCACTGCAATATAGTTCACGCAATGCATCATGGTTAAGCTGCACTGGTGTAACTAAAGCATATCGAATTAATGAATGTTCATTCAAAAATTGTGTCCAAGCCCGAAATTGCTCATCCTGAATGGTTTCGATTTACTGAATGGAAATAGGATTAACTTTAGCAATTAAAAAGCTTCCCTGTGATAAGTGGATTTTATATCCACTTGGATCGCTTCATATCGGCTTAAATTGATTGTCTTGGACTCAAGTTTATTGTAGTTTTGATGTGTTTTGCTTAGTTGTGCAGAATTACAAGAATGTTGACTAAGGTGGATGCTTCTATAATATTTGAGGAATTAATTGATTAAAATTCGAATTTCTGAGAAGGGTTGCGCAGTCTACACTGTTGTGGCCATATCTTGAGTTCTAGAAGTCCGTTTGAGGCCCGTAAGCAGTCCACGCGAAGATAACGAGATTCTCTATCATTCTAAGGTAGTCCAGAGGTCCAATTACGTTGGGAACGTTCCAGAAAATCTGAAGAAAAGTCAGCCACGAATTTTCCTTAAAAACAGAATCAATTTAGGAAACGTATCTTGCAGAAATTCTATTATAATTCTGTTTTTGTATTTTCTTGCTGGGGAAGACTTTTAGAGCCTATTTAAACACATCATACCATTGTAATAGAGAGAGAGAGAGAGAGAGAGAGAGAGAGAGAGAGATATTATTAGTGATTATTATTGTATCATAGCTTAGATCTGCAAGGGAGAAAAGGAGAGAAGGATTCAACGCTCGTGACAAGCAACGGATCTAGATCTACTTCATCCTTTGTGTTATTCTGGATTATAGATTTGTTTTCTTAACTCTTTGTTTATTAATATAATTACTTCTTTTGATCATATCTTGTTTTATATCATGTTTTCATCTAATCCCATGGTGACGAACGGTTCAATTATGAGCTAATCGTTGTCATGGGATTATAATGGATTTATCTATGTAGCTTAGTAGTTTGTATGCCTTAAAGATTTATGTGTGGTGAATTCTTGATATCCTCGTATGGTTGTGTTTCATGTATTTAGATGCGTCGCGAACATCTAATTTGTTAATCTCTTGTGAAGTGAAAGTGGATCTTGAGATTTAGAACTTGCCATGCTAGCATAGGTTCATGATTGTTTATCAACATGATTCGTAGTATGAGATGAGAATACTTATATTGCCCTGTGTGATCTTTATGGATAACTTGTTCTTCAACCGTTATGTTTTCAAATTCTATAGACATATAGGGTCTAAGCATAATTGGTGTCTATTCATCTTCTATCTCTTTTGTGGATGTATGTTTAGTTTGGTATACGTATACTGAGAGGTAGCGTGTACTTGTTTCGTGTTATCCGATCAGATATCGAAAGCATCACATGTTTTGATTAAAGGCTGCGACTGTAAGTGAAGTAGATAATGAAGTTAGGATCCCATGTTTTTATTCTTATAAGTAATTCAGATTTAATTCTTATTAGTTAATTAGTTCTTACTTGCATCTTAGTTTAATTTAGTTAATTAAAATCTCAATTTATTTATTATCTTAGCAGTGAATTAAGATCATACATTGTTGAATAGGCACATTAGCTGAAAAGAACCATAACCTGATCCCTGTGGGAACGAATTTGGACTTAACCTTATATATTACTTGTGACCACGTACGCTTGCGTGATTTAGTGCAAACAAGTTTTTGGCGTCGCTGCCGGGGATCATCGGTGTTTTGTTTAGTTTATGTGCTTGTCATCAGTGGTCGTTAGCGTTCACTGACTCGGATTTCTTACTTAGTTTGTTTGTTTCGTGGTGTTTTCAGGTACTTGAACGTGTATGCGAACACGTTTGCAAACTCGTAAACTGGTAGAAGAAGAACTTGCAGCAGCAAAAGAGATGGCAGACTTACCAGCAGCAGTCAAGGCTTTGAAGGACTATTCGCAGCCAAAGATCAATGACATACAATCTAGTATTGTCAGGCCAGCTATTGCAGCAAACAACTTTGAGATCAAGCCGAGCATAATTCAGAAGGTGCAGAATTCGGTTCAGTTTGGGGGTGCTTCGACAGAGGATCCTAACATGCACATCCGGGACTTTATTGAGATCTGCGACACTTTCAAATTTAATGGTGTGTCGGAGGATGCTATCAAGTTGAGGCTTTTCCCATTCTCTTTAAGGGATAAGGCTAAGGGCTGGTTACACTATCTACCAGCTGGTTCCATTACTACATGGGATGATCTTGCTCAGAAGTTTCTTAATAAATTCTTCCCTATGGCGAAAACTGCAGCAATAAGGAACCAGCTAACTCAGTTTCAGCAGCAATCTGGAGAGTCTTTGTGTGAGGCTTGGGAACGTTACAAGGAGATGCTTCGTAGGTGTCCACATCATGGCCTGCCTGATTGGATGGTTATCAATGGTTTCTACAATGGGTTTGGAGCACAGTCTAGACCTTTGCTAGATGCAGCATCATGTGGAGCTCTGTGGGCTAAGAGCTACGAGGAAGCATATGATCTTATTGAGACGATGGCTGCTAATGAATATCAAAATCCAACCCAGAGACTTTCTCAAGGCAAGGTAGCAGGTGTTCTTGATGTTAATGCAGTCTCAGCTCTAGCAGCTCAGCTAGAGGCAATGAATAGGAAAATAGATTCTTTGGCAAATCTTGGGATTCAGCAGGTTGCTAGTATTTGTGAGCTATGTGCGGGCGCACATGAGACGAATCAGTGTGCTATCTCTTCTGAATCAGCACAGTTCGTGAGTAATTTTCAGAGACCTGCTGCACCAGTTCCAGCCACCTATCATCCAAACAACAGGAATCATCCTAACTTCAGCTGGAGCAACAATCAAGGTCTTCCGCAGTCCTATCAGCAGTTTCAGGGTCAGCAAGCAAGGCCATTCAATCAAGGCTATCAACAGCCATATGCTCCAAGGCCACCATATCAACCTCCGGGATTTCAGTAGCAACAGCCCCAGGCTCATGCGGGGCAATCATCTAATGAAAAATCAGAAGGGGATGATTTGTGGATGATGGTGAAGAACCTGCAAGCTTCTCAAAAGGTCTTGGAAAACCAAATAGGACAGATTGTTAGTGCTTTACATAGTAGGCCACAAGGAACTCTTCCTAGTGATACGGAGGTAAATCCATGCAGAAGGGAAAGCAAAGAACAGGTCAATGCAGTTTCTTTGAGATCTGGAAAAGTCACGAGGGATCCTAAATCAGCAGCTAAGGAAGATGAAGATGTTCAGAATCAGCAGGTTGAAAAATCTGCAGTGCCAGAAATTGAGAAATCTGATTTAGGGGCTGATCAGCTTGATGGTGAGAAGAGCGAGAAACCTGTTGAAAAGTCAACTCCGGAGCAATCTTCAAAGAATAATCAAATCTATCCTCCTCCTCCATATCCTGGACGCTTGCAGAAAAGTCAAGAGAAACAGTTTCAGAAGTTTGTGGATGTCTTCAAGAAATTGTCCATTAACATTCCTTTTGTTGAAGCATTGGAGCAGATGCCGAGGTATGCAAAGTTCATGAAGGATATTTTGTCACGAAAGAGAAGGTTGGAAGAATTTGAAACAGTGGCATTAACGGAGGAGTGTAGTGCAGTTTTGCAGCAGAAGTTGCCACCTAAACTTAAAGATCCGGGAAGTTTCACCATCCCTTGCACTATTAGCAACCTTTCTTTTAGCAAGTGTTTGTGTGACTTGGGGGCTAGCATTAATCTCATGCCTTTATCTGTGTTCAAGCAACTTGGTCTGCCGGAGCCAAAGCCAACCAATATTTCTTTGCAGTTGGCTGATCGATCTATCACATATCCAAGGGGCATAGTGGAGGACGTTTTGGTGAAAGTTGATAAGCTTATCTTCCCAGCTGATTTTGTTATCTTGGATTTTGAAGAAGACAAGAAGATTCCCATAATCTTGGGAAGGCCTTTTCTAGCTACAGGCCATACTTTGATTGATGTGCAAAAAGGAGAGCTTACAATGAGGGTGCAAGATCAGAATGTCACCTTTAATGTTTTCAGGGCCATGAAATTTCCGACAGAGGATGAAGAGTGTTGCAGTGTGGAAATAGTTGATACGGGTCAGAGAAAGAAGTTTGATCAGTTGTTGAGTGAAAAGTCGGACACACACGTGCTACAGCATCACATCAGTGATTTCATTGACAGTTCTTCAATTCGAGATCTTTCGAATGTAAAGCTTGGGAAACTTCCACCACATTTGAGGTATGTCCTTTTGAATAATGAGCTAGTGATTTTTGAAGAGGGGCATGATAACGTGTTGCGAAGGTGGAAAGCTGATGATAAAGAAGAAGAAAGTTTTGTTCAGCCGTTCGAGTCGGAGAAGCACATTAGAGGTGTGAAGAAGAAAAAGAAGAGGATTAGGCCGTTGGGTGGTAAAATTAGGTTGAAGTCTGACGGAAGAGAATTGTGGAAAGCAAGCAAACAAGAGGTCAACGTTCGTATGAATGGTCTTTCTGTGGAGAACGGTTCACTTATTCTTTTGAAACCGCCATGAGTTGAGGAAGTAACGTCAAGCTATTGACGTTAAAGAAGCGCTTCGTGGGAGGCAACCCACGCATTAGTGTAGGAAAAAAAAATTGTTGTGAAAATATATATATATATATATATATATATATATATATATATAGTCAGATTTCAGTACGCGCCAGCGCATCATGCGCCAGCCAGCGCGCAGGAGCGCCGTGTAATGCAGATGGGGAGCGCGCATCAGGCGCCAAACCGCGCAGGAGCGCCCAGTAACGCAGTTCAGACCCGCGCATCATGCGTTAGCAGCGCGCATCAGGCGCCCCGACCTCCTGCCCAGCCTTGTTTTTGAGCTTTAAAACTCATAAAATTCATCTCCAAACTTATTTACTTCATAAGCTATCCTAATTCCATCTCAAATTAAATCCCCAACACTCCTAAATTCTATCCTACATCTAATTCAATCCCCAAAATCCTTTTTCATCTCTAAATTACATACACCCACTTCATCTATACATACACAAACCCATCTATATAAACCCCAAAATTCTCAACTTTCATCCATTCAAAGTGCAAGGGGAATTATATTCGAATTTTTTGGGATTTATCTAGCAAGTTCATCTCTTTGATTCAATTGGGTAATTTTCTATCTCATTTTTATTTGAATTTGTGAATTTTGCAAGCTAGGATTCTTGGAGTGTGTAATTTGGGGGTTCTCTGTTGGTGAATTGTTTGGAGATTGTTGTTCTTTGCTTGATATTTGCAAGCGAGGATGAGTAGGTATGTTTTCTACTATCTCTCGTATTTACTTCCATTCAATGCGGACATTGAATATTTTAAGTTTGGGGGTGGTTTGAGGGATTAGTAGTTGTTGTTGTATTATGTGTTCATGTAGGATTTCATGTTTTGCATATTAGTAGTAGTAATTCATGCATATATGTTCGTATTAATTATGTTTGTTTCATATAGGACATTCTGTTTTTATTTTTCATATACATGTGAGTTCATATTAGTTGCATTTGCATAGCATGCATATTTCATGATCCCTTAGAACGAGCTAATTCTGATTGGTAGGTAGGTGTCTAATTGGGTGTGGTAATGATGAATAGAGGGTTGACTTATAGTTTCTATGAAATTGACTTATGTGTTTCGGAAACAAAACTAATTACACAGTCTCATTTGGTGCTTTTGGGCTAGGTTGAGGTTATGCTTGTTTGGATGTTTTGAGATTTAATCACTTGATTATATTTAGAATTTCCGTTATTCCCTTGATAGCGTAGTAGCACTAAAGTCTAAGTTTGGGGGAAAACAGGGAATTCATGCTTAAATTGTAAATAATTGTCAATAATGGCTAGATGTCAAATGGCTAGTAGCCGGCTCATATTTTTATGAGTAGTCTAGGGTTGGAATTGAGAATTCTCATTCCAGAATGCATATTTAAAGAAAAAAAAAGTTGTGTGAATGTGTAGTTGCATAATTGGCCATGAGTGAGCTCTTTAATACTCGAGTAATTAAGTCTGAGGGGACTTAGTCCTAGTAACCTAAGGCCCTTGTGGTTTGGGATTGCTGACCTAACACTCGCTACATGGGTATTATTGTATAAGCCTTTAGGGGTCTCATTCATTGCACGGTCAAATAAGCACGTTTGTTTGTGTTGTATATAGTTGCTTGTCGTTAATAAAGCATGAATTCCTGTCTAACTTGAATAAGGATGGAGGTGTTCCTAGGTTATGAAGTGTCTACAGTCTATTCTATTTATAAACCTGTGATTGTCTTGACGAAGAGCATGTATGATTTTGATCTAGTGTTGGGAGTATTTCTGATGAGCATTGCACACACGCACGTTTCTGTTCATATATTGTTAGTAAACGGGAACTTGGTCGAGCTCTATTTGGATTTAGTTGCATTTTCTAAGATATTTGCTTGCTAGTTGGTTTTGGTTAGTTTGAAAGGGATCGTTGCATTTTTCATATTAGTTGCATTCATGCATTGCATTGCATTAGGTTAATTGGATTTTGTGGGTACATTCGCTATAGGCCCTCACGAGACCTTACTCGTCCACTGGGGCTGCCTAGGGGTTTAAAGGGCTTGTTGCATATGCCAAATGCAACCGTGATCACCTACGGAAGTGGTACTAGTTAGTTAGTTAGTTAGTTAGTTGTAATTGTTATGCTTGAGGACAAGCATCGGTTTAAGTTTGGGGGTGTGATAAGTAGATTTTATATCCACTTGGATCGCTTCATATCGGCTTAAATTGATTGTCTTGGACTCAAGTTTATTGTAGTTTTGATGTGTTTTGCTTAGTTGTGCAGAATTACGAGAATGTTGACTAAGGTGGATGCTTCTATAATTTTTGGGGAATTAATTGATTAAAATTCGAATTTCTGAGAAGGGTTGCGCAGTCTACACTGTTGTGGCCATATCTTGAGTTCTAGAAGTCCGTTTGAGGCCCGTAAGCAGTCCACGCGAAGATAACGAGATTTTCTATCATTCTAAGGTAGTCCAGTGGTCCAATTACGTTGGGAACGATCTAGAAAATCTGCAGTAAAGTCAGCCACGAATTTTCGTTAAAAACAGAATCAATTTAGGAAACGTATCTTGCAGAAATTCTATTATAATTCTGTTTTTGTATTTTCTTGCTGGGGAAGACTTTTAGAGCCTATTTAAACACATCATACCATTGTAATAGAGAGAGAGAGAGAGAGAGAGAGAGAGAGAGAGATATTATTAGTGATTATTATTGTATCATAGCTTAGATCTGCAAGGGAGAAAAGGAGAGAAGGATTCAACGCTCGTGACAAGCAACGGATCTAGATCTACTTCATCCTTTGTGTTATTCTGGATTATAGATTTGTTTTCTTAACTCTTTGTTTATTAATATAATTACTTCTTTTGATCATATCTTGTTTTATATCATGTTTTCATCTAATCCCATGGTGACGAACGGTTCAATTATGAGCTAATCGTTGTCATGGGATTATAATGGATTTATCTATGTAGCTTAGTAGTTTGTATGCCTTAAAGATTTATGTGTGGTGAATTCTTGATATCCTCGTATGGTTGTGTTTCATGTATTTAGATGCGTCGCGAACATCTAATTTGTTAATCTCTTGTGAAGTGAAAGTGGATCTTGAGATTTAGAACTTGCCATGCTAGCATAGGTTCATGATTGTTTATCAACATGATTCGTAGTATGAGATGAGAATACTTATATTGCCCTGTGTGATCTTTATGGATAACTTGTTCTTCAACCGTTAGGTTTTCAAATTCTATAGACATATAGGGTCTAAGCATAATTGGTGTCTATTCATCTTCTATCTCTTTTGTGGATGTATGTTTAGTTTGGTATACGTATACTGAGAGGTAGCGTGTACTTGTTTCGTGTTATCCGATCAGATATCGAAAGCATCACATGTTTTGATTAAAGGCTGCGACTCTAAGTGAAGTAGATTAGGATCCCATGTTTTTATTCTTATAAGTAATTCAGATTTAATTCTTATTAGTTAATTAGTTCTTACTTGCATCTTAGTTTAATTTAGTTAATTAAAATCTCAATTTATTTATTATCTTAGCAGTGAATTAAGATCATACATTGTTGAATAGGCACATTAGCTGAAAAGAACCATAACCTGATCCCTGTGGGAACGAATTTGGACTTAACCTTATATATTACTTGTGACCACGTACGCTTGCGTGATTTAGTGCAAACAAGTTTTTGGCGCCGCTGCCGGGGATCATCGGTGTTTTGTTTAGTTTATGTGCTTGTCATCAGTGGTCGTTAGCATTCACTGACTCGGATTTCTTACTTAGTTTGTTTGTTTCGTGGTGTTTTCAGGTACTTGAACGTGTATGCGAACACGTTTGCAAACTCGTAAACTGGTAGAAGAAGAACTTGCAGCAGCAAAAGAGATGGCAGACTTACCAGCAGCAGTCAAGGCTTTGCATTAGGATCTCCAACGATAAGCTCAAATGGATGATCCCTGGTCCATTTTCTCTGTGGTGGTAAGTTTGACCTTGATGAAGGGGCTTCATTTTCTCTGTGTTGATCATTGTGACTTATTGTTGAGTTTTGACTGTGAGAAACTCCCCCTGAGTGTATGGCCCTCGAGATTGATGGATTTCTTGCAGATTCATCAATAGATGCTTCTCTTTGATTTTCTACAGATGCTTCAATTTGATTTCCAGCTGATGGTGTAATTTGCTCTTCAACAGGTGGTTCATTCTGCACTTCAACTGATAATCCTTGTCTGTTTCTCACACCATTTGATCTCCATTCTTCATCATCATCTTCACTTTCTTCACCACTTCTCTCATTCTCGAATGAGAGAGACTCATGAAAACCTTCATCTACTAGACCAGATATTTTCTTGTCATCAAAGACAACATGTATGGACTCCATTACAATGTTTAGTCTTAGGTTGTAGACTCTGTAGGATTTTCCAGCTGAGTATCCAACAAAGATAGCTGATAGGTCCATAATTAATCATATTTTTAATACCTATTTTATGTCCGTTTTCGTAATTTTATTAATTAATAAATTGTTTTATTTTGTTTTGTAGGAAAATAAATAAAAACAGATTTCAAGCAGGAAAAGGTGCAAAAAGGGAAAGGAGGTGGAAAATACTTGAAGTCAAGGAAATTGGAGGAAAAATCGATTACTTATCGGAGAAGAAAAGGGAAATTGAAGAAATTATATTCAAGATCGGATTGTAATCATAGGACCCAAGCTCATTATTTTTCCCTATATATAGGGCTCCTCTCTTGTATTTGAGACACCACTTTAGACATCAATTTAGACACCGATCTAGATTCATAATTTAGGAGTAGGAGTAGATTTAGTTGTCCTTCAATACAAACAATTTTTATTTGCTTTATTAAAACACTTTTTCTGTTATTCAATTCATGCTTTAAATTCTTGTTTGTTTTTCGATATCATGTCTAGCTAGTTCTCTTATCCTAAGATGAAGATGAAGTTGATTTAATTACTCTTGATTTCTTCTCGTTCTTATTAATTGATTCTCATGATTTTTCTTGGTGCTTAATTGTTCAATTGATAAAGTGATTTTGATATATTATTGTTACCGGATTTATTTTTCATAGCCTATGCTTGCTCCTTGAAGTTTTGATAGGTTATTGTTAGATAACAAGTTTCATAGTATATGCTTGTCTCGTTAATTGATATATCCTGTTTGTGAAGAAAAGAGGATTGGTTTTAGGGCGAGGTGATATTAATTGTGATTGATTAACGGATTCGGATTCCTAGGTTTTCCATATTATTTGATAATCTTTGCTAATTAGGTTAATTAAAACTCATCTCAAACCTATTTGTCTAGTACGCCTGATTTAATTATTAGGGTTTTGAAAATTCGTAGTCTCTGTGGATCGACCTGTAATTGCTACAACTAAACACTGTGCGCTTACAGTTATTTTATACATCAAGTTTTTGGCGCCGCTGCCGGGGACTATTTGTAATTTTCTTTCCTTGATATTAATTCTTCGGATTAGTTTCTTGTTTTCTTTTGTTTTTTTTAGGGAATAGTGAAGCGGAGAAAAGCTTGGACAAGAAGATCGTTGGAAGGCCTCGTTGTCTCTTTTGAAATTTTTGAAAGCGCTTTTCGGTATTCCGTATCACCTCTCTCTATTTTTTTTCTTTATTATTATTGAAAAAACACAAAAAAATTAAATATTCAAAAAAACCCAAAAAATATTAGTTAGTTAATTGTTTGTTAAAAACCAATTTGCTGCATCATTCACTCTCTCACATAGGATCACATCATCTAGATTTCTTTATTGTATTTATTGCCTTCCATAAAACACGTAGTGTAGTGCATCCATAAGTGTTTACTTTCTTGTTCTTTGTGTGTTGCATCATTCAATCAATCTTAAGGGTGCCACCCAATTACAAGATAAGGTGAGGGATTTCATCACCCTTTCCTTGGCCCACAAATCACTAATTCCTTCATCTTGCATTCCCCTTTCCTTAATTAAACTAAGTAGACGTTGGCCCCTAGGATCTCGCGCTCAATTAGGAAGAGAATCTAGGAGGAACGAATCACTAAGTATTCTTTCGTTTGGTGTCTAGGCAAGCGTGACGCTTACCTGGCTAATTTGGATTGGTGTCTAGAAAGGTGTTTAGCCTCTTGGCAATGCTTGCACCTGCCTGGCCAGTCAGGACGAGTGCTTTTTGAGTTGTGACTTTTAGTAGTATCTTATTGTTAGGAGCAAGGTCTAGATTCTTTTAGGATAATATAGATTTTTCTTTTTAATTTTCCATTTTTTTGGTGTTTACTTATAGCTCTTGTCTGCTACGTGCTTATTTGTTTACTTCTCTTGTATGCAAAGTGCTTGGGTTCGAGACACTACATCTAGATTAGTAAGACAAACCAATCTTTCATCTCCTAAAGTAGTAAGGCAACTCGAGTTCTCTTCACCCACTAGAATTGAGTCAAAAGAAGTAGAAGTTCCAATAGTAGTCATGTCTACTCAACATGTAGGAGTTAAGTTGATAGATGAGGTTGTTTCATGGTCGAATCTTGAGGATAGTGCAATTGAGTCTTTTCTTGAGGAAGATGTTTTGTTAGAGTATGAGAGTAATAAAGAACTTCATGAGCTTTATAGAAAATTTTCTTCTGATGAGATGTTAGATGAATTGAATGCCATTTGTTCTAAGCATGAAACTCAACTTGAGGATAGTTTGTTTGATTCTAAGTCCGTTGTTAAAACTTCCGTTGGTGAGCCACCCACTTTCGTTCCTAATCCGTCTTTTTCCATTATTGATCAGTCTTTGATAGTTGATAATGAAACTCTTCATGTTCTTCTTTCTAGTGACTTAGTTCATGACCAAGAATTTCAAGTAATCAATCTGCTTAAACAACATAAAGAAGCTTCTAATTGGTCTATGAATGATATTAGTGGTATGAGTTTTATTTTGGTGTGTGATATTATTTCTCTAGTGGATAACGATGTATTTGTGGGTGAGTTACAGATGTGTGTTGACTTTGTTACAAAGGTAGTTTTCCCTCGATCTGGTATTGGTTAGTATATATGTTTCGTAATGTATCTCCCATATAGTCAAGTTTAGGTATGAGGGAGTGTGTGTGAGTGTTATAGGTAATAATGTTTCTCCGTCATGCCTTATCAGGTATTCTCGTCCTTCTCCTTTGTCATTTTTCTCTCATTTGCATACATTGAGGACAATGCATGATTTAGGTATGGGGGAGGGATTTAGTAGTATTCTTATAAAAAATTCAAAAAAAATTTGAAAAATGCAAAAAAAAACCCAAAAAAAAATTGAAAAATGAAAAAAATACAAAAATAATTCTAGCCTTGTAAAACGATTACTTGTTATAAGTAGGCTTGATGCACCCTCACATGCTATAGTACTCTTGTGATTCTGATGCTTTTGATTGAGAAGTGATATGCTAAGTTTTTGTGCACACACATACACTAGTAAGTTGAAACTAGTAGACTTATTGAATGTGTAAGTAATTAAAAGGACATGAATATGTGCAAGAAGATTTGGTTTCCATGCTTTGAGTACAAGTAGGTGCATTAAAGAGATTTTTTCTTGGGATTGATTATGTTTTGCCACCAAGTGAGATTTTGAGCCTATATGCATATCTTTTGCATTTTATATTCGTTTGCTTGAGTGTCCACATGTTGTTTGCATTGCTAGCACTTGTTTGAGACCTTTCTTGAAATGAATGACATTATTTGATGATAAGATGATAAAGGCATTTAGGAATAACCAATTATTATCCAAATTACCACACCCTTTATATATGATCAATTAGTTACCCCTTTGAGCTTAATCCTATTTTTCAGTGACACACCACATTACTTGCCTAGACCTTTTTCTTGTGCAGCCTTATATATACTTTTTCCCAGTTGTCAAAGGCTAGTAGGAAGTTGAGGGAGTAATAAGGTATGTGAGATGGGTTTACTTTTGTTCATTAATTTCGGGGAAATATTGGATTTTGTTGCTTACCTGTTAGTCGTTGTTCGATAAATTTTTGAAGAAGGATTGTGGTTGTGTATATATTTATAGTATCTATCTTAGCTCTCCAAAAAAAAAAGAGAAAAAAAATTGAAAAAAGAAAAAAGAAGAAGTTATATGAGAGCTTACTTATGTTTCTGTGTGATCCTTCTTCATTTGACTAGTCAAGCATTTTTTTGGAAAAAAAATCAGAAAATATGTGTGGGGAGGATGTATGGTGTTGTGTATGATTTATAATGATTCCTGCTAGCTTTTGACACTTCACCTTATTTGGCTTTATTTGACATTCCTTGTCCCTAGCCCCGTTACAACCCAAATAAAATACCTTTTGATTATCATCATTAATGTATGTTGTGTTAAAGTTAGATTGATACCAAATGTCAAGCATGCTTATGATTTTGTTGGAATTGAGTGATACAATTACCCTTGTTCTTGAGTGAATATTCTTTTGTGAGTGAAAGGAGAGTTGTTACTTGTTTCTGCATAGGAGATCCTAAGTTTTGACTCTAAGGTGTACTCTTTTGGGCTTAGCATGTTTACCAACTTATTTTTACACTTGACATGGACTTTTGAGTACCTATGCATATTTCTTTGAGTAGACTATGTGCATATTTGCACCTTACATACCAAGACATTGCAAATTCACTTTGATTTCTTAAGTTGATGTAGCATGAGATGACTTGTATGTGTGGTGTTGCATTGAGCAATCTTTTACATGAGTTAGATGGATTTTGTGGGTACATTCACTATAGGCCCTCACGAGACCTCACTCGTCCACTAGGGCTGCATAGGGGTTTAAAGGGCTTGTTGCATATGCCAAATGCAACCGTGATCACCTACGGAAGTGGTATTATATATTAGGTAGTATTTTATATTATATTTTTCTCGAGGACGAGCAAAAAGATAGGTATGGGGGCATTTGATAGGTCCATAATTAATCATATTTTTAATACCTATTTTATGTCCGTTTTCGTAATTTTATTAATTAATAAATTGTTTTATTTTGTTTTGTAGGAAAATAAATAAAAACAGATTTCAAGCAGGAAAAGGTGCAAAAAGGGAAAGGAGGTGGAAAATACTTGAAGTCAAGGAAATTGGAGGAAAAATCGATTACTTATCGGAGAAGAAAAGGGAAATTGAAGAAATTATATTCAAGATCGGATTGTAATCATAGGACCCAAGCTCATTATTTTTCCCTATATATAGGGCTCCTCTCTTGTATTTGAGACACCACTTTAGACATCAATTTAGACACCGGTCTAGATTCATAATTTAGGAGTAGGAGTAGATTTAGTTGTCCTTCAATACAAACAATTTTTATTTGCTTTATTAAAACACTTTTTCTGTTATTCAATTCATGCTTTAAATTCTTGTTTGTTTTTCGATATCATGTCTAGCTAGTTCTCTTATCCTAGGATGAAGATGCAGTTGATTTAATTACTCTTGATTTCTTCTCATTCTTATTAATTGATTCTCATGATTTTTCTTGGTGCTTAATTGTTCAATTGACAAAGTGATTTTGATATATTATTGTTACTGGATTTATTTTTCATAGCCTATGCTTGCTCCTTGAAGTTTTGATAGGTTATTGTTAGATAACAAGTTTCATAGTATATGCTTGTCTCGTTAATTGATATATCCTGTTTGTGAAGAAAAGAGGATTGGTTTTAGGGCGAGGTGATATTAATTGTGATTGATTAACGGATTCGGATTCCTAGGTTTTCCATATTATTTGATAATCTTTGCTAATTAGGTTAATTAAAACTCATCTCAAACCTATTTGTCTAGTTCGCCTGATTTAATTATTAGGGTTTTGAAAATTCGTAGTCTCTGTGGATCGACCTGTAATTGCTACAACTAAACACTGTGCACTTGCAGTTATTTTATACATCAATAGCTTCATCTGCTTTTGAATCAAATTTTCCAAGATGCTCACCATGATTTTTCAGTACAAAGCATTTGCATCCAAAGACATGCAGAAAGTTGATTGTTGGTTTCTTGCCTTTGAAAAGTTGATAAGGTGTCAAGCCTTTTTCTTGATTGACCAAAGAAATATTCTGAGTGTAGCATGCAGTGTTTACAGCTTCTGCCCAGAAGTATGTTGGTAGCTTAGATTCTTCAAGCATTGTCCTTGCAGCTTCAATTAGAGTTCTGTTCTTTCTTTCCACTACACCATTCTGTTGAGGAGTTCTTGGTGCAGAGAATTCTTGGATAATTCCTTCTTCTTCACAAAACTCTCTTATTACAGAATTCTTGAACTCAATTCCATTGTCACTTCTGATTCTCCTTACTTTGAGTAAAGGATTGTTGTTGACTACCCTAATGTGATTTAAAATGACTTCACCTGCTTCATCCTTAGAGTGCATAAAGAATGTCCAAGAGAATTTTGAGAAATCATCAATAATCACAAGATAGTATTTCTTATTTGAAATTGACAACACATTGACTGGTCCAAAGAGATCCATGTGGAGTAGTTGCAAGGGTTGATCAACTGATGACATTGACTTTGATTTGAAAGAGGCCTTCTTCTGCTTCCCTTTTGGGCATGCATCACACAATCCATCCTTGGAGTAATCCAACTTTGGAATACCTCTAACCAAATCCTTCTTTACCAACTCATTTAATGCTTTAAAACTCAAGTGTGACAGCCTTTTGTGCCAAAGCCAACCTTCATCTACACTTGCCTTGCTGAGAAGACATGTAGTCATGTTTGCATTTGTTGAATTGAAGTCAGCAATGTACACATTTCCTCTTCTATCTCCTGTCAACACTACCTTGTTGTCACTTTTCTTGAAAATGACACAAGCTTCAGATGTGAACCAGACGTTCTGGCCTTTATCACACAATTGACTGACACTTAGCAAGTTATGCTTAAGTCCATCAACCAGTGCTCCTTCTTCAATGACAACATTCCCTTGCGAAATCAAGCCATATCCTCTAGTATATCCTTTGCTGTTGTCTCCAAAGGTAATGCTAGGGCCAGCTCTCTCCTCAAACTTAGTGAGCAGGGTAGAATTTCCAGTCATATGCCTAGAGCAGCCACTGTCCGGATACCAAAGATTCTTTCTGTTTCCCTGCACACATCAACACAAAATCAAGTTGATTTTGGTACCCAAGCTTTCTTGGGTCCTGTCTTGTTAGCCAATTTCTTATCCTTCAAATCCCTTTTAACCGAAGGTTTAGATTGAGTTAAATCAATTTTGACTTTTGGTTTGGGCCTTTGAGAGACAGAATTTAATACTTGCTCATATGTGTTATAGTTAATAGCATTATTAGGCATAGTCTGTGCAAACATGTTATTCATCATCCATGGCATCTGTGGCATATTGTAGTATGGATTATACATGAATGGCATGTTAGCATATTGACTAGATGCATGAGCAGAGGGAGCATACATATTTGGCATAACATTCACAGCAGGCATAGGCATAGGCATATAAGGCACAGAAGCATTCTTAACAGATTTACAGTTGGTAGATAAATGATTAACACTTCCACACTTTACACATTTTTTCCTAGGAGCATTTTTATCAGGTGTGTAATTGTTGTGTTTGTTAATCCCTATCTTACCATTTCTATTCTTTTTCTTGTCCTTAACACCTGACTTAACGTTTTCTAGCTTGTCCTTCAATTGCTTTTGGGACAAGTTGCCTATGTTTATTTGTTCAACAGATTTGGTTTTGCTGCACTCTCCAACTACAAAGTTTTTGTTGACAGGTCCATATTGGTTATTTAATTTAGTTAAAGTTGCTTTGCTAACAGGCTTAGGTCTCAAAGAACATTCTTTTTCGACTAAATCACTATCTGAAGCAACTTCCCTATCAACATCTAACTTAGCTTCTGCTAATTTGTGAAAAGAATCAACTCCTTGTATACTGTACATTTCTTCAGTTTTAGCCTTTGATCCTTTCCACTTAGCAATTAAGTCTTGTTCCTCTTTTAACTTTTTTATTAAGCACTCTTCTCTTTTCAGAGCCTCAAGTAACTCATTCTTAGCATCCTGGTAATCTCTTTTCATTGTTTCAAAATCAATTAGTTGAGTTTCTAACAGAGTATTCCTATCACCTATCTTAGCATTAAGATCTTTAATCTTTTTGTTCTCCTTGTTAAGTGATTTTAATGTGACATGCATGTTGTACAATTCATTAGACATTTCATCAACAATATTGGCACATTCATCTTTGGAAAGCTCAGTTAGATTTGTAGAGTATACCTGGTTGCTTGCTGAACTAGCCTCTTCATCAGTTTCGTTTGCCATGAGTGCAAGATTGACAAACTCTTCTTCTGCATCTGAGTTACCTCCAGCTGCCCAATCATCATCTCTTGATACGAATGCTCTCTCCTTTTGCTTGAGAAGGTCAAAGTATTTCTTTTTGTAATCGACAGTCTCAAACTGTTTCTTTTCATTCTCAGATTTGGATTTTCTGCATTCATTGGCAAAGTGGCCAGCAATTCCACAATTATAGCATTTGAACTTTGATCTTTCAACCACATCCTTGTTTGGTTGATAGTTTTTCTTGAATTGCCCGGCTCCTGCTGAATTCTTCTTGAATCTTAGCTTCGAAAATCTTTTTGATAGAAATGCCAAATATTCATCTAGATCTTCAGCTTCATCCTCACTTAATGCATCAGGTTCTTCAATCATCTTGTTTTTACCTTGGCTAGTTGCAGCTCCACCTTCCCAAGTTCTTTGACTTGGTGTGGCTTCTTTATTCTTCATCTTCTCTCCATCTTGGTTTGTTGGAATATTGGCTACCAAAGCTATATTTCCACCTTTCTTCTGGCTTTTCTCAATTTCTTCATCTTGTTGCAACTCGAGCTCATAGGTCTTTAAAATTCCATACAGTCTCTCAAGTGTAAAATCTTTATAGTCTTGAGAGTTTCTCAACGAGACTGTAACTGGCTTCCATTCCTTAGGAAGAGATCTCAGAAATTTTAAGTTGGAGTCTTTGACTTCATATGTTCTCCCGTACAACTTCAGGCCATTCAGTAGTTTCTGAAATCTACTGAATATATCTGTTAAATTTTCTCCAGAATTATGATGGAAGTGTTTATACTGTTGTATGAGGAGTTGCATCTTGTTCTCTCTGACTTGTTCAGTTCCTTCATAGAGTGTTCGAATAGTGTCCCACACTTGCTTGGCAGTGGTGCAGTTGATGACATTGTCGAACATGCCTTGATCAATACCATTGAACAGTATATTCATGGTCTTTTTATCCTTCTGGACTTCCTCTTTGTGTAATAACCCTAACTTTAGAAAGGCTACAGTGCCCAAATGAATAGTGATCTTGAGGAATCCCGGGAAATGGTGTGTAGGTACTCTATATGAGAGATGGAAAATGAACAAACAGAAACCATATTAGTGATATACTATGAAAATAAGTGACTCGAAATGACGATGGATTTCAGAAATTCATGAATTATGATTTTGAGGATTTTGAGCTCGAACGAACTTCTATATTTTGGATAATAAGGAGTATAGAAATATTAAAGGAATTATATATTGAGGGATTAGTGAATTTAGATTAAACCAAGGGATTATTAAGTTAAGAGAATACCAAAGGAAATTGGATTCGTAAATGATTTCGAAAACCACTGAGATAATGAGGTATACTCGAAACGAATCACGATTAGACGAGTATGGAAACCAAGCAACCAAGATTTGTAATCTAACAAGGATGCATACCACATTATGATTATCCAAGATTAGTAGCATAATACTTAGAAAAACAAGAAATGAGAATATTAGGTCATCTTAATGACACCATTAGTGATGTCACACTCCACTAACTCAAATTAAGGGTAAATTAGTCAAATTGCCTAGGAAAATATCAACCAAAGCTTCCAAGACAATCTAGAATACAAGATTAAGCAAGATAATTATCAAGAAACACAAAAATCTCTCTCCCCCATCCATACTACTACATTCGGCCAAAGAGGAAAAAAAAAAGGAGAAAAAGAAAGAAAAAAATTTCAAAACCCTAGCTCTCTTCAATATTAAATCAAGATAAATCATGGGTGTTTTTGGAGGTTAGGAAGGATCATATACAAAGTTTCATAGCAAACCAACATCATTTACCAAGGTAATAAAATCATTCAAGTTACTAGAAAAGATGATGAATAGTGTTTTCAAGTGTTAACCTTGTTTTAATGGTTCCTTTAGTTGATTCAAGCTAATTCAAGGTGGTTTAAGGATTACCCAAGGCTTGTTAAGTGTTGTTAGAGCTTCAAGAAGGTATAACTACTCTTGCCCTCTTTGTATTTATGGTGGAAATTAAGTTGGTTAGTAGTTAAGTGGTGTTAATGTTTAGTTTATAATGAGTATGTGTTATAAATGGTTTGTTTTGATGTGGAAATTGTGTTGTGGACTGTAACCATGGCTGGTAAAGAAGACCACATGGTGTAGGTGATGATTATTGTGTTTGATAATTGATTTGGAGGAGTTGGATTTATGGAAAGTATGAAAATATAGCCGTTATAATGCCCGATTTTCGTTAGGAAGAAATCTGCCCTGTTTTGTGACCCCTGCATCCGTATGGTACCCTACTGCCTAGGTTACCAATTGACCATGTAATGATAGAGCTTAGTTCATAGATCGTTTTGATATAAGGTACGTTAAAATCTGACGTACGGTTTAGGAGAAAAGTCAGTTTTAGTGAAAGCGGTTCAGAAACCGAGAAAACGTAGTTGTGTCAACTTTGAAGCAATGACTACCATACTTAAACATTTTTAAAAATTATGAAACTTTGGGATAGTGTAGTAAGGTAGTCAAAGAGTCATTACCAGTTGACCTTGTGGTAAAATTCAAAATCCATATTTTCTGAGAATTTTTACAGTTAAGTGTGATCGTTAGTGGAATTGGTGAAAACCCCTGAAACTTCGATTAAGGTTTTAAATGGTTAAGTTCTTGAACCTTTGGGGTAATAGGAATACATTAAACATATATTAAAGTTTCAAAGGTAATGTTATACAAGAGTGTAGTGAGTAAGAGATGTGGTATTCTAACGACAGTCCTTTTGTGTTTATAGAAACTCCGGAAGAGGGACGAGCCATACTGTCAGGATACCGAAACCGAGGCAAGATTCCTTCTATCCTTACTTTGTAAAACTACTTATCTTCACAAAGAAACTTGATTTCATGGAATATATATGTGATGCTATTATTACTATATTGTGAAGAAATTGTCTTCCTTGAGTATTGATATTGAAAAGAAAGGTATACGAAGATGTATATGAATATGGATATGAGTATGAGATGGATATGAATATGGATATGAGTATGAGATGGATATGTATAGAGATGATTATGCATGAAGTGAACATGCCTTATGATTAAGAGAATGGTATCAGTTGTTATCTAGGGTTATACGGGTTATAATACTATATTAAAAATATTCTTTTTGAGTATCAGTGGTTTAATAAATATTATTTGATTATCATTCATTACTCTTAAAATAGACGGAATATTTTATGAATATAAAAGTATATTTGATTCCTGAATATGAAGGAGATGTCTGGATCATAATCAAAGCATTATGATATATATATATATATATATATATATATATATATATATATATATATATATATTATAGAAGTAATGTGCGAGAATGGAAATGATATGAGAGAATGATATGTGGAAATGAAAGCGAGAAAATGGAAATGTGGAATGATATTTTGAAAAGGGAATAATGATGTGATAAAAAGGGGGATTGCAACAGACTTGCGTAAGTGGCTGTGTCATGGCTGTGTGCGACACAGTCCAGCATTTATTATTTTTATTACGGCACGAAGATGCCAAGGGAGGATGTTAGCAGGTGGCCTTCCTCCAGGGATGATCTTCATTCCCTGTGTGCTACTTATGTATATAGCAGCTAGGTCCCATGCCGATACTATGTACCACACCCCGCAAGAGGGTAAGGGAAAGGCGACCTTTTGAACGAGTGCTGGCGACCATACCCGAGGTAGTGGCAAGCGAAAGGGGCTTAGTAAACTTATGTAAATTAAGTGTGTAAGTTTGTAATAAACTTTTGGTTGTTGAAATGCTTCCTGTAGAAGTATTATTCAACAATGTACTTAGTAAGATTCTGGGTTTGTAATAACTGTTTAACTCTAAACTTTTAATATTGTGGATGTTGTTCTATGAGCATATGACTGGTGTGTGTGTGTGTGTGTATTAGTGTGGGGTCAATTGCTTAGGTATTAAATATTAAGTAAAAAAAAAGAGACTAAAGAGATAATGATATTGATCGGAAATTGGACCGTGATGACCTGGATCCTTGACCCCGGATCTAGGGGCGTCACAGATGGTATCAGAGCTAAGAGTCATAATGCTCAAGAACAAGAGTAATAATAATAATTGTATCAGTAATAATATAAATTGTGAACTTCCATCAAGTTCAAGGGTGGTATATCGCAGATAGTTTTATTTTAAGCATTGATTAAAATTTTATAGATTATTACTAATAGAATTTTATGTTTTATCATAGGGATCAGAGATGGGAGAGCCGAGTCGAGACCCTCAGTGGTTAGGATTGTCAGGGCAGGAGCTTGTAGATCTACAGCTAGCCGGGGTAGAGGTTCCCGAGTATGCGGTCGATGACCTCAGGGAGAGACGTCGAGCGGCAGCCAGAGAGAGATGTGAGAGAGAGGAGGCAGAGGAGCGTAGACAGAGAGATGTTGTAGCCATAGTGCCATATATTGGTAGACCTTCTTCAGGATCTGATGAGGCAGGTCCTTCTAGAGTGAGATGGGAGATTCCGGAGGAGGAGAGGCCGTTACGTAAAAGGCCTAGGTTGTCAGTCATAGCTGAGGAGGAGGAGGAGGGGACTGAGTGGATCGATATCCATATGATACATACCCCTGCCTTGCCTATTCCAGTACCATCACCAGCCCCATCTCCCTCACCGAGTCCTAGCCCTCTAGAGGATCCAGCTGAGCCATTCACTCCGCCCGGACATTTTATCTTTTCAGAGGATGAGATAGAGGGAGATCCATCTGAGGATGCAGATATCGAGTCTATTCCTCCATCCCCACCATTTGCACCCCCACCACCTCCACCTGTACAGGCACCTGCCCCAGCTGCTGTGCCCTAGGGCTGGCAATTTTCGACCCGCGACCCGAACCCGACCCGAACCCAACCCGCATGGGTCGGTTTCGGGTTTATATTTTTCGGGTTCGGGTCGGTTTCGGGTTGACCCTAACTTGACCCGAAAAAATCGGGTTGGGTTCGGGTTACCCGAAACTGACCCGAATATATATATATATATATATATATATATATATATATATATATATATATATATATATATATATATATATATATATATATATATATATTATTTTTAATATGTATATTATTAATATATTCTTTTTAATTAATATATATTATTTTTAATTAATATATATTATTTTTAATTAATATTATTTTTAATATATATATATATATATTATTTTTAATATATATTATTTTTAATATATATATATATATATATATATTATTTTTAAAATTTTAAAAAATTAAATTTCGGGTCGGGTTACCCGAAACTGACCCGAAACCCATTCGTGTCGGGTTCGGGTTGAGCACCTGTACCCACTAAATTTTCGGGTCGGGTTCGGGTTGGGTCAAAAATGCAACCCGAATCTGCTGACCCGACCCGAACCCGACCCGAAACCCGAAATTGACAGCCCTACTGTGCCCCCTCAGGAGGCACCCTTACCGACAGGTGACTCTCTACCAGCCATTCTGTTGACGGAGTACTTTGCCCTTCAGGGTCAGTTGGAGGAGTCCCGTCGAGTGATAGACACACTGATGCAGAGGTCAGAGAGAGGGAGAGGAGGCATCATTCCTGATGGTACATCTTTGGGATTAGTGAGTGTTGAGCTGCGGGCCCTGGGTGACATTAGGAGGTTATCAGCTGATAGAGGAGACCCAGAGTGGAGGGCTGCGATAGTGGATACAGTCACGACTATGGTAGTCTAGATCCGGGATATTATCAGGGCAGGACTGTGAGTCGGGATAGTAGTCTACGTCACTAATCAGACTAGTCATCTTACTGATGTTTTTGGGGGATTAGTTTAGTTGGTTGCTGTTTTAATCCCAGTCTGATTGGAGGACAGTTAGTAGCACTTTTTTTGTAGCAGATTAGTATGTACAGTATGTTTGTAGGTTTCGAACCATGTACCCAAGTTGTAAAATATTTATGTAAATTAATGAAGTTTGTGCATTTCTATCTAAATTTTTGCTGCATTTTTTTTTATATAATAAATGTTGAGACTCAAAAATATTGATGTATAAAAGGTGATTGACTTAATGAAAAGGCTATCGTGTTAAGGGCGATACACTTACCTACTGAAGTTATGGTATAACTAGATGCAAATCGCGTGATAAAGATATTGTGATGCGCAAATGAGTTAATTAATGATATAATTGTGTATATAGAAATGATGTATATTGTAACCCAAATTCGGGTAATGAATAAGGACTATTGTTATGAACAGAACTATGCCGCCTAGACGTGATAGTAGAGCGAATGCAAGGGGAAATGAGAGAGACGAAAGAAGTCAAAATATAGAAGGTAATAGACTGAATGAAAATGCTCATAATGAAGAAAATCATGAAGAAGAAGAAGAAGAGGAATCAACTGGCCAACAAGGAAATCCGGGAGGCAATCCCTTTAACCAATTCATGGAACTATTAAGGCAGAATTTAGCTAATCCACAGAATCCCCAACAACCACCTATTCTCCCCAATCAGGCAGCTAATTCCTTTCGTGCCTTTAAGTCATTAAAACCCCCAGAATTTGATGGAACTGCTAACCCCGTAGTAGCCAGAACTTGGTTAAAAGAGATAGAAAAAGCTTTTGAGATATTGAGGATAGAGGAGGATCAGAAAACAATCTTTGCAGCCTATCTCTTAAAGGGGGAGGCAAATTATTGGTGGGAAGCTAAGAAGAATCTAGAAGGTGCGGGAGTGATAACCTGGGAGCGTTTCACTAGGGTGTTCCTAGACAAATATTCCCCTAGGTACCTGGAAAACCAAATGGAACTAAAATTTTTGGAGTTAAGGCAGGATAACCTAATAGTGGCAGAATATGAAACGAAGTTTACTGAATTGTCTAGGTTTGTTCCAGAATTTGTGCGTACTGAAGAACAGCGAGCGAAAAGGTTTCAACAAGGATTGAAACCATGGCTACGGACGAGAGTGGCACCATTTGAGTTAACTGATTATGCTGCAGTAGTTCAAAAAGCATCTATTATAGAAGCCGAGAGTGAACAGACTCAAATAGGTCGAGAGAATAAGAAAAGGAAGTTTGAGGGTCAGAAAGAAGGTGTAAGTGAGGGAAGTTACTTTAGCAAGGTCGGTAAAGGACAAAAATCTCAGTTTGTGGGAAGGTCAGGGAGTAACAAGGTTGCTAGTGAGACGGTGAATCAGGGTGGTAAGGTTTCAGGAACGTTTCAGTCCAATCAATCACGACCACCATTACCAGATTGTGAGACGTGTGGTAAAAAGAATATAGGAGTTTGTAGGGTGCTGGGAGTAACTTGTTTTAAGTGTGGACAAAAAGGACACTACCTTAACCAGTGCCCATCAACTGATACAAACCCTAAAAGAGATGTTAAGTGTTACCAGTGTGGGAAATTAGGACACATTGCTAGAGATTGCCGTTCAGGTGGGTCATACGCGCCAGGACAGAGTGTGACTGCTTCAAATAGGCCTACTGCTAGAGTGTACAACATGACCTTAGGGGAAGCGTTGACGAAACCAGATGCGGATACAGGTACTTGTTTTTCGATTTAAATTTTGTGTGTAAGTCTTTGGTTAAGGATCGACTTAATCAATTAATGGAATAAATAAGTTAATAATATAGATAAGGAAAATCAGTATCTGTTAAGGGCTAGAAAACGTTATGAAAAGAAAAGTAGGAATGTTTTGGGAAAACACAAGCTCGTGGAGACGAACAGGAAATATATATTATAGGTAGTATTTTCTTACAATTGTTTTAAAGAATATTATTAGAGCTTATTTTCTGGAAAATTTTACAGAGAGGAGCTATAGGAATATTGAGGAGTTAATATTTATGTCATGATAGAGATCAGAAGATGGTCAAACCATAAGTGAGATACACTACCATTCAGAAAAGGTCAATGTGGTGGTGGATATCTTCGTCGAAAGTGGAAGGAGAGACGAGATAACATGGAATGACTGGAAACAGGAGGAGATTTGTGAGGAAAAGACAGTAAAAGGACTGCTATTGATAAACTAAATGGCATGTTGATGAATGACAAGGAAGTTATATTGGTGTATTTCTGCGCAAACAAGATGGAAATATTACGAAAGGAAAAGGATAGAAGAAATAGGGTGGAAGTTAGAAGGTGTGAATGAAAAAGATACCCATGGACATTTTTAACATGATTCCGGGACGGAATCCTTTTAAGGGGGGAAGACTGTAATAACCCTAACTTTAGAAAGGCTACAGTGCCCAAATGAATAGTGATCTTGAGGAATCCAGGGAAATGGTGTGTAGGTACTCTATATGAGAGATGGAAAATGAACAAACAGAAAACATATTAGTGATATACTATGAAAATAAGTGACTCGAAATGACGATGGATTTCAGAAATTCCTGAATTATGATTTTGAGGATTTTGAGCTCGAACGAACTTCTATATTTTGGATAATAAGGAGTATAGAAATATTAAAGGAATTATATATTGAGGGATTAGTGAATTTAGATTAAACCAAGGGATTATTAAGTTAAGAGAATACTAAAGGAAATTGGATTCGTAAATGATTTCGAAAACCACTGAGATAATGAGGTATACTCGAAACGAACCACGATTAGACGAGTATGGAAACCAAGCAACCAAGATTTGTAATCTAACAAGGATGCATACCACATTATGATTATCCAAGATTAGTAGCATAATACTTAGAAAAACAAGAAATGAGAATATTAGGTCATCTTAATGACACCATTAGTGATGTCACACTCCACTAACTCAAATTAAGGGTAAATTAGTCAAATTGCCTAGGAAAATATCAACCAAAGCTTCCAAGACAATCTAGAATACAAGATTAAGCAAGATAATTATCAAGAAACACAAAAATCTCTCTCCCCCATCCATACTACTACATTCGGCCAAAGAGGAAAAAAAAAAGGAGAAAAAGAAAGAAAAAAATTTCAAAACCCTAGCTCTCTTCAATATTAAATCAAGGGATAAATCATGGGTGTTCTTGGAGGTTAGGAAGGATCATATACAAAGTTTCATAGCAAACCAACATCATTTACCAAGGTAATAAAATCATTCAAGTTACTAGAAAAGATGATGAATAGTGTTTTCAAGTGTTAACCTTGTTTTAATGGTTCCTTTAGTTGATTCAAGCTAATTCAAGGTGGTTTAAGGATTACCCAAGGCTTGTTAAGTGTTGTTAGAGCTTCAAGAAGGTATAACTACTCTTGCCCTCTTTGTATTTATGGTGGAAATTAAGTTGGTTAGTAGTTAAGTGGTGTTAATGTTTAGTTTATAATGAGTATGTGTTATAAATGGTTTGTTTTGATGTGGAAATTGTGTTGTGGACTGTAACCATGGCTGGTAAAGAAGACCACATGGTGTAGGTGATGATTATTGTGTTTGATAATTGATTTGGAGGAGTTGGATTTATGGAAAGTATGAAAATATAGCCGTTATAATGCCCGATTTTCGTTAGGAAGAAATCTGCCCTGTTTTGTGACCCCTGCATCCGTATGGTACCCTACTGCCTAGGTTACCAATTGACCATGTAATGATAGAGCTTAGTTCATAGATCGTTTTGATATAAGGTACGTTAAAATCTGACGTACGGTTTAGGAGAAAAGTCAGTTTTAGTGAAAGCGGTTCAGAAACCGAGAAAACGTAGTTGTGTCAACTTTGAAGCAATGACTACCATACTTAAACATTTTTAAAAATTATGAAACTTTGGGATAGTGTAGTAAGGTAGTCAGAGAGTCATTACCAGTTGACCTTGTGGTAAAATTCGAAATCCATATTTTCTGAGAATTTTTACAGTTAAGTGTGATCGTTAGGGGAAATGGTGAAAACCCCTGAAACTTCGATTAAGGTTTTAAATGTTTAAGTTCTTGAACCTTTGGGGTAATAGGAATACATTAAAAATATATTAAAGTTTCAAAGGTAATGTTATACAAGAGTGTAGTGAGTAAGAGATGTGGTATTCTAACGACAGTCCTTTTGTGTTTATAGAAACTCCGGAAGAGGGACGAGCCATACTGTCAGGATACCGAAACCGAGGCAAGATTCCTTCTATCCCTACTTTGTAAAACTACTTATCTTCACAAAGAAACTTGATTTCATGGAATATATATGTGA
This sequence comes from Saposhnikovia divaricata, assembly GCA_036435485.1. NCBI lineage: Eukaryota > Viridiplantae > Streptophyta > Magnoliopsida > Apiales > Apiaceae > Saposhnikovia > Saposhnikovia divaricata. The sequence continues at coordinate 180,904,498 of CM071597.1, read as the reverse complement.
TGCTATTATTACTATATTGTGAAGAAATTGTCTTCCTTGAGTATTGATATTGAAAAGAAAGGTATACGAAGATGTATATGAATATGGATATGAGTATGAGATGGATATGAATATGGATATGAGTATGAGATGGATATGTATAGAGATGATTATGCATGAAGTGAACATGCCTTATGATTAAGAGAATGGTATCAGTTGTTATCTAGGGTTATACGGGTTATAATACTATATTAAAAATATTCTTTTTGAGTATCAGTGGTTTAATAAATATTATTTGATTATCATTTATTACTCTTAAAATAGACGGAATATTTTATGAATATAAAAGTATATTTGATTCCTGAATATGAAGGAGATGTCTGGATCATAATCAAAGCATTATGATATATATATATATATATATATATATATATATTTTATAGAAGTAATGTGCGAGAATGGAAATGATATGAGAGAATGATATGTGGAAATGAAAGCGAGAAAATGGAAACGTGGAATGATATTTTGAAAAGGGAATAATGATGTGATAAAAAGGGGGATTGCAACAGACTTGCGTAAGTGGCTGTGTCAGGGCTGTGTGCGACACAGTCCAGCATTTATTATTTTTATTACGGCACGAAGATGCAAAGGGAGGATGTTAGCAGGTGGCCTTCCTCCAGGGATGATCTTCATTCCCTCTACCGGTAGTAAAAAGAGAGCAGGTACGATTAGGCGATTGATCATCGTCCTAACGTATCAGGCGACAGCAGATATCCCCAATGTTTTTGAAAAGAAAGTGTTGACAATGGTTTTCAGATTTCTATACTGGAAACAGAATAATGATATGATATGATGGAATTATGGTTACAGATGAAGAGAAACTGATATTATATTATTTTAGATTTCTTTCTTTTAATAGTAAGTGGATGATGTATTATTAAATAAGAGCTTTATTCTTCCTTAAGGATTATAATTGGTTTCTGCTTATATATGCATATATATGTATACCTGTTCACATTTTAAATTCTAGTTTAAAGCATTATCTTGCTGAGCTATTATAGCTCACTCTTGCTACTTATGTATATAGCAGCTAGGTCCCATGCCGATACTACGTACCACACCCCGCAAGAGGGTAAGGGAAAGGCGACCTTTTGAACGAGTGCTGGCGACCATACCCGAGGTAGTGGCAAGCGAAAGGGGCTTAGTAAACTTTTGTAAATTAAGTGTGTAAGTTTGTAATAAACTTTTGGTTGTTGAAATGCTTCCTGTAGAAGTATTATTCAACAATGTACTTAGTAAGATTCTGGGTTTGTAATAACTGTTTAACTCTAAACTTTTAATATTGTGGATGTTGTTCTATGAGCATATGACTGGTGTGTGTGTGTGTGTGTGTGTGTGTATTAGTGTGGGGTCAATTGCTTAGGTATTAAATATTAAGTAAAAAAAAAAAGACTAAAGAGATATTGATATTGATCGGAAATTGGACCGTGATGACCTGGATCCTTGACCCCGGATTTAGGGGCGTCACACTTTGTCTCCATCTGTGAATTCTGCGGATAATTTGGGAATAGGCCTTCCAGCAACTCCAGTTCCTGCTGCTTCTCCAACTGCAGTGTTGGCCTTCATAGGAATATGAGGCCCTTTCTCTAAACAGTTTACATAACCTTCATCAATAGATAAGAGATGTAAATGCATCTTTACTTTCCAGTGAAAGTAATTATCTTTGTCAAGAACTGGTATTCTCACGCCTGAATCCTTCATTCCCATGGTGGTGATCTTTAGACTTCTTGTATGTTAGAAGCTTGCTCGGATACCAATTGTTAGGTCCCAAAGTATCGTAGAAGGGGGGTTGAATACGATACTATAAAAATTAAAAATAATTCCGAGAATATATCTTTATTGATAATAAACTCGAAGGGGTGTTACAACTTATAATCCAATGGATTAGCTTCAAAATTAGAACACTCCTAAGGATAGTTTAGGCACGAGGACCTTCTACCCGACACTGCCTGAAAGTGGGCTAAGCCGACTTTCCTACTAGACGGACTATCTAGCAGCTTACACAGAAAATATATGAGAGAGAAGAGAGAGTTGTGTGTTGAGGTGTATTTTGAAATGAAATACAACGGGCCTATTTATAGGTTATAGAAAGTCACTATGCAGTTAATATACGTAACTGATTACGTATATTAACCTGCCTAATTTCTTTCAATAACAACCTGCCGAACCTGCTTTTCAACCACTGCATTTTCAATTTCAAAGTCTTACTTTGATTTTTAATACATGTGGGCCCCACATGTTCCCTACTTCATGAATAGTACTTTTGGGTACTATTCACATGAATAGTAACTTCGATTACTATTCACCCGATGTGAATAGTGATTCCGGTGAATAGTGATTCCGGTGTGAATAGTGATTCCGGTTACTATTCATTTTCCTCTAATTTTTGATATCCTTAAATATTCAGCTTCTGAAATGGAGGATATCAACACTGCTCTCAATCATACCTCTTTAACAGTTTTTCTGAGTTAGATACTTCGATTCCTTTGTGAAAATGTTGACGCCTAGTGCAACTGGTCTGGTTCACAAACGACTAACATTCACTTGTGGTCTTCGTATCATGTCTTTAAGAATACTACCAAGAATTGTGCAACCATAAAAACTTTATCACTGGAATCTTTTGGCCATTCAACTGAATCATCTGTACATCTTATTTTTGTCACTGAGGCTTGATCATTTTAATGAACTTCTTTCAGCGACTTGATCCTTGTTGGTGCCTGTTCTTCAAATTTCACGATCCTTGTATAGAGTTTATTATTTATCTTTTATCCTAGTTGAGTTATATATGTCCTCTATTACATATTACATTTTTATGCTTTACATATGTTAATGATTGGAAGATTATGATTGTAAAATTATGTTTTAAATTAAAAGCTAACCTATTTTAATTAGAAAGGAAAAATCAATGATTGAAAGATACGATATTTTAGGTGTTTAAAAAGGGTCATATCTTCAATTAAAAGTAAACGTCCTTTAATTTGGTTGAAAGATACGATATTTTATGTCTTTATTAAAGTTTAATTAATATTTGCTTAAAACCCGTGCGATGCACGGATTTTTTTTAAAATTATATGAATTTTTATTATTAATTTAAATTAATTTATTTAATACATGATTTTGGAGTCTTAAGTTTTTATATGAGATGATTAGATAATAATTATATAAATATTATCCGTGATATTTCCAGAAAAAGAGGAATTTTAGTTAGAAAATATAGAAAAGATGATAGGTTTTAGTTGAAAAAGATAATCGATTAATTATTAGTAATTATAAAATTATTATTTTATTTTATTAAATAAAATGCACGTGATTTGATTATAAAAATAGAGGATTTAGTTAGATAAAATTAAAAAGGTAACATGTTCTAGGTGAAAAAGATAATTGATTAGTTATAGTAATTATAATTTAATTACGTTATTTTACTAAATACATTTGCTCGTAATGTTTTTAGAAAATGAGAAATTAATATTATCCGTGATATTTCTATTAAAAGGTATTTTAGTTAAAAAAATATAGGAAAGGATGATACGTTTTAGCTGAAAAAGATTATCGGTTAATTATTAATATTATAATATTATTAGTTTATTGGATTAAATAGAACCACCCGTGATATAATTGGAAAAAGATAGATTTTAGTTTACAGTAATTGACATAATCGGTTGAGATGACATGATTTATGTGAAAAGGATGATATAATCGGTTAAGATGACATGATTTATGTGAAAAATGATGATATGTTTTAGCTGAAAAAGATAATCGGTTAAGATGACATGATTTATGTAAAAAAGTAATTGATTAGTTTATAGTAATTGTAATTTAATTATGTTATTTTACTAAATAAAATTACTCATAGTGTTTAGAAAATGAGAAATTAACGCCCGTGATATAATTGGAAAAAGAGATGTTTTAGTAAGAGAAAAGAAAAAAGGTAACGTATTTTGGATGAAAAAGGTAACCGTCCATGTTATAATTGGAAAAGGAGAGACTTTAGTTAGAGAAAAGAGAAAAGGTAACGTGTTTTGGTAAAGATATTGTATTTTACCTAAATAGAAAATTATTTAGTTATTGAAAAATAGAAAAGGTAATATGTTTAACCTGAAAAAGGAAATTGATTAATAAAGGAGAAATTTTAGTTAGATAAAATATAAAAGATATTGTATTTTATCCAAAAAGGAAATTATTTAGTTATTGAAAAATAGAAAAGATAATATTTTTAACTTGAAAAAGGAAATTGATTAGTTAATAGGATAAATTGTATCTCTAGTTGAGTAAGGGTAAATAAGTAAAATCAACAGATACCGTACCGACCGACTAACCAACCAAACTTTTAATGTTTCGGCTTTTATATAATAGTATAGATTAGAGCATTTCCAACCTTTCATGCTATTTTGGTATGAATTTTATATTAAATGATGAAAATTTTATATTATACATGAAATCAATTCCAATCCATTTATATCAAATCATACACTAAAAGGAATATTTTTGTATTTTAAATGTTATTTTATTATTTAAAGTACAAAAGGTAATAAAATTATTGGTTATAGAAACGTTAATTTGTTTTAGGCATTGTTATAGAAATTGGGCGATTTCCGAAAAATCGCCGATAAATCGGCCAAAAATCGATCAAAAATTTGGAACCGATTCGGCCGATTTTGCAAAAATTGCCGATAAATCGCCAATTTTTCAACCGAATCACTTAATAAATCGTAAATCGGTACCTCAATTCAATTGTTCCAATTTCCGAAATCTGCAACACTGGTTTTAGGTGATGAATGGAAGAGTAAAGTTGGAATTTAAAAAAACTCTAAAAATTATACCAATTTTGTTATTGCAATAAATTTGGTGTTGCACCAAAATGATGTAAATTTAAAATTGAATAATTGGATTAGATGAAATTTTTACATCATTTAACGTAAAAAATTTATTTATAGAATTGGGTTGGAGATCATCTTAATTCTTAACCAATCAAACTCCAAACCCTATTGTTCGTAAAATTACTCCCACATTCCAGGCCCACTAGAAAGAGAACCGACATACTATCTTAAATGTTGCAATCATACACATGATACATCTACGATACACCCACCCTCTCAAAAGGTTTACACAGAGTAATATTCTCTTCATCGTGAAACAAACTTTACTTTTTCCAATTTTATGGATTGCCTTGCATTGAGTGTTTAAATATGCATAGAAACCATGACCCCAAAGACACATTTCACTAAGAACCTTTAATACTATAACCAGGAACCAAAATTCACATAAAACATTTGGTTTGGGTCTAAAATCCACTTATACAATGACATATTCCCACTATTTTTCCAACATTTTCCTATAACAAACTTCATTTTTTGCTTGGATTATTCGTTATGGACTCTCATTGCTCAGCGTTCATACGTCAACAACAAAACTGAAGTTTTCAGCTTTGATTGTAAACCTCTAGTTCTGAACTAATCTGTCGCAAGTACTATGATTCTGAAACTTGTTAGCGCAGCCTAGACAAGACGAAGAAGTAATAATGTATTCCTCTACTCACATATGGCCAGTTATTTTCTATGGCACCAGTGTTAGTCAGCCGTCCATGACTTCTTTTTGCCAAACTACACCAACTCTTCACCAACCAAACTTCACCAACCCCCACCTACTACACATCTAACTCCTATAAATACCTCTCTTCTTCTTCATAATCAAATACACCAAAATTCTCTCTTCTCTCTCTATATAGCTGCTAGATAGTCCGTCTAATAGGAGAGCCGGTTTAGCTCTTTTTCAAGAAGTGTCGGGATAGAAGGTCCTTGTGCCTAAACAATTCCTTAGGATACTTGGATCTGACTGCAGCCATCGGAGGTGGTCCCGCTGCAGGGGTCTTTAATCAGGTTTTGTGGCACCGTCCGGGTTAGGAGAGGGAGAGAAGGAAAGATTGTCGGGAAACAGTGATAGGGGGAGGTTTTGAGATAAACGCTTCAGTGAGTTGGGGATATACATAATAGGTATCGTAGGGCTGAATTTGTGTATAAAATTCAGGGGCCGAATACCAAATATTGTAATCTCTTTTATCTAGTGTGAAGTTGTTGCTCTTGTGGATGTAGGCTAGGCCGAACCACGTTAAATCTCTTGTCTCTTTTAATGTATTGTTGGTTTGTTGCTTCATTACTATTACGTATATTTGTGAGATCTAAGCACACATATTTACCAAATCGCTTCCGCATTCGCCGGGAATCGGACAAATTCCTAACAACCAGTTCTACAATAATGATTTATTAATGTAAGCACGACCCTTCGGAAATGTGAAGTCCGAGGTTCTTCTTCAATAAGACCACAACACATTCTCCTTTGACCTAGAAAAATCCTTTTCTGTGGTAATGAATGCATGCTGCCACCACCAGATACGTACCAGTTTCAACCAGATTAGGCCAATGGTGATCTATTTAGTTACTCAAGCGGTCAAGCCGTTCTCGTATTGCTTTTCAAGTTCTTGTGAGGTGACCTTTCTTGTTTTCAATACAATAGGAATTCTGAAGCTCTTGGACTGGGGGCTATTAAACAATCATGTACAGAGTTGTGTCTACATTACGTAGTACACAATTCATCCCATTTTCTTCCAAATACATTCTTTCTTACAAGTCGGAGCGGAGCACAACAGTCTATCAAAACAATCTAACCGTTCAGAGTACCTTGTATTATTTTGTCCACGCATGTACATTTATCTTTCTCAATATAGTTGAAAAGGATCTACATCTACTTCTTGTCAACTTAACTGTACTTTGACAAGGTCTCTATAAAAATACACGGGAAGAGATTATGTGGGCAATTTGAACTACACTAGCTAAAATTACAGATAAATAAGACCAAAACTGTAAATAGTTTTAGATTTATCAGTCTCTATAAGATTTTATTGTTAATACAACTTAAGTAACACTTTAAGCAATGAAATCCTACCAGCAATACTTTTAACACTACAACAGAAGGGAAAAAAATAGTTCTACAGTTTGATAAAAAAACAAGGATCAATTAACAACAAATTGAAAGCAGATGCAGATGTTCGTACTAAATGGGACACGAATCATGTAAAAGCTTTCGAGAATTGCTTGGGTAGAATTGAGGATATAAACACTCGATAGACAGACAGATGTGATTACATCTACCATGAGATCCTCAGATATATGCAAAGCAGAAAGCCAGTGATGAGACTAGCGTAATCATCAGAGTGAGTACCAAGATTTGTTGTCGTGAACTGGTATTTGGCGGACTGGTAGTTGGCGAAATGGAATTTCTTGAACTGGTACTTGGTGAACTATTATTTGGTGAACTGGCATTCACTAAACTAGTATGTGGCAAGTATGGATAAGCATCAGGGGGTGGCATCACACAGTTATCACCATTGAAGTAGATTCTTCGAGGGAAAGCCCAACCCTTTGCGAAAGTGAAAGTTGATGAATCTTTTTGGAAGAGTATATCTGACTGAACGTTCCCTAGTAGGCCAGCTTGCAAGAGATTGTCGTTATGTCTCTTGACACCCCATAACATAGCTGTATCATCTGGTCATTTAAATGATTGAAAAATAACATTTAGATGCAATCGCAATTCCAAAAACTTTGTGAAATGAATGTTATGCATTCTACAAATGAGTGGATAGCAGAGTTCTTACTAATGTCTGCAAAAGGCGCTAACAGTTTGTAATTGAAGCTGAATATTTGAGTCAGGTTGGAAAAGTTAGGATGTTGGACAACCATGTTCCACTGTGTATAGTTCAGCCTGTAATTTAAGTTCGTAACTGAAACATTCACCCTCCAATAGTCCTTGTCATTGAGCTTTAAATGCCAGTGGACTTGGATTGGGCACATATGACTTGTGCATTGAACCAGAGCTGCAGTGTTGTTCCTGCTAGGACTTGAAACGGAATCTAATTTAGTTTATATGGTATGATTATTCTAATTCTAGTTACAGAAGAACTAATAGGAAAAATGACGCAGAGGTAAGCAAAAACATACTCTGCACAACTCCCTGAAAGGGTACTATTGTTTTGGCAGCCGCAGGCACATGAAGGGCAAGGGACAATAGTTTTATTGTAGAAAGATGACAGAGAAACACAGCAAGTGGGAGTTTTTTGAACCAGGAACTGTGAATATGTGCATGTAACATTCCACGTCACTGCCATAATGTTCAAATACAAGGTAAAGTCGGTTATAAAAAAAAATGCAACGTTAAGCCAGATATCCAGATATCTTAGAGGCTTCAATTTTGTATAATTCAACCAAATATACAACAATATGCTCTATGTTGATGATGATTATCCATCTCAAACAAATATATAACCACAAAACAAATAGTAGGTTCCTAGTTTAAGGCAGCATAGTTCCACGACACAGTTTATTCTAGTTCCAGCATGCTCATAGTTATTACTTCACAGTTTAGAAAATAAGATAGGATTGGGTGGGGGGGGGGGGGGAGGGGGTTGCTTTTAAACTCAAAAGTGTTTATCAATTAGTCATATTGTCTAAATTTAGAACATACTTACTCATATTGTCTAAATTAGTCCAGGGGCAGTTTATTAATCTCACAAAACATGGCCTAAGAAGTATGATGTTGTCTACCTATACTTACTCATAGCTCGAGTCATTCTCCTTCCATCTGCCGTAATGAATATAGTTGGCTTGACGATTCTGGCAGCTCCACATGTATAGCCAGGCCCTGGTGCTTTCAATGTGAAGTTTCTAGGCACCTTAACAGTTTTATTGTCGGTTCCAGCTTCACCAACACTAAGCTGGAATGAACTTGCAGAATTGGATGGGTCTTGCAGCGATGAGCTAAGAAGTCCTCCCTTGCAGCAATTTGCAATCTGCTGGTTGTACGGAGTTCCGGGTAGTAAATCAACAACTGTTGGATTCTTCTTACAACTATGTGGAACATTTACCCCATACTTTGAGCAATTTCCTTGCTCTGTTGTTTGAGCACCAAACATGCTCCATATTACCTCTTTTTTCGCCCACGTCCATCCCAATGTCCATCCCGGTTCTTGAATATGACGAAATTTCTGGAAGTTGAACATTGTAACAACAGCCTAGCCAAGCACATACGCAGCTGATTAGATACAAATAGTACTAGAATAAGTGGTATTAGGCTTCTTAAATTTTGCCCTTATATAAAGCCTTTGCTGTAGTGAAAATGCCTAGTTCATACTGTTTCATACCACATATCCATCAGGTGTCCAGGTCATTACATCCCATTTAATCGTAATATTTCCGTTTGGATCAAGCGGGTCATATGCTTCTGCAAAAACAAGATAAAGTATTCTCACAAATCTATATTTACAGCAACTACAAGTAGAAGAAACAATCAGCTTCTGACTTGGATTGCATCTTGAAGGCAGCTGCTGCAGCTTCTACAATAAATTTCTAAAATGACCAAGTTGACCAATTCACAAAGATTGCTCAGAAGGCCAAATAAGACCTACTCTGATCAATAAAACTAAATTATACAGTAATTAACATCCTATTGTATTTAACAGAATCAGCCTCCGACACATCTTCTTGAATGACAAGCTGGGTTCTAGAAAGAGCCTTTTCCTTGTACTCATGCACATTTTGTTTTCACTGAAACTCGTGTCCGGACCTCCCTCATTGGAGGGATGGATAAAGCATAATACCACTAAATCACTGTTAAATATAAAATATAAAAAAGTAAAGAAATGTGCAAACCTGTTGACGTAAAAATGAAGGAACAGAGGAAAAACACAAGTAGAATGACAATTGTAGCTGTAAAATGGGAAAGAGATCTCAAACAAATTCCCATTGTTCTTCTTGATCGGTTCTTGCTAATGATCTTCGACTAAAACACGTATAAATATATAGATGGATATGTAAATGTATAAGTAGATAGATTATGAAGACTATAGTTGATGGTGGTTTCAATTGGGAGGCCTGGTGGCTGGATTGAGCAAACTTAGCTAGCTAGAGCTCTGGTGTTTCATGTTTAAGTGGACTTTCAAACTTTAAATACTTGTTTAAGTAGAAAATGGGGAGGAGTGCGTTAATCGATCAAATCTACAATAAAAATTAAGGCGGTCAACAAGCCTTTGGCCTGCCCATCATCAGCTTGTGATCAACTCTTTAGTTTCATGTGAAAAATACGTAGTTTGTGTACAAAAGAAGAATAATGGGCAAATCAGTTGACATTTCTTCTTTCATTCTTTTTTTTTTGGCCAAAATAATTCGTAGTCTCGAATAATTTTTCTTTTCACCGGACTCTTTTGACACAATACATTTACTTTAAAAATTCTGAAATTAATAGCGATGAGTGTTTTATCTCGGGGGTAAATCAACAACGATTGTTACAACTACAGTTATTTTTTAAAAAAATTCAGTGAGGATTTTTTTTTTTTTGCTTCTTTTATTAAAGGTTTTGATGAAAATGATCAATACTACTGCTGGTTCTCTAACGAGGCTGTTCGATCAAACTGAAATTGATTGGGACAAGTAAGTATTTAGTGCCTAGTATTTTATTTTGTAGTCCAAATTCATTTCTTATTATCCAATGCTAATATAGTTTATCTTCAATTGCTGGCTTGCTGCTATGTTATGTATGTATGTTTGATATTTGTTCTGTCACATTTGACTTGTATGCATAGTGATATAGCTGATGTGTGTGTTCTGTTTTCAATGATCAAACAAATTCACAGGCCTCGATAGAACTTGTACTCCTGGCCTCTCTTAAAAGGAGTGAGGGTGATATCGTTAGAGTAAGAACTCTTTGAATGTAATGATATCTCTTTCATTGTGCATAGAGAATTTAAAAGTGCAGGAGTCACTCTGGTTATTTTCAAAAAGTAGTTCATATTCATACGCTGTATTTTATCCTATTTTCAATTTCAAATTTATTGAACTTTTACTTTAATAATGGAGTTTCTTATTAAATCATGTTAAGTGTAAGCAATGCAATACTAATTATGCGTGCTTAGGCAGTTTTAAAAAACTTTGGTTGAAAGGCAAACTGGACCATCCATTAAAAAATATAATAAAAATATAATGCGTGTTTAGCAATACTACTTGTCATGTTTACTATGCCGAAGGCACCATGCAGGGCTCTTGCTGAAACTGGGGAGGCCTCTATGAGAATAGACGATGACAACAACAAGAATGATGCTGTTTTTGCTTATAATCGGAAAACACTGCTGAAAAATCTATCTCTTCTGCCCCAGGGATATGTTCCTGATTTTGATTCTGCCCAAAACTGCTTGGGACAAGGCGGTTCGTGTACACGGGATTATGATTGTTGCCCGTTGCTGCATTATGCACGTAAAAAATAAAGAAAATCTTGTTGAAATGATTAAATGACATCACGTATCAACGGGCTTATATGTTGCCCGGTTTGTCGTTGTGCGTTACACTACACCCCGCGTTTGAATTTTATTTGCCATGGTAGCTGACTAGCTGGGCTTCTAGTACTGTTTTAGAAAAAACTAGAACAACAATTTCAGGAAAAACAAGTTCTTCATCGTCAAATTGCACATTCAAATCAGCTTCAAGAGTATTTTACTTTGAATAATATGTAGTTTTCGAATTTATAATTTCACAACATATGGCTTCGCACAACATGTAGGCTTGCTATCTTGGTGCGAGATCATTGAAAATTTTTACTTGATGCACCTTGACCATTTCATACTCATCATTTAATTGTTCAATTTCCTTTTCCAATTCTTCATACCTGTTAATTTATTATGATGCAATAATGAATGAAAAATGTTAAATGTACCAAATTAGGTACAAAAATTTATACATAATATTTCCTGTCATATTATAAACATAATATTTCCTGTCATATTATAATTGGTACATCTATCACTGCTCATCATCAAATCTACATCCCAACAGAATCACAACAAGATTGCTAAAGAATATTCCTTAGAGTTGGAAACATTCCATTAAATTCCAAATTTTGAACCTTTATATAACATGTTTGTAGGATTAAACTATGAAATCCTAAAAAAATATGGTGGCAGTATCCTAACTCATTCCTTAAATATAATATAAAAAATTAAATCCTAGTAACTTAGGACTTAAATAAGTAGTTTCATTTCCAACAATATTCCTTATACTCATTTCTTATTTCATATTTTATTATTTAAAGTACTTTCTATCATTAAAAGTACAACATATAATAGAGAGACATAGAGAGTGTTTGCAATTTTTTATAATAAAATATAAGTTAGGGGAACCTTAAAATAAGAGAGAGAATCCTTATTTTTAAGGTATGAGAGCAAGTCCAACAGTCTACTAGCATATCCCATATAAATCTATACTATTATATAAATTCCGGAACATTGAAAGTTTTGGTACCTGTTTTTTGGTACTAAGTGAATTTACTTATTTACCCTTCATTATAAAGAAAAATAAATACACCTAAAATAATAATACAATTAATGGTAATTAGTCGATATATTACCTTTTATCAATACCTAAAAACATCAATCGTACCATATCTTTCCATCATTAATATTTCCTTTCGAATTAAAATACGTTATAATTAATGGTAATTAAACGATTAACATAATAAAATTAATGGTAATTAGTCAATTGCCTTTTTCACATTAATATAATAAAATTAATGGTAATTAGTCGATTGCATTTTTTATATTACTTTTAATTGAACATGTTACCTTTTATAAACACCTAACATCTTTCGATCATTAATATTTTCACCTAAAACATCAATCGTATCATATCTTTCCATCATTAATATTTCCTTTCAAATTAAAATACGTTACAATTAATGATAATTAAACGACTAACATAATAAAATTAATGGTAATTAGTCAATTGCCTTTTTCATATTAATTTTAGTGGAACATATTACCTTTTATAAACACCTAAAAATATCAATCGTATCACATCTTTCGATCATTAATATTTTATTTTGAATTAAAACACGTTAACTTTTTCATTTAAAACAAATCTTACAATCATTAATATATACCCGAAAATATCACACTATAATTTTCAAGAAAAATATAAGACCTCCAATAAATAATAACATAATATAATTAGTGGTAATTAGTCAATTGCCTTTTTCACAATTACTTTTAGTTGAAGATATTATCTTTTATAAACACCTAAAAAGATCAATCGTATCAGATCTTTCAATCATTAATATTTCCTTTACAATTTAAACACATTACCTTTTTAATTTATAACAAATCTTACAATCTTTAATATATATCCGAAAATATCACACCATATTTCTCAATTATTAATAAAATATATTAAAAATCGTATACATTGTTTAAAATAACGAAATATTAGTATAATCCGTAAACATGAGTATATTATATTATATCAAATTAAAATTAAAAAGCTTATTAAAATAATAATTATATAAAAACATAATCATAATATTAAATAAAATTTATAATATAATACAAAAATCCGTGCATTACTATTATATAAATTCCGAAACATTGAAAGTTTTGGTACCTGTTTTTTGGTACTTAGTGAATTTACTTATATACCCTTCAATATAAAGAAACATAAATACACCTAAAATAAATAATAACATAATATAATTAATGGTAATTAGTCGAGATAATTCCTTTTATAAACACCTAAAAACATCAATCGTATCATATCTTTCCATCATTAATATTTTCTTTCCAATTAAAACACGTTATAATTAATGATAATTAGTCGATTAAGATAATAAAATTAATGGTAATTAGTCGATTGCCTTTTTCAAATTAATATAATAAAATTAATGGTAATTAGTGATTGCCTTTTTCACATTTACTTTTAGTTGAACATATTACCTTTTATAAACACCTAACAACATCAATTTTATCATATCTTTCAATCATTAATATTTTTACGTTACCTTTTTAATTTACAACAAATCTTACAATCATTAATATATACATGAAAATATCACATCATATTTATCAATTATTAATAAAATATATTAAAAATCGTATACACTGTTTATAATAATGAAACATGAATATAATCTGTAAACATGAGTATATTAAATTATATTAAATTATATTAAATAAAAATTTAAAAAATTATTAAAAATAATGATTATGCAAAAAATAATTATAATATTAAATAAAAATTATAATATAATACAAGAAACCCGTGCATTGCACGGGTTATAAGCTAGTATTATAAAATATTAAACTTCTAAGAATTTAGGACATTATATTGTATATCTACTCCAACAAGCTTCTTTATAATAGATCCTTATAATTATTAAATAATAAAAAAAGAGGGAAGCAAGAACAAAAAAAGAAGGAAACAATTGGAAAAAGGAGGGAATATAATATTTTATTGATAAAGTGGAATAAGGGAGCCCTTAAAGATAAGGGGTGACATAATTAATGAAAAGTTAATAGGCTGTTGGATTTTAGATCCAATCCCTTATAATTTAAGTTAGGAGGTCATATAAGAGCAACTCTAAGAGATCCTATTATATGACCTCCTAACTCAAATTATAAGGGATTATGTTTAAAATTGTGCTCCAACAGACTCTTAACTTTTCCTTAAAAAGTTAAGAGCATCATGTCATCCCTTATCTTTAAGGGCTCCCTTATTTCACTTTTATCAATAAAATATTATTTTCCCTCCTCTTTCCAATTGTTTCTCTCTTTTTTTGTTCTTGCTTCCTTCCTTTTATTTATTATTTAATAATTTTCCCTCCTCTTTCCAATTGTTTCTCTCTTTTTTTGTTCTTGCTTCCTTCCTTTTATTTATTATTTAATAATTATAAGGATCAATTATAAGGAAGCTTGTTGGAGTTGTCATACCTTATAATATCCTAAATCACTAAGAGCCTAATATTTTATAATATTTATAAGTAAAACACAAGGAGGCTGTTGGAGTTGCTCTAAGGGGTTTGTTGGACTTGCTCTGAGAGGAGTGTCTTAGTGATTTAAGGAATCACTAGGACATTGTTAGAGTACTATTTTTACACTCATTCCTTAAAATTCAAGTTAGGAGCATGAATAAGTAGTCGCTTGGAGTTGCTCTAAGAGCATCCCCATTGGGGTCCCTATCCTATCCCCAAAAATTTACTAAAAATAGTAAATCCCCAAAATTATCAAAAATGTTTTACATTTCATTCCCCATTTTTCATCCCCATATTCCTATATTCTTTTTTATATTACTTATTTCTCTCTTTCATTTACCATTTTAACTACATTTATAATTTAATATTATATAAAGCATGAGAGAGAGTCAAAGCATGAGAGAGAGTGATGTTACAGTGATATGCGGTTGAGGATGAGTGTAGTACAAGAGTCCTTAAATATGCAGACTAAAACAATTCCCGGAAATCAAACCCCAAAATAGGGACTCGAATGGAGCTTGTTTTTTTTTGATAAAAAGTGGTCATTTTCCCTAAATATTTAGATATAGGGGAGCCAATGTGGATGCTTTAAGTGGTTGTAGTTTCAGTTGAGATTTCTTCTCTCTCTTTTTTTTCCCCTGGGGAAGGGTAACCAATGAACAATACTTTTTTGGTTGGTAGCAGTAGTAGTAGTATGAGATTCTTTTAAAGGTGAGTACTATGTCAACCTTATCGTGCATTTGGGTTCAGAATTTCAGAAAACACGCTTCCAGTTCCGGATTTGAATCCTTCTCTCTAACTACTGTCAGTTAAGGATTCAGTAGGTTGATTAGCTTTAACCACGATCTTAGTTGAAAGGAGGTCATGTGTCTTGTCATTTTGGTATTTGGCTCCACTTAAAAGATGCACCGTTTGATCTTCCGAATTAAGGTTTATCTTTTGGTCCAACTTTTCATAAGACTCTTAAAGCTGCAATGCAAATTCAAAGCTCGAAACATCACCCATGGTAGACCTTTTTCAAGCTTTCTACTCAAATCTCACCCATTAAATTTTAATCCACTATTTCCAAGTCTGCCTTTTCTATAACAATTTGTAACAATGGAGCTAATTTATGTATATTTAACGATTCTAAAGTATGAAAGAAGCTGAATTATAATTGCAGAAAAGAGTAGAGTTCATTCATTTCCCAGATAACTTTACAAGGAAGATAGGTAGTGGCTTATATGGGTGACAATTCCCCCACCACTTGCTAATTATTGAATTAAAAATAAATGAAAACAGTTACAGCCACTTGCACTCTCCACTGGCTTCACGTGACTTCTTTTCCGCATCATCAAAACGCTGTCGTCTCTGTTAAGCTTTAGTCAACTCCACTGGTCAACAATTTAATAATTAAATTAGAGAATTAGGTTTTATCCTCATTCCTTAACATTGCCTCTTTCTTGAGCGTCAGTGTCTTCAACGACGAATTGCGGATAGTTCCGGCGAAGGACATCATAATCCACCCAAGAAGCATCTTCGGCCGTCATATTTTCCAATTGAACATGAACAGAGACCACGGCAACATTATTTCTGTTGATTAGACGCCTATCCAAGATTTTACTAGGGTAAGCCGGAGAAGTAAAATCGACAGCGGACGGAGGATTTACTTGAGTGAATTCATTCGCACCTATCTTCTTCTTTAATAAGGATACGTGAACCGTATCATGAATTCTGGTTGCCGGCAATTGAAGCTTGTAAGCCACTGTTCCGATGCGCTTCACGACTTTGTAAGGGCCAAAATATCGAGGTGAGAACTTAGTATCTTTGGCTTCCTTCATAGACGTTTGTCTAAAAGCTTACAGCTTTAGAAAGACCTCGTCTCCTTCTTCAAATTCTCGTTCTGTTCTTCGTTTATCGGCATAAAATTTCATCCTTTCCTGTGCCCTTTGCAGATTTGTTTTGAGAAGCTTGTGAATTTCTGTTCGTTGCTGGAGGAATGTATTCACACATTCGTTCGCAGACTTTCCGGCTTGGTGATAATTAAAGCTGGGAGCTTGACGTCCATAGAGGGCCATGTAAGGCGTCATATTAATGGCAGAGTGATGGTTGGTGTTATACCACCATTCGGCCATAGGCATCGATACCAATGATTGGGGCGCTGATGGGTTAGGCAACGCAGATACATTTTGAGGCATTGGTTGAATCTTTCGCTCTAGCCATCGGACTGGGGGTGGTATGCGGTTGTCAATTTTGATGAGGTTCCCAGTTTTTTGAAGAGTTCAGACCAGAATTGCGAGGTAAAGATCTTATCTCTATCAGTAATTATAGCGTTTGGAGGTCCATAGAGCTTGAATACATGATCTAATAACAGTTGTGCGACCTGTGATGCAAAGAATGGATGCTGCAGAGCAAGGATATGAGCATATTTGGTGTATTTGTCAATGACCACTAAGATAGTGTCACGACCATTTGATTTCGGCAGAGATTCTATAAAATCCATGGTAATAGTACTCCAAGCATGTTCTGGGATAGGAATCGATTGCAACAGACCTGGGTAAGGAACGTGTTCTCCTTTGCAACGTTGATAGGTTTCAAACACTTGCACCCAGTGAGTCACATCTTTTGTTAGAGTTGGCCACCAAAATAAAGCACCAACTCGTTTGATAGTTGCATTAACCCCTGAGTGACCTCCTTCCGTTCCCCCGTGTAGATTGTTGAACACCTGTTGTCTCAAGTTCCCTATATTTTCCACCACCAGTCTTCCCTGAAATCTGAGGTCACCATCTTTAATTGAGAAATCAGAGGGTGATTCAGGATTGACAGCCAACTAAGTAAGGATATCCTTGAACTCATTATCTTACTCCCATGAGCTACGTAAGTCCAATTTCCACTGTGGAATTACAACCGTGATGGCCTTGGACTCCAGCTCTTTAATTGGATGGCTTTCATGTAAACGAGATAGAGCGTCTGCCACGATGTTGTCTCGACCCCTCTTGTAAACTATTGTATAGTCGAATCCAAGTAGTTTAGTCAACCATTTTTGC
This sequence comes from Saposhnikovia divaricata, assembly GCA_036435485.1. Classification (NCBI taxonomy): domain Eukaryota; kingdom Viridiplantae; phylum Streptophyta; class Magnoliopsida; order Apiales; family Apiaceae; genus Saposhnikovia; species Saposhnikovia divaricata. Next base: position 180,886,601 of record CM071597.1, on the reverse strand, counting down.
TGTATAAGGGTTGTAATTTTCTGGCTAAGAAGGTGTTTGATGGCTTCTTGGTCAGTTTTGATCACAAACTGCCTCCCTAGTAGAAACCCTCGCCATTTGTTAACTGCCATCACTACTGCAAGGAGCTCTTTCTCGTACGTAGATAGCCCCATGGTCCTCTGAGAGAAATCCTTGCTGAAATAGGCTAAGGGACGACCCTCTTGTAGTAACACAGCCCATGCCCCTATCATACAGGCATCAGACTCAACCACGAATCCTTTCGAGAAGTCTGCTACTCCTTGTGACGCCCCTAGATCCGGGGTCATGGATCCAGGTCATCACTGTCCAATTTCCATTTATTAAAATTCTACTCTTGACAGCTGGAATATAAATGCATAATAAAACTCACACAATAGACCCCACACTTTAATATTAACACACACCAGTCATATGCTCAGAGAACATCATCCACAATATTAAAAGTTTAGAGTTAAACAGTTATTACAAACCCAGAATCTTACTAAGTACATTGTTGAATAATACTTCTATAGGAAGCATTTCAACAACCAAAAGTTTATTACATAAGCTTACACACTTAATGTACATAAGTCTACCAGGACCCGTCTGTCTATACGCTACCTCGGGAATAGGTGCCAGCGTTCTCTCAAAAGGTCGCCTTTCCCTTACCCTCTTGCGGGGTGTAGTGCGAAGTATCGGCATGCGACCTAGCTGTTGTATAAATAAATAGCAAGAGTGAGCTATGATAGCTCAGCAAGATAAATTTTATAAACTAGCTTCAAAAGAAACATAAATATATCTGTATAATAAACAGAAGACAAATCATAATTATTATAAAAAGAATTTATTTTTATTTGATAACTACTCCTTCAAAATATTTTCATACTAAAAGAAATATATAGCATTCTAAAATCAGCTTCTTTTCTATATAATATCAGTTTTTTCTTCTAAAGTAATATAATATCAATTTTTCTTCTATAATAATTAAAAATCATTACATCACCTCAGCATAATATTTCAAGATATTATATCATTTGCACATCATCTCTCAATACAATCTTTCCATTTCCTTTTTTATACAACAATTATTTAAAAATAATATAAAATCAGTTTCTCTTCTTACTGTAAAAACAATTCCATTATTTCATACCATTTTTCTTTTTCAGAATACAGATCTGAAAACCATTATCAATTCTTTCTTTTAAGTTTTGGGGATATCTGCTAGCGCCAGGTACGTAGGACGACGATCAGTCGCCTGACCGTACCTGCTCTCTGTTTACTACTAGTAGAAGGGATGATCCCATCTGGTCATCAACCCTGGAGGAAGGCTACCTGCTACATCCTCCTTCGGCAATTCTTGGGCCGTAATAAAATATTGAGTGCTGGACTGTGCCGCACACAGCCTCTTATGCTTTTTGTTGCAATCCCCCTTTTTCAAACTATTATTCCATTTATAAAACATCATTCCACATTTTCCATTTCCACTTTCACTCACATATGTCATCACTTTTAAAGCTTATGCCATAATACTCTGATTATGACTCAGACATCTTCTCTGTGTTTAATGGAATCCAGTACACTTATATATATATATATATATATATATATATATATATATAAAATATTCCATCTTTTTTTATAGAAATAGTAAATAATAATCAAATAATATTTATTAAATCACAATATCTAAAAAGAATATCTTTTAACATAATATTATAAATCATATAACCCTAGATAACAACTGATACCATTCTTTCATATAACCCTAGATAACAACTGATACCATTCTTTCATATAACTCTTCATCATAAAGCATGTTCACTTTATGCATAATCATCTCTATATATCCATATCCATCGTTCTTTAATTCACAAAATCAGGAAATAAATTCTTTACTAAAATAGCAACAATAGAATCACATATGTATATTCCATGAAATCATTTTCTTCGAAGGTAAATAATTTTCCAAGTAGGGATAGAAGAATCTTGCCTGGATCTCCAAAGCGAGTAGGTATGATCCTGAGTTCGTCTCCCGTCTCTATAGAAACGAAAGGTTCACCGTTAGTATATATCCTACTTAATCACCTAATCTTTATACAATAACACCCTTGATGCATAATATATGTTTGACATAGATTTTACGCACCAAAAGTTCCAAGAACTTAATCACTTTTAAACTCGATCAAAGTTTTAGTGTATTCCACCATTTCCCTTAATAACCACACTCGACTGTAAAATTCTCAGAAAATATCAATTCCGAATTATAATGCAAGGTCAACTGGTAATGGTCCTCTGACCACCCTACTACAATATCCCAAAATTTTATAACTTTTAAAAATGTTTAAGTATGGTAATTATAGCCTCAAAGTTGATACAATTACGTTTTCTCGGTTCTCGAACGTCTTTCACAAAAACTGACTTTTCTCCTAAACCGTTCATCAGATTTTAACGTACTTTATATCAAAACGATCTATGAACCAAGCTCTACCCTCTCATGATCAGTGGGTGCTCTGGACAGAAACCTACCGTATGAGCATGGGTGCCAAAAACAGGGCATCTATTTGGTTTAACGAAAATCGGGCATTATAACGGCTATATTTTCATACTTTCCAAAATTCAACTCCTCCAAATCCATCATCCACCTTATACACCATCACCTACACCATGTGTTCATCTTACCAACCATGGTTACAAGCACACAATACTTCCATATTCAACTTAAACCACTTACAAACACATATATCATCATGAATAATCACTTATATCAACATATCTACTAACACAACTAATATCCTTCATAAATACAAAAGGGCAAGAACATTTATACCTTCTTGAAGCTTTAATCACACTTAATAAACCTTTGATAGTCCTTACACAACCTTAAAGTGGATGAAATTAGCTAAAGAAATCATAAAAACCAAAGTTAGTTCTTGAAATCACTATTCATTACTATTCATCATCAACTTTGATGATTTTATTACCTTGCCAAATGATGTTTCTTTGCTATGAAACTTGGTGCTTGTCTTTATCTATCCTCAAGTGGCCTCCATGATTTTTCCCTTGAGTTTTAGTTGATTGTAACTAGGGTTTGGAATTTGGTTTTTCTCTTTTTTTCTTGAAAAATTCGAATGGAGAAGAGATGATGGAAGGGAAGAGATTTTTCTTGATTTTTGATCTTATCCTAGCTAATCTACTTTTGGTAGATATTTAGCTATGTCATATGGATAATTATCAAGTGATTTTACTAATTAATCCTTAAGAAAAGTGAGTGGAAAATGATGTAATGGATGATGTAATTGTAGATGATCTAGAATACTTGTTTTCTTGATTTTTCTAAGTATTATGCTAATTCTCTTGATAATTAATAATATGGTAGGTATCCTTGTTAATTTATAAATCTTGGTTGTTTGGTTTCCATACTCGTCTAATTGTGATTCGGTTCAAATATACCTAATTATCTCAGTGGTTCTGAAATCATTTAAAAATCCAAATTCCTTTGGTATTTCCTTAACTTAAAAATCCCTTAGTTTACCCTAATTCACTAATTCCTCAAAATATAATTCCGTTAACATCTCCATGCTCCTTAATATCCAATAGAAACTTATTCAAAATCAAAATTCTCAAAAATCCATATTCAGGAATTTCTGAAATCTATCGTCATTTCGAGTCACTTATTTTCTTAGTTCAACACAAATATGGTTTCTGTTTACTCATTTTCTGTTTCAATTATAGTGTACCTACATACCATTTCCCTAAATCCTCAAATTTTACTATTCATGTGATCACTGTAGCATTTCTAAAGTTAGGGTTATTACACTCCTAGTACTGGGGTTCGACTCATTGCTGTTTTTAATTGATCAAAGGTTGTCTGTGCTTGTTCCCCCCACTTAAACGCCCCTTTCTTAAGCAGGTTTGTGAGTGGTTTGCTGAGAATTCCATAGTTTCTCACAAATCGTCGGTAATAACCTGTTAAACCCAAGAAACCACGAAGGGATTTGATGTTAAGTGGAGTAGGCCACGAGGTCATAGCCTCTATCTTCTTACTGTCTGCTTCCACTCCCCTAGCACTGATCACATGGCCTAAGTATTCGACATAACTCTGAGCAAACGTACACTTGCTGAGCTTCACACACAAACTGTTGTTTCAAAGTACTTCAAACACTGACCTGAGGTGTTGTAGATGTTCTTCAGCTGTAGCACTATAAATGAGTATGTCGTCAAAGAATACACAAACAAACTTTCCTATATACGGCTTGAATATTTCATTCATCACACACTGGAAGGTGGTTGGAGCGTTGGTGAGGCCGAATGGCATCACCAAGAATTCGTAATGGCCCAACGGTGTTTTAAATGCCGTTTTATAAGTATCTTTAGCATTAACACGTATCTGGTGATACCCACTGCGTAGGTCAAGCTTGCTAAACACCTTACTCCCCTGAAGTTGATCTAGCATTTCTTCAATTATAGGAATTGGGAAACGATTCTTGACTGTTATAGCGTTCAGTGCATGATAATCCACACAGAAACGCCATGTGTTATCCTTCTTCTTGAATAATAAAACCGGAGACGCGTAGGGAGACTGGCTATGTTTGATTATCCCACTTTCCAACATTTCTTTTACCATTTTTTCTATTTCCACTTTTTGCAGGTACGGGCATTTATACGGGTTGAGATTCACTGGGGGACTACCTTCTATTATGGGAATTAGGTGATCCTGTGGCCTGATAGGTGGCAAACTTGTAGGCTTCTGGAATATTTGGGGAAATTCTGCGAGGAGAGGTTTCACTTCTGCCGGAATGTCTACCTCAGTGGCTTCTTCAGGGTTTGATACTTCTATGGCCGATAGTTTGACTAGGAAGCAGGCCTCTGCTCCTACTGGCCTCATCTATTCACTGTCAAGTACCACACTCACCCTCTGGCTTGTTCTCTTAGACTGCTGCAAAACTATGTTTTTGTTTTCCCACTTAAGTGTCATCTCTTGTGCTGAGAAGTCGAAACTTACGGGGCTCACCTGCTACAGCCATTGTATTCCAAAGATTGCATCATATCCCCCAAGAGGTAAGACAAAAAAGTCTGATGAGAATTCCATTGCACCAACCCTCCAATTCTGTTTTACGAGTCTGCTAGTGCACTGTGTAATTGACCCATCGGCTAATGATATCTTCATTGCAGGACAAGCTTCAGTGTGTAGAGCCAGCTGCTTGACCAATGTTTGAGACATGAAATTATGAGTCGAGCCCGTATCCACCAGCATGATAATTGGCTTACTTTTGATCTTCCCGTCAGGCTTGAGTGTATGAATTCCTTGGGTGCCCTGCAATGCATGAACAGACATTTCTCTGTCTTCTTCGAGGCACACCTCTATCTCAGGTTCAACTTCCTCATCCCCTACCATCGGAAACAATTGTGGTCTTTGACATTTGTGTCCACGAGTATAAACCTCGTCATAATTGTAACACAACCCCTTCTCTCTGCGTTGTGCCATTTCTTGTGGAGATATCTTCTTGATCTCTGGCAATTTGCTTTGGTAGCTTGCTTTTCCTGGTTCTCTCGTGTAAGTAGTTCCTGTGTTATAAGATATTTGTGGTTTGGGCTTTGTTATAGTTCCTTCTGGACTCCATTTCTGACCACTATTGTGCACCTTTGCAGGTACTCGTACCCTCTTCTCCAGTAATTCAATGTATACCTCTTGCTCTCGTGCCTTTTCCATGGTTTCCGCCAGGGTTCGAGGTTTGTAAACATACAAGGCTTGCTGTATGTCTGCTTTTAGTCCACTGAGGAAACTAGATAGGTAAATTCGTCAATTTGCATCACGTGTCTTGCCATCACGTAGCCTCTTAACTCTTCAAATTCTGCTATATAAGCCTTAACAGAGCTGGTTTGCACAAGTTAATTGAACTTACCCACCAAGTTTTCCTGGTTTCCCGTTGAGAATCGCTGCAGCAACTGTTCAACTAAGTTTTCCCAGGTGAGGACTGTATGCTCTTGTTGAAGGGTATGGAACCAATGATCCGCCTCTCCTTCCAAGTACAACGAAGCAAGCACCACCTTAGTACAAGTGTCCATCCCTGGGTTTAGCGAGAAGAATTTACTAGCCTTAACTACCCAGCTTCGAGCATTACTGCCATCGAACTTTGGAAACTCTACCTTAGGTAATTTGTACGTTGTGCCCATTCCAGATCTATAAGAATTCTGCTCTCCCCCCTGACTAAAGCTACCCATAACAGGACCTGTGGTTTGGTTTAGTTGGTATTGATTGGTAAAGTGAACGTTGGGTCGGGCTGGTCCCAAAGGTGGGTTGATGTATGGTATCGTAAAAGGCATTGAGTAACGTGGGTCGGGGTGAACAGACGTTGGCAGCATCGTGTTCGTGGTTGGGTTATGTGTAAACATGGGTGTGGTGTGCATGATTACAGGGGGTGTAGTCATGGTTGGATTGTGAGATAACACCGTACCCCCAAATTGAATACTGGGTGAGGCATATTTAGCATGTGGTGTGACATTAATATTGGTTGAAGAAACAGAATTCCGTACAGGGTTGTTGGGAGTTGTTGAAGTACCTGGTGCTTAACCTTTGATGACGTTAACGAGTTCTCTGATCTGTGTTGTCAATTCATTCCTATCAGTCTTCATCTCTGTAGCTAAGGAATTGACCTTCCTCCCCATATCTGACATCTGAGTATTCAGCTCTGCTATCTGCGCCTTGTACTCGTTCTCTTTTTGTAAAGTCCCATTCCGTACATCTTCTATATTGGTTTCTAATATTTTAAGGTCTTTTTCATGTTTAGCTAGAGATGGCCCAGCCATGCTCTGATACCAATTGTAACAATGGAGCTAATTTATGTATATTTAACGATTCTAAAGTATGAAAGAAGCTGAATTATAATTGCAGAAAAGAATAGAGTTCATTCATTTCCCAGATAACTTTACAAGGAAGATAGGTAGTGGCTTATATGGGTGACAATTCCCCCACCACTTGCTAATTATTGAATTAAAAATAAATGAAAACAGTTACAGCCACTTGCACTCTCCACTGGCCTCACGTGACTTCTTTTCCGCATCATCAAAACGCTGTCATCTCTGTTAAGCTTTAGTCAACTCCACTTGTCAATAATTTAATAATTAAATTAGAGAATTAGGTTTTATCCTCATTCCTTAACAATTTTGAGACCATTCAACTAAATTCACTTATTCATGTGGTAACTCCTGCATAACCACTGGCCTAGCACACAACACTTCAAACAACACCACTCCAAATGAGTAAACGTCTGATTTGTAAGTTATTTGCTGTCGCATGTAATATTCTGGATCCAAGTATCCAAAACTGCCCTTCACTATTGTGTTGAAATGTGTGATTGACGTGTCATAGGGGCCCAAAATCCAAAATCTGATACCTTGGCAACCATTTTTTTCCATCCAACAAAATATTACAGTAGTTGACTTCACATCACGATGGATAATGACATGCTCTGCCATAGATAATGCAACCCTCTTGCTCGCACCAATACAATTTTGTAGCCTTTGCTTCCACGACGGTGAAGGATTATTTCCCCCAAAAAAATGACTACGGATCGGAGGGTTCCATTGATCATGTAATCATAAGCCAGTATCATCTCGCCATTATCATAGCATTCAGTATCCAATCAGTGGTACAAGATGGATGGATGTGGCACAAATTTGATAGTATCTTGATCTCTGTATGAAACTCATGGATCCCTTGTCGTGATGACGGATTCAATCGCTTGATTACTACGAGGTATGTTCCGTTTTCCACATACCCTCTATACACATTAGCAAATCCTCCAGTCCCAATAACAAAACTGTCATCGAAGTTGCTAGTAGCCAATTTTATCTCCTCCATGGAAAATTTGAGACTCCTAGGCAACAATGATATGCCCGTGTGTGGATCATGACTTATGAAAACACAGTTGATACCCTATCAACCTGGTGTCTACGATGTTAAATTTCTTTCTTCTACTCCGGGATAATAGAAAACCAATAATCAAAATGAATATCCCACCGAGTGAACCTCCGATGCTCGCACCTGCCAGTGGTGGTATGGTTCTTCGTGAACTAGTATTTGTTGAGTTGGCATTTGGTTAACTCGTGCACGACAAATATGGATAAGCATGAGAAGAGTAAGGATCCTCTGTCCCCTTCTCCATGCCCCCTTCTGTGTTCCCTGCTATTTTAGTATTAAAATAGTGTCCTGGCGGGGCCCATTTTAATGAAAATAATATTTTTATTTTTTTTCTTTAAAATGGACCCAGCCAAGGACACTCTTTTAATACTAAAAGAGTATGGGACACAGAAGAGGACATGGAGAAGGGGACAGAGAATCCGGGCTCCAGAATATAGGTATGGCATTATACAATCATCACCAATGAAGTAGATTTCTCGAGGAAAATGCCAACCATTTCCTAAATTGAAAGTATCTTTCTAAAGGATATGAGCCTTTTTAGGTGATTTTATATTATTTTTCGGTAAGTGTACTTAGATAACATAACATAAAACTAAAATTATGACTTTTATGTTGCACTTAACATTTTTTAAGTTAACCCGGGCTCTATATCTGCACATTTCCTAGAGGCCCAGCTTACAAGAGATTCTCCTTATGCTTCTTACCTAGAACTAGTATGTGTGCCCGCTGCGCGGAGCTATACCATGTAAAATGCTCTTTTTTTAATTTTATTTTGAATATAAGTTGAATAAATTTTTATTAATTATTGGTTATATATAAGCCCAAAACCAATATATAGATAAATTCACTACTAAATATATCTACTTTTGTACTAAATACATGAGTGTTGAGTACAAATCATTTCAAAAAATAAAACATAGAAGCAAAAATATTACATCACATTTCATTCATTATTTCCGGTCCAATACATATCCAGCTTAAGTATATTCCGCTGTACGTGAATCTAGACCACCAGGGTAGACAGAGTCTACAGCAACCTTGCATCATGTATTAGTTTCTCCTTGTACGACTTGAAATGATCTCTTTAGAACAATGGAGGCACTAATTACTTCTAACATGAATATTGATATAGAGGCAAGTCTAACACTTCATTCCCAGACATAATCTTTCCACTTTCTTGTAACTGCAAAGGTCCGGAATTTGCAGTCTCTAATTTTTGCAATCAGAAGGAGAAACTAATATTTAAGAACGAATAAATAGTAAGAATATAAGAAACATTTAAGAACTCGAGATAGCTATATGTAAGAGTATAAATAGCTATATGTATATATGCATGTATAGGGAGAGAGTAAATTGAACCTGAATGACATGGTTTCTGAAATCAACTTTTTCTCTTTCTTTTCTGGTTCTGTACTCAACATAGAATGCTAATAAGATAGGCTGTCCAATTTCCCATTAATCCATAGAAGATCTGAAACAATACTCCTGATAGCATTCCAAGTTGTGAGAATGAGTATGGAAGTGTGAGTAGCACTTGAGCCACCTGAAAATCTCAAACCATACAGCATATGTTCAAGAGCACATCATAAAAAGAAGTTTAAAATAGAATGAGTAACATGTTCTTTTTTTCTATGCAGAGCACATAACAAAATATAAGAAAGATAACCTGATTTGGAGAACAGCTGAACCAAGCATCATAAGCAGAGCCACCATGCCAGAACTGAGAAATGTTTGCTTTTAAATCTTTAGGCTTCCCACATTCAGTTTCCAGTTCAACATAGTTCCCTGCTAATCAACACACAATATCTATTTTAATCAACACCCATAGAGGAGAACTTCTTAGGTTTTTTTGTTTCAAGTATATTACTCTTTCACTTAGAAAATTTGTGGAGCACTTACGACACTTAAAATAAAACTAATAAGGAAGTTAATCCACAATCTGGCATTTTGCAAGAAGGTTAAAAATCATAAGTCCCATATTAGTCCATTTACCTGATGGTTGTCCGTTGACGAACACCTCCTAAGTGGCCAGCTGACATAATACTAAGAATAGGATCTTTTCCATTTTTGAGGAACCATTCATTCGAAGATATATTCATGCTGGAGAGAACAGAGTAATATCATAAAATTAGTTTAACAAAGATATAGAGAGTTGTAGAAACAGATGTTTCAAAAGAGAGGGTAATGATTAGTAGTAGTAGATGATAATGCTTACTCTGTGAGGTACCACAGATAATCTGAGGAAGATCTGGTGAGATTTAATTGCTCATACAACCCCCATTTTTGTAGAGTATCACCATCATCAGCAGTTGGAGCTTCTTCAGTAAACATTTGCCAGTGGAAACCTGCACTCACATGGAGCTTCTTCAGTAAACAATTGCCAGTGAAAACCTGCACTCACAGTGAATACCCAAATTTTGTAATATCAATACTAAACTCGAATATTTAAATAGCATATTGAAGTTATTACAAAATGTGGAGTATTAGTATAGATGGAGTCCTCATGCTCGCGGTGCTGGGCTGTGTATTTACGCAGAATCATTTTCACTATAGACCTTCCCACGTGAAAAGGTACATCAATATTGCATAAAATTGGAGTACAGACACATACAGAAAGCATCTAAGTCCCTACCATCAATATTCTTGGAAACACATGTATTGCACAGAACTTGGCCAAGAACACATTGTCGATTCATTCTTGCAATCGATGATATTCAGGATGACAAACAGGATGACACAAATTTTGATAACTAATTAACAAAAATAGTTAATTATTACAATTTTCAAATAACTAAAATTTAGTCGCACATTATAAGAACCCCAAATTTTGGATATAATTAAAAACTTTTTATTATGTACTGAGGTAATGGTGAATAGTGATTACGACTACGATGTAACGATTGAGATAATGAATGGAAGGAATGGAATTCGATTTAAATATTTATATGTCTTGAAGAATACTATTGGTTGACAATTTAGATAAGAATTATCTATCTCCTAGGGAGTTGAGATTTGATAATTCTAAAGGAGAAGATTATTCCTATGTCATCCAAATCGATATCTGTTATTGGTCCAGTAGGTCCGTAAAAAGGTTAAGGAACGATTGAAAGAGATTAGGGACAATTGTACAACCCTAAGAGGATGAGTAAAGAAAAATGGATGAATAGTGATTTTGATGGATTTAGGAATATTATGAGACGACACTATATAGAAGTATTCGGAACGGATTTCCGAGTTCGTATTAGTGATCCAGGGGGAAAATAAGTGTTTGTAAAAGCTGTCGGATTCTGAAAAATAGTACTTTTATTTTCCCCGAGAATTTCCTGGACACATAAAGACTTAAGGGTTTATTGAAGAGATTTAAGGAATTTGGATTCAAGAATTATTAAAGAGAATTGAGAATGATAGTATAAATAGTAAGATGGTTTCCGGGTAAAACCCTAATTAGAAATCTTCGAGATATTCCTTTGAACGATCAATGAATTGAGTAATAACCGGACAAAGAAGCAAGCAGAGAACCAAGAGACAAACATGTGCAAGTGGATGGAGTAAGGGTAAGCAAAGTGACTTTCATGTAAGTCAACTACAAGTGTAGTGATGAAGTTGCATTTGTGCCAAAAAGGGTATGCTTAATGTGGTGCCAACAAATGGACCAATAGAAGGGCAACACTTGGACCACTAGCAAGCTAACAACACAAAAGTAAAGGATGCATCCAAGATATATGCCAAGTATTACAATTATTTAGGCATAAAGCAAAACAAAGGAAGCAAAGCCAAGAACTCCATGAAGAGCAAAAAAAAATCTACTCCTTTTTAGCAAAATCACAGTCCAACCTCTTGACCTTCAATGGCCATGAAATAAATCATGTAAGTTCCTTACTATATCAACATGATCTCCTAGAAATTTGAGCTTCAAATTCCATCTCTAGCATAGTTTTCAAAAATCATCAAAGTGATGATGAATAGTGTTTTCAAGATCTAATCTTTGATTTCTTGTTTTGTTTGGATGATCCAAGCTTTGTTAAGGTGTTCTAAGGATTGATCAAGGTTTATTAAGGTCTTACATACTCCAAGGAAGGTATAAAATTCAAGAACCCTAGTCTTTTATTTGAGTTTTAATGGAGTTTTAGATGAGATTTGATAATGTTTATGGCTTGTATTCATGATTTATAACATGTATGTTGTGTGGGTGTTATAAAAAGATTAATATATGTTTTGTGGCTCCAAGACCTGTTGAGACAGTGAGGGAGATGATAAATAGTGCCCATGAGTGTTGGTGGTGGATTGAATGATTATTTGGAGGGTTTTGATTTTGGAAATATCCGAGTTATAGCCGTCGTAATGCTGAAATTTGATAAACTCTTAAAATTTGAGCATAACAATTAGGATAGATGCCTGACCTTAGTGATATTATGGACTGACCTTATAGTTCTCGAGTCATAGATCGTTGTGGCGCAAGAATCGAAACATTCCGACTTACGGTTTAGGAGTTATGATCAAATTACGAAAAGTAGTTCGAAACCGTAAACGAGAATTCGTAACTGAAATTGAACCCTCGTAAAATACGTAAGTCAGTGGCGAATCTTGGTAATTAAATACTATAGGTAAAAAGGAAGGTGTGAGAGAAAACCTCATGTGAAACGGATCGTTTTCCGATTTTATAAAAATGTTGGAATCAAAGTTAAACGCGAACGAACCCCTAAAAACCCGCTTGATTATAACTTCGGTAAAACACTTAGAAAACGGGCGATAAAACTCGGAGTATAATATTGATTCGTAACGATCGACTTTAGAACTTGTATGACTTAAGTATGTCCCAAGTGTAAGTACAGTGACATGTCGTATTAACGAACGAATGTCGGGTCGGATCGATGATAAAAGGAATCCACTAAAAAGGGTATAACGAGATAACTCGAGAACGTGTTTCGATTTAAGTATAACTTAACTTTTAAGATGTTAAGTGATTAATCCCGAATGCCTTGGCTATTTATAGATCACCAAGCTGACCCGGGACCCGCTACCACTACCCCTTACCATACTCGACTACCAGGCAAGTTTCAATTCCCTTCTTTTAGGCTGTTGTTGTGATTGAATATATATATATATGTTTTCTGTTATACATATGCCATAGCATGCATGCCTACTTTCCAGTTATATCGTTATGCTTGTTCCCTGATTGTTTATTGGCATATAAATTAGATAACTAACGTATCAATTATAAGCCGGTTATTGTAAGACCCTCATAGAAGGGCGTATACATCTTATTCATCAAATATAGACCGGGAGTCAATATTTCGTGACATATCGAGATTACCTCGGAGGAAAATATTTAAGTAAATATTTTCCATTATTTGGGCGACGAATATTATTTGAATATTCGTTCGAGATTATTTATTTAACGATCCTTACTTCAAATAATTATTTGAACGTAACCATTCGACGAATAATATTTTTCAATATTCATTCAGAGTCGAATAGATTAGCGATTATTATTCCGAATATTCTTCTAAAGATTGGACTACTAAATGAATATTATTTGAATATCCATTTAGAATATTATTTTATTAAATGAATATTACTTTTGAATAATCATTTAAGATATTAATTACTTGATGAATATTATTCTAATATTCATCTGAAGCTTGATTTATTTATCGAATATTATCTCGAATATTCCTTTAAAGCTTGGATTACTAAATGAATATTACTTGATGTTCATTTAGAATATTATTCATTAAATGAATATTACTTTTTGAATATTCATTTAAATTCTTAATTAATGATGAATATTATCTTAAATATTCCTTTCAGGTCTTATTAATTAATGAATATTATTTTGAATATTCATTTAAATATTTATTTATTCAATAAATATTCTCCTGATATTTCTTCAAGGATTATTTTGAGAAATACTCTGATTAAAGCTATTCTTTCATATTCCTAATATTCTTTAAATATGTTTAATTCAATAAATATTCTTTGAATATTTATTCCCTACTTAGAATAACCTCAATAAGGTTTATCTTCTTCGATTATTACGGAAAATATTTCGGAGTCATATTATTATTAATCTTATATCAAGAAAGGTTCTCAGACATCATTCTTCTTTGAGTCTATCTCCCTAATAATAAGGGAACCTTACTTGGAAAATGATATTTATCTTGTCGACTTCCCGGTCATAAAGTATTCTCTTCACTCGCAACTCGGGTGCTATTGACTTATTAAGTCGTTGTTTACCTTCTCATCTTTCGAGGGGTAAGATGGTTGGAACAAGTTGATATTCGTTACCAAGCAATAGCTTGGAAGTTATTGGTGAATTTTCCTTTCCAACTAGATACGACTACTTTGTGGAGTCTTATCAACAAGTATTATACTTGGGGAAAGGGGGACGAACGTTACATTCAGAATCATGAATTCTTTTTGAACTAGGAGTCGTGTAAGAGGCCGAGTAGCGCCGGTCCATCCCCTTTGGCCCAACCGTTGGCCGGGGAGAGCTAGTAAGGCGGTAGACAAGTAAAGCCGTTAGTTCTTCCTTCTACCGGTAGTAAATCTAATTTGAGCTGTACGATCTCTACTGATCATCAAGATTGGAACAGCGGGCGCGGTGAATACTCCATCATTGGTTCATCATCCAAACTTATTTATTTCCTGCAACATGATTACTGTTGGCAGAGCTGGAAAAGTGTTCATAACTGGAATTGCAATCTTTTCATGCAAGTTCCTCTTTTAATGGCAATGAGAATATCTCGCTTACTTTTGATGTAGCAGATATTTCTACAAACAAATACTTTGAGTTACCTCGTAACTTCATCGTTCATATTATACTGGCATCATTTCCGTAAATGCATGGCATATGGTTTGAAAGATACTTTTGAACTGTTATATATTATCGTTCAGTTATATATTATTGTTGGTGGGCTATTGCTCACCCTTGCTTTATTATTATATCACAACAACAGCTAGACCAGATGACTCGCACAAGGCGCACTCGACGCTGGCGAGGACGATGAGACTACCAGAGCCAAAGAGACAACTATTGGTAGGATAGATTTATTCTTTCAGTACCAAGTATATGGTCTAGTATGACTTATGTAAATGGATGGCAAAGAGTATGTATTTATATTGAAATTCTTTTGGATTGTAAAAACTCATAATGTGATTAATAAAATTTGATTGTTACTCTGATTTCATATCTGGGACTATAACTGGTGTGTTTTATATTGTTGTGTTGGGTCATAAAGATGTATATTATTTTATGTTGAGGTAAGTTCAAGTATTGTGGACAGAATTGGAGACCGTAACGACCGGATCCCGGACCCCGGATCTGGGGGTGTTACACACTTCAAATGCCTTACAAATATAGAAATGCATAAGAAAACAATATCTGAAAAAAGACTCATTAAGCATGAGGTTGTAGAAACATTAATAGACCTCATGGTTTCAATTTCTTAATAGACCTCATGTTTCAACTGCTATCCAATCGCCAAAGCAATAAGTTTTGCTTTATTATCTTTTGCATTAGATGCATAAACACCCGAGGCTAGACAAACAACAATGAAGAAGCATCCAACCCCAGGAAAAAGCATTTCGGCAATTATAATAATATCAAACCTGAAGGGCAAAGTTTTAAAACCACTACATTACTGTAGTAAACACCCATCAGCAATTATAATAGGAGAGACCCGGGGGGAGATGTAAGTATATTCCTGCCTTTTTTAATATGACATATTTCTCAAGGCATATTGCAAATACAATACAATATCTAAGTGCGATTAAGATTTAGTCATCCATGGGTAAAATTAATTATAGAACTGTACGGCTGCATCATGTATTTATTCATCTTTATTTCTTACATTATGCACGCATTATAGCTACTATTATAGCATAGCTCTCACAATTAAAATATAAGTACACAATTAAAATACCTGAATGTTGGTAAATCGGTTCATTTTTTCACTTGATCAAACCATCAAACATGTCCCGTGCAAACTCCAATCTACAGTCAAATATTCAAATCATTGTAGCCTGCAAATCAAAATTTAATGTGTCAAAAAATAAAACTGTAACACACAATGAAACAATAAGTGCTAGTAACTAATCACCAAAAAGTCGTTTCTTATATAAATGCTTTAAATCTTTCAGATTATATCAATGAGTGGATATCTATTAACGAAAAATCATGCATTTCCTTCATTTGCTACTTTGTACTTTAATAGAAAATCATTTTTCACGTAATTGGTCCAAGATGAGCACCTTGTCAGCAGAATATCTATTTCACTATCTATCCAAAAGCTAAACCATTAAGATGAATCCTACATTCTTACTTCTAGTTCCCCAAACAATCAACCGACTTGTGCATAGTACCCAACTAATTATGAACATTAAACACAACTTTTACGCTGAGGGCAGTCCATAAAGATACGAAATAACAATATCTTCTACCAAACTACATAATTATAAGTGAAGAAGAATGAAAGAATATCGATACATCCTAACCAACTTGTCACGAAAGAATATCACTTGCAATACTTTGAAGTTCAAATCATACTTAAAATAAGATGGCAAATTACAAAATGGTAAATTTGATATCAAAAGTCAAGAAAAAATGTTTTAAATCATGATTCTATATGTAGTCATTTAATTATGACTACTCGACATCGCCTTCGATGATACCTCGATTTCTATATATTTTATAATATAAATAGATTCAAAGGATATATCTTGTAACTTCTAGTCACATACTTAATTGTACAAACTTTTGCTAGATCACAGCTTGGCAAGATAGTATAAACTTTTGCTCTTTAACAACCACACCGTAATTTCATTCCAAAAAGACAGATTTAAATAAAAGAATATTTAGAGGCAATGCAAAATTACTCATTGTAATGAACTTTTCAGCATTGTGAGGTATTTTTACAATGCGTACAACTGCTGCACTTCCAAAAGAAATACCTGCTTGAAATCGAAACATAGATAAGCAACCTAAGGCAGGCAACCAAATCATCTTATGTTTAATCATCATACCTTTTGATCCCCTTTTGTTGTACACACAAAGCTTGTTAAATATCTCTTTGAGAAATTAGCGCATAGATAAATAGCCACTACATAAATTTGAGTGTATTGAGTTATTGACAAAAACACTAACAATTTGATGAATAAAAATTAATTTTTTTAATAAAAAAGTACATGGAGAGGAACCTTTTTTGTAGTATGTTTCCTTTCTCAATTATCCTTGAGAGCTGTCACCAACACCCCAGCTGCACCATCTGACTTCTGAAATCATCCTGTACATGGTCACCAACCTAAGAAACATCTTTCTTTATAAAAAAAAATACACACAACTCTTACAATACTCTTCAATTGAATAAAAGGTCATAGTAAATACTTTATGTAGTTTAAGGAATCTAGTGCTTACAATTGTCAACGCTTAGAATATACTTATATTATATATTGATTAAAAATTATTTTCACATTTTAAAATCTATATAAAAAAATTTGATCGCCGAATGATAACAAATTATGATAATGCAGATCACAAATGAAACATATCTAATCAAATTAGTAAAGATGTAGTAGAGTATAATTATCAGGCTCGAAAAGTTGTTACATGAAGAAAGAAGCAGTGAGAATCAGACCAACAATAAGCATGAACACAGCTAGAGTCGGGTACTAATTTCCTTTCTTAATTGCCTCTGAGAGATGTCACCAACACCATCACCATCTGACTTCTAAATCAAATTTTATACACGATCGCAAACCTAGGAAACTTCTACCGCTACAAATGAAACATATTTTTCTATAATGATCTACATTTTAGTCTTCACTGTGACCCCCATTACAATTTCAAACTGCAAATTTTAGAAGTAAGACATAGTATTACAAATACGTTGTGCAAATAATTTGTTTTTATGGAAGGACACAGAGCTACTGAAGAATATGATAGTAGTCAAATTCATTGAGAAGGTTACCCGAACAATTTTTAACGCAAGAAATGCCATGAAAGCTGCACCAAATGCCAAATTGAGAAACTTTGGTTGCAATAGACAAAAACTCAATTTATAAACTAATGACCACAACATCCAACACCCTCTTGCACAGAGCATGAAATCTGAAAAAATAACCAAAAATTTGTCTGAGAACTCCCATCAAACACATAGAAAGCAAATATCGTGTCAAACTCTTTGGTACATTATAGCAAACACTTGGCGGAAAGAATGCAGAAATTATTTTTGTTAATAATAGCCACTGTCAAAAAATTCGTGACAAACGAAAAAATACAAAATGCTTTCTTAATTATCAGCTTTTTAAAGATAATAAACACTTTAAAATTTTACAACTATGAACAATTATATGGATGACTAATGACTATATTATTAGAGTGTTGATACACTTATCTCATAAGATTTTTTCAACAACAACATCACCTCTCAACATGTACATCTGAAACCAAAAAAACCAAAAAAAAAAAAGATCAAACATCATTAAAGTTACAAAGTGTAATCATAAAATCGAAAAAATTAGAAAAAGATCTTAGCACTTACAGACGCTTTCAAGATGAGGGAGAGATGTTCCAAAAGTAGTCCTTCTCCTAGCTTCCAGATCGCTGCCTTCGTCCATTCCATTAACAATCAAACAGAACAACAGGGAGCGGTTTGTAACAACCGTTAATGAATATTAACAACTGTCAATAAAGAACCGAAGAAACAACATCAAACAAAATTCACTAGAAGAAAAGAAGGAAGAACAATAGAAAAGAAGAGATGAGAGAAAAGACATGAGAAAAATGAAGAAAGGCGACTGCTTTGTACGCAATTCAAATTTCAAATCAAAAAAATTGAATTGATATAGTAGTTAGTAAAGTAAGTGATCTGTTTTTAGTTGTATAATAATACCAAGATTAAAGGTTCTGATTTAATGAGAGTATAAGTCAAATGGGTCAAATGGCTTAAGAGAGTAAATACGGGAGTTTATATGGGACAAAGTAGTCATTTACACTTGAAAAACACAACAGGATTTATACTATTAATAGATATTGGTAGGTACACAAAAACTAATACGGAAAATAGTAGGATGAGGTAACATATATCTTGTATGTTTCATAATATTATTTTATCATTTGCAATTTATTTTATTTGAGATAAATATCTTTTTTAAAAAAATATAAATATATGTAAATTTTGTGGAACAACTATGTTTTTTATATTATATTTTAATAACATAAGTTTATTATGCATAATTAATTTTTTTGTCAAAAATCTATTTTTTATTAGAGAAAAATGGGCCTGAGGATGACCTCAGATAACTTCTTTCTCCCATATATATTTAATGGCTTTTTGGTAAATACTAATAATTCATCCTGAATTTACAAATTTACCCTCCTGCATTTATAATAGAAATACTCATAACCCATGTAGCACCCTCAGGTACATGTTAACATGAGTCACCAAACTATGAATTATTTTACAATCATTTCTAGATTTTAAACCAATTATTTTATACTGTACAATTTCTTTATTTACTATTCTTATCTCATTTACTAATCATGATTAGTTAATAATTTTAATTTAAATATAATAAAATTTTGATTAAACATTCATATATTATATATTTTTTAAAAATTAGGAATATTAATTAATAAATTACTATTTCAATTTAAAATCAATTAGGATTATAATATTTATATTATGGATTGATTTTTATAAATATTTAGTAATCAACCAATTTTTTTATTCAAAAGCAATCATGATTATATTATAATATATTACGAAGTTATTTTATTAAATTTATATTTGAGCCACTCAAAATTTACCACTACAATTTAGATCAATCATGTAATTCTCATTTTAACCTTACTAATTGTTATTAAATAACATATCTAACATAAATATAATAAACACTCGATTAAACATATATATAAACATCATTTTTCAAATGATAAAATGTTTACAAATTAATCATTATTTTAATTTAGAGTTAATCAAAATTGTAGTATTAAATATTATAAGTACTATTTGTACTATTTTACTTCTATATTATTTTTAAATGTTTAATTTTTCATTAAAATACTGGGATGTTGATAGTGAATATGATAATTATGCAAATTTTGTGTATTTCTATTGATATTATTCTTTGATATATGTTTTGTACTTAAGACTATATAGGTCTAAATATCTTTGTCTAGTAATTTTTAAACTTAAATATTTAGATTGGTTATTATTTAGGTTTTAGATTGTACTCTCGATTAAATTTGTAAATACCCACGGGATATGCCGTTTGGAGCAGCGCATTCGTGGGAACTGTAGCTGCAAAAACTCTCCTTCTCCAATCTTCTCTCATGGTTGACGATTTTGGGCGATTTGGTCGCCTCTCTCGATCTCTCTCACCATAGCACGCCCAACCCATCATAGCACGTCTACGTGATCGTAGTCTCGCCCCTTCCTCTTCCCATGCCCGTTTCTGTGCTACGATTTTTGGGTGTTTAAAATCGATTTTTAAAACAGTGGTATAGAGTTGTAGACGATTGAAAGGCGAATTGAATGGTGTGTACAACGTAACGGGAAAGTTACGCTTGGGAGAGAACGGAGAGATCGATTTTTTTCGTCAGAATCGCCATTGTTCTAAGATGGAAGACAACGACAGACACGCATGTGGGAGCAACGCATCTTGAGATACGCTATTCGTACAGGCGTAACAAAAACTGTACACGCCTTGGCTATGGGTGTATGTTCAAAATGCGTGTGTGCTAGTGGCGTAACACCACATACGCCTATTCCAGTGGCGTATATGTGGGTGTTTTTGGCGGTACTCCGTCGAATTGGGTATTTTGGTCATCAAATAATAAAAAATTGGTATTTACTCCCTCTGTCCCTCTCATTTCTTTACAGTTACTATTTTGGGATGTCTCTCTCATTTCTTTACGTTACCATAAATAGTAAGTTTCTCCACTATTACACCTACTACTTTCTCCCACTATCTCATATTTAATAATAAAAAACACTATTACACCCACTACTTTCCTCCACTATCTCAAATCTATTATTAAAAATTGATAGGTCCCACCACTTTACCCACTTTTCATCTAACTTTACTTATTTTTTATACCTTTTCTTGGTCTCCGTGCCCATCTCCAATGTAAACTACCTTGAGGGACGGAGGGATTACTATTTAAGTCAATCACCCTCAATATTTTAGAAGTAAATGTTTTTATCTAGAATTAAAACACTAAAAATGAAATAAAAAGTATATAAATAATAACTTATAAAAAACTTTATTAAACACATAAATGGCAGACAAGATGTTAATATAACGTTTACGTTAATGTAAGATTCCCGTCAGTCATGTCACCTCATTCTAAAACTTTTTTTCCGTTCACTTTTTTTTGACTAAAACGTACTTGCTTTTTATTCATTTAAATCCATAAGTAATACATCAGAAACAAAATCTGGAGGAGTACAAATCCACTCCTGAACGTCTGACACAGAATGAGAAGCCCTAGCTAATGCATGAGCCACACCATTCGCAGATCTATGAACGAACTTAACTAGCACCTCATCTTAGTGCTTCCCTATATCGATACATCCTGAAATAATTGAGTGAAAGTATGTATTACCTTCACCACTCTTGTAAGCATCCACCACTGTCTTTGCATCCGTTTCGAAGACACATCTTTGATAGCCTACCTCCTTTACCCATGAAAGAGCTTCCCTTAGCGCAATAGCCTCGGCTTCTCTAGGCTGGAACAATGCTCTAATTTTCTGAATCCGAGCTCTTAAGAAACCACCATTCTCATCGCGAATAACACTCCCAATACCAACACAGTCTGTTTCCGGAAATACAGCAGCGTCCACATTCACCTTAACCCAACCTCGTTGAGGTGCATTCCATCTTCGACGATTTACAGTATGCAGACCTCCATGCTTGTCCTTCTCCACCCTACTTCGCTTCCACTCTTGCAACATATTGAATGCCGTTGCTGTCACCCCAAACGCAGATACATTTACTTTATCCCATACCCATCTGTTTCTTCTGTTCCACAAATTCCAGCATACCATTACAACCAATGCCAACTTATCTCGATCACAAACAGTAGCAATCTGTCTAAAAATCTCAAATGCACTTCAACTGTATCCCCTTGAACTTACTTCACAAACTCCCACACTCGCCCATACTGATCGAGCAAAAGAGCAGTCGAACAGTACATGGGTTGAGTCTTCAGCCACCATTAAGCACCACGGACATCTTACATCGATTTGCACTCGTTTGACTACCAATGCCATTGTAGTTGGCAAAACTGCTCGACACACCCTCCATACCAAGTTTATAACTTTACCTGGTAAGTCTAGATGCCACAACTTTCTCCAAAAATCCTGGTATTCCCACTCCTGCTCTCCCTGAATTTTCCTATAACAGCTTCGCACCGAAAATCGTCATGAGTCTTCCCATGTCCAGTACCATTTATCTGCATTACAGCTGAATTTGAGTGGAATTCTTGTAATCAAGTTCACATCTCTAGTGTTAAAAATATCTCGCAAGACCTCCATATCCCATTGCTTAGTGGCTGGCTCCATAAGATTTACTACTCGAATATGCTCTAGCTGTGGAGGCATTTCTGAAGTTAAAAAACCATTTTCTATGCACGGCAACCATGGAACCTTCCATACGCTTGTCGTCTCCCTATCACCAATACGCTTTCGACTTCCCTTACCAATAATATCCTGCGTTGCAACAATACTTCTCCACATATAACTTGGGTTCATTCCTATCTTGGCTTGGAGAAAATCGGTATCCGGGTAATACCTTGCTTTCATAACACCTGTGACAAGGGGATTTGCATTGTTTAACAACCTCCAGCCCTGCTTTGCCAACATAGCTAGGTTAAACTTACTTAACTCTTTAACTCCTAAACCCCCCTGTCTTAGCCATACAAAGTTTTTCCCATGATAACCATCGTATGCCTTTCCCCGTTCTTCCCCCTCCCCACCAAAACGAATTCATTTGCTTCTGAATGCCATTACATATGTCAGCTGGTATCAAGAACAAGTTCATCCAGAAATTAGGTATTGTTTGCGCTGCCGTTTTGAGTAATATTAGCTTCCCTCCCTTAGATATCGCTTTACTACCCCAACTCTGAAGTTTCTGGCTAATACGATCAATAAGAAATTTAAACGCCTCATTCTTCTTTCTACCTATCTGCATAGGTAATCCAAGATAATTTCCCGGTGTTAAAACTTCACCCACCTGCAGCACAGTACAAACATTTCTCCTAACCATAGTACTGGTATTCGGACTGAAGCACACATTTGATTTTCTGTAGTTTATCGCCTGCCCAGAGACTCGTTCGTATCTCCCCAATAAGTTCTTAACAGTAGTTGCTTCAGCCTCTGTAGCTTTAAAGAATAGGTAACAATCGTCGGCAAACAACAAGTGGGATATCGACGGTGCTCCTCTAGCAATAACACAGCCATGTATCAACCCTACCTCTTCATGTCGTCTCAACATGTCACTTAAGCCTACAGCATAGAGTATATAAAGATAGGGAGAGATAGGGTCTCCCTGTCTAATGCCTCGCTGCGGTTGTACATCCCCAAAGATTTCACCATCCTGAATGAAGCTGTATGACATTGATCGTACACATGCCATAACCCTTTCTCTCCATACGTTACTAAAGCCAAACTTTCGCATCATAGCATTAAGGAACCCCCATTCCAGCCTATCGTATGCCTTTGAGACATCAAGTTTTAACCCCACCACACCATTATTCCCTTGTGTCTTTCTTCGAATATAATGATTGATTTCAAATGCAAGCAAAGCATTGTCTGTAAGTAACCGTCCCTCCACAAATGCACTTTGTTGCTCCGAGATCACCGTGTTCAAACACTCCTTCAATCTGTTAGCCATTACCTTTGAAAGAACTCTAACCAGCACATTACACAAGGATATTGGTCAGAGATCCGTCATTTGTTGAGGTTGTTTCACCTTAGGGATAAGACAAACCACTATGCGATTACTGTCCTTTGGTAGCTCCCCTGTCATAAAGAATTGCTCACAAAATCTAACAACATCGTCCCATACAATTCCCCAATATGCTTGGAAAAAACCTGGGTTCAAACCATCAATACCCGGAGACTTATCCGGGTGCATTGCGAAAACAGCCCGTTTGACCTCTTCACTCCTCACAGGCATAACAAGCTCCTGGTTTTGTTCATCTGTGACCTGTTTTACTCTTTCTCTGTCCGACATGCTTTCCCCATTCATCGAGCTCTGAAAAATCTCCGAGAAGTAATCTACAATCACCTTTCGAACATCCTCTTTCTCTTCTTTCCACTCCCCCTCCTCATCTTTTAATCTCACCACCTGATTTTTCCTTCATCGAGTTGTAGCAAATTTGTGAAAAAATTTTGTGTTTTGGTCCCCCTCCCTTAACCAAAATTGCTTTGATCTTTGTTTCCAATAAATTTCTTGTCTCTCCAGTAGTTTTAAAAATTCATCCCTGGCTTCATTATATCTCCCTATTCCAACTACGTCCCTTCGACATCTATATTCTCTCATTTTCCTCCTATACTGTTGAATTTTGATTCGCATCTCCTTCACATGACCCCCTCCCCACTCTGCAAGTTTTAAGCTGACATATTCGAGCTTACTAATGACATCACTGCTAGGGATGGGCGTCGGGGCACTTCGGGGCCGGGGAGTGCTATCCCCGCCCCCATCCCCGAATTTAAACCCGATCCCCGTCCCCGGCCCGATCCCCGTCAGAGACTATTTTTCATTCCCCGTCCCCGGCCCAAACGGGTAACGGGGATCCCCGCGGGGAATCGGGGAATTTTATTTAAAACTAAAAATAATATTAAATAATTTTAAATACTAATTAGTGAGCTCAAATGCATTAAATTAAGATAGAAAAAATATTACTTAAAGAAACAATTATAAATAACATGGAAATGAAGTTATTTAACTACTAAAAAGACATACATATAAAATTAAAAGATCTTTTTGTTTCCAATATGAAGTATTGGAAATTCGTTTATATTAATATATGATTAATATATATATATATATATATATATATATATGTGTGTGTGTGTGTGTGTGTGTGTGTATGTATTAAAGTGTGGTGAAATCGAGTCGGGATTGAAAACCGGGGCGGGGTTCGGGGATCGGGCCGGGGACACATAAAAACCCGGCCCCGGCCCGCTCCCCGGTTTTTTTTAAAAATTGTCCCCGCTCCCCGGCCCGTACCCGAAAAAATCCCCGAATCCCCGCCCCGTTCGGTGCGGGGATCGGATCGGGAT
The DNA here is from genome assembly GCA_036435485.1 of Saposhnikovia divaricata. NCBI lineage: Eukaryota > Viridiplantae > Streptophyta > Magnoliopsida > Apiales > Apiaceae > Saposhnikovia > Saposhnikovia divaricata. Next base: position 180,861,392 of record CM071597.1, on the reverse strand, counting down.
CGGGCGGGCCGGGATGAATGCCCATCCCTAATCACTGCCTTCCAGATGCATCCAGCTATCCTGTACTATCTTACGACACTGCTCCTCTCGAATCCATCCATTCATAAACTGAAACCTTCGGGTTTTTTGAACGTATACCTTTGTCTTTAAGTCAAGAGAAATAGGTAAGTGGTCCGACGTAGAGACCTCAAAAACTTTAAGCTCAGCCCTGGGAAACATGTTCTTCCACTCATAATTCGCCAACCCCTGATCTAACCTTTCTTGAATCCATGAGGCAGTACCCCTCGCTCTTTCCCATGTAAATTCACTTCCCCGAAAACCTATATCATACAATCCACAATCATTAATCGTATTTCTGAATCCTTCTAGTAGTCGTCTAGGTTGTGGTCTCCCTCCAACTTTCTCATATGCAAACATCATATCATTAAAGTCACCCGCAATAAACCATGGAAGTTGTGATTCTCCTGCTAATTGATTCAGTATACTCCACGATTCTTCTCTTCTCTCTCTCTCAGGGCACCCATAGAACCCTGTGTATCGCCACCTTCCCACTTGTTCGCACACCACCTCACAGTCTATATAGTGATTGCAGCTGCCCTTAATTTCGATACCACCCTCGTTTTTCCAGAATAACGCAAGCCCTCCTCCATGACTTTGAGCGTTTACGGCAAAACACCCATTGTAGTTAATCGCCTTACACACTTCCTCAATTCTATTTTTCAAAACTAATGTTTCAGACAAAAAAATAATACTCGGCTTCTCCTGGCTAATAATTTCTTTAAGAAAACGAACTACACGTGACTTAACCATACCACGACAATTCCAGGCTAAGAAACTCATAATTCTCGGCGGGCCTGGAGACCAGCGCCCGCCCCTTGCAAGTTTTTTGAACTACTTTCTATATTTATGTTATCAGCAATTGATTTTTCTGGCCCATCTGTCTGCATGAACATAGGCCCATTGTCAGCATCAATTATTCCCGTATCAACCCTTTTTCTCTTACTTTCCGAAATAGTAGCTAACTGTTCCTGATTTGATTCCACATTTAAAATATATCGGCCCTTATCTGTATGTTCCGGATTTGGTGTAACAACCAGAGCTCCAATCTCTCCACTATTTTCTCTAACTATTCCATCTATCGTCGTAAATCTCTCCTTACCCTCCGTACTTCCGCTGCCTGATGTTTGTCGAGTAAATTCTCCACCGTACTCCGTCGTATTACCACCACCACCTGAATTTCTCAACCATCTTGCTCCTGCATTCTGTCTTCCCCCACGTCCAGGTGCTCGCAGCCACACTCCATATGCACGTTCAATCTCTTTTTCAGGATGTGCGTAGACAACATTGCAGTCACGTTCTGTATGTCCTATGATTCCACACACAAAACAAAAGGTCCCCAGCCTTTCATACTTAAAATTAACCCAGCTCCAATTCCCTCCTTCTCGTTTAATTTTCATCCGTCTTTTTAATGGCTTCAAGATATTTAAAGTGACCCGTATTCGAACAAACGCCTTCCATGTGTTATCAAAGTTAGCCGAATCTGACTTAACATACTTGCCTACAAATGTTCCAATACTTCTGAGGACAGTTTCCGAGATAAAACCTTTTGGAATATCGTGAACCTGCACCCATATGTCCACTTCGTTAAGAGCTATCGTATGTGCATCATCCATTTCTTGTAATCTTTGGTACACCAACATATTCTGCTCAAACGACCATGGACCACCTTCAACCACCTTTCGCAGATCCATAACATGGTAGAAAACAAAAGAGTACCTGTACCCCCCTACGTCATGTATTTCCATTCCCTCCTTAGGCCTCCATAGTGATGCGAGGACATTCTGCATTGCTTGAAAATTGATATTCTTGTCCGTCAAAAACCTTCCCACCAGGATAAAACTCTCCTTACTTTCTTGCCCTTCCGCCGCTCCCACGACAACTCCTTCTTCTTCTTCATCTGCAATTGTTAATTTCGCATATAGTGTTTCCAGATTTGCTTTATTATGTTCCATAGTAAATCTTGAGATTTCTTATTGACCAAACTGAAAAAATAAAAGGAAAAAACTTGTCAATATGACAAGACAAAACTCTGAGAGAACGAGAGAGGAAAAAACAAAATTTTTGACCACAGTTAGATTAGATATATAATACCGGTAATATTTCTCGGTGTTCTTGCTTTTGCAGAATAGTTTAGGGTTTAATAGGTTGACAGGACAGATTCCATGTTGGGTTCAATTTTTTCCGTTCACTTAAACGAACGAATTTCAGGTATGTTTGTTTAGTAGAAAATAACTTGTTTTTGGAAAATATTTTTCTTAGAATTTATTTTTTTAAGAAAATATTTTTTCGAAAAAATGTTTTTCATAAAAATAATGTCCAAATTTTTTCTTGAAAAGTTTTTAGAAAAAAAATTTCTCAGGAAAAACCATTTTAAAAAAAAAAAATCTCGGGAAAAATATTGGGGAAAAAAAATTCCTGATAAAAATTTCTCAATGTTATTTTTTTTTTTGCTATTAAGAAGTACAAAGAAAAATTGTTCATTTTGAAAAGAAAAATTGTTCATTTTGAAAAATGTTTTCACATATTTAAAAGGGAAAGTCAGTTTGCAAGAAATTATCACTTTTTTTTAAGAAATTTTTTTTCTTAGAAAATATTTTATTTTCCTCAAAATAAAATAAGCATAGGAAAATTTAAAAAATATTTTCTAGAAAGTCAAACAAACATATAAAAATATTTTTCCAAAAATTACTTTTTAGAATCCAAACAAATACTGAAAAATATATAAAAAAAAATATTTTGTTGAAAATTAGTTTCCGATAAATAAACAAAACCAGATCTAATTAGTTGCAAAGTATGTATGTGATGCCTTGAAAATGAGTGATAAAAGAATGCTTACTATTATCTGTGTAATTGAAGGTGGATATGATTAAAAAAAATATAAGTACACGATTTTCGAATATTTTTTTAAGAAATATTATATGTTCAGTTAGCACACTGCACATACTAGAAAAAACGCTAAAAATAATAATTCTACTGCTATATATATATATATATATATATTTTTTTTTTTAACACAAAATGAATTGCAAATGGTATGATACAAAACTCGCAGTTCCACCGCCAAACAACTGTTGTGCGACGGACGGAACTTGTGAAGCTACCCTAAAAACAAATACATACACAATCTGCTGCTGCTATACACATTATACATAAACTTAGCCACACCCACACACACATATATTTGCAACAAATCACTAGAAGATTAGCAAAGTCAAATATCTAAGGGTTTAATTAGGGTTTTGGTGAAATTGTTTGAAAATGAGTACCGTTGCTGCTGCTTCTCAAACAAAGCCTTTCGATCAAACCGAAATTAATTGGGACAAGTAACTTTTTTTATTTATTCCCCCTATCACTCTCGTCTTTTACTTCTCTAATTTGTTGTTTATAATAATGCAATGCTTATATGCTTGGTTTGTAGTGTGGTTATGTTATTTCATACTTGTTTAGTCGCCAAAATTTAGTCATTTAGCTTTGATTGTGCTTCCAGAATATTCCAGTGCTTAAGGTCATCTACGTTTATTTTGGTATTATGTGTTGGTTTGATTAACAAGTTTATTGTTGTGTTGTAGAAGTTATTTGTGTGATTTGAATTCAACTCTATTTTTTTCGTGTCAACTAAATGTTCGGAAATGTTTTACTTCGTACTTGGAATTTTTGGTATTACAAGGGTTATTGATAATTTGCTAAGTTTAAGTGACTAGTGGGAAGACTTGGAAGATAATTGAGCTTGTGGCATTCATCTATAAGAGCTAAATGAGATTTCGAGTGTACTTGAACCATAATGATTTTTTTAAGTTGAGGATTCTTTTAGTATTGTGATTGAAAAGATTTCCCCAAAGAGATGAAAATATATGTGGCATAAACTCGATGTTATTCTCCCTTGTTTTGGTATACACTGGGAATTGCGCAGTTTGCAAATTTATGTCCTACAACAAAACGTTATCCAGACTATTCTGAGTTACAAAGTGTTCTTCCAGTGGGAATGATAAGCCAACCCTGTGTCAAACTCTTTTAAGTATTTTTGTAGAAGAAAAGCGTGAGATAGCCACACAGAGCAGGACCCCCCCTCTTGCAACAGTACCATATTCTGTGGGAACTTATAGACATGCACTGTTATTAGTTGATATGAAACTCATATGTGAGTGGCTAAAGCTTTATAAAGTAAATTGGAAAGCTTTTCTTGCTTGAATATTTTTTTTCGTGATTTTTTGAATTAAATAAATTAGACCTTGTGAAACACATATTTTGATATGATTAAAAGGCTCGAGAACTCTTACATGATTTGAGTTTAATAAACAAGGATCTATACCTTTTTATTGCACATAGAAGTAAAAATCATGCAATTTTCTTAATGCATAATTTTGAAATCAGTTATAATTCCATCAACAGAACTTTGAAAAAATAAAGAAATTGATCTTATGATTGTAATTCTCTACATATTATCGCGTGAAAATGATATAAATATTGATTTGGATCCCTGTTCCTATGTTCTAAATGGGATACTTAGCAAGCAACTAAACTACTAGGATGGAAATGTAACTTTTTAGTGCCGCCATTTTGTATCTTTTGTTATTGTCTGTACCCCTCCTACATTTCGCCGCACTTCCTAATCTTGTATTTTCTTTATCACCCTAATCTTTGTTTTTTTTTGCTAGTTTATTCTTGTATTTTCTTTTGTAAATGTTAGTCTCTAAGTTCTTGTACCAATCCTGCAGGCTTAATAAAACTAAGTTTTATGCCGTAGGAGCTGGAATATTTTCTGGAATTACAGTTGCGCTATACCCTATTTCCGTTGTAAAGACCAGGCTGCAGGTTGTTTCAAAAAATTCTACGGAGAGGAATGCATTCTCTGTTATCAGAGGCCTTTTGAAAGCGGAAGGTATTCCTGGTTTATACAGAGGTTTTAGCACAGTCATTACTGGAGCAATTCCTGCCAGGATTATATTTCTTACTGCATTGGAGACCACAAAAGTGGCTGCATTCAGTGTGGTTGAACCACTGAAAGTATCGGAACCTACCCAGGCGGCCATTGCAAATGGGCTGGCTGGCTTGACAGCATCGCTTTTGTCCCAGGCTGTGGTTGTTCCCATTGATGTGGTATGATGTTATTATTTCTACACAGGTGATTTGTTTCTGTTTATCTCTAGGAAAATATACCCTTGAAAGGGTGTGACAGGTTCACACGATTGAGTCTTTATGTTAAAAATAAACTAGGAAGTGAGGAAAGCAATGACAACCAAGGCCACCAACCAAGGCCACCAACCAAGTTCACCAACCAAGTATCTAGTGTAAGGAGGAAGCTGAGTTTATCTATATAAAGAGGCTTAGTCTCTCTTCTTGTAATAACATAACACAATATCAAAAAAACGCAGCAGAAGTAGTATAATAAAATACACAGTTCACTGCACCATCTCTCTCTTTCTCTCCTCTCTACTATTATCCCTTTTATATTTTCTTAGTATTCTCATATAATCTAACATGGTATCAAAGCCTTAAGATCCTTACCTGTATTGTCTCCGGTAGCTTCATCTCTTCCAAGTTTTTTCTTTGTGACATTTTCACAAACACCTTGCGTGTTAACTCACCAAGTTACGCAAACACTTTGTGTGTCAACCCTCCAAACTTCATATCAACCACAATATACCCCAAAACATCAGGCCGGACGCGAATTCAATTCCACCAGTGCGTCGCTTGAATTTACGAACGCCGCCATTGCGTCGTTGTCGAACAACAGGGCGTGGCGTCCCACCACCTCGATTTCCATTTGATCTTTTTTTTGTTTGAGATTCAGTGCTGTGTTTTCCAAATATTCAGTGCGGCGACCATGTCTATCTGGGCGACAGGGGAGTTTTGAGTTTTTGGAGTTTTGGGCCAAATATTTTATATTTGGGCTCACAATATTGCAAAAGCTGTAGACCATATCAAATATATACGTATATATATACTACCGTATATATACGTTATATGTTTGATAAATTTGCAAGTATTTTTTTTTGGGATTTGCAAGAAATAAGTCAAGGCTTTATTCTTGTCTCTCTTAAATATTTGGGTATTATTCATATAAGTCTTTAAAATGACTGATGCGGCTGATTCCTCGATTTCGAGTGACACTACTGTTGCTACAAGTAGCGGTAAATCTGGGTTTCATAGTACTCCATTTGTGAGTCCTAAATTCGACGGAAAAAATTTCCTCGAATGGTCAAAATCTTGCACGATGGCATTAAAATCTCATAAATTGATGAAATATATCAACGAGAAGGCCAAACAACCGAAGGAGAATGATGCAAGTTTTGATGATTGGGATTCTGAAAATGCCATGGTTTTCTCATGGTTGTTCAATTCAATGGAGGTGCATATTCGAAAAAGTCACATCTTTATTGATACGGTTGAAGATGCGTGGAATTCTCACCCGGACTTATTCCTTCTCTGAGTAAACTGGAAGATATGGGCATTAGCTCAAGGAGGCCGCACCTTAGCTCAGTATTATTCAGAGCTTACATCACTATGGAGTGAATTGGATCATTACACTATATTTGAGTGTAAACATGCTGAAAACCAGGAAAAATATCAAAAATTGATGACTGAAGAAAGAGTGATGAAATTTCTTGATGGACTGTCTGATGAGCATGATTCAATCAAAAATCAACTTATTGGGTAGGTTCCCTTTCCAACTGTGGAGGATGCATACGGTGGTGTTCGGTTGGAGGAAAGTCGAAAGCAAAGTATGGCTCCACCAGTCCCTTCTGATCGGTCTGCACTCTTAAGCAGAAATGTGCAGCAGCCTGAGCCAAAAAAATCGGAACAAGTTCCAATGGCTTTAATAGGTGATAGGCCTATTCCTCAGTGTGACTACTGCAACAAGTTATACCACACTCGTGAAACTTGTTTCATTTTGCATCCTCACCTCAAAATCAGGGACGAGGAGGACGCGATCGAGATGGCTATCGATGTTTCTCATCCGGTAGAAGTACATGCAGAGGTACAGGAAGAGGCATTCCTCTTAGTGCTCATCATGCAGAGTCAGAGTCTTCTCCTCCAACAGGGACAATGACTACTTCAGAGCTTAATACCTTCTGACAGTTAATGTCTCAACTAAATAACACTCCATCAACACCCACGGCCAATTTTGCTCATGCAGGTATATCTTGTCATTTAATCTCCAATAAATGTCCTACATCATGGATCATTGATTCCGGAGCATCAGCACATATTACAACAAATTCTGGTTTTCTAGAATCATATCATGATGAAACAAGCAATATTCGTGTTGCTAATGGAGTTCTTGCACCTGTTCATGGACATGGCACTTCTCTTTGCCTCTCATCATTACCATTATCAGATGTTTTGCATGTTCCTTCCTTATCTACAAATTTATTATCTGTTTCTTGTGTTACTGAAAAACTTAATTGTTCAGTAACATTTTTCCCTTCTCACTGTGTATTTCAGGATCTGGCGACAGGCAAGGTCCTTGGCAGTGGTAAGTGGTAGATGGACTCTATGTTATGGAAGGAAATTTTGTCTCTCCTTCGACAAGTTATCAGATGTCATCCAAACCTAATCATGTTTTAAAGTCTTTGTATCAATGGCATAAGACGGTTAGGCCACCCATCCTTTGGTGTTTTAACACATCTCTTTCCTAATTTAGCAAAACAATGTAATAGGGAAGAATTTTTCTGTGAACCATGTGAGCTAGCCAAACACAAAAAGTCATCTTATCCATCTAGAAATAAAAGAAGTCCTACTCTTTTTTCTACTATTCATACTGATGTTTGGGGTCCCTTTAAACATCCCACACATGATGGATATAGGTGGTTTGTTGTCTTTGTTGATTGTCATTCCCGGCTTACTTGGGTATATCTCCTTAAACACAAAAGTGAAGTATTCGAGTATTTTAAATCGTTCCACCACATGATACAGACACAATTTAGTGCCTTCGTTAAAATTCTTCGGAGCGATAATGGTACCGAGTATAGTGGGCCATTTACATCCTATTTGGACACATGTGGTATTATTCATCAAACTACATGTGTTAAAACCTCTCAACAAAACGGAGTTGCAGAAAGGAAAATTGGTCATTTACAATAGGTAGCACGGTCTCTAATGTTAACAATGCATGTCCCTAAATATCTTTGGTGGGAGGCAATCATGGCTGCTGCATATCTCATTAACCGTCTTCCTTCAAGTGTTCTACAGTTCAGAATACCATTGTTTTTTGTTCCTGCACCTTCCTCTCATCCATTGCCTCTTCGGTTATTTGGGAGTGTATGTTTTGTTCATAATCACTCTCCCTCGCGAGACAAACTTGATTCTCGTGCTCCACTTGTTGGAAACGTGTATGGGCTTTTACTCACCAAATATAAATATAAGCAGTGTATGATTGAAGCACACAGTATATTTTTATATATAACAGCTGGGTATTTTATTTCAACATAAACACAAAGCTGCAGCTTTTTACACACAGGTTACAACTAGAGCTTCTGCTCTTTTTCCTTACACTCGGTAGTATATAACTCACCTTTCCGTTGTACATTTACAAATGAAACAAAGCATCCTATTTATAGGCTACAGATTTACCATGTTACATCATGGCATACCTCATTACATAATAAATATAGCCACATGCATGCAACTCCTATTTGTGCTACCTTTACTTTATGTCAACCGGCCTACCTTTTATTTAGGCTTCAAACTTGACTCTAGCTGCTAAGGTTTTGTTTCTTCTTTGTTTCACATCTTAGCCTACCTTATTTTATAGACATGATTACAAGACCTGCAGCCTGTTATTATTGACCATGAGAAAATGCTATATTTTCTTCTTTTCTCATGCACAGCCACCTTTTATTTCTCCCATGCACAGTTGCCATTTCTTTTGTTTTATTCATTATGCATCTGGAGAGTTTGACAAATTCTAACACTCCCCCTCAAACTCGACTTTGCATTCCGAGCTTCATCTTCATTTTGTGAAATAAGTCCGACTTCAATGGCTTCGTGAAAATATCTGCTAAGTTGTCTTCAGTTTTGCAGTGCACCAGTTCCACAATTTTGTCGTTCACTTGTTCTCGAATAAAATGAAATTTTATGTTGATGTGCTTGCTCCGACTGTGTGACACTGGATTTTTCGCGAGAGAAATAGCAGATTTATTATCCACGTAAATAGTAACCGGATCATCCTTTGCAAGATTTAACTCGCCCAATATGTAGCCTAACCACATAGCTTGACATGTGCACGCTGCTGCTGCCATATACTCCGCCTCACATTTTGACAGAGCCACTGTCTGTTGCTTCTTTGATGACCATGAAAATATCGCCGAACCGATATGAAAAGCATATCCCGAAGTGCTTTTCCCGTCATCCAAATCACCGCCATAATCACTATCTGAGTAGCCAACTAATTTTGAATCTTGAGAATGTGTGTAAAACAAACCATGATCAAGAGTACCTTTAATGTATCTCAAAATTCTTTTAGCTGCCATAAAGTGATCTTGCTTCGGCTTCTCCATATACCTACTAACCAGTCCAACTGCATACATAATATCCGGACGAGTGAAAGTTAGGTACCTCAGACTTCCAACCAAACTTTTGAACAATGTCGGATTTACCGACTCCCTTGTTGAATCAACTCTCAGCTTTATGCTTCCTTCTGCTGGCGTGTTCACCGGCTTGCATTCTTCCATTCTGAACTTGCTTAGAATTTGCTCCGCATATTTTTTCTGTGACATAAAAATTCCATCTTTGCTTTGCTTCACTTCGACTCCAAGAAAGTAAGACATTTGACCAATATCTGTCATCTCAAATTCGTTAGTCATGACTTTCTTAAAATCATCAAACATACCAGGGTTGTTTCCGGTAAAGATCATGTCATCCACGTACAAGCACACTATCATGATATCTCCCCCTGAATTTGTCTTTGTGTAGAGTGCATGCTCGTATGGACTTTTTACAAAACCATTCTTCTGAAAGTATTCATCAACTCTTGTATTCCATGCTCGCGGAGCTTGCTTCAAACTATACAAGGCTTTCTTCAATCTGTAGACTTTGTTTTCTTTGCCTTTTTGAACATATCCGGGAGGCTGCTCAATATAGACTTCTTCTTCGAGATAACTATTCAGGAATGCTGACTTCACATCCATCTGATAAATCTTCCATTGATTCTGAGCTGCAAGTGCTGTAAGAAGTCTTATGCTATCAACTCTTGCAACTGGAGCAAATACCTCATCATAGTCAATGCCATGTCTCTGCTTGTAGCCTTTAGCCACTAGCCTTGCCTTGTGCTTCTCCACTTTGCCTTCTTGATTTGTCTTGGTCTTATAGACCCATTTGACACCAATTGCTTTGTGTCCTTCTGGAAGACTTGTAAGCTCCCAAGTATCATTCTTCTTGATTGCACCAATTTCTTCATCCATGGCCTTATTTCATTTGCTTTCTTCAGAAGCTTCCTCAAATGCAACTGGATGACATTCAGCCATCAAACAAAATAAAGAATAATCAAAGGATGTTTGTACCGGACTTGTTGCATCATAAATGTCATCCAGAATCCGCATTTTTCTTGGTGCTCCCCCTGAACTGTTGTTGCTATTGTTGCTTCCTGAACTCGATGGTGGCGAGGCAGGAGTTTGTTGATTTGGACTTTGTGATGGAGTTGGATCATCATTTTCATCATCTTCCATGTTGGAGTCATCACCGTCATCATCATTAAAGAGCAAGCCTGCAACTTTTTTTTCTTCCTCGCTCTATCTCCAATAATCAGATTCATCGAACTCAACATCTCGAGAAATGATTAATTTCTTCGTGAGGGGATTATAGAGTCTGTACGCCTTGCTCCTTTTATCATATCCGGTAAAGATTCACTTTTCGCCTTTATCATCCAGCTTCTTTCTTTTTTGACCGGGAACATGGGCATATGCAATACACCCAAAAATTCTGAGATGCCCAACTGATGGTTTACTACCACTCCATGCTTCATTTGGAGTTTTGTTTCTGACACTTTTTGTTGGACAGCGATTCAACAAATAAACTGCACATAAAACGGCTTCAGCCCAAAAAGTTCTTGGCATGTGCTTTGCTTTCACCATACTCCTTGCCATGTCTAGAATAGTGCGATTCTTCCTCTCTGCAACACCATTTTGTTGTGGAGTATATGTCGTTGTCAATTGATGATTTATTCCATGTGCTCGGCAGAAGCTTTTGAACAGATTTGAAGTATACTCGCCTCCTCTGTCCGATCTGAGTACCTTCAAATAATGATCACTTTGTTTTTCTGCCAAAGCTTTGAACTCTTTGAATTTATCAAGAGCCTCCGACTTTTCTTTCAGAATATACACCCAACTTTTCCTGCTAAAATCATTAATAAATGTTAGGTAATATCTGTTACCTCCAAGTGATGGAATATCAAATGGACCAGCAATATCTGTGTGAACAATCTCCAGTGGCCTTCTAGCTCGCCATGATTTTCCGACCGGAAAGCTTTGTCGGTGTTGCTTTCCTTTAACACAAGCTTCACACAACTGATTTGGTTCGTTGATTGCTGGAAAACCGTCCACCATCTTTGTCTTTGACAATAACTTCAGACCAGAAAATCCAAGATGACCAAATCTTAAATGCCATAACCACGAGTCATTTTTAATGACTGACTTCAAACACTTCTGCACCTCCGTCTGCATATCAAGAGTGAAGAGACGATTCTTTGACATCTCCACGTTTGCAATTAATTCTCGAATCTGATTTCTGATGATCAGAGAATTATCCTGCATCTGAATATTATATCCCTTTTCCACAAGTTGGCCAAGACTGATGATATTACTTTTCAAAGCAGGTATATAATAAACATCATTTATATACTTCTTATCACCTTTCTTTGACACAATCGTAACAGTGCCTTTTCCTTTGACTGGAATCTTCGATGAGTCACCAAAAGTAACTTCTCCACTGATGGTGTTGTCTATCTCCGTAAATAATTCCTTATGGCCACACATGTGATTGCTGGCTCCCTAATCACGATACCATGTATTCTTCTTGCCTTCGTCATCTCCTTTGTAAGTGAGGAACATAGCGGAACCCACATCTTTGTCTTCTTTTGCTGCGGCAAAATGACTTCTTTCTTCCACTTTTGGAGATCTACACTCATAACTGAAGTGACCATATTTGTTACAATTATAACATTGAAACTGAGACTTATCACCTCGTTGTTGGAATCCACCTCTTCCTCGGCCTCTAAAATTTTTACCACGACCAGATGGTTGATAGTCTTCATTATTTTGGCCTCTACTGAACGTCTGTCTTCCACGTCCTTGTCCACCTCGGTAGCTACCTCTATAGCCACCTTTGCCATGTGAAGAACTGCTACTGCCAGAACTGTCACCGATGGATATTTTACTTTGCAACGCCTTTTCCAAATGGCTTGCATCATCATATTGGTTCATCCGTTGCTCATGCGCTTGAAGTGAACCAACTAGCTCATCAATAGAAATCGTGGACAAATCTTTCGACTCCTCGATAGCAGTAACAACATAATCAAATTTTCTTGTTAGCGAGCGAAGGAGCTTTTCCCTGACCCGAACATCATCGAGACTTTCGCCATTTCTTTTTATTTCGTTTGTCACCGTTTTCAAACGCGTAACATATTCACCGATATTCTCTGAAGTCTTCATTTTGATATTTTCAAAATCGCCACGAAGAACTTGGAGCCGTACCTTTTTCACTTTCTCGACACCTTGGAATGATTTTTGTAAAATCTCCCACGCCTCTTTTGCTGTCTTTGCATTTGAAATTTTTTCGAAGGTGGATTCGTCGACACCTTGAAAAATTGTGTATAACGCCTTGTCTTTTTTCCGAAATTCTTTTAACGCCGTCTTCTCGCCATTAGGAAGTGCTGCTTCAGCAGTAGCATCTTCGGGCTCGCTATAGCTGCTTTCAACGATATCCCAATTATCGTACGAACCGAGTAACACCTTCATTTGGATACTCCAGTTTCCATAATTTGTATCCGTCAACTTTGGAATATTTTGTTGCACCATATTCGCCATTTTCCACGAACGAAACCTTAGCTTTGATACCACGTGTTGGAAACGTATATGGGCTTTAAACAGAATACTTTCAATTTCTTTTGTATGATGCAAATAGATCGACAAGATATATTTGTAACTTGGCTTTGAGATTAAAACAACACCACACAACTGAGTACTTTTCTTTTTCAAACCAAGTTAAACTCTCTATTTATAACTTAGATTTATAACTTAGAGAGTAAAACACACACACAACAATTTTACTTCACAGAATGTAAAAGCTACAGCTTTTATGATTGGATATGACTACTCTAGAAGTAGTTATGATAATTGTGTTTACTTTCAGAAGACATCAGATGACATCATACTAGATATTTATATTAATGTAGCCACCTTTTTTGACTTTCAATTATGTCTAGTAGTTGTTCACCTGCCTCTTATACTTTTCTTCTTTTCATATTGCATGTTTCTTCCATTCACATATTTCACCAGCTTTTGGTTTTACACAACAAGGCTTCATCCTTTTCTTTTTTCTCACAACAAAGAGTTTCAGCTCTGTTTCTTTTCTCTCTACAATATTTTCACTCGGTTGTGTTGTATATACAAGGATGCTGTTAAGTTCTATTTATAGGCTCTCAAATGATTGCCTCACTGAATATGTAATCTACTAGCTGATCTAAGCTATTACATCAAAACATTTATTACATGCACACATGCACCGGCCGGCCTATACTTTATTAGACACCTTCTTTGACTTCACTTGTGAACACAAGCCAAGTCTCACATTAGCCTACCTTGATTCCAGGAGCTGTTGTAGTTTCTTCCGTTCACATGTTTCACTGCCTCTTTATTTTCTTGCCTTGATATTACTGCTTCTATTAAACCCATAAACACCTAACTGTTTATTTGACTTACACTTGACTACTATGTATGTACGTTAGATATGAACAAACAAGTGCCCACCATATTTTCTTCTTTTCACATGAGCAGCTTTTGTTGACTATATTTTCTGGACAATACGATTGGACATGAAAGATGGAGTATCGAAATGAAAGAGCTACTCAGTTCTTACGACATCTAGGACATAGTCGAGAACGGGTTTAATGAGCCCGTCAATGAAATTGTCGAAGCAGCCCTCGCAAATGCCGAGAAGATGGCATTAATAGAGTCCCGGAGGAAAAATACAATGGCGTATTTTATGATTTATCGAGGTGTTGATGAATCAACTTTTGATAAAATTTTAGGATTCGAAACAGTAAAGGAAGCATGGAAAATTCTGCAGAAATCATTCCTAGTTGTCAAGAAAGTGGAAAAGGCGATGCCTCAAGTACTCCGTGGCGAGTTCGAAAATATGATAATGAAAAGTTCAGAAAATATGGAAGAAAATGTTAAGCATTTGAAGACAGTAACAAATGAAACAAAAAGAAATGGCAAAAGTCTCGATGATGTCCAGGTGAATGAAAAATTTCTTAGTTCGTTATCAAGACAATTTGGTTATGCGGTTACATCTATCGAGAAGTCAAAGGAGTACTTGCCCAGAAGTTCGATTGATGAGCTCGTCTGTTCTTTTCAAGCCCACAAGCAACGAATGAATCTAGACGACGATAAAAGTCAGTCGGAGAAAATACTAGAAAGTAAGGTGTCCATCAATGACAATTCAAGCAGTAGTGGTTTTGTACATGGAAGAGGTCATTACCAAGGCAAACGTGAATGTGGAAGGCAACAGTTCAGGAGAGGCCAGAAAAATGAAGTCCACCAGTCATATGGTCGTGGTAAAAATTTTAAAGGTTACAAGAAGAGATACAAGATTTTTATTTTGCCTCAAAATATTTTCCAGAAACCGTTGAAGCCGGATGTGTTTCAGAAAATGAAAAGAAAGCTCGAAATGCAAAGTCGGGTTTGAGGGGGAGTGTTAGAATTCAAACTCGTATTGTCCAGAAAATATAGTCAACAAAAGCTGCTCATGTGAAGAGAAGAAAATATGGTGGACACTTGTTTGTTAATATCTAATGTACATACATAGTAGTCAAGTGTAAGAAGTAAAAGAGCAGCAGCTTGGCCAAATAAATAGCTGGGTGTTTATGGGTTTAATAGAAGCAGTAATATCAAGGCAAGAAAATAAAGAGGCAGTGAAACATGTGAACGGAAGAAATTACAACAGCTCCTGGAATCAAGGTAGGCTAATGTGAGACTTGGCTTGTGTTCACAAGTGAAGTCAAAGAAGGTGGCTAATTAAGTACAGGCTGGCCGGTGCATGTGTGCATGTAATAAATGTTTTGATGTATAGCTTAGATCAGCTAGTAGATTACATATGCAGTGAGGCAATCATTTGAGAGCCTATAAATAGGACTTAACAGCATCCTTGTATAAACAACACACCAAGAGAAATTGTAAGTTAGAGAGAAAAGAGCTGAAGCTCATGTAAGTACATATCGAAGAGAAAAAACACACCGAAGTGAAATAGAAAAGAGCAGAGAGGAAAAAGGCTGTAGCCTTGTGAGGAGAAAAGATTAAAGTTGTAGCTTGTCTTGTAATCATAATAGTGTTGTAACTCTTTTGTGTGAAAAACAAAAGTGCTGCTGTGTTGTATTATTATTATCAATATATAAAGGTGTGTGTTTGTGTTATACAAAGATTTTATATATTTGGTGCAAGGTCTATCTACGTTTCAAGGAATACACAAGCTGTCCAGACTTATATATTCCAAACACATAAGCCCAAACAGCCAAACACAAATTCAAAATCAGAAACCATACATACTAGTGTTGTGTTTTCTAAGGCGAGTCTCACTAATAAAATTCCAGCTTAAAAACACCAGACTTGACAATTATTTTCTTATGGGAAAATTCTGTTGTAGTCAATTTAGTTTGAGAGTTTGCCTCTGTTATGGATTTAATTGTGCAGTAGGAAAAATTAGATGGTTGGTTGATAATAAAGTATCCCACCATTTTATTATGTTTCTGCAAATTAAATAGTTAGAGGGGCTAAGTTCCAGCGAAGTTATTACGTGATGGTCCTTGTCAAGGCGAGTTCATTCATCAAGACACATACAGCGGAGCAGCAGAAGTAGTAGTATATATACAGATATATATACCATGTAAGGAGGAAGTAGTAGCATATATACAGATATATACACACAGTTCACTGCCACGAATATATTCATTATTCAGTATTTTTTGACATGGCCTAAAATATACCGTGTGGCCGCAAGTTTGAGTCCCGGTATTCCAAAAGACTCAATAAACTCAAGATCGGTCGATCCTAAAAATGGGTATAGTTGGACGCTCAGATTAAGCTCAAGGGCTACTAGTGTCCACTCTTCAATCCCAAGATAGGTCTTTCATCCGAAGATGGGATTTCGAGTGAGGGGGCGTGTTAAAAATAAACTAGGAAGTGAGGAAAGCAATGACAATCAAGGCCACCAACCAAGGCCACCAACCAAGTCCACCAACCAAGTTCACCAACCAAGTATCTAGTGTAAGGAGGAAGCTAAGTTTATCTGTATAAAGAGGATTGGTCTCTCTTCTTGTAATAACATAACACAATATCAAAAAAACGCAGCAGAAGTAGTATAATAAAATACACAGTTCACTGCACCATCTCTCTTTCTCTCCTCTCTACTATGATCCCTTTTATATTTTCTTAGTATTCTCATATAATCTGACACTTTATTTTTTTGTCAGGACATGATTGAGTCTTTTGTTTTGGTGAATATGCAACAAATTATGTTAGTATAGAATTTGTTTTGCATATCACATGCTAAGTGTTGGATTCCCATCCACAACATCCCATTTTTCTTTTGTATTTTAATTTTAGCATCTTATAATGTTAGATGAACCTAAATGATTGGGCTGAACCTGGATTAATTTCGATGTTTGGGTGGAACCTGAGTAGTCCTCTTTAAACAACCTGTGAATTTGAACTAGATAATAATATTTATTTACTTACTAGAGATAGTAATAGATGACATAAGAGTAATTCCAACACTATTTAGAGTCTTCTTCCTTCAACATTTTGGGTTCTGCCTATCGGATAAGATGTGGCCCTAAAAGATCTCCTCAACTTAAGTTCGGAAGCAACAAGGTGTGACCACTCTTTACTGTGAAACTACTTCTACATTTAACTCAAAATTAATTAGCTGTGACCACGCTTAACTAAGATTTATTTTCTTTTATTCCATTCTATCAACCTACACCATACAATACAAAGCTAGAATAAGCATCTAAAAACTTTTAACTATAAAAATGCAAGGGAATGTGATAAATTAGATATAGCATTTTACACGCTTCTTAATGTAGCTGTGCGTGAGAGCAATGACATAGGGGTGTATTGGGTATTTCAAGATATCTGCAATAAGAGTAAAACTATTTTCCCAATATCACAACTTTGCGTTTCAAATTCAAAGTTGGGTGGCATAATAGGAGGTCAGTGGCAGAATATTATTCACGAAAGTTAATGAAGTTATGAGGGAAAAATTACTGCACAAGGTACAGTAGGAATAAAATTCTCCACTGGAAATAATATCTCCCTATAATTATAGCAGACAAAAATAGTAATGTGGAATTTAATGTGAGATTGAGGAACTGGTAGCAATATTATATATACTTGGTTCTTTAGCGATTTCCTGGCGCATTGTTAGACTTATATATGCTAAGTTTTCGTATATTTAAACAGATTAGCCAAAAGTTGATGGTCCAAGGATACTCAGGCCATGCAAGCTATAATGGTGGCCTGGATGTTGCTCGTAAAGTTCTTAGATCAGATGGTATTAGAGGATTATATAGAGGGTTTGGCCTCTCTGTTATGACTTATTCCCCATCTAGTGCTGTATGGTGGGCAACCTATGGTTCAAGTCAACGTGTCATATGGAGGTGAGAACTAGTTTTTGTTTATACTATCAATGTCTTCAGCGATCTTCTTTGTACTGATTATCATATATTTAATCATGGTAGAAGAGAATTCTCCCTCTTTTTACTTTCTTCTGCTGCGGAGAGCTAGAAGGCCCAAAAGAAAGAACTAAAATGTGAAATCTGGTCATTCATCTATTCATTTATGCCGTTCTGGTAATCCTGCTCGTAAGCAAGATTATCAGGTTGTCTGTGGCGGGGCTAGATTTTTGCACTACCCTTTACTCGTTATTACTACAGTGAATATGGGGGTGATGTGTAAGAAATACCAAAACCACATTTGTACTTGTGTAGGTCGTACTTGTTGTCTAGACTCTAAATGAGTTTTTGAAGATATTATCCACTGATGGTGTTGTGTATCTAAAGTAAAAGATTCGAATGTCAACAACTTACATGTTCTAAAAAGTTAAAATCTGTGGGAAAACCCACAAACCCAAAGCTTCTAAAATTGAGAGGAAGGTATTTCAGATTTGAACTTATGTATATGGCATCAATTCAGTCAGGATTGCAAAACTTGTTGACATGAGCTTCTGCAATGTTTCCGTAAAGAGTCATCAGCATGCTTAATTGTTCTAGACCAAATTTGGTGTTGTTTCCTTTCGTCATTCGCGTAATTAGGTCAACAGTAGGGCAGGCTTTATCTTCTCTTGATGTAATTAATACCCCTATCTCGTTTCTTTGCTCAGTTAATATTTGTTTTTGGACAGCAAATTTATCTGAAATATTCCTGGCAGGTTTTTAGGCCATGGCAGTGAGAGTGATGGGACACCACCTGGCCAGGGGGCAATAATGTTAGTCCAAACTGGTGGAGGGATTTTTGCTGGGGCTACAGCATCATGCATTACAACTCCACTTGATACTATCAAGACTCGCTTGCAGGTATATTTGACTCCATAAACATTTTTTTTCCCATCTAACCAAATTTGTAAATTTGTTATTGTTAAAAACTTGGGTGCTTACATGTCTATATCCTTTTCTTCCTGAGGTGCTGTTATGTTTGTAGTTTGTGTCTTTGAGTGTAATGGGCAGCAGCAGATGTTTATATGAAGTATATCTAGACTTGGCAATCGTGTCGTGTACTTTAATGTGAAACTCACGACACGAACGGGATATGTGTACTTTAGTGTCGTGTTTTCGTTTTGTGTTCTTGCCGTGTACCAAATTGCCGTTCTCAAGTATATCAGTGGTAGCTACAACAAACTTTAGGGAAATATTGTTGATTGTATAATAATCAGTGGTCGATGTCCTGTCCTGATGCCATATATATTTGCAGTGAGCAATATCTTGCTAAGCATTGGCAATATAGCATCCTTTTAAAATCTCGAAACATATCACCAAGTGTGGCAGAACCTCATTTTTCCACTAAACTCAATATATCGTTCTTTTGATTTCAAGTCCACTGACATTTGTAAGCCCTGATGTACATTCTTTTTTGATTTTTTTGCACATGTATTTTAGGTGATGAGCAACAAAAAGAGACCAACCACAAAACAAGTGGTAAAACAGTTGATTGCAGATGATGGTTGGCTAGGACTTTACAGAGGACTAGGTCCAAGGTTTTTCAGCATGTCATTATGGGGAACGTCGATGATACTAGCCTATGAATTCTTAAGTAGGGCCACTTTCTTCTCTTCTGCCTTGAGGGTTTGCATTTACCCAGTGTTGCATATGTCATGGTTGATGATACCCATTTTTAGTGAGGACTGTTGACCTGAATGTATACATAAGTATCATGCCTCTCCATTCAAGGATAATGGCCAAAAATGCCGTTTTTTTAGATTTTATTACACAAATACCAGTTTTAAAATTTTTGGCCAAAAATACCAGCCTATTACGCATTTCCAAATTGGGTATTGTTAGTACGCATTTTGGAAATGGGTATCATGTAAAAAAATTAAAAAAAACGAAAAAAAAAATTAAAGAAAAAATTTAAAAAGTAGATGCGCTTCACTCAAATGCATATCACTCTCACTTTTATGGTGTTACGTATTTGTCGGATGCATAACACCAATTTTTTTTTTCATTTTTTTTGTACTTATTATGCAATACCCATTTGTCAAATGCGTATTAGTAATACCCATTTTGGAAATGCGTAATAGGTTGGTATTTTGGCCGAAAAATTCAGAATCGGTATTCATGTCAAAAAGTTTTTAAAAAAAATGTATTTTTGACGTTTTTTCTCCATTCAATCATATCTGTAGCTATCTTACTTCAAAACACTGGTTGAGCTAGCCAGAATATAAAGCTCTCATCCTTCAAGCTGCCCTTTTTACTTGCAACTGTTATTATGTTAACTCATGCAGTGCTTGAAAATCAGATATACTGCTCATATTGGTTAACATTTTCCACTGTTTAGTCCTTGTACGTAAATTTCAATAAAAATTTGATTGCTTGTTGGTTATATTCATTTGTTTCAACACTAAATGCTTTTTTCCCTAACTTTGCACTCTCTCTTTGCAGAACGCTCATGCACACAAGAATTTTCAACTCATCATCATTGAACAGCTATTTAGTTTCTTATTGCTCATGCAAATGACCCTACGTAATCCAACATTTGTGACGTAGAAATGAATAGAATAATTGAGATGGTTGAACAGTTTCTTTTACCTATGTTGGAGTTTGTTATTTCTCTAGATAATCGGCAAAGTGACGATGCAGTCCATTTATTCACGAAGGACCAATTTTATGGGTGAGATATACTTGGTTTGTTATTAATTTGCAGGTATCATCTGTCATTCTTTTGTAGCTGAATTTACAACCTCATCTTTTGATTTGAAGAGTATTAGCCCAGTAGCCCTTATGGAACTAATTGCCTTCTAAATTATATACACTTCTTCACCCTTTCATTTAGTTTTTATGTGTGTTGAAATATTTATTGAATTAACTGTTGTCTAAGCTTGTAGTCTAAATGAAACTTTCATATGGATACTTGTGCTATGGATTACTTTTGCAGTTAGAATTTGGTATTGGTTCTATGTATAAAAGATTTAAATCATAGAAGCTTGTCTCCTTGTTGGTAAAGGATATCAAATCAAATGCAACGTATAATGTAATGAGCTTCTACGTGGGCAAGTTTAATAATAATTAAAAATTAGGAGTAATTAGCGCAAATCGGACTTAAGCGGTGAGATGACCTTCAAGCGATTAAGCGGTTTTAAAAGCGGATCATTAATCGGATTATAAATAAATATATATTTATATAAATAAATAAAATATTATTTTTTAAAAAAAAGATAATATTCACATATGATATAATATATTATGATAAAAGTTAAAACCAATAATCTCCACATTCAAAAAGTCATAGTTCGTCATAATGAATTTAGAAAATACAAATGTAACATTTAGAAATATCAAATTACAAATTTACTTTCAGATCTGCTTAAAATCGCATAAACCCGTTTAAACCCGCTTTTGACCCGCTTAACTCCACTAAACGCTTAAAAACCTGATTTTGCTAAAAGCTAGGTGTTTTTATCCCGCTTAAGCGACCGTTTAATGCGCTTTTTAGAACATTAGTAATTACACATTGTAACTATCGATTAAATATCGGGTTATGGGCGTCAATTTAAAAGGGAATATATTTAGAATATTATTAAGATACTGATCTATTACAAGGTTCTGTGATAGGCCAGAAAAGATGCACAATGTGATAGTGTTATTAACTTGTGTACATATTTAGTACTCCCTCGGTCCCATAAAACATTTTCTATTTGAGTTGGACATATTTGCGAATGCATACTTTTATTCGTTAATATTTTTAATTTTGTATTAGTATTAAATATAAAAACTTCATTGTATTAAATTACTCACAAATACGAATCGAACAAAATCACTCATGACTATATTTTGTCTTAAAAATTATGCATAAATTACTAATCAATCACTTATAATGAACAATGTACAAAGTCAAAACAGAAAACGTTTTTTGGCACGGAGGGAGTATTACTAGCTGGTAAGGGTGGTAAGGGTCGTGATCAATTATTTTAAAATTATATTTTAAATTTTTTTAAATAAAATTATTATCATATTATTTTGATTAAATAATTTAATGACATTTATTTACTTTGATACTAATATTTTGTAAAAAAAAAATCATGTTTTGGTTTACCAAAATTTATTATTAATAATATTTATAGTTTTCGGATCAAAAGAGTATCAAACACTAAAAGAGGATCGAAAAATTATTATTAGTCGTTGGATTATTTCTAAATCAACTGTCTAGATTAAGTTCATTTTTAAATAAGTTTTATAAGACTATTATTGTAAATAAAAACTACACTATCAGTTCAATTAATTGAAATAAGAAAATTTAATAAATAACTCATTTATTAATTTTTTTTATTAATATTTTTTATCTCACATAACTTTTGGTTATTTTTTCAGTTTTTTCAATCTTCTTTCTTTAAAAATTTTAATTTATTTTATTAAACTTATTTTAAAAAAATAATCCCCGAATTTATAGGATTCTACTATATAACCTATTTTTATTTCGTAGTAAAAAATACAGTGTTTTGATACTAAATTTCAAAGTTATGCACACGAACTTAAAAGTTTTACAAGTGAATTTGCTTTTTTTTTACAAAATTCAATAACTGAACTTAATTTTTTAACAACATTCAATACTATTATCTCATATTATATTTATGAACTTAAAAGTTATATACCCGAATAAAGTCACGCACATGAATTCTTAAGTTTGCAATTGAACTTACTTGTATTTGAATGTTCTGTTGTTAAACATTTAATCTCATATTGTGCTTATACCATAAATTGAGAATTCTCACGAAAATTGATGAAAATAATGGAAAAATTTGTGGTGCTAATAGAGGATTTTTGTGATTGATGTTGGTGTATGATTATAATTGTCAATCAAATAGGAATTATTTCTAAATTATAATTTTTATGTTTTTAGACAATTTTGTCCAGGATCTATATATAATAAAATATAAATTATTATGAAATATATGTAAAAATTCTTAATTAGGTTCTTCAAGAAATAAGACCCAATATTTATAATTAATTATATAATATATAATTACCTTAAAAGTATAGAGGTCTGTTAATATGAAAATAAATATATTATTAATTATATTTATCACTAGTTTATTATAGATACTTTTTAAATATTAATTAATAGAGCCTCAAGGAGTACATAATACTAAAACTTATATTTTAATTTTTAGTTAATAGATTTCTAGTATATAACTTCACTATTAAGTTAACTTCATTATTAAATTAATTTAATATTTAATATTATTATTTTAGTTAATTAACTTAATTTAATAGTTAGTGGTATATCGCGTTATGCATGACATACCACACCATTTGGAGGGGCTTTTCTGCTTTTAATAAAGAGTAGAGGTCTGATAATATAAGTGTAGTTATATAATTAATTGTATTTAATTTTTGTCTATTATAAATACTTTTTAAATATTAATTATTGAAGCCCCAAGTTCTATATAATACTATATTTTCGGCTTTTATTTTAATTTTTTGTTAATAAACTT
Source organism: Saposhnikovia divaricata (assembly GCA_036435485.1). Lineage (NCBI taxonomy): Eukaryota > Viridiplantae > Streptophyta > Magnoliopsida > Apiales > Apiaceae > Saposhnikovia > Saposhnikovia divaricata. The sequence continues at coordinate 180,837,914 of CM071597.1, read as the reverse complement.
ATAGCATATAATTTCATTATTAAATTAAATAAATATTTAATATTATTATTTTAATTAATTTAATATTCAGTGGTATACTGTGATATGCATGACATATCATATTATTAGTAGGGGATTTATGCTTTTAATAAGAAGTATATAACTTTACTATTAAATTAAAGTAATATTTAATATTATTATTTTAATTAATTAAATTAATTTAATATTTAGTGACATACCGAACAGCATATCATAGCATTAGTGGTTTCTACTTTTAATAAAGAGTTTAGATTCTGAAAATATGTTCGCTTGTCTTGATTCACTAATAGTTGCATTTTAATTTAATAATTTATAGGACATAACCAGAAACACAAAAGTAAATATATAGAAAGAAGTCTTTTCTTCTTTGCTAAATGTAAAAAGAAAGAAGTCATTAATTTAAACAAAGACATACAGACAAACTTAACATACTAAATGCAAACTTAACATACTAAATGCTGTGGGCAATTTGATAATTCGCAAAAAGATGGAGGAGGAAAAGAAAACAAGCGTAGAGATATTTATAAGAACGCTGGAGTATAATAACTTGATGGCTTGAACAGAATAGTAGTAATTCATTCAATTATTACAATAATAAAGGTAGTGCTATTGAGCGAGGACCCATGAAAAGATGTAAGGATTTAGAGTTTTGCAGGGAGTCATCCAAGAAGCGGTCTCTAATTACCAGCGGACAAAGAAACATGACTGATTTGAAACTAATGCCTTAATTTCCAAGCATTTTTGTTTTTTTTCACCTTTTCCATTGTCTCTTTTGTAATCTTCTGCCCAAACTTCTTCTCTATGAAAGATGATTCTCTGTAGCCATATCTTTCCGAGCCACGTACCGTCAGATAAATGTCCACCAATTATTTCTTTCACCAGTTGTCCTTTGTCCATATCATATCAACCTTATCGTGCATTCGGGTTCAGGATTTCAGAAAAAACACTTCCGGACTTCATTCCATCACTATCACTAGTTGTAGCTGTGGTTTCACTCACTTTGGCGACAGTTGTGGTTGAGAACAAGTCGTCGTAGTTCTTGGCAAAGTCGTCCTTGGCTCCACTGAGAGGGCTGATAGTTGGATCATCCGAACTTGGGTGCATCTTTTGGTCCAACTTTTCATAGGACTCCTGAAGCTGCAATGCAAATTCGAGGCTCCATACAACATCACTCATGCTAGGCCTGTCAATCCCTTGGTTCCTTAGACAACTATAACCTACCTCACCAAACTTGTTCAAACTCTCCATTGCAATCTCACCCATTAAATTTTTATCCACTATTTCATCAAGGCTGCCTTTCTTGTAACAATTTCGAGCCCACTCGGCTAAATTCACTTGCTCCTTTGGTAATTGCTGCATGATCACTGGCCTAGCACACAATACTTCGAACAATACCACACCAAATGAATAAACATCTGATTTGATAGTTAACTGGTGGCGTCGATAATATTCGGGATCCAAGTATCCTAAAGTTCCCTTCACTATTGTGCTGACATGAGTGACTGACGTGTCACTGGGACCCATTTTAGACAAACCGAAGTCTGACACCTTGGCAACCATTTTCTCGTCCAACAAAATATTAGTTGACTTCACGTCACGATGGATTATCACACGCTCTGCACCTGCATGGAGATACTGCAGCCCTTTTGCGGCACCAATGCAAATTTGCAGCCTTTGCTTCCACGACAACGGTGGATTATCCGCACTGTAAAGATGACTGCGGAGGGTTCCGTGAACCATATAATCATAAACCAGTATCATCTCATCACCATCATCACAATATCCTATCAGTGGTACAAGATGACGGTGGCGTAAATTTGATAACATCTTGATCTCTGTTTCAAATTCGTGAACCCCTTGTCGTGATGCCTGATTCAACCGCTTGATTGCTACAGAGTACGTACCGTTCTCTATATACCCTTTATACACGTTACCGAATCCTCCTGTCCCAATAAGAAAATTGTCATCGAAGTTGCTAGTAGCCAGTTTCATCTCCTCTACAGAGAATTTCCTGCTTCTAACAGACGGCAATGATGAAATGTTCGTGTTAGTCGATCTTGACTTGCCGTACCATAGTGGATACCACATCGACTTGGTGTCAACGTCCTGAGGTTTCTCTATTCTCCTGCGGAATAATAGAAAACCTACAACCAACAAGAACAAAATCATCCCTAGTGAACCTCCGATGCAAGCGCCCACTAGTGGAGTAGAGTGAGATGCGCCACCTTTCTTAATGCCTTGCGGTTTTTCGATTTCTAATGGAGGCAAAGACCCGGATTCATGATTGGGCGAAGCAAGGCTACCTCCGGGTTGACTCAACTTAAAAATCTCCAACCCATTCAAAATTACATTTTTGTAATCGGGACTATCTATCATGTTAGGGTGCATGGCTAGCCACAAATCTGGCTTAGACTTGCTACCATCTGGGTTCTCACTGACAATCACAACGTAGTCTCTATACACCGGAATTCCTCTCCCACCAGCCCAACGGAACACATCTACTTTTTCATCGGCTGTTTGATTATTGATATAAATAGAAAATACCCGTTGATTAGAGCCGGTTATTTCCCTTAAAAACTCACAAAAATGAAGTCTAAGTAGATAAGAAAACCCAGAATCTACTGGAAAGTACCAAGTTAAGTTGGATCCGAAACTCTGGTTTGTCAAAGTCCGTGCACTGTAGTAAACAATCTCAGGGGCCGTGTAGTGTGGAGTGTCGGCTGTGTAACTGATTGGAATTTTGAGAGATGGTGTCCACCCAAGGTAACTATAGAACAAATATGGCTCGTCGTTATCCCATGAGCGAAACATTCCAGTGTCATCTGTTGGGGTAAGGGGAATGCTGCCTACATTTAGCCGGTAAAGTTTTTCCAGTGCCATGGAATCATCAATAGTAAACCCATTCTTATGACCCACCAATTCAATGCCTTGTCCGCTATCATCATTTCCTCCGATGTATAACTTGTCCGGGATGCAAACAACTTCGATGCCATTGACAAAAGCATATGAATTTGGATTCGGTGTAAATGTCACCTCCAGTAAACGACTTTTATTGACGACGATGACATATTCTTTGACAAGAGTGGCTGAATTGTTCTCGAGGTTGAGAGAGGCGCTGAAGTTGGATAGAAGGGTGTGGTTTGGTGTATGGACAGAGAAGAATGATTTGGTCATGTCAAAAGTACCATTTGAGTATTTTGTGGGGTAAAAGTAGAGGCGCAGAAATATCTGACCAGCTTCGGAGACAGGGAACGTGTATGTGAATTTAGAATGGAATATACGAGCTGTTGAGTAAGGGATTTGTTCGACGGAAGGACTTTGCTCGGAAGATGCAGAGGTTGATGTTGAAGTGTTTGAGGTGTCTGATGATGGTGAAAATTTTGGCAGAGAATCTGTGTCCCATTCTCGGCCATCGTTCGAAGTTGTTTTGGAAGGTGCGCCACAGTTGAGGAGAATGTTGTCAGAAGGTTTACATGGAGGAGGCACAGCAGAAGCGGCAGAGGAGACGTTGGACATGACAAGAAAGTAGGGGAGCAAAAGGAAGAGATACAAAGTAAAACTAACCATCTTTCTAAATATTTCTGGACGTTTAGATAGGAAGCTGTAGTTCAGCTTTTAACAACACACCATTATTATATACTCCCTCCGTCCCGATGGTTTCTATACGTTTGGTTTGGACACGGACACCAAGAAAATGTATAAAAAATGAGTAAAGTCATATTAATATTTAATAATAGATTTGAGATAGTGGAGTAAAGTAGTGGGTGTAATAGTGTTTTATATTATAGATTTGAGATAGTGGAAGAAAGTTAGTGGATGTAATAGTGTTTTTTATTATTAAAATTTTACTATTTTTGAAATGTATAGAAATGATGGGACACCCAAAATAATAAGTGTATAGAGGGAGTATAAATAGAAAAGATGGAACACAAAAAAACGAAACTTTACTCAGTTATAATACCACTCAAAGTGGTGTCTGAGGAGGGTAGATGTACGCAGACCATGCCCCTATACAATAGGGAGGCTGTTTCCGAAGGACCCCGGCCAAATACAAATACAAAGAAAGGAAACTAATATAAACTAAACTCACACACACCCAGGGATTGAACCCTTGACCTCCTACAAAGAAGACAAGGTTCAACCCACTGCACCAACATGTTGTTGGCAAAAGATGGAACACAAACTACCTAGAAAATTCAACGTCGTAGGAGTTGGGACACGCGAGATTCTCGAAAGCTTAGGCGCCGGATATTCTTGTTTTAATTGTGGATCTCCTTGTTACTTTGTTTGAAGAGCGGGTTAGTAATTTTATTTAATATAATAATTATGTTTTTATATAATTATTAATTCAAGAAAAATAATTTAATTTAATGTAATTTAATATATTAATGTTTACTGATTATAATCATGTTTTCATCATAAACAATATATACGAATTTTTAACATGATTTTTATTCATGTTTGGAAGCTAGATATAGTGTGAAATTTTTGGATAAATATTAATGATTGCAAGATTAGGTTAAATTAAAAAATATCGTGTTTTAATTAAAAATATTAATGATTGGAAGATATGCTACAATTAATTTAAATGTTTATAAAAGATAACATCTTCAATTAAAAGTAAATATGAAAAAACAATCGGTTAATTACTATTTATTATATTATTTTATTATATATTTTAATAATTACGATAATCGTACCGAAAATCAAATCAACGAATTTCAATGTTTTGGTAAACATATATGAATTTTTAATATATTTTATTCATGATTGAAAAATAGGGTGTGATATTTTTGGGTATATATTAATGATAGTAAGATTAATTTTAAATTAAAAGATAGTCTGTTTTAATTAAAAAAAAATATTAATGCTTGGAATATATGTTTTAATTGATTTTTTAGGTGTTTATAAAAGGTAAAGTAGACCACCCATTCAGAAACGATATCATTTGAATAATTGAAGTCATAACAAATATCAAAGTGGTCACCCATTATAGTACTCAGGAAGTAAAAGTAATTTTTTTATCAAGTTCCACACATTTTTCTTAAATGCTTCCATAACCAAAGGAAAGGTTAATAATTCTAGCATTTTTGATAATATATTTAGATTTTTAAAAATCCATTTACTATTTATTTTTATTTTATTACCATTTCCTTGTTTTAATTAAAAATAAATAGTAAATAAACTTTTAAATTCTAAATATATTATCAAAAATATTAGAATTCATAACCTTTCATTTGATTATAGTAGTATTTAAGGAAAATGTATAGAATTTGATGAAAAACTTTTACTTCCCGAGTACTATAATGAGAGCCACTTCGATATTTATTATGACTTTAATGATTCAAATGATATCGTTTTTGAATGTGTAGTTTACTTGATACATTCAAGTACAATGAGTGGGCACTTTGATATAAAACCCTATCTTCAACGATGGGAAGATATGATATTCTAGGTATGTATTAATGATTGCAATATTGTATTATAAATTAAAAGGTAACTTGTTTTGATAAAAAAGAAATTAATGATTGCAAGATATGTTACAATTAATATTTGGTTATTTAACAAAAATACTATTTTTTAAAGTTTTTTTGCGATTTTACCATCTTCTGAAAATATTTGCAAAAACACCAATTTATTTGCAAAAATACGGAGATTGCACTCAGGTGCATTCAGTTGCATATGTGGTTGGTTGCATATGTGATTGGTTGCATTCAGTTGCATGTGGTTGCATCCAGTTGCATATGTGGTTGCATGCAACTAACTTAATACGTAATTGAAAATTGAATTTTCATATGTGATTGCGCCGCCCTTATATACAAGGAAGTTGAATTTGCATTTTTTGGCTGCGCAACAGATTGCATTCAGTTGCATTGGTTGCATTCAGTTTCATGTTGTTGCTATGTGGTTGCATGCAACTAATTTTAGACGTAATTGAAAATTGAATTTTCATATGTGGCTTCGCCGCCCTTATATACAAGGAAGTTGAATTTGCATTTTTTGATGCGCAGCAGTTGCATTCAGTTGTATTGGTTGCATATGGTTGCATCCAGTTGCATATGTAACCTCCGTATTTTTACAAATATTTTGGTATTTTTGTAATTTTTTTTTTTTAGAAAAAATATTTTTGCAAAAAAGTTTTTCCTCTCAGATATGAAAAAACCCCTTAATATTTTTAGGTGTTGATAAAATGTAATATCTTTTAATTAAAAAGTAATGTATTTTAATTAAAAAAAGATAATCGACTACTTATCATTAATTATATTATTTCTTATTTATTAACTAGGATAACCGTACCGAAAACCAAATCGACAAAACTTTCAAAGTTTCGAATTTAATATAATAGTACTAGTTTATAACTCGTGTGATGTAGATTTATTTTGATATGTAATAAATTTTATTTTATGTTACAATTATATTTTTATATAATCATTATTTTCAATAATTTATTTTAATTTTAATTTAAATAATTTAATATAAATTTAATTAATGATATGCACGGTTTAAAACTTATATTATAAAATTCTAAAATAAATTAAATATGTCGTTGACGGAATTCGAACATTTAAATTTAAGTAAATTATTTAATCATATAATATATTTAAACAGTAGATCTAACGTTTCTGATTTTTTACCAAAAATCTAACGATCATTATTCGTTTATACACAATTCTATTATATTTTGTTAGTGATTAGAAGATATGGTGTGATATTTTTGGGTATATATTAATTATTGCAAGATTATGTTTTAAATTATAAGTTAACTTGTTTTAATTGGAAAAGAAATATTATTGATTAGAAAATGCGATAGTTTAGGTGCTTATAAAAGTTAGTATCATCAATTAAAAGTCTTTTAATTAAGAAAAGGTAATCGCTTATTATCATTAATTATTTTATTATATATTTTAATAATTAGGATGACCGTGCCGAAAACAAACTTTCAATGCCCACGCAATTTAAGGATTTCTTTTATTATATTATAAATTTTATTTAATATTACAATTATGTTTTTAAAAATTATAAATTACAATTTAAAAATTATATTACAATTTATTATATTATAAATTTTATTAAAAATAATGATTAGATAAAAACTTTTTATCTAATCATTATTTTTAATAAATTTTTAATTTTAATTTAATTTAATTTAATATACTCATGTTTACGGATTATATTAATATTTTCTTATTATAAGCAACGTATACAGATTTTAATATATTATTAATAATTGGAAAATATGGTGTGATATTTTCGTGTATATATCAATGTTTGTAAGATTTGTTTTAAATTAAAAGGGTAACATGTTTTAATTAGAAAGAAAATGTGACGCCCCCAAATCCACTCTGTCCGGGGACCCAGGTCGTCACATTAGGTCTCAGTATCCTGCAGCACACGTTAGCTCAATAATGCTAAAATATTTATTACAACGGAGCGGAGCAGTCCCACTCCACAGATCCAAGACCGGTCTCACACATTATTACAATACGATTTATTACATCTCTGAATGATATCTTACACAAGTCTAAAAAGTAGAAGAGGTAACAGGATTCCAACTAGTCTCATCAGTCCTGGTCACCATAGCCTGGAGCTTTCTCCTTCCCTTTATTCTTCTGAGTGGACATCTCGCCTTTTTCCTTCTTGACAGCTGAACAAATGTTGTAAAGAAAGAATGAGCAACTATGGTGCTCAGCAAGTTCTCTCCTTGCTCGGTACATAAAATAATAAGATTTACCAAAATAATTACTCGAAATGAAACGAATAACTGGATATCAAAATCTGACACTTTGACTCAAGACTCATCTCGAAAATAGATTACTCGAAAGCCTCAATTGGTGAAACTCTGATGACTCATGATAATGAATAATTGGTCTTCCGTCCTTTCGGTATTTCGACGGGGCGATCAACTATCTGACCGGGAATACCGTCCTCCAATGACACCGCACTTCGCCCGATCACGGCTACAATACGATATCAACGAATATAATATATACGTATGAATGCTAGCATCATAGTGGGTTATTATGTTAGTCACAGAGGCATGCCTGAATACATCTAATAACAAGCCTAAGTATGTGTAATGCTATGCATTACCAACATGACCTCTTAACTGAGGGAACCTCTAATTGTAGAGTTTCTATTTGTTCTGTACTTGTAATAGGCATCAAATCCTAGTTGTGTAACTGTACTTATAAAGTCAAGAATAATGCTTGAAAGAAGTTCCAAGGTTCATGCCTCAAGCAAGGAGATAAAGACTGCCAAATAATCACAGTTGGGATTTGAAGAAATGAATAATTTGCCTAAGTACCAATTCGAGAAGTACATTTGTCTATTCGAGAAGTCTAGCATTCGAGAAGTCAGAGATTCGATATCTCAGAAGAGACTATTCGATATCTCTGAATACACTGTTCGATATCTCATTCGATATCTCAGAGATTCGATATGTCTATTACTCTATTCGAGAACTCATGGAGTCAACAAGTCAAAACATCATTCGAGTTCTCTAAGAGTCAACAAGTCAATGCTCTATTCGATATCTCAAGGACCAAAGGAGCTATTCGACATCTCAGGGATTCGATATGTCAAAATTCTCTATTCGATATCTCAAGGAGTCCCAGAGAAAAGAGCTATTCGAGAAGTGATTCGATATGTCAATATAACGCTATTCGAGAACTCAGAGTTATCGATTAAGTCAATTCGAGTTCTCGAATCAATCACTTAGCCACTTCTCGAATACATTCTTGGAGACAAAATACTGAAGAATTGTACAAGTCAGAAACCTGCAACAAGCCAAGACGTTTTATTTGACTATGTACTATAAAGCACATTGGAAATCCTACAAAGAAGCTTGGAGAGATAAGACAAAGGGACAAGGAGCTAAAGAAGTGGATCTGAACAGGCTTTGCAAAATCAAATCTGTAGCCGTTTGGACTCTTACTCAAATGAGATAGACATACTGGAAAGTAGTTTGTTTTACCTACCTTATTTGTAGTAAGTAGGTGTATCCATGTCTATAAGGATACAGCCTCACTTCCTTAGCAGACAAGTTTTTTAGAGATAAGATTTTCATTTTACATCAGAAGAAATATCTCTCTGAGAAAAACGAAGCTGAGAATACTATCATTTGTATTCACAGATTGTAGCAAAATCTTTATCTAATAAAATATTAGATTAAAGTGATATTGTGCTGTGTTTGTCTTTGTTATCTGCACTTACATATCTCACACACTCAGCACATATCTTGTTACAAAGATTCAAGAACAAAGTAAAGTTCAGGAATCCATTCACTCCCCCTCTGTATTCTTTTACTGTATTCAATACTCAACAAGTGGTATCAAAGCAGGCTGTTTAATCTAAACAGAAAACGATCATGAGTTCGAATACACCAAAGACTACAGGTACGGTGAAGGTCCCTAAGTTCGACAAAGAGAATTACAACCTCTGGAAAATAAAAATGCTGTTGTTCATCAAAGCTACCAATCCTCTCTATCCTGACATCCTCAAGAATGGTCCATTTGTACCACAACAAGAAATTGCTGAATCTACAGTGGGCACAATAGTCATTCCTAGATCATATGTTGCAAAAGAGCCATCCAAATGGACGGACTCAGAGAAGGAAAAGGTTGCCCTAGACAGTCATCTCATGTTGCTGATCATAGACTTCATGGATATGTCGATGTTTGCCAACATAGCATCATGCACATCAGCCAAGGACATGTGGAACCACATCGAGGTGTTATGTGAAGGGACAGAGGAGGTAAGAGAGAATAGGAAACAGATACTGGTCACACAGTATGAGGCTTTCATGGCACAGTCCAAAGAAAGTATTACTGATATGTTTGAGAGATTTCACAAGCTGGTGACTGAGCTTCAAATGAATGGGAAGGTTTACAGCACTAAGGAATTAAACATGAAGTTTCTACTATCTGAACCAAACCATCTAGAGCAAAGGGTCATATCTCTAAGAGAAAGAGATTTGAACAAAGTCATATATGATGTGCTCTATGGGGTTTTAAAGACTCATGAGCTTGAGTTGCTTCAGAAGAGGGCTATCCAAGCCAACCAAGGCAGAATGATAAACACATCCTGTGCCTTGATTGTCAACAAATCCGTTCAAGATCTGGAAGCATCTGCAAGTCAACTGAGAATAGAAGAGATAGTAGATGATGAAGAAACTGAAGAAGAAGTGACTGAACCTGTTGATGAAAAGGAAGAAGATGAGTTATATACTCTTGAAGAGTTGGATGCCATGGAAAACACCTCATATGCTTTTATGGCTAGAAAATTCCCAAACATCAGATTTAAGAGGAATCAGCCCTTCAAGTCTAGATCTCAAAATCATTCATTCAACAAGAGCAAGGCACCTGTGAAAGCAAACAAAAACAAATTCAAAACCAGCTATGTGGATAGGTCATCTGTGAGATGTTATAGATGCAATGACCTAGGGCATTTTGCCAGTGAATGCAAGAAGCCTAAAAAGAAGGATAAGGAGTTTCTTGAGCTTGAAGCTAAGTATGAGGCTCTGCTAAAGAAGCATACACCAGGTAAGGCTTACATAGCTGAAGGGAAGTGTTGGGATGATTCTGATAGTGATGGAGAAGAACAAGAATTCTGCAACTATGCCTTGATGGCCAACTCCAAGGAAGAACCATCTGAATCAGACTCTCAGGTACCATCCCTCACTACTATAGACATGTTTGTTTCTGAATACAAATCTATGGTTGAACAACTATCTGTTGAGATGTTTAATATTCATACTAGTATGACTGCTACTAATGAAGAAATTGCTATACTGTCTACTAAGAATGAACTGTTGAACAAAAGAAATGAGGAACTAGAACTAACTGCTATGTAAGTAGAAAACCTTAAACAAGAAATCGAATATCTAAAGAATAAGGTTCTATGTGCTAGTCAAGTTGAGAAAGCTCTTAGGGATGAACTAGCTGAAAATGAATTTAAATTGAAAACATTTAAGAATTCCTCTAGTCTATTGCAATCCTACCATGAGAAAAATCTAGCTAGACCTAAGGCTGCTATTGGACTTGACTATGACACTCTCAAACAGAGGAAAGGCTTTGCAGTCATTGAAGATGACATTGTTGTTCAAGAGGAAGTGCCTCAGGTTTTGAAAAAGGCTGAGACCCCAATATTTAAAACACCAACACTTGAGATTGATGAGGATGCCTTACTCATTAAGCAAATGTTGGATGATGAAGATAAGGCACAATCAAATGAACAACAAGCATCCTCTAAGAGTGAGAATGTCAAAACCAAAGCCAAGGAGCCAGTAGGAGGTAGACCTAGACTTGAGAAATTTGTGAAGTTTGTTTCAGCTGGGAATAATGAGTTTGAGAAGAAAGTGGCTAAAAAGAAACAAAACAGGAATGGCAAATTAGGGATTAACAAGGACAACAATTATGCTTATATGCCAAATGCCCCTAGGAAAGTTTGTCAAAATTGTTTTAGCACTAATCATTTAACTCATGCATGCAAGAAACCATCTGGTAGTGTTGCTAAACCATTCTATGATTGCTCTGTGCCTTTAAGACATAGAGACTCTCCTTTCTATGATAAATTTAGTTGTATGCCATGTAACATGAATGTAATGACTAGTTGCTTTAATTTGAGAAGACAATTCATGGAAGGTTGCATCAGTCACAATGTTCACACACACTACACAAGAACAAAGTCTTCAAGTCCTCCTAAAGTTAGGAAGGTACCTCTGTCACCTAAGTCTAAGAACCCTGATTCTAAGACTTCTAACAGTGACAAGAAGACTAACATCAAGAAAATTGATAAGCATGCTGTTTATGATAAAACTGTTGCTAAGCCACATGGACCCAAACTTGTTTGGGTACCAAAGGAGAAGTAATATCTTTGTGTTTGCAGGGCAAAGAAAGTGAAAGGAAGGTCATGTGGATTTTGGACAGTGGATGCTCAAACTATATGACTGGTGATATGGCCCTGCTATCACAATATGAGGAGAAGGCTGGCCCAATGGTTGCTTTTGGAGATGACAGCATTGGCAACACACTGGGATATGGCAAGTTGGAAATTGGAAATGTCATCATTGAAAATGTAGCACTGGTCAAGGGGCTCAAGCACAATCTACTGAGTGTTGGTCAATTTACTGACAGAGGCTTCAAAGTGAATTTTGACAAAGATGAATGTTTGATCACCCACAAGAAGACTGGTGACTTTGCTCTATCTGGAGTAAGGAAAGGAAGCCTGTTTGTAGCCAATATGAACTCTGCAAACAAGGACAAAATTTGTTGCTTTTACTCAAAAACATCAAATGAAGATAATTGGTTGTGGCATAAGAAGCTATCACACTTGAACTTCAAAGGCATTAATTCTCTAGTCAAAAGGGAGTTAGTGAGAGGCATGCCCACACTTGAATTCTGTCAAGAAGGAGTGTGTGAGGCTTGTCAAAAGGGAAAAATGAAAAGATCAAGCCACAAGTCAAAGACAGTGACATCAATAACCAAGCCCCTACAACTAATTCATATGGACTTGTTTGGGCCTGTCAATATTATGTCACTAGGAAGGAAAAAGTATGCTTTGGTGATGGTTGATGATTTCACAAGGTATACATGGGTAGAATTTCTGGCATCAAAGGATGAGGCTCCACAAGTAATCATTGAGCATATAAAGAAAATTGACAAGGAAGTAAAGGCCAACAATGCAAGTGTGATTGCATTAAGAAGTGATAATGGAACAGAGTTCAGAAATGCCATGCTTGAAGCATTCTGCAAAGAGAATGGTATTTCTCAACAATTCTCAGCTCCAAGGACTCCACAACAAAATGGAGTTGTTGAGAGAAAGAATAGAACTCTGATTGAGGCTGCTAGAACAATGTTACTTGATGCAAAGATGCCTACATGTTTTTGGGCTGAGGCTGTGAGCACTGCATGCTATATCCAAAACAGAACCCTCATCAACAAAAACACTCGAAAGACACCTTACAACTTGATGACTGGAAAGAAGCCCACTCTAAACTATGTTCATACTTTTGGAAGCAAATGCTTTGTGTTAAAAGACAATTCAGAATATGTTGGAAAGTTTGATGCAAAAGCATTTGAAGGAATTTTTCTTGGCTACTCTATAGAAAGAATTGCATACAAAGTTTATGTCATCACTCAAAAGAAATTTATGGAAAGCACAGATGTGACATTTGATGACAGCAAACTACCTGGATTAGAAGAAGCCAATGATGAAGATAAAGATCCTCTGAAGTTTGACAATCTAGATGATTCTGATGAGGAGATTGAAACTGAATTTGAGCCCACAATCCAACAAACTCAAGTGAATGAAGAACCTTTGTCAACCAACAATGAAGTAACAAGCATCCAAGACACACCTGTGATTAGTGGCAACTTCATAGGGGGAGGAAATGTAAATGATCATGATCTGGATGATGAAGCAACATCAAGGTAGAGAAATCAATCTGAACATACAAGGAAATGGGATAGAGCACATACTGCAGATCAGATTATTGGAGATCCAAATACAGGAGTGAGGACAAGGAGAGCAACTCTAAATGAATGTCTCTATGGTTGCTTTCTATCCCAAATTGAGCCTAAGAAACTTGATGATGCATTGTTGGATCCTGATTGGATAATTGATATGCAAGAGGAGCTAAACCAATTTGAAAGAAGCAAAGTATGGGAACTTGTGCCTGCACCAAAGGATAGAACCATTGTTGGAACAAAATGGGTTCTAAGGAATAAGATGGATGAAAATGGTGTAGTCATAAGAAACAAAGCAAGGTTGGTTGCAAAAGGATACTCTCAACAGGAAGGCATTGACTATGATGAGACTTTTGCCCCTTTTGCTAGACTTATCAGAATTTTCTTGGCATTTGCTGCACATTCTAATTTCAAGGTTTATCAAATGGATGTCAAGAGTGCATTTCTGAATGGGGAGTTGGAAGAAGAAGTATATGTGCAACAACCACCTGGCTTTGAGGATCCACAATTCCCTCACTTTGTCTACAGATTGCTTAAAGCATTGTATGGACTTAAGCAAGCTCCTAGAGCATGGTATGACACATTGTCACAATTTCTACTGGAGAATCAATTCACTAGAGGCACACTGGACAAAACACTGTTTTACAAGAAACATGGTGATGATATTATCTTAGTACAAATCTATGTGGATGATATCATATTTGGCTCTATAAATGAGAAGCTGTGTGAGAAATTCTCTAAGCTCATGTAGAGCAGATATGAGATGAGTATGATGGGAGAATTAACATTCTTTCTCGGACTGCAAGTGAGTCAAAGGAAGGATGGAATTTTTATAAGTCAAACCAAATACATCAAGGATCTATTGAAGAAATTTGACTTAGAAGAATGCTCGCCTGCAAAGACACCCATGGCCACTGCCACCAAGTTAGATGAAGATGTTAAGGGCAAGAAGGTAGATATCTCAATCTACAGAGGCATGGTTGGTTCTCTACTCTACCTCACTGCTAGTAGGCCAGACATCATGTTTGCAACATGCTTGTGTGCAAGGTTTCAATCAAATCCAAAGGAATTACACATGATAGCAATAAAGAGGATTTTCAGATATCTGAAGGGCACACCAAACTTGGGGTTATGGTATCCTAAGGACACAGGGTTCAATCTGGTTGGTTATTCTGATGCTGATTATGCTGGATGCAGAGTGGATAGGAAAAGCACCTCAGGTAGCTGCCAGTTTCTTGGACAAAGGTTAGTCTCTTGGTACAGCAAGAAACAACAATCTGTGTCAACTTCCACAGCTGAAGCTGAGTACATAGCTGCTGGAAGTTGCTGTGCTCAAGTGCTTTGGATCAGAAACCAACTTAGAGATTATGGACTTATGTTGGAAAGAATTCCAATCATGTGTGACAACACAAGTGCAATCTCTATAGTTTCCAATCCTGTCAATCATTCTAGGACAAAGCACATTGACATCAGATATCACTTCATAAGGGAGCATGCAACTAATGGAACCATTGAGTTACATTATGTTCCCACAGAGAAACAACTAGCTGACATATTCACTAAGCCATTAGATGAAGCCACCTTCACAAGGTTGGTTAGTGATATTGGAATGCTGAATTCTTCAAATTCTGGCTAAGTGAATATATCAACTAGATTGTTGCAGCAGTAAATACTTACTTTATCAAATGCTCAATATTTTTGAAGTAAGTATTGGCTGGAGTATGATTTATAAATATTCCACAATGCTACATATGTTGAAAATCATACATCTTTAGCTTGAAATTTCTGTGAAATTTTGAGAAAATCACTATTTAATTTGGTAGAATATTCTTCAGTGAATATTTCTGGTAAATTTTAAAAGATAGTGAAAATTGAATTTTATGATTGAACAGTATAGTTCGATAAGTCAGACTTCTCGAATGGTTCATTGTTTTGTCATGGCTCGAGTTCTCGAATAGGCCTATCTAGAACCCTCTTGAGTTCTCGAATAGTGTCTTTTGGAGAAATCGAATAGCACACTCAGAGTTCTCGAATAGAGTATTTTAGTTCTCTAGTGATGGAGTTCTCGAATACTGTATTTGAGTTATCGAATCATTTGAAAAGGCTGATTTTTCGCTGACACTTAATCGTTTTTTGGATTTATATTCAAAATTTCATTTCGCTCATAAAAACACATTTTATTTAGCTTAGAATTATTTTCTGAGTTAAATAACTGCCAGCTGTGAGTTACAAACTGCTTGAGATATCGAATAAGCCTTTCTTGACTTATCGAATAGTTGTTTTATACTTCTCGAATGACTGACTTGTCGATACAAAACTTATATCTAATCGACAACTCAAGTCACTCACATATATACAATTCCACAACTGTTCAAATCATTTCATTCAATTTCTCAGGCAGCTAAAGTTCCAAAACCTCTGTAAACCCTAACGTCAAAAGCTAAATTTCTTCTTCAACCTTCATTCTCTTCTCATCTCTCTGTGTAACAATGGCAAATACCCAACTCACAATTCCTATCCACACCAATTTCATAGCAATAACCAACGATGTTGAAGCACCCAATGCAAACTTTAAGTGCTTCGTTCGATGGATGGCTGAATCATACATCAAGGATGCACTCTCAGCCAACCCAACTCTGTATCTAGACTTACTAGAACAGTTTTGGAGAACTGCTACTGTGGAGGTCGTGGCCCTACAGAATGCAATAACTTCATACGTAATCTATTGCAAGATTCAGGACAAGGAAATCACCATCACTACTGAAGACATGAATCAAGCACCGGGGTTACAATAAGGAGTGTATGACAGTCAAGCTACTGATCAGGAATTGGAAGACTTCTTTGATTTTATCAACTACTCAGATAGAATCAAGCTTGGAAATTTGAATAGGAAGTACTTGAGGAAAGAATGGAGCTATGTCTTTGCCACTCTTCTTCAAGTCTTCACTGCAAGGAAGTCCAGCTTTGATCAAATCAGCACACCTGTTCAACAAATAGGATATGCTCTAGCATATGGGAGAAATATTGATGTTGGTTTGATCATAATGCAAGAATTGTATGGGAGATTTGGTAAGAACTCAGCCAAGAGAGGTAATGAAATTTTCTTCCCTCGCTTAATTCAATCTGTACTTAATTTCATAGATGCTAAATTGATTGAATTGCCTGGGTTAGACAAAAATAGAATAGGCTATCCGAAATCCATGACCAAACTCATTTTTGGTAGCTTGGAGACTAGGAATGATGTGGATGTAAGACTCAAAATAACTCCCCTTATGGAGAGTTTATTTAGGACTTACCCCCACAACATGCCAATATGTACCTCAAAATCTGAGTTAGCTAGGCCCAAGCAAGTAGAGCAAAATGCTAACCCAGGGCCTGCTAACCAACCCTCTCAGCCAAACACTTTACCTAACACAGAGCCAACTGCATCATCCTCTCAAAAGGGTGATGTTAGTAAAAAGAAGAGAAAATAGGTTGCTTCTGAACCTCTAAAAATCTTAACTGAAGCAGCCTTGGCTGTAGAATTAGGCATATCAAGTGAGGAACCTGAGTCACCCTTACTAAGATTAAAGAAGAAGAAGAAGAAGTCTAAAACCACCTCTTCAGTCACCCAAATGGCTGAAGTTGTAAAATCAGGGGGAAACAGCTCACTAGATGTATCCTCTCAACAGGGTGCATCTATAGAATCAAGCATCCTCCCCAATGCACCTATTTGTACAGAGTCAGCACATGGGAGTGATAAGGCTGGCACAACACTGAGTGGAGAACACATCACAATTGAAACTCCCTCTATCTCTCAGGGGGAGTTGCCAAAATCTAATCTACAACACACTTCTCTTCCAGAATCTACCACTCATATTTCTTTGGAGCCTGCAACTCAAGCAATTGAGGAGCAAGGCATTGATCATCAAGAATTCTTTTCTCTTGATGAGCCAATGGATTCAAGTGACTTGGTGCATGACACCTTGCTCACCACCCAGGTACCACATTTAGATGGTCAGGGAATGCATGCTGGGGCATCTCCTAATGACACCATCACAAACACAGAGGATTCACTAGTTTAAACTAGAGACTCTATGCCTGTGTCACCTACTGTTGTAACTCATCCCACTCCTGTGGAGACAACAGTAGTAGAGTCTTTCCATCCGGTTACAGAAGTTGCATCTGTAACTGAGGAGTCTAGCCTGCCTAGCTCTAGCTCTGACTTTCTGTCACAATGGCTGAAGCCTGTGCAACATGACAGTGCTTCAGGATCAGGATCTGTTCCACCACAATTGATGGTTGAAGCACTTCAAAGCTTAGTTGTGGATCAGATTCCTGAGTTTGTAAAGATAGCCCAGAACTTGGTCACCTCCAATGTGCCAAATCCAGATTATGAAGCAATATTGCTCTGCCATAGAGATGATGTGGAGATACAGAAAACAAAGATACTTGATGAGGCTGAGAGGGATGGCAATGTAGATGCCTGGATGCAAGGAACTTATGATATCACTCTCAATGAAGCCTTACAGTATCTGAGGGAGGAGTACATCACTTCACTAGGCTCCAATGCTAAATCCTTAACTCCTGGTGAAGTGTATGAAGCCATCAATGACTCGTACAAGGGATTCCTCAAGGCTGCACACTACCTAGGTAAAGGTGTCAAATCAGAAATCAACAAGGTAAGTGATGCAACAGACAAGTCTGTGGGAGAGATAAAGAGGACTTTTGATTCCAAATTCCCTCAATTGGAGACTGTAGTCAAGGACATTCTAGCCTGTAAGTCTACCTGCACCAAGATGGACAATGGTTTGGCTATTCTCAAGGATGCTGTCACAGGCCTGGGGCACAAATTCCAAAATCTCACTGATCAGACAACTGAGGCCAATGCCATGCTTAGGACACTCTTTGCAAATCAATATGGAGACAAGGTGGTCACTGAGGTCCCTGTGCATGAGATGTCTAGGTTTGAAGTGCAGAGACTTAAAGAATAATCCCTGTCTGGCTTCAAATCTACTGCATTGTTAAGCAAGGTAGATGCACTTGAAAAGGAGGTAGCTACTCTCACTCAGTCTAATGCTCATCTTACAGACAAGGTAAAAACTCTGACTGAGCAGTTGAACACTCAAGCCACCACCACAGTTGATGTTCTTCTGCATCAACAATCAATGTTGTCTGTAATGATGAAGCACATGGGTCTCCCTCTACCTGAAGAATCTTCAACCCTAAAGGTCAATCCTACAGCCTCTGTGCCTGACAACAAGCCTAAGGGGGAGAAGAGGACATCAAGGAACTCAAACACAAAGGGGGAGAAACCACCAGTAAAGGGCATCAAAATCATTGAAGGTGGTCATCAAAGAACTTCAAAATCTTTAACTCATGTTCCTGGCAAAGGAAAAGACAAAGTTGACGAGCCTCCTACTTCTTTGCCAGTTGTCACTCTACCAACTGTGCATGTCACTACTCCTGGTGGTCAAAAGCAATCTATCACAACCACAGTGGTTGCAGGGAGTATGCCATCTGACAAACCTCCACTCTCCATATCCAAGAATGCCAAGCCTGTAGAAGTGAAGGTGGTCACTGAGGCCAAGCTACAAGAAATTGCAAACTCAAATGTCTATCATGATGATGCATTCTTGGAGTTTCTGAAAGTCTCAAGAGAACAGGCTGGTGACACTCAATTGTATCTAAGGAGCTTGAAGGATCAGATCGATTACTTCACTGTGATACCTAGAAAAGTTGATAGCTCATGGCTCAAGGAAGTAATGATGGTAGCAAAATCCAGAATCTGGCATCTAACCTACAAAACTCTACAAGCCTTAAAACATTCAGAGATAGATGCGCTGATTGAGCTCATAGAGAAGAGGAATGTAAATGAAAACAATAAGAGTCTGTATGATGACTTGATGAATGGCCAATCTTCAAGGCTGCCAGAAGTGATTAAGAAGCCATGGACAATCATCTATCAATCTGGCACCAGAGTTGAAGAGATTAAACAATTGGTCATTCCCAATGATCTCACTTCTCGAAATCACAGACTCATTATTGCCATCATTGATCTACTGCAAAAGAAGAAGGGGACAAGTACTGCTGAAGAGATAGAGGCACTGCACATTCTCAGATCATACATTGCAACTGGTGTAATTCCAGAAATGGCCAAGCCAAGGAGGAATAAGGATGATGAAGATGAAGACAAGAGTGATGGGAGGATGTTAGGTCCAAATGTGTTGTAGAGGGGGGGTGAATACAACTTTTCGAATATGAGAAGCAATAAATACGATGCAATAAATGAACACACAGATTCAAGGAATATATGTCTTATATATAACTTGAAAGGGTTGCTACAACATTCATTACAAAGTATAACAGAAGTTGAGAGAGAAGTGAATGATACTAAGCTCTGTGAATGCAATCTCTCTTTTTCTCTTGTGTTTTTCTCTAGAATTGCTCACAAACTAAAACATTACACAAGAACTTCTATTTATACTACATGTAATCTATGTCCTGTAGTCTTCAAAGACTAAGATGTACGTGGCCCAATGATGTCCACATAATTCTTGCCTTATCTTGAAAGCTTGGAAATCTGCCAATCAGAAGATGCCATGTGTCATGTTGAAGCTGCTCTCTAAGTAGAACTTCTACTTGAGAATTTCTACTTAGCCATCTCGAAGTTCTAAGTAGAACTTCTACTTAGAAACTTCTACTTGGCTATCTAGAATATTTAGTACTTAGAAAATATTCTGGTCTTCAACTTGAAACTTCAATGCACATCTCGAACTTGTGATATCTTCATGTCTTCTTTATTCTTCACTAAGCTCTTGAATATGGATCTTTATTACTGACATAAACTTGCTATCAATGTCCTGACACTTGATGCAACGGTCTGGTTCATAAGTGACTAGTCTTGATAGGGTTTTTGCTTTTGAATAAGTTACCATATCCAATTAGAAATATGGCTTTCCAATATTTGCTTTCCTTCTTGTTCACTTGAAATCAATTGGTCTTATTGATACTGATAGTTATGATCTTGATCTTTGGCTTTCCAAATCACTGAGGCATGAACAACTTTGACTTGAACTTCTCTCAATGATTTCTTCTTGGATTGATCATAGTTAACATGTTGAATTGTATCAATTACCTTGTCTTCATTTAGTGTTGATTTCTTGTGACTTCTTGTTCTTGATTGTCTTCTGGTTAAGTATCTTTTCCTTTAGTTTGAGTTACATTAGTTATAGTGTTACAAGTTTATACACTCTGCCTTTCAGAGGAGAAGTCATCACAGGGGTGATAAGGGGGATGAGGATAAGAAGAAGAAGAAAGACAACAAGGATAAGAAGGATGATGACCAAGGAAAAGTCTTTGAGAGGAAGAATGGAAAACAACAAGCCTTAGGCATTGCTAGCAGTAATCTCACCACAACACAAGACTCTAAGTCTAGGGTGAATGCTGTTAGTAGTGACCTACCAAAATCTACATCTATGGCTTCTGCAACTGTCTTGCCACCTCAAGAAGAGAAGAAGATTCAAGTCAAGAAACCATCTGTGTATTTCAAAAAGCAAACTGCTAATAGAATACTACAATGGTCTACAAACAAAGGTCACATGCTACTGCCAGGCAACCATGTAAAAAGGATCAAATTCAAACAAGCTGCAAGGAAACCAAAGCTATCTAAATCAAGGACTCTAACAATTTATCCAGGCTTAAAACTCCAACCACTAGATGAAGATTTTGATGAAGACCAACTGCAATTCTTACAAGCTCAAAGAATCTACCATGTTGCCATTGTTGATAACTGCCTTGAGATCAAATATACTGATGGAAGGGAGGAGAAATTCAAACAAGGAGGATGTCAACACTGGGGTAAGCTACATGACATAGAAAGAATCATTGCATTGTTGAGCTCAGAAGATAAAGTGGAAAGAGTGTGGAAGCTGTAGCTAATTGATTTTGTGAAGATGAAGAGAGATCATGAGGAGAGAATCAGAAAAGAGTGTCTTGAGAAATGGCTAGCAAGGGAGAAAGAAATTGAGAGACTAGAGATTGAAGCAGAAAAGCTAAGGGCAAAGGGATTGTGTAGAGTTCAGTTTAACCCCTATGTGGTGAAGTATAGGAGGAGAAATGGGGATCAGGTCCACATCAGAATGAATCTACTCAATCACTATCCTGCAAACATTCTGAAACTAGTACTTGAAGATCTCAAAGACTCAATTTTGCTTGAAGAATTGGATGCTATGGCAGAAATAATAAAAGCTATGGATGAGAATACAAGGAAGGAGAAAGAAAGAAGACAGAAAGCATATGATGATTTGCAAGCCAAAGCTATGGAAAGGGAAACAAATGACAATGGCTAGTACTTCATCATAGGCTGTAAGATTACTCACCCTGTAGTTCTATCCACATTGCTAATCAAAATTCATACATGTATTGTCAAGTTTTATCTTTATGTATGTTAGGCTTGTTATCAGACATGAAATTGTGACTAAGGGTCTTACTCACAATTTGGGGGAGATTGTTAGTCACAGAGGCATGCCTGAATACATCTAATAACAAGTCTAAGTATGTGTAATGCTATGCATTACCTACATGACCTCTTAACTGAGGGAACCTCTAGTTGTAGAGTTTCTATTTGTTCTGTACTTGTAATAGGCATCAAATCCTAGTTGTGTAACTGTACTAATAAAGTCAAGAATAATGCTTGAAAGAAGTTCCAAGGTTCATGCCTCAAGCAAGGAGATAAAGACTGCCAAATAATCACAGTTGGGATTTGAAGAAATGAAGAATTTGCCTAAGTACAAATTCGAGAAGTACATTTGTCTATTCGAGAAGTCTAGCATTCGAGAAGTCAGAGATTCGATATCTCAGAAGACACTATTCGATATCTCTGAATACACTGTTCGATATCTCATTCGATATCTCAGAGATTCGATATGTCTATTACTCTATTCGAGAACTCATGGAGTCAACAAGTCAAAGCATCATTCGAGTTCTCTAAGAGTCAACAAGTCAATGCTCTATTCGATATCTCAAGGACCAAAGGAGCTATTCGACATCTCAGGGATTCGATATGTCAAAATGCTCTATTCGATATCTCAAGGAGTCCCAGAGAAAAGAGCTATTCGAGAAGTGATTCGATATGTCAATATAACGCTATTCGAGAACTCAGAGTTATCGATTAAGTCAATTCGAGTTCTCGAATCAATCACTTAGCCACTTCTCGAATACATTCTTGGAGACAAAATACTGAAGAATTGTACAAGTCAGAAACCTGCAACAAGCCAAGACGCTTTATTTGACTATGTACTATAAAGCACATTGGAAAGCCTACAAAGAAGCATGGAGGGATAAGACAAAGGGACAAGGAGCTAAAGAAGTGGATCTTAACAGGCTTTGCAAAGTCAAATCTGTAGCCGTTTGGACTCTTACTCAAATGAGATAGACATACTGGAAAGTAGTTTGTTTTACCTACCTTATTTGTAGTAAGTAGGTGTATCCATGTCTATAAGGATACAGCCTCACTTCCTTAGCAGACAAGTTTTTTAGAGATAAGATTTTCATTTTACATCAGAAGAAATATCTCTCTGAGAAAAACGAAGCTGAGAATACTATCATTTGTATTCACAGATTGTAGCAAAATATTTATCTAATAAAATATTAGATTAAAGTGATATTGTGCTGTGTTTGCCTTTGTTATCTTCACTTACATATCTCACACACTCAGCACATATCTTGTTAAAAAGATTCAAGAACAAAGTAAAGTTCAAGAATCCATTCACCCCCCCTCTGTATTCTTTTACTGTATTCAATACTCAACATATTATATCAACCCTGGCATCATGGTGCCTAAAATATTCTCGTGTCCCTATAAGGGTACACAAGTCTCTCTTTCTCTATAATGGGCCTCTTTCCCAAAATTGACCAGTAGAATACAGAAGTCCCGAACATTTTATGAACTGATAATTTGAGATAACTTCACAGGAAAATATTTGATTGATCCGGCGGACTGCCAGTATTACTCAATTGTGCCATCAATCCGAACAATGGATTATTGCGACTCTCAATAAACCTATTTTAAATGGTTGACACGAACAAAATGTCAACCCTTGACAAGAAAGGTACTATCTCGAAATAATGAGAATAGTCTCAAAACAAAATATGATGAGTCGTACTGAACAATTAGTACCACTCGAATATTTATAATACTCACAATTGATGAACATTAAGTAGAATGCTTTCACTTGATCGACGAGTGCAACTCTAATGATACTACTTTTGTAACACTAAATTGTTTGTTCGAAAGATGAGCCAACTGAAAGGTAATCAATAAATATTGTCGAATTTGTACAATAAATCCGAGTGAATAGAATGAATTCAACTATCTCGAACGAATGAGATTAGTTTCACTGAATCAAAATAATAGTCGTCTCGAAATAATGAGATCGACCCGATAGCAACGAAATTGTTTATACGCTTATATGGAATATAATTCGCAAGTAAACTAAATCAACAGGAACGTAATATTTGACAAGAAATAATGCTGAAAATAAATAATTTCATCACGAGAAGCAACAGATAAATATAATAATTTATAGCTCAAAAATAAAATAAGGGATAAAATAATATGAACAGAAATACGAAATTTCCGAGAGTTAGGGTAGGAATGAACTTGCCTCTGTCTCGACGTTTACTCCCTACTGAATAAAAAAACGTTAACCGCACGCGAAAGTCTCAATTCGCAGAAAGAATTTCTATAATAATTTATCAAAATGATTTTAGTATTCGGGTAAGAAATTGGTCACATAACGTCAAAATAATTCGGTAATCATGACATTGATAATCAAGTAATTTTCGAAAATATAATTTAAATATACTTGTAAATCTTAAAATCTTACTATCGCATTATTCGCAAAATAATATATTTGAATGGAGGCTCTATTCGCTTTTCCTATTAGATTTTAATAAATCATGCCTTATGACATCGTTTTAACCGAGATAAAGTAATATGTGAAAATCTTATTATATTTACTCGTAAGGGAAATTTTCTCACTAAAGATGTTTTTAATTATCCTTAAATAAATGTTAATAATTGAGTTATTTAATCATATCTCTAAATTAAATTAGCTCTTATAAAATTTCTATTATTAATCTAAAATTCTCAAATTTGATTAAGTCTATTTTAGGGAAACAATAATAATCTCTAGCTTGCTCTTAAAATAAAATGATTCTAAAATCCCTTTTTATCCAAATTTTAAATCCATACTTATTATTACCACTTTTAGAAATAAAATTGTAAGATAATTCTAATTCAATTAACCTCACTATTTCCATCTTCTTTCTTATTTAAATGCTTAACTAAATAAACCGAATTCCATTTTATAACAAAGAAAACAAAAAAATTCATAATTCATAAAATCTTTGATTTTGCTAAAACATGAGCCCGTAAATTAAATCTAATTTTATTAAACCCAAATTGTTAATCAATTCCCTTCCCCCCCTTTTCAAATTTTAGAAATTTAATACCCATTTTAAATCTAATTACTAAAATTCATTTATAATACTATTTTTATAAAATAAAATAAAATAAAACCCCACATATACATACGTCCCTTGTATGCATCACCACCAACAGTCGGCCACCGGCCGGACGCCCACGGCGGCGCTGGCGGCGAACTCTCCCCCACCCCACCATCAACAATCTCTCTCTCTCTCTCTCTCTCTCTCTCTCTCTCTCTCTCTCTCTCTCTCTCTCTCTCTCTCGTTCTCCCTTAATCTCCCTCATCTCCCTGCTCTATCTCCCCGTTCTCTTCTCTCCCTCCGCTCTATTCTCTCTCTCTCTCCACTCACGTCTCTCTCTCTCTCCCCGTCTAAATCTCTCTCCGCCCCTCTCTTTTCTCCTTCTCTTCCTCCTTCTCTCTCATCCCTCTTCATCTCTCTCAATCTCTCCCTCAATCATCTCCTCACCTCCTCTGCTCCATCAATCAACCAACTCACCACCGTCGATCGACCCCTTCGCCGCGGTGGTGATCTCCCCCCTCCTTCCGACATGCAACCAACAAGACCCCCTCCAAATTACAAACCCATTTCCTAACAATCCCCCAATCAAATTAATCAAATCAAAATTCATTACAAAGTTCATATTTACAAAACCCCTAATTACGAACTACAAACCATATATTAAAACAACAATTCCAAACAAATACAACAACAAAACATAAACAAATTTGATTACAAAAAGTTTTAAGAGTATAAGCTTATACCCTCTTATGAAAATCACAGTTTTTAAGCTTTCTTTGAAAAACAAATTCTTGAAACCCCTTAATTGTATATATCAATACGTAGAGCTAAATAAGGGCTGTTTAAATCTCTAATTGCATGTACGATCAGGCTGAAATCTTTGTGATGTTAAGATTAGCAAGGTTGGAGTTTTAATGGTGGAAGTGTGTGTGTGTGTGTGTGTGTGTTTTGTTTTGTTTTACCGAGAGGAAAAAGAAGAGAGAAAAATGGACTCATTTCCTTATTTCAACTCATATATACATACTAATCATTTAGGCTCCTAATGAGTCACTAAAATCCTTGGGCTCACAACTCAACCCACTTGCTAGAATATCTCTACCAAAAATATTAAATAAGGTCCATTAACAATTCCTAAAACAACAACAATATTTATGGATAATCTCTAGAATCATAACAATAATATTTACTAAAATAAAAAAAATTCCTAAAATAATAGTAATAGCAACGATAATAATACTAATAATATTAACAATAGTAGTAATAATGACCACAAATAGATAGAAAGACAACACTGCCCTAAAATAATTATTGATATGCACCCCTAAAATTAATAAAGATCGAGTTCGCTAAATTATTCCGAGAGAGCACGACATTTTAATATTAATAAAATTCACGGTTATTACAGTCTCCCCCCTTAAAAGGATTCCGTCCTCGGGATAACATTATTAACTAAACAACTCGGGGTATTTACTACGCATTTCATCCTCTAGTTCCCAAGTGGCTTCTTCGATTTGACGATTCCTCCAAATTACCTTTACTAAATTTATTCTTTTATTTCGCAACTCATGCACTTTATAATCTACCACCTCCACTGGTTGCTCTATGTAGGTCAGGTCAGCTTTGACATCAATGGGTTCATATTCTAATACGTGTCGATGATCAGGATGGTAAGCTCTCAATATCGATACGTGGAATATATCATGAACATGCTGAAGATCTGGCGGTAAGGCCAATTGATAGGATACGGCTCTAACCTTCTAGAGAATCTCAAAGGGTCCAATATACCTAGGACTCAGTTTCCCTTTCATCCTGAATCTCATCACCCTTTTCCATGGGGAAATTTTCAGCAACACCTTATCTCCTATCTCAAATTATTTATCTTTTCTCTTCAGATCTGCATACTTTCGCTGACAGTCTTGTGCAGCAACTAACCTTTTCCGAATCCTTTCTATGGATTGCTTTGTCTGATGGACCATTTCTGGCCCTAGTATCCTTCTTTCACCAACTTCATCCCAACACAGTGGAGATCTGCACTTCCTTCCATATAAAGCTTTATATGGGGCCATGCCAGTACTGGAATGATAACTATTATTGTAAGCAAATTCTACTAACGGCAAATGATCATCCCAACTTCCCTTGAAATCCAAGGCACAGGCTCGTAACATATCCTCTATCATCTGAATCGTCCTTTCGCTTTGTCCGTCTATCTGCGGATGATAGGCTGTGCTCAGATTTAGCTTGGTACCAAGGCATTCCTGAAAGCTTTTCCAGAATCTAGATGTAAAGCGGGCATCTCTGTCTGACACAATTGACACGGGCACTCCATGACGAACTACTACTTCCTTCAAATACAAACCTACCAGTCTTTCCACTGAATACCTTTCACTGATCGATTGGAAATGTGCAGACTTCGTAAGTCGGTCAACTATAACCCATATAGCATCGAAATTCGCTTTGGTTCGAGGTAAACCTACTACAAAATCCATGGTGATGTGCTCCAATTTCCATTCTGGAATCTCTAATGATTGAAGTAATCCACTGGGTCGTTGATGTTCTGCCTTCACTCTCTGACATGTCAAACACTTGCTTACCCATTCTGCAATCTCTCTCTTCATGTTAGGCCACCAATAATTCTGCTTAATATCTTGATACATTTTTGTGCTCCCCGGGTGAATGGAATATCTCGAGTTATGCGCTTCGCTAATGATTTCTTCTTTCAATTCGATAACATTAGGAACCCAAATTCTCGACGCAAATCGTTTAATTCCCTTATCATCTCTAGGGCTCGAAAACTCTTCTCCGGTCAACTCTGATTTCCTTTCTTCCATTACTTGCTCTTGACATCGACGAATCTTTTCTAGCAACTCTGGTTGAAAATTGAAAGGCATATGACACAGCCTATTTGTAGTTCGAGGACTCAACTCAACTTAAGCTTAGATTGTAATAAGTAAATAACTTTAACTATCACAGGAATCTCAGGAGGTACTATCTGTCAGAAGAAAAACCCTAAAGTCAATCTATAGTTTTGATGTTTTACACTGGAAGAAGCTCAGATTGCTGATGAAGCCTCAGTATAGCATCAAAGGAGTGGATTTATTTCTAAGACAGAGATTTCTAGAGTGACAGGTTCAGACAGAATACAGTGAAGTACAAGAAGGAGAAAGAAATGAGAAGAAAAATGAATCACATTTTTAATGTGAAAATTAAAGGACAGTCATTGAAGTTAGTCGTTCATGAACCAGACCGTGCATGGAACGTCAACAAAATATTCAGTGGTATTCCTTTATTACTTTCAGTGATTCAGAAAAGAATTAAGACAATTCAAGGATATATAATTATTTTTCTTTAATTAATTTAAATCAAGTAGTCAATTTAATTAATAAATTAATTCATCAAGAATTAATTCATTAATTAAATTATTTATTAAATTAATTAAATCTGAATAATTATTATTTAAGTAAGTTTAAATTAAAATGATTATTTTTTAATCAGTTTAATTTAAAAACTGAAAAAATGAACTAGCAAGACAATCAGAGATTGTCTTGCCGATTGTCTTGAAGGAGTAAATCAGTGTAGCAAGACAATCTGTGATTGTCTTGCCGATTGTCTTGGTGATGATTAATTCTGAACAGCTTTAAAAAAGAAGAATAAAAATCTGATTTGATTGTCTTGACGATTATCTTGACAGTTCAAATCAGATTGTCTTGATAATGATCAAACAGAAAAAGCTTCAGACAGAATGATAATTATTGATAAAGCAAGACAAAGATCTCAGAATTTGATTGTCTTGCCGATTGTCTTGGAAGAACCTGATTGTCTTGACGATTGTATTGCCTATTGTCTTGGCAGTACAAAATTGATTGTCTTGGAAGAATAGATTGTATTCCCTATTGTCTTGACAGTTATATTTGAAGATAAAGAGGCAGTAAATATTATATATGAAGACACAGACAACACAGACAAGAATATTACATTCAACAAAGGCAGTTTACTCTCTTCTCTTTCATCAAGAACACAACCTGCATGAGCAGAAAAATTCATAGAAAATCAAGTTCATCTTATTTTTAATATCTGATCCGATAGAACTTGTTTACTTGATACTCTTGTACTATTAGCGAGTTTTTACTCCTAATCTATATCTTGATTTTTATTAACAAATCTAGAAAAATTCATGTCGAATTTTCTAATTTGTTTTTATTGACTAGATATAAATTCTGTACTGTATTTGTAACAAACCCCTCAAGTTAATATAATTTTATATTCAACTTGAATTTTGTTTCATTTAATTCCGCTCAAATTTGTCAAAATATAAATTAAATTATCCAGACAAATTTCGATTAAACAGTACTGTTTGTATTCAATCCCCCCCCTTCTACAAACATATTGGACCTAACAATTGGCATCAGAGCTTATTGATTGATATACAAATCAAGATCCTAATTTTATTCCGCCAAAAATCCATCTCGAATTTTTAACTCACTTAAAAATTCATCATGTCATCAAAAAGCATTGTTAAGATTCCCATGTTTAACAAGGACAATTATACAATGTGGAAAAATAAAATGGAGTTGTTTCTTGATGTCGCAAATTCTAAATATTTGGGTGTTCTACAGAACGGACCTATAATTCCACTCGAACATATATCTGAATCTATTGTTGGAGGAATTGTTGTAACACCTGCATCATCTGTTCCAAAGCATGCTGATTCTTTTACTCCTGCTGAAAAAGAGGACGCATGACTAGATAAGAATTTGAGACTTATTTTAGTAGATTCCCTGGATGCTGTGATGTACAGTCATGTGATGAATTGTAAAACTGCAAAACACATGTGGGAAACTATTGAGACTATCAATGAAGGAACTGATGAAGTCAGGGAAAACAGACTTCAGATTTTAACCTCTGAGTATGAACACTTTAGAGCTGGCCCTAATGAAGGCATTCAGGAAGTGTTTAAAAGGTATAACAAAATTATCAACAACTTGCAAATTCATGGCAAGCAATATACCCAGAAGGAGATTAATATGAAGTTTTTGTTGACGATGCCCACTCATCTTGAACATTGGATAACAGCCATCAGAGAATCAAGAGATTTGAATAAGATTTCTCTTGAAAGATTGTTTGGTGTTCTGAAAACCTATGAACTGGAACAAGTACAGCAGATGGAGGTCTCTGGTAAAGGAAGAGTGCCAAGTTCATCTACAGCTCTTGTAGTTGAGGCACCTAAGGAAGTGGAAGCTAAGGTTGTTCTACCTTGCAGCTCAGACAAGGAAAAGACTGAAGTAGAACTTGGTCAAACACCACCTACTCAGGATGGTGGAGACTTCTACTCATTGGAAGAGCTAGATCAACTGGAAGATGAATCGCTGGCATTGATGGTAAGGCAATTTGGCAACTTCAGATTCAGAAGAAATCCAAAGTACAGGTTTAAGTCAAATAACAGATTCCAAAGAGGAGGCTCTTCTTCCTCTAGTAACAGGGGAGGATACAAAACTGGATCTGTTGACAGAAGCAAGATTCGTTGCTTCAACTGTAATGAATTAGGGCACTTTGCCACTGAATGTCAGAAACCCAAGCAAACTCAAAGAAGAGATTTTGCTGCTGAGAAGAAGAAACCTGGAAAAGCCTATGTAACGGCTGGTAAGAGTTGGGATGACACGGACAGCTAAGATGAAGAATATGGAAATCTTGCATTGGTGGCAAATGATTAAGCATCTGATCATCATAACAAACCGGTAATTGTTACTGACCCTGAGTTGATTCGTAGTCTTTATAATTCCTTAGGTAATGCACAAACTGAATATAGAAGACTAGATCTGCTAAGCACTAAACTTGGCAATGAAGTGTCAGAATTGAAAAAGGTGCATATTAATCAAGATCAACAAAGAGATGAAATAACAATGCCTAATAAAAAGGAAAAGCTATTCTAGAAGTTGTAGGCAAACAAATGGCTAGAATTACTGAACTTGAAACACAGGTCAGGGCTTGTTATAATTCGGTTAAAGTTTCCAAAGAGTTCTTTAACAATCAAGTTGTAGAAAGAACAACAGGTATAGGGTATGGTTACAATGAAGCTGTTGGATCAGTGGGCATAAATTCCCCTAACCCTGTTAGTGTTAAAGAAAGGGGAATACCACATGTGCTCAAAAATGTTAAAGAACCTCTGTTTAAAAAATTTGATGCTGGACCACCAGATATTCTTTCTATGGTTATCAAAGAAGAAATGAGAAATGAGGATAGTGTAAATGGCACAGTCTTTGTTAAGGATAAATATGTTAAGAACGCTAATCCAAAGAATGTTTCATCCAAGAAAGATGTCACAGTCTTTGTTAAGGCTAAATCTGTTGAGGACATTAATCCAACGAATGTTTCATACAAGAAAGATGTACCTAAAGTGCCAGTCAAGGTTGTTGAAACAGCTAGTTCTTCTAAGACTGGATTAGGTAGTAATAAGTTGAAGCAGAAAAATAACATGTCTAATATGAATACCATGCCTATCATTGATTCTGATCATAAAGCATGTGGTGTTATCAATTGTATGTCTTATGCTTTTAACAATATGCGTGCTTATTTTAATGGTAGTTATGCATGTGTTAAACAGACTGCTCCTCGACAGCATATGAACAGGAACAATAATGTTCGATCAAAGACTGCTTTTCCTCCTCAAGTTAGGAGAGAGACATTTGTACCTAAGACTAAACAAAGGGTTACCAAGAATGTTTACTAGGTCAAATGTCCAGTCAATGACACAAGTGTTATTGCTGCTAGAGAAACATGGATACCCAAGATAAAACAAAAGATTTTCAAATCTGTCTATAAGGTTAAATGTTTATTGACTAAAGAGGTTAAAATTAAAAATGTTGTTTTGCCTGATAAAGGTCAATACTTTAAATCCACAGGACACAATCAAATTTGGGTCCCGAAGAAGGTTTAATCCATTTGTCATTGCAGGGTATTGAATAGGTTGAACGAGTAACCTGGATCTTGGACAGTGGATGTTCAAGGCATATGACTGGAGACAGAACCCTGCTGACAAATGTGGTGGAGAAGGCCGGCCCAGTAGTTACCTTTGGAGATAACAGCAAAGGTAGAACTGATGGATATGGCAGACTTGAAGCTGGAAATGTTATCATTGAAGAAGTGTCCTTTGTAAAAGGACTAGAGCATAATTTGCTCAGCATCAGTCAATTCTGTGACAAGGGATTTGAAGTCTACTTTAACAAAAAGAATTGTCTGATTTCACACAAAAGAAGTGAACAACCATCTCTGACGGGAGTCAGAAAAGGAAACTTGTATGTAACCAACATGAACACTAGAAGCACTCAAGAAATCAATTGCTTCTATTCTAAAGCATCCACAGATGAAAGCTGGCTATGGCACAAGAAACTTTCTCACCTGAATTTCAAAACAATGAATTATTTGGTTAAGAGGGAAATGGTGAGAGGTTTACCCCCTATGGAATTCACACAGGAAGGACTATGTGATGCCTGTCAAAAAGGCAAACTAAAAAGGGCAACTCACAAAAGCACTAATATATCTTCAATAACTGATCCTTTACAGTTACTTCACATGGATCTATTTGGTCCAGTGAATGTGATGTCTATGTCAAAGAAAAGATATGCTCTTGTGATTGTTGATGATTTTTCAAAGTACACATGGGTTTTGTTCCTGAATTCTAAAGATGAGACTCCACAACTGGTGATTGATCACATCAAGTTAATTGAGTTGGATTCCAAGTATCCAATGTGGGCTATAAGGTCAGACAATGGAACGGAATTCAAGAATGCAGTTCTGAATGACTTTTGTACTGAAAAAGGAATAACCAGACAATACTCAGCTCCAAGAACTCCTCAGCAAAATGGGTAGTTGAAAGAAAGAATAGAACCTTGATTGAAGCTGCACGTACTATGTTAAGTGAATCAAGGCTTCCATTATATTTTTGGGCTGAAGCTGTCAACACTGCTTGCTATACTCAGAATCGAACTCTTATCAACAAAGACTTGATGAAAACACCCTATGAAGCCTTGAATGAAAAGAAACCAACACTCAAATACTTTCATGTATTTGGAGCAAAATGCTTTGTACTTAAAGAAGGAGACGATCAAGGTGGAAAATTTGAAGCCAAAGCACATGAAGCAATTTTTGTTGGTTATGAAAGAAGAGCTTATAAGGTGTATTTGATTGAACATCAGAAAATGATGGAAAGTGTCAATGTAACCTTTGATGACACTAAACTCCCTAGTATCCAAACTGAAGATTCATCTGAAAAGCTATCTTTTGAAGATATGAAAGATCTAGATTCAAATGATGATAGTCCACCTGATGTTTTTGCTGATGCTAATGACAACAATGTCAATGATGAGTTCAATCAGAATAATGGTGGTGATAATAATGATAATATTAAAAACACCACTCATATTTCTGAACACTCATCTAATCATCCTGGCAACAACTCAGGGGGAGTTAGTGAAGGATCAACAAGTCATACTCAACAACACAATTCAAATCAAGGGGAATCATCAAGAATTAATCTACCCAGACAAACTGTTTGGAATAGAACTCATCCTTTTGAGTTAATTATTGGTGATCCAGATGTTGGAGTAAAGACTAGAAGAGCTTATCAGAATCAATGCAATTATTCAGGGTTTCTATCTGAAATGGAACCTAAGAAAACTGAAGAAGCTCTTTCTGATCCTGATTGGGTGATTGTTATGCAAGATGAACTCAATCAATTCAAACAACAAGAAGTATGGAAGCTGGTACCCAGACCTTCAAATAGAACAGTGGTTGGCACTAGATGGGTATTCAGAAACAAACTTGATGAAGATGGCACAGTTACAAGAAATAAAGCAAGACTGGTAGCAAAGGGTTATTCACAAGCTGAAGGCATTGACTATGATGAAACCTATGCTCCAGTGGCAAGACTTGAGGCCATTAGAATATTCTTGGCATTCGCAGCATTCTCAAACTTTAATGTTTATCAAATGGATGTAAAGAGTGCTTTTCTAAATGGTAAGCTGGATGAAGAGGTCTATGTAGAACAGCCCCCTGGCTTTGAAGATCCAGATCTTTTGGACTATGTCTACTTCCTTTTCAAGGCTATCTATGGCCTCAAGCAAGCACCAAGAAAATGGTATGACACCCTTTCTGAATTTTTACTTGAAAATAGCTTTGTTAGAGGTGTCATAGACAAAACTCTCTTCACTAAGAAACATAAAAATGATACGATATTAGTCCAAGTCTATGTGGACGATATAATATTTGGGTCTACTAATGATCTTTTGTGCAAGAAATTTGCTAAGTTAATGCAGGGTAAATTTGAAATGAGCATGATGGGAGAACTGAAATTCTTTCTTGGATTGCAAATAAGTCAAATGACAGATGGAATATTTATCTGTCAATCCAAGTATATCAAAGAGCTCCTCAAGAAATATCAAATGGAGGACTCATCTTCAGCTAAGACACCATCATCTACAGCTGTCAAGTTTGGAGCTTGTGAAAATTCTGCCAAGGTAGATGTCACAAGTTATAGAGGTATGATAGGCTCATTACTTTACCTTACTGCAAGTAGACCAGATATTATGTATGCTACATGCTTGTGTGTAAGGTTCCAAGCGGATCCTAGAGATGTTCATCTCATTGCTGTAAAACGAATCTTAAGGGTACACCTAATCTAGGTATCTGGTACCCTAAAGAATCTGGTTTTAATCTTGTTGGATACACAGATTCAGATTATACAGGAAGTGTTGTAGATAGAAAAAGCACCTCTGGGAGTTGTCAATTCCTAGGTGGCAGGCTAGTTTCCTGGTACAGCAAGAAACAACAAACAGTTTCCAACTCAACAGCTGAAGCTGAATACATAGTTGCTGGAAGCTGTTGTGCACAAATCTTGTGGATTAGGAATCAGCTGAAAGACTATGGTTTTGTATTAACAAAAATTCCAATTTTGTGTGATAATACAAGTGCCATAGCAATCTCCAACAATCCTGTGCAGCATTCGAGGACCAAGCACATAGACATTAGGTATCATTTTATAAGAGAGCATGTCATGAATGGTACTGTGGAATTGTTATTTGTACCCACAGAAGAACAAACAGCAGATATTTTTACTAAATCTCTTGACGAATCCACATTCACCAAAATTGTTGGTGAATTGGGTATGCTGAACAGTCCTAGTAATTGAGCTGGTTAATATCTGAGGTTTATTCTTTAATAATTTGCAAGTGATTTTGTTATTATTTTTAAATTTTAATCACTTGCATAATTATTTATCAACTTTTTATTACTTGTGATTGCTAAAAATCTTTGTCAACATGTTAATAATAACTTCTTTATTACTTCTCGTGTTTTGGAATATTTATGATATTTTAATGAATCATATTCTCTCTTTAAATAATTTTCTATTAGAAAGTTATTTATTAGAAAATACTTAGATTCATTAATTTGTTATAAATGTTCTTGTAAATATATTTAATATTTTATTAAATGTTTTGTAGTGTTTGTCCTTTTGTTATTTATATTTGTTGTCGTAAAAAGATTAATCCATGTGTTTGCTAAATATTTATTTATAGTAATTTTAGTAATAATTGAGAGTGTATGTTAATTGGATTAATTCTGTACATAAATTCGTATGTTATTAGTATTTGTATTATGTAAAGACAATAGTCAAGACAATCTTTTGATTGTCTTGGTAATTGTATTTTTGATTTTTTGTTTTTCAAATTTTACCAGATTTTATAAATATGTTTGCTAATATAGAGACAAATCGATTGTCTTGTTTGTCATTATAATATCAAGACAATCGCCAAGACAATCCACAGATTGTCTTGGCAGGTTATTTTGTAAAATAATTAAATGTTTTTCATTTTTATTTTTGTTCTGTTTTGTATTGTTAATATTAGTTCAAGACAAACGATTGTCTTGATAGTTTTGAACTACCAAGACAATCGGCAAGACAATCACTTGATTGTCTTGGAGTGTCAATTCAGTTTTTAAAAATTAAAAAAATATATATATTTTATTTACGTTTTTTTTAATCTATCAGTATAGTAAACGATTGTCTTGATAGTTTTTGAACTACCAAGACAATCAGCAAGACAATCAACCGATTGTCTTGTAGTGTTATTTTGTACTTAAAAAAAAACAGAAACACAAACAGCCAAGACAATTCTCTCTCTCGTGTATTGACATAGAGAACTCAGTCGACTATACATACAATACACACGAACTTTGCATTGAAACTCTGCTCGATTTTATTCAACGAAACTGAAATCTGAGACCTGATTCAAATAGATCGTTCAATTTCCTATCTATTGAACCTAATATCAACGAGTTTCATTAAGGTTTTGAAAAATCAATTTTTCAAAAGTTTCAATCGGGTTTTCTTTGTTTTGATTATTTTAGATTTTTTCTTTGAAATCTAAAAATAGATTGAGACTCCCAGTGTTTAGAAGATCATCATACTAATTTTTGGGATTTTTCTGACAACTTTGAATTAATTCAAATTTTTAATTAATTTTAATTAATTAATAATTCTGAAAATTTTCGAATTGTTTTAACCTTCCCAAAATTGAAGTGTGTTTTCGTGTTATAAAAATGGCTGATAATTTTGAGATAATGAAGCATAATTTGGTTGGGTATTTTAATCCGAACGATTGTCCCTATGATCGATTTAAGCCTTGGATACGGTTTTTAAATGATGATTCAATTATCCGAACTGCTATTTCGATGGAAGCCCCAATTAAAATAGGACCACTGAGATTGATTTGCACAGAAGCTGTGGTGTCTGAAGATTTGACCTCATTCTCTTTTGACTTTGATGGAACACACCACGTTGTGACTGAATCAACCCTTACTACTGTATTGGGCCTCCCTGTGGATAATTTTGATCCGTTTCCAACCAGTGAACAACTCTATCAATTTTTCAGTGATATTAATTATCGTGGAGTAATTGATATGAACAACTTGAGCAAAAGGAACCTGGTTCAACAATGGGATGCATTTTTCGACACGATCTCCAAGGTATTTGCTAATACAGCCAGAGGTAACTTTCATTTACTCACCTCTATGTTACAAACTATTGGTTATGCTGTTGCTAACAACCGTAGAATCAATATTGGTAATCTACTTTGGAATACTATTATTGGTAGAATTGTTAAGGCCAGAAGGGATTTTGATGAGGGTAATAAAGTTTTATGTTATTATCCTAGATTCTTAACTTTGATATTTAATCATCTTGTTCTTGTTGGTCAACAAGCAATCTTTAGGAATGACAACCCTATGGTATCAGGCAGACAAACCAAGAAAATATTCACTAGCCTTGATACACATAGAAAATTAACAAATGTGCCAGTGTATGTTACACCATATTTGTCTACCTTCATAAATCTACCTGTCATTCCTCGACTTGTAAATGCACCTGAACCTGAAAATGTACCTCTCCCTGAACTTCAACCTCAAATGGATCAATCCATTCCTTCAGGTACAGCTACTGCATCAACGGAGCAGGTATTGCCTTCTATCTCTCAAACTGTTTCTGGAGCCCAAGTGGCTGATAGGTCAGACCAAGAGGTTGTAGAACCACAGCCTCTATCCCAGGTCTTAGAGCCAAACACTGTGTCTAATCAAATCTCTAAACCTAAAGCCAGAAGCAAGTTGTTGACAAAAAGAGCTGATAGAAGAAGTGATAATTTGAGTGATCCCACAGCTCTGCCTCCACCAAAGAAGAGAAGAAACCTACTACTTGAGGCATCTGTTAGCCCATCCATTTCCTCCCAAAAGGACTTGGACATTGAAATGGCCGATGAACTGTTACTAGTTTCATCCTCTCAACAGGATGAAAATATTGAAATTCGCCAAAGGGTCGTGGCACCTTGTACAGAGTCAAGCACACCTCTATTACTGACAACGGGGGAAAAACATTACCTTAGAATCTGATGTTGTTAAGGACACTGAGGAAGGAGTGCACGACAGGATTGTTACTGAGACGGTGCCTACCATTGTTACGGTAGAAGAGCCTTCACAGGCTTCAGAGGGAAATCTTGATTCTCTGCCAGTTATAATAGAGTCATCATCTCCCCTCCCAGGAGGAACATTCCTGGCTCCCTCAAGGGATTCTTCACTCGCAGATTTATCTGGAGAAAGTGAAGGGCAACTTGGTCATCCTATCACTGAAGAAATTCAGTTATCAAATCCAAATGAATTAATAGAGATGACTGAGGATTGGGAATTGCGAACTCCCATTGCACCACCACTGACCTCTCCAGAAGAGGCTAGGGTGATTTCCTTTGCAGGTACAGCTCAAGGAAAGGTGCTAGTGTTGAGTGATGTGAGGACCACCTTAAATATGAGTGAAACACATGCACGAAAGGAGAGTGACATATCCTTGAGTGAACATCAGGTGAGCGCACACACTGACACAAACACTTTGTCTCTTATGGCTCAAATAAAAGATCTGCAAAAGAAATTGATGGAAACTGAGGCTGAAAAACAATTTTTCAAAGCACAAGTGGATGAACGGTCTTCTTCTTCCACCTCTGTCAACAATCAGCTCATGATTATTCGTGACGATGTTCAGAACATAAAGACTACACTCACTCAAGCAATCAATACATTGATACAATCCAACTCTCAGGCATCTACAGAAAGAACAGATATTCTAAATGCTATTGACAGACTCTCTAATAGGGTGGATGAACTTCAAGTGGAAATGCATGTAACTGCTCAATCATATTCAACAACCTTTGCGAAGCTTAAAGAAAAGTATGATTACATGTTTGAAAGACTTGATCATCTATTACAACATTGTTAAACCTACTCATCATATCACACCAGAACAAAGAGCATATTTTGAAGACTATGATGATGATAATGAAGGGGATAATGATGAAAATAGGGAGCTTGACAGTCAAAGAAAGTCTGTAGAGGATTCCTCAACTAAGGGGGAGAAGTCTGTAGAAGGAGAGAAGTCTGGAGGAGCAGGAGGAAGTAAGTCTGGAGGTCAAGGGAGGCATAAGGAGAAGTCTACAAAGGGAAAAGAAAAAGCTGCTCATGATCAGGATGTATCAGATTTTGATTTCGATCTCAAGAATAGTAATTTTCAGGTACAGCAATTAAATGATATTGAAGAAGATCTTTCAAACTGGCAAGATGATCCTGAATTTGAGAAGGAACTTCAAGAGGAGAAAGCTGATCGTCAGATGAGACAAGCTAAGCTTGAGAAGACCAGACAGGTAGTGGATAAAAGATTGAAGCTGAAGCAAGCTGAAGATGCAGAGAAACAAAAGCTACATGGAATCAGTGTACAAGAAAGGAAAAGAGATATTCAGTTGAAGATTGGTCCAAAGTGGGAGAGAGCAAGAGAAATTTTTGATTCTATTCAAAACACTGCTAATGATGATGAACGTTTTCTCCAACTACTTCAACAGTTTCAAGAGACCAATCCAAATTACTTGCAATATATGGATGCATTGATGCTGGAAATCTCGAGGATAGTAGCTGGGTTTGACAGATGTGCAGATCAACTGATAATTCAGATTGACTCTCGTACAATGGGTTCTCTCTATGTGTCACTTCAAATATTTCAACAGAGAAGCTTGATTGAACTGTGGATTATGTCCCTAAAGGTAAAAAGGTTTTCTGAACTGAATATTTTACTTCATGAAAGACTTTTGGAGTTTGCTCAAAGGAATAGTCCACAAATTATTCAAACTCCACATCATGTTAAGTTTCTCAAGGGTAATACACTACATTCTTGCTTTCTTGATTCTAAGTTGATGAAATTATATACTGCATCTCATCTGGTCTGGTTAGAACATATGCTGAGGACTACAGGATTCGAAGATAAAGAAAGTATCTTTGTTGCTGACATTATTCGATCATATGCTTTAACTGGCTTTGAAAAGAAATATTACATGCATCGGAATCGGCTATGGGGCAACCTTGGAATTTTGCCTAAGAAACCTAAAGGCCTTGTGTCAGATTATGAACGTGTACTTGACAAAGATTTGATCAAAACCTTGGATGATCAAGAACGATTTGACACAGAGAATATCAGAAGATTTCTAGAACAAGAAGATGAAGTTGAACCTGGAGAGATAAGGGAGGAAGATACTTCAAAGTGAAGATCAGCTCTACATGTGATATCTTTAGGGCTTAGATAGGACAAGATAGAGAATTGTATTATATGATCAGTCTAGAGGATCATCTATCTTGTATTTATCTTTTATGTTTGAATCTGGACAATGTTAAATATAAACCAGAACCTTTCTTTTATTTACTTTGTATTTAAAGTTTTATCTTTTACTAAGTTAAGTTGAGTTAGTTGAGTAATCCTCTAGGTATTTGCTTGTTATCTTCTAACAAACAAATAGGGGGAGATTGAAAGGCATACGACACAACCTATTTGTAGTTCGAGGACTCAACTCAACTTAAGCTTAGATTGTAATAAGTAAATAACTTTAACTGTCACAGGAATCTCAGGAGGTACTATCTGTCAGAAGAAAAACCCTAAAGTCAATCTATAGTTTTGATGTTTTACACTGGAAGAAGCTCAGATTGCTGATCAAGCCTCAGTATAGCATCAAAGGAGTGGATTTATTTCTAAGACAGAGATTTCTAGAGTGACAGGTTCTGACAGAATACAGTGAAGTACAAGAAGGAGAAAGAAATGAGAAGAAAAATGAATCACATTTTTAATGTGAAAATTAAAGGACAGTCATTGAAGTTAGTCGTTCATGAACCAGACCGTGCATGGAACGTCAACAAAATATTCGGTGGTATTCCTTTATTACTTTCAGTGATTCAGAAAAGAATTAAGACAATTCAAGGATATATAATTATTTTTCTTTAATTAATTTAAATCAAGTAGTCAATTTAATTAATAAATTAATTCATCAAGAATTAATTCATTAATTAAATTAATTCATTAATTAAATTAATTATTAAATTAATTAAATTTGAATAATTATTATTTAAGTAAGTTTAAATTAAAATGATTATTTTTTAATCAGTTTAATTTAAAAACTGAAAAAATGAACTAGCAAGACAATCAGAGATTGTCTTGCCGATTGTCTTGAAGGAGTAAATCAGTATAGCAAGACAATCTGTGATTGTCTTGCCGATTGTCTTGGTGATGATTAATTCTGAACAGCTTTAAAAAAGAAGAATAAAAATCTGATTTGATTGTCTTGACGATTGTCTTGACAGTTCAAATCAGATTGTCTTGATAATGATCAAACAGAAAAAGCTTCAGACAGAATGATAATTATTGATAAAGCAAGACAAAGATCTCAGAATTTGATTGTCTTGCCGATTGTCTTGGAAGAACCTGATTGTCTTGACGATTGTATTGCCTATTGTCTTGGCAGTACAAAATTGATTGTCTTGGAAGAATAGATTGTATTGCCTATTGTCTTGACAGTTATATTTGAAGATAAAGAGGCAGTAAATATTATATATGAAGACACAGACGACACAAGACAACACAGACAAGAATATTACATTCAACAAAGGCAGTTTACTCTCTTCTCTTTCATCAAGAACACAACATGCAGGAGCAGAAAAATTCATAGAAAATCAAGTTCATCTTATTTTTAATATCTGATCCGATAGAACTTGTTTACTTGATACTCTTGTACTATTAGCGAGTTTTTACTCCTAATCTATATCTTGATTTTTATTAACAAATCTAGAAAAATTCATGTCGAATTTTCTAATTTGTTTTTATTAACTAGATATAAATTCTGTACTGTATTTGTAACAAACCCCTCAAGTTAATATAATTTTATATTCAACTTGAATTTTGTTTCATTTAATTCCGCTCAAATTTGTCAAAAATATAAATTAAATTATCCGGACAAATTTCGATTAAACAGTACTATTTGTATTCAACCCCCCCTTCTACAAACATTTTGGACCTAACAAAAATGAATGGTATAAACTCTTTCATTGTTTTGGACTGGGTCCTTGACTTCTGATTCCATTTTCTCAAATTCTCTGACTAATTCCTCTGAGGTTGTTAATAGGTTGAGTCTTTCCCTTCTACTTAAAGCATCAGCTACAATATTAGCCTTCCCTGGATGATAGTTTATCGAGCAATCGTAGTCTTTGATCAATTTCAACCATCTTCTCTGTCTCATGTTCAATTCCTTCTGCGTGAATATGTACTTTAAGCTCTTGTGGTCCGTGAAGATCTCGCATTTCTCTCCATAAAGGTAATGTCTCCAAATTTTGAGTGCAAATACAATAGCAGCAAGTTCCAAATTGTGAGTAGGGTATCGAGATTCATATTCCTTCAGTTGAAGAGAGGCATAAGCTATTACCTTCCCATGTTGCATCAGTACGCATCCTAAACCCTTGTGAGAAGCATCGCTGAAAATCACGAAATCGCCTTTTTCATCAGGTAAGGTCAGAACTGGGGCAGTAGTTAGTCTCTTCTTCAATTCTTGGAAGCCGTCTTCACTTTTGGAGGTTCACTCAAACTTTTCACTCTTCCTGGTAAGTCGAGTCAATGGCGTAGTTATCTTCGAGAAATCTTTCACGAATCTGCGATAATAACCAGCCAGTCCAAGGAAACTTCTAACCTCTGTTTGCATCTTAGGTCTCTCCCAATCTGCTACGGCTTCTATCTTAGCGGGGTCTACAGAAATTCCTTCACCGCTCACAATATGTCCTAAAAATTGAACTTCTTTCAGCCAGAACTCGCATTTCGAAAACTTTGCATACAACTTTTCCTTCCTCAGTACTTCCAAAACTAGACGGAGATGTTCTGCATGATCCTCATGAGACTTCGAGTATATGAGAATGTCATCAATAAATACAATTACAAACTTATCCAAGTATCTCTCGAATACACGATTCATTAAATCCATGAAAGCAGTTGGCGCATTTGTCAATCCAAAAGACATCACTAGGAACTCATAATGTCCATATCGGGTCCTAAAGGCAGCCTTAGGAATTTCCTCAGGCTTGATCTTCAGTTGATGGTAGCCGGATCTTAAATCAATCTTCGAAAAATGCGTAGCTCCCTTAAGTTGGTCGAACAGATTGTCGATTCTAGGCAGAGGGTACCTATTCTTGATAGTCATCTTGTTCAGTTCACGATAATCAATACATAGTCGCATAGATCCATCCTTCTTCTGTACGAACAAAATTGGGGCTCCCCACGGGGATACACTTGGTCTGATTACACCTTTTTCAAGTAACTCTTGCAGTTGTGTTTCCAATTCCTTCATTTCCACTGGTGCCATTCTGTAAGGTGCTTTTGAGATAGGTGCGGTTCCTGGTGCTAGATCAATTGCGAATTCTATCTCTCGATTCGGTGGCATTCCCGGCAACTCATTAGGGAAAACATCTTTAAACTGATTAACTACTGGAATTTCATCAATTGTAGGGGTCTGCTTTTGTTTATCTATCACATGAGCCAGGTAGGCTTGAAATCCTTGTCGAAGTAACCTCTTAGCTTGAATTATTGACAGAAAATCTTTAGCCGGTTTCTGTCTACAAAACGGAATTCTTATTCCATTAGGCCCACTTAAGCTAACCTTATTCCGAAGACAATTTATTTGAGCATCGTAACGTGCTAACCAATCCATTCATAGGATTACATCGAATTTCCCTAACTTAAAGGGAATGAGGTCTACGTCAAAACGTTGTCCCTGTAACTCTATAGAACAATTTAGGCACAATCGACTCACTGGAATGACTTCCTGATTTGCTACTTCTATATTCAGAGTTCCCTCTAAGGGCACGGACTCAAGATTAAGCATATTCATGAAGTTGTCAGAAATAAAAGATTTGGTAGCTCCAGAATCAACTAGAACACACGCATCCTCAGAATTAACTAGAAGCGTACCTGCTATCACATCGCTGTCATCAATGGCATCTCTCACTGTCATGTTGAAGGTTCTTGCTGTCGGCTTGTTGCTGGGAGGTGCTGGAAGTCGAGGCACTGGATTTTCCTTTACAGGCTGTCGACAATCTTGGGACGCGTGACCTTTCTTCCCATAGTTGAAGCAGGTGACAGATTTGTCCTTGCAACTTGAAGCATAATGACCCTTTTGCCCACAGTTGTAACAATTCACACTAGCTTGATGGCAGGGTCCAGGGTGTTTCCTTTCACATGTCTTGCATTCTGGCAATGGTGATCTTCCTTGCATCATGTTCACGGTTTGCTGAGGTTTGGATCTCTGATTGCTTCCTCTGGTGTCATGGTTCCTAATCCTCCTATTATCTGAGCTTCTATTCTCTCTCTTCACAAATGGCCTCTTATCACTACGATTATCAGATCTCTTCACAAAACTGCTTCCATAACTCTGAAACTTCCTCTTCATCCCACCCCTATCCTTCGGGTACAATTAACTTCCACTCTCCACTATAGCCGCTTTCCGAACTAAAGTTGCATAATTGGTGATCTCAAACACAGTAACTCTATTCTAAATCCAGGGCTTCAGCCCTT
Source organism: Saposhnikovia divaricata (assembly GCA_036435485.1). NCBI lineage: Eukaryota > Viridiplantae > Streptophyta > Magnoliopsida > Apiales > Apiaceae > Saposhnikovia > Saposhnikovia divaricata. The sequence continues at coordinate 180,793,487 of CM071597.1, read as the reverse complement.
GCTGGAAATGCTTGGCTCTCTTTTCCTCGGTGTCTACATGATAGGGTACGAATCTCGAGAGTTCTGTAAACTTGGCTTCGTAGTCTGCAACAGTCATCGTCCCTTGCTTGAGTTCCAAAAACTTGATTTCCATTTGATTCTCCAAATACTTGGGAAAATACCTTTCTAGAAACAACGCTGTAAATCTAGTCCATGGTATAGTTGCGTTACCCTCCAAAGCTCTCTTCGCTTCCCACCAGTAATTAGCTTCACCCTTCAACATATAAGCTGCGAACACTGTCTTATCTTCTTCTACTCCCACAATCTCAAAAGTCTTCTCTATCTCTCGTAGCTAGATTCTAGCCTCCACCGGGTTAGTGGTACCTTTAAACTCAGGTGGATTCAAAGATTTGAACGATTTAAAAGTCACCGTAGTTTGGGTTAATTGAGATGGAGGTGGATTTCCACCTACTGGGTTTTGGTTATGCTGAGGTCGAGGGTTCTGGGCATGTTGAAGAAGAAAATCCATAAGTAGGTTCATCGGGTTATTATTCTGGTTCAGATTTTGAGCGGGTCCTGGTCCAGGGTTTGGAACTGGGTTTTGAGGTGGATTCTGAGGTGGGACCTCATTGTCTTGATCCACTTCGGGTTGAGGATGAGGGTTTCTTGGGGGTCTTCCTCTTCTAGGTGGCATCTTTTCCTATTAAGAGCGAAAACAATAAGGTAGGTTATATCACAAGTATGCAGTTATATGACACCATTGTTGGCATAGTTATGGCAGGCATTCATAAATATTTACCCTGGTCAAAATTCCTGGTTTCTCAAAATAAACTATACTCAAAATCATGATTTCTCTCTCTTGTCTCTTTGTAAAACAATTATTATAAAAAAGTTCATAGTACTCGTAAAGAGAAAGAAACTAATTCAGGTTTTACTGGTGATTCTTATAAAAATCTTTAGTTCTAAAACTCAATCGTCGTTTTAAAAATCCTTGGTTTTCGAAAACTTCTTTTTTTTAAAAAAAACTCATTTTAGGTCGCAGTATCTGAAAAGAATCTGACTATTTCGGGGTAACATGGGAAATTAATCTAGCATGCTGTTCTATGCTAACACAGTTCTATAACAGATAAAATAAATAACAGTACTACTGGCAGATCATAATATAATAATACTAAGGTACCATACTGGTACAATCCAGGTCACACTACCGAATACATCCATCATAATCATACAGACCCATAATCTGAAGATAAATACATCGTGGAAACATCTAACTGACATGCTAATACGTGGAGATAAATAAGATAACTACCCAACAGGCTGGGCATAAGGTCAACTATGACTTGAAAGTAGGCATGCATGCTATGGCATAGGTGTAACAGAAAGTATATATATTCACAACAACAGCCTAAAAAGGGAAAGTTGAAACTTGCCTGGTAATTGAGCACGAGTAGGGGTAGTGGTAGGGTATCCCGGGTCAGCTCGGCGATCTATAAATAGTCAAGAGATTCGAGGTTAATCGTTTAACACTTTTTAAAAGGTTAAGTATTAACTTAAGTCGAAACATGTTTTCGAATTATCTCGTTATACCCCTTTTTAGTGTAACTCTTCTTATTACCGATACGATTCGACATTTGTTCGTCATTAAGACATGTCATCGTACTCACACTTAGTGTATACTTAAGTCGTATAAATTCTAAATTCGATCGATTACGAACCAAGATTATATCTCGAGTTTTATCGCTCGTTTTCTAAGTTATAACCAAAGTTATACTTTTAAGGGGTTCGTTCGCGTTTATCTTAGATTCTAACATTTTTATAAAATCGAAAAATGATCCGATTCACATGAGGTTTTCTCTCACACCTTCCTTATTACCTCTAGTATTTAATTACCAAGATTCGCCACTGACTTACATATTTTACGAGGGTTCAATTTTAATTACGAATTCTCGGTTACGGTTCCGAACTACTTTTAGTAAATCGGCCATAAATCCTAAACCGTAAGTCTGTTTGATTCGATTCTTTTTCCAAAATGATCTACGACTCACGATCTACAAGGGCATGTTAGATACTTATCCAGTTTCGGCCATTAGACCTACTGTGATGCATGGTTTTCAATGATTAACAAAATTCAGGCATTATAATGGCTATAATACGAACGTTCCAAAAATCACAATCAACAACCCAAGCCACACCGGGCATTAATATAACTTATACACATAATAATCATCTCAACAAATCCAGAAGCTACTGATCTTAGCATCAAAATCATCATGCTTCTTAAATCCCTAAATCATTAACTAAGCACGCTTATAACATGAACATAATCATAACTAAGCTAGATCCATCAAGAACATGCTTAAAACTCAAAGTAGATCTAGGGTTTTCAAGTCTTATACCTTCCTTGGAGTATGTACTAGCCTCACAAAGCTTGGTATGGTCCTTGTATAGCCTTAACTTAGCTAGGATCAATCATGAAAACAAGAAAAACAAAGATTAGTTCTTGAAAACACTATTCATCATCATCTTTGATGATTTATTTGAAAATGGAAGAAAGTGAATTTGAAGCTGAAATTTCTAGTGGATCTAAGATATGATATGAAGTACTCACCATAAATATTTCAAGATCAAGTGATGGTTGGAAGCCTTACTTCTAGCACCTTGGCCGAAGGTTTTGAAGAAAAAAGAGGAATGGAGAGTGTTTGCTTGTTTTCTTGATTTTCTTTGTTCAATTATGCATAAAGTGACTTTGGATAGATAATATCTCATCTTAGTTGTGTTAGTGGAGTGTGATGTCATGGATGAGGCAATTAGGAGGGACAAGTGTTGTGTTTTGCATGGTGGAAGGCTAACCAAGGGTTTTTGATTTCTAAGTACTAGTTGCATTCTACTTAGTCTAGTTACTTGCTAGTTACTTAGATATTTATCACTTGCTCATGCATGTATCTTGCTTTCTCTGCTTGATTCTGTGTCCGGTTATTGCCCGTTTCGATTGATCGTTCGTAGGAATATTTCACGGATTTCTAATTAGGGTTTACCGGGAATCTTTCTAATATTAATACTATCATTCTCCATCTTTCTTTCTAACTTTCCAATTTATATTCCTTAAATCCATTCGTTAAATACTTAAGTCTGTCAGTGTCCAGGGAACTCTCGGAGAAAATAAAAGTGCGTTTTTTCAGAATCCGACAGCTTTTACATACACTTATTTTCCCCCTGGATCACTAATACGAACTCGAAAATCCGTTCCGAATACTTCTATATAGCATCGTCTAATAATATTCTCATTTCCACTAAAACACTATTCATTATTTATTCTCTCTTTATTCCTTATATTTATGAAAATGTCCTTGTTCTCTTTCGGGCGTTCCTTAACCCTTTTACGGAACCACTGGACTAATCGTTATCGATCTGGATGACATGAGAGTATTCATCTGCTTGGAGTTGCCATATCTTATTTCTCTAGGAGATAGATTATTCTTACCTAAGTTGTCAACCATTAGCATTCTTCAAGACATAGAAATAAAAAAGTCGAATTCCATTCATTCTTTCAAAATATCAACTATTACATCGTAGCCGTAACCACTATTCGTTCTTACATCATTAAATAAATAAAAGTTTTAATTCTACCCAAAATCTGGGTTCTTACAGTCTCCCCTCCTTAAAAGGATTCCGTCCCGGAATCAGTTTGAAAACAAGTGGGGGTACTTCTCTTGCATTGCGCTTTCAAGCTCCCAGGTTGTTTCTTCTACATTGTGGTTCTGCCACAAAACTCTGACTAGCTGAATGACCTTGTTTCGGAGCACTTGTTCTTTCCGATCTATGATTTCCACAGGTTCCTCTACATAGGTCAAGTCTGGTTGCATGTCCACTTGCTCATACTCTACAATATGCTTGGCATCCGGATTATACTTCCTCAGCATCAAAACATGGAACACATTGTGCACCTGCTGTAGATTCGGGGGCAATGCCAGCTCATAAGCTAGTTCCCCAATCCATCTCAAGATCTCAAATGGTCCAATGTATCTGGGACTCAGCTTTCCTTTCTTTCCAAATCTCATTAAACCTTTCCAAGGTGACACTTTTAAGAACACTAGGTCTCCTACTTCGTATTCTTTGCCTTTTCGAGCTAAGTCGGCATATTTCTTTTGTCGATCCTGGGCTGCTACCAACCGTCCTCTGATTAGATCTACTGCACCTTTAGTTCGTTGGACCACTTCGGGCCCGAGCATCTTTCGCTCTCCAACGTCGTCCCAATACAAGGGAGATCGACATTTCCTTCCATAAAGGGCCTCATAAGGTGGCATTCCTATACTTGAATTGAAACTGTTATTGTAGGAAAACTCGATCAATGGCAAGTGATCATCCCAATTTCCTTTGAAGTCTATCGCGTAAACTCTCAACATATCCTCTAGCGTTTGGATGGTCCTTTCACTTTGCCCATCTGTCTGGGGGTGGTAGGCTGTGCTCATGTTCAGCCGGGTCCCTACACATTCTTGAAAACTTCTCCAAAACCTGGAGTTAAATCTAGGATCTTGATCGGATACTATTGCGACTGGGACTCCATGTCGCGCCACTATCTCTTTTAAGTAGATGTCCACTAGTCTGTCGACCGTGTACCTTTCGTTAATCGGGAGAAAGTGAGCTGACTTCGTCAGTCGATCTACAATTACCCATATGGCGTCATGATTAGCCTTGGTCCTTGGTAAACCTACTACGAAATCCATGGCTATGTGTTCCCATTTCCATTCTGGAATCTCCAAGGGATGTAGAAGTCCGCTGGGCTTCTAGTGCTCTGCTTTCACTCATTGGCAGGTCAAGCATCTGCTTACCCACTCTGCTACGTCCTTTTTCATATTGGGCCACCAGTAATACTCCTTCAAATCCCTATACATTTTGGTGCTACCGGGGTGCACTGAGTATCTTGAGTTGTGTGCCTCATTTAAAATCTCATCCTTGAGTTCCTGAACGTTTGGGATCCATATCATGTACGTGTACCTCATGATCCCTTCCTTGTCTCTTTCACACTTAATTTCTTCCCCGATCATTATCTCTTCTATGGAGTTCTCTTCTTCTTCCATCATCCGTTCCTGGCGCAGTCTAATCTTTTCTAACAATGGAGGTTGGATTCTAATTTCCATCAACTTTTCTTGGCCCTCTCCAGGTAACTTAACCTCAATTTCCAACTTCTCAAAATCTTTCACTAGCTCTTCCTCTAAAGTTATCATCTTGAGCTTCTCTTTCCTACTAAGGGCATCAGCCACCACATTGGCTTTGCCCGGGTGATAACGAATTTCACAGTCGTAATCCTTGATTAACTCTAACCATCTCCACTGGCGCATGTTATGCTCTTTCTGAGTGAAAATGTACTTGAGGCTCTTATGGTCAGTGTAAATCTCGCACTTTTCCCCATACAAGTAGTATCTCCAAATCTTTAAAGCGAAGACTATGGCTGCTAGTTCTAAATCATGCGTGGGATATCTGACCTCATAATCCTTCAGTTGCCTATACGCATATGCTATTACCTTGTCGTGCTGCATAAGCACGCATCCCAGTCCTTTATGCGAAGCATCACTGTAAATCACGAAATCTCCTTTTCCATCAGGTAATGTCAGCACTGGGGCTGTCACCAACCTCTTCTTTAACTATTGGAAACTCCTCTCGCATTTTTCAGTCCATTCAAATTTTTCAGTTTTGTGGGTAAGTCGAGTTAATGGAGTTGCGATTTTCGCAAAATCTTGGACAAATCTTCTGTAATATCCGGCCAGTCCAATGAAACTCCTCACCTCGGTTGGAGTAGTTGGCCGTTCCCAGTTTGAAACTGCTTCTATCTTGGAGGGGTCAACCAACATTCCTTCTCTATTGATCACGTGCCCTAAGTATTGTACTTCATTTTTCCAAAACTCACACTTGGAGAACTTGGCATATAACTGCTCCTTCCTGAGTATTTCTAAGGTTATCCTAAAATGTTCAGCGTGTTCTGCCTCTGTCTTTGAGTAGATGAGAATATCATCAATGAAGACTATCACGAATTTGTCCAAATATTCCTTGAACACTCTATTCATTAGGTCCATGAAGGCTCATTACCAAGAACTCATAATGTCCATATCTGGTACGGAATACAGTCTTCGGAATATCTTCAGGTTTGATCTTCAGTTAGTGATATCCCGTTCTCAGGTCAATCTTAGAGAAGTATTCAGCGCCTCTTAGCTGGTCAAACAAATCATCTATCCTGGGCAATGGATAATTATTCTTTATGGTTAGCTTGTTCAACTCTCTGTAGTCGATGCATAACCTCATACTCCCATCCTTTTTCTTAACAAACAACATTGGTGCGCCCCAAGGCGACACACTGGGCCTTATCATGCCCTTATCCAACAATTCCTGTAACTGTTTAGCTAGCTCCTTCATTTCTACTGGGGCTAATCGGTACGGGGCCTTCGAAACCGGTGCCGTCCCCGGGGCTAACTCGATGGCAAACTCAATTACCCTATCAGGTGGAAGTCCGGAGAGATCTTGTGGGAACACGTCCTCGAACTCATTAACTACCGGAATGTCTTGCAATCTTGGCGCTTCCTTCTGAGTGTCTATAACGTAAGCTAAATAAGCCTCGTTCCCTTTTCGTAACAATCTCTTGGTTTGCGCCATGGTCAGAATTTTCTGGGTCTGTCGCGTCCCCTTAAACACTATTTCTTTCGTCCCTGAGGTTTTCAACTTAACCTTTTTCCCTTTACAATCTATCTGCGCATTATTGCGAGACAACCAATCCATACCAAAAATGACGTCGAATTCCCCTAGCTTAAAAGGAATTAAATCGACATAGAAGGATCGTCCTCCTATTTCTAGTTTACAATCGGGGTGAATTTGATTAACTGGTACGATTCCCTGATTAGCTATTTCTACTTGTCAGGGACCTCTTAGTTGCTGGGTTTTAAGTTTCAATTTATGCGCAAAATCTCTAGATATAAAAGACTTAGTTGCTCCTGAATCAAATAAGACATTTGCACTGACTGAATTGAGAGAAAATGTACCTGCTATCACATCCGTGTCCCTCACGGCATCTTGTACTGACATATTAAAAGTCCTAGCAGTTGGTGGCCTATTTGAGGCAGCCCTGCTTGCCCCTGATGCTGCTGGTTTGTTCTTTGGGCAGTCCTTCCTCATGTGCCCTAGCTGTCCGCACTGGAAGCAAGTGGTGCTTTTGTTGGTACTAGGGACAACCGCAGTGCAGGTGTTGGAGTAGTGGCCCACTCGTCCACACTTATAACAGGTAGGCTGCTTCTGGTTGCACACTCCGGAATGTCTTTTCCCACACGTTGCACATGCTGGCAAGGAAGGTCTAGACTGATGGGAACGGGACACTCCTGTATGCTGGCCGCCCTGGCTCACACTCTGCTCACAGGTGGTTTGAATCCCATACCCCTGTTAGGTAGAGAGACTGCTCCTCGATTAAACTTGTTCGGGGGCTTTCCTCCTGCGGACCCTCCGCCCATACTGACATGTTTTCTCTTTAATCCCCCCTTCTCTTTCTCTCTCTGCATCTGATCGCTTCCAGCTTCCACAATGGTGGCCTTTTGCACCAAGGTGGCATAATCCGTAATCTCTAAAACCGCCACTCTATTCTGGATCCACTGTTTCAGTCCTTGTTGAAACCTGTTAGCTTTCTTTTCTTCGGTATCCACAAATTCTGGCACAAATCTCGACAGCTCAGTAAATTTGGCCTAATAGTCAGCCACTGACATATTGTTCTGTTTCAGTTCCAAAAACTTAAGTTCCATCTGAGTTTTCATGAACTTCGGGAAGTACTTCTCCAAGAATAATTGTTTGAACCTTTCCCAGGCTACGACAGCATCAGTCTCCATGTTCTTCTTAGCTTCCCACCAATAATTGGCCTCTCCCTTTAGTAGGTAAGTAGCAAAAACAGTATTCTGAGCCTCATTGATACTCAGAATCTCGAAAGATTTTTCCATTTCCTTGATCCAGGCCCTGGCCTCAACGGGATCAGCCGATCCGTGGAACTCTGGGGGCTTAAGGGACTTAAAGGCCCCAAAGGAATTTGCCACTGAAGTGTTGTTTCCTGGTGGTGGTTGAGGGTATTGGTTCAAATTCTGCCTAAGTAGATCCATAAACTGGCCCATGGGGTCTCCGCCCTGGTTCTCCCCTTCCTGCTCTACTTCAGTTTCTCCACCCTCTATTTCCCCCTCAAAGTCTTCAGAGTACATGGGTTCATCCTCTGCTCCATACTAGGAATCTTCTTGCTCATTATAGTCCTGATCTTGTTCTTCACTACTTTCATGGTTTTCCTCGTGTTGGTTGTGGCTCTCTTGGTCGGTAGATTCACGGGGGTTAGCCCTAGTGCCCGTTCGTCTTGGAGGCATTTTACTAAAAATTTGGAAAATTTTACATTAGGTTCACTTACCTGTTTTAAAGGATTTTTTTTTCTTTGCATAATTCGTTACATGATTGGATTTAAGATCCCACAGTTTTATATCTCATGGCAACTTAATCGAAAAACAGTACATATGCTAATAAACTCGTGATCACATCCCAACAAAATTGAAATAACTGAAAGGGAAACAAATATATACCAGGTACCGAAAAGGTACAACATCCGAGTTACAACGATAGTTTAAAGTACAACCACCCTAACGACAACAACAAGTCAAAAGTAAAATACGCTGTCTATCTGTCTAGTCTGCAAAAAGGGAAAATAAGTACAATGAAACCATCCCTACAAAAGCCGGCACTACTACGTCCGTACATGACTAGACAACTAGACTACTGCATCACTACATCTGAAATCAGCCGCCATGACGAAACATCATCCGAACCCTCCCCATGGCGATGCGGAAAATCTCCTCGGCATCTGCTCTGTCTACCATACCATGCCCATCATTAGGCAACCGTCGCACCCTCATCCGAGCCATCAGCTCGATGCGGGTCACAGCCCTATACCCAACCCTGTCACTGATAGTCCTCCGGCCCTACAACCTCATCCGGGCAGCTCTCTCTGCTGCTAGCTCCCTCCTAGACTCTACCAACCTGGCATCCGCCACTGATAACTCTCTATAAAGCCCGTTCATAATCAAGTTGTGAACACATACTGGGACTCCTCCTATCGGGACATGAGGTGGGGTGGATGGCTCAGCTGGAGCTGCAGTCTCTGTCTGCTGGGGGTCTGGGGTAAGCTCCTCAAACTCATCGGGGAATGGGCTCACAGGTAGTAGTGGTGGGGTAGGGGCTCTCTCCACAGGGAGAGGTGGCACTCGTAGTCCGGAACTCCCTACTGCATCATCCATTGGCTCAATCTCATCTACAGCCTGTCCAACAACAACAGCCATGACCTGCTCAGTAGTCATCTCAGTATCCTCCTCCATGGTCCTAATCTCAGATACAACCCAATAATCCTCATCCTCAGCAACTAACTCAGCATCCTGTCTTGTCTGGATCCCCTCCGGGTCCTCCTCCCCCTCAGTCTCAATAACATCTGTGTCAGCATCAACCTGGACCTCCTCATGGTCCTCCTCCTCAGACTCAATCACATCAGTATTAGCATCAACCTGGACCTCCTCAGGGTCCTCCTAATCAGGCTCAGTATCCTCCTCAGGCAAGTGCTCATAGTCCGGGTCCCTAGTCCGGAACATGTCCTCATCAAGCTGTCTCGCAGCTGCCTTCGCTCGCCTACACAAGATGAACTATGTTACTATCATGATACTTAAAAAGTTCCCGTAAGGGTTTTAGGTGAACCTGGAAAGGGTTCTTATTATATTATTGAATTTATTATTATATAACTTCATATCATCTCTTGGGATATATAACTCTCGCTCTGATACCATCTCTGTAACACCCCCAGATCCGGGGTCCGGGATCGGGTCGTTACGGTCTCATAACTTATACACAATACTTGACTTGAGTCCAAAATCAATAAGTAGCATGCTATGACCCCACAATAATATCCACTCACACACATAAAGTTATAGTCCCAGAGATGAAATTAAAATAAGTCTTACATAAAAGGGTTTGCGAATAAAAGTTATTACAATCCAAAAGGAGAACATCATAAGTTTAAAAGTTTTGCCGTTGATTACATTAATTATACATATAGTTAAATAGGAAATAAAAGCTGTCTAACTATGCTACCTCAGCAAAGGCGGCTAGCATCTCAGCGGGGAGTCCGGTGGGTCGGGTAACCCGCTTGCGCCGAGTGCGCCTAATGCGAGCCATCTGTCTTAGCTGTTGTTGTGACATAATGAATAAGAAAGGGTGAGCAATAGCCCACCAACAATAATATAATAGAACAGTGATAGTATATAACAGTTCGAAATATCATGATTTCCATATGCCATGCATTAACGAAGTTAGTGCCAGTATAATATAAAGGATGAAGTTACAAGGTAACTTAAAGTGTTTATTTTGTGGAAATATCTGCTAAGTCAAAATAAGCAAGATATCATTATTTATCATATTAAGAGGAACTTGCAAGGAAAATATTGCAGTTCCAGTTATTAACATTTTTCGAAGTTCTACAACCTGAAAGAAGTCTCTTCGATACATGTTGCGGAAGACACCGTCAACCTGAAAGAAGTATCTTCGATACGTGTTGCAGGGAATTCCCAATTTGGGAGATGAACCAATATTGGAGTTATCACGCGCCAGCTGTTCCACTCCCTGATGATCAGTCGGGGATGGTACAGCCCAATATAATTTACTACCGGTAGAAGGAAGAACTGACGGCTCCACTTGTCAATGGCCTTTAATAGTAACTCCCTGGTCAATGATTAGGCCTTGTGATGGACCGCGCGACTCGACCTCTTACACACGACTCCTAGTTCAAGTAAATCCACAGCATTGAAACGTATAGTTTATCCTCCCTTCCCCAAGTGAAATACTTGTTGACAAGACTCCACAAAGTAGTCGTATCTAGTTGGAAAGGAAAATTCACTAACATTTCCCAAGCTCTTGCTTGTTAATGGATATCAACTTGTTCCAACGATCTTACCCCTCGAATGATGGGAAGGTATACACAGACTTAATGAGTCCGTAGCAACCAAGTTGCGAGTGAAAAGGATAAACTACGACCGGGAAGTCAACAAGATAAAGGACCTTTCTCAAGTAAGGTTCCCCTATTCGAGTGAAGAATGGAATCTAGAGGACCTTTCTTAATACAATTTTAATCGTATGACTCCAAAGAATTTTCAGAATGATCGAAGGTCGAAAATAATATTTGAAGAAAATAAACAACCTTGAAGTTGTTTCCCAAGTATTGAATAAATATTTATAGAATATTTATTGAGTCGGAAGTATTTAATGAATGAAAGAATATTTTTAATCAGAGTATTTCTCAAAATAATCCTTGAAGGAGTATTAAGAAAATATTTATTGAATAAATAATTACTTAAATGAATATTAAAATAATATTCATTTAATAAATAAGTTTGAAAGAACTGTTTGGAATAATATTCGTTAAGTAAATAAGACTTCAAATTAATATTCAAAAATAGTATTCATATAATAATTAATAATTTAAATGAATATCCACGTGATATTCATTTAATAAATTAAACCTTAAAGGAATATTCGAGAATAATATTCCCTTAATACATGATGTTCTAAATGAATGTCCGAATGATATTTATTTAATAATCGAAGGTTTTATAGAAATATTTGAAATAATATTCGATAAATGGTTCGTCTTGGAATTAATATTGAAAAATAATATTCATTGAATAGATAACGTTCAAATAAATATTTGAAGTAATGATCGTTAATTAAATAATCTCGGACGAATATTCAAATAATATTCGTCAACCAAATAATGGAAATTATTTACTTAAATATTTCCCTCGAAAGTAATTACGATATATTACAAAGTACTGACTCCCGGTCTATATTCAACAAATAGGATTCATATGCCCTTCTCTAAGGGTCTTAACGACATCCGGCTTGTAATCGATATATTATCTATCTACTTATAAGCCAAAGAACAATCAGGGAACAAGTATATCAATATGACTTGAAAGTAGGCATGCATGCTATGGCATAGGTGTAACAGAAAGCATATATATTCACAACAACAGCCTAAAAAGGGAAAGTTGAAACTTGCCTGGTAATTGAGCATGAGTAGGGGTAGTGGTAGGGTATCCCGGGTCAGCTCGGCGATCTATAAATAGTCAAGAGATTCGAGGTTAATCGCTTAACACTTTTTAAAAGGTTAAGTATTAACTTAAGTCGAAACATGTTTTTGAATTATCTCGTTATACCCCTTTTTAGTGTAACTCTTCTTATTACCGATACGATTCGACATTTGTTCGTCATTAAGATATGTCATCGTACTCACACTTAGTGTATACTTAAGTCGTAGAAGTTCTAAATTCGATCGATTACGAACCAAGATTATATCTCGAGTTTTATCGCTCGTTTTCTAAGTTATAACCAAAGTTATACTTTTAAGGGGTTCGTTCGCGTTTATCTTAGATTCTAACATTTTTATAAAATCGAAAAATGATCCGATTCACATGAAGTTTTCTCTCACACCTTCCTTATTACCTCTAGTATTTAATTACCAAGATTCTCCACTGACTTACGTATTTTACGAGGCTTCAATTTTAATTACGAATTCTCGGTTACGGTTCCGAACTACTTTTAGTAAATCGGCCATAAATCCTAAACCGTAAGTCTGTTTGATTCGATTCTTTTTCCAAAATGATCTACAACTCAAGATCTACAAGGGCATGTTAGATACTTATCCAGTTTCGGCCATTAGACCTACTTTGATGCATGGTTTTCAATGATTAACGAAATTCCGGCATTACAACGGCTATAATACGAACGTTCCAAAAATCACAATCAACAACCCAAGCCACACCGGGCATCAATACAACTTATACACATAATAATCATCTCAACAATTCCAGAAGCTACTGATCTTAGCATCAAAATCATCATGCTTCTTAAATCCCTAAATCATTAACTAAGCATGCTTATAACATGAACATAATCATAACTAAGCTAGATCCATCAAGAACATGCTTAAAACTCAAAGTAGATCTAGGGTTTTCAAGTCTTATACCTTCCTTGGAGTATGTACTAGCCTCACAAAGCTTGGTATGGGCCTTGGATAGCATTAACTTAGCTAGGATCAACCATGAAAACAAGAAAAACAAAGATTAGTTCTTGAAAACACTATTCATCATCATCTTTGATGATTTATTTGAAAATGGAGGAAAGTGAATTTGAACCTGAAATTTCTAGTGGATCTAAGCTATGATATGAAGTACTCACCATAAATATTTCAAGATCAAGTGATGGTTGGAAGCCTTACTTCTAGCACCTTGGCTGAAGGTTTTGAAGAAAAAAGAGGAATGAAGAGTGTTTGCTTGTTTTCTTTGTTCAATTATGCATAAAGTGACTTTGGATAGATAATATCTCATCTTAGTTGTGTTAGTGGAGTGTGATGTCATGGATGAGGCAATTAGGAGGGACAACTGTTGTGTTTTGCATGGTGGAAGGCTAACCAAGGGTTTTTGATTTCTAAATACTAGTTGCATTCTACTTAGTCTAGTTACTTGCTAGTTACTTAGATATTTATCACTTGCTCATGCATGTATCTTGCTTTCTCTGCTTGATTCTATGTCCGGTTATTGCCCGTTTCGATTGATCGGTCGTAGGAATATTTCACGGATTTCTAATTAGGGTTTACCGGGAATCTTTCTAATATTAATACTATCATTCTCCATCTTTCTTTCTAACTTTCCAATTTATATTCCTTAAATCCATTCGTTAAATACTTAAGTCTGTCAGTGTCCAGGGAACTCTCGGAGAAAATAAAAATGCGTTTTTTCAGAATCCGACAGCTTTTACATACACTTATTTTCCCCCTGGATCACTAATACGAACTCGGAAATTCGTTCCGAATACTTCTATATAGCATCGTCTAATAATATTCTCATTTCCACTAAAAACACTATTCATTATTTATTCTCTCTTTATTCCTTATATTTATGAAAATGTCCTTGTTCTCTTTCGGGCGTTCCTTAACCCTTTTACGGAACCACTAATCGTTATCGATCTGGATGACATGAGAGTATTCATCTGCTTGGAGTTGACATATCTTATTTCTCTAGGAGATAGATTATTCTTACCTAAGTTGTCAACCATTAGCATTCTTCAAGACATAGAAATAATAAAGTCGAATTCCATTCATTCTTTCAAAATATCAACTATTACATCGTAGCCGTAACCACTATTCGTTCTTACATCATTAAATAAATAAAAGTTTTAATTCTACCCAAAATCTGGGTTCTTACAAGAGGCTGAGCAGGTGCAGGTGCAGATATGGTAGGTGCAGATGGAGCTGTATCACAAGCAGGAGTAACACTGATAAGCGGTAGCATGAAGTCAGGTATAGTAGGGACTGTCGGAGTCGAAGCATACACCGGAACAGCAGTAACAAACAAGTCAGCAAAAGCTGATACTCTGGTAGGTATATCAACTCTGGACACTGGAGCAGATAATCTGGGTGCAGACTCAGTACGGATAGGTGAAAACTGGCCCTCATCAATCGGCTCAGAAGTAATGGGCTCTGGGGTCTCATATCTGAACATCTCAGGAGTATACATGATTGTCGTCTCTGCAGTCTCAGTAAGATCTGGAATCTGAGCTGGCTGCTCTATCTCTGGAGTAGGAGCCTCTAAGTCAATCACTGGCGTAGGAGAAACAGCTACCTCTACAATCTGGTCAGGGGAATACACCAAGTCTATCACGTGTGGTGGAGAAGGTGTAAGAATCCGGATAGAAGAGTCCTCTGAATCGCTGTCCATGGGTACAATCTCCTCAGACGGGTCACTGTCTGAACCTGAGCTGGGATCTAGGGGTCCTTGAGGGTAAGGTGTAGGAGATCTGTCTCTGACTGAGCAAAAGTCATCAAGTCCTGAAGTAGACATCTACAAAAGTACAAGGAATACCAGTCACAACAGGTTCTAATAGACTAGATACATATATGGGTATATAAGGTGTAAAGCACTTAGTGCTAAAATCTCTCCATTGAATTATATCTCTAAACTCTTACGTCGCGTTACAATTCTAGGCTCGTACGATTCATAAAATATAACTATCGCTTTGATACCAACGTTGTGACGCCCCCAAATCCACCCTGTCCGGGGACCCAGGTCGTCACATCAGGCGTCAGTATCCTGCAGCACACGTTAGCTCAATAATGCTAAAATATTTATTACAACGGAGCGGAGCAGTCCCACTCCACAGATCCAAGATCGGTATGACACATTATTACAATACGATTTATTACATCTCTGAATGATATCTTACACAAGTCTAAAAAGTAGAAGAGGTAACAGGATTCCAACTAGTCTCATCAGTCCTGGTCACCATAGCCCGGAGCTTTCTCCTTCCCTTTATTCTTCTGACTGGACGTCTCGCCTTTTTCCTTCTTGACAGTTGAACAAATGTTGTAAAGCAAGAATGAGCAACTATGGTGCTCAACAAGTTCTCTCCTTGCTCGGTACATAAAATAATAAGATTTACCAAAATAATTACTCGAAATGAAATGAATAACTGGATATCAAAATCTGACACTTTGACTAAAGACTCATCTCGAAAATAGATTACTCGAAAGACTCAATTGGTGAAACTCTGATGACTCATGATAATGAATAACTGGTCTTCCATCCTTTCGGTATTTCGGTAGGGCGATCAACTATCCAACCTGGAATACCGTCCTCCAATGACACCGCACTTCGCCCGATCACGGCTACAATACGATATCAACGAATATAGTATATACGTATGAATGCTAGCATCATAGTGGGTTATTATATCAATCCTGGCATCATGGTGCCTAAAATATTCCGTGTCCTTATAAGGGTACACAAGTCTCTCTTTCTCTATAATGGGCCTCTTTCCCAAAATTGACCAGTAGAATACAGAAGTCCCGAACATTTTATGAACTGATAATTTGAGATAACTTCACAGGAAAATATTTGATTGATCTGGCGGACTGCCAGCATTACTCAATTGTGCCATCAATCCGAACAATTGATTAATGCGACTCTCAATAAACCTATTTTAAATGGTTGACACGAACAAAATGTCAACCCTTGACAAGAAAGGTACTATCTCGAAATAATGAGAATAGTCTGAAAACAAAATATGATGAGTCGTACTGAACAATTAGTACCACTCGAATATTTATAATACTCACAATTGATGAACGTTAAGTAGAATGCTTTCACTTGATCGACGAGTGCAACTCTAATGATACTACTTTTGTAACACTAAATTGTTGGTTCGAAAGATGAACCAACTGAAAGGTAATCAATAAATATTGTCGAATTTGTACAATAAATCCGACTGAATAGAATGAATTCAACTATCTCGAACGAATGAGATTAGTTTCACTAAATCAAAATAACAGTCGTCTCGAAATAATGAGATCGATCCGATAGCAACGAAATTGTTTCTACGCTTATAGGGAATATAATTCGCAAGTAAACTAAATCAACAGGAACGTAATATTTGACAAGAAATAATGCTGAAAATAAATAATTTCATCACGAGAAGCAACAGATAAATCTCATAATTTATAGCTCAAAAATAAAATAAGGGATAAAATAATATGAACAGAAATACGAAATTTTCGAGAGTTAGGGTAGGAATGAACTTGCCTCTGTCTCGACGTTTACTCCCTACTGAATAATAAAACGTTACCCGCTCGCGAAAGTCTCAATTCGCAGAAAGAATTTCTATAATAATTTATCAAAATGATTTTAGTATTCGGGTAAGAAATTGGTCACATAACGTCAAAATAATTCGGTAATCATGACATTGATAATCAAGTAATTTTCGAAAATATAATTTAAATATACTTGTAAATCTTAAAATCTTACTATCGCATTATTCACAAAATAATATATTTGAATGGAGGCTCTATTCGCTTTTCCTATTAGATTTTAATAAATCATGCCTTATGGCATCGTTTTAACTGAGATAAAGTAATATGTGAAAATCTTATTATATTTACTCGTAAGGGAAATTTTCTCACTAAAGAGGTTTTTAATTATCCTTAAATAAATGTTAATAATTGAGTTATTTAATCATATCTCTAAATTAAATTAGCTCTTATAAAATCTCTATTATTAATCTAAAATTCTCAAATTGGATTAAGTCTATTTTAGGGAAACAATAATAATCTCTAGCTTGCTCTTAAAATAAAATGATGCCAGAATCCCTTTTTATCCAAATTTTAAATCCATACTTATTATTACCACTTTTAGAAAAAAAAAAGTGTAAGATAATTCTAATTCAATTAACCTCACTATTTCCATCTACTTTCTTATTTTAATGCTTAACTAAATAAACCGAATTCCATTTTATAACAAATAAACAAAAAAAATCCATAATTCATAAAATCTTTGATTTTGCTAAAACATGAGCCCGTAAATTAAATCTAATTTTATTAAACCCAAATTGTTAATCAATTCCATGCTTCCCCTTTTCAAATTTTAGAAATTTAATACCCATTTTAAATCTAATTACTAAAATTCATTTATAATACTATTTTAATAAAATAAAATAAAATAAAACCCCACATATACATACATCCCTTGTATGCATCACCACCATCAAAAATCTCTCTCTCTCTCTCTCTCTCTCTCTCTCTCTCTCTCTCTCTCTCTCTCTCTCTCTCTCTCTCTCTCTCTCTCTCTCTCTCTCTCTCTTTCTCTCTCTCGTTCTCGTTCTCCCTCAATCTCCCTCATCTCCCTGCTCTATCTCCCCGTTCTCTTCTATCCCTCCGCTCTCTTCTCTCTCTCTCCGTCTAAATCTCTCTCCGCCCCTCTCTTTTCTCCTTCTCTGCCTCCTTCTCTCTCGTCCCTCTTCATCTCTCTCAATCTCTCCCTCAATCATCTCCTCACCTCCTCTGCTCCATCAATCAACCAACTCACCACCGTCGATCGACCCCTTCGCAGCGGTGGTGATCTCTCCCCTCCTTCCGACATGCAACCAACAAGACCCCCTCCAAATTACAAACCCATTTCCTAGCAATCCCTCAATCAAATTAATCAAATCAAAATTCATTACAAAGTTCATATTTACAAAACCCCTAATTACGAACTACAAACCCTATATTAAAACAATAATTCCAAACAAATACAACATCAAAACATAAACAAATATGATTACAATAAGTTTTAAGAGTATAAGTATGAAAATCAAAGTTTTTAAGCTTGCTTTGAAAAACAAATTCTTGAAACCCCTTCTATACTATACTATTATAAGCAAAATAGGGTATAATTCGTTTGTTGGTTGGTTGGTTAACTGTTAGGTCCGATAAGATTGTAGAAGGGAGGGTTGAATACAATCTTAACCTTTTTATCAAAATTTGTCCTTTAAATTAAATTTGATAAAGACAAATTTATGTGCGGAATTATTTAACACAATTTTTCAAGTTGAATATAACTGTATATTAACTTGATGTGGTGTTACAAAATTAGTATAACAACTTATCAAGATGTTAATAACTAATTAGAAAATTCGACATGAACTTTTCTAATTTAGTTAATAATAATCAAGATAAGAACTAGGAAACTTAATTCGCTAGTAGTACAAGAATCACAAATAAACAAGTTCTAGCGGATAGAATATAACAAAGATGAAGAACTTGAATTTCTGGGAATTGTTTAAGCTTTGGTGTTCTTGAGAGAGAGAATTCTGTTCTTGATGAAATGTTTCTGCTGTGTTTTCTCCGTTATGACATAATCTGCTGTGTTCTGTTTTTTTATATTAGTAACAGGTCTTGCTGGCTTTCTGTAGGATATTTAACTGCTCCAGCATGACTTAAACTGCTACCAAGACTTGATTTTCCTTCATTAAGACTTACACAAACCTCCATTAAGACATAAAATGTGTCGGTATGACTTAACAGAAATTCGGTAAGACTTACAACAGCTGGCAGAGGTCGGTAAGACTTAATTCAGGTCGGTAAGACTTAATCCTGAAAAGCTCCTGTCGATAAGACTTAAAATTAAGTCATACCGAATTTTCTTCTCCAAGACATAATCTATTTTTCTTTCTTTAAGTCATATTGATCCATTTAATTAATTAATGATTAACTAATTCATATTTAATTGATACAATAATTAATTTAATAAATAAATTAATTCTTCCAGAATTAATTCATTTAATTAAATCAACTAAATGATTTATATCAATTATAAATGAATTTAATTAAATCAATAAATAATTAATTTAATTCTTACAAACCACTAAAGGTAGTAAAGAATTACCACTGATTTGTGTTGACGTTCGATGTACTGTCTGGTTCATGAACGACTAACTTCAACGATGCTTCTTCACTTTTGACTTTAGATTGTGGTTTGTTTCTTCTCTCAATTCTCTTGTACTGTAACTGATCTTCAAACTATCACTCAAAAAATCTCTGTCACTGTTCAAATGAATCCATTCACTTCAATGCTATACTGGGGCTTGATCAGATAACTGAATCGTCTTCCAGTGTATGACATCAAAACTATAGATTGACTTTTCTTCTTTCTTCTGACAAATAATACTTTTTGAGATTCCTGTGACAGTTCATATGTATATTTACTTATTACAATTTGGTTTAAGTTGATTAGGATCCTCTAACTACAAATAGGCTGAGTCATATGCCTTTCAATCTCCCCCTATTTGTTTGTTAGACAATAACAAGCAAATTCCTAGAGGATACCTCAACTAATCCAACTTAACCAAATGAAAGATAAAACTTTAAATACTAAGTAAATATGAAAAAAAGTTCTGGTTTATATTTAACATTTGCCAGATTCAAACATGAAAGATAAATACAAGATAGATGATCCTCTAGACTGATCATATGATACAAATTTCTATCAAGATTTATCTAAGCTCTAAAGATATAACATGTAGAGCAAATCTTTTTCTTCAGTTGTCTTCCCTTCTGAATTCTCCTTCTTCTGGCTCATCTGTGACTTGAAGTTTCATGTGTAAATCAGAATCAACAAGACGTTCTCTTCTTGATGACAATCCTTGAGGTAAGACTAAAGGAATTCCAAGCTTCTTTCTCAGTTCACCTTGAAATTTCTTGTAATCTTTTATGTTCGTTTGTGCATAGGAACGAATGTGATCTGCAGCTATTACCTTTTCTTCAGTCAAGAATCCATGATTTCTGAGAGCATATTCAGCATATACCAAGTGCTTTGCATGATGTTCGTATAACTCATCTGTCTGAAGATTGATTGAGTGAAGTACCTCTCCCTTAAGAAATTTTACTTGTGGAGGTTCCTTAATCACTTCTGGTCCAGCTCTTTCAACAAATTCTTTGAACTTTTCATGTAACAATACACCTAGCTCAGAAGATGTTCTTACCTTAGGCCTATGTACCCATATCTCTGTCAGTGATCTGTCATAAAAGAACTGAATAGATACTCTGAAAGTTCCAACTTTATGACAATCTACAAATATTACCAGCTCATCAGATTTGGGGTCAAATGCAGTAGTTATCCTGATGACTTCTACCTGTAAGGCCTTTATATACATTTCATGAATTGGATTTGCCAGTTTGAATTCCTCGAGAATTTGTCCAAGACGACGATCTTCATAATCAGAACTCTGAGGTGAATCAATTGCTCTTTGAGCACGTTCCCATTTGTCACCGCTCTTTAGTCTGATATATGTTTTTCTCTTCTCAACATTTATAGCATGTAGTCGTTGTAATGCTTGCTGTTCAGCTTTCTGAAGTTCTTCATTTCGTGCAATTTGCTCTAAAGATTTTTGAAGTTTTTCTTCTCTCATTTGCAAATTAGCTTCCCTTTGAGCAAATAATTCTTCAGATTCTTTCTCAGCTTGTTGAGCTTCAAATTCAGATATCACTGGTCCTTCATCTTCCCAGTGACTAAGATGAGGTTCAGGAAGTTCTTCACCTTGATCAGGGATTTCAAGATCAGCAAAAACATCGAAGTTATCCGGTTCACCCGTGTAATAATAACCTGTGTTCTTGTCTTGAATTTCTTCTTCAGTTTCTTCAACTACTTTCTTCCTCTTATCTTCACCTTGGTCAGATTTACCAGATTTTACTTCTCCTCCCTCTCTTTCTTTAGTTTTATCTTGTGACCCCTTTGATTTCTCCCCCTTAGTTGAGGAATCCTCTACAGATTTATCAGTTGCCCCAGCTTCAGGATCTTGTTCATCATCATCACCATTCTTGCTTGTAAAGAATTCAATTTCTTCATTTGTAGGTTTGCGACTTTGACTTACAAGATTAAACAAATGTCTTAACCCTTTAGCCTGGTGTGCATTTTGCTTTTCGATCTGGTCCAGACGAGAATCAGTAGATTCCTGATTGTGCTGTACCTCTGGCTGTAGATGATCAACTTTCAAGGAAATCTCAGAAATTAACATGTCTTGAGCAACAGTAATATCTCCAGAGTCATCAAGTGCCTTTTCATGAGAGAGTTTGAGAGATTCT
Organism: Saposhnikovia divaricata; assembly: GCA_036435485.1. Classification (NCBI taxonomy): domain Eukaryota; kingdom Viridiplantae; phylum Streptophyta; class Magnoliopsida; order Apiales; family Apiaceae; genus Saposhnikovia; species Saposhnikovia divaricata. The sequence continues at coordinate 180,772,015 of CM071597.1, read as the reverse complement.
ATCTTCTTGGTGAAAGATGTCTTTAAGTAGTTAATGTCCTTCTTGATTACAGCAAGCTGACTGTTGACAGAGGTGGATGAAGAAGATCGCTCACCCACTTGTGCTCTAAGAATTTCTGTTTCAGCCTTGCTGACTGCAAGTTCTTTCTCTAAAGCAGTTATCTTTTCTAATAATGAGAGAGCGTATGTGTCAGTGTGTGCGCTCACCTGATGTTCACTTTGAGATCCATTCACCTGAAGTGCATGTGTTTCACTCAATTTTATGGTATTCCTCACATCACTCCTCTCAGATTCCTTAGCTGCTTCCAGATTTGTACCTGCATGTAAAATCACCCTAGCCTCCTCTGGGAAGGTCAGTGGTGGTGCAATGGGAGTTCGCAAATCCCTGTCCTTAATCAAATCTACTTGAACATTTGAAATTGTTGACTGAATTGCTTCAGTAGTAGATTGATCAAGTTGCCTTCCACCTTCTCCAGTCGAAACTGCGAGTGGAAAATCCTTTGTGGGAGCCAGGAGTGTTTGTCCTGGGAGGGGAGATGATGGTTCTATTAAAGTTGGTTGAGAACCAAGATTTCCCTCTAAAGCCTGTGAAGACTCTTCTACCGTAACTATGGTAGGCACTGTCACATTTTCTACGTGCTCTCCTTGCAGTGTGTCCTGAGACTCATCTAAAGGTATGTCTTCCCCCATTGTGAGTAATAGGGGAGGTGTGCTTGACTCACTACAAGGTGCCACGGCCCTATGGCGAATTTCAATAGAATCACCCTGTTGAGAAGATGATTCTAGTAACTGTGTAACGGCCATATCAACTTCCATATCCTGTTGGGAGGATACAGACGGGCTTACAGTTGCCTCAGTTTGAGTTCTACTTTTCTTTTCTAGAGGCAGAGCTGTGGGTTCACTCATACTACCACTACTGGTTCGACTTCTTTTGACTTGCAATTTCTTTCTGGAGTGAAAAGATATGAGTTTTGTTGGTTGAGTGTTTGGCTCTACGACCTTGGTTAGAGGTTGTGGTACTACAACCCCTTGGTCAGACCTACCAACCACTTGGGTTCCAGAAATAGATTGAGAAGTAGTAGTTTGAGGAACATAAGGCAATACCTGGTCAGCTGATTCCGCAACAGTCTCTGATAAGATGGGTTGATCTGATTCAGGTTCAGGGACAGATGCAGTTTCTTGCACTGGATGTTCAACAGCAAGTGCAGCTGGCTGAGGAACAATTTGCTGAGCAGGTTCAACTTGTTGATTGCCTTGATTTTCATTATCAACAAGTATGTTTTCCACTGGTGGTTCAGGGTTTTGTTCAGGTTCTGGTACAGGTTCGATAACAGGTAGTTGTATATAGTTTGACATGTATTGGGTGACAACTACAGGTATGTTTGTGAATTTAGGCTTGTTGCTGTACTCAGTGAACAATCTGGTAGTAGGTTTACCTGACGCCAGTGATTCTCCATTCAGGAATTGGGCTTGGTTTTCTAGTTCCACAAGATGATTAAAAATCAATGACAAGAATCTTGGATAATAACATGATACTTTATGTCCATCATCAAAATTCTTCTTTGCATTAATGATTCTTCTAACCATCGGAACACACAGTAGTCTGCCAATATTAATTCTTCGGTTGTGTGCAACTGCATATCCAATATGCTGCAATAAAGATGGTAATACCCCGAAGTTCCCTTTAGTAGAATTGGAAAAGACTCTACCTAATGTGTCAAACAGATAATCCCATTCCTGAACGAAGTTCTTTTTATTCCAGACAGTTTGATCAGGACTGTCTTGATAGAATACACCATTTAAAAAATTTATCAATTCTTGATCTGATGGTAATTCTTCGAAATTTTCAGTTGGAAAATTTAAGACCGTATTTATTGTATTTTCATTCACTGTGTACTGATTGTCTCCTACAGAGAAGACAAATGATCTGTTATCATTAGAAACGACAGCAGTAGTACACATGATTCGCAAAGGTTCAATCTTTAATGGAGCATCCAATCTCAAAGCATTGCGAACCAGTGAATTTTCATTTAAAAACCGAATCCACGGTCGAAAACGTTCAACTGAACATTTTTCTGGATCAAAATAACCGATTAAATTATGTTTAATAATTTCAAATCGATCAGCCATTTTAATCAAGATTTAATTTCTTTGAAAATTTCAGATTTTACAAAATAATGATTTAAAAATTAATTTTTCGAATTAATAATAAATTAAAAATTCGAAATAATTAAAAGTTCTTCAAAAATTCTGAAAATTTCACTCAATAATCTCCTTACACACACGAACACACGTATATTTTTAGTTTTGCAAGAATCAAAACCAATTAATCAGAAAATCAAATCGAATTTTCGATTTTTTCGAACAAAACTTCTTCAAAATCGAACCAAAACACGATTCCAAGTACTCAAAACGTAGATAATCAGACCAGGAGTTGAGTTATGTGATTAATTCGTGATTAACAGCAAGATTTGAGACGAAAAATGGGCATGAACGATCGTGTATATGCGTGTATATATGTGTGTATCTACTTGGTACTCTAAGACTTAACTTGAGAGTATAACTTAAAATGAAATTAAGACTTAACATATTCTAACTACTGAATATATATACTAACTAACCGAATAAGACTTAAAAAGTTATCTAATAAGACTTAACTACATTAAGACATAACTGGTATGTATATATATACTATATTCGAATATGACTTAAATAATAAAAAAAATATTCTATTATGACTTAATTAATACTAGGACTAAATTAAGACTTAATATTAACAAGACTTAAAAACTGTTACTATTATGACTTAACTAAGAAAACTAAGACTTAAATTGAATAAGACTTAATCTAAAAATAGAAGAATAAGACTTAACTAACATACAGACTAGCGAATATGACTTAAATTTAAAATAAAACTCGGTAAGACTTAACCTGTTTAAGTCATATCGATTTTAAATTAAGTCATATTGACTGTTTTTCCTAATTTTAAGTCATATTTACTTTAAACAATCATTAAAAAACACAATAAAATATACAATTAACTTATAAAAATAATAAAAAAATATAGAAAATTAAACAAATAATAAAATAACTATAAATACCATATGCTATCCTATTAACGAGAACAACGCAATATTAACAGGACAAACATTACAAAACATATGATAAATTAATTAATAAAATAGAAATTAATATCTACAAATATTCTAAAAATACAGAAGTATGAAGTATTAAATAATATGAATAAACAAAGTGAAAAATAATTAAACAAGCAAGAAAATCATATGGTAAAATAATTATCCAAGTGATTTCAAACAACAAATATTCACAGAATAATCACTTGCAAAATTATTAAAAATCAAATTTCAGATATTAACAGTATTAATTACTAGGACTGTTTAACATACCCAATTCACTAACAATTCTAGTGAATGAGGATTCATTAAGCGACTTAGTAAAAATATCTGCAGTTTGATCTCCAGAGCCTACAAATAGTAGTTCCACTGTACCATTCATTACATGCTCTCTTATAAAATGATACCTTATGTCAATGTGCTTTGTCCTTGAGTGCTGCACAGGATTGCTTGCGATTGCTATGGCACTTGTATTATCACATAAAATAGGAATATTTTCCAATACAATGCCATAGTCCATTAATTGATTCCTTATCCATAAGATCTGAGCACAACAGCTTCCAGCAGCTATATATTCAGCTTCGGCTGTAGTGTTGGAAACTGTTTGCTGTTTCTTACTGAACCAGGATACCAATCTTCCACCTAGGTATTGGCAACTCCCAGATGTACTTTTCCTGTCTACAACACTTCCTGCATAGTCAGAATCTGTATATCCAATTAAAGTAAAACCAGATTCATTAGGGTACCAGATGCCTAAATTAGGCGTACCCTTTAGATATCTTAAGATCCTTTTGACAGCAGTGAGATGGATTTCTTTAGGGTTCGCTTGGAACCTTGCACACAAGCATGTGGCAAACATTATATCTGGTCTACTAGCAGTTAGGTAAAGCAATGAGCCAATCATACCTCTATAACCTGTGATATCTACCTTGGCAGAACTTTCACATAAACCAATTTTGACAGATATAGTTGATGGTGTCTTTGCTGATGAGCACTCCTCCATGTGATATTTCTTGAGGAGCTCCTTAATGTACTTGGATTGACAAATAAATATTCCATCTTGTCTCTGACTTATTTGTAATCCAAGAAAGAATTTCAGTTCTCCCATCATGCTCATTTCAAACCTACCCTGCATTAACTTAGAAAACTTCTTGCACAGAAGCTCATTAGTAGACCCAAATATAATATCGTCCATATAGACTTGGACTAGTATTATATCATTCTTATGTCTTTTAGTGAAGAGAGTTTTGTCTATGACACCTCTTATAAAAGCATTTTCTAATAGAAATTCAGAAAGAGTGTCATACCATTTTCTTGGGGCTTGCTTAAGACCATAGATAGCTTTGTAAAGAAAGTAGACATAGTCCAGATGATCTTGATCTTCAAAACCAGGGGGCTGTTCTACATACACTTCTTCATCTAGCTTACCATTCAGAAAGGCACTCTTGACATCCATTTGATAAACTTTGAATCTTGAATAGGATGCAAATGCCAAGAATATTCTGATGGCCTCAAGTCTTGCCATTGGAGCATAGGTCTCGTCATAATCAATGCCTTCAGCTTGAGAATACCGTTTAGCTACCAGTCTTGCTTTGTTTCTTATCACAGTGCCATCTTCATCTAGTTTGTTTCTGAATACCCATCTTGTGTCCACCACTTTTCTATCTTTAGGTCTGGGTACCAGCTTCCATACTTCTAGTTGCTTAAATTGATTGAGTTCATCTTGCATAGCAATCACCCAATCAGGATCAGATAGAGCTTCTTCTACTTTCTTAGTTCCATGACAGACAGGAACCCAGAATAGTTACATTGATTCTGATAAGCTCTTCTTGTTTTCACACCAACATCTGGATCACCAAGAATCAGCTCAAAAGGATGAGCTCTATTCCAAACAGTTTGTCTGGGATGAATTGATCTTGACGATTCACCTTGATCATCAGTATGATGTTGAGTATGACTAGTTGGCCCTTCATTATCTCCCCCTGAGTTGTTGCCAGTTTGACTTGTTGATGGTTCAAGAGTATCAGTGGTGTCTTGAAAGTTATCATTGATTTCACCAGCATCAACTTGATCATTACCACCAACATTTGAATTATTATTATCAGCAACAATGTCAGGTTGATTGTCATCATCCGAATCTGAGTTTGACATATCATCAAACTTAAGCTTTTCAGATGGATCTTCATTTTGGATATTTGGGAGTTTTGTGTCATCAAATGTAACATTGACACTTTCCAAGGTTTTCTGTTGATCAATAAGATACACCTTGTAGGCTCTTCTAGTATAACCAATAAATATTGCTTCATGTGCTTTTTCTTCAAATTTACCACCTTGATCATCTCCTTCTTTCAGCACAAAGCATTTTGTCCCAAATACATGGAAGTACTTGAGAGTTGGTTTCTTGTCATGTAGAGCTTCATATGGTGTCTTCATTAAGTCTTTATTGATAAGTGTTCGATTCTGGGTATAGCATGCAGTGTTGACAGCTTCAGCCCAAAAGCTCAATGGAAGCCTTGATTCACTTAGCATTGTACGTGCAGCTTCAATCAAGGTTCTATTCTTTCTTTCAACTACCCCATTTTGTTGAGGAGTTCTGGGAGCCGAGTACTGTCTAGTTATACCCTTTTCAGTGCAAAAGTCATTCAGAACTGCATTCTTGAACTCAGTTCCGTTGTCTGACCTTATAGCTCTAACTGGACGATTAGAATCCAGCTAAATTAACTTAATGTGATCAACTACCAGTTGTGGAGTTTCATCTTTTGAGTTCAGAAATAGTACCCATGTGAATTTTGAGAAATCATCAACAATCACTAGAGCATATCTTTTTCTTGACATAGACATCACACTAACTGGACCAAACAAATCCATATGGAGAAGTTGTAATGGTTCAGTTATTGATGATATGTTAGTGCTCCTGTGAGTTGCCCTTTTTAACTTCCCTTTTTGACAAGCATCACATAGACCTTCCTGAGTAAATTCAATAGAAGGTAAACCTCTCACCAACTCTCTTTTCACTAGAGAATTCATTGTTTTGAAGTTTAGGTGAGAAAGTTTCTTGTGCCATAACCAACTTTCATCAGAGGATGCCTTTGAATAAAAACATCTTATTTCTTCTGTGCTTCCAGAGTTCATATTGGCTATGTGCAAGTTTCCTTTTCTTACTCCAGTCAACTGTGGCCTTTCATTTCTCTTGTGTGATATTAGACAATTCTTCTTGTTGAAATGAACTTCATCACCTTTGTCACAGATTGACTAATACTGAGAAAATTGTGCTCAAGGCCATTCACAAAAGAGACATCTTCAACGATAACATTTCCAGCTTCTAATCTGCCATATCCATCAGTTTTACCTTTGCTGTTATCTCCAAAGGTAACTACTGGGCCGGCCTTCTCCACCACATTTGTCAGCAGGGCTCTATCTCCGGTCATATGCCTTGAACATCCACTGTCCAGAATCCACATGACTCGTTCAACCTGTTTCAAACCCTGCAATGACAAATTGGTTAGACTTTCTTCGGAACCCAAATTTGATTGGGTCCGGAGTACTTAAAGAATTGACCTTTATCAGGTAAAGCAACACTTTTTATTTTAACAACATTTTCTTCAGGTACTGGACATTTAACCCTGTAAACAGCTTTAACTTGTTTTGGTTTCAACTTGGGTAAACATGTCTTTACCATATCCTGAGAAGGACTTGGAGTCCTAATCTTAGAATTAGGTGATTTTTCAGTCCTGGATCTAACATGTTTATTTCTGCTCATATGCTGTTTAGGAACATTCTTATTAACACATGCATGATTACCGTTAAAGTAAGCAGACATTATATTAAAAGCACAAGACATGCAATTAACAGCATTGCATTTCTTATGAGCAGTATCAATAACAGGAATATCATGCATGGTAGATATGTTGTTGCATTTATTCATGTTGTTACTTCTACTACTAGTTTTCAAGGAACTAGTAGACTCACCAACTCTTTCTGCTTTCTTAAACACAGTTTTCCTATCTTCATCATTTTTAACAACTTGATTACTTTCTAAGATTACGCCATTAGCTAAATCCTCAATGCGCATCTCTTCCTTAATGATTAAAGATGTAGTATCCAAAGGTTCTGCTATGGATGTCTTAAAGAGTGGGTTACTAACACCCTTAAGCACTAATGGTATACCCCTATCTACAGCACTAACACGATTAGGGGTAATAATGCTTTTTCGACCAATAGCTTCATTATAGTCAAACCCAATACCAACGGTTTGATTAATAACTTGTTGGTTAAACAACTCTTTAGCCACTTTACATGAATTAGAAGTAGCACTAGCCCTTATTTCTAGCTCAGCTATTGTTTCACGTTGTTGAACCACTATCAACGCTAGAGACCTCTCAAGTTCTTTTAGAATTCTTATTTCTGATTTTTGTTTATCATGGCAATTTTGTACATCGTGTAATTCTGATAATTGATTACTAAGATCTGTAATTAACAAATTTAGTCTTTCAATCTCTCTATTAGCATTACCTAGTGTATCACTAAGTTGATAAATATATTGAATGTCAGTACATGATACCTCAGATGAAGTACCACTGGAGTTATCAGATTTTGCCATCAGGGCAAGATTGCCATACTCTTCATCTTCAGAGTCTGTATCATCCCAACTCTTTCCAGCAACCACATAGGCTTTACCTGTCTTCTTCTTCTCAGATCCAAAGTCTTTTCTTTGGTTTTGTTTTGGCTTCTGACATTCAGTAGCGAAGTGTCCAAGTTCATTACAGTTGTAGCATCTAATTTTACTTCTTTCAACTGTTCCAGTTTTGTAACCTCCTCTGTTACTTGAGGATGAAGAACCTCCTCTCTGGAACCTGTTATAGTTAGATTTGTACCTGAACTTGGGATTCTTCCTGAATCTGAAGTTGCTGAATTTCCTTACCAACAAGGCCATGGACTCATCTTCCAACCGATCTAGCTCTTCTAATGAATAGAAGTCTCCTTCATCTGGACTAGCATTCGTTTGACCAACTTCAACTTCAAGTTTACCACTGTCAACATTACAAGGTTGAATAACCTTATCTTCCACTTCCTGTTTGTTCTCAACAATAAGAGCTGTAGAAGTATTAACAACTCTTCCTTTTCCATAAATCTCCTTTTGTTGAGATTGTTCCAGTTCATAGGTTTTTAAAACACCAAAGAGTCTTTCTACAGTAATTTCACTTAGATTCCTCGACTCTCTGATAGCTGTAATTCTATGTTCTAGATGAACAGGCATTGACAGTAGAAATTTTCTGTTGATCTCTTTCTGAGTGTAGTACTTGCCATGCATCTGTAAATTGTTGACAACTTTGTTATATCTTTCAAACACATCTTGAATACTTTCATTGTATGCTGATCGAAAGTGTTCATACTCAGATGTCAGAATTTCTAGTCGATTCTCCCTAACTTCCTCTGTTCCTTCATTCACAGTTTCAATGGTTTCCCACATTTGCTTTGCAGTTTTGCAGTTAATCACATGACTGTACATTACAGAGTCTAGAGAGTCTATTAAGATCAGTCTTAAATTAATGTCAAGTCCAGCTTCCTCTCTTTCAACAAGAGTGTATTCAGAAGAGTCTTTGTGTACATACCTTGCAGGGGAAATAACTTTTCCATCAGTAACAACTTCAGGAATTATTCCAAAAGGTATTATAGGTCCTTCTGATAAGACTTTCATGTATTTAGGATTTGCAACCTCGAGGAACATTAACATTTTGTTCTTCCACATATCATAACTATTTTTGTCATATATGGGAATTTTCACAGTTCCAACTTTAGAAGACATGATGAATTTTTTAGGAGAGTTAAAAAATTCGGGGATGATTTTTAATCGAGTAAAATGGGATCTTTGATTTGTGTATCAATCAATCTGCTCTAATACCAATTGTTAGGTCCGATAAGATTGTAGAAGGGGGGATTGAATACAATCTTAACCTTTTTATCGAAATTTGTCCTTTAAATTAAATTTGATAAAGACAAATTTATGTGCGGAATTATTTAACACAATTTTTCAAGTTGAATATAATTGTGTATTAACTTGATGTGGTGTTACAAAATCAGTATAACAACTTATCAAGATGTTAATAACTAATTAGAAAATTCGACATGAACTTTTCTAATTTAGTTAATAATAATCAAGATAAGAACTAGGAAACTTAATTCGCTAGTAGTACAAGAATCACAAATAAACAAGTTCTAGCGGATAGAATATAACAAAGATGAAGAACTTGAATTTCTGGGAATTGTTTAAGTTTTGGTGTTCTTGAGAGAGAGAATTCTGTTCTTGATGAAATGTTTCTGCTGTGTTTTCTCCGTTATGACATAATATGCTGTGTTATGTTCTTTTATATTAGTAACAGGTCTTGCTGGCTTTCTGTAGGATATTTAACTGCTCCAGCATGACTTAAACTGCTACCAAGACTTGATTTTCCTTCATTAAGACTTACACAAACCTCCATTAAGACATAAAATGTGTCGGTATGACTTAACAGAAATTCGGTAAGACTTACAACAGCTGGCAGAGGTCGATAAGACTTAATTCAGGTCGGTAAGACTTAATCCTGAAAAGCTCCTGTCGGTAAGACTTAAAATTAAGTCATACTGAATTTTCTTCTCCAAGACATAATCTATTTTTCTTTCTTTAAGTCATATTGATCCATTTAATTAATTAATGATTAACTAATTCATATTTAATTGATACAATAATTAATTTAATAAATAAATTAATTCTTCCAGAATTAATTCATTTAATTAAATCAACTAAATGATTTATATCAATTATAAATGAATTTAATTAAATCAATAAATAATTAATTTAATTCTTACAAACCACTAAAGGTAGTAAAGAATTACCACTGATTTGTGTTGACGTTCGATGTACTGTTTGGTTCATGAACGACTAACTTCAACGATGCTTCTTCACTTTTGACTTTAGATTGTGGTTTGTTTCTTCTCTCAATTCTCTTGTACTGTAACTGATCTTCAAACTATCACTCAAAAAATCTCTGTCACTGTTCAAATGAATCCATTCACTTCAATGCTATACTGGGGCTTGATCAGATAACTGAATCGTCTTTCAATGTATGACATCAAAACTATAGATTGACTTTTCTTCTTTCTTCTGACAGATAATACTTCTTGAGATTCCTGTGACAATTCATATGTATATTTACTTATTACAATTTGGTTTAAGTTGATTAGGATCCTCTAACTACAAATAGGCTGAGTCATATGCCTTTCATTAACGCTTTCCTAAAACAAATTTTAATCTTTCCAAATAAAACACATTATTTATTAATTGAAAAATGAATGGAAAAGTCGTATACAAACTCTTCCAGTTGATGGCCCAATCCGAAACGGAAGGATAATTAAACTTTTTCAAAATAAAACACATTATTTATGGAGATTAGGGAGCCTGGGATGTATATCAGATAAGTTCCCTAAGATATATGGTATTTATATGTAAATATGAGATGGATATTTTTGTAAAATCAAAAAATTTTAATTAGCCCTACGGGACCAATCAAATTTATAGTGTATTTTTCAAATATCTCAGGAAAAGTTTCCTGAGATCAATCTCAAGATCCTTTTACTCTTATTTATTAATTAAAAAATGAAGGGAAAAATCGTATACAACCTCTTCCAGTTGATGGGCCAATCCAAAACGGGAAGAATTATAAAGTAAATAAAACATATTGTTCGATTGTTATTCAATATGGTGCAAAAGCATCGAATTTAATGAAAGTTATTGATGAACAAATGTAAATTTCAAAATTAATAATAATAATTTATTAAAATAAATTACAATTTTATATTAAATCAAAAAATTAATATATTAATTCATAATAGTAACATATGATATCCCATGACTTGCATATCTATACTATATTGTGAAAAACGAAACTTTAAAAGTTCCAAAAAAATTGTTAACACCTTCATAAAAATAAGAAGGTTACAAAAAATAATTCTTTTAAAATATCTATTGAAATCTTAAGATATTTAACAATAAATATAAAAATAATGTTAAATTAATGATGAACATATGTAAATTTAAAAATTAATAATAAAATTTATTAAAATAAATTATTTATTGAAATCATAAGATATTTAACAATTAATTTAAAAATATGTTAAATTAATGATGAACATATGCAAATTTAAAAATTAATAACAAAAATTTATTAAAATAAATTACAATTTTATATTAAATCAAAAAATTACTATATTAATTCATAATAATAACATATGATAGCCCATGCTTTGCATATCTATACTATATAATGAAAGACGAAACATTAAAAGTTTTGGTACCTATTTTGTGGTACGGTACGGTAATTATTAACACCTTCCTAAAAATAATAAGTTAAAAAAATTATATTAAAAAAATAATTAAAAGGTATATTTGGTTAGTTGGTTGGTTAACGTCTTCCAAAAAAATTGTTAACACCTTTCAAAAAATAACAAGGTAAAAAAATTGTATTAAAAATATAATTGAAAGAGTATGTAGTTGAATTTCAGTTGAAGTATATATGTATTTATGTATGTTTTATTTATTTTTAGTAAATTATAGTATGTATTTTAATTTGTTTTTTTTAAGGTGCTAATAAGTTTTTTATAAAGGTTTTCACCAACCAACCAATTATACCATATTTTCCTTATAAAAATATAGTACACACAGATAATATATTTATTAATTTTTCTTTTAATTTGTTAACTTTTTAAAAAAAAATTATATTAAAATTGTTTAAATTAATTTTAAATGCTATTGATTTCTCGAAAGAATCTAAAGAAAAGTTGGTTGTTGATGGAGAATTCAAATGTAAATATAATTAAAATAATATGTAAATATATAGTTTATTTTTCTATTTAAAAATAATATATTTTGATTTATTTTTTTATTTTTTGGAAGGTGTTAACAAAATTTTTGGGAAAGTGTTATCTAACTAACCAACGAATCAAGGCATAAAAATATATTTTTTAAAAATTAAAACGTGTTAAAAATTTTAAATTCAGTTAAATTATATATAATTTATTAAGAAAAACTCACATGTTTTATAGAATTATAAACTTTTTCAATTACATCTCGATTAGAATCATCGCCCGTACACACTTCTTACTACGATTCTTTCTTCTACGATTTTAGGTTACACTAAATAATTTTTTAAAAATATTTATTGAATTTTTAAAATAATTAACAATAAGATTATAATTAATGTTAAATTAATAATATTCATTTATGCCCTGAAATTAAGTATGGAACATATGTATATTTAAAATTAATAATAAAATTTATTAAAATAAATTAAATTTTATGTTAAATCAAATAAATAATATATTAATTCATAATATATAATAATAGCCCGTGCTTTGCACGGGTTATAAGCTAGTAATTATATATATCAATACGTAGAGCTTTTAAATCTATAATTGCATGTACGATCATGCTGAAATCTTTGTGATGGTAAGCTTAGCAAGGTTGGAGTTTTAATGGTGGAAGTAGGGGTGAACACGGGGCGGGTTGGGGCGGGTTGCCGGAAAAAACAACCCAACCCAATTAGTACGGGTTTTTTAAAAATTAACCCGTTCAACCCACGGTTTTGGACGGGGCGGGTTGGTCGGGTTTTGAACGGTCCGGGTTGGGTTAGGGCGGGTTGATCGGGTTGCAAATCGAAAGAATTTTGCAGAAAATTCTGCCCAAAAAATGCAGAAATTCTGTCCAGAAAATGCAGAAATGTGTTGCAGAATGTAGAAAATGTGTTGCAGAATGTTGCAAAATGTGTTGCAGAATGTTACAGAATGTAGAAAGTGTTGCAGAAGGTTGAAAATGTGTTGCAGAATGTTGCAGAATGTGTTGCAGAATGCAGAATGTGTTGCAGAATGTGTTGCAGAATGTTGCAGAATGCATAAAATGCAGAAAATGCAAAAAATGCAGAAAATGAATGTAAAAAACTGCAAAAAATATTTAATCAATATGCATTGTATGTAAACGGGTTGGGACGGGTTGGGTTAGGGTTAAAATTTGTTGAACCATAACCCAACCCAATTAGTACGGGTTTTTTAAAAATCAACCCGTTCAACCCACGGGTTTGGACGGTCCGGATTGGTCGGGCGAAATAAGGGACGGGTTGGGGCGGGTTGGGCGGGTTGGGTAAATTTTGTTCACCCCTAGGTGGAAGTGTGTGTGTGTTTTGTTTTGTTTTACCCAGAAGAAAAAGAAGAAAGACAAATGGACTCATTTCCTTATTTCAACTCATATATACATACTAATCATTTAGGCTCCTAATGGGTCACTAAAATCCTTGGGCTCACAACTCAACCCACTTGCTAGAATATCTCTACCAAAAATATTAAATAAGGTCCATTAACAATTCCTAAAATAACAACAATATTTATGGATAGTCTCTAGAATCATAACAATAATATTTGCTAAAATAAAAAAAATATTTTCCTAAAATAATAGTAATAGTAACGATAATAATACTAATAATATTAACAATAGTAGTAATAATGACACAAATAAATAGAAAGACAACACTGCCCTGAAATAATTATTGATATGCACCCCTAAAATTAATAAAGATCGAGTTCGCTAAATTATTCCGAGAGAGCTCGACATTTTAATATTAATAAAATTCACGGTTATTACAGAAAATATTAATGATTGGAAGATATGGTATGATTGATGTTTTTAGATGTTTAATTATAAAAGTTAATGGTTAATTACCATTAATTATATTTTGTTATTATTTATTTTAATAATTAAGATAATCGTACCAAAAACCAAAATAATTAAGATAATCATATCAAAAAATAAATTGATAAATTTTCAAATATTTCGATTTTATTATAATAGTATAGATAGATGTCACTTATTACATATTATTTTTTTTTGCTAATTACTTACTACATATCTTTAACCTCAAGAGTATCGAATTTATTACATATCTTATTTTTTTGTTAATTAAAATAAATTTAAATTATTTTATGATATTGACAAGTTTATCATTATCTACTTAATACACCACCTTAGTTTTTTTTTTTTTATTTGATTACTTAACTCAAGTTAGTCTATCATGAAACACGCATCTCATAAAAAAATACTTATTTTTCCCGAGCTCTGAATTTCATTTACCAAAAACTCTCAACTTCGCAAGTCGTCTATACTTCATAAGAATTATTTTAGTAGGCGAGTGATATGCATTTTGAGGAACATATTTTTAGCTAATGACGATTTGTGTGTATAACGAAAGAATTAATGCCCTCAATTGGCACATTTCCATCCTTTCCATGAGTACTTGCAACCTCATTTATACCTTTTTTAATTTTTTCAAATTGCAAATAGTATTTAAAGTTTGGAAATGGAGGAATTATTCATCAAAATTTAGGTACCGGTGTTCACATCTACATAAGACTATGACTTTGCAATTCCTCGAAAATTTTAATTATATACTAGAAAGTAACCCATGCCTCGCACGAGTTTTCATGCTAGTTCTATTATAAATAGTTCTATTATAAAGCCGTGAAAAACATATAAAATGAGACATTTATCTGAATTTAACATACACGAGTACATAACAACGATTTCATTACATGCGATCATTTTATACAAAGTAATTGAGATGACGAAATTAGGAAACGATCCCATTGCTATCATTTATTTATACAAAGTAGTTCAGATGACGAAATTAAGAAAATGCATGGTACAAGACATAATAAAGCATGACATACATACATATAATTGTAAAACATGCAGAGACATCTCATAATTATCCTGAACCTCTGCATGTGCAAGGTCGTCTGGGCATGATACCCATCGTATATGCCCTAGCCCCAGTGCAATCGCTGTACCTCTCTGCTTGACAATTATAAGGATTATTCTTGTCTAAAACAGAAGGTGTGATATAGCTTTTGCCACCACCTTGAGCTCTTTCTAGTTTTGTGCTTCCCAACAAACCCAATATAACCAGTAGTAAACACGCTAGCCTGGAAATTTTATTATTTGAATCCATCATCCCTCCTCCTAATTTTGTTAGGTTCTTAAGTTGAACTCTCACCTATATAAAGGCTATAAGCTAGAGTGGTCTTGTATATACACCAAAATTACAGGCCCTTCAATTAGGGGGTGGTAGTAGTAGTGATAAGAAACGAATGGCTCTACGTTAATTGTACTCATCACCATTACCCTACAAGATAAGCCATAAGCCTCCTGCTACTTTAATCAGTGCTCCTAGTTTTGTCATTACCTGCTTGATTTTGGGAATCATGTTCATTCATGAATTTGGTTCACAAATTACTACTTTGTAATTTGTTTTTCTTTTAAATTAAATCTCTAAGATGTTAATATAGATCACTTGTAATTTAGCAAAAAAATAAAAGAAATGTTAGTGATAAAAAATTAGGTCCAAAAAATTGATCACAAAATGACTTAGCAAAATAAAAAAAAAATATTTTTTATCAGACATATTTTGAGACATTTAGTACATAATTTGGGACCAATTTTGTGTCCCTCAGCTCAGACCCTCGCTTGCTTTCAGTTTCCTCGGAAGCAAAGGCAGTTGGAAATTGCTTGAGCCCAGTCCACTTGCTCAGACATTTTACGCTTACTGGGCCTCATTCGACGTTAGCCCTTTGTTGAGCCCATAACAAAGATTAATTCAGGTCTGTCCGTCTTAGGGTTGTGTAATAATATAAAATACATAAACTGCCGCTTCTCGCCCCGACCTTTTGCAACCCACAACAGGAAAAATGGTAAATCTCTTCGTCTTTCTTACTATCTCACTACTCATATGCTTTTCTCGTATTTTTTTTCTTTTCGACTTTTATGTTTATATCTATTTTCTGGTATATTTTGTGATTGAAGTCGGTCGGTCTGTATATTTCTGATGTAGCCGTCACACAAGACATTTATAATAAAGAAGAAGCTGGGCAAGAAGATGAGGCAGAATCGCCCCATCCCTCATTGGATCCGTATGCGTACCGACAACACCATCAGGTACCATCTTTTCTTATTCATATACTTTTCTCTCTTTTGTGTTTAGAGTATTATATGCGTGTTACTGTTGCTTATTCATGTAATTTTATTTTTAGGTACAATGCTAAGCGCAGGCATTGGCGCAGAACCAAGCTCGGGTTTTAAGGACAGACTGCTTCTTGTGTTGGAGTTAGTTATTTATGTTTTCAAGTTTGGGGGTTTATGTTTCTTATATTTCTAATGTTGTGTTTGGTTGGGATGAATGGAATGGAATGGGTGAAATTAAAGGAAATTAGTGAAGATTAGAGAGATGATTTGCAAAAAATTGAGATAGTACAAATTTGTTATGATAAGAATTGTGAAGAAAATGGGGATGGTAAGGAATGGAGCATTCCTTCTCAAAATAAGATTCTTGAATTATATTATCAATTGTTAGGAATGGAATGGAGGAAAGAATGAAAATTTTGAATTTTTACTCATTTTATACTTGAAATCTCATTCTATTCCTTCCAATTTCATTCATCCCAACCAAACACAACATAAGGCTTTCAGCTTGAGATTTATGATAATATGTCATTCCGGGTGTTTCGTATGTTGGAAATTGGTGTTTACTTATCCTTGTTGCAATCCAGTATTATTCGAAAGAATGTTTAGTTCATCGGAAAGTTGTATTTGCTTTGCTGGTTTATTTTCATATCATTTACTTGGAGTTGAATGGATTTTATTCTTTCAAATGAATTAGATTGAGGCTTTGGTTCCTGTCATTTTGCCTTGTTATTATATGTCTAACCCCTATTTTCTTTAGTATGCTTAGAAGAGTAGATTAAGTTCAATTTATTTGACATACGTGTTGTAGTTTTAAGTCTGAATGGGAACAATTCCATTGAAGGATGCTTCATATTGCTGGTGAACTGTGAAGTTGTAGATGGAGATGCTTGTTATTACCGTTTCAAGTATGGATATGATTAAATACACCATTTGAAGGAAACTTCATATTGCTGATGAATTATGAAGTTGTAGACCGCAATGCTTGTTATTAGTAGGCTCTCCATTATTCTGTTGAAGAGTTGGTTCCTATCTATTTAATCTTATTTATTTTGTTTATAAGCTAGTATGGGTTGGTGTTCATACCTGATGCCTGATGCTTGCCTGGGGAGTTGAGTTTCAATGTCTCAGTTTTTTCTACCATGGGATGAAAAATATAGCCAATTGCTTCAATTTAGCTAACAGTTAGTAACTATAAAATGTAACTATAAAATATTGTAGTAACTATAAAATATAATAGTAACTTTTTGTTAAGTGTATCGTTTCAATGGTAGTAACTATAAAATGTGATTTCTATACACCACATTATCTTACCTGGAAAAATATTGTCCATCGGCCTCAAGTGAGTTGTTTATTGAGTTGTAAAAGTGAATCCGATGAATGCAAAAATAACTTGGAAGGGCATGCCTCATTCCATTATTGATCTAATTTGTGTACATTTATAATATTGACTTTTGCAGATTTTAGACGGATCCAAGTACAACAGTGGCCTTTGAGCTCTAAAGAAATATGTAACTGGAGCTGCTTCAAGCGAGGGCTAAAACTTAGCTTTTAAAAAAATGTGTTAATCGAAGAAACTTAAACCAAAATTGTGGTAGAGGCAATTGCAGAACCCAGTTAATGACAGATATTTGAAACTTAAAAAATAAATGGCTCAAACTGATGAATGCAAATAAATCGGGCATGAGTGTTCGGATTACAATTTCAGCTATGAAGCTCCACATATAGGCACATAGTGAGAAGGTATACTTAGATGAGTTTGACAAGTTCCATGTTAGGATTGACGTGGAGGCAAAATATGGTTGAATCTCTCCTGTAATATCCAAGCTCAATGTACTACATCTGTGAGCTGCTTCACTTTTTATGGTAGAAATAAAAATAGAGAGCAAGAAATTTAAGACTACATTTGATTAAGTTATGAATAGAAGATAATTCTAGTATTTGGCGACAAGTTTGGAATATCAAAGCACCACCAAAGAATCTTAATTTAATTTGGCGTGCACTTTCTAATTGTCTGCCAACAATGATTCAGCTATCACATAAGCGGGTTCAAGTTTATCCAATATGCCCAGTCTGTGCAGCGGAGGAAGAAACAATTTTTTCTCGGATTAGTATCGTGTTCTTTTGCTTCACATCACAGTGCTGGACACTTGTTCTTCCTAATGTCAAGACTGATGGGGTCAATGATTTTTACTCCTGGCTTAATAAATTTCTGTCTTTATGTAATCAGGATAAACGCGAAGAGATTGCCTCGGTGTGTTGGTCGATTTGGAGAGCTGGTAATGATGTAGTTTGGAACCAGAAAAGATCTCAGGCGAATAAAGTGGTTGCCTCAGCTAAACAGTATCTTGTACACTGGAGAAATGCCCAAGATCGGTCAACGAATGCTCTTCTTCAGAAGTTAAACGAGGGAGATGGAGCTATCATTTGGGTTAAGCCGCAAGGGAACACAATCAAGATAACGGTTGACGCAGCAATTTTTAGAGATCAGAGTGCATACGGACTGGGAATGGTAGCTAGAGATTCAGTTGGTGCACTGTGATAATTCCCACGGCCGATTAGAGGCTTCCGATCACCGTTCAGGGCACTTTACCGGAAGTACTTCACCTGAGTTTGGGGTGCCTGCAAAACAATGCTTGCCCGGGGGTGGTGGCCGTCAAGCACCTCCGGCGTGAGAATCAGTAATCGGAAATAATAATAATCGGACTGGTGAAAATATATCGTATGTGAAAGAGTATTGTAGAGAGCTTTTTCTGTGTCTGAAAGGATTGTATCTTTTTTTGTGTGTTTTTCGGATCCCTTTGTGTGTGTGTAGAATGGGGGTATTTATAGGTTGGGTTCTTCAATCACTGTCGCCCACTAGTTGTGCCGTTAAAGCTACAGTGAGCCACTATTGGAACAGTGATTGATGTCCCCTTAAACATACCTTGATTCTGCCACTTGGACTACTTTGATCAGATTCTGTCTCTTGCACATGGGTGTCTTTGAATATTATATTCTCTTTGCCTTATGGAGTAAGATACATTTATGCAAGTGGGTATGCAAGTGGGCAAGTGGGTGTACCTTTATGCAAGTGGATAAAGCAAGATATTTTTGTGCAAGTGGATTAGTATGATGATTTGAAATACTTTTTGTGGATATTCTTTTGTATTTGGAACAATACTTTTGAAATTAGATATACTTTGTCAAGTATTCCAGAATTGTGTTTTTAGAGAGTTAATGTTTTTACTTATTAGCGGGTGCCCGCTGATGGCTATTAGCGGGTACTTATCATTGCCCCCCACTCCCTCTAGGCGCGTTTGCGGGTAGGGGGAGGAAGAGGAAACGGTAAGCGGAAAAAATGCAAAATTATGGAATGTTTGTGCCCCCCAAGTGTTGGCGGGCAACACTTAGGTGGGCAGAAAGTTTTGTGAAAAAAATGAACCCCGCAAGTGTTGGCGGACAACACTTAGGAGTTAAAAAAAAATTTTTGTTAAAATGTGCCCCCCAAGTGTTGGCGGACAACACTTAGGAGTTAGAAATTTTTGTGAAAATGTGCCCCCCAAGTGTTGGCGGACAACACTTAGGAGTTAGAAATTTTTGTGAAAATGTGCCCCCCAAGTGTTGGCGGACAACACTTAGGAGTTAGAAATTTTTGTGAAAATGTGCCCCCCAAGTGTTGGCGGACAACACTTAGGCGGTATGCGGTGCTTGACGTATGTGGAGTTGAAAAGTTCTTTGTTTGATATGCGTAACTGTTATGCGAATAAATGCTTATAATTGCCAATTAATGCAAGAATAATATTAAATGCCAATAATAAGAGAAATGATAAGTGGCAGTGCGTATTAATGAGTGAAGTGACCTTTGGGTGGAGAGAGAGTGTACCTTTGAAATAATATGTAAGGAGACGTGGGGAGTTATTACCAAGTGAGTAGTTGGTGTTTTGTACCGAGGTGGTTACTGTTGTGCTTTTGGCGTGGACCAGTAAGAATCTGCCACGTTGCGTGTGATAGTGGTTTCCCCTTTTCACGCGCCTCACGTAATAAAAAGGGGGTTTGGTCAGTTATTTTCTCTCATCTTTTTACTGCCTTCATATCTCTTGTCATTGAGTGCTTACTCGGTTGTTTTTTGTTGTGGTTGTGCTATTCCGGTGGTCGGCGAGGTTTATAAAGCCGTTCGTATCTCCTGCTTTGCGGTAAGATTTGTTGTTCTTTCCTTGCATTTTTCTTTTGTGATATCTGTTGCATAGATAATCGTGCCATGTATGTATTTATAATTTGGTGATATCTGTTTAGGTAGATGTTTTTGATCGTGGTTTTGTGTTTGTTTTTAGTTTCGGTGGTAAGTAGGTATCTGTTGTTGATTTCCTCTTTTATGCAAAAGAGTTCGATCTATGTGTTGGATAGGTTTTTGTTCAAGATTTTCGGTGGTGTATTGTTTGTTGTTCATAGGTTCTGAGTTTGAATAATGTAATCTGTAGATGTTTAGGCCAGTAATGGTGTATATATATGTACGTATATGTGGTAAATGTTGTGTAAACTGGTTTTGTGATGGTGTGTCTTCGATGTTTGTGGAGGGAAATGGAATATGAATCGTTTTTCCTATATTTTAGAAAAAAGGAAATTGCTGTGAAAATCCACGTGTACCTTGTTAGTTGTAAGTGATTTCTGTGTCCGCGGTACAGGAATTTTTACTTTTGAATTTGTGTAGATGGGTGACGAATTTACAGATCCTGGGACCGGAGAGAAGAGACCGCTGATAAATGGGTACGGGCGGTGGGCGGACATTGGGCAACTGACCTATCCAGCGGTTCTTCGGAGAAATCGGTACAGGTACTTTGAGAGTAGTGAGAGTTTGTTCCGGGCGACCAATGTGGCCCCGACAGCGTATTCGAAGGCGCAGATGGATACCGTCTTTTCTAGATTTCCTCACCTTTAACATGACAGTACGTTTCTGAGTGAGGAGTGGTCAGCGTATGTGAGTAGGATGTTCCGGATAGAAGATGGGTATTTCTGGAGGCGGGCGGAGCCGGGTGAGAGGCTGTATCACCGTTTTGATGATGGTTCCGTGTGCCTCCCCGTTAGTCATTTGAAGGCTGGTTTCCGGGTTCCCCCGCATAAATTTATCATGGATTTATTCCGTGTGTACTTTCAGTGCCCGTTAGCTCAATTCGGTCCCAACTCCATAAGGGCTATTAATTGGTTTATAGCCAGTAGTGAAACAATGGGTAAGCAGCAGACTTTCAGGGCCTTTTTCTGTCTGTTTGATGTAAAAGCGAGTCGTTCAAAGCCTTTCTATGAGCTGCAATTTGTGAAGCCAAATAGCGTGATTGGGAAGGCCTTGGATGGATTTCGCCCGTGGTTATTTCCCAAGGGTATGGCGGGTTGGGCTGAGGAGTTTTTGGTTATTGGTGGCGGTGAGTTTGCTTGGCAGAAGAATTTCACGAAGAAAGTTGAGTGTTCTTATAAGGTGAACCGCAATCGATTGAGCCGTGCTGAGATTGATATTTTGGTGAGGCTTGTGAAGGCGTTAGGCGAAGTGTGGACGGAATCCAATTTTGTTGATCCGGCCGATCTAAGAAGACACTGCTGTAAGTCTTTGTTTTATGTAGTTTGTTGTTTTCGTTGTATCTGCTATTAACCATATTGTTTGTTTTGTGTAGTATTGGACCCTCGTAAACCGGAGCTAGATGTGCACCCGACCTTGGGTCTGAATGAAGC